>CAVLGL010000087.1:12414904-14914904 GCA_963668995.1 Parnassius mnemosyne | reverse complement strand
ACACAGTGCAATAGAGTGTAAATAAAAAGGTAAAGAAATTTACCTTCCACAACAACACATGGCTGTAACTAAAACAGCTAGGAGCGATCCTATGCCTAATGAAGCTCGTTATTTGGACTATACCTTTTTATCGACTTTTCGAAAGAATTAATTTATAAATCTATACGGCCTGGTTATAAGACAGGTGACCCAGTCGTCACAGATGTACGTATGCTAAAATACATACGAAATGGCACAATTTGGTACAAAATTGATTTTGTTGACGAGCTTCATCCGTTACCACATCGTCCCACGCCAATTAACAGCATTAAACAAATAAATCACCAGCAGAAATTGTATGCAGCTAGAATACCAATTACAAAGCGAAAGTGTGAAGATTTGCAAGATCTAAAAAGTGTATTACCAACTAGTTGCCACTCTTTTTATGATGACCTTCCGCACAGCACTATCGCTAAAGACTGCAACTAACTATTAGACTAGAGATTTCGAGTATGACTTTTAACTGTTATTATTTTGTTACCATTATATCTTGTTTCGTTAGAATTTTTAAAGACTATGTTTTAAATATTTACCAATTAAAATAACAATAAAAAATTGCACATACGCTCTAAAGGTTCATGTGATTCGCAAGACTTAGGTTATAGATACCTATGTTATAACGATTGTTAATTATTATTGAAATATTTCGTAATAAAAACTTTTCGTTGTAAATCATCTATTAAGGTGGCACAAGTCGCGGGCTCGAACTCGCTGGTGGGCGCGGCCAAAAAGCACGCTGTCTCACCTGGCATCGTGCCCGACAGAGATAGTATCAGTGATGAGCATATCGACACTAGTATTCACGCACGTCTTGTTCGTACGGCATTCAGAACCGTTTGAACAAAAACGAAGTTACACGAACACGATGCAACATTTATACTAATATAATAAAGCAGAAAATATAGATCTTTACTCCGTCTAAAAAAAAGTCCGCGATACCATATGTCTATTTTTTATATACTCGTATAAGCCACAATTAGGCATTTTTATTTTGACAAAAAAAAAATGAAAATTTAATTATTAGGCATGGCATATTTATCCTTACGAACGAAAGTTACTTCATTATCAAGACAATTTTTTGAAGATAAACTTCGTTGTTTATGCCATGTTTATATAGTACATAGTTGAGATAATGTAAAATTAAAATAATTCAATACTTGGCCTTGACGCGCAAACAACGCATAACCCCTAGCCCGGTGCGAACTGAGAAGCCAGTATTGAAAGCTTCTATGAGCGAGGTTAGGTTAGCCGTTAGTTCAATCATTATCTATATCTACACAAATAAATAAAATTGAAGTGTCTGTTATAATGTCAAAATAACAGCTTTTTACTAATTGCATATGAAATTATATACGCTACTTATAACACAATTTTTAACATTTTTCTGTCTGTCTGTCTGTTTGTTCCGGTTAATTTCCAAAACGGCTGGACCGATTTTGACGGGACTTTCACTAGTAGATAGCTCATGTTATAAGTAGTAACTTAGAATGCTTAAATTTTAGAAAAATTATTAGGCGTCCGTGCAACAAAATTAACACCCTAAACTAAATGCGGACGAAGTCGCGGGGAACAGCTGGTAGCTAAAATAAATTCAAAATTAATTGAGTGCTTTTATCTATCTCCCAGGTGAGCGTAACAATGATTAGTTAATTCTGAACTCTTTCATTTCACGTTGCTATGGTATTTTGAAAGTTTAATTGATTAATAAGTTTTTATTTTATTTATTTCTTTAAAAAAAAGACGTTACCCCCACACTAGGATTTTCTCGTGTATCGTGGAGGCAGTTTACAAACACAAATTGCACAAGGACAAACATCCAGACCCGGAACAATTATTTGTAGGCCATACAAATACAAATACTTGATCCGTGCGGGATTCGAACCCGCGGCCCCCTGCTCAGCAACTCATTGCTAAGACACTGCGCCACGGAGCCGTATAAGAGTATAAGAGGTTGATAGCAAATGTATCAAGAATCATTTCTTGCCTACACACTTTTCATGTATCGTGTACGTTTTTCTTTAAAACTGAATAAAACCGCGCATAGTATGCCGACAGATAAAATAAAAGTACTTCATTAATTATGACAATTTTTCCATACATTATTATCAAATAAAATATTTGATTGCAATTATAAAACTAGGTGTCATGTCATGCCATGCATCTCGGACACATGATGACGCGGGTGAAACCGCGAAATGATTAGGCGCTGCTTTATCGCTTCATATTATACCTCTGTGGCTCTATATACCTAATATAGATTGCTTATTTTATTATGTTTAGTTTTTCCGAGTGGTTATGCAGCGATCACTCAAGAGTTCGGCTTCGAACGTGTGTAACTGCAAAAATTATCCCACGGGAACGAAATATTTTATATTACTGGGAGCCGCGGGTTCGAATCCCGCACGGAACAAGTATTTGTATGGCCTACAAATAATTCTTCCGGGTCTGGATGTTTGTCCTTGTGCAATTTATGTTTGTAAACTGCCTCCACGATACAGGAGAAACTCCTAGTGTGGGTGTAACGTTTTTTAAATAAGAAAAAAAAAATTTGTATGGCCTACAAATAGTTGTTCCGGGTCTGGATGTTTGTAAACTGCTTCCACTATACAGGAGAAAATGCTAGTGCGGGGGTAATGTATTTTTAAAAAATAAAATAAAATAAAATTCCAGACTATAACCTATCTCTGAGCAAAATATCATCCAGGTCCCTTCAGCGGTTCTGGCGTGATTGAATAACATACATCCTTTCATTCGTCCATCCAAATATCCAAACTTTCGCATTTATAATATTTAGATAATAATTGTAATTAGTTCTGCTTACCTATAAATTTTTTTCAAAAATACTTACCTGTCTTCTTACTTTTTTTTATATATACTCAATATCACTAAACGTAAACACAGGTTTTTATCAAGACAAGTGACCCATCAAGATTGTTTTCTTAGTACTGACGTACCTACCTAAAGTTTACAATTTTGTGGCCACGACGCGGTGACGTTTTGTGACATTTTGTTGTATTGTAGGTTGTAGGTATCTAGGTAATAACAGTAGGTACCTATGAAAATCCCACATAATATACCTTGTTTGTCCGCCGCAAGAGTCGTCTAATAAATAATTAAACTGTTTTGTAATTCTTTATTTATTTATAACACTTGCATTGAGAGCCGTGGTAGCTCAGATGGTTATCGTTCGCCGTAAGTATCACACTACGCGAGCAACCCGGGTTCGATCCCCGTCGGCACCAATGAAATTGTTGCAATTTTATATAGTAATCGTATATTATAGACTTAATTTTTTTTCTTTTATAATTATATTATATTACAGACGAAAATTGAAATAAAAAACAAAATTGTCTGTCGTCCAAAACGCATCATCTCTTTCAATTATATCAATTTCCATGCTGTCTTTTGTCTTTGGCGTCCAAATTACAAAATAGCAAAACTTTTCGTTTCGAATAAAACTCGAATAAGCCCGCGTCACCGCCCGTGCATGTGTGTGTAAGCGTCGTCCTCCCGCACCGCACCGGGGCAAACATTATTCAGTGAGATGCACGATAATTCATAGTAACATACGCGCGTAAAAAAATACGAAAAGGCCTTTGGAAGAAGGGGTTTTATGAAAAAACCACTGCATAAATTAATTACGAATAAAATTTCTTGAATTCTTCGATAATTGAGCTGTGTCGGTACCGACTTTGTTTTGGAAATTTCACACTTCTTTTATTACTAATTTACGCCCAAAGTTGTGTTAAAATTGGCAATAAAAACGAATCTTTGGTAGCTCGTAACTTTTTAATAACATTTTATTTTACTATTCTGTTTCCGTACAGACAAATTTGATAATGAGACAAAACGATATCATGTTTAACTTTGGATGTACACTGTCAAACAGCGTAGTAAAACCCCTCCGAAATTTGTATGGAAATCAATGGAAATATTGTCGACTAGTGTCACCTTAATACCTTATTCCCTAACATTTCCGCAAACAATTCCACCTAAATCTAATAAAATATCAGCCATCACAGCTCAAGTCATACAATAAAAGTTAAAATAAAGTATATAGTCAAAATAATTATAAATAATTATTCCTTAACCGCTAACTAGGGCATTTATTAAGTAACAACAGAAAATTATGTAAATTGGCTTCTGAGAGGATATCTTAGATAAATTGTAATAAAATGATCATTACAACACATTTCTCTTCGTGCTTAATGTTCATGCCAGAGTCATTCAGTTCGCGCACAGTCAAATAGTCAGAAATACGTCCCCATAGAAAATAAAATTAATTAAATTAGTAGTTGACTCAGTACAACCGAAATAAAAAGAACTAGATTACCCACACAATGGTGGTAAAAATTTAAGTATGTCAATTTAAATTACATGTAATTGTAGTAATATACTTTGGCGAACTATCGCTATCTCTTACTGACATACGCTGAGGTCTTGTCTATCTATATTTCTCTCTCTACGAGTTTAATACTATATCTATGGTCTGATTCTGGTAGAATCTACTAGTTAGTTTGTGGGCGCTTGAGTTTGGGCGGGAACTTGATCGACAGCGGTTTACTGCTACTGTATTATTGTTTAAATAATGGTTTGAAGTGGATTTATATATGTAAAAGTGGTGCGATTTTGTGTATTAAGTGTCTGCGCATGTGAACTATTAGTAGACGGTAGTAAACGGTGAAACAACTGCTCTGATGGTGATGTGATTCTTAAAATAATGTGTTTGTCTGCTTAGGCGCCTTGAGATGCCATCGACAACTGTCAGCTGTCTGCTGGCTTAAGTTGCCGTTAAAATCTCCCAAGGGCTGCACAATGTGACGCATCAACATATTGCGAAGCAGTGTACTATTAAGGATAATTATTTATTGTAACTTCAGGATCAGAAGGGCTAGAACCCAGAGCCGTAAAGCCAGTTATTAAAAAAATGTGGGCGCTGGCCTAATGGATAGGCAAAGAAAAAAATCGCATCGATAGTTATAAACAGCGTCGATATATATCGCGTGATAAAATTTATTACGTATATTATAATTTATTTAATATCGATATGCATGATGTAAAGATAAGGTCCATAATTTTATATTATTGACGGTTGGACGACGAAAAAGGAAACGGCAACCAACCACACATGAATACTTATGTACCTCCTTTTGTTGTTACATGTTTTGTCATTAATACAACATTTTAAAATATATCGAAATTGATACGAATTCGATACTCTAAAATAAATATCAATATATCGCGATTTAAAATATCGACGATATATCGTATAGATGTGCCAATTTGGAAAAGTTTCAACTCGTGTTAACTCGAGTTGTAATTCACGCAACTCGAGTATAAACTTGAGTTATGCAACTCGAGTTAGCAGTATGAAAAAAAAATTTTTCATACTGCTAACTTTTACTCTGTAAAGGATTTGTTAGAAATTATTTTTTTATAAATTTGTTTTTCTTTGTAGCTCTTTGGTGTGTTGGGATAACCATAATTACCAAACTTATTGTGTAGGATTGAAATGAAAATGTATATTTAGTATGTATCACATACTTATGTATTTTTAGTTTTAATATTAGTTAAAGTACCTGTATTTAACAACAAAACAACTTATATAGCAGCCTTCACGAAAAAATATTAGTCTAGCTTTAAGATGTAAGTACATAACCTATTACTAGATTAATTATCACAGTTAAAATATTCTTCAATAAGTTCAAACTTTTTCAAATTCAAAATATTTATTCTAAGTTAAGTGTTTGGCGTTAATTTAAAGTATGATGTATCTTACAACTTAACCACCCTTTTCAGATATTACAATATAATAGGTCTGTGACTTGCGTAGCTATAATGATCATAATTAATCAAAATTATAAATGAAATTAAATTACATATGTAACTTAGCTATTATAAATCTCTAAATAACAAATTGTTTCGACTGTAACTAAATACTATTTGAAACACAAAGCGCCCACACAACGAACGAATCGCGCTCTTACTTTTATGTTGGCTCACTTGATTCCTTCATGTACAGCAGCCCAATCTCGAGTTGGGGAGATACAAATCGAGTTAACTCGAGTTAAGCGCAACTCGAGTTGACCCATCACTAATATATCGGTATTTTTTGCCTGAGCCTACGCTGGGCCACAAACAAAACACAAACTATATAGAAACACTACGCGTTGGGCGCATTATAAACTTTAGGAGTCATAGAGTATCTTTTTATACCAAGGAGTGTTAGGAGTAATAGTGTTCTGTGATTATAAAAAATTGTGTGTATTCTGTGATAATAAATTGTAATAATAACAAGAGAATGGCCTAAAGGCCATAAACACCAAAAAAAAAAAAATAACAAGAGAAAAGTCCGATTTGTTGATGAAAAACAGAATTCAATAATCAATTTTAATAAAGCTATAGAAAACAGCAATGGCCTTAAGTGAAGGTGAAGTTTGTAGAATTTGTTTAAGCGTTAATATACGCATGTTTGCACTAAAGGAGACTGGCCTCCAAAATTTGTATAAGACATTGACGAACAGTTTTGTAAGTTTTTTAATATTTATTTATTGCTAAATGAAGTTGCGGTAATTTATTGTTATCACTAGAGAAATACATTATGTTGCCCGATATATTGTCTAAGATGTAGCGTTAAATATAGTGACAAATACAACCAGAACCTGAAAAATAACAATTAGCCTGGTATCCTGGGTCGCACTAAAATCAGTATTATCATTTAAGTAAAGCCTAGTAGGATATATACTTGGGTACGGAAGGAGCGGCATGTTGCGCAACATGTCTCAACTAATACGTGGAATGTCCCGAGACATGTCGCGGAACTTTTTGCAGGCCACACTAGTCAGTAGTCAGTGCTTATAGAAATGTCTCCCAAAGAGGTTGTGGCGATTAGTGCTGTGTACGTAGTGCTTATTGCGGGAGTGAAACGTAAGCGAAAGAAAAGGTGGTGGAATCAGAATTCCTTACTACAATGAGAAGGAAGAGGAATAGATATTTTAAGTGATCTACGAATGTCTGACGGATCTTTTGTGAATTTTACTCGAATGTCAACATCTGATTTTGAAACGTTATAACAAATGATCGGATCTTCCATAACCAAACAGGATACTATACTATGGAATGCTGTTGCCCTCATATCAGTATCAGACTTGCAATTGCATTAAGATACTTGTTGACTAGAGTTTTTTATGCTTCTTTGTCATACACTTTTCGAGTGTTGAAACAACTGATCGGCAGAATAGCACCAGAAGTTAGTGGTTAGAAGTATCCCATAACAAAATATGACTCTGGTTAAGTTCAAGAAGTAAAAGCACGGTTTAATTTCCCCACACAACTGACATGTTGCAAGTAAAGTTGTACACACAACTACACCCGGTAACAAATGACGTGACACTGACGCCGGACACGTGTACTCTCTCTCGGAGAGGGAATAAGCAACATGTCCCAAGTCACTTACAATGTTCTGGGTCACTGTGCAATGTAGCATCGTCATGTAGATTGAGTGTTCCACATCATCTTGCGGGACAAAATGGCTCCTAGTGTATCTGGGTCTTAGTTTAGTATAGTTTACAACGGGCTGATTTCCGCAACTCCACATCTATGCGTGTATTTTACGTGTGGGCAGGAATAATATGCTTATTCGAGCCATGAGATCTCCCCGAAGAAGCTCAACAGTCCTTTGATGTTGCATGCAACTTTGGGCAGTGACCTCGGCGTGCCGAGATGTTTAGCCCTGTACGTAGCGACCTCTGGACATTACAATATCACATGGGCCACCATTTCTTCTTCCCCCAGACATGCCCTGCACAAGGGATTATCTGTAACACCTATAGTAAATAAATGCTTGTTAAAGTTGCCATGTCCTGTGATAGCACTTGTTATATCCTGATCTGCGGCTTGTTCAGTCTCATTAGAACTTTGGTTAAATGACTGTTTATTTCAGGCAGGGCCTCCCTAGCTTGTCTAAAGTCTACTAGATTTTTCCAAAGCTGAGCATGTAGATTAGTGAAGTGTCAAATATCTGGGTCTTAATTGTACTACATTCTCCTTCCATTCCTTCCATGCAACCCGCACTGCTGCATAGATTTTGTTCCTGGTGTCTGTTCTAGTACATATTACTTGAATGACTATTATTGTGATTTTTATCAACAAATTAACATTTACCCTGGTTTGGTTGTTCAGCAAATTAAAACAGTTCTATCGGACTATTAAAATGAGAGAATAGAGTAGAAAGACTTATTATCATTATTTTATATGTGGTAGAGCCGGACTGCAGCTATATTAAGGTTGCATCATGGATGGGTCGGCTCGACCGGGGTGGTACTACACTTTCACGGAATGTGTAGTACCACCCACCATCCTGTGTTTTGTTTCAATATCCTCCTACCACAAGCATTATCAGTTCACTTATAGTGATAAGAGAAGTATTTGTAATGTTCTTAGTGATGATAGCAGTTTGAAGTTAATGTAGGTAATGTAGTTGATGGATGTAGGTGGTTTGGAACTGTAGGAGTTTCTTTCTGCCTAGATATCATCCTCTTACCATTTTCTGGCACCAAGCAACAGTATGTGTCCCAGTCTGAAGGACATCGAGACCCAGGCTGTGATGCATTACATCTTAGTCTTCAGAGGTAACATTGCATCTATAGCCATTGCTTGAAGTTCGTTGCAGGTGCCCATGATGCCCATTAGTCACTTACTAGATGGTAAGTTTATTTGTCACTTCAATATTATAAAAAATGATGTTGACAAATTAAAATATGATAGCCAATAATTTTTATTACAAACTTATATACACTTATGTATTTGAATACTATTTCTTATTTATGAAGATTTTCATATTTTCAGTTGGATGAGAATGAGGGACCAATAATAATCTGTTTCACCTGTCATGCAAGACTCATTCGTTGCAGAAGATTACAACAACAGGCTATTGAGTCAAATGTGGTTCTGGAGCAGTTGCTTTCAGGAGGATCCATGGTATTATCCATTCCATCCATTAAAACCTATAAAAGTCCACTGCTGAACATAGGTCTCACTCATAGATTGCTTCATAGGAGGGATTTTGCCAAATTTGCCACACTTGGCAAGTTGGCAACCGTAGTTTATATTAGTCTAAGTTGTCATCAGGAAGATGCGGCCGCCCTACCTCTGTTTCTGTTTCCTTCTGTTGCCTCTTACGACACCCATCCCGTGGATAGGTATATAGGATAGTGCAGGGGTCGGCAACCTGCGGCTCGCTAGCCACATACGGCTCTTTGGATGTGAAACTGCGGCTCTAGTTTCATACGCAAATATTATTTATTTTATAAAAAAAATTATAAATCGATCCATACTGAGCCATTTGGGGTTGATACTGGATCTCTAGAAATCCAATTGATCGATTTAAAAAGTAAACCTCTGTGGAGTTGAAAATTTACAGAGTTGATAAGGAAGTTGAAAAAGTTGGAGGTCCAGAAATGTATGTACGTAACGCAACAAAAATGAATGGCTTTAAAAGAAAGGCTGCGAGTTGAGTTATATTTGACGCATGGAATAGTCTTCCAGATTGCTATAGTGAGGTGAAGAAGTTGGCATTTGGAGTGCTGACTATCTTCGGATCGACATATTCGTGCGAGCAAGCATTCTCTTGCATGAATATAATTAAAAGTAAAATTCAGATTCGTGTTTGAAACTTAAAACAACAAGTTATTTAAGCCAAATTTATCCAAACTTTCTAAAACCATGCAAAGCCAAAACTCCCATTGAATTTGTTTGCTCAATTGTTCGTACTTGAGGTATAAGTTAGTGTTGTAAGACTTACAATGTAAATAAATGTTTGTTTTAATTTTTTACTTAAATAATAAGTGATTATCTAATAATACCATATATATATATATATAAGGTTGCCAACCCTGTGATAGTGGATATTCTTACACCGTCACTGCACAATCCACTTTTCTATGCTGCTTCCCATTACTATATGGGAGAATGTTTCTAGTGTTCAAAGTTAAGTTTGTCCTTCAATCCAACTTACTTTTGTTAGAGCAATAGTCCTTATTTTTACAAAAACAATTATCAAACTGTTTATACTGTTATATATTACCCTATTGTATATAAACAAATCTCAATAAACAAAGATAAATCTTTGTCAATTTACAGCTTTCGTGAATCTGAATCCAAAAGTTGTTGAGACACGATTCTCGGGATAGATGAACTATGTACATTCTTATTTAAGTTTACGCTGAACCCTCACTTTTGTCCAGTGTTTATTATTATTTGAAGTTGTTGTCAGGAAGATGCTGCCCCCCGATCTCCTGTTTCAGTTTCCCTCTGCCCCTTTTTACGACATCTGCGGGATGGCAGGGGGTAGTATGGGTTCTCCTACTCCAACACTATAGTGGCTTTTTCTCTCATTTGAAAAAATTATTTCCTTTCAGTCAATACCAGAACCGCATAAGGTTAGAGGTGAGATTAAATTCACACCAATTTATCATATAGACATCTGGCCTGTAGAGTGTGATATAGACAATGATTGCAAGTACGAAATTTTTTGCCTTGATGCCGTTAAAGTTGAGGAGGAGATTTTCGAATATGAGAATTCCAAATTGGAAGTAAATGAGAATCATGAAACAGGTAAGATATACCCCTTGTTCGCGCCAAACACTTTCAAGGAACGAACGCGAGAGGGCGTGCGGCTCAGTGTCATACCGGTTTGACATTCGGTCGTGCGTAAAACGCCCAAGGGCTGTCAGTCGTCCATAAGCGGTGCTAACGATTGGCACGCTGTATTCTGTTAGGGAACTCGGAATAATTCGGCGCGGCCAGTAAATATACGGTCTATCATTGTGACGCGCATTCCTGCTGGAGAGCTTCCCAGAGACTCATTGTGTTCGACTCAGAATCGGCATAAGTGCATTGGGCAATATTAGCTAGTGCGGCTTCACGATATTCTAGAAATAACTGTTGCAACGCGAAACGGTAGTGACCTTTAATAAATTGTAAACTCCGTGTGCGTTTTGTGTGTTAACCTTATAACCAGCGATAGTTAGTGGCTTCTGTAAGTTAGTAAATCGTACGATAGAGTTAATTGACTGTCATCGTGACGAAAGAAGAAAGTGACTGTGGACAACCTCGAAAGGCGCCCTCAAGTTGGAGCGGTGTCGACGCTCGGGCTGCTGCCGACGGCCAAGGTCTAGGTTCAATAACCATCAGTCACACCCAGATACACACCACATCACCATTCTTTTCTTGCACTACACAACCACATGCGACCTGACCGACTCCGGAGGGACCAGTCGCCTTGGACAGGTAAGTAAGCTTCATCCAAATTCCTTCCGGTCGACTGGCCGTAGTACCGTTGGGGCCCGACCTGCGTCTGTTCGAGAAATCATCAGCTCATGGGCCCCTGAAGATTGGATCCTTTAAGGGAGCAGCCGTAGGCCGTAACACCCCTTTTTTGATATTACTAAAATAAGGTACAATTTACCTTATGGCAAGTGGTTACTGTAGCCCGTAGACACAAAATAAAGAGGGCTTCATGTGTAATGTACTGATTCACTGATTTTCCTTTGTCTAAATTCAAAGTGCATGTCAAAAGCACTCTTATTAATACATTAAGAAATATTTTTACCCTGTCAGCTAGTATGTATGTCACTAAGATACATACTGGTAAGCAACCAATTATCTTTGCCATCTTCTTAGCGTCAGTACTAGGTGGTGTGACTCCATGTTTGCCTAGGAGTTGATCTAATTGTGCCTGCCCAGACGGACTCCTCCCTCCTCCTCTTACCTATTTCTGCCGTCAAATAGCAGTGCATGCACTGCTGTGTTCCATTCTGATGGGTATAGAGTCAGAATAATCACAGGCTGTGGGTCATTCCATTTTAGTTGTGGTAGAGCCATGCTGCAGCTATATTAGTAGTATAGTTATAGCACGAATGGGTCGGCTCGACCGGGGAAGGACCATGCTCTCACAGAATACCAGTGTAAAATAGCAGCTTAACACTGCTGTGTTTCGTATGGTGATTGTAGAGAACTGGATTCCTTTTTTACTGGAAAAGAGGGATTCCATCGTAGTCCTCATGGGTGACAATGCATCTGCATTTTGATTCTTTATTGAGGACAGATGTAGATGTCTATGGGTCACAGCGACCATTTATCATCGTGTGGACTGTGTGCTCGTTTGTCACCCTATCCTATAAAAATTAAAATGAAAAGATGAGCGCATTGCATCATTAGATCTTCATCATTACAGCCTTCACAAGTCCACTGCTGAACATAGGTCTCACCCACGGAATGCCACAATGCACAGGAATCCATCGCGTTCCTGCATTTCTTATAACCAAGTATGTTTTCAAAAAGGTTCTAACAATAAATTAAAGTACCATCAGTTTTTTTTAACGTAGTGTCAAAAATGTTTATTATTTAAAATGTTAATTATGTTTCTTTAAATCGTAGAAAATTTTCGTGAACTTAGTGTCTGTACAAAAATATGTCTGATGACACAGATACTGAGACTATGTGTTCTTAGATTTCTTATTCATTACTTAAATTAAAAAAAAAACGGACGTTAGTTAAATTGGCAATTATTAGCAATTAACTGTAAAAATTTTAGTTTTATCACCAAAAACAAAAAGTATAGTCAGACTGTCTAAAATAATTATGACCTAAATGATCTTCTTCAAGCAACAAGTCAATCTTCCAATCATTCTGTATAATGCTTGTCCCGTGTGCGATTCGAAGCATCTATTATTAGATTCATGTAGGTAATTGTAACATGGTGAGAAGAACGTCATCATTATCATTCGAATTTAGTTTCTCTACCATTCTTTCCCTCCAAAAATGAATATGAGAGACATTATTAAAAGTAAAATACTTTATATCTAGCAACATTGTATAATTTATGGTTAATGGAACTTACCTTAAGTGAACTTCAACCAAAATTATACGAGTTGCTGCATCCGTAGAGATTTAATAAACTATGTAGTCCGCTTTCTGTCTTACTGCATCATCACACAAATTTTAGATATTATTTTTACAAAAAATTCAATAATAAAAAGATAGTCTATTGACTTTTGCACGCCACTGTCAGCCTGCTGTGCCGGCCGGGCGTTTTGATCATTCTTTTTAGAGTAGCGACGAATTTTTTACTCTGCAATTAAGTAGGGGTTTTAATTTAGGGAGGGTTGGGTTCTTAAATCTCTACGGATGCAGCAACTCGTATAATTTTGGTTGAAGTTCACTTAAGGTAAGTTCCATTAACCATAAATTATACTTCGTTGCTGCATCCTATGAGATTTAATAAATTATGTAGATGTTTAGTGCCCCATTGCAGAGTAATGAAATAAAAAGAACAACTCTATAGAAAAGGATAACCAGTATAGTTAATTTAACAATGCATCGAGAATTACAATCGCTATGGAAAACTAACCAACATTTTAAATATATTAATTCCAATAATTACACTTAGTACTAAATCATTTAGTTCTACTTAATCTTGCATTTAACAAAGCTCTATCTTGTTGGGTTTTTTTTTTAACGGCAAGTTTCATAACTTAGTGGAACAAAGAGAACAGCTGGATTAGCCAGCTGCAGGTACGCTTTATGTCATTGGAGGAAGATACCGGCGTGCTTCTTAACGTGACGGATAAGCGCTGATATCAATGACGCTATCCTTTAAGGATTTGTTTAAATCCAGCGTCTTAAAGATTGTATACTGGGATTTACTGCTAGATTATTAATAATTAAAATGAACATATCTGAACCCGATTACTTAAGTCTTTTATTAATAATAATTAAGCTTTCACTGGGCAAACTGGTTATTCGTGGTAACATGGAATTATCAATTTTGGATTCATCATATTACACTAAAGTTTTTAAAAGTTTGTCTATAGTATATACCAATGCGAACACTTTTTTCATTGAATGATACATTATTAATTTTGATTAGTGTTAACGTCTGAATATGTTGTCCAGTAGCCAACGTGAACAGAGTTAAGAGTCTCCTAATATTTATATTTAAATTATTTTTAGTGTTTCTTAGATAGGTAGGATAAAACTAAGTTTAGATCCTATGAATTTTTATATTTAGGTAAATTAGGTCATGTCCTCAAAACATTTTATAAAAATCTTCTGACAATAACATTAACACAAGTTTCTGTACGTAATATAATTGAACAAGCTGATCGAAAATAATTTAACGTGCTATATTTAGCACCCCTTTAAAAATGTAAGTTGTAAGAATTGTTATAAATATATAAACTGAAACACTGAAATAACTTAGTTATTGGTTTTACCAATGGAAAACCATAAATTGTACATATTATTATAATATTATAATATATTATTATATTTCAGAGTCATGTTATTGGATAACCATTGAATCATTATGTTATATTATCATTATCTAATGACTGTCTGGCAAACGCTTTGCAAACTAAGTTGCGCACACCAGGGTAAGGCTGCACTGTCGTGAAAGGGGATTGCAAAATGTTTTTCTCAATACTAAAATATAATAACTTAGAAATGGTTAACGGGAATACCAAGGGTGACTAAGCCAATAAGGTGCTATATATGTCGCCACATCATTAATAATTTTTCGAATGCTCTTCAGTATAATTGAAATATTTATAGAATCTGGATCTCGTTTCAACGATACGAATTTTAATAAATTTTCATAAATTCGAGCGGCAAATATATCTATTTCTGGCTGACCACTTAATCATTTGTTTCTCAGAAAAAAAAATTGTGCAATTCCAACTCCGTATCAATATTAGATTACGTCGTGACTTTTATATACGACTCAAATATGAAAATCTTTCTTCGTCGCACCACTGCCATATTGCTAGAGTTATGTACTGTTTAAACCCACTAAATTCCTGTTCTGTCAAGATATAAAAAAACCGCTTACTGTTTGCCGTTGCACGATATTTTTCACACTGAAAGTGAGGTTCAGAGAAAATTTCTAGTTGAAAATAACCTGTCCTAGTAGAGCAAGATATTTTTCAATGCGCTTAGAATATATATCAATACATAAGCTACGATTGGACAAATAACAAGCAGCCGTTAGTTTATCCTGAAATTGAGCGACTTTTATTTCGACTTCCGATTTGGCGAATATGTCTATATTCATAATCATTTCAATTTTAATTTAAGTCAATTTTACAACATTTTTCTGATGTAAATTCTAAAGTTATATGCTGTGAATTCAATAGATGTCCAAGAAATATCCATGTTTTACTAGGTGTACACTTTTATCCTAATTTATCACAAACCTGATAGAAATAATAACGTCTATTATTGAAATTAAGCACAAGCTATGGTCGTCTGCCGTGATCAAAATACTTTATTAATTTTAGACCCTTACAACGTAAGACGGAGCTATACGCAAGCTGGATGGGGGGCAGGTAAATTCATACAAATTATTATTAAAACGGAATCTTAAGTACTTTCTAGAGTATTTATATACTGTAACTGTAACCAAAAATATACTTATTTAAGATGAATTGTTGCCATGAATGCATCTATAGATAATAATGTAGACTGAAGTGACTTCAGAATTAAGAATACATTTATATGACCCGTGAATTTTAGGAATATGAAATGTCAGAGATATAAATTGACCATTGGGATTCTTGAACGGCACAATTGATCACAAATATCTTAAACGCCTAAGTTTAAGATATTTCACCGATTTTAAGATTTCGGTCTTGGAAACAGGCGGGTTACCTGGCTCTACGAGTTGGAAACATTAATAAATTGCCCTTTAATGTTCAATATTTGGGGATAGGTTGTTTAGTCTAACCAATTGTGTAATAAGTATTAGATACAGCCAGCGTGTGGTACCTTTACCCTGGCGGCCGCAGTAGTTTTGCGGCTGGTTTGTCGGCGGTGGGAGTGGTGGTGGGCGACGTGCTGCTGGCTGCAACGTGCAAATGGCAGACTACTAAGGCCATGCTGGTACCGAGCCAGTGCATGGGTTGCATGCACTACTCCCTGTCCGCTCGATAGCTTGCGCTAGCGCCTTTGAGTATCCCTGTGGACCTTTGATCATAGATTTCCTAGGAGCAAAGACTTGTAATCTTTTGTTGTGCAGGTTGCTTTTCCTCTATTGACTTGGTCGTTTTGATGTTTTCACTTAAATGGTCACCAAAGAGAATTTTTTCCCGTTCAATGTCTTGGAGTTCTATTAATAAAGCTTCTGTCTAACATATGATGATATTTAATTGTCAACGGTTCTTTGTTTCTTCATGGTAAAGGTCTAGTTGTATAGACCTTTACCATAGAGAGATAGATAGATAAATCAAATCTCTGATATTTGTTTAATTAATATCAAATTTTGTCATTTCTTTAGGTATTAACGCTGAAGTTAAATTTGCTAAATCTGCTATACTAAAACCTAGTTGGTATGGCCTGTTGAGTTTTCTTATAAGCAATCTATCCTTATGTTCCTTCGCCTACTCTTCTATTAGAATCTTACCCAAACGTTCAGCGACTTTTGTAGTGATCTTCTGTCCACTCCTCCAACGTCTTTACTTCACTAAGGGCTGCCGATATTTCGGGGAGGCACACTTTTCTAGTTTTGAGAGAGTGAATATTGACGGACCCCTTCTGAAGGCTCTTTGAGGATACTATTCTCGGCTGTAAGCAAGAGGTGTGCCGGCGTGGGCATTTCAATCAATGAACTAGGCCAGCAGCGCTCAGATCCGGCTCTTCCTTTCCGACAGTAACCACTACCACCATCATGTTTGTGCGCGTCAAACTTTATTTCCTTATACTCGTTACAAGAGTTATATATTAAATTTTTTTTTATTTATAAAAAAAGGTTGAAACAGTTTATTATTTACTTTCTGGATAACATCACGTGTCACCACATTAAGAAAGCAAGTTTTATATTTCCGGATGACATCACGTGCCACCACTGAGGAAATAATTGTATATAGTATATTCAGAAAATAATAAGCAAAACAATGCCAATTATCAGCACTCCACTTTCTGGGTAACATCACGTGTAACCACATTAATACAGTAAGTAAATTATTTCCGGATGACATCTCGTGCCACCACTGAGGAAATAATGGTATATAATATATTCAGAAAATAATAAACGAATCAATCCCAATTATTAGCTCTTCACTTTCTGGGTAACATCACGTGTAACCACATTAATACAGTAAGTAAATTATTTCCGGATGACATCTCGTGCCACCACTGAGGAAATAATGGTATATAATATATTCAGAAAATAATAAACGAATCAATCCCAATTATTAGCTCTTCACTTTCTGGGTAACATCACGTGTAACCACATTAAGAAAGTAAGTAAACTATTTCCAGATGACATCACGTGCCACCACTGAGGAAATAATGGTATATAATATATTCAGAAAATAATAAACGAATCAATCCCAATTATTAGCTCTTCACTTTTTGAGTAACATCACGTGTAACCACATTAAGAAGATAAGTAAATTATTTCCGGATAACATCACGTGCCACCACTGAGGAAATAATCGTATATAATATATTCAGACATTAATAAAAGAAACAATCCCGATTATTAGTTCTTAACTTTCTGGATAACATCACGTCACGTGTAACCGCATTAAGAAAGTAAGTAAACTATTTCCAGATGACATCACGTGCCACCACTGAGGAAATAATGGTATATAATATATTCAGAAAATAATAAACGAATCAATCCCAATTATTAGCTCTTCACTTTTTGAGTAACATCACGTGTAACCACATTAAGAAGATAAGTAAATTATTTCCGGATAACATCACGTGCCACCACTGAGGAAATAATCGTATATAATATATTCAGACATTAATAAAAGAAACAATCCCGATTATTAGTTCTTAACTTTCTGGATAACATCACGTCACGTGTAACCGCATTAAGAAAGTAAGTAAATTATTTATGGATGACATCACGTGCCACCACTGAGGAAATAAAATAACTTGATTTTTATTAGTTAATATGTAGGTACTTAGATACAAAATTCACCCATTAACTTTATTTATGTACTATATTTTGGCAGACTGTACATACTAAAAGATTATCTTTATGTCACTTGTTAAATGCACCATAAATAAAAATCATAATATTAATTATTATTTAAATAGGTCGCAAAACTAACCTTTATTACGGGATCATCTTGCGATTTTATGTTAAGACTTAAACTCCTTACTTTAATTCTAATTCCGTCAGCAGTCTTCTCACTTGTTCTTTTTTTTTTTTTTTAATCTTTATTAATGAGCTTAATCACAATGTGAATATGTCGCTCCGTTAGTTCAACACCAAAAACAAATACCTTAGGAATACTTAAACTTAATTACATTATACATTTCTTAAATCCTTAATTAATTACAATAAGTAGAAGAAGTTATGCATTTAGTTACAATTAAAATTCCCAGATCAATCACATTGAGGAAAGTGTGGTTGATCTGAGAACTTCAACTTGTAAAGTTTGATTAGTAATTTTATGTCGTCAGAATTTGGCTTAGCTAAAATTATATTACAATCAGCGAAGTCTTTTAAGATGTGATGACACTTATCAATACGAAAGGCAGCATTGTGGGCACACTCCATCAAGACATGCATTAGGTCCTCGGGAACACCACATTGATCACAGTTGGGTGACTGGACCTTTTTCATGAGAAATGCAAACTTCCTAGATGGAATGTGTCCAGTACGAAGCTTCATTATCACTACTGCATCTTGTCGCGATAGCTTATGGTTATCAATCCATGTTATTTTAGGTGGTTGTGGCTGTACCGTCTTATACCAAATACCCTTTTCTTTTGAACGTAAATCGAAATACTCCTTCCATAGTATATAACATTGCTTTTTTATAATAGAAATACAATCAGTATAATGGGGTAATATGCTGTATTCGATACCATCCGTAGTAGCCTGTCGAGCCAAGATATCTACTCGCTCATTATATTCCATACCACAATGAGACGGAATCCACTGCAACTTAATAGATTTTGATCTGGATGTTAACCCATAAATGGTATCCAGAACGGTGTAGGCTATCGGTGTGCCTCGTGTACCCGAGGTGCACCGAGCCAGGTGTTGGAGTGCGCTTCTTGAGTCTGTCAATATCACAATACTATCTTGTGGTAGTGATGCAGCGTAAGATAGTGCTTCACATATTGCTACAAGCTCAACCTCCATGATGCATATATTACTATCTATCTTAAATTGTAAACTAAGATTACATTGTGGGTCAAAAAAAGCTGCACCAATTCCGCCTGCATCTTTAGAGCCATCGGTAAATATTTTATAATAGCTTCCATACTGCCTGTTAATGTAATCCAAACATATTAACTTTAGACTAAAATTGTTGTAATTTCGTTTAGCTTTTGAAATACATGGAATATTTAAATCAACTATGTTACTTAAATCTATGTTACTGACCCATGTACCTATATTAAACATTTCTAATTTTTGACTACTGTGAATGCGGGTATCAACGAAGTGATCATGAACAGATAAGAGTAGCGGTTTCTTTTTATTACGCCAATATCTATTGTTTCTAAAATGTGCTAATTCATTCAACAGTTTTAGTGTGATTATTTCTCATTGATTTAGCTTTTAAGATGAATTTACTTGCCAAAAAAGCTCTTCGTACATGCAATGGAGGGAGGCATAGCTCACTCTCCATTGTATGAATAGGAGTAGTTTTAATGAATCCTCCAATCACCCGCAACGCCTGGTTTTGTATTTTGTCTAACTTACTTAAATACTTTTGACAGCTGTTATCAAATAAATAACTCCCATAATCTAGTCTAGTCCTTATAACGGCAATATACAATCTTCTTAAATGCTTGGGATGTACTCCCCAACCAGGTCCTACTAAAACTTTAAATATGTTTAAAAATCTAAATATCTTATTTGTTAATTCCGTAATATGCTTATTCCACTTTAAAGACCGGTCCAGCCACATCCCTAAATACTTGACTGTGTTTACTACTTCTATTTTATTATTATTTATGTTTACTGAAATAGCTTGCCTACAAATACCTTTTTTAAAAATACAGATCTTTGTTTTAGCCATTGAAATCTCCAAACCTAAATCTATGAGCAAATTATACATTTTATTTAAGGCCAATTGCAATTCAGTGGAAGCGTCATTTAAATTTTTACCCGAAGTATATAACACATAATCATCAGCATACTGAGAGATATTTACATTAGAATTAATTTGATTACAAATATGAATAGTTGAAATATTAAATAGTAGTGGAGCTATAGGATCACCCTGGGCAATTCCTCGGCCTGTAGACCTGGATAAAATTACATTGTCCACCTGAACACTTAAGTATCTTTCCCTTAAGAAAGTCCACAAATATTTACAAACTTTTGATCCAGCACCTAATCGATCCAAATTCATTAGCAAAGCCGTAATATCTATGTTATTGTACGCGTTCTCTATATCAATAAAGCAACCTACTGTAATTTGATCTTTTGAAAACCCCAATTGTATTCTAGTAACTAAATTACTGAGATTGTCCAAACATGATTTTGATTTCCTAAATCCGGTGGTCTCTTCATAAAATAGGTTTTCATTTTCCATCAACCATTCCAGTCTATTTCTCAACATAGCATGGAAGATTTTACTCAGGCAAGACATCAGCGAAATAGGTCGGAGCGATGATAAAGATGACGCCTCACGCCCTACTTTTGGAATTGGTATAATGCGTATTTCTCGCCATTGAAATGGTACAAAGCTCAGAGAGTAAAACAAATTAAATAGTTCGAGTAAAATAATTAATGCGTCTTTAGGAAGGTGTTTTATCATTGAATAGGATATATTATCCACACCTGGAGAAGTATCTTTTGTTTTAACACAACACGTTAGCTCGCTCATTGAAAAAGGAGAGTCAATTTTAATGTTACGAGATAAAAAAACAGGGTCCTTCGGACAAACTGAGTCTGGAGTCAAACTGTGTAAAAGCTCATTTGCCATAGTTAGATCAACATAACTCCTATTTACATTAGAACACCTATAACCTTTTAACCACTTCATTTTCTGCCACATCCCGTTTACTGTTGTAGACTCATCCATCGAAGAACAAAAAGTAGAAAACGATTTCTTAGTTGCCTTTCTAATTAGTAATTGTGTGATTCTAATTTTTGTCTTTTAATTTATCTAAATTATCAGGAGTAGGGTTTTTTCTAAATAGAGTAAGAGCTAGGCGCCTTTCTGCAACAGATTTAGATAAGTCGGTATTCCAATACACTTTAGGAGAAAAATGTTGTGAGGGATCTTGGTTGGTTCTGTAAAAAGGAATATGAGCATCAGCGGCTTCATTGATCATACTTAAAATTAAGTTGTAGCTTTTCTGCGGATCTTCATCTATAAAAACAAACCTTGAAATTTTATCTTCTAAGTATGAGCTATATCCATCCCAGTTTGCTTTTTTATAGTTCCTTTTCTTTAGGAATTGACGCTTACTATTGTAATATGACAAATTAACCTTAATAATCAAATGATCACTGCCTAATGACTCATTAGTAGCCTTCCAATCTAACTGCAGTGCTAGATCCGAAGATGCGATAGATATGTCAGGGGACGACTCCTGTATTATTCCGTTTACATATTTAACGCGAGTAGCTGTGCCATCATTCAAGGAAACGAAATTATTTTCAATTAAAGAATCAAAAATGTTGGTGCCTCTTAAATCAACCTTACTAGACCAGCTTGGATGATGTCCATTGAAGTCCCCAAGAATCAATGTTTTGTTAGTTTTAAAAGAAAATATTTCATCCCAGTCATTCTGAGAAGTTCGTATGGTAGGTGGGCAATATATAGAGAGTATGTAATCTATGTGTGTACAGTTAAAAATTTTAATACAAATTATTTCAATTCCGGGATTAGAAATTTGGACAGGTATTAGTTGAGTCTTTAAAGATTTGTGTGAACAAATAGCAACCCCACCATACGAATCATTTCGGTCCCTGCGGTAAATATTGTAGCCACTGATTCTAAACGTAATTTCAGCATTCAGCCATGTCTCAGAAATGGCAGCAATATGAATTTTCTCACTACTTAACAGCTGGTCAAACTCCGCGCGTTTGGGCCCTATACTTTGTGAGTTCCACTGAAAAATGTTTATTTTGTAATTACTACCCATTATTGTCCGAAGAAACTTTTAAAAGGCAAATCCCAAATGCACTGCCCCACCATCGGTACTAACCATTCAATAACTAATGACATTCCTTGAATTATTTTCTTCTTAAGTTCTTCTTGTGGATTTGTAAATATAGAATACAACTTAGAAAGTAACTGCTTAAAATTTAGAGTAGATCTAAGCTTCTCTCTTCTCTCTTTTTTCTCTCTTCTTGATTGGAGCTCAATTTCAATATCATCATCATTATTGTTAACTATTTCTTCCGATTCTGACGATATATCGCTTTCAATCAATTCATTCTGATTTTGCTTCTTCTTTCTTTTTCTCTTCGTCCCTATAGTCTTTCTTTTTAAAGCTTGCGGAACCTCCTTAGCACACGATTGTAATGCGAATGGTAATGAATTACTGTTAGGAGCATTATCAAATTGTAGGTGCGGTGCAGATCGAGTTACGCTTGCGTAAGTCACTACCCCATCGTCGTTTTGTGGTATAGAGGACATAGGTATGGGCTCGGGCAGGTTATTATATAAAGGTGTATTTAGGTTGAGATGTCTTTGAGCTGTCTGTAATATAGTTGGCTCTTGTTCTACTCCTTCAGGTTGAGGGTCTGGAGGAACATATACTTGTAAGGCCTTTTTATAAGAGCAATTGAATTCAGCCATTATACTCCTTAGACGCTTTTCTTTTATAAATATAGGACATGATCTATCCAACGATATGTGACTCCCGATACAGTTAACACATCTAAAAGTTGTGGTCTCACAATTTGCATGCCCCTTTCCACACTTAGGGCATACAATCTTTTTAGAGGGGCAAACACGTAAACTATGGCCGAACCTCCAACACCTCGAACATTGAGTGACTGGGAAGACATAGGGCTCGACGTTAATCTTCATGTCGTAAATGTATACTGATGCTGGCAACGATGAGCCCTTAAATTCCAGTCGTACTGATTCGCTATCTTCCCATCCCTTTCCATCCATCATTCTGCGCTTCAAGCGTTTTACACCTAATATCTTGCAATCACTTGAAATTACCTCCAGCATTTCTTTTTCGGTCATCTCCAGCTCAATATCCTTAATGACACCGTATGAGGAAGCAACCTCTAATGGCTTTTGAAATCGCCATCCTAATTCCTTCAAAGGTGTACAGTTCATCAGCTCATCGGCACTTTCTGCACATTCAAACTGCACAAATACTTTGTTCGCGTTCACGTATTTCACACGGCTAATATTCTTGATATTATTGGATTTTAAAAGTTTTGCAAGCGCAAATTGTTTAGGTAATTTTTCGTAGCAATTAATATATAAATCAACTTTCTGTCCCACTCTCTTCCCATTTCTTGAAACCGTAATCCACCTTTCTTCCTCATCCTCTTCTCTGCGTCTCTTACTACAAATAGGTGTAATAACCTCATCGTCAATCATTGATTCACAGTTTTCTTGTAAACAAATCTCCGTTTCCACTTCATTGTTTTGATTTAAAACAGAATTTATCGCCTCTCCGTCTAAAACTTGATTTTCTTCCATGGTGAACAAAGTACACCAATGAATGCTCCACAATTAAAGCATGGCAAACCACGCATTCACGTTAGTAACCGACAGTTAGACTAATATTCGTAAGTATGAGCGCACGCCTATTCAAACGACACGTCTGTTGCGAACGGGCGCTCAGACCGAACTGCTTGTTCTTTTTATTTTTTAATTTTTACTTAAACTTAACTAAACAAATCTTATTTGTTGTTTGTTGCGGCGCACATGCGGATGATGCAACACACAGAAAACGAATGATCGAAACGCCCGGCCGGCACAGCAGGCTGACAGTGGCGTGCAAAAGTCAATAGACTATCTTTTTATTATTGAATTTTTTGTAAAAATAATATCTAAAATTTGTGTGATGATGCAGTACGACAGAAAGCGGACTACATAGTTTATTAAATCTCTACGGATGCAGCAACGAAGTATAATTATGTAATTTTATAATTTATCTATTTCTTCCTGGTTGACTGATAGAGAATGAAGGTGTCTTACAATAAAAAGTTTTACTTATAATAAATTAAATGTTCAATTCGTGTGTATTTCAGAACCATACATCATACCGACAAATCATTTTTCAAAAGCGTCTGAGAGCAAGATTAAATCAAATTCTACTGATTGTAACATAAACGATGTTCGTAAAGGAAACCTTGATTTAGAAAGGACACAAGTTGAACAAACTCCAGTACCACAACTAACGGAAATATTTCATTGTGATATTTGCGAATTTAAAACATCTCAAAAACGTTGCATTTTGGCACATCTTAAAGCGCATGTTGCTGAACAAGTGTACTGTTGTAATAATTGTGATTATAAAAGTATTAAAAAACATCATTTGCAGAGACATATGAAAATACATACTGGAGAAAAACCTTTTTCATGTAATATCTGTGAATATAAATGTATAGAAAAAAGTTATTTGCAAAGGCATATGAAAAAACATACTGGAGAAAAACCTTTTTCGTGTAATATCTGTGGATATAAATGTATTGATAAAAGTAATTTGTGGTATCATATGAAAATACATACTGGAGAAAAACCTTTTTCGTGTCATATCTGTAAATATCAATGCATTCGAAAAAGTCAATTGCAATCACATATGAAAATACATACTGGAGAAAAACCTTTTTCATGTAATATCTGTGAATATAAATGTGTAGAAAAAAGTTATTTGCAAAAGCATATGAAAATACATACTGGAGAAAAACCTTTTTCATGTAATATCTGTGAATATAAATGTGTAGAAAAAAGTGATTTGCAAAAGCATATGAAAATACATACTGCAGAAAAACCTTTTTCGTGTCATATCTGTAAATATCAATGCATTCGAAAAAGTCAATTGCAATCACATATGAAAATACATACTGCAGAAAAACCTTTTTCGTGTCATATCTGTAAATATCAATGCATTCGAAAAAGTCAATTGCAATCACATATGAAAATACATACTGGAAAAAAACCTTTTTCATGTAATATCTGTGAATATAAATGTATAGAGAAAAGTAGTTTGCAAAGGCATATGAAAATACATACTGGAGAAAAACCTTTTTCATGTAATATCTGTGAATATAAATGTATTCAAAAAAGTGATTTGCAAATGCATATGAAAATACATACTGGAGAAAAACCTTTTTCGTGTCACATCTGTAAATATCAATGCATTCGAAAAAGTCAATTGCAATCACATATGAAAATACATACAGGAGAAAAACCTTTTTCATGTAATATCTGTGAATATAAATGTATAGAGAAAAGTAGTTTGCAAAGGCATATGAAAACACACACTTGAGCAGAACCTTTTTTGTGAGAGATCTGGTAAAATATGTGCAATATTATGTAAACGTGTTTTATATAAATATAAAAGTATACTAGATAAAAATCCATTTGTCATGAGTTCCTTATGTAACTGTAGAACGAGTAGAAAAACCTTTCCGTGTCATATGTGCTAATTGAAACTTCATTTATTCTGAAGAAGCTAATTCAAAAACCAAAGAAGCAACCAAGTGAAATCTAACCTTGAAATATGTACCGAGTGGTTAGTGGAAACAGACCGGACCTTCATGTTTTTTTTTAAAATTTTATTTAAATCATACTAGTTTGTTTTTATTTATTCGTTTCGACATTTATCGTTACCGTTACAGCCTATAAAAGTCCGCTGCTGAACATAGGCCTCCCCCACGGATTGACTCATGGGGGGATATTTGCCATAGTTGCCATGCAGGTGGGTTGGCAACAGCGGTTTTTTATTTTTATTTGTTATTAGGAAGACGCTGCTGCCCATCTGGTTTATTTCCTCCGTCGCCTAGATATAATATATAGATATACGAGTCGAGTGTGTCGACGAGGGTTGCGTACCTTATACTCAGAATCACCAAACGGTATTCGTTGTAGGTCATACAGGTTTACGCACCAACCTCGGCACACCCCTATGAGGAGGTGGAGGAAATGTATGAGGATATCTCTAGAGCCATGCATTCCTCCAAAACCCAGTATACGGTGTTAATGGGAGACTTCAATGCAAAACTAGGCACAAGAGAGAACGGTGAGCTGAAGTTAGGGAATTTCGGATTAGGGCAACGGAACCCAAGGGGCCAGCAGCTGACCGACTTCATGGAGAAAGAGGGACACTTTATGATGAACTCTTTCTTCCAGAAGCGGCCCGACAGGAAGTGGACCTGGTCGAGCCCCAACGGTTCGACAAAAATGAGATTGACTTTATTATGAAGACCAGACGACAACTGTTCAGTGATGTCTCAGTGATCTTGAGGGTGAAAACCGGCAGCGATCACCGAATGGTGAGAGGCAGGCTGAACCTTAACGTTAAGTTGGAGATGTCACGTCATTCCAAAATCCCGAAAACTTTCAGCTCGAGCTACGAAACCGTTTTCAGTGCCTAGAAGACTGCAATGAAGTGGACGATATGAATGACAAGCTCGTGGAAACTGTCCATGCGGTCGGAGCTAAGTTTTGCGAGACCCGCCGCAGAAGAACACAAAAACTCTCCGATCACACTCTTAATCTCATGGCTGTTAGACGGGAGATGAAGCTACATTCTTCAACAGATTTAACAGCATACAGGCAACTGAACAGACAGATCTCCAAATGCAAGCGGCGGGACTTACGCAACTTCAATACAGCTTGTATTAAAGAAGCGATCGAGCGGAACCTGGGCTCCAAAGTCTTTGCTAGAGATCTGTCTGCCAGAAAGAGCCAACTGTCGAAGCTGAAGACCGAGTGTGGCAGCGTCGTTTGTGGGACACCTGAGATTTTGAGTGAGATTGAGAGGTTCTATGGGCAGCTGTACACGTCATCGTTGGAGCCACTCGCGAGTGTGAGTAACGATCCAAGAGCGAGTCTTATCCGACACTATTCCGATGATATCCCGGACGTCAGTCTGAGCGAGATTAGAATAGCTCTCCAGCATCTTAAAAACGGCAAGGCCCCAGGCGAAGATGGAATTACAGCGGAGCTTCTGAAAGCGCTTTTATACGTGGTAGAGCCATGCTGCAGCTATATTAGTAGTATAGTTGTAGCACGAATGGGTCGGCTCGACCGGGGAAGGACCACGCTCTCACAGAATACCAGCGTAAAATAGCAGCTTAACGCTGCTGTGTTTCATATGGTGAGTGTAGAGAACCGGAGACCCTTTTTACTGGAAACGAGTCATTACATCTTAGTCCTCACGGGTGTCAACGCATCTGTATTTTGATTCTTAATCGAAGATAGATGTAGATGTCTATGGGCCACAGCAACCACTTACCATCAGGTGGACTGCGTGCTCGTTTGTCACCTTTACCCTATAAAAAAATGCGGGTGGAAAACAGGTACTTAAGGCCTTCAGAAGCTCTTTAATTCTGTCCTCCATGGTGGCATTACACCGGAGGCGTGGAGCAGAAGTGCGGTGGTCTTGTTCTTCAAGAAAGGTGACAACGTTCTCTTGAAGAACTACAGACCGATTTCCCTTCTGAGCCGCGTCTACGTGCTGTTTTCGAGAGTCATTACGAATCGTCTCGCGCGCAGACTTGACGACTTCCAGCCTCTCGAACAAGCCGGTTTCCGACAAGGCTTTAACACCATAGACCACATACATGCCCTTCGGCAAATTGTACAGAAGTCCGAGGAATATAATTTGCCACTATGTTTGGCGTATGTGGACTATGAGAACGGCTTTCATTCCGTAGAAATTTGGGCGGTGCTGCAGTCCCTTCAGCGATGTTTCGAAGAGATCGCTCTTAGCGATAAGACCGCCCATTGTACCACATTTCTTTTTCTCACTTTTTTAGTAATATTTTTGTTATTTTTTGGCGTACAATAAAGTGTTATCTATCTATACGCAGTAGAATTAGAGTGACCGACATAGCCCAACGGATTAGTAAGCTGAAGTGACAATGGGCCGGCCATATAGCACGAAGAACCGACAGCCCATGGGGAAAAAAGGTTCTCGAGTGGCGGCTTCGTTCCGGCGGACGAAGTGTAGGGCGTCCCCCCACTAGATGGAGTGACGACCTGGTAAGACATGCAGGAAGTCGATGGATGCAGGTGGCTCAGGACCGTGCTTTGTGGCATTCCTTGGGGGAGGCCTATGTTCAGCAGTGGCCTTGTGAAGGGCTGTAATGATGATGATGATGATAGATATAAGAATATCCACTACCCGTTATCATCCCGTGTGTGTCGTAGAGGCGACAGCAAGAAACAAATCAGAAGACGTGCAGCAGCGTATTCCTACTAAAATAAAAATAAATTGTGTTGCCAACCCGCGTGCCAAGCGTGGCAACTATGGCAAATATCCCCGTATGAGGCAATATATGCGGGAGGCCTATGTTCAGCAGTCGACTTTAATAGGCGCTAACAATAACAAAATAAGCGTCGTAACGAAAAAAAGGATAAACATTAGCAATCAATTAAATAAAAAAAAAAACATGGTCTGGTCTGTTTCCACTAACCTCCCATTTGTTTCATATTTTAAAGTTCAATTTTTTTGGTTTTTGAATCAGCTTCTTCAAAATGAATGCAGTTTCAGTTAGCACAATACAAGGCACGTAAAGGTTTTTTTACTCGATCTATTATTCTGTACAAGATGGCTTTTGTAGTCGAGTTATTAATACATTTCATATTTACACTGTAAAATGTCCAGACTGAATTCGGAGTGAAACTGAAACATTAAACTCCTGCCGTGGCAGCTAACTATAAATTAAAGTGAAAGAAACTTACTTCACTACAATTTTTTTTTATTTCAGGTTTACTTTGATCTTATAGATTATCTTACGCTAATGAAGGAAATGTTTAAGTACTGTAAGGCAGTTTTCTTGCAGAGGCTTTGTTTAGTTAGGTGTTGTTGTAAAGTGAAATGTATCTTCACGATTGTTTGAACTTTTTGTTAAATTCTATATAAGTCAAAGACTTGTATACTACTCGAGCGGCAATTCAGAATAAAAACCGTGTGACAGCTGTGGATCGCGGGTAGCCGGCACGGTAAATATGCTGGTTACGGTGGCAACCATGGCAACGGCGGGGCAGGGGGTGCTAAGGATCTCCGGTGGAGCTTTGGTTGCCAACTAAGACGACTCCACCTGGCTACATTTAACGCACGTACCCTGACGACTGACGAGGAGATCCTGGAGCTGGAAGAAGAGATAGATAAGTTGCGCTGCAATATTATAGGATTATCTGAGGTCCGAGAGGGGAAGAGAGAAAAATGAGGCCTTATCATTTATATGTCATTTATTCAGAAGAAAAACCTATACATAATATACACAAATATATTGATACATTCGTTTTATTATAATATTTTATAATTGTATTTAAGTGATCCTATTGTATTTAAGTGAAGAATATCCACTACCCCATATCTTCCCGTGGGTGTCGTAAAAGGCGACAAAGGGAAACAGGCAGGAGATGGGCAGCAGCATCTTCCTGGTAACGGCAAAAATACAATAAAAAACTGCGGTTGCCAACCCGCTCGCCAAGCGTGGCAACTATGGCAATATACCCCCCATAATGAGAGTTACGAAGAGACGGCCCCCAGTCCCCGGCGGCCCCGCTATTCCTGGCTACGGTGGCGACCATGGTAACGGCGGGGCAGGGGGTGCTAAGAATCTCCGGTGGAGGTTCGGTTGCCACCTACAACGACTCGACCTGGCAACATACAACGCACGCACCCTGAGGACTGACGACAAGATTGTGGAGCTGGAAGAAGAGATAGACAAGTTACGCTGGCATATTATAGGATTATCCGAAGTCCGAAGAGAGGGGGAGGACACGGTAATCCTCGAATCCGGCAACTTGCTCTATTACCGGGAGGGCGACCATCTGTCCCAAGCTGGTGTCGGATTTATCATCCACAAGTCTCTCGTTAACAACGTTGTAAAGATTGAGAGTGTGTCGACGAGGGTTGCGTACCTTATACTCAGAATCACCAAACGGTATTCGCTGAAGGTCATACAGGTTTACGCACCAACCTCGGCACACCCCGATCAGGAGGTGGAGGAAATGTATGAGGATATCTCTAGAGCCATGCATTCCTCCAAAACCCAATATACGGTGTTAATGGGAGACTTCAATGCAAAACTAGGCACAAGAGAGAACGGTGAGCTGAAAGTGGGGAAATTTGGAATAGGGCAACGGAACCCAAGGGGCCAGCAGTTGGCCGACTTCATGGAGAAAGAGGGACTCTTTATGATGAACTCTTTCTTCCAGAAGCGGCCCCACAGGAAGTGGACCTGGTCGAGCCCCGACGGTTCGACAAAAAATGAGATTGACTTCATTATGACGACCAGACGACAACTGTTCAGTGATGTCTCAGTGATCGCGAGGGTGAAAACCGGCAGCGATCACCGAATGGTTAGAGGCACACTGAACCTAAACGTTAAGTTGGAGAGGTCTCGTCTAATGAAGTCAACGCTCCGTCCCCCTCGTGCTCTAATCCAGAGTCCCGAAACCTTTCAGCTCGAGTTGCAAAACCGTTTTCAGTGCCTAGAAGACTGCAATGAAGTGGACGATTTGAATGACAAGCTCGTGGAAACTGTCCATGCGGTCGGAGCTAAGTTCTGCAAGACCCGCCGCAGAAGAACACAAAAACTCTCCGATCACACTCTTAATCTCATGGCTGTTAGACGGGAGATGAAGCTACATTCTTCAACAGATTTGACAGCATACAGGCAACTGAATAGACAGATTTCCAAATGCATGCGGCGGGACTTACGCAACTTCAATACAGCTCGTATTGAAGAAGCGATCGAGCGGAACCAAGGCTCCAAAGTCTTTGCCAGAGATCTGTCTGCCAGAAAGAGCCAACTGTCAAAGCTGAAGACCGAATGTGGCAGCATCGTTTCCGGGGCACCTGAGATTTTGAGTGAGATTGAGAGGTTCTATGGGCAGCTGTACACATCATCGTTGGAGCCACACGCAAGTGTGAGTAACGATCCAAGAGCGAGTCTTATCCGACATTATTCCGATGATATCCCGGACGTTAGTCTGAGCGAGATTAGAATGGCTCTCCAGCACCTTAAAAACGGCAAGGCCCCAGGCCAGGATGGAATTACAGCGGAGCTTCTGAAAGCGGGTGGAAAACCGGTACTTGAAGTCCTTCAGAAGCTCTTTAATTCCGTCCTCCATGGTGGCATTACACCGGAGGCGTGGAGCAGAAGTGCGGTGGTCTTGTTCTTCAAGAAAGGCGACAACGCTCTCTTGAAGAACTACAGACCGATTTCCCTTCTGAGCCGCGTCTACGTGCTGTTTTCGAGAGTCATTACGAATCGTCTCGCGCGCAGACTTGACGACTTCCAGCCTCCCGAACAAGCCGGTTTCCGAAAAGGCTTTAGCACCATAGACCACATACATACCCTTCGGCAAATTGTACAGAAGTCCGAGGAGTACAATTTGCCATTATGTCTGGCGTATGTAGACTATGAGAAAGCCTTTGATTCCGTCGAAATTTGGGCGGTGCTGCAGTCCCTTCAGCGGTGCCAAGTTGACTGTCGGTATATCGAAGTGTTGAAGTGCTTGTACAGTAGGGCTACGATGGCTATCCGAGTACAGAACCAGAGTACGAAACCTATCCAATTGCAGAGAGGTGTAAGACAGGGTGACGTCATATCCCCGAAACTCTTTACCGCTGCATTGGAAGATGTTTTCAAGCTTCTGGACTGGAAAGGATACGGTATCAACATCAATGGCGAGTACATCACTCACCTTCGATTTGCCGACGATATAGTCCTTATGGCAGAATCGCTGGAGGACCTAAGCACTATGCTCAATGACCTCAATAGTGTTTCCCAACGGATAGGTCTTAAGATGAACATGGACAAAACAAAGATCATGTTTAATGTCCATGTCACACCTATGCCGGTAGTTGTTGGGAACACTAAGCTCGAAGTTGTTGACGAGTATGTTTACCTGGGACAAATAGTCCGACTAGGTAAGTCCAACTTCGACCGAGAGGTCAATCGACGGATTCAACTCGGTTGGGCAGCGTTCGGGAAATTACGGCACATCTTCTCGTCAGGTATACCTCAAAACCTTAAAACGAGACTGTACACCCAGTGCGTGTTGCCAGTGATGACATACGGAACTGAGACGTGGTCCTTCACTACTGGCCGGATGAGGAAGCTCAAGGTCGCTCAGCGAGCTATGGAGAGGGCTATGCTCGGAGTTTCTCTGCGTGATAAACTCAGAAATGAGGATATCCGCAGTAGAACCAGAGTGACCGACATAGCCCAACGGATTAGTAAGCTGAAGTGGCAATGGGCCGGCCATATAGCTCGAAGAGCCGACAACCGATGGGGAAGAAAGGTTCTCGAGTGGCAGCCTCGTACCGGCAGGCGAAGTGTAGGGCGTCCCCCCACTAGATGGAGTGACGACCTGGTAAGATATGCAGGAAGTCGATGGATGCAGGTGGCTCAGGACCGTGCTTTGTGGCATTCTTTGGGGGAGGCCTATGTTCAGCAGTGGACTTGTGAAGGGCTGTGATGATGATGATGATGATGATTCTTTGCATATAGAATGTCACTTAAATATAACTTAAACATTTCGTAAAAATCAGCCAAGTACAATTTCTTTCATTTTAATATTGAATGCTGGGTTACTGGATAAAATAATTGAATTCTAATTGCGGCCCTGTCTTTTTGTTATTTTTTATGAGGTTTACTTGACGATAGATGGCGGCCTGTTCCCAAAATTATTATGAAAACTAAATACTGGGGGGCGCCCAGGTTATCACGTTAAATAGCACAACAGTTAATACAAGTTGATATATGTCTGTTAAAATAATAAAATAAACAATAATAAAAACTAATAAAAAATGCATCTTTCAAACAAAATAAATAGGGTAAAAAATCACATAAAATAAATCATGCTTGATAATATTACTTAACTGACCTGAAATGACTTGTAGAAGCGGCAACGTCGCGGCCAGCGGTTCATTGCTCATGCGACATCGATATAGGTAATTATATTATAATACCTAGGTCCTAGGACTTGCCCATACATAGGTAATTAGGCACGCGTAGGGCGATGCTAATCCGATGTTATCAACAAATCACAAATTTCATGGTATTTTTTTATCCAAATAATCACTTTAACCTTGAAATCACTCAAGTTTATGAAACAAATCAAATTTTTAAATTTTCAAAATGTCCGCCGTGTACCCGAATGCATAATTGACATCGTCGCATGATATTATTTCGGACTTTTCGAAAGAGGGCACCATTGGCTGCAAAATTTTTTATTTTGTCGAAAGCCCGCATTATTCTTATTTTTAAGTCCTCGACAGTCGTTACTTCAGTAGAGTACACCTCATTTTTTATGTAACCCCATAAAAAGAAATCTAACGGTGTTAGATCCGGAGACCGTGCTGGCCACCGAGAAGGTCCGTATCTGCCAATCCAGTTCTCTCCGAACATCTCAGTGAGGCGCTGCCTGGCAGCCACCACTGAATGAGCAGGTGCTCCATCAAGCTGGTACCATAACCGGCTATTGGCCCCCAACGATAGTCCATCAACGTAATCCGCCACTGTGTCGTCAAGCAGTTCCAAAAATTTAGGCCCATTAAGGTTGCCTTCGATAAACACGGGACCAATTATTTGATCTCCGTGTATTCCAGCCCAAACATTAACGGCAAATCTATATTGGTGCATAGACTCTCGACACAGTTGCGGATTTTCTTGACTCCAGTATCGTAAGTTCTGCCGATTCCATATTCCGTTACGCGTGAATGTGCTCTCGTCAGTCCACATTACGTTTGCTAAAAAGTTAGAGTCATTAGCTACTTTGCTCAGGAGCCATTCACAGTAGGCTTCCCTAACTGGCTTATCTCTATCTAATAAAGCCTGTACCTTTACGTATTTGAACGGCCGTTGCTTGTTTTTTTTTAATATTCTGTGAACAGACTTGTGGTGTACACAGAATTGGCGAGCTGCTCTACGGAGACTTGATGTTGGATTACGAGCGAAATAATTTAATATTCGTTCTTCCTGAGCCACGGCGACTCGCGGAGGAATTTCAACCTGACGTGGAATCAAATTTTCGCCGTCACGTAATCTTTGGACTGCCCGTATAAAAATCCGTGAGTCTGTAGGACATACACGTGTGGTATTATACCTCTCTCGGTATGTTCGTAATGCCAGGGACGCGTTTTGGTGGCATTCTCCATAAATTAAAACCATATCGGTGTATTCCAATGAAGTAAAATTGATACGAGGCATTTTAAAATAAAAAAGTTATACGTTTAAAAAAATAAAAGCGTCCAATTGCGCACGGGCTGACACACCACTAAGTTATTAAATATCACTTATCTATTATTAACGAGTCCTATCACAAATAAAAAATACAAGACAGTAAAAGAAAGCGTCAAATTTCGCACAAATAGTCACACCACCTCCTCAACACAATTATTATTATAGTATTAACGTGTCCTATCACAAACAAATCAAGAAACTTATGAAAATATCCACAAAAAAAAACTTTAAATTAAAAGGACGTGTACGCGAAAAACTAAAATTAGGTCAAGCAATTAATGAACCGTTCCCAAGGACGCCGGCGTCGGACTAAGTGACTTACTGTCTTACTTTATCGTCGCACGCGCCAATCGACCACATCCCACCCTCCCAACACCCCGTCCCAATTCTTGTCGCATCGCGCATAAGAATTATGCCTTATTTTGTTACATATAAGTACATTTTTTGCTTAATTTATTACTTTATTTGATTATTTAAAATTGGCAACGTTGCACTATAATACAATATAGGTCTCTTGGCCTTCACGGGCCATGGGTCTTTGAACTTCTAGTATTTATCAGGTGATATCTGATGCATTTACATGATGTTGTTTAATATTAAAACAAAAAAAAGGCTACCGCGCCCAGAATGTTAATTGTTATATATTTTTTTAGTTGTGTATGTTTAAAGAACTTTGTATAGAATACGTCTTTTCATTTAACGTGATAACTTCATCGTCACTTTGTATATTAAAATATTATTTTGGCGATTAAAATTTCTGTGTCTGAATGTATTTGCTTCATGAGATAGACGCTCCGATGCTATGGATGGCATCACATTTCATTTGTAAGTAATTTTACACCTAATTTATTAAAATAGTTCTAGAAAAATCTCTTTGCGTCGGCTTTCAAATATAATTAAATATATTCCACACTAGATGGCGACACTTTGTGTCCTGTTAACTAAAAATATAAAGGTACGTAGAGCTCAGTAATGACAAAATAATCATACGAAGGTGCTGAAATTTGTTTTGCATTCAGATATAAAGAAATTTTAATCGCCAAAATATTATTTTTATAGTTTATAACATTTTATGGACATGCCGCCATCTACCGTCAAGGTAGCTAAGGTACATTGCAACATCGATATGGAAAGATTCGAGTATTTTTACTATTTATCGGTAGATGTAGATAGTGTAAAGTGGGCGGAGCTTTGCATCCCCTCACCCCGCAAATTGTCACGCCTTGTTACATAGAGAAATTTAATTACAACGTCTCCTCTCTGTATTTGCTTCATGGTACAACCATTTATCGATAAATGAAACAAAGTTTTAAAATTTATAGATTATTATTTATTTTAATCAACATAACATTCTTCTTATTGGGTATTATAACTAGATTTAATCAATCTTAATTTTCATTAATCACATTGCACTTAATCAGCGTTAATTCTCTTCATAAAACTAATCAATATTCAGATGGGCGTGGACCTTGATCTAATATATGTAACTCGTTTCGAGCGTTATATATCAAATTTGTTATGTCCATATACACTTGCGATCGAATCTCGTATGGGACTGACTCCATTTCAAATGGAATTAATGTACCAAAATGCTCATTTCGAGGATCTTCTGGTCTTTGATTAATGAATCTTGAAGCGGGCAAACTTATATAAGCTGTGTAGTCATCTTGTTCCGATTTCACATAGCATATGTAATGATTTTCGGTCTGCGTTGATCTACCATTTTTGGAAATTTTTCTTTTTATTTTCTTTTTCGGTCGAATAGATGGCGATAACGGCGGCGATTCATCACTTTTTGACATGATGATTCTACTCCATATACTAGAAGATTATTTATGTTCCTGTAAAATGTATAAATTAAGCAAATATAAATGTAGTGTAAAATTCTCAAATACCTGACTACTTATTTATTTTACATGAATATTTACTTACCGATTTAATATCACTGTCTGTAGATGAAACTGTGATTATCATTATGCGATTCTAAAATATTTAACAGTTCTTCTTCGTCTAGCATTATCGATAATTTCCAGCACTAAAAATGCAAATAGGTATAGTACACGCGTGTTATCACGGTGACGGCGCCACAGTAATTGACAATTTATTGAAACGCCACTGTCCTTGACATTAGCCGGACGATAAATCACGGTGCTGGCTATATGCTTCATGATGCTGGCGTTCTCAACTCGTATGCACTAGTGACGTACCGGGATAATTCAATTTTACATTTGGCTTATAAATTAATATTTTTATTTTTTGTCGCAAAAATAATTTAAATAATATATGAAATTAAATTTTTATGAATGTTTAGTTCAGTTCATTAAAATATTACATTATGATGACTTGACTATCATTTTAATTTTGAAAGTATACAAATATAATTTTTTTGATAAATCTTTTACAGTGGCGCAACACTGGTCTCAGAAATATCACGGGGATGGCGAGGCAGCAAGGTGTTTAGTTTCATCTTGCACGTAGTAACACTATATATTTCTGTTATTTTTTTGACATTGGTATCTACAACTGTCCACAATTACTTAAATGTATTAAATTTAATAGCAAAATCGAATTAACCTTGCAGTTTTTCTAGTAACATGAGCATTTCGGGATATTACGTGAGAGCGCTGACGGTATTCACATTAAGATTCGTAATATTACGGCTATGGCGGTGAAAGGGTTAATACAATAATTTAAAATTAAAAATTTTGTACAGCCGACTTCAATATAAGTTATTTAAGAATAACTTAAAAACTATTGGTCTGACCTTAATCAAATTCATATGGGACCACACGAGAAGTACCAGCTTTCAAATAAAAAAAGAATCATCGAAATCGGTTCACCCAGAAAAAAGTTCTGAGGTAACACACATAAAAAAAAAAACGAAAAAAAAAAACATACAGTCGAATTGAGTACCGGCTCCTTTTTGGAAGTCGGCAGAAAAATTAATTAAATATGTCAAGATTTCAATTAATTCAATTATACATGTTTTTATTATTATTGTGTTTATGTCATCGTAGGCTTCAGAGCTAGTATTTTTAATAGCATTATTTCCCTTCTAACCTCATTTCCAGACATAGGTCTAAGAAACATAGAGTTGACATTCGCGCAGTTAATGGTTACATTTTTCGCTGTAGTGTGTGTTGTAGATTCACGGGTCAAATCAATAAAATGATTGTTAAAAGCAGTAGCTATATCTACAGGATTCGTAAGAAATTTATTATTAGCTATAATTTATTCTATATTTTTCTTGTCATATAGGTTAGATAGAAAACCGCAGAAAAACTGCGGTTGCCAACCCGCTCGCCAAGCGTGGCAACTATGGCAAATACCCCCCAATGAATAAACCATAGACCACATACATACCCTTCGGCAAATAGTACAGAAGTCCGAAGAGTACAATTTGCCACTATGTCTGGCGTATGTGGACTATGAGAAAGCCTTTGATTCCGTCGAAATTTGGGCGGTGCTGCAGTCCCTTCAGCGGTGCCAAGTTGACTTGGCTACGATGGCTATCCGAGTACAGAACCAGAGTACGAACCCTATCCAATTGCAGAGAGGTGGAAGACAGGGTGACGTCATATCCCCGAAACTCTTCACCGCTGTATTGGAAGACGTTTTCAAGCGTCTGGACTGGAAAGGATACGGTATCAACATCAATGGCGAGTACATTACTCACCTTCGATTTGCCGACGATATAGTCCTTATGGCAGAATCGCTGGAGGACCTAAGCACTATGCTCAATGACCTCAATAGTGTTTCCCAACGGATAGGTCTTAAGATGAACATGGACAAAACAAAGATCATGTTTAATGTTCATGTCACACATATGCCGGTAGATGTTGGGAGCACTAAGCTCTAAGTTGTTGACGAGTATGTTTACCTGGGACAAATAGTCCGACTACGTAAGTCCAACTTCGACCGAGAGGTCAATCGACGGATTCAACTCGGCTGGGCAGCGTTCGGGAAGCTACGACACATCTTCTCGTCAGACATACCTCAAAACCTTAAAACGAAATTGTACAACCAGTGCGTGTCATCACTGGCAGACTTACGGAACTGAGACGTGGTCCTTCACTGCTGGCCGTATGAGGAAGCTCAAGGTCGCTCAGCGAGCTATGGAGAGGGCTATGCTCGGAGTTTCTCTGCGTGATAAACTTAGGAATGAGGATATCCGCAGTAGAACCAGAGTAACCGACATAGCCCAACGGATTAGTAAGCTGAAGTGGCAGTGGGCCGGTCATATAACTCGAAGAACCGACAACCGATGGGGAAGAAAGGTTCTCGAGTGGCAGCCTCGTACCGGTAGGCGAAGTGTAGGGCGTCCCCCCACGAGATGGAGTGACGACCTGGTAAGACATGTAGGAAGTCGATGGATGCAGGTGGCTCAGGACCGTGCTTTGTGGCATTCTTTTGGGGAGGCCTATGTTCAGCAGTGGACTTGTGAAGGGCTGTAATGAATGAATGAATGAAATGTGTTAGATATTTCTTTTTTTGATAATGGTCCATGTTGCTTTACATTTGTTATCATTTTTATTTTTAGTTGTAGCTTCAATGAGTCGGCTCGACTGGGGAAGGACCACGCTCTCACAGAATACCAGCGTAAAATGGCAGCTTGACATTGCTGTGTTTCATATGGTGAGTGTAGAGAACCGGAGACCCTTTTTACTGGAAAAGAGGCATTCCATCTTAGTCCTCACGGTTAACAACGCATCTGCATTTTGATTCGCAAACGAGGATAGATGTAGATGTCTATGGGCCACAGCAACTACTTACCACCATCAGGTGGACTGTGTGCTCGCTTGTCACCCTATACTATAAAAAAAGACACAAGATATACCTATGGCAGTGCCGGAAGTTGAGATAACTCCACGTAAAAAGTTAATTAAGAAATTGGAAAAGAAGACGTTATTACGCGATAATATGAGGAAGAAACTAGATGCTTTAAGATCAAAGACCTGGCGTTTGCAAAAAAAAGTTGCTGAACAATCTAGTGTAATGGAGGAATTAAAAACTCGATCTTTAATCAACCAAGAAACGGCTGACTTGCTGTCATCGATCGATACAACCAATCGAGATTTCCTAAAAAAGTTTCTATGTAAAATGAAAATTCGTTATTTTAACTTTTATTCAATACATTGATCAAAGGAATGATTAGTTTACCCCAAAGAGTATAATAAGTATATACAGGAAAAGAGAGCCCTCTGACGATATTTTATTGCAGACAAAATTGAACTACTAGCGTCTCCTACAAATTGAATCCGAACTAATTCACTATATATAGCTATATTATGTACATCATATTAATTTAACTATTATGTTCTTTAATTCGCATACTTACTGAAACAATTTCTACTTTTTTTGTAATAGTAATTTATACTTTTAATATTAAAAGTAGGTAAATAGTTTCAATAAGTACACTTGTATTTGTGAGATAATAATAATATATAAAAAGGGTATTTGCAATGTTCCAGGAATGACAATTTAATATGACAATTATCTCATTTTTAATTTTAATTTTTTATTATAAAATGCTGGTTGCCAGTATCATAATTGTCATATTTATCGATTGATTCGATAATTATTACGTGTTTTTATGTTAAAATGATAATTTTTTATCAATAAAATCACCAATAATTTTTTGGTGCACTTATTTTTATTTTGTAAGTAAATTTCATTTTATTTTTCCAAAGTAGCGACATCTGTGAAGCCATAAGACCAACTATAAACAAATTATTTTTGGAAACAAATTATGGATGGCGCCACCATCCATTAATGTTTTGTGGTTCAAGGCAACTGTCCTACGCCTGGTTTACCCTTTAGTCCTAAGTACAATTTTACTATGTATACTTTTGACAATTTAATTTAATTAAACTATATTTAATCAATGTGGTTGTTTTATTATATCTATAAAATCATACATCGTCCCATAGCTTACAACACCGCTCAAGTCGAAAATTGACGGTTTTCACAATTGAATGCCTTTAGATGGAGATGCTTATTGCGCGTCTAAGATGCCCATTACACGCCTAGGCAAGCGTCAATCAGTTCGATCAATCATGACTGAGGTTTGAATGATGGAATAATTTGGACATTACACGCTCATGCTGACTGATCGTCAGTCAAACCCAAATTTTCGGAGTGAAAGGACGTACCTATAAACTAAGTTCATTTTCGATTCACCATTTAATTATAATTTTATATCTTGAAAAGAAAAAGAAAAAAAAGGAATAGGAAAAATTGTAATATTTAATATCATTTTACCCATTTTAATTTAACGCGCGCAAATGTTAGACCTCTTGGAGTGCATAATCGATACGCGGCTTTATTTGAAACGCATTTATGGACGAAAAATAAGCTTAACTTTTACATTTATTCGTATAGGCTGGATGCCCCTATTACCAGCCTTTTAGTGCCAATTTCAATTTCCTTTTGTGTATCTAATGCCAGCATAGCATAGGGCTATGCCTTTTGAGTTTTTGGTAGGTACCTATTGTAGGTAAATTTTAGGGGCACTGAAATAAATTCATAACAACTTTTAATTTTAAATCATGCATGTCACAAGTATGGAATATGTATTAAGATAGACGACAACAATTATTTTATTTTAATGTTTTACTTCTTACCTTACTGTGGTTTAGCTTTAAGCAGTTACATTTTATCTTTTAACACTAAACAATTAATTAAAATAATATTATAATAAAAATTATGTAAGAACACCGATTTCTTATAATTTAATCATCCAAGTTTTTGAATCTTTATCATCATTTCAGCCCTTCACAAGTTGACTACAGAACATCATCCTCCATAGACTGCCGCAAAGCATGGTCCTGAACCACTTTCCTTTTTATGACTTTTTCATTTATGTTCTTAAGTTATAATAAAATTAGTATTACTAAGTTGTAGTTAATTACATTTATTGTTTGTTTTTGTCTTTCCCAAAAAATAATTAAATATTGTATGGTGTTCTTAACATATACCAAATGTCTGAAAAGCAAGTACGTATCATTTGTTAAACTTTTAAATCAAACACCAATTTTAAAATATAGACGAATTGACCATAACTTACTTAACTATAAAATAAGTTATGTTTTTTTTAATATAGGATAGGGTGACAAACGAGCACACAGTCCACCTGATGGTAAGTGGCTACTATGACCCATAGACATCTACATCTATCCTCAATATAGACTCAAGATGCAGATGCGTTGTCACCCGTGAGGACTAAGATGGAATGCCTCTTTGCCAGTAAAAAGGGTCTCCGGTTCTCTACACTCACCATACGAAACACAGCAGCGTTAAGCTGCTATTCTACGTTGGTTTTCTGTGTGAGTTCAAATTAATGGTATTTATTCTAGTTTATGACAGCCCTGATTTATATTACGTCGTTGAAATAAGGTACTTCTTATTATTTACGTCAAACTAAATAACAGTCGGGCGACTGACATTATGCACTCCATAAATTTCGTATATCTAATTACAGCCCCATTAATTTCCACTAAAAGAAAATAAAAAACTTATAAATTTAAACAAAAATAGCTGCATTACTATGTCTATAGTCACATTCCTACAAATCAAAAAGCCTAAAGATGAGCTAATGTAAAATATGCTTATGTTTTGATTTTTAATTTAACACTGTTAGGTTTTTTTTTTATAGGAGAGGGGGCAAACGAGCATGCGGCTCACCTGATAGTAAGTGACTACCGCCGTCCATGAACAACTGCAACACCAGGGGAATCGCAGATGCGTTGCCGGCCTTAAGGTTTAAAACTGTGAGGTAATATTTGAAATATACTTTCCTCTAATTACGAAGAATTTTTAGCCGACCATATTTGTAGTTAAGACTACTAGAAATCTTATTTACGAAGTAAAAAGGCGGAAAGGCTGGAATTAGGGGCGTGGCTGGTATTAGGGGCATCCAACCTACCCGGGGTTTTTCGTGTCCCACAACTCGGGGGGAGACTGAAAATTTAAAATAAAATATTTTTCTGGCTGAAACACATTTGGTGGGAGTGGCGACGGGCTGCGCGAGCGCGTAGAAGCAGCCTCTTCAATATATTCTGCGTCCGCCTCCATTGCTGTCTAAGCGTTGACTGACGCGTGATTGACGAAATGCCATTACACGTTCAATCAAAATTCGTGACTGATAGTTGATTGACGTAAACATCAAAATATCCAGATATTTGTCAATCAATTTCATGCAACCGTCAATAACCGCATTACACGATAGGTTATTCGTCAATCACTACCGTGATTGTTGTAAAACTGACAGCAAAACCTACCGTGTAATGGGCGTCTAACCATTGGCCACATGATATAGATTTCAGCCAATCAGAAGCCGTAATTCGAAAAGTAGTGACAGCGCCCAAGTCGGTTGGCCTCTCAACACCGCACAAGTCGTTAATCTGTCATACTTTTCTTAGTCAAGTACTTCGCGTTTCGTGATTATTATATTTTTATGTGAGTTTTATCTCTGAAAAGTCTATGCAAGAAGTTTTAATGTAAGATTAAGAGGTAAATTATATAATAAAGTAACCATAGATTAATGATAAGTCATCACGCGCTCTGACTAGATACCGCCGGCGCTAATGTAAAATGCGGCAGCAAATACTACGCCGAAATCGGCGTACCCGAGTCAGTCGCGTTGCAGGCAACGTGTGAGGTGAACGTACCGAATGTTTTATTAAATTTTGATCATAATCCGAAGTAAATACCAGTTTACGTATTGAAACTGTGTAAAGATAATACTACAAGAAATAAGAAAGACACTGGAATCACATACTATCATTAAGTATCATACAATTTCGAATAACATAAAATAACACAAGCCATAAATAAGTCACAAAATATCAATGACGCTATTCAGTGTTGCCGCGAATGCAAAAATAAAGGTCCCCGTGGCTTGAGATTTTTATATGTGAATTTATTGTTACTATATTTTATAATATAATATAATATATTTAACTTATTATAATATAACCTAATGTTATATTATTTAATAAATATTTCTGTAGTATTGCCCAAATGACATAATTGCCGTTTATTAGGGTTCCGTACCCAAAGAGTATCAACGGGACCCAAGTTTCCACTATCGTTCCGTCTGTCTGTCAGTAGGCTGTATCTTATGAACCGTAATATGTAGAATTTTCACAGAATGTGTATTTATATTGCTGCTATAACAACATAAAATAAAAAAGAAAACAAGTAAAATATTAAAGGACCCAAAAAACACGTTTCTTGTGTGAAGACCATACAAGAAACGTGATTTTTTCTGTATTGGTATGTGTTTTGTTTACAGACTAAAGCGAAACCTCGTTTAGCACGCAATAAAATGATGCTGTGTGTATGACGCCCATTACACGGTAGGTTTTGCTGTTAGTTTTACAACAATCACGGTTGTGATTGACGAATAACCTACAGTGTAATGCGGTGATTGACGGTTGCATGAAATTGATTGACAAATATCTGGATATTTTGATTTTTATGTCAATCAACTATCAGTCACGAATTTTGATTGAACGTGTAACGGCATTTCGTCAATTACGCAATTAGCGATGGAGGCGGACGCAGAATATATTGAAGAGGCGGCTTCCACCCGCTCGTGAAGCCCGTCGCCACTCCCGCCAAACGTGCTTCAGTCAGAAAAAGATTTTATTTTAAATTTGGAGGCTCTCCCCGAGTTGTGGGACACGAAAAACCCCGGGTAGGGTGGATGTCCCTAATACCAGCCAAGCCCCTAATTCCAGCCTTTCCGCCTTTTTACTTCCTAAATAAGATTTCTAGTAGTCTTAACTACAAATATTGTCGGCTAATAAATTCTTCGTAACCAGGGGAAAGTATATTTCAAGTATTACCTCACAATTTTTAAACCTAACAATGTTAATTTAAAAATCAAAACACGTACGCAACGAAAAATGCTCATTTTCCTAATTTTTTGACAAGTTCCGATACAATTAAGCATATTTTACATTAGCTAATCTTTAGGCTTTTTGATTTGTATGAATTTGACTGTCGACATAGTAATGCAGCTATTTTTGTTTAAACCTATAAGTTTTTTATTTTATTTTAGTGGAAATTAATGGGGCTGTAATTAGATATACGAAATGTATGGAGTGCTTAATGTCAGCTGCCCAGCTGTTTGATGTATTTGGTTACATTTGGTTTGACGTACATAATAAGAAGTACCTACCTAATTTCAGCCACGTAATATAAATCAGGGCTGTCATAAACTGGAACAAATACCATTAATTAGAACATAACTTTTTTTATAGTTAAGGAAGTTATGATCAATTCGTCTATATTTTAAAATTAGTTTTTGATTTTTAATTAACTACAACTTAGTAATACTAATTTTACTATAACTTAAGAATATAAATGAAAAAGTCATAACAAGGAAAGGGGTTCAGGTCCATGCTTTGCGGCAGTCCATGGAGGATGATGTTCTGTAGTGGACTTGTGATGGGCTGAAATGATGATGAAGATTCAAAAACTTGGATGATTAAATTATAAGAAATCGATGTACTATAATACATAATTTTTATTACAATTTTGTTATAATTAATTGTTTAGTGTTAAAAGAAAAATGGAACTGCTTAAAGGTAAGAAGTAAAATATTAAAATAAAATAATTGTTGTCGTCTATCTTAATACATATTCCATGCTTGTGACATGACATGCATGGTTTATTAAATATTAGGAATTTTCCTATTCGTTTTTTTTTCTTTTACTTTTCAAGATATTAAATTCAATTAAATGGTGAATCGAAAATGAAATTAGTTTATAGGTAGGTGCTTTCCTTTCGAAAATTTGGGTTTGACTGACATCAGTCAGCATGAGCGTGTAATGTAGAAATTATTCTATCATTCAAACGTCAATCATGATTGATCGAACTGATTGACGCTTGCCTAGGCGTGTAATGGGCGTCTATGGTGGTATTGAAAGTTTATCATGAGCTTTTACCGCCGGGTAAAACCATCGATTCGGATCTCTACTACCAATGCTAAACTAATCTGATGATTAATTTTTACCGATATTAATCCACAAAAAAGATTGACTCACATAATCCAGTGGGTGATAGCAATAACAGTATTATTCAAATCAAAATAAATACATCCAGAGCGAGGCACTAAAAGGTTTTGTATTAGATTTTATTTTCCTTATTATTATAACGGTGACATCTATCAACAACGCACATAAGTTAATAAAAATATAATAATTATCATAATTTTACAATGCTGAGCAACAAAACAACGAAAGTGCAGCAAACCAATTCAAAAGCCGTTCACAAGATGTCGCCAATGGTAACATGTGAAATATGTAAACAGAAAATTGAATCGAAAAAAGCATTACTTTGTTCACGATGCAAAAAATATTTTGAATTTGACTGCACCGGTTACTCTGAAAAACTATACTTGTTAAAAGACATAGACTCGAGAAAAAAATGGATGTGCAAAATATGCAAAGAAAACTCAAAGCCAAGTCACACAGAGCCTTCTTTCGTTACAACGAGGAAAAAACCATTTACGCCAGAAATTGCCAAGAAAAACTCACCCGTCGTTACGCAAACGCCAATACAGTCGACACCAAAAAACACATCATGCCATTCTGAAGACTCACATGTACTTACCCTACATAATATATCTTTGGATAACTCACCTTCAATGTCAGACCAACTACTCTCAAGAAGTATGTATTGCACAGTTACAGACGCAATCGATGTTCAAGAATTAAAAGAAACTATTAACGGATTACAATTAGAATTAGCTAGTACACAGAAGGAATTGGAAAACTATATATTAGAAAATAACGCCCTTCGAGATCAAAACTCTAAACTTCTAAAAGAAAATAACGTCTTAAAAACGCTGTGCCAATCTCCAATACAAGATAATAGTATAATAAAAAGCACCAAGAAAAAATCTAAGCCGTATACGCAATTAACTAAAGTCAGTTTACTCTCACCATCCAGTTCACCTACACAGAGACAGTCTCTTATAACCGATGATCAGTTGAACCTGCAACGGCAAATCACATAGTGTCAACAAAAATTGAGCGATGTGCAAATAGAAATTGAAACCCTCAATAAACATATTCACAAGTTAAAACTAAAATTGCATGACACGAATTCATCGCGTTCACCACCCTGTAATAAATTGACCCCTACACCTGCTAAGAAAAACGATAACGAGAAAAGAATATTTATCTACGGATCACAACAGTGTGTCGGCCTATCCTCAGCTCTAATCCGATCAAGAAAAAATACTACGTATGAAAAGTATACAATTACATCTCAAACGAAGCCTGATGCCCTGACTACAGATATTTTAAAATACTGTCATAACGTTGATTTAACGCCCAATGACAAACTAATATTATGTATTGGTGGAAATGACTACGATATAAAAATTTTGACATCCCAACTTCGGAAATTATTAACTACTTTTAAAAATAATGACATACTCTTGTTTTTTTTTTTTTTAAAATAAGTATATTAATATATATGCCTTAAATAATAGTATACTAAAAATATGTAATGAATTTAAAAGATGCCATTTTGTGACATGTACAAATGAAACTATTTTTGACATGTGTAATTCAATTAATTTTCTTATTGACTATATTGACTACGAAAAAAAGTATCTGGATGTACGTGAAATAAAAAAGTTGATAGGACGTGACAATAATCCAATGACACAAAAAACTGGCGTAAACATATATCCTAAAGGAACAATTCCTTATTATTTTAAACGTCAATCCACATTTACTACTACTACTGAAACCGAGGTAAAAAAACCCAAACCCAAGTATCTTATTACTGACTTCTTTCCTATAGATAATAAGAAAAGTTTTTTTCGAGTCTCAAACATATAAATCATTTACAATCATGCATCAGAATATAGCGAGCATACTTGCAAAGAAAGGTTTACTGGAAGTCATGCTGGAGGAATTGCGAGATTGAAATACGTAATATGAATTAGCATCAACTTTTTGTAGAGATCAACAAAGAGGCGGAACTTGTATTTTGATCAAACAAGGATTAATTTACGAAGAATTAAACTTCCTGCACAATCACACAACACAAAAGACATTTGAAGCTTGTGGTACATCCTGTCACTTAAGTTACTCATAATTTGTGTTTACCGAATCCCCAATTCTGACCCGAACTTGTTCTTAAATAAATTAGACGTGGTTTTACGTGAACTTAATAGCCGATATAGAAAAGACATGAAGATTGTAATTACAGGTGACTTTAATATCAATACGTTAAGACCAGGAAAAATTAGCAGCCATTTATCAGATTTATGCAACAACTATAATTTAAAAATACACATTAAAAGTCCAACTCGTAAAGGAGCTTGCATAGATCATATTTTGAGCAATATTAAAGACGCTACAACTACCTTATTACCACTCCATTTATCTGACCATGACACAGCTCAGCTATTAACTTTTCCCATAAAGGGACCAAAAATTACACCCAAGTCACACTTTGTTTATAAAAGAGACTATTGCCTTGAAAATATAAAAAAGTTCAAAAATTGCATTAACAACTTATCATGGTCTGAAGTCTACGACGAGTTTGACGCGAACATAGCTTTTACAAATTTTCACGATATGTTATTTTTATTTTATAATTTATATTTCCCGAACATAAAAATCAAAATAAGCAACATTAATTTTAAAAAAGAAAAATGGATAAGCCGTGGTCTAAAAATAAGTTGCAAAACAAAAAGATATCTTCGCTATAAGTATTACAATAATAAAACATCAGTAAATAAAGAAGCGTACATGGCCTACTCTAAATTATTAAAAAAATGCATTAATAACTCTCAAAGAAAAACAAACATTAAATTTATAAATCGTAGTAAAAACAAATGTAAAGCAACATGGTCAGTGATAAAAAATGAAATAACAAATATAAAAATAGATGACGACATTACTGAATTAAATATAAAAAATGAAACAATAACAAACCCTGCTGATATAGCTACTGCCTTTAACGACTACTTTATTAACACGACTGACACTGTATCAATTAACACTCCAAAATTTAAGCAAAAGGAGACAACAGTTAATTCAATGTACTTAAAACCAATGACGGTGAAAGAAGTAAAAAAGGAAATTATGAGTCTAAAAAACACAAAAGCCGAAGGATATGACAGTATATCCACTAATATATTAAAAACGTGCGTCACTGAAATAGTTGATATCCTTACATATCTCATAAACTTGTCCTTTTCTGCAGGTATATTTCCAGATAAGTTAAAGCTATCTTTAGTCAAACCACTGTACAAAAAGGGGAATAAAAAACATCTAGCAAACTATCGCCCTATAACATTAATACCGATTCTTTCAAAGTTATTTGAAAAGTGCATGTTAAAAAGGCTTATGAGTTTTTGCTCTAAGTATAATATTATAAAAAAAGGAACAATTTGGCTTCCAGAAAGAAAAATCAACAACTTTAGCAGTATTTAACCTAATAAATAAAATATTGACCAGCTTAAATAACAATTATCTAACTACTGTACTCTTTATTGACTTATCAAAGGCATTTGACTTCGTTGCACATAAAACTCCTGTGAGCAAACTGGAATCTCTCGGAATCAGAGGACCCCCATTATTATGGATATCATCTTATCTAAGTGGGCGTAAACAAAAAGTTGTCCTCAAAAAAATATTTAATAATGAAATTAGTTCTATTTCGTCTGAATATAGAGACTGCAGCACTGGTGTCCCACAAGGAAGCGTACTTGGACCCATTCTATTCATACTTTACATTAATGACATAACAGAAGTAACAAAACATCAATGTACTTTATATGCCGATGATATATCCATAATTATTACATCTAACAAATCTGAAAACAATGTCTCTTTGCATAATCATGAATGTGACATTAATAATACTATTGACATAATAATCGAATGGCTTAAAGCAAATAATTTAAATATTAATCTTGATAAATCATACTATATACAATTCAATAAATCAAAACATAAGCTGCACAATTTTAATCTAAATGTGACAAAGATAAAAAAAGTACAACAATTGAAATTCTTAGGTATAACTATTGACGCGAACTTGAACTGGAAAATACATATAGACCATTTGTGTAACAGAATTAATCAGTTCGTATATGCTTTTAAACGTGTTAGGACCGTAACCGACAAAAAGACCGCTATTATGTCCTATCGCGCCTAAATAGAATCGATATTGCGCTACGGCATTTTACTATGGGGCAACAGTACGGACAAAATCAGAGCATTTATAGCTCAAAAAAAATGCATTAGAGCCATATGTGGAGTTTTACCTGACGTTTCCTGTAAACCACTGTATAAAAGTCTAGAATTATTGCCTCTACCATCACTTTATATTTATGAAGTTGCGGTTTTTGTACACAAAAACACAGAATTATTTAACAAAGTTAATAATTTTAGATTGAGAGATCCTCACAGATTGATATATAATGACATTCCAAGGTCGGATAAGTATGCAAAAAGTTGCCTCTGTATGGGTGTCAAAATATATAACAAGATTCCTAGAGATATTAAAATGCTCAATATCAATATGTTTAAACATAGGTTGTACAAATGGCTAAGTCAGAATAACTTTTATAGCATAGATTCATTTCTCTGTACCAAAAACTTAACATAGATTAATATAGTTATAAAGTCTTATTTTATTCAATTTTTATTCGTGTGACAGTGACATATTTGGTGATAATTATTATATTAATAGTATGAATTGACATGTAATCTCATTATAATATTTTTAAACTCAATGTGTTATTTGCATGCTATTTTCATTATGGCGAAACATATGCGCTCTGTCAAACTTGTACCAGCTTATAATACTATGTTTCTAAGCAAATAACGAAATTATTATTATTATTATTATTAAATAAATAATGAGACAAGCAAGAAATAGAAATAAAAAACGGCTGGCATTGATAATCAGAAAAGGAGTGGTCTTTCATCATGATAACGCCAAATCACAAGATTAGTTATCTGTTTGAGACTTTAATTACACACTAACATTCCTAAAAATTCAGTATTTGATTGAGTACTTAAAACTGGTTTAAAAGTTTTAGTCATTATTTTCTTTTGTTGCTTGTGTTCTATTCCATGTCCCTTCAAATCTCTGGTATTGAATATATCAAATAAAACTACTTGTCGCATTTTTTAAATCAAAATCCCAAGATTTCTAGAGCAACGTTTATTTTCTATTATGTTACTACCTACATGATGGTAACAAATTATCGAACAGAATGGACCCATATATATTATAATTAAATGTAATAAAACTTTAAAACAAAAACGTCTTGAATTTGTATACTATATACGAAGAAACTTTTTCCCCGGTCTTATATACTAACTAAAGGTGTAACAAAATAGTACTTAATAACTAAGGGAATGATTCTGTCCGTCAACATGAATATTTTTTATTATGGGATCATCTTCGAAATTTTCAATTTATACGTGATAGACTCATACTGCAGCTATATTACTGGTATAGTTGTAGCACGAATGGGTCAGCTCGACCGGGGAAGGACCACGCTCTCACAGAATACCAGTCTAAAATAGGAGCTTAACGCTGCTGTGTTTCCTATGGTGAGTGTAGAAAACCGGAGACCCTTTTTACTGGAAACGAGGCATTCCATCTTAGTCCTCAGGGGTTGCAACGCATCTGCATTTTGATTCTTAACCGAGGATAGATGTAGATGTCTATGAGCCACAGCAACCACTTACCATCAGGTGGACTGAGTGCTCGTTTGTCACCCTGATCCTATAAAAAAAATCTCAAAGTCAGTTATTCCATACACAATTTCGTATAAACTTGCTCAAAATGTATGGAAAACCTGATTTTTCTTACGATTTGGAAGATAGACCTATAGTAAAAGTTGTTCATATTGACGCGTAGAATAGAAAGCACTATTTCGATTACACCATATACATAACAATTTTTTTAAATAATTTGTGAATATTAGTTAGACATGTAAATAAAAAAATTTAACTGATAAAATAGAGGCCTTATCATTTATATGTCATTTATTCAGAAGAAAAACCTATACATAATATACACAAATATATTGATACATTCGTTATTAATAAACTATTCATTTTTAAGTATTTCTGGAATACATTCATAACTATGAACTTAACTACTAAGCCATAGCATAAATTAAATTTTCCCGTTAATCGGGTAATAGTTAAGCTACTGGCATATACAATTTTTCACGCACACTAGCATCTTGCAAATTGTCTTATACACACTACAATATTAAGATGCCGCATTCATGGAGCTGTTACTTGCAGGGAGCGCGGTATTTAGCCAGAGCGCGCGATGAGTTATCATTAATCTAAGAAAGTTACGTTTATTGATTTACGCGTATTAATATAGAAAGAAATGATAAAAAAATCTTCATTTACCTTAGCGATGTTTACTAACTTTCTTTTTTAACTTAGGCGGTGTTTCAAAACGTATTTTATTTCTTTTATGAAGTTCAGTAATTGAAATACACTATGGATAGAGAAGAAATTGATTCCTGGAGTAATCCGAGTTCAGGTCATGAATTATTATGTGCACAATTAATTACAAGAAGCAGGACTGATGTCACGAATTTGAATAAAAATTGCCATGACAACCAGATAAACAACGATGTCAAAACATGTAAAATTTTGGTTTCAGGCTCGTAATAGAGAAACGGCAAGATTTAAGTGAAAAATGAGATATTATTGATATAGGAAAAAAGGTAGCGCAACAGCGCGCACGAAGCCCGAAATTGCAGGGTTACGGAGAACTAAATAAAAGATCGAAAAAGGTAGACTCCATCGACACCGATTTAAAAAGTGCTGAAAGCGTGAAAATACGAAGTGAAAATGATTTGTTATTGTGTTCTTATGGTTTAAAAACGTTACAGGATCCTATGGAAATAAATATCCAGTTTTGAGGTGAATGCAGAAAATCAAAAAAGAATGGAAAAATGAATTTAAAATAGTGTAAAATGATATGTAAGTAGCATAACACTACAAGAATTAAACTAGGTTTGTTTTGAGGTCCGCATTTATTTTTCTGTTGTTTATATTTTTAATGCAATAAGTCCTACTATTTTTTTTTTTAGATTTCAATCAAAAAGATAACACTAGTTCTTCTGATATCAAAGCAATTTTCCAAATAAATACCAAATTATTGCAAGACCAATGAACGAACAAAACTTCGGAAGGTCCATGAAAAGTATTATAAGAAGCCTGGACAATATAAAAAAAATTTGATCAAAACATATACTTGGATATTGAAAACACTGACTTTAACAATCTACAAGTTATAGAATTAGTTGGTAATGACTTCTTCGATGTGCAAAAGGAGCCACCCGAATTCGATACGGTGGCCATCGAGTTTCCTCAGCCTTCTGTATTGAATGTTGCCATTATCACGGTAGAAAGTGAGAATGTTATGCAAGAACTAGGAAGTATTGTCGTCAATATAAATTCTATAAAATTAAATCATTACGAATGTTTCCCTACTTCAAACCAAGATATTCTCATATCTACGAATACTCAAGACCAAATTTCTGATATAGTCATTGATAATGAAAATAATACTCAATGTACAGATAAAAAAAATGTAAACCAGAACAATATGCAGCAATCCAGTACCTCTGCTACTCCGTCCTGTTCTTCAAAAGTGGTCATACTCAGTAATTTTCCATATCACGGTGATTTGTAAAGTCATAAGAAATGACAGAACAAGGCGACAAGAGATCCAAAGAAATATAAACGCAATGTTAATAAAGAATTCTGGATGAAAGGTGAAAATTATTTACGCCACAGAAGAGACAAAAAAGCAAAGACTAATGAAAAATTTAAAGTGGAACTTGACGTATTTACGCCTGCAAGATCCATGAAACCACCATGCACTTCCGTCTTTTGCAAGAAATCGATACTCAGATTATGTGACAACATAAACAAACAACAGCGGCAATATTTGTTTGAAACTTTCTGGAAGTACATGAACTGGGAGCAACAAAGATCATTTATAACTTCTCACGTTAATAAAGTACCAAAGAAAATTACAAAAAATCCAGAAACATCCAAAAGAACTGATAGTTGAACTTATGTTTTGACGACTTATAATGTACGCCACCAAGTCTGTAAAAAAATGTTCATGGCCACTTTTGGCATTAAGGATTGGTTTGTCAGATATTGGGTGACAAAAACAGACTGTGCTATTTTTCCCGATTTGTCTACTTCAACCATTAATCGCAGGAATCCAGAGAAAATCGCATTACTGTCGTGCTAAATCATCTTGAGAATATTTAGAACCAAATTTTATTTGCGGATTTTATCGCGTTTAATTAACTTATTTTATATTCCCGACAATTTTCTCGAGCATAACACAGCTCTATAACACATATAAAGAGAATTGTGAGTTAGAGAGTAGAGAATGCTTTGACGGTAAATTATTTGACAAATTATTTTTGAAACTCAATTTGAGCTCATTCCACCCGAAGAAAGATCAGTGTGACGTTTGTTGCAGTTATAAAACTGGAAGCATTTTTATAACATCTTACATGAAAAATACGCTCAACATGTTTTGAAAAAACATCGAGCCAGGAAAGAGAAAGATACTGACAAAGGTATTGCACAGCCGGAGCTTGTCACGTATTCACGCAGGATGTTGAATCGGTAAAATTGGCCCCGTATCTTCAAGCCAGTACTATTTATTATAAAACTAAATTATGCGTCCAGAATTTTACATTATACAATTTAGCAACTAAGAAAGTAATGTGTTATTGGTTCGATGAGTCAAATAGCACGCTTGAAGCCTCTGTTTTTGCTTCATGATTAGTGGACCATCTAGAGAAGGTTTTGAGTCAGAAATTATTGTCTGTGATTTTATATTTCGATGGCTGTTGTGCTCAAAATCGCAATTTTATCTTAAGCAATGTTTTATTACGTTTAGCGTTTGAAAAAAATATGGTGGTAACTCAAAAGTACCTGGAAAAAGGCCATTCTCACATAGAATTAGATTCCGTACACAGTGCAATAGAGTGTAAATTAAAAGGTAAAGAAATTTACCTTCCACAACAACACATGGCTATAACTAAAACAGCTAGGAGCGATCCTATGCCTAATGGAGCTCGTTGTTAGGACTATACCTTTTTATCGACTTTTCGAAAGAATTAATTTATAAATCTATACGGCCTGGTTAAAAGACAGGTGACCCAGTCGTCACAGATGTACGTTACCACATCGTCCCACGCCAATTAACAGCATTAAACAAATAAATAACCTGCAGAAATCGTATGCAGCTAGAATACCAATTAAAAAGCGGAAGTGTGAAGATTTGCAAAATCTAAAAAGTGTATTACCAACTAGTTGCCACTCTTTTTATAATGACCTTCCGCACAGCAATCGCTAAAGACTGCAACCAACTATTAGACTAGAGATTTCAAGTATAACTTTTAACTTTTATTATTTTGTTACTATTATATCTTGTTTCGTTAGAATTTTTAAAGACTATGTTTTAAATTTTTACCCATTAAAATAACAATAAAAAATTGCACATACGCTCTAAAGGTTCGTGTGATTCGCAAGACTTAGGTTATAGATACCTATGTTATAAATATTGTTAATTATTATTGAAATATTTCGTAATAAAAACTTTTCGTTGTAAATCATCTATTAATACCTTATTCCCTAACATTTCCGCAAACAACTCCACCTAAATCTAATAAAATATCAGTCAACACAGCTCAAGTCATACAATAAAAGTTAAAATAAAGTATATAGTCAAAATAATTATAAATAATTATTCCTTAACCGCTAACTAGGGCATTTATTAAGTAACAACAGAAAATTATGTAAATTGGCTTCTGAGAGGATATCTTAGATAAATTGTAATAAAATGATCATTACAACTCATTTCTCTTCGTGCTTAATGTTCATGCCAGAGTCATTCAGTTCGCGCACAGTCAAATAGTCAGAAATACGTCCCCATAGAAAATAAAATTAATTAAATTAGTAGTTGACGCAGTACAACCGAAATAAAAAGAACTAGATTACCCACACAATGGTGGTAAAAGTCTAAGTATGTCAATTTAAATTACATGTAATTGTAGTAATGTACTTTGGCGAACTATCGCTTTCTCTTACTGACATACGCTGAGGTCTTGTCTATCTATGTTTCTCTGTCTACGAGTTTAATACTATATCTATGGTCTGATTCTGGTAGAATCTACTAGTTAGTTCGTGGGCGCTTGAGTTTGGGCGGGAACTTGATCGACAGCGGTTTGCTGCTACTGTATTATTGTTTAAATAATAATAATAATATAATAATAATAATAATAATAATAATTCTTTATTTCCAAAAAGGTACATAGTACAACCAGATATTTGCTTAACACTTAATAAAGCTAATTTTGTACATATATTTGAAACAGCATCTGCAGCCGAACTAGGAGACCTGTGCTTCAGCTGTCAGCGCCATATCCCCACCGTTAATTTACATGAATATTAGGATGCAAGCAAAAGTTAATTAATTAATATTGTTTAACGAGTTTGTACCTTATGCTAACATAGCCTAGGTACAATGAAATTTAATGGATCACATGTTATGTTCCATATGCTAAGTTATTACTTATACTATATATAATATATATAAGGCACAAAAAAGAAAATAATTTATACTAATAATGTCATTCCTCTCTCCTAAGATGTGTAATGTATGACTGTAAGAAGTATTTGTGTAATGAGTGTAATGTGTGTGAGCAATTTAAGGAGTCGAGTGTGTAAAATGTGTGTGTATATGTTTGTGTGTGCGTGTGGTGTGTGTGTGTGTGTGTGTGTGTGTGTGTGTGTGTGTGTGTGTGTGCGTGTGTGTGTGTGTGTGTGTGTGTGTTGTGTGTGTTTTTGATATTATTACTTTTATACGAGTAGCATTGTGTGTGAGTTATATAAGAATTTATGTTTAATTCTGAATACTAAGAAGGTTTTCAGTTTCATTATAATTTAATTTTTGTAGGTAAATCTGTACAGTTTTTTTACAGTCTACTTTATTAAGGTGGTAGATGTCTAATGTTTTATTTAGTTTATTATATAAGTGTGGTCCTAAAAATGCAAAGAATCTTCTTATAAAAGTTGTTTTAAAATTAGTTGTATCTACAGAAAATTTCCTGCGTTTATTTAAGTTCGTTGGGTTGTATAGCAATAAACTATGCTGTTTCTGTATGATCGTTAATATAAACAGTTGTCTTACCGTAAGGACCTGACAGTTATCATAAAGTTGTGATGTAGGGTATAGGAAAGGTTTAAATGTTGCCACTTTGAGAATAGCACGTTGAGAGATCTCAATATTTTGTAACACCGTTTTAGAAGCTCCACCCCACGTTGATATGCAGTATGTTATAATAGACTGACATAAAGCTAAGTAAACTCGTTTTAATATATCTGGATCCAAAACGTGTCTAATAGTTTTAAAAATATATATAAGTTTATGAATTCTTCTGCTAAGTGTGTTAATGTGTTGTTTAAAATTTAAATTACTATCAATTATAACCCCTAGATATTTAATATATTCAACAGACTCAAGTGAAAGGCAGGAACAGCTATTGTGTCTTGTTGAGCAATTATATGAATGAATCACTAAGTTAAAATTTTCAAGATTACGACTAGGCTTTCTTAATGAAAAGACTACATATTTTGTTTTCCTAATATTGAGTGAGAGTTTATTACTGTAAAGCCAATTAGTAATTGCATTTATACCTGCCTGTGCTAATAAGAATACATCTGTCCATGTATCCGCCGCAAATATCAGAACAGTGTCATCTGCATATGAAATTATATGTCCCTGAGAGAGATCAAATTTTGTTAAATTGTTAATATAAATAAGAAATAAGGTTGGTCCGAGTATACTTCCTTGTGGTACTCCATGGGTTACTAATAGATCATTGCTATTAATATTATTTACACCAACGCATTGATATCTCTCAGAAAGATAACTTTTAAATAATTTGAGTTGAATGCCTCTGATACCGAGATTTTCTAATCGTTTTAATAGTATTTTTATTGAAACGGTATCGAATGCTTTGGCCAGATCTAAGAAAACTGAGATACACTTTTTTCCACTATCTAAATTCGATGATATAAAATCTGTAAGAGTATGAACGGCATGCTCTGTCGATTTGCCATGTCTAAAACCAAACTGTGTATTTGACAGTAACTTATTTTTCTCCAGATATTTTGTAAGTCTATTATTTATAATTTTTTCTAAAAGTTTTGACAAAGCAGGTAAAATAGAGATAGGTCTATAATTACTTATACAGGTTTTGTCACCATCTTTAAAAATAGGTCGAATTACGGACTTCTTAAGGTATCTAGGGAATACACCATAATTTAGACATTGGTTAAATATGTAAGTTAAAGGAGGTATTAACAAATAAATAATGGTTTGAAGTGGATTTTGATATGTAAAAGTGGTGCGATTTTGTGTATTAAGTGTCTGCGCATGTGAACTATTAGTAGACGGTAGTAAACGGTGAAACAACTGCTCTGATGGTGATGTGATTCTTAAAATAAGGTGTCTGTCTGCTTAAGCGCCTTGAGATGCCATCGCCAACTGTCAGCTGTCTGCTGACTTAAGTTGCCGTTAAAATCTCCCAAGGGCTGCACAATGTGACGCATCAACATATTGCGAAGCAGTGTACTATTAAGGATAATTATATATTGTAACTTCCGGATCAGAAGGGCTAGAACCCAGAGCCGTAAAGCCAGTTATTAAAAAAATGTGGGCGCTGGCCTAATGGATAGGCAAAGAAAAAAATCGCATCGATAGTTTTAAACAGCGTCGATATATATCACGTGATAAATATCGATATGCATGATGTAAAGATAAGGTCCATAATTTTATATTATTGACGGTTGGACGACGAAAAAGGAAACGGCAACCAATCACACATGAATACTTATGTACCTCCTTTTGTTGTTTGTTTGTTTTGTCATTAATACAACATTTTAAAATATATCGAAATTGATACGAATTCGATACTCTAAAATAAATATCAATATATCGCGATTTAAAATATCGACGATATATCGTATAAATGTGCCAATTTGAAAAATTACAACTCGAGTTAACTCGAGTTGTAATTCACGCAACTCGATTTTAAACTTGAGTTACACAACTCGAGTTTAAACTTGAGTTACGCAACTCGAGTTAGCAGTGTGAAAAAAAAATATTTTATTCAGACTGCTAACTTTTACTCTGTAAAGGATTTGTTACAAATTATTTTTTTATAAATTTGTTTTTCTTTGTAGCTCTTTGGTGTGTTGGGATAACCATAATTACCAAACTTATTGTGTAGGATTGAAATGAAAATGTATATTTAGTATGTATCACATACTTAAGTATTTTTGGTTTTAATATTAGTTAAAGTACCTGTATTTAACTAATTAGTCTAGCTTTAAGATGTAAGTGCATAACCTATTAATAGATTAATTATCACAGTTAAAATATTCTTCAATAAGTTCAAACTTTTTCAAATTCAAAATATTTATTCTAAGTTAAGTGTTTGGCGTTAATTTAAAGTATGATGTATCTTACAACTTAACCACCCTTTTCAGGTATTACAATAATAGGTCTGTGATTTACGTAGCTATAATGATCATAATTAATCAAAATTATAAATGAAATTAAATTACATATGTAACTTAGTTATTATAAATCTCTAAATAACAAATTGTTTTGACTGTAACTAAATACTATTTGAAACACAAAGCGCGCACACAACGAACGAATCGCGCTCTTACTTTTATGTTGGCTCACTTGATTCCTTCATGTACAGCAGCCCAAACTCGAGTTGGGGAGATACAAATCGAGTTAACTCGAGTTAAGCGCAACTCGAGTTGACCGATCACTAATATATCGGTATTTTTTGCCTGAGCCTACGCTGGGCCACAAACAAAACACAAACTATATAGAAACACTACGCGTTGGGCGCATTATAAACTTTAGGAGTCACAGAGTATCTTTTTATACCAAGGAGTGTTAGGAGTAATAGTGTTCTGTGATTATAAAAAATTGTGTGTATTCTGTGATAATAAATTGTAATAATAACAAGAGAATGGCCTAAAGGTCTAGATACCAGGCCATAAACACCAAAAAAAAATAACAAGAGATCAACAAACTTTATAATTTGTGTTTGTGGACTACAAGAGAAAAGTCCGGTTTGTTGATGAAAAAGAGAACTCAATTTCAATAATCAATTTTAATAAAGCTATAGAAAACAGCAATGGCCTTTAGTGAAGGTGAAGTTTGTAGAATTTGTTTAAGCGTTAATATACGCATGTTTGCACTAAAGGAGACTGGCCTCCAAAATTTGTATAAGACATTGACGAACAGTTTTGTAAGTTTTTTAATATTTATTTATTGTTAAATGAAGTTGCGGTAATTTGTTGTTATCACTGGAGAAATACATTATGATGCCCGATATATGTACGATAAGGTGTAGCGTTAAATTTAGTGACAAATACAACCAGAACCTGAAAAATAACAATTAGCCTGGTATCCTGGGTCGCACTAAAATCAGTATTATCATTTAAGTAAAGCCTAGTAGGATATATACTTGGGTACGGAAGGAGCGGCATGTTGCGCAACATGTCTCAACTAATACGTGGAATGTCCCGAGACATGTCGCGGAACTTTTTGCAGGCCACACTAGTCAGTAGTCAGTGCTTATAGAAATGTCTCCCAAAGAGGTTGTGGCGATTAGTGCTGTGTACGTAGTGCTTATTGCGGGAGTGAAACGTAAGCGAAAGAAAAGGTGGTGGATTCAGAATTCCTTACTACAATGAGAAGGAAGAGGAATAGATATTTTAAGTGATCTCCGAATGTCTGACGGATCTTTTGTGAATTTTACTCGAATGTCAACATCTGATTTTGAAACGTTATAACAAATGATTGGACCTTCCATAACCAAACAGGATACTATACTATGGAATGCTGTTGCCCTCATATCAGTATCAGACTTGCAATTGCATTAAGATACTTGTTGACTAGAGTTTTTTATGTTTCTTTGTCATACACTTTTCGAGTGTTGAAACAACTGATCGGCAGAATAGCACCAGAAGTTATAAAGGCAGGAATAATATGCTTATTCGAGCCATGAGATCTCCCCGAAGAAGCTCAACAGTCCTTTGATGTTGCATGCAACTTCAGGCAGTGATCTCGGCGTGCCGAGATGTTTAGCCCTGTAAGTAGCGACCTACGGACATTTCAATATCATATGGGCCGCCATTTCTTCTTCCCCCAGACATGCCCTGCACAGGGGATTATCTGTAACACCTATAGTAAATAAATGCTTGTTAAAGTTGCCATGGCATGTGATAGCACTTGTTATATCCTGGTCTGCGGCTTGTTCAGTCTCATTAGAACTTTGGTTAAACAACTGTTTATTTCAGGCAGGGCCTCCCTAGCTTGTCTACAGTCTATTAGATTTTTCCAAAGCTGAGCATGTAGATTAGTGAAGTGTCAAATATCTGGGTCTTAATTATACTACATTCTCCTTCCATTCCTTCCATGCAACCCGCACTGCTGCATAGATTTTGTTCCTGGTGTCTGTTCTAGTACATATTACTTGAATGACTATAATTGTGATTTTTTATCAACAAGTTAACATTTACCCTGGTTTGGTTGTTCAGCAAATTAAAACAGTTCTATCGGACTATTAAAATGAGAGAATAGAGTAGAAAGAATTATTATCATTATTTTATATATGGTAGAGCCGGACTGCAGCTATATTATGGTTGTATCATGGATGGGTCAGCTCGACCGGGGTGGTACTACACTTTCACAGAATGTGTAGTACCACCCACCACCCTGTGTTTTGTTTCAATATCCTCCTACCACAAGCAGAGTGATAAGAGAAGTATTTGTAATGTTCTTAGTGATGATAGCAGTTTGAAGTTAATGTAGGTAATGTAGTTGATGGATGTAGGTGGCTTGGAACTGTAGGAGTTTCTTTCTGCCTAGATATCATCCTCTTACCATTTTCTGGCACCAAGCAGCAGTATGTGTCCCAGTCTGAAGGACATCGAGACCCAGGCTGTGATGCATTACATCTTAGTCTTCAGAGGTAACATTGCATCTATAGCCATTGCTTGAAGTTTGTTGCAGGTGCCCATGATGCCCATTAGTCACTTTCAATATTATAAAAAATGATGTTGACAAACTAAAATGTGGTAGCCAATAATCTCTATTACAAACTTATATACACTTATGTATTTGAATACTATTTCATATTTATGAAGATTTTCATATTTACAGTTGGATGAGATTGAGGGGCCAATAATTGTCTGTTTCACCTGTCATGCAAGACTCATTCGTTGCAGAAGATTACAACAACAAGCTATTGAGTCAAATGTGGTTCTGGAGCAGTTGCTTTCAGGAGGATCCATGGTATTATCCATTCCATCCATTAAAACCTATAAAAGTCCACTGCTGAACATAGGTCTCACTCATAGATTGCTTCATAGGAGGGATTTTGCCAAATTTGCCACACTTGGCAAGTTGGCAACCGTAGTTTATATTAGTCTAAGTTGTCATCAGGAAGATGCGGCCGCCCTACCTCTGTTTCTGTTTCCTTCTGTTGCCTCTTACGACACCCATCCCGTGGATAGGTATATAGGATAGTGCAGGAGTCGGCAACCTGCGGCTCGCTAGCCACATACGGCTCTTTGGATGTGAAGCTGCGGCTCTAGTTTCATACGCAAATATTATTTATTTTATAAAAAAATCTAATAATACCATATAGAGGTAGCCAACCCTGTGATAGTGGATATTCTTACACCGTCACTGCATAATCCACTTTTCTATGCTGCTTCCCATTGCTATATGGGAGAATGTTTCTAGTGTTCAAAGTTAAGTTTGTCCTTCAATCCAACTTACTTTTGTTAGAGCAATAGTACTTATTTTAACAAAAACAATTATCAAACTGTTTATACTGTTATATATTACCCTATTGTATATAAACAAATCTCAATAAACAAAGATAAATCTTTGTCAATTTACAGCTTTCGTGAATCTGAATCCAAAAGTTGTTGAGACACGATTCTCGAGATAGATGAACTATGTACATTCTTATTTAAGTTTACGCTGAACCCTCACTTTTGTCCGGTGTTTATTATTATTTGAAGTTGTTGTCAGGAAGATGCTGCCCCCCGATCTCCTGTTTCAGTTTCCCTCTGCCCCTTTTTACGACATATGCGGGATGGCAGGGGGTAGTATGGGTTCTCCTACTCCACCACTATAGTGGCTTTTTGTCTCATTTGAAAAAATTATTTCCTTTCAGTCAATACCAAAACCGCATAAGGTTAGAGGTGAGATTAAATTCACACCAATTTATCATATAGACATCTGGCCTGTAGAGTGTGATATAGACAATGATTGCAAGGACGAAATTTTTTGCCTTGATGCCGTTAAAGTTGAGGAAGAGATTTTCGAATATGAGAATTCGAAATTTGAAGAAAATGAGAATCATGAAACAGGTAAGATATACGTCTTTTCTTGATATTATTAAAATAAGGTACAATTTACCTTATGGCAAGTGGTTACTGTAGCCCGTAGACACAAAATAAAGACGCTTCATGTGTAATGTACTGATTTACTGATTTTCCTTTGTCTAAATTCAAAGTGCATGTCAAAAGCACTCTTATTAATACATTAAGAAATATTTTTACCCTGTCAGCTAGTATGTATGTCACTAAGATACATACTGGTAAGCAATCTCTGCAATTCCCCTGGTGTTGCGGTTGTTCATGGGCGGCGGTAGTCACTTACCATCAGGTGAGCCGCATGCTCGTTTGCCCCCTCTCCTATAAAAAAAAAAAAAAAAAAAACAATTATCTTTGCCATCTTCTTAGCGTCAGTACTAGGTGGTGTGACTCCATGTTTGCCTAGGAGTTGATCTATTTGTGCCTGCCCAGATGGACTCCTCCCTCCTCCTCTTACCTATTTCTGCCGTCAAATAGCAGTGCATGCACTGCTGTGTTCCATTCTGATGGGTATAGAGTCAGAATAATCACAGGCTGTGGGTCATTCCATTTTAGTTGTTGTAGAGCCATGCTGCAGCTATATTAGTAGTATAGTTATAGCACGAATGGGTCGGCTCGACCGGGGAAGGACCATGCTCTCACAGAATACCAGTGTAAAATAGCAGCTTAACACTGCTGTGTTTCGTATGGTGATTGTAGAGAACTGGATACCACTTTTACTGAAAAAGAGGGATTCCATCGTAGTCTTCATGGGTGACAATGCATCTGCATTTTGATTCTTTATTGAGAACAGATGTAGATGTCTGGGACACAGCGACCATTTACCATCGTGTGGACTGTGTGCTCGTTTGTCACCCTATCCTATAAAAATTAAAATTAAAAGATGAGCGCATTGCATCATTAGATCTTCATCATTACAGCCTTCACAAGTCCACTGCTGAACATAGGTCTTACCCACAGAATGCCACAAAGCACAGGAATCCATCGCCTTCCTGCATTTCTTACCAGGTCATCATTACATCTAATGGAGGGCCGCCCTACACTTAGTCTACTGGTACGAGGATGCCACTCGTAAAACTTCCTCATTCATTGTCATTTCTTCAAGCTATATGGCCCGAATTTCAAATTTCAAAGAATTAATTCAGCATTTGAAACCATGATGTTGAAAGTAACTACAACAGAAGTGAGATGACGGGCCCGTGCTTGTGTTAGTAATCGCAACAATTATTTTGAGCATCAACAATAAATAATTAGAATTTTTATTAGTCTGCCTAAAAATTTAAGTTTTCTTCCTCAATCTGGTTTTAGGGGACAATTGAAAAATTTGTAACAAATGTGTGTAAGTTAACGTAGTGTCAAAAATGTTTATTATTTAAAATGTTAATTATGTTTCTTTAAATCGTAGAAAATTTTCTTGAACTTAGTGTCTGTACAAAAATATGTCTGATGACACATGCTGAGACTATGTTTTCTTAGATTTCTTATTCATTACTTAAATTAAAAAAAACGGACGTTAATTAAATTGGCAATTATTAGCAATTAACTGTAAAAATTTTAGTTTTATCACCAAAAGCAAAACGTATAGTCAGACTGTCTAAAATAATTATGGCCTAAATGATCTTCTTCAATCAACAAGTCAATCTTCCAATCATTCTGTATAATGCTTGTCCCGTGTGCGATTCGAAGCATCTATTATTAGATTAATGTAGGTAATTGTAACATGGTGAGAAGAACGTCATCATTATCATTCGAATTTAGTTTCTCTACCATTCTTTCCCTCCAAAAATGAATATGAGAGACATTATTAAAAGTAAAATACTTTATATCTAGCAACATTGTATAATTATGTAATTTTATAATTTATCTATTTCTTCCTGGTTGACTGATAGACAATGCGTTTAAGGTGTCTTACAAAAAAAAGTTATACTTATAATAAATTAAATGTTCAATTCGTGTGTATTTCAGAACCATACATCATACCGACAAATCATTTTTCAAAAGCGTCTGAGAGCAAGATTAAATCAAATTCTACTGATTGTAACATAAACGATGTTCGTAAAGCAAACCTCGATTTAGAAAGCCCTACTATTAAATCAAAGCCTAAAGTCAAAAAAGATAATCAACCATTTAATAAAAAAGGAAAGCGACCTGCAAAGATTATGAAAAAGAAAATATTGAAACAAAAGAGTGTAAATATACTTACGAAAAAAACGTCAGGGGCATCAACAAAATACATATTTGAATGTGATGGTTGTAGCAAAAAATTTTCAACAAAAGACATTCTCGCCAAACACATTTCATACAGTCATATGACGCAAAAGAACCAAAAGAACACCACTGCAGTTCGGACACAAGTTGAACAAACTCCAGTACCACAACTAACGGAAATATTTAATTGTGATATTTGCGAATTTAAAACAACTCAAAAAGGTCGCATTTTGGCACATCTTAAAGCGCACGTCGCTGAACAAGTGTGCTGTTGTAATAATTGTGATTATAAAAGTATTAAAAAAGATCGTTTGCAGAGACATATGAAAATACATACTGGAGAAAAACCTGTTTCGTGTCATATCTGTAAATATCAATGCATTCAAAAAAGTGATTTGCAAAGGCATATGAAAATACATACTGGAGAAAAACCTTTTTCGTGTCATATCTGTGAATATAAATGTATAGAGAAAAGTAGTTTGCAAAGGCATATGAAAATACATACCGGAGAAAAACCTTTTTCTTGTCAGATCTGTAAATATCAATGCATTCGAAAAAGTCAATTGCAATCACATATGAAAATACATACTGGAGAAAAACCTTTTTCATGTAATATCTGTGAATATAAATGTATAGAGAAAAGTAGTTTGCAAAGGCATATGAAAATACATACTGGAGAAAAACCTTTTTCGTGTCATATCTGTGAATATAAATGTATAGAGAAAAGTAGTTTGCAAAGGCATATGAAAATACATACTGGAGAAAAGCCTTTTTCGTGTCATATCTGTAAATATCAATTTATTCGAAAAAGTAATTTGCAAACACATATGAAAATACATACTGGAGAAAAACCTTTTTCGTGTCATATCTGTGAATATAAATGTATACAAAAAAGTAGTTTGCAAAGGCATATGAAAACACACACATGAGCAGAACCTTTTTTGTGAGAGATCTGGTAAAATATGTGCAATATTATGTAAACGTGTTTTATATAAATATAAAAGTATACTAGATAAAAATCCATTTGTCATGAGTTCCTTATGTAACTGTAGAACGAGTAGAAAAATCTTTCCGTGTCATATGTGCTAATTGAAACTGCATTTATTCTGAAGAAGCTAATTCAAAAACCAAAGAAGCAACCAAGTGAAATTGAACCTTGAAATATGTACCGAGTGGTTAGTGGAAACAGACCAGACTTCATGTTTTTTTTTTATTTTATTTAAATCATACTAGTTTGTTTTTATTTATTCGTTTCTACATTTATCGTTATCGTTACAGCCTATAAAAGTCCGCTGCTGAACATAGGCCTCCCCCACGGATTGACTCATGGGGGGATATTTGCCATAGTTGCCATGCATGTTGGGTTGGCAACCGCGGTTTTTTATTTTTATTTGTTATTAGGAAGACGCTGCTGCCCATCTGGTTTATTTCCTTCGCCGCCTAGATATAATATATAGATATAGATATAATATTGTAACGCACGCACCCTGAAGACTGACGAGAAGATCCTGGAGCTGGAAGAAGAGATAGACAAATTGCGCTGGAATATCATAGGATTATCCGAAGTCCGAAGAGAGGGGGAGGACACGGTAATCCCCGAATCCGGCAATTTGTTCTATCACCGGGAGGGCGACCATCCGTCCCAAGGAGGTGTCGGATTTATCGTCCACAAGTCTCTCGTTAACAACGTTGTAAAGATCGGGAGTGTGTCGACGAGGGTTGCGTACCTTATACTCAGAATCACCAAACGGTATTCGCTGAAGGTCATACAGGTTTACGCACCAACCTCGGCACACCCCGATGAGGAGGTGGAGGAAGTGTATGAGGATATCTCTAGAGCCATGCATTCCTCCAAAACCCACTATACGGTGTTAATGGGAGACTTCAACGCAAAACTAGGCACAAAAGAGAACGGTGAGCTGAAGGTAGGGAATTTCGGATTAGGGCAACGGAACCCAAGGGGCCAGCAGCTGGCCGACTTCATGGAGAAAGAGGGACACTTTATGATGAACTCTTTCTTCCAGAAGCGGCCCGACAGGAAGTGGACCTGGTCGAGCCCCAACGGTTCGACAAAAATGAGATTGACTTTATTATGAAGACCAGACGACAACTGTTCAGTGATGTCTCAGTGATCTTGAGGGTGAAAACCGGCAGCGATCACAGAATGGTGAGAGGCAGGCTGATCCTAAACGTTAAGTTGGAGAGGTCTCGTCTAATGAAGTCAACGCTCTGTCCCCCTCGTGATCTATTCCAAAGTCCCGAAACCTTTCAGCTCGAGTTACAAAACCGTTTTCAGTGCCTAGAAGACTGCAATGAAGTGGACGATATGAATGACAAGCTCGTGGAAACTGTCCATGCGGTCGGAGCTAAGTTTTGCGAGACCCGCCGCAGAAGAACACAAAAACTCTCCGATCACACTCTTAATCTCATGGCTGTTAGACGGGATATGAAGCTACATTCTTCAACAGATTTGACAGCATACAGGCAACTAAACAGACAGATCTCCAAATGCATGCGGCGGGGTCTGCCAGAAAGAGCCAACTGTCATAACTGAAGACAGAATGTGGCAGCATCGTTTCCGGGGCACTTGAGATTTTGGGTGAGATTGAGAGGTTCTATGGGCAGCTGTACACATCATCGTTGGAGCCACACGCAAGTGTGAGTAACGATCCAAGAGCGAGTCTTATCCGACACTATTCCGATGATATCCCGGACGTCAGTCTGAGCGAGATTAGAATAGCTCTCCAGCATCTTAAAAACGGCAAGGCTCCAGGCGAAGGTGGAATTACAGCGGAGCTTCTGAAAGCGCTTTTATACGTGGTAGAGCCATGCTGCAGCTATATTAGTAGTATAGTTGTAGCACGAATGGGTCGGCTCGACCGGGGAAGGACCACGCTCTCACAGAATACCAGCGTAAAATAGCAGCTTAACGCTGCTGTGTTTCATATGGTGAGTGTAGAGAACCGGAGACCCTTTTTACTGGAAACGAGTCATTACATCTTAGTCCTCACGGGTGTCAACGCATCTGCATTTTGATTTTTAATCGAAGATAGATGTAGATGTCTATGGGCCACAGCAACCACTTACCATCAGGTGGACTGCGTGCTCGTTTGTCACCTTTACCCTATAAAAAAAGCGGGTGGAAAACCGGTACTTAAGTCCTTCAGAAGCTCTTTAATTCTGTCCTCCATGGTGGCATTACACCGGAGGCGTGGAGCAGAAGTGCGGTTGGCTTTGTTCTTCAAAAAAGGTGACAACGTTCTCTTGAAGAACTACAGACCGATTTCCCTTCTGAGCCGCGTCTACGTGCTGTTTTCGAGAGTCATTACGAATCGTCTCGCTCGCAGACTTGACGACTTCCAGCCTCTCGAACAAGCCGGTTTCCGACAAGGCTTTAACACCATAGACCACATACATGCCCTTCGGCAAATTGTACAGAAGTCCGAGGAATATAATTTGCCACTATGTCTGGCGTATGTGGACTATGAGAACGCCTTTGATTCCGTAGAAATTTGGGCGGTGCTGCAGTCCCTTCAGCGATGTCAAGTTGACTGTCGGTATATCGAAGTGCTGAAGTGTTTGTACAGTAGGGCTACGATGCCTATCAGAGTACAGATCCAGAGTACGAAACCTATCCAATTGCAAGACAGGGTGACGTTATATCCCCGAAACTCCGCTGCATTGGAAGACGTTTTCAAGCTTCTGGACTGGAAAGGATACGGTATTAACATCAATGGCGAGTACATCACTCACCTTCGATTTGCCGACGATATAGTCCTTATGGCAGAATCGCTGGAGGACCTAAGCACTATGCTCAATGACTTCAATAGTGTTTCCCAACGGATAGGTCTTAAGATGAACATGGACAAAACAAAGATCATGTTTAATGTCCATTGTCACACCTATGCCGGTAGTTGTTGGGAGCACTAAGCTCGAAGTTGTTGACGAGTATGTTTACCTGGGACAAATAGTCCGACTACGTAAGTCCAACTTCGACCGAGAGGTCAATCGACGGATTCAACTCGGTTGGGCAGCGTTCGGCAAATTACGGCACACTTCTCGTCAGGTATACCGCAAAACTTGAAAACGAGACTGTACAATCAGTGCGTGTTGCCCGTGATGACCTATGGTACTGAGACGTGGTCCTTCACTACTGGCCGGATGAGGAAGCTCAAAGTCACTCAGCGAGCTATGGAGAGGGCTATGCTCGGAGTTTCTCTGCGTGATAAACTCAGAAATGAGGATATCCGCAATAGAACCAGAGTGACCGACACAGCCCAACGGATTAGTAAGCTGAAGTGGCAATGGGCCGGCCATATGGCTCGAAGAACCGTCAGCCCGTGGGGAAAAAAGGTTCTCGAGTGGCAGCTTCGTTCCGGCGGACGAAGTGTAGGGCGTCCCCCCACTAGATGGAGTGACGACCTGGTAAGACATGCAGGAAGTCGATGGATGCAGGTGGGTCAGGACCGTGCTTTGTGGCATTCCTTGGGGGAGGCCTATGTTTAGCAGTGGACTTGTGAAGGGCTGTAATGATGATGATGATGATAGATATAAGAATATCCATTACCCCTTATCATCCCGTGTGTGTCGTAGAGGCGACAGAAAGAAACAAATCAGAAGACGTGCACAGCGTATTCCTATTAAAATAAAAAAAAATTGTGTTGCCAACCCGCGTGCCAAGCGTGGCAACTATGGCAAATATCCCCCTATGAGGCAATATATGCGGGAGGCCTATGTTCAGCAGTCGACTTTAATAGGCGCTAACAATAACAAAATAAGCGTCGTAACGAAAAAAAGGATAAACATTAACAATCAATTAAATAAAAAAAAAAACATGGTCTGGTCTGTTTCCACTAACTTCCCATTTGTTTCATATTTTAAAGTTCAATTTTTTTGGTTTTTGAATCAGCTTCTTCAGAATAAATGCAGTTTCAATTAGCACAATACAAGGCACGTAAAGGTTTTTCTACTCTGATCTATTATTCTGTACAAGATGGCTTTTGTAGTCGAGTTATTAATACATTTTATATTTACACTGTAAAATGTCCAGACTGAATTCGGAGTGAAACTGAAACATTAAACTCCTGCCGTGGCAGCTAACTATAAATTAAAGTGAAAGAGACTTACTTCACTGCCATTTTTTTTATTTCAGGTTTACTTTGATCTTATAGATTATCTTACGCTAATGAAGGAAATGTTTAAGTACTGTAAGGCAGTTTTCTTGCAGAGGCTTTGTTTAGTTAGGTGTTGTTGTAAAGTGAAATGTATCTTCACGATTGTTTGAACTTTTTGTTAAATTCTATATAAGTGAAAGACTTGTATACTACTCGAGCGGCAATTCAGAATAAAAACCGTGTGACAGCTGTGGATCGCGGGTAGCCGGCACGGTAAATATGCTGGTTACGGTGGCAACCATGGCAACGGCGGGGCAGGGGGTGCTAAGGATCTCCGGTGGAGCTTTGGTTGCCAACTAAGACGACTCCACCTGGCTACATATAACGCACGTACCCTGAAGACCGACGAGGAGATCCTGGAGCTGGAAGAAGAGATAGATAAGTTGCGCTGCAATATTATAGGATTATCTGAGGTCCGAGAGGGGAAGAGAGAAAAATGAGGCCTTATCATTTATATGTCATTTATTCATAAGAAAAACCTATACATAATATACACAAATATATTGATACATTCGTTATTAATAAACTATTCATTTATAAGTATTTCTGGAATACATTCATAACTATGAACTTAACTACTAAGCCATTGCATAAAATAAATTTTCCCGTTAATCGGGTAATAGTTAAGCTGCCGGCATATACAATAATTTTTCACGCACACTAGCATCTTTACAAATTGTCTCATGCCCAATTTCACCAACATCCCCTAAACAATCACATAGTTAGACGACCGCTAAGCTAAAAGGTCCCCTAAACCAACCCATAACCAAAATTTGTTTTCACGAACGCAACAGACCCATAGCTAGGGGGCCCAGTTATAGTTACCGGTTTTATCGGAAATGATATATATTAACCCTTTCACCGCCGCGCTTTAGTTGCCGTGGAGTGTCTCCAGCGCCACGAACTTTTATTTAATATTTTGCATAGTGTTGGAACAACCATTTATCGATAAATGAAACAAAGTTTTAAAAATTATAGATTATTATTTATTTTAATCAACATAACATTCTTCTTATTGGGTATTGTAACTAGCTTTAATCAGTCTTAATTTTCATTAATCACATTGCACTTAATCAGCGTTAATTCTCTTCATAAAACTAATCAATATTCAGGAGATGGGCGTGGACCTTGATCTAATATATGTAGCTCGTTCCGAGCGTTATATATCAAATTTATTATGTCCATATACACTTGCGATCGAATCTCGTATGGGACTGACTCCACTTCAAATGCAATTAATGTACCAAAATGCTCATTTCGAGGATCTTCTGGTCTTTGATTAAAGAATCTTGAAGCGGGCAAACTTATATAAGCTGTGTAGTCATCTTGTTTCGATTTCACATAGCATATGTAATGATTTTCGGTCTGCGTTGATCTACCATTTTTGGAAATTTTTCTTTTTATTTTCTTTTTCGGTCGAATAGATGGCGATAACGGCGGCGATTCATCACTTTTTGACATGATGGTTCTACTCCATATACTAGAAGATTATTTATGTTCCTGTAAAATGTATAAATTAAGCAAATATAAATGTAGTGTAAAATTCTCAAATACCTGACTACTTATTTATTTTACATGAATATTTACTTACCGATTTAATATCACTGTTTGTAGATGAAACTGTGATTATCATTATGCGATTCTAAAATATTTGACGGTTCTTCTTCGTCTAGCATTATCGATAATTTCCAGCACTAAAAATGCAAATAGGTATAGTACACGCGTGTTATCACGGTGACGGCGCTACAGTAATTGACAATTTATTGAAACGTCACTGTCCTTGACATTAGCCGCACGATAAATCGCGGTGCTGGCTATATGCTTCATGATGCTGGCGTTCTCAACTCGTATGCACTAGTGACGTACCGGGATAATTCAATTTTACATTTGGCTTATTTGGTTCATAAATTAATATTTTTATTTCTTGTCGCAAAAATCATTTAAATAATATATGAAATTAAATTTTTATGAATGTTTAGTTCAGTTCATTAAAATATTATATTATGATGACTTGACTATCATTTTAATTTTGAAAGAATACAAAAATATAATTTTTTTGATAAATCTTTTACAGTGGTGCAGCACTGGTCTCAGAAATATCACGGGGATGGCGAGGCAGCAAGGTGTTTAATTTCATCTTGCACTTAGTAACACTATATATTTCTGTTATTTTTTTGACATTGGTATCTACAACTGTCCACAATTACTTAAATGTATTAAATTTAATAGCAAAATCGAATTAACCTTGCAGTTTTTCTAGTAACATGAGCATTTCGGAATATTACGTGAGAGCGCTGACGGTATTCACATTAAGATTCGTAATATTACGGCTATGGCGGTGAAAGGGTTAACCGCAACTTTCCAGTGAGTATCCAACGCCCGTCGCATGGAGTCGTGTTTTGTACAAAGAGATTTAAAATATATATACAGGGTGTTTTTGGAACGCTCCCGAAAACTAAGACAGGCGACAGCACCAAGTATACCTTTGATCATGGGTCATAAATAAATTTGATCCTGATGAAAAAAAAATCATATTTTTACAACGTTTTATTAGCTTTATTCACGCGCCATCATGTTAGTACAGCTAAATGAAACGATAATTTCATAAAAAAATCATGAAAATACTGAAACATAAAACCAGCAGTGGAAACTGAATTGATATCACCTGACTAATGGAGGTTAATGTACGCGCGAACGGTGAAAAAAGAACGCTGGCCTTGAACTTGGGCACTGAGCGATTTATCACATATTGGTACGAAGGGGGTGCGACGGGGGAACAATCCGCCAGTATTACTGTGCCTGCATGCTATTGGTTCCCGCGCTTTGTACGCTCCAAAAATACAGTCGCATACACAGCTTACTTTGTGACTCGCGACGATGTTTTAAAAAGGAAGGAAAGAAAAATTATTTATATCTATTGTTTTATGACTGAACTAGTGAACGAAAAGGTAAATATGATAGGAGAAGGTGAATGGGGAAAATTGTGCAATAAAGTTAAAAGTGTTGAGGAAGAATACCGAAAAACTTACCATGTGATCGACCTGATGACGGAAGCCCAAGCGAAGATGAAAGTGATGATGAAGTAGCATCCAGTAACACCAACACACCATCAACATCTGGCTTCCATGTGACCCAAGACGACATAATGGACGGCGTGTCACGTTTAGCTTAAGTTTTCTTGTTACAAACTACTTTATATTTTACGATAGAAATAACAAATAATGCTCAAGTAAACATTATCCATTTTTAATTCCAACCTTTTCCAAAGTTCTAAGTAGCTAGTAAAGCACCTATTTTACAATAAAACAATTACTATAATATTATAAAACAATATCCCAATACCATGTAGTACTTTAGAACGCGACTGTAACTACACTGTCGACCTGTATCTAGCTCGGTGCGAAACAATGCTGCCGTCATAAGAAAAAAGGGCGCATCTAACAATTTTTGAACAAATTAGTTAAATATACCATTCGACTCATGATAAAAAGGCGCATCTACTAAATTTTTTAATATTCAAAAATATCAATACTTTAGAAAATATCGTAAGAATTTTAGACGTAACTGTTGATCACAGATGACATTTTTTAGTAGAAAAGACTTATACAAATTATGGAGTGTAGAGTACAAGGAGAACCATCTTATAAGGGGCGAAAGTTGAAAAAGTGTCCTACTATTTACTGAAGATAGAGGTTCCAAAACCTACCACAATAGCGCTGGGGTTTAAAAAACTACGATATGAAGATAGCTGTTATGGACGGAGTGAAGTCAGCTGAATTCAAATATTTAAAAAATGTAATGACTAGAGTAGTTAGTAAAATGCCAGTACACAAAATCTCAACTATTTACGTAATACAAAACCAAGCGGATTAATCGGTCCTTGTTTATTTCTCCATCTTACTCTAATTACTTTAGGCGCTTTTTTTAATTTATCCTATATTACTGCAGCGCCACCCTTATTCGACACGTTTTTAGGGACACTTTTCATAGTATAGAGATGGTCCTTCTTCTCTCTACACACCACAATACAAATTCGACATAAAAGAAAAAACCAGTTGCTACGTCATCTTTAACAATATTTGCATCGATTACTTAAATTTCGATAATTCTTGTCTTATTATTCTATATCTTATTATTAAGAGCTTATATCTTATTATTAAGAGCTGGTGTTTCACATGTCGTCCCATATAAATTTGATCGAGGTCAGACCAATAGTTTTTGAGTTATCCTTAATTATTTATATTGAAGTCGGTTGTAAAAAAATTTAATTTTTAATTATTATCGTAGTAAGTCTGGTATGATATCCCCTTTAAAATCATAACTCAAGAGTTGCGGGTTGTTATTTTATGTGTCTCACTACCAATGCTTTTCTAATATTTACTAATAATAAAAAAAGTAGTAAATTACTATTAGCGTCCTTTCAAAAAAAATTCATCTATTTATTTTTTATTTCGATTTTACGTTTTTGTTAGTTGTGTCCTTCTTTATTATGACGGCAGAATGCCTAACCCTGTCGCCTCACGCTTGTGACGCAGTAGGTTTCAGCCTTGGCGGGGTTCGTTCGTTTTAGTTTTTGAGACAGTTCCGTGTTGATTTTGTACACGCGTGCGCGAGCGACAGTTCAATCGTTTTGTTTAATAAATTTACTTGTGATTACGTGTTCATATTATTGTTGTTGTTACGTTTTTGGATTCTTTTTTGTTTTAATAATGCCTAACGCGTACGTTTATAGTGCTCAACATGTTAGGTATCCGAACCTAGGTACACGAAGTATCGCTAAATAAATTGTTAAGACGTCGGGATGGAACAAGTGTGTTATACTTTGCAGTGCACAAAGTGTTGAAGCGTAACCGGATGCGCCCATACAAATTGCACAAAGTGCAAGCTTTAGTTCCCGGCGATCACGACCGCCGACGAGTTTTCTGCCGTTGGTTATTAAACTAGCAACAACGTGTGCCTGGTTCCATTGAGCACATTATCTGGACGGATGAGTCGACATTTACCAGAAACGGCCTGTGGAACCGAAGAAATACACACGTGTATTCAGAGGTTAACCCGCACGCTGTTCGACAAACCGGGCACCAAACCCGATGGTCGGTTAACGTATGGGCAGGTATTAAGGATCGCATACTGGGACCAGTGTTTCTGCCACAGCGACTGAACGGACAGTGATACCTAAACTTTATAAGTGAACAGTTGGTTGACATTTTAGACGACCTATCGTTGGCTGAATATCGCCGACCATGGTTCCAGCATGATGGTGCACCTCCACATGTCGTGAGGTTCGTCTGTGAGCGCCTCACCGAATTATTTGATGATCGCTAGATTTGGCGGACTAGGACCACTCGGTTGGCCACCTCGCTCGCCAGATCTGACCCCGTTAGACTTCTTTCTGTGGGGGTATGTGAAAGAAAGGGTTTTTAATCGTGAGTGTGATAGTGCTGACGAAACTACAAAAGGATCGTGGATGTTTTCGACAAACTACATACGGACTGTGTCGAAGACTACACGATGATGCCCCGCCTGCATGAGGAGATGCAACACCGAGCCCAAATCTGCCTTGAAATTAATGGAGCACAATTTGAGCCGCATCTCATAAGACCACGGAGGATTTAGAGCGGTAAGCTGTTTCATAAGTATTTTTTTTAAATAACTTAGTACTGGACTAATCTGAATAGGTACATAACTGAATACATGAGAATAATAAACACACCTACACGATGAATAAAAACACATGACTCCAATCTTGGTTACATTTCATTAATTTAAGTATTTTTTCATTAGCGGGGAATCGAACCAGTTATTTGGGTTATTTAACCTGTAAATTCGTATTAAAGTGGCTACGTGGAGACAAGTACAGTGGCAAAATAGTAGGTTAAGTAGATAAGTTAGGTATTTAGACCCGCTTTATTATTTATTATGGCCCGCTAGTTGCGGGCCGCGCGAATTTGCGTTCGCGCGTACATTGACCTCAAGTCAGCTGATATCAATTCAGTAATTCCACTGCTGGTTTTATGTTTCAGTATTTTCATTATTTTTTTATGAAATTATCGTTTAATTTAGCTGTACTAACATGATGGCGCGTGAATAAAGCTAATAAAACGTTGTAAAAAGATGATTTTTTTTTCATCAGGATCGAATTTATGTGTTACCCATGATCAAAGGTATACTTGTTCCAAAAATACCCTGTATACGTTTTGTACGATCGTAAAATGCCTGGTTATGTGCTTACATATTGTTCTAAATACTCGAGAACATCAAAAAAAAAAAGTGATGGTTTAACGTTTCATAGATAAGTAGAAATAAATACGTTTAAAACTTTTTGATAGAATATTTTTCGCAATGTAACTTAGACTTAGACTTATACTTAGACTTAGACTTGTACTTAGACTTAGTGTAACAACGCCCAGGAGAAGCGAGTTGCCGCGGACGCCATTTTGCAGTACAAATTATAGAGTAATGAAAATAGAAGACGCAGATACACTAACATTTGTACCTACTTTTATTTTATTGTTCAGTTACCATTATCAGTTTATTCAAAGATTTAAATATAACAAACAATAATACAAAAAAAAAATAGAACTTATTTCAAGCGTAGTTTACGAAGTGATACAATTTATGATTAACAATTTTACTTCTTAAAATAATTTTATCTATGTACCATATAGTAAGTATAAGTAATATATATTTTTTTATTACTAATTTGAATGCGTTTGACAACACCTCACCTTATGGAAAGAATTTAGAACTTAGCACCTTATATAAATAAATATAGGTACAATTGTAAGGTTGCACCACGAGGAAAAGATAACGAATGATTACACGAGCAAACGGCAAAAGCTCGCAAAACTTATATTATGTAAAGGAAATTAAAATTATTATTAATTTATATATTGTTAATAATAATAGTTTGAATTATTTGTGTAGTTTTATTTTCCATGTACCTAAATTTACTTAATAATAACAATTTACAATATAAAATAGTTAATTTATTAACACATATATCACCATTTGTCACTTCCGTCCGCGACAGGCTGCTCTATGACAACACATCCTTCCAGTGGCGCGCGGTTTTTGTTGTATGTGTCTGTTCTAGTACTTTAGTACATAATAGTTCAATGTATTTTTATGTGAGTTTTATCTCTGAAAAGTCTATGCAAGAAGTTTTAATGTAAGATTAAGAGGTAAATTATATAATAAAGTAACCATAGATTAATGATAAGTCATCGCGCGCTCTGACTAGATACAGCCGGCGCTCATGTAAAATGCGGCAGCAAATACTACGCCGAAATCGGCGTACCCGAGCCAGTCGCGTTGCAGGCAACGTGTGAGGTGAACGTACCGGATGTTTTATTAAATTTTGATCATAATCCGAAATAAAATACCAGTTTACGTATTGAAACTGTGTAAAAATAATACTACAAGAAATAAGAAAGACACTGGAATCACATACTATCATTAAGTATCATACAATTTCGAAATCTTAACATAAAATTACACGAGCCATAAATAAGTTACAAAATATTAATGACGCTATTCAGTGTTGCCGCGAATGCAAAAATAAAGTTCCCGTGGCTGAGATTTTTATATGTGAATTTATTGTTACTGTTGTGGCTTCGGAACAGTTCCGATATAATATCCTATTCCTAAGTATTTCCTATCCTCCCGCCTCCCCTATATACGCACTAGTCAAAATGGTGCGCCACCTATCGTCAAGAAAAAGAAGAAGCAAGATGGCATATACAATTTTTCACGCACACTAGCATCTTGCAAATTGTCTTATACACACTACAATATTAAGATGCCGCATTCACGGAGCTGTTATTTGCAGGAAGCGCGGTATATAGTCAGAGCGCGCGATGACTTATCATTAATCTAAGAAAGTTACGTTTATTGATTTACGCGTATTAATATAGAAAGAAATAATAAAAAAATCTTCATTTACCTTAGCGGTGTTTACTAACTTTCTTTTTTAACTTAGGTGGTGTTTCAAAATGTATTTTATTTCTTTTAGGAAGCTCAGTAATTGAAATACACTATGGATAGAGAAGAAATTGATTCCTGGAGTAATCCGAGTTCAGGTCATGAATTATTATGTGCATAATTTCAAGAAGCAGGACTGTTGTCAAAATATAAACAGCGTAAACTAAGTTGCAAAGAAGATAGAAAAAGAATTAAACTTGGTTAGTAGCATAGGTTTGTTTTGAGGTCCGCATTTATTTTTCTGTTGTTTATATTTTTAATGCAATAAGTCCTACTATTTTTTTTTAGATTTCAATTCAAAAGATAACACTAGTTCTTCTGATATCAAAGCATGCAATTCTCCAAATAAATACCAAATTATTGCAAGACCAATGAACGAACAAAACTTCGGAGGGTCCATGAAAAGTATAATAAGAAGCCAGGACAAAACATAGACTTGGATATTGAAAACACTGACATTAACAAACTACAAGTTATAGAAATAGTTGGTAATGACTTCTTTGATGTGCAACATGAGCCACCCGAATTCGATACGGTAGCCATCGAGTTTCCTCAGCCTTCTGTATTGAATGTTGCCATTATCACGGTAGAAAGTGAGAATGTTATGCAAGAACTAGGAAGTATTGTCGTCAATATAAATTCTATAAAATTAAATCATTACGAATGTTTCCCTACTTCAAACCAAGATATTCTCATATCTACGAATACTCAAGCCCCAATTTCGGATATAGTCATTGATAATGAAAACAATACTCAATGTACAGATAAACATAATGTAAACCAGAAAAATATGCAGCAATCCAGTGCCTCTGATACTCCATCCTGTTCTTCAAAAGTGGTCATACTCAGTAACGTTCCATATCACGGTGATTTGTAAAGTCATAAGAAACGACAGAACAAGGCGACAAGAGATCCAAAGAAATATAAACGCAATGTTAATAAAGAATTCTGGATGAAAGGTGAAAATTATTTACGCTACAGAAGAGACAGAAAAGCAAAGACTAATGAAAAATTTAAAGTGGAACTTGACGTATTTACGCCTGCAAGATCCATGAAACCACCATGCACTTCTGCCTTTTGCAAGAAATGGAAACTCAGATTATGTGACAACATAAACGAACAACAGCGGCAATATTTGTTTGAAACTTTCTGTAAGTACATGAACTGGGAGCAACAAAGATCATTTATAACTTCTCACGTTAATAAAGTACCAAAGAAAATTACAAAAAATTCAGAAATATCCAAAAGAACTGATAGTTGAACTTATGTTTTGACGACTGATAATGTACGCCACCAAGACTGTAAAAAATGTTCTTGGCCACTCTTGGCATTAAGGATTGGTTTGTCAGATATTGGGTGACAAAAACAGACTGTGCTATTTCTCCCGATTTGTCTACTTCAACCAGTAATCCAGAATCCAGAGAAAATCGCATTACTGTCGTGCTAAATCATCTTGAGAATATTTAGAACCAAATTTCTCATTGAATAAAACTACTTTTACGGATTTTATCGCGTTTAATTAACTTATTTTATATTCCCGACAATTTTCTCGAACATAACACAGCTCTATAACACATATAAAGAGAATTGTGAGTTAGAGAGTAGAGAATGCCTTGACGGTAAATTATTTGACAAATTATTTTTGAAACTCAATCTGAGCTCATTCCACCCGAAGAAAGATCAGTGTGACGTTTGTTGCAGTTATAAAACTGGAAGCATTTTTATAACATCTTACATGAAAAATACGCTCAACATGTTTTGAAAAAACATCGAGCCAGGAAAGAGAAAGATACTGACAAAGGTATTGCACAGCCGGAGCTTGTCACGTATTCACGCAGGATGTTGAATCGGTAAAATTGGCCCCGTATCTTCAAGCCAGTGCTATTTATTATAAAACTAAATTATGCGTCCAGAATTTTACATCACTAAGAAAGTAATGTGTTATTGGTTCGATGAGTCAAATAGCACGCTTGAAGCCTCTGTTTTTGCTTCATGATTAGTAAACCATCTAGAGAAGGTTTTGAGTCAGAAATTATTGTCTGTGATTGTTCGCGCCAAACACTTTCAAGGATTGACGCGAGATATCACTCGGCTCGGCGCGATACCGGTTTGACTTTCGGTCGTGCGAAAAAACGCCCAAGCGCGTCAGTCGTCCATAAGCGGTGCTAACGATTGGCACGCTGTATTCTGTTAGGGAACTCGGAATAATTCGGCGCGGCCAGTAAATATACGGTCTATCATTGTGACGCGCATTCCTACTGGAGAGCTTCCCGGGACTTATTGTGTCTGACTCAAAACCTGCATAAGTGCATTCGGCAATATTAGATAGTGCGGCCTCTGATATTCTAGAATTAACTATTGCTACGCGAAACGGTAGTGACCTTTGACCCTTTAAACTCCGTGTGCGTTTGTGCGGTAACCATTATACCCAGCGATAGTTAGTGGCTTCTGTAAGTTAGTAAATCGTACGATAGAGTTAAGTGACCGTCAACGTGACGAAAGAAGAAAGTGACTGTGGATAACCTCGAAAGGCCCCTTCAAGTTGGAGCGGTGTCGACGCTCGGGCTGCTGCCGACGGCTAAGGTCTAGGTTCAATCACCATCAGTCACACCCAGATACACACCACATCACCATTCTTTCCCTTTGCACTACACAACCACATGCGACCTGACCGACTCCGGAGGGACCAGTCGCCTTGGATAGAGGTAAGTAAGCTTCGTCCAAATTCCTTCCGGTCGACTGGCCGTAGTATAACGCTCCCCCATATATTTTAGTGTAATTAGAGAGATTCCACGTGGCCACATTGGGGCCCGACCTACGTCTGTTCGGGAAATCTTCAGCTCATGGGCCCCTGAGGATTGGATCCTTTAAGGGAGCAGCCGTAGGCCGTAACAAACTGGTAGCAGAGCGCGGTTCCGGGTTCGATTCCCGGTCGATCCCGAACATAGTGTTTGATAAACATTAAACAGTTCTGGTGGCAGGGAGCGTTGGTTTGATTGGTTTAATTTGTATCTACAATCACGCCCGTCCGTAATACGTAAAAATATTTTTTTGTACGTAATAATAGAATTATTTCCCTTTGTTCTTTGTTGCTTGCCTTTTTTTGGTTAGTGGGTAGATTTGAAAAGCCTCGCCCTAGGTTGCGCAAGCGTGAGTTTTCTAGAGATATACGTCATGTAGGTAGATGGTTATTTTTACGTAATCGGTTAATTATCGTTGTCGGATAGTTGTAGTGGATTACTTATCGAAGGGTCGATTTCCGAGCTAGGCATTTTTTGTTGATCGACCGTGATGTGTATCTTCGTTTATACTGTAAGTTGTATTTGAACTAAAGAGTAGTAATTGTATTTGCGCAATTTGAATTTAACTTGATTTGATCGCACTAGTATTTGTTATTTGTTAATTTGATTTGTGTATTTTCTTTTGTGCTAACTTGTATTTGGTTGATACGTAGTAATTCGTATTTGTGTAATTTCTATTCAACGCGATTTGATAGGAACTGCATTTATTAACTGTTAATTTTTGTTGTAATTTTTATTTGTTATCTTTGTAATTTGTGCTCGAGCCGCGTCGTACTTTGTATTTAATCGTGATGTCATCGCCTAAGCTACTGATCCGTTGTCTGCGGACTGAGTTGCGCTGGGCCACAAGCGCCCATGCTTTGATAGGTCGACCGGATAGGGTCCATAACTTGATGAAGCGGTTCGAGCAGGTGGATGCTCGAAGGGCCGCAGTGGAAGAGGCTTACGCTGAGCTCGAGGATTCGGATGTGGAGAAGGGAGTCCTGGACTCCTGCTTCGCGGACTATGAGCAGTTCTTGTGGCTCACGGACGAGTTGATCGAGGCTGAAGTCAGGTATGCCGAGGAGGCGCGTGAAGCTCGGATGAGTGACCTGTCCGAGTCCTCTCTGAAGCAGCTTCAGCCGGAGCTGTTGGGACGACTCCCAACTCTGGACCTGCCAAAGTTCTCCGGGGTCCTTTCCGAATGGCTGACCTTCGTTGGTCTTTTCGACAGCCTAGTGGACGCCCGGAGTGACTTGACCCCTAGACAAAAGATGGCGTACCTCCTGGCCTCACTGGAGGGGGAGGCCCTGGGCGTCGTCGGCCACTTGAAATTGTCGGACGACGCCTACCAGACTGCTCGGGATCTCCTAGCCAGAAGATACGCCAACGTCCGGCGAATTGCGGACGAGCATGTTAAGCAGCTTCTAAGCCTCCCGCTGCTTATTGACCGGGCCAGACTGCGTCCGGACCTGTTGGATCCAGTCTTGGTGGCCTGTAATACGTTGAGGCGGCTGGGTTTACCAGTGGGCGAATGGGCCTTTTTGTTGCTCCGCATAGTGCTGTCCCGTCTACCTCTCGACCTTCGAATCCATTTTGAGGAGAGGTACGGCGGGGACGAGGCCTCCTATATTCCGCCCTTCTATGACCTGCTGCGGTTTTTGGAGGAGCAGTGCCGGCAGATCGAGAACGCGGCGGGCACCGTTGACGACTTACGAGACGTGCCCAGTGAGAGGCTGAACCCGCCAGGCAAGTCGTCGGCAACCCCCCCCCTGCTCCTAGTGTCGAGCATCTGAGCACCGGTTAACGTTGTGCCCGAAATTATTAGGTAAGCCGGTTCCAGTGAGGCGAACTATCGCCAAGGAGCGCCGCTGGTGCTGGTCATGTCTGGGAGGGCACCTCCAGCGAGACTGTCCGCATCGACGGCCCTGTCTGCATTGCCAGGGCAATCACCATGCCGTTTTGTGCCTGGGTGCGAACGGCATCTCCTCTCGGGGCTCTGCCAGGCCCTCGACCCCCACGGGCGGGGGCGCTCAGCCACGCCCTCTGCAGGGTGACTCTCGGCGCCCGCCGGCCGGCCACCGGGCCCCTAAGTTTGAAAGGAGTCCCTCCCCCGACCAGTCGGGGGGTGATTCCCCCAGGGGCGGGGGTGTCATCACCCCCCCTCAGCGTGTGGAGAGGAACTTCACGGCCACTCATCGGTCCGCTGGACCCTTCTCACTTCCGTTAGCTGAGTGGCCGCGACTGGTGTACCACTGTTCCCCATTTGATGGAGGCGGCCCTGTCTAGCTGCCGCCTTAGCTCCCACCCCGGCCGCCTCCACTGACCCTTAAGCCGTCAACAGTCCACTTGTCAAAATGTTCTGTTGCCGACGGCCTCAGTGAAGGCGTACAACCCGAGTGGCAACTGTTAGAGGTTGTGCTCTATTTATCTCGGGTTCACGCCATGTGGCCTCCTCTTGGTGGTGGGAAGATTAGGGCCCCCCTGGAGCGTTGAATCACGCTGTCAAGGGGTATTAGATTTGGTTTGGTCGAGCACTTAGTTAAAAAATACTTTGAATTAAAATTAAAAAATGCTTTGAGCTTTCCGCGAAATTTTCCTATTTGTAGCGGTTTAAATTAAAAGAATTGAATTTAAGCTACTCTTTTAAATGCTACTGCATGTGTTTTGTACATATATTTAATCACTGTATTTGATTGTTGCGTCTGTTTGCTGAAAGGAAAATTTGAATTCATTTGAAATTGAATGGCGCGCTATTTGAAAAATTATGTTTATGATAGTGTTTAATCATTTTTGTTTTGCTAAGAAGTAGGGCTGTCCCTTACGTTATTGTTTTGTTTAATTTGCAAGTTGACCTATGCGCATCGGTAATTAATTTGGTTGAATTAATTCTGTACTTGAACATTAATGCTTTTGAAAAATTAGTTGAAATATGAGCATAGGACTACTTGCCTAACGGGCTAGCTAGTTTTGGAGATTATCAGATTGAAATCAGCTGCCGCACCATTTTAGTAAATGATAATATGGTGGGTGGCCTGGCTAGGCCTACTTGTTGAAAATTCATACTAGGGACTATCTGTGCGTTTCGTTTGGCTCTCCACAGACGACGTTCATGTGGAATTTGTGGGTGCGCTCTGCACTGAAGCAACTGCTGGCACAAAATTTGTCTGGGCAGCTTCGTGTGGCGTCGCTGTTTGCAGAGCTGATCCGGTCGGATTGCGGAACTAATCATAGGGGCACAGATAGGTGTTTGAAAGAGGTCATCGGACTTCTGTCCAGTACAGGACTTGTTAAAGTGCTGCGATGCCCAGGAGGGGCATCCAGTGGAGGCTGACCCTCCGGCTTGCCACATTAGGGCTATTTTTTGAGGCGCTGGTTAGGGTTGCAAGATCTGATGGGATGCCTAAGGTGGCCTAGTTTGGTTGTAGATTCGGTCTTGCAACTTGCCTTCGCGACCTTGTCCCGCTGACCGGTTTGCTCGCGGACCTAAATCCTTATGTCCGGGACGGGGGTTTGTCCGCGCCAAACACTTTCAAGGATTGACGCGAGATGTCACTCGGCTCGGCACGATACCGGTTTGACTTTCGGTCGTGCGAAAAAACGCCCAAGCGCGTCAGTCGTCCATAAGCGGTGCTAACGATTGGCACGCTGTATTCTGTTAGGGAACTCGGAATAATTCGGCGCGGCCAGTAAATATACGGTCTATCATTGTGACGCGCATTCCTACTGGAGAGCTTCCCGGGACTTATTGTGTCTGACTCAAAACCTGCATAAGTGCATTCGGCAATATTAGATAGTGCGGCCTCTGATATTCTAGAATTAACTATTGCTACGCGAAACGGTAGTGACCTTTGACCCTTTAAACTCCGTGTGCGTTTGTGCGGTAACCATTATACCCAGCGATAGTTAGTGGCTTCTGTAAGTTAGTAAATCGTACGATAGAGTTAAGTGACCGTCAACGTGACGAAAGAAGAAAGTGACTGTGGATAACCTCGAAAGGCCCCTTCAAGTTGGAGCGGTGTCGACGCTCGGGCTGCTGCCGACGGCTAAGGTCTAGGTTCAATCACCATCAGTCACACCCAGATACACACCACATCACCATTCTTTCCCTTTGCACTACACAACCACATGCGACCTGACCGACTCCGGAGGGACCAGTCGCCTTGGATAGAGGTAAGTAAGCTTCGTCCAAATTCCTTCCGGTCGACTGGCCGTAGTATAACGCTCCCCCATATATTTTAGTGTAATTAGAGAGATTCCACGTGGCCACATTGGGGCCCGACCTACGTCTGTTCGGGAAATCTTCAGCTCATGGGCCCCTGAGGATTGGATCCTTTAAGGGAGCAGCCGTAGGCCGTAACAGTGATTTTATATTCCGATGGCTGTTGTGCTCAAAATCGCAATTTTATCTTAAGCAATGTTTTATTACGTTTAGCGTTTGAAAAAAATATTGTGGTTAGTTAAAAGTACCTGGAAAAAGACCATTCCTACATTGAATTAGATTCCGTACACAGTGCAAATAGAGTGTAAATTAAAAGGTAAAGAAATTTAACCTTCCACAACAACACATGGCTGTAACTAAAACAGCTAGGAGCGATCCTATGCCTAATGAAGCTCGTTATTTGGACTATACCTTTTTATCGACTTTTCGAAAGAATTAATTTATAAATCTATACGGCCTGGTTATAAGACAGGTGACCCAGTCGTCACAGATGTACGCATGCTAAAATACCTTATGTACCTCCTTTTGTTGTTACATGTTTTGTCATTATTACAATTTAAAATATATCGAAATTTATACGAATTCGATACTCTAAAATAAATATCAATATATCGCGATTTAAAATATCGACGATATATCGTATAGATGTGCCAATTTGGAAAAATTACAACTCGAGTTAACTGGAGTTGTAATTCACGCAACTCGAGTTTAAACTTGAGTTACGCAACTCGAGGTAGCAGTATGAAAAAAAAAATTTCATACTGCTAAAATTTACTCTGTAAAGGATTTGCTAGAAATTATTTTTTTATAAATTTGTTTTTCTTTGTAGCTCTTTGGTGTGTTGGGATAACCATAATTACCAAACTTATTGTGTAGGATTGAAATGAAAATGTATATTTAGTGTGTATCACATACTTATGTATTTTTGGTTTTAATATTAGTTAAAGTACCTGTATTTAACAACAAAATAACCTATAATGCAGCCTTCATGAAAAAATATTAGTGTAGCTATAAGATGTAAGTACATAACCTATTAATAGATTAATTATCACAGTTAAAATATTCTTCAATAAGTTCAAACTTTTTCAAATTCAAAATATTCATTCTAAGTTAAGTGTTTGGCGTTAATTTAAAGTATGATGTATCTTACAACTTAACCACCCTTTTCAGGTATTACAATAATAGGTCTGTGATTTACGTAGCTATAATGATCATAATTAATCAAAATTATAAATGAAATTAAATTACATATGTAACTTAGCTATTATAAACCTCTAAATAACAAATTGTTTTGACAGTAACTAAATACTATTTGAAACACAAAGCGCGCACACAACGAACGAATCGCGCTCTTACTTTTATGTTGGCTCACTTGATTTCTTCATGTACAGCAGCCCAAACTCGAGTTGGGGAGATACAAATCGAGTTAACTCGAGTTAAGCGCAACTCGAGTTGACCCATCACTAATATATCGGTATTTTTTGCCCGAGCCTACGCTGGGCCACAAACAAAACACAAACTACATAGAAATACTACGCGTTGGGCGCATTATAAACTTTAGGAGTAATAGTGTTCTGTGATTATAAAAAATTGTGTGTATTCTGTGATAATAAATTGTAATAGTAACAAGAGAATGGCCTAAAGGTCTAGATACCAGGCCATAAACACCAAAAAAAAATAACAAGAGAAAAGTCCGGGATTATATGGAGTAATAGTGTTCTGTGGATTATATTCTCTTTGAAGTCCGGTTAAGCTTGCTACATATATATTTATCTATGGTCCGGTTTGTTGATGAAAAAGAGAATTCAATAATCAATTTTAATAAAGCTATAGAATAGAAAACAGCAATGGCCTTTAGTGAAGGTGAAGTTTGTAGAATTTGTTTAAGCGTTAATGTACGCATGTTTGCACTAAAGGAGACTGGCCTCCAAAATTTGTATAAGACATTGACGAACAGTTTTGTAAGTTTTTTAATATTTATTTATTGCTAAATGAAGTTGCGGTAATTTATTGTTATCACTGGAGAAATACATTATTTTGCCCGATATATGTTCTAAGATGTAGCGTTAAATATAGTGACAAATACAACAAGAACCTGAAAAATAACAATTAGCCTGGTATCCTGGGTCGCACTAAAATCAGTATTATCATTTAAGTAAAGCCTAGTAGGATATATACTTGGGTACGGAAGGAGTGGCATGTTTTTTTTTTTTTTATAGGATAAGGGTGACCAACGAGCATACAGACCACCTGATGGTAAGTGGTTGCTGCGGCCCATAGACATCTACATCTATCTTCTATTACAAATCAAAATGTAGATGCGTTGTCACCCGTGAGGACTAAGATGGAATGCCTCATTTCCAGTAAAAAGGGCCTCCGGCCACCTGCACTCACCAAGCGAAACGCAGAGGTAAACCTCTACTTCACGCTGGTTTTCTGTGAGGTCGTGGTACCACCCCGGTTCGAGCCGGCCCATCCGTGCGACAGCAAAAGCTGCCGCGTGGCTCTACCACTGTTAAAATGTTGAGACATGTTGCGCAACATGTCTCAACTAATACGTGGAATGTCCCGAGACATGTTGCAGAACTTTTTGCAGGACACACTAGTCAGTAGTCAGTGCTTATAGAAATGTCTCTCAAAGAGGTTGTGGCGATTAGTGCTGTGTACGTAGTGCTTATTGCGGGAGTGAAACGTAAGCGAAAGAAAAGGTGGTGGATTCAGCATTCCTTACTACAATGAGAAGGAAGAGGAATTGATATTTTAAGTGATCTCCGAATGTCTGACAGATCTTTTGTGAGTTTTACTCGAATGTCAACATCTGATTTTGAAACATTATAACAAATGATTGGACCTTCCATAACCAAACAGGATACTATACTATGGAATGCTGTTGCCCTCATATCAGTATCAGACTTGCAATTGCATTAAGATACTTGTTGACTAGAGTTTTTTATGCTTCTTTGTCATACACTTTTCGAGTGTTGAAACAACTGATCGGCAGAATAGCACCAGAAGTTAGTGGTTAGAAGTATCCCATAACAAAATACAACTCTGGTAAAGTTCAAGAAGTAAAAGCACGGTTTAATTTCCCCACACAACTGACATGTTGCAAGTAAAGTTGTACACACAACTACACCCGGTAACAAATGATGTGACACTGACGCCGGACACGTGTACTCTCTCTCGGAGAGGGAATAAGCAACATGTCCCAAGTCACTTACAATGTTCTGGGTCACTGTGCAATGTAGCATCATGTAGATTGAGTGTTCCACATCATCTTGCGGGACAAAATGGCTCCTAGTGTATCTGGGTCTTAGTTTAGTATAGTTTACAACGGGCTGATTTCCGCAACTCCACGTCTATGCGTGTATTTTACGTGTGGGCAGCAATAATATGCTTATTCGAGCCATGAGATCTCCCCGAAGAAGCTCAACAGTCCTTTGATGTTGCATGCAACTTCGGGCAGTGATCTCGGCGTGCCGAGATGTTTAGCCCTGTACGTAGCGACCTCTGGACATTTCAATATCACATGGGCCGCCATTTCTTCTTCTCCCAGACATGCCCTGCACAGGGGATTATCTGTAACACCTATAGTAAATAAATGCTTGTTAAAGTTGCCATGTCCTGTGATAGCACTTGTTATATCCTGGTCTGCGGCTTGTTTAGTCTCATTAGAACTTTGGTTAAACAACTGTTTATTTCAGGCAGGGCCTTCCTAGCTTGTCTACAGTCTATTAGATTTTTCCAAAGCTGAGCATGTAGATTAGTGAAGTGTCAAATATCTGGGTCTTAATTGTACTACATTCTCCTTCCATTCCTTCCATGCAACCCGCACTGCTGCATAGATTTTGTTCCTGATGTCTGTTCTAGTACATATTACTTGAATGACTATTATTGTGATTTTTTATCAACAAATTAACATTTACCCTGGTTTGGTTGTTCAGCAAATTAAAACAGTTCTATCGGACTATTAAAATGAGAGAATAGAGTAGAAAGACTTATTATCATTATTTTATATATGGTAGAGCCAGACTGCAGCTATATTATGGTTGTATCATGGATGGGTCAGCTCGACCGGGGTGGTACTACACTTTCACAGAATGTGTAGTACCACCCACCACCCTGTGTTTTGTTTCAATATCCTCCTACCACAAGCATTATCAGTTTACTTTGAGCGATAAGAGAAGTATTTGTAATGTTCTTAGTGATAATAGCAGTTTGAAGTTAATGTAGGTAATGTAGTTGATGGATGTAGGTGGTTTGGAACTGTAGGAGTTTCTTTCTGCCTACATATCATCCTCTTACCGTTTTCTGGCACCAAGTAGCAGTATGTGTCCCAGTCTGAAGGACATCGAGAGCCAGGCTGTGATGCATTACATCTTAGTCTTCAGAGGTAACATTGCATCTATAGCCATTGCTTGAAGTTCGTTGCAGGTGCCCATGATGCCCATTAGTCACTTAATAGATGGTAAGTTTATTTGTCACTTCAATATTATAAAAAATGATGTTGACAAATTAAAATATGGTAGCCAATAATTTTTATTACAAACTTATATACACTTATGTATTTGAACACTATTTCATATTTATGAAGATTTTCATATTTTCAGTTGGATGAGTTGAGGGGCCAATAATTGTCTGTTTCACCTGTCATGCAAGACTCATTCGTTGTAGAAGATTACAACAACAGGCTATTGAGTCAAATGTGGTTCTGGAGCAGTTGCTTTCAGGAGGATCCATGGTATTATCCATTCCATTCATTAAAACCTATAAAAGTCCACTGCTGAACATAGGTCTCACTCATAGATTGCTTCATAGGAGGGATTTTGCCAAATTTGCCACACTTGGCAAGTTGGCAACCGTAGTTTATATTAGTCTAAGTTGTCTTTAGGAAGATGCGGCCGCCCTACCTCTGTTTCTGTTTCCTTCTGTTGCCTCTTACGACACCTATCCCGTGGATAGGTATATAGGATAGTGCAGGGGTCGGCAACCTGCGGCTCGCTAGCCACATACGGCTCTTTGGATGTGAAGCTGCGGCTCTAGTTTCAAACGCAAATATTATTTATTTTATAAAAAAAAATTATAAATCGATCCATACTGAGCCAGAGTTGATAAGGAAGTTGAAAAAGTTGGAGGTCCAGAAATGTATGTACGTAACGCAACGAAAATGAACGGCTTTAAAAGAAAGGCTGCGAGTTGAGTTATATTTGACGCATGGAGTAGTCTTCCAGATTGCTATAGTGAGGTGAAGAAGTTGGCATTTGGAGTGCTGACTATCTTCGGATCGACATATTCGTGCGAGCAAGCGTTCTCTTGCATGAATATAATTAAAAGTAAAGTAAGAAGCCAACTAACAAATGAAAATTCAGATTCGTGTTTGAAACTTAAAACAACAAGTTATTTAAGCCAAATTTATCCAAACTTTCTAAAACCATGCAAAGCCAAAACTCGCATTGAATTTGTTTGCTCAATTGTTTGTTCTTGAAGTATAAGTTAGTGTTGTAAGACTTACAATATAAATAAATGTTTGTTTTAATTTTTTACTTAAATAATAAGTGATTATCTAATAATACCATAGAAAGGTTGCCAACCCTGTGATAGTGGATATTCTTACACCGTCACTGCACAATCCAGTTTTCTATGCTGCTTCCCATTGCTATATGGGAGAATGTTTCTAGTGTTCAAAGTTAAGTTTGTCCTTCAATCCAACTTACTTTTGTTAGAGCAATAGTACTTAGTTTTACAAAAACAATTATCAAACTGTTTATACTCTCATTTGAAAAAATTATTTCCTTTCAGTCAATACCAAAACCGCATAAGGTTAGAGGTGAGATTAAATTCACACCAATTTATCATATAGACATCTGGCCTGTAGAGTGTGATATAGACAGTGATTGCAAAGACGAAATTTTTTACCTTGATGCCGTTAAAGTTGAGGAAGAGATTTTCGAATATGAGAATTCCAAATTTGAAGAAAATGAGAATCATGAAACAGGTAAGATATACCCCTTTTCTTGATATTATTAAAATAAAGTACAATTTACCTTATGGCAAGTGGTTACTGTAGCCCGTAGACACAAAATAAAGAGGGCTCCATGTGTAATGTACTGATTTACTGATTTGCCTTTGTCTAAATTCAAAGTGCATGTCAAAAGCACTCTTATTAATACATTAAAAAAATATTTTTACCCTGTCAGCTAGTATGTATGTCACTAAGATACATACTGGTAAGCAACCAATTATCTTTGCCATCTTCTTAGCGTCAGTACTAGGTGGTGTGACTCCATGTTTGCCTAGGAGTTGATCTATTTGTGCCTGCCCAGATGGACTCCTCCTCTTACCTATTTCTGCCGTCAAATAGCAGTGCATGCACTGCTGTGTTCCATTCTGATGGGTATAGAGTCAGAATAATCACAGGCTGTGGGTCATTCCATTTTAGTTGTGGTAGAGCCATGCTGCAGCTATATTAGTAGTATAGTTATAGCACGAATGGGTCGGCTCGACCGGGGAAGGACCATGCTCTCACAGAATACCAGTGTAAAATAGCAGCTTAACACTGCTGTGTTTCGTATGGTGATTGTAGAGAACTGGATACCTTTTTTACTGGAAAAGAGGGATTCCATCGTAGTCCTCATGGGTGACAATGCATCTGCATTTTGATTCTTTATTGAGGACAGATGTAGATGTCTATGGGTCACAGCGACCATTTACCATCGTGTGGACTGTGTGCTCGTTTGTCACCCTATCCTATAAAAATTAAAATGAAAAGATGAGCGCATTGCATCATTAGATCTTCATCATTACAGCCTTCACAAGTCCACTGCTAAACATAGGTCTCACCCACAGAATGCCACAAAGCACAGGAATCCATCGTCTTCCTGCATTTTTTACCAGGTCATCATTCCATCTAATGGAGGGCCGCCCTACACTTTGTCTACTGGTACGAGGCTGCCACTCGTAAAACTTCCTCATTCATTGTCATTTCTTCGAGCTATATGGCCGGAATTTCAAATTTCAAAGAATTAATTCAGCATTTGAAACCATGATGTTGAAAGTAACTACAACAGAAGTGAGACGACGGGCCCGTGCTTGTGTTAGTAATCGCATCAATTATTTTGAACATCAACAAATAAATATTTAGAATTTTTATTAGTCTGCCTAAAAATTTAAATTTTCTACCTCAATCTGGTTTTAGGGGACAATTGAAAAATTTGTAACAAATGTGTGTAAATTATACCTCAAATGAAAAAGTAATAACCAAGTATGTTTTCAAAAAGGTTCTAACAATAAATTAAAGTACCATCAGTTTTTTTAACGTAGTGTCAATAATGTTTATTATTTAAAATGTTAATTATGTTTCTTTAAACCGTAGAAAACTTAGTGTCTGTACAAAAATATGTCTGATAACACAGATGCTGAGACTATGTTTTCTTAGATTTCTAATTCATTACTTAAATTAAAAAAAAACGGACGTTAATTAAATTGGCAATTATTAGCAATTAACTGTAAAAATTTTAGTTTTATCACCAAAAACAAAATGTATAGTCAGACTGTCTAAAATAATTATGGCCTAAATGATCTTCTTCAACCAACAAGTCAATCTTCCAATCATTCTGTATAATGCTTGTCCCGTGTGCGATTTGAAGCATCTATACTAGAACATGGTGAGAAGAACGTCATCATTATCATTCGAATTTAGTTTCTCTGCCATTCTTTCCCTCCAAAAATGAATATGAGAGACATTATTAAAAGTAAAATACTTTATATCTAGCAACATTGTATAATTATGTAATTTTATAATTTATCTATTTCTCCCTGGTCAAACTACTTTTTCGAATACATTGATATTTACAAATATGACACGAAAAAGGTTTTTCTCCAGTATGTATTTTCATATGCCTTTGCAAATCAATTTTTCGAATGCATTGATATTTACAGATATGACACGAAAAAGGTTTTTCTCCAGTATGAATTTTCATATGATACCGCAAATTACTTTTATCGATACATTTATATCCACAGGTATTACACGAAAAAGGTTTTTCTCCAGTATGTATTTTCATATGTCTCTGCAAACGATCTTTTTTAATACTTTTATAATCACAATTATTACAACAGTACACTTGTTCAGCGACGTGCGCTTTAAGATGTGCCAAAATGCAACGTTTTTGAGATGTTTTAAATTCGCAAATATCATAATTAAATATTTCAGTTAGTTGTGGTACTGGAGTTTGTTCAACTTGTGTCCGAACTGCAGTGGTGTTCTTCTGGTTCTTTTGCGTCTTATGACTGTAAGAAATGTGTTTGGCGAGAATGTCTTTTGTTGAAAATTTTTTGCTACAACCATCACATTCAAAAATGTATTTTGTTGATGCCCCTAACGTTTTTTTCGTAAGTATATTTACACTCTTTTGTTTCAATATTTTCTTTCTCATAATATTTGCAGGATGCTTTCCTTTTTTATTAATTGGTTGATTATCTTCTTTAACTTTAGGCTTTGATTTAATAGTAGGGCTTTCTAAATCAAGGTTTCCTTTACGAACATCGTTTATGTTACAATCAGTAGAATTTGATTTAATCTTGCTCTCAGACGCTTTTGAAAAATGCTTTGTCGGTATAATGTATGGTTCTGAAATTACACACGAATTGAACATTTAATTTATTATAAGTAAAACTTTTTATTGTAAGACACCTTAAACGCATTCTCTATCAGTCAACCAGGGAGAAACAGATAAATTATAAAATTACATAATTATACAATGTTGCTAGATATAAAGTATTTTACTTTTAATAATGTCTCTCATATTCATTTTTGGAGGGAAAGAATGGTAGAGAAACTAAATTCGAATGATAATGATGACGTTCTTCTCACCATGTTACAATTACCTACATTAATCTAATAATAGATGCTTCGAATCGCACACGGGACAAGCATTATACAGAATGATTGTAAGATTGACTTGTTGATTGAAGAAGATCATTTAGGCCATAATTATTTTAGACAGTCTGACTATACTTTTTGTTTTTGGTGATAAAACTAAAATTTTTACAGTTAATTGCTAATAATTGCCAATTTAATTAACGTCAGTTTTTTTTTCTTAATTTAAGTAATGAATAAGAAATCTAAGAAAACATAGTCTCAGTATCTGTCATCAGACATATTTTTGTACAGACACTAAGTTCACGAAAAGTTTCTACGATTTAAAGAAACATAATTAACATTTTAAATAATAAACATTTTTGACACTACGTTAAAAAAATCTGATGGTACTTTAATTTATTGTTAGAACCTTTTTGAAAACATACTTGGTTATAAGAAATGCAGGAACGCGATGGATTCCTGTGCTTTGTGGCATTCCGTGGGTGAGACCTATGTTCAGCAGTGGACTTGTGAAGGCTGTAATGATGAAGATTTAATGATGCAATGCGCTCATCTTTTCATTTTAATTTTTATAGGATAGGGTGACAAACGAGCACACAGTCCACACGATGGTAAATGGTCGCTGTGAACCATAGACATCTACATCTGTCCTCAATAAAGAATCAAAATGCAGATGCATTGTCACCCATAAGGACTACGATGGAATCCCTCTTTTCCAGTAAAAAAGGTATCTAGTTCTCTACAATAACCATACGAAACACAGCAGTGTTAAGCTGCTATTTTACGCTGGTATTCTGTGAGAGCGTGGTCTTTTCCCGGTCGAGCTGACCCATTTGTGCTATAACTATACTACTAATATAGCTGCAGCATGGCTCTACCACAACTAAAATGGAATGACCCACAGCCTGTGATTATTCTGACTCTATACCCATCAGAATGGAACACAGCAGTGCACGCACTGCTATTTGACGGCAGAAATAGGTAAGACGAGGAGGGAGGAGTCCATCTGGGCAGGCACAAATAGATCAACTCCTAGGCAAACATGGAGTCACACCACCTAGTACTGACACTAAGAAGATGGCAAAGATAATTGGTTGCTTACCAGTGTGTATCGTAGTGACATACATACTGGCTGCATTTATACAGGGTCAAAATATTTTTTTAAATGTATTAATAAGAGTGCTTTTGACACGCACTGAACTTTGAACATGACATGAATTTTGACTCAATAGCCTGTTGTTGTAATCTTCTACAACGAATGAGTCTTGCATGACAGGTGAAACAGACAATTATTGGCCCCTCAACTCATCCAACTGAAAATATGAAAATCTTCATAAATATGAAATAGTGTTCAAATACATAAGTGTATATAAGTTTGTAATAAAAATTATTGGCTACCATATTTTAATTTGTCAACATCATTTTTTATAATATTGAAGTGACAAATAAACTTACCATCTATTAAGTGACTAATGGGCATCATGGGCACCTGCAACGAACTTCAAGCAATGGCTATAGATGCAATGTTACCTCTGAAGACTAAGATGTAATGCATCACAGCCTGGCTCTCGATGTCCTTCAGACTGGGACACATACTGCTACTTGGTGCCAGAAAACGGTAAAGCAATGGCAAAACGTGATCGGGCTTTTGTAAGTTTTAAAAACAATCGCTGTGATGCCAACTGGAATATATATAAAGCTACCAGAAACAAATGCAATCAGATGGTTCGAGCTGCAAAACGCCGACATATTCATAAGAACATTTTAAGCTCTTCGCCAGCCGGCATTTGGAAGTTTCTTAATTCACTTGGGTTAGGTAAACAAAGGAATTGCCCTGATATAGGGGCAATATCTCTCAATGATCTTAATAAGCACTTCTCCTCGGCACCTATAGTCGACAACTCAACTAAATATAATACCATTTCACTCATCTCATCCCTTCCTAAAATCGATGCAAACTGCTTTGCTTTTTCTCCAATAACTATGATGAAATAAGTAGAAATATGATTATTCCCGTAATTGATTACATTCTCCCAATCATTACCCACATCATTAATTTTTCTTTTTCTACTGGGGTTTTTCCATCTTTTTGGCGTAAAGCATTTGTTCTTCCTCTCCCCAAGTTAAATAATCCCACTTCTTTAAGCCATTTTAGACCAATTTCTATACTTCCCTTTCTTTCAAAGATTTTAGAATCAGCTGCACACAAACAGCTATCCAGCTACATATATAAAAGTAAACTTCTTAGTCCCTTACAATCTGGTTTTCGTCCCGGACATAGTACAACCACAGCTCTCCTTAAAAGTTCTCGAAGACGTACGAGAGGGTATGGAGGAGTCAAAAGTAGTAGTTCTCGTATTAATTGACTTCTCTAATGCTTTCTGTACAGTCGATCATGACATTCTTCTTGCTATCTGTAAATACATGGGTTTCTCTTCGTCTGTTTTGGATTGGTTATCAACTTATCTTCGTGGTCGCCAGCAAAGAGTTAAGGTCAATCAACAGTCTTTCTCTGATTGGTCTGATCTTGCTACTGGCGTTCCACAAGGCGGAATTCTTTCTCCTTTATTATTTTCTATTTTTATAAATCTCATAACTGTAAATTTCAAATGCTCCTACCATCTGTATGCTGACGATTTACAGCTGTACGCTCAGATTGATCCAGCAGAGGTTAACTCTGCGATTGAAATTTTAAATATAGATCTTCAGGCTATCTGCGACTGGTGCACAAGTTATGGAATTGCTGTCAATCCTGCTAAATGTCAAGCCATAATTCTCGGTAGCCCTCGTCGTCTAGCTAATTTAGACTTCAATTCACTGGAGCCTATTGTTTACAATAGCACAAATATTCCTCTTAGACATGTAGTTAAAGACCTTGGGCTAATGATTGATGCTAATTTAAGTTGGCAATCTCAGGTAGCTGAAATAAGCCGGAGAGTGACAATCACCCTGCGTGGCCTCTATCGTTTCAAGAATTTCCTTCCAACCGAGACTAGGGCTATGTTGGTGCGAACACTCGTTTTACCAGTCATTGATTATGCTGATGTGTGTTACCCCGATGTGAGTCAAATACTTCTGTGCAAATTGGATCGTTTGTTAAATAATTGCATCCGTTTTATTTGTGGCCTTCGTAAATACGATCATGTATCCTTATATCGTTCCAAGCTTAAATGGCTCCCTATCCATAAGCGTAGATAAATCAGAATTCTTCGCACGCTATTTTCAATCCTATATGATCCATGCACTCCTCAATATCTGAAATGCAAGTTTCAGTATTTGGGTTCTTCCCACGATCGTAACCTGAGATCCTCCGAGGGAACTACTTTATGTGTTTTTCCTCGCCGTACTAAATTTATGTCTCAGTCGTTCGCCGCTGAGGCCATAAGGCTATGGAATAAATTACCTCCTCATATCAGGAAACCGACTTCTGTTGCAGCCTTTAAAAGAATGGTGACTGATCACTACCTTTGTTCTTTCAGCAATTGACCTTCTTAATTAAATGTTACTGTATAATGAGTATTATAAATTACTTAAGTTGTTTTTGTATAATATGTTTGTATGTAAGTATGCTTAAAATGTATGTATTATGTATTGTTTAAAATTATGTATGTTTATGTATCATGTATAGAGTATAGTATTTATGTTATTTGTAGTTATATATATTTATTTTTGTATTTACAAGTATAGTATGTATATGTTTATATTTACATTCACGTATATATTCTCAAGTTTTTATGGCACCTGCTTAAGTTTCTCTGTTTAGCTCGTGGTTGACTGGTAGAGAATGCCTAAAGGCATTAAGTCCGCCAATTGTACATCTTAAGTGCAATAAAGATTTTTAAATAAAAAAAAAATAATAATAATAATTAGTTTTGCGCCAGTTTGCCGCATTATTGGCGCCAAAGTTCCCACGGCTGGACGCGCTACTAGACAAAGTAGCGCCATCCCAGCCTGGAGAAGAAGGATTGAGGACCGTATCGCAAAGGCAAGGGCCCTTATCGGCAGACTGATAAGCTTCAGGTCAGGCAATAATAGGCCGAGAATTGTGCGCACCGTCAGGATGGCGTTTGCTGGGACAAATATCAGTTTTTCCCAGCCGGATATAACGCAAAAACTGACGGAGCGCATAGACGACCTGAAGCAGAGAATCGCTGCTTGGGGGAAGCGGATTCGGCGATATACCGAGAGGTCGACACGGTTCAACCAGAATCGTCTCTTCCAGAGTGATCAGAAGAGGCTCTATGAATCACTGGAGCGACCAATGGTACGTGGAACGGGCCCAGCACCGAATCAGGCCGACACTATCGCATTCTGGCGCGGCCTGTGGTCAGAGCCCGTAAACCACAGCGAGGGCCCTTGGACGGAAATCGTGGCGAGTCAGTGTGCGAATGTTACGCCCATGGACCCCGTCCTCATAACGCCGGATGACGTAGCTGAGGCGGTCCGTAGGGCCCCGAATTGGAAAAGTCCGGGACTCGACGGACTGCATCACTACTGGCTGAAGGGGTTCATGGTGTGTCACGCTGTGCTCGCCTGACAGTTTCAAGAGGCTCTCGACCAAAAGTCGCTCCCGAGCCTCTTCACTACTGGGATCACTCATTTGGTTCCTAAGGACCGAGATTCCACAGACCCGAGCAAATACCGCCCCATAACGTGTCTACCTACCATATACAAGACACTAACATCCATTTTGAGCGCGAGAATCATTCGTCACCTGAACTCAAACCAGGTGATGTCGCGCGCTCAAAATGGATGTCGGGGCGGTGGTCGTGGAACCAAGGAACCACTCCTCATTGACGCGGTCATTGACAAGGTGGTTAAACGCAACCGTCGGAACCTCTCCGCCGCCTGGATAGACTACAAAAAGGCATTCGACTCGGTGCCTCATACATGGCTTAAGAGGGTCCTCGAGCTGTACAAGGTTGACTGTACAGTTCGAGACTTCCTCGGGCAGTGTATGGGGCAATGGAGTACGATCCTTTGTCATCTAGGCGAGCGGATGACGGCTGCGGAGAACCACATAAGGATAAGAAGGGGTATCTTCCAGGGCGATTGTTTGAGTCCAACCTGGTTCTGCCTCTCTCTGAACCCTCTCAGTACCTTACTGGAGGGCTCCGGGAGGGGATTTCAGCTTCGGAGAGGAGGTACAAAAGTGACTCACCTTTTCTATGTGGATGATCTCAAATTATTCGCCTCCGGTCGCTCTCATCTTATGGAATTGCTAAACATCACTTGTGATTTTAGCAATTCTATTAGAATGGAGCTGGGGACGGATAAGTGTGCGATCCCCCATGTCGAAAGGGGAAGGGTTGCTAACTCTGAGGGCATAGACTTATCTATACCCATCAGCATAAGGACCCTTTCCGAGGCTGAAACATACCGATACCTGGGTATGTCACAGAACATCGGTGTAGATGAGTCGGGTATGAAACGGTCAGTTTGCGATGTGTTTTATGCACGCTTGACCAAAGTGCTTAATAGCCTTTTGTCCGGTGTGAATAAGACGCACGCATATAACGGTTGGATCATGCCTGTTCTCATGTATACCTTTGGCATACTCAGGTGGACTCAGACCGAACTGAACGCTCTGGACAGAAAAGTCCGCACTATAATGACGTCCCACAGGATGCATCATCCGAGATCGTCAGTAATGAGGCTGTACTTGCCGCGAAAGCATGGTGGGCGCGGCTTTTTAAGCGCGCTTATCATGCATAATCGCGAAGTGTGCAGCCTCCGTAATTACTTTCTGACGAGAGCGGATGATCCATACTATAGGGACGTTATTTCTTGTGATAAAGGGCTAACCCCTCTATCCTTAGCCAACGAGCAATGGCAAGACCCGGGAGTACAGAGCATTTCCGACCGGGAGTCCGTATGGAAGGAGAAGGAGCTCCACGGGAGGTTCTACAAGGCCCTTCATGAGCCTTTCGTAGACATAGTCGCCTCCCTCCACTGGCTACGTTTCAGTGACCTCTTTGGGGAAACTGAGGGTTTTGTCTGTGCAATGCAGGATCAGGTTATTAAGACCAACAATTATCGGAGATACATCCTAAAGGATGGCACCGTTGACATCTGTCGAGCTTGTCGCCATCCCGGTGAGTCACTTAGTCATGTCATCTCCGGTTGTTCGGCGCTTTCTAACTCTGAGTATTTGCACAGACACAACCTAGTAGCCAGGATTCTACACCAGGAGCTCGCTCTGAAATACGGTCTCGTGGATCGGAAACTGCCATATTATAAGTACTTGCCGGAAGCCGTGCTCGAAAATGACCGCGCCAGGCTCTACTGGGACCGGGCCATCATCACAGACAGGACTATTCTTGCGAATAAGCCTGATATTGTGCTGATGGATCGGGCACAGTCAAGGATATTTTTGGTCGACATTACCATTACCTATGACGAGAACCTCGTGAAAGCCGAAACAGATAAGCTGACAAAATATCTGGACCTGGCTCACGAGGTGACCGACATGTGGGGTGGTCTGCCGGCCGAAATTATTCCTGTGGTCGTTTCTGCGAACGGGTTAATCCCAGTTAGCCTCTCGGGTCATCTGAGGCGACTGGGACTCCGTGACGGACCGCTCCAAGCTCAAATGCAGAAGGCGGTGCTCCTCGATACCGCCCGCATCGTCCGCTGGTTTCTTTCCCTTTCCCCCTAACCCTCGGCCGTTTGGTCTCCCCTGCCGAGGGCTTCCATCTGGTTGGGTTTTTATATATTTATGTATTTTTTATGTATTTATTTTATTTTATTCATATTTATGTATGTTTACCATTTTCATTTACAATTATATATTTATACTGCCCAACCAGATGAGAAAACTTTATAGATACCCCATAATAATAATAATAATAATAAATATAAATAAAGGGTTTCTTTCCCTTTCCCCCTAACCCTCGGCCGTCTGGTCTCCCCTGCCGAGGGCTTCCATCTGGTTGGGTTTTTATATATTTATGTACTTTTTATGTATTTATTTCATTTTATTCATATTTATGTATGTTTACCATTTTCATTTACAATTATATATTTATACTGCCCAACCAGATGAGAAAACTTTATAGATACCCCATAATAATAATAAATACTTTTATTTCTCAAAAATTAATCATACATGTTTTTGAGACGCCCCAGAGAGGAGTAATTTACATTATCGTATTGGGGATGCCTCGCTCTTCAACCTATTTTACAGTTTTTAAGACTTAAAAGTTACAAGTTTAAAAGTAAAACTTACATAATTAATAAAGAAAAAGTTTATTACAAAAAAGAAAGTTAAGTTAAGCTAAATAAACTTTACTAGTGTGTGTGTGTGTGTGTGTGTATGAGAGAGAGAGAGAGAGAGAGAGAGAGTGTGAGAGAGTGAAAGTATGTAAGTGGACGTGTGTGTGTGTGTGTGTGTGTATTCCTCTACTAACCCTTAAGACTCCAATCTTGGAATCAGGGTAAGCCATTGTGCAGAGAGGTTGTGTAAGTGTGGGTAAGTGTGTAAGCCTAATTTATGATGTATGGAACTTACACAATTGTATCTATGAGTTTCTCTGTTTCATCATAACTTAAATGTGATAAGAAATTCGTTAATATCCTTTTACATTCATATAACTTTTCAGGGTATATATTTAGTTTTCGATTTAAAGTATTATATAAGTAAGCAGACCGTGATGTCAGTTGACGAAGAGCAAAGGCAGTACGTACTGCGCGAGATGGTGCAACTTTTTCCATACGTCTTTTATTGACGTTAACTTTATTGGGGTCAAAAGTTAGTTTTTGGTGAAGGTGAAGAAGAAGTTTCAAAATATATAATTTCCTAATCGATAAGAGTCCACACATTTTATATAGTTCATGTGTTGAATATCTATATGGTTTAAAGTACATAACCTTCAAGAGTGACCTTTGACTTCTCTCTAAGTGAAGAAATTTGGTTTTAGTTGCACCACCCCACACAGGAATACAGTATGTAAGTATGGACTGTGCAAGGACAATGTAAATTTTGCTTAATAAAGTACTAGACATAACATACCTTAGATTTTTAAAGATCCAGATAAGCTTACGTATCCTGCCAATAATCGCTTCAAGTTGAGTATGCCAGGAGAGCCTTTGATCGACCATAATACCTAGGTATTTAAAGCAGCTAACTTTTTCAATACTCGGGCATAAACAACTATGATTATTGAGACTCGCACAGGTATGAACCTTGAGCCGAAACTTATCATCCGGTTGAGTTGTCTGATCGAGAGAAAAGCACATGTATTTAGTTTTTGTGGCGTTTAAGGTTAGTAGATTAATGCTCAGCCAGTTAGCAATAACTGCTAAGCCCTTTTCGGAGACATTTTGCACTATTTCCCAAGAACTACCGGAGAAAACAACCGCAGTGTCGTCGGCGTATGAGAAGATCTGTCTTCCACAGTTTCTTAAGTTACACAATTGATTAATATATATTAAGAAAAGAGTTGGGCCGAGGACAGATCCTTGTGGGACACCATAGGATATACATTCTTCTTAACTTACACTAGTGCCAATTTTAACCATTTGTTTTCTCTCAAGCAGGTAGTCTTTAAAGAGAGCAAGAGCTGTGCTCCTTATTCCAATGCTCTCTAGCTTAAGAACAAGTCTGGGGACAGAGACGGTGTCAAAAGCTTTTTTTAAGTCGAGAAAGATGGCGAGACGGTTCGACAAAAAATGAGATTGACTTCATTATGACGACCAGACGACAACTGTTCAGTGATGTCTCAGTGATCGCGAGGGTGAAAACCGGCAGCGATCACCGAATGGTTAGAGGCACACTGAACCTAAACGTTAAGTTTGAGAGGTCTAATGAAGTCAACGTTCCGTCCCCCTCGTGCTCTAATCCAAAGTCCCGAAACCTTTCAGCTCGAGTTACAAAACCGTTTTCAGTGCCTAGAAGACTGCAATGAAGTAGACGATATGAATGACAAGCTCGTGGAAACTGTCCATGCGGTCGGAGCTAAGTTCTGCAAGACCCGCCGCAGAAGAACACAAAAACTCTCCGATCACACTCTTAATCTCATGGCTGTTAGACGGGAGATGAAGCTACATTCTTCAACAGATTTGACAGCATACAGGCAACTGAACAGACAGATCTCCAAATGCATGCGGCGGGACTTACGCACTTCAATACAGCTCGTATTGAAGAAGCGATCGAGCGGAACCAAGGCTCCAAAGTCTTTGCTAGAGATCTGTCTGCCAGAAAGAGCCAACTGTCAAAGCTGAAGACCGAGTGTGGCAGCATCGTTTCCAGGGCACCTGAGATTTTGAGTGAGATTGAGAGGTTCTATGGGCAGCTGTACACGTCATCGTTGGAGCCACACGCAAGTGTGAGTAACGATCCAAGAGCGAGTCTTATCCGACACTATTCCGCAGATATCCCGGACGTCAGTCTGAGCGAGATTAGAATGGCTCTCCAGCACCTTAAAAATGGCAAGGTCCCAGGCGAGGATGGAATTACAGCGGAGCTTCTGTGGGTGAGCGGGTGGAAAACCGGTACTTGAAGTCCTTCAGAAGCTCTTTAATTCCGTCCTCCATGGTGGCATTACACCGGAGGCGTGGAGCAAAAGTGCGGTGGTCTTGTTCTTCAAAAAAGGCGACAACGCTCTCTTGAAGAACTACAGACCGATTTCCCTTCTGAGCCGTGTCTACGTGCTGTTTTCGAGAGTCATTACGAATCGTCTCGCGCGCAGACTAGACGACTTCCGGTCTCCCGAACAAGCCGGTTTCCAAAAAGGCTTTAGCACCATAGACCACATATATACCCTTCGGCAAATTGTACAGAAGTCAGAGGAGTACAATTTGCCACTATGTCTGGCGTATGTGGACTATGAGAAAGCCTTTGATTCCATCGAAATTTGGGCGGTGCTGCAGTCCCTTCAGCGGTGCCAAGTTGACTGTCGGTATATCGAAGTGTTGAAGTGCTTGTACAGTAGGGCTATGATGGCTATCCGAGTACAGAACCAGAGTACGAAACCTATCCAATTGCAGAGAGGTGTAAGACAGGGTGGCGTCATATCCCCGAAACTCTTCACCGCTGCATTGGAAGACGCTTTCAAGCGTCTGGACTGGAAAGGATACGGTATCAACATCAATGGCGAGTACATCACTCACCTTCGATTTGCCGACAATATAGTCCTTATGGCAGAATCGCTGGAGGACCTAAGCACTATGCTCAATGACCACAATAGTGCTTCCCAACGGATAGGTCTTAAGATGGACATGGACAAAACAAAGATCATATTTAATGTCCATGTCACACCTATGCCGGTAGTTGTTGGGAGCATTAAGCTCGAAGTTGTTGACGAGTATGTTTACCTGGGACAAATAGTCTGACTACGTAAGTCCAACTTCGACCGAGAGGTCAATCGGCGGATTCATCTCGGTTGGGCAGCGTTCGGGAAATTACGGCACATCTTCTCGTCAGGTATACCTCAAAACTTGAAAACGAGACTGTACAACCAGTGCGTGTTGCCAGTGATGACATACGGAACTGAGACGTGGTCCTTCACTGCTGGCCGGATGAGGAAGCTCAAGGTCGCTCAGCGAGCTATGGAGAGGGCTATGCTTGGAGTTTCTCTGCGTGATAAACTCAGAAATGTGGATATCCGCAGTAGAACCAGAGTGACCGACACAGCCCAACGGATTAGTAAGCTGAAGTGGCAATGGGCCGGCCATATACTAGTAGCTCGAAGAACCGACAACCGATGGGGAAAAAAGTGTTGTTTTGTTTCGTAGATTCACCTAAGTCAAATACGTAATTGTGCATAAATATCTAAAAGATTGTGTTTTGCCAATATCGCATAAGAATTAATTATGGTGAAGTATAAGAAATACAATAAGGCTGTGTCGACGGCGAAAGATGAGACTTGTAAATGCAAAGGCTCATGTGAAGCGGTCTTCCATATAAAGTGCGTCACGAGAGCTACCTTCAAAAATGAAAAATGTGAAGATTGTGTTTCCCTGCCCGGATCGCATCCTAGTTCGCCTAGTGTTGATGAACCGGATATTGCAGTGATCCTGGCTGATATGAACAGGAAAATGGAAGTGGTGTACAAAATGGAGAAGAAGCTGAGTGAGCTGGCCGATCTGGTTGATTTTGTATCAGAAAAGTATGATAATCTGATGGAGTACCAGAAATCAACCGAAACAAAAATAAAATCCCTAGAAAACATGAATGCATACTTGGTGAAGTGCAATAAAGCACTGGAAGAACGTGTGAACGAGCTGGAAGAGAAAGACAAGGAAAAAAAGGTGGAGTTGGCTGGACTGGAAAAGAAAGAAAATGAAGATGTGGCGAAACTAATAGTCCAAATTGCTAACAAGCTCCAGATGGATAATAGTCAGATTGAGCACGCAGAAAGGGTAGGTCGTGAAAAACCAAACACGGACAAACTACTGCCAGTAGTTGTAACGCTGAGAACAAAAGAGGCTCGTGATAAGTGGATTGAAAGTCGCAAAAAAACGCTTGACAAATGGTGAAATTTATGGTACAAATAACGACACCCGTATTTATATAAGTGAGAATCTCACTAGATATAAAAGGAACCTTCTATGGGTTACCAAAAACCAGCTTAAGAAAACATACAAGTACATTTGGGTACAAGATGGAAAAATACTCATAAGAAAAAGTAATGAACAGAAAAAAATAATGTCAATAAGGAGTGAACGAGATATTGAAAAATATATAGAAAGTAATGTAAATACGGCGACTGGCTAGATGTTGTTGTTGGTACCTGTATGCCTAACGCACACATAGTGCGAAGTAAACACTGCGAGCTAAACTAACATCAAATAAAAGGTGATCGTTTCGATGCAATTATCACATTAGAATGTCTAGATAGATACTACATTTAAAACAGCGAACTCCTGGGTGCAGAGTATATCTAGCAACAATAAATATTTACACATATTACACTTAAATATTCGGTTGATAAGAAAAAACTTTAATGAATTGAAATTTTTTGTAAAAAAATGCTCTGAAGAGTTAGGAATACTAGTGTTGACAGAGGTTAACATTAAGGAGATGGAGCTATCACTATACCACATAGAGGGGTACAATCTATTTGCAAACACGAGGGAGACTACAAGAGGAGGGGGTGTGCTTATTTATGTCAAGGAATGTCTTATTTTTAATACGCAAAAAACCCTGACGAGTTCCTAACTCTAAATATAATTGCAGTCTACAGACCACCAAAAACGAATAAGTTTTTATTCGTTGATGAAATCGAGCAGATAATTAAGAACATCCCAACGAGCGAGGAAATTATCATGTTAGGTGACGTCAATATTAACTTATTAGGAGTGAGTGAAAGCCAACTGGTGTCAAAATATAAGGACTGCATGTGTGCACTAGACCTACAGTGCGTAATACCGATTACGGAGGTGACGCGAGAGGTTATCGTCGCGGGTGTAAGAGAAATGTCGTGTGTCGATCATGTCTGAGTGCGAACAAGACAGCTGCGAGACTGCCATTCGTTTGTTATTGAGTGCTTTATGTCGGATCATCACGTGGTTGGAGTCTCGGTACCGTTACATTTGACGCAACACTACACTGACAGTGTGGACTCGGACACTCGGTATGTGATTAAGAATAAGCTAGTAGCTAAGCAGATCACTGATTACGATTGGTCTCAACTGTTGCTTATTGATTGTCCGTTAAATTTGTATTGTAATTTAGAAAATGTTTTCAATGATATTTATAAAAAAAGTAAGACTGTAATGCCAAAGATTAAAAAACGGGATACACAACCGTGGATAGACAGAGATTTGAATGAAATGTTAATGCGTAGTAGGGATAGGTTATTTAGGGATTGGAAAGAAACACCAAACAATAATACCGCATTCCGTCCCAATCCGCCGACCTGTAATGCCAAACACGGCGGCAACCTGCAGAACGCAACCGCGAAGGGAGCGTGAGTGGCACCACACTCCGGATCAGACAATGGTCCGAAGAGCCGAGAGGGGCATCGACGGAGACCTGATATCCGTCCGGATGAGAGGTCAGCAGAAGGTCCAATAGGGAAGGTGTATGATCCTCCACATCTGGAATCCGCGTAGGCGAAGTAACCAGTTGTGTCAGACCATATGCCAAGGCAAAGTCATAAACAGATCTCCCCGCATGATCGGTTAGACGTGAACCGAGCCATTCGGCATGGTGGGCGTTAAAATCGCCAAGGATCACGATCTCTGCGGATGCGACCTGTTGTAGCAAGGAATCTGTAGCCATTTGGACGTGGTCGATGAGTCGGTCTGTTTCGGCATTACCGCTATGGGACCTATAGAGGCACCCGTAGACGCGCGGATGGTCGTCGCTGTCTACGCGTTCAGTCTATGGTCCGGTTGGCTACGTTATGCATGTCAATAGCGTCATTAATGTGGTGAAGAAATGTCGGGTGTATATGTACGCGGACGACATGTGCCTTATGTACTCCTCTAAGAATATACAAGAGATCAGGGCTGTGCTACAGGCTGACTTCGATAATATTATCCGGTGGGCTCACGATAATTGTATCATACTCAACCTTAATAAGACGAAAGTGATGCATCTGTATTCACCGCACAACTCAGTGGCAAAAAATGTCAAGAGCGTGAATATAGGTATCGTGGGTCACACGTATGAGTGTATGCACGTCAAAAATGTAAATTGTGTTTGTCAAAAGCTAGAATATGTCAGCAAATTTAAGTATCTGGGTCTATGGGTGGACCGCAACATGAATTGGAAAACACAGGTTGACACAGTGTGTACAAAGCTTAGGGCAGTGTTGAGTAAGTTTTATATCCTGAAGGCGCCATTGAGTAGAAAAACGCTGCGTGTCCTTTATTTTGCTCTCGCTGAGTCATTGCTAACATATGGATTGAATACGTATGGCCGTACATTTAAAACCTATCTTAACAGTATAAAATCGCTGCAAATTCGTTTTATGAAATACCTTGTTAGCCCACAAACAAAACTTGCCTGTAAAGGAAATTATGAAAAACTATTTGTTGTCCTTACAGACCTTGCTTCCTGTACATGAAAAGGCCAAGTACCTGTTGGTTCTAGAACAGTTCTATAACGACCAGTTTAAAGTACAAGTGCAAAATAGGTACAATACTAGAAGCGTTAGAGAGCGTAAACTCGCGCGACCACCAGTAAAAAATTACTATGGCAAAAGAACCAACAAGTATATGACCCCTACACTTTTCAATAATATCGATTGGCTGAGAGAAGACAATACTAGAATAAGTAAACGAACACTAAAAAATAAATTAAAAACTGTTTTCCTTAATGAACTTGTCGCAAGATGTGAAAATATTAACTAATTTGTTGTTGTTTTAATATAACTTTTGACAATTACGTATATTAGACCTTATTATTTAGCTTTATTTTCATTACATTGTATACTTACGAATTTGAACCAAATGTATAAAGGCAAGCGCTAATCCCGCCGACAAACTGTTACGCAGTTTGGTGGGTGTGAAAAATGTACTAAAGGTTTGGTCCAGAATAAATGATTTATTATTATTATTATTTTTCCCTTCCGTGCCATATGTGCTAATTGAAACTGCATTTATTTTGAAGAAGCTAATTCAAAAACCAAAGAAACAACCAAGTGAAATCTAACCTTGAAATATGTACCGAGTGGTTAGTGGAAACAGACCAGACTTCATGTTTTTTTTTTTTTATTTAATTCATACTAGTTTATATTTTTATTTATTCGTATCGACATTTATCGTTACAAAAAAAGTCCGCTGCTCAAAATAGGCCTCCCCCACGGATTGACTCATAGGGGGGATATTTGCCATAGTTGCTCTCTAACAAGAACACAATAAACATCGAAACGAAAAAAGGAAAAACATTAGCAATCAATTAAATAAAGAATAACATTTGCTGGTCTGTTTCCACTAACCTTCCATTTGTTTCATATTTTAAAGATTTTTTTTTGTTTTTGAATTAGCTTCTTCAGAATAAATGCAGTTTCAATTAGTACAATTCAAGGCACGGAAAAGTTTTTCTACTCGTTCTAGTAGTCAAGTTATTAATACGTTTCATATTTACACTGTAAAATGTCCAGACTGAATTGGGAGTGAAACTGAAACATTAAACTCCTGCCTTGGCAGCTAACTATAAATTAAAGTGAAAGACATTTACATCACTACTTTTGTTTTTTTTATTAAATCTTAGGTTTCTTTGATCTTATAGATTATCTTACGTTAATGGAGGAAATGATTTTGCTATTTATTTTAACGTGTGGACATTGTTTTTATTAGTTTTAACTTGACATGTACTAAAAAACTTTGCAGTTTAAGTACTGTAAGGCAGTTTTCTTGCAGAGGCTTTATTTAGTTAGGTGTTATTGTAAATGTATCTTCACGATTGTTTGAACTTTTTGTTAAATTTTATATAGGTCGAAGACTTGTATACTGTAGTCTACGTCACTCCTGGCATCGCACTATATCTGTTTGTGAAGTTTCATTTCAGTCCATGAAGCTATTCAAATGACTAATGTTTATCCATGTCTTAATGGTATGCAAGTAACTCGCTCGGTAGCGAAGCTTCCATACAAGCCGAGAAGCCCGGCGTGCCCTATTAATAATATCAACTAATAAAATAACTCGTAAACTGTTTCAAAGCGCTCCTCTGTTCTACACAGGTCGTGACCTCGTAGCCTTATTATGTAACGTCAACACTTGGCAGATTGCTTTACTGCGCGATACTACTGTCATAAAAAAGGAGTTGAGTTGAGCGATTATTCGTCTCTCTCGCACGCGTGGGCTTTTTACCGGGCTTTCTAGAAGACGATCGCTCCCTTTCTAACCTGTGGCAAAATGTTCTATAATGAAACATAACTACGATTGTTTATATAGCAATCAGTATGGAGATCAGAAGCGACGCTTTCAGTGTGAAGTTGTCGAGCGTTTGCAAAGTTCACTTCACAACTTCACATTTCAATGTTTACTCTGTGTGTTTACACTTGAGCGAATGAAACTCGCAACATTGAGTTGGAAATTTATACCATTTTATAGATTTATAGTGAAAATGGAGGATAATAGTTTTTTTTGTGATGAATTGGAGTGTGTTAAAGCGCTAATCGGCGAGGAAAAGGTAAAATCGAAAAAGAGAAAAGGTAATTTTTTATAAAACTGTTAAAGACATACCTTGGGCTTGCCCTAGTTTGGAGCCCTAGCTTTGCCACTGAACTCGCTGGGTTTAAATAAAGCAGTAACTCGATATTACAGACAGACACTTAAATTTTATTTATATGTAAAGATGTAGAAGTCAATCCCTCCAATGTCTTTTCCTTACCGTGTTACCTTACCGTTGCATTTTGCAATATTTAACTTGCTAGTGTGACGTGGAACCTTGCGCGCACGCCGATTGGACATACGGTCTTGAATTTGATGCTCGCATTCCATTTCGAGGGCGTGGCTCGGTTAATTATTTTTGGAAGTTAAAGTTAAAGTTAATGTTTAATTGTACCGTCGCGTTAAGTGCCTTTTATGTGTTGACCATGTAGTTAGTTTGCGTGTCAGCTAGGCTGATTTTGAGTCTTAATGCGGGCGTAGTATTTAATATCGTACGAAGGAATTTAGTTGTTGTTTGTAACGCTGAACTTTGTGACTCGAGAAGAGATCGCGTTCCTTCCCTGTTTGTAATTTGGTGCTACATGAACCCGGAACCTCGAATATTGAACTTTGAACGACTGTTCGTTACTTGTGTCACGTGTTTGATTTCGATGAACGTTGAATTGGTTGACTTTGAAGTTAATTATATTTACAATAAAGTTGATAGACTGGAATAGTGAAATGAAGAAAGAAGTTGTCAATTGGTGACGTCCGCTGGAGTGATACAAGATTGTGGGGCAGCATCGGACCAGGTCGCTGCCCGATCACCTCAGTTAGTTCAGGTCACATATATAAACACTACTACACACTACTTACATGCACCTACACCTACCTACCGCCTGACCGAGCCTTGGGGCAGTCTTAGCTTCGGAACCAGGTACGTACTATTTATTTACCTAGCCTTATATCTATTGTGTAGGCTAAGTCTCCATAGGCCGTTGGGCCCCATCCTTAGTTGTCCGGCGAATCTACCGCTGATGGGCCCCGGGATATTTGACTTTTGTTGGGGCAGCTAGGGGCGTGTACAGTAATTTTATTCTTGATCAGTCAATTTTATGGAAATTGATTCTTGTAGATTAAGTGTGTGTAGCCGTTTATATACATATTTAAACATTTTTATCTTTAAAGCAGTATAGATACTTTTATATGTATTTATTATTTACGGTAAGTATTTACTACTTACCGTAAATAATAAAACAAAATATTTATATACATATAATACAAATATTTACACTATACTAATATTATAGAGCTGAAGAGTTTGTTTGTTTGAACGCGTCTATCTCTGAATTTCATTCATTCAATCAATAATTCTTTCACTAATAGGAAGCTACAGTATGCCTGAGTGCTATAGGCATTTTATCCAAAAAAAAACGAACGAAGCCGTAGGCAACAGCTACTTTGATATAAATACAGTAATATCCTTTATTATATTTCAAACACAAGATATACCTATGGCGGCGCCGGATTTTGAGATAACTCCACGTATAAAAAATTTAATAAATAAATTGAAAAAGAAGACGAAATTCGTTATTTTAACTTTTTTTCAATACATATATCAAAGGACTGATTAGGTTAGCCTTTAGTCCTAAATACAATTTTAATATATATACCTACTTTTGACATTCAAGGATTCAATTTGAATGAGTTTTTTCAGAAAAATATGAACATATGGCTAATATGAACTTACAGGGTTGTATTGGTGATTTTAATGATAATAATTCTGTAAACACATAATCGCTACGGTCGCGAATCATATGTTGTTTCATATTTTGTTAAATAAACAACCTAACCCTGGCCTGCAAATTCCAAAAAACGCAAGAAAATTTGAATTTCGCGGGCCACCCTGGAGCTTCCACCTTAAACTATACTTACCGTATACCGTAAATAATAAAAATAATAAATATCTTTATACATATAATACAAATATTTATACTATATTAATATTATAAATCTGAAGAGTTTGTTTGAACGCGCTAATCTCTGAAACTACTTATCCCCATTCAATCAATAATTCTTTCACTAATAGGAAGCTACAATATGCCTGAGTGCTATAAGCTCTTAAAAAAAACGAACGAAGCCGTAGGCAACAGCTATTTTATTATAAATACTGTAATATTCTTTATTATATTTCAGACACGTATACGTGGTAGAACCATGCTGCAGCTATATTAGTAGTATAGTTTTTTAATAATAATAATATTTTATTTGCATAAAACATAGTATATAATAGCTTTTACAGAACCTTTCAGATCAGCATGTTTTGCTACGATTATTCATAGCATGCAAATTTTTTTTATATTAATGTTTTTGGCTACAAAAATCCTTAACACTATAGAAATTACAATTATTTAGCCATTGTTGTAAACAACGTTTTGTGCTTCTGTACAAACATACATACTTCATAGATATAAAGTGATGGTAGTGGTAATAAGCCAAGTTTTTTAAAAACTGGTTGACACGATTCATTCGGTTTTAGCCCACATATCTCTAATGCATTTTTTTTGCGCGACAAATGCTTTATTTTGATCAGTGCTGTTGCCCCACATTATGAGACCATACCGCAGTAAAGATTCTACGTATGCATGGTAGGACATGACAGCAGTTTTTATGTTTGTTATGTTTTTTATTTGTTTAAGTGCATATACGAATTTATTTATTTTGATAGAGACATCGTTTACATGTGGTTTCCAATTTATATCGTCATCTATAATTAAACCTAAAAATTTCGTATGTGTATCGGAGGGGCGTTACTCTCCGGAGGAAATGTTGTCGACGATACTCCGCGAGTCGCTCACATCCTACACCTATAGGTTCCGGAGGGTACTTTCACTGCCGTCTCTGTGTATGTGCTGCTGGAAAACTGTGGACTGAGGTTCAAAATTAAAATGCACGATTTATAAATTAAAATAGCAAGGGAGTGGCCAGCGGTTCGACTGATTAATTAGTCGCGAAATTTTATAACTATTATTTATCGACCACGGTTGTTGAACACGGTTGGTCAACTACGGTTGTTCACTATCGGTTGGTCACTATATATTTCAAAAGATTCAATTAAAATGTGCGGTAGTATTAAAATATCTATTGGTAATATCAAAATATCTATTGGTAGTATCAAAATATCTACTGGTAGTATCAAAATATCTATTGGTAGTATCAAAATATCTATTGGTAGTAGCTGGTTTTCTAACACTACTGACTAGCAGCTATTAATCAACTAAAACTAGTTGATTTTATCACTTTTTCCGTCTAGCTAACATTTTTCACTATATGTAACTGCGAATTTTCAGTTACTACTTTTTTCGGTTAGCTAACACTTTTTCACTATATGCAACTGCGAATTTTCAGTTGCCACTTTTTTCGGCTATGTGTAACTGCGATTTTCAGTTACGACCTTTTTCGGCTAGCTAAACTTTTTCTAATTCACTATTACTGTTCACTAAGTTCTGCTACTAGTCACTTCAGCTACTACCGGATACTACTGCTTGTCACTGGTAGTTCTTCCTACTACAACGTTACTGGGATTCGCCCCCATAAGGTAGACTTCGGCTATACTGTATAGTGAGCCGCTTGTCATTTTCCATTTTGCCTCTTTATTTTTAAACATTTTCACTATGTAATTAGCACAAATTGCAATATTTTTTATACAAGGCTAATTTTTACACTAACACGCTATACATCATTAAATAGGCATTTTGGTCCTTTATCAGTATGTGATAAAGGTTATTCAATATATTTACATTTAAAAAAGTTATTAAATGAAATTTCCCAAATTTTCACAACAAATGGGTACATTAATTCTTTAATTTTTCTATATTTATCAAATGCGTCTATTTATACAAATTATTTCTTTACTATCGTAACCTATATATCATATGCTAACTAAATATCATATTTACAACTCTTTAAACACAAAAATATTCTCATTATTTTCAGTACAAACTATTGGAGGCACAGGCCATCCCTGCAACTGCCCGCTAATTAGGCTTGGGCAAAACATATCGACATTTTCTTATAAAAATGTCGCTATATATCGTCGATAGTTATAATCACGATATATCGATTTTGTTTTAGAGTATCGAATTATATCAATTAATACAAACAAATAAAATGTTTTATTAATAGGCAAAGCATGAAACAACAATAGGAGCTAAAAAAGCATTCATGTGTGGTTGTCGTTTTATTTCGTCGTTCAACCGTTATAGTCTTTGCGTTATAGCATGGTGTGGGTAACAGCTTACACTTTTGGCGTGTCTACAGATAGAACATTGTTAAATCGATTTAAAAAAGGCGATTAACGATAAACAAAGCAAAGCAAAAATTATCGATTAGCTATCCATATAAAAATTAAAACCGAAACATATATTTCTTTATAAACTACAATGCATGTAAAATTAAGAGGTAAATTATATAATAAAGTAACCATAGATTAATAATAAGTCATCGCGCGCTCTGACTAGATACCGCCGGTGCTCATGTAAAATGCGGCAGCAAATACTACGCCGAAATCGGCGTACCCGAGCCAGTCACGTTGCAGGCTACGGTACCGAAGATCATAATCCGAAGTAAAATACCAGTTTACGTATTGAATTGTGTAAAAATAATACTACAAGAAATAAGAAAGACACTGGAATCACATACTATCATTAAGTAGCATACAATTTCGAAATTTTGACATAAAATAACACGAGCCATAAATAAGTCACAAAATATTAATGACCATAGATAATACACTATATACCAGTAATGACGCTATTTTTTTTTGGAGTTTATGGCCTGGTATCTAGACCTTTAGGCCAAGTCTTAAGTATTTTTATTCGGTTTATTGTAATTTCCCCACTCCTTCATAGTATACTGCTTCACAATATGTTGATGCGTCACATTGTGCAGTTCTTGGGAGATTTTGGCGGCAACTTGATCCAGCAGACAGCTGATAGTTGGCGATGGTATCTAAAGGTGCCTATGCAAACAAACAGCTTATCTTGAGAATCCATCACCATCAGAGCACTTGTTTCACTGTTTCCACTAATAGTTCACATGCGTAGACACTTAATACACAAAATCGCAACACTTTTACATATAAAAGTCCCCTTCAAACCATTATTTAAACAATAATACAGGAGCAGCAAACCGCCGCCGGTCAATTTCCCGCCAAAACTCAGTAATGACGCTATTCACTATTTAGTGTTGCCGCTAATGCAAAAATAAAGTTCCCGTGGCTGAGATTTTTATATGTGAATTTATTGTTACTATATTTTATAATATAATATATTTAACTTATTATAATATAACCTAATTCTATATTATTTAATATTTATTTCTGTAGTATTGCTCAAATGACATAATTGCCGTTTATTAGGGTTCCGTACCCAAAGAGTATCGACGGGACCCAAGTCTCCCTTATCGTTCCGTGTGTCTGTCAGTAGGCTGTATCTTATGAACCGTAATATGTAGAATTTTCACAGAATATGTATTTATATTGCTGCTATAACAACATAAAATAAAAAAGAAAACAAGTAAAATATTAAAGGACGCAAAAAATCACGTTTCATGTATGAAGACCATACAAGAAACGTGATTTTTTCTGTATTGGTATGTGTTTTGTTTACAGACTAAAGCGAAACCTCGTTTAACACGCAATAAAATGATGCTGTGTGTATGTTTGTATTGAAAGTTTATCATGAGCTTTTACCGCCGGGTAAAACCATCGATTCGGATCTCTACTACCAGTAAATAATGAGATAAGCAAGAAATAGAAATAAAAAAACGGCTGGCATTGATAATCACAAAAGGAGTGGTCTTTCATCATGATAACGCCAGATCACAAGATTAGTTATCTGTTTGAGACTTTCATTACACACTAACATTCCTAAAAATCCAGTATTTGCTTGAGTACTTAAAACTGGTTTAAAAGTTTGTCATTATTTTCTTTTGTTGCTTGTGTTCTATAAAAGAAAGCTTTCTGGGGGTTTTAATATTTAAGTTTATAATTTTTTTCCATTTTAAATGGGATGACTAAATCCATGTTCCTTCAAATTTTTGGTATTGAATATATCAAATAAAACTACTTGTCGCATTTTTTTAATCAAAATCCCAAGATTTCTACGGCAACGTTTGTTTTCTATTATGTCACTACCTACAAGATGGTAACAAATTATCGAACAGAATGGACCCATATATATTATAATTAAATGTAATAAAACTTTAAAACAAAAACATTCTTTTTTTCAATTCAACAGGAAATAATGCTATTAAAAAATACTAGCTCTGAAGGCTACGATGACGTAAACACAAAAATATTAAAAACATGTATGATTGAATTAATTGAAATCTTGACGTATTTAATTAATTTTTCATTTTCGTGTGGAGTCTTTCCAGATAAATTGAAACTATCAATAGTTAAGCCGCTTTTAAAAAAGGAGAGATATATGATATTAATAATTATCGACCAATAACCTTTATATCCGTTATATCAAAAATATATGAAAAATGCATGTATAAAAGACTTATTGAATTTTGTAATAAATATCACATTATATCAAACGAACAGTACGGCTTTCAAAAAGATAAATCTACAACTTTGGCGATTTTTTCATTCATAAAAATAATACTATCAAATATCAATAATAATAATTTTACCACGGGACTATTTTTTGACCTATCTAAAGCCTTTGAGCTAGTTTCACATGACCTATTGTTACAGAAATGGAAAAGATTGGAATTAGAGGACCAACGCTTCAATGGATAAAATCATATCTTTATAATAGGCAACAATGTGTTATTGTTACTAAAGCAGATGTAAATGCGGACATAATACCGTACTCGTCCGAATACCGAAACAATAAATATGGCGTTCCACAGGGAAGTGTTCTCGGTCCAATTCTGTTTTTGTTGTACTTAAATGACATTGTCAATATGACGAAGCATAAATGTATTCTATTTGCTGATGATATTTCAATAATCGTGACTTCCAATAAAAAAATAAATAATATGAGTGACCACGAAGCTGACATAAATAATACAATAGATACTTTAATTAATTGGGTTGACATACATAATTTAAAAATTAATTTAGACAAATCTTTGTATAATCAATTTAATAAATGCACTAATAATAAACAGCATCTTAAACTTAACATTCCAAAAATAAAAGCAGCTAGTCATACTGTTCGCGACGGCCTAAAGACTTTAAGAAAAAAGTGATGAAAGAATATTGTTATGTATAAAAAGTGAAATTACCAAAGAAATCGAGCAAATTGTGTATTAATATAGTTTTACAGTGTGTTTACAACTCTTAAAAGAAGATTCTATTATTAAGAAATTAGAAAGATTTTATTATTATTATTATTATTAATATATCTGTATAGAATGTCGTTTTAATAATAGTTGATACTTCGTTCGCGTGTTAGGGTTTTTATGTTTTTGCGCGGAACCCTAATTATTTTCTAAAATAAAAGTAGCCTAAGTTACTCCTTATGAAATCAGCTATCTGCCAGTGAAAGTCCCGTCAAATTCGGTCCAGTCGTTTCGGAGATTACCCGGAACAAACAGACGGACAGAGAGACAGACAAAAATTTTAAAAATTGTATTTTAGTTATAGGTACCGTATTTACTTTCATATGCATTTAGTAAAAAAAACTGTAATTTTGACATTACAAACAGACACTTTAATTTTATTTATATGTATAGATTATATGTATAGATAAACAACTTTAAGCATTTAAGAAAAATTCGACCAATCACGGCGCATCATATCGTAGAACTTTCTGGAAGTTTAATTAACTGCGCAATAGTTTGTACTGAAAATAATGAGAATATTTTTGTGTTTTAAAAGAGTTGTAAATATGATATTTAGTTAGCATATGATATATAGATTACGATAGTAAAGAAATAATTTGTATAAATAGACGCATTTGATAAATATAGAAAAATTAAAGAATTAATATACCCATTTGTTGTGAAAATTTGGGACATTTCATTTAATAACTTTTTTAAATGTAAATATATTGAATAACCTTTACCACATACTGATAAAGGACCAAAATGCCTATTTAATGATGTATAGCGTGTTAGTGTAAAAATTAGCCTTGTATAAAAAATATTGCAATTTGTGCTAATTACATAGTGAAAATGTTTAAAAATAAAGAGGAAAAATGGAAAATGGCAAGCGGCTCACTATACAGTATAGCCGAAGTCTACCTTATGGGGGCGAATCCCAGTAACGTTGTAGTAGGAAGAACTACCAGTGACAAGCAATAGTATCCGGTAGTAGCTGAAGTGACTAGTAGCAGAACATAGTGAACAGTAATAGTGAATTAGAAAAAGTTTAGCTAGCCGAAAAAGGTCGTAACTGAAAATCGCAGTTACACATAGCCGAAAAAAGTGGCAACTGAAAATTCGCAGTTGCATATAGTGAAAAAGTGTTAGCTAGCCGAAAAAAGTGGTAACTGAAAATTCGTAGTTACATATAGTGAAAAAGTGTTAGCTAGCCGAAAAAAGTAGTAACTGAAAATTCGCAGTTACATATAGTGAAAAGTGTTAGCTAGACGGAAAAAGTGGTAACAGATATTCGCAGTTACACAAGTGATAAAATCAACTAGTTTTAGTTGATTAATAGCTGCTAGTCAGTAGTGTTCGAAAACCAGCTACTACCAATAGATATTTTGATACTACCAATAGATATTTTGATACTACCAGTAGATATTTTGATACTACCAATAGATATTTTGATATTACCAATAGATATTTTAATACTACCGCACATTTTAATTGAATCTTTTGAAATATATAGTGACCAACCGATATTGAACAACCGTAGTTGACCAACCGTGTTCAACAACCGTGGTCGATAAATAATAGTTATAAAATTTCGCGACTAATTAATCAGTCGAACCGCTGGCCACTCCCTTGCTATTTTAATTTATAAATCGTGCATTTTAATTTTGAACCTCAGTCCACAGTTTTCCAACAGCACACACACAGAGACGGCAGTGAAAGTACCCTCCGGAACCTATAGGTGTAGGACGTGAGCGACTCGCGGAGTATCTTCGACAACATTTACTCCGGAGAGTTACGCCCGTCCGGCACATTCGCTGGTCCTTCGAGCCGGATCCTTCATCCGTTTGTATTTCGGAACCGGATACATAGTCACTACCGTATTAAAGTTGCAGAATTTTAAGAATTAAGATGCCGATCACTCGTTCGCAAGGAAGGGGAGCCATGGCGTGGACTGTCGGTCTGGAAGGAGGCCCGTCGGACAATACCGACGCCGTCCGCCACCAGATGCCACCACGCACAACGTCGACAATAGAAGAGCGCTGAGGCGCCATCTTGCCCCCGCGATGGGGTTACTCCTGCCCGTTCCGGTCACTGCAACCGGGACACTGAAGTAAAGGCACCAAATAGAAGGCAACGATGACATTCGCTGTGCATCACCGCCAACAGCCCGGCAAGATGTACTGGCAAATCTTAACAAGGCCTGAGGATCAAGTGTGGCAACACGTACTATGGCGTGAATCCCCTTCCTTGCCTGTTCAAGAATTTGAACTTCGTACGATCACATACGGAGTCAAAAGCTCGCCTTACTTATTTTTTTTTTTATAGGAGAGGGAGCAAACGAGCATGCGGCTCACCTGATGGCAAGTGACTACCGCCGCCCATGAACAACTGCAACACCAGGGGAATCGCAGATGCGTTGCCGGCCTTTTAAAAAGGAGTACGCTCTTTTCTTGAAGGTCCCTAAGTCGTATCGGTCCGGAAAAATCGCTGATGGTAATCGATTCCACAAGGAGGTCATGCGAGGAAGAAAACATCTTCTAAATCGCACAGTGGTGGACCGCCAATCATCCAGATGGTGTGGATGGTATCGGGAGTTCTGCCGCGATGTGCGTTCGTGAAATTTGGCGGCTGGGATTAATCCGAACAATTCCTCAGAGCACTCCCCATGGTAGATGCGAAAGAAAATGCAAAGGGATGCAACATCTCTTCGCAGTGCCAATGAATCGAGCCGATCGGAAAGGGCTCGGTCGTCGACAATTCGAGCCGCTCTGCGTTGGATGCGGTCAAGTGGAAGGAGCTAGGATTCCATTATTTTGGAGAACAAGGAGGTGATCGCGATAGGCCTATAGTTGGATGGGTCTGAGCGGTCGCCTTTTTTAGGGATCGGGTGGACAAAAGCTGTCTTCCATGAATTCGGGACTACGCCTTGGGAGTAGGAGTACCGGAAAAGACGCGTTAGGACCGGTGCCAACTCCGGAGCACACGTCCTCAGCACAATTGGGGGATTCCGTCAGGCCCACTCGACTTCTGGATGTCCAGGGAGAGCAGTGCTTTGCGAACCGAGCGCTGTGAGAACAGCACATCCGGCATGGAGCACTCACACCGCGGGATGGTCGGCGGTGTTTTCCCCCCGTCATCAAGAGTCGAGTTGGACGCAAAAAGGGAGCCTAAAAGGTCGGCTTTGTCTTTTGCGTCATGGGCCAGTGAGTCATCCTCCCTGTGCAGAGATGGTAGTGATGGCTTACAGAAATTCCCTTGGACAGCCTTGGCGAGAGACCAGAATGCACGGGTTCCCGAAGGAAGGCGAACTAGTTTCTCGCCAATTCTGCCTATGTGCTCTGACTTTGCCTTGGCAATAACTCTTTTGAAGGACCTGGAGGCGAAGTTATACTTCTTTTTAAGTGTGCTGGTATTTACATCCCGAGTCGCCGAAGCCGCAGCCCAGGCTTGATAACACTCCTGCTTACTGCGTAATGCAGTCTTACAGGAGCGACCAAACCAAGGCTGAGATCTGCCTCCGATGGGTACCACAGATGATGGAATAAATAGTTCCATTCCCTGTAGCACCACATCAGTGACAGAGTCAGCAACAGCGCTGGGATCATCCGGCGAGAAGCAAACCCGCCCCCATGGGTAGGATGCAAAGAAGGACCGCATTCCGTCCCAATCCGCCGACCTGTAATGCCAAACACGGCGGCAACCTGCAGAACGCAACCGCGAAGGGAGCGTGAGTGGCACCACACTCCGGATCAGACAATGGTCCGAAGAGCCGAGAGGGGCATCGACGGAAACCAGATATCCGTCCGGATGAGAGGTCAGCAGAAGGTCCAACAGGGAAGGTGTATGATCCTCCACCTCTGGAATCTCCGTAGGCGAAGTAACCAGTTGTGTCAGACCATATGCCAAGGCAAAGTCATAAACAGATCTCCCCGCATGATCGGTTAGACGTGAACCGAGCCATTCGGCATGGTGGGCGTTAAAATCGCCAAGGATCACGATCTCTGCGGATGGGACCTGAAGTAGCAAGAAATCTGTAGCCATTTGGACGTGGTCGATGAGTCGGTCTGTTTCGCCATTACCGCTATGGGACCTATAGAGGCACCCGTAGACGCGCGGATGGTCGTCGCTGTCTACGCGTAGCCAAAGGATGGACAGGTCCGAACCTTCAAGACTGCCGAGGCGTCGAGAACAGATGTCCTCTCTGACATACACGCAAACTCCAGCCCGAGGCACAAAGGAATGCTCCAATTTGTACCCCGGGCAGGAGAGATACGAAATATCAGCCGAAGAGGAAACTAGCGTCTCGGTCAGAAAGAGCAAGGCCGGCTTCGCCGTCTCGAGATGGTAGTGGACGGCGTTTAGGTTAGAGTGAAGTCCCCTGATGTTGCAGAAATTCACGGATAGCGTGGCAGGGGTCGCCTTGGTGTTCTTGCTCAGTTTGCCCCTAGCAGTAATGCTTTTGAGCGGAATTTTGCCCCCCCCAGAATACGCGGGGCAGCCTGAGCACCCACGCTCAGGATCGGAATAACATGGTCGTGGATACTCAGCGAGGGATTCTTCAGGGGTGCTGGTACCCTCCTGGGGTAGTTCTTCGTGTAATTCCGCTACCATGTTGATGGGGGGGGGGGGGAATTGGGGCTCCGGCCACCTGCACTCACCAGACGAAACGCAGAAGCAAAGCTTCTACTTCACGCCGGTGTTCTTTGAGGTCGTGGTACCAACCCGGCTCGAGCCGGCCCATACATGCAACAGCAAAAACTGCTGCGTGGCTAAAAACTTAGCGATACGAACATTACATCAGTTAGCTACAGATCCCGGTAATCAGTTTCCTCTTGCTGCTGAAGCTCTTCGGCATCACACTTATATGGACGATATTACTACAGGTGCTTCCTCAGTCGAAGCAGCCTCTCAGCTTAAAGAAGATTTAATCAATCTCCTTTATTGTGCCCAGCTAGATTTGCGTAAGATGAGCAGTAACAACCCTTTATTTCTTCGATCGTTACCCATGGAACATTGTCAGTGTCCGAAGACATTTTCTGATGATAGCTCAATAACGCTTAAGGTTTTGGGAGTTCAATGGGATCCTGAGGAAGACTATTTCACTTACTCTGTCTCTCCTGTGAATGTGGAGCTTACGAAACGTTCAATCCTGTCCCACGTAGCTAGTACTCGTATTTATGATCCGTTGGGTTGGCTTTCACCTTTTATTCTTTTAGCCAAACTACTTCTTCAAAACTTATGGCGTATTGGAGTGTCTTGGGATGAAATCATTCCCGCCAATCTGTGTGACGATTGGGTTTCATTTGTGTCTGACTTATCTAATATAAAATCGATAAAAATCCCTCGTAAAACCGTGATTGACTTAGCAGCTACACACCAGCTTATTGGGTTTTGCGATGGATCAACCAAAGCATATGGGTGCTGTGTCTATCTCCGATCAAGCATCGATGATCAAAAACAAGTTTCTCTTTTGATTTCTAAATCTAAAGTGGCTCCGATTACACCTCTAGCAGTTAATCGTTTGGAGTTGTGCGGTGCGCTCTTGTTATCACGTACTCTCAAACACATGCAAACTTTACTTATTTCCAAAATAAATATATCTCATATTGTTGCCTACACGGATAGCTCAACTGTATTAGCTTGGATCAATACCAAGCCATACAAATTGAAATCTTTTGTTGTGCATCGAGTAGTTAAAATAACTGACGCATTTGAACCTTCTGCCTGGAGGCATGTCTCGACTCAGGACAATCCTGCTGACTTTCCTAGCCGAGGTCTCTCGTGTGCAGAATTGGTCAATTGTAAGCGATGGTGGTCAGGACCAGATTGGATGCTTAGTGGTCCAGATCACTGGCCAGCTCAAAGTCGGTGTAAGCCCCAGGATGAGTTGCCAGAGTTGAGAACACGCACTTTGATTGCTCAATCTCGGGAATCTGATAAAGACATTATGAAGGTGTTATTAAATCGGTATTCATCCTTATCGCGACTACAAGGAGTATTGGCATGGGTCTTTCGCTTCATTTCTAATTCGCGCAAACAACAAGCTAACGCGAGAAAGGTCACTTGACTACGAATGAGGTAAAGTGCTCTCTGTTTAGCCTTATTAAATATGTCCAATGGGGCAGCTTCAATCAAGAGATGTCTCAATTAAAATCGCAGAAGCCTCTACCTATATACTTACAAAAGTTGTCTCCATTTATTGATAACCTAGGACTCATGCGAGTGGGTGGACGACTTAGTAATTTCAACTTACCTGAGCACACAAAACATCCATATTTGTTAGCGAAACAATCTATTTTATCTCAATTAATTATTAGCTATTATCATAAACGGTATTTGAATGTGAACCTCGCACGTTACAATCACTAATTGTTCGCAAGTTCTGGATTTTAGGAATTAGAAATCTTATTCGTTCTATTTTAACAAAGTGTATGACTTGCTGTCGGGTTAAACCTATACCCTATCAGCCGTCTATGGGCAACCTGCCACCTTGTAGATCTCAACAAGGTTACTGTTTTCAACAGGTAGGGATCGACTTTGGCGGTCCTTTTCTTATAAAAGAAAACAGACGACGTAACGCACGGGTCAGTAAGGCTTACATATGCTTGTTCATTTGTTTATGTGTAAAAGCAGTTCATTTAGAACTCGTATCTGAACTGTCTACAGAAGCGTTTCTAGCCGCCCTAGACAGATTCGTGTCTCGACGTGGAATATGTCAACATATTGTGACAGATTGTGGCACTAACTTTGTAGGCGCTAAACGATATCTTGAGAAAATGGTTAAATTATTGATAGATAAAAAACACGATATTTCTGCCTTTTGCAAGAAATCGAAACTCAGATTATGTGACAATATAAACGAACAACAGCGCCAATATTTGTTTGAAACTTTCTGGAAGTACATGAACTGGGAGCAACAAAGATCATTTATAACTTCTCACGTTAATAAAGTACCAAAGAAAATTACAAAAAATCCAGAAACATTCAAAAGAACTGATAGTTGAACTTATGTTTTGACGACTGATAATGTACGCCACCAAGTCTGTAAAAAAATGTTCTTGACCACTCTTGGCATTATGGATTGGTTTGTCAGATATTGGGTGACAAAAACAGACTGTGCTATTTCTCCCGATTTGTCTACTTCACCAGTAATCCAGAATCCAGAGAAAATCACATTACTGTCGTGCTAAATCATCTTGAGAATATTTAGAACCAAATTTCTCATTGAATAAAACTACTTTTACGGATTTTATCGCGTTTAATTAACTTAGGTTATATTCCCGATAATTTTCTCTATAACACATATAAAGAGAATTGTGAGTTAGAGAGTAGAGAATGCCTTGACGGTAAATTATTTGACAAATTATTTTTGAAACTCAATCTGAGCTTATTCCACCCGAAGAAAGATCAGTGTGACGTTTGTTGCAGTTATAAAACTGGAAGCATTACCGATGAAAAATACGCTCAACATGTTTTGAAAAAACATCGAGCCAGGAAAGAGAAAGATACTGACAAAGGTAATGCACAGCTGGAGCTTGTCACGTATTCAGGCAGGATGTTGAATCGGTAAAATTGGCCCCGTATCTTTAAGCCAGTGCTATTTATTATAAAACTAAATTATGCGTCCAGAATTTTACATTATACAATTTAGCAACTAAGAAAGTAATGTGTTATTGGTTCGATGAGTCAAATAGCACGCTTGAAGCCTCTGTTTTTGCTTCATGATTAGTAGACCATCTAGAGATGGTTTTGAGTCAGAAATTATTGTCTGTGATTTTATATTCCGATGGCTGTTGTGCTCAAAATCGCAATTTTATCTTAAGCAATGTTTTATTACGTTTAGCGTTTGCAAAAAATATTGTGGTTACTCAAAAGTACCTGGAAAAAGACCATTCCCACATAGAATTAGATTCCGTACACAGTGCAATAGAGTGTAAATAAAAAGGTAAAGAAATTTACCTTCCACAACAACACATGGCTGTAACTAAAACAGCTAGGAGCGATCCTATGCCTAATGAAGCTCGTTATTTGGACTATACCTTTTTATCGACTTTTCGAAAGAATTAATTTATAAATCTATACGGCCTGGTTATAAGACAGGTGACCCAGTCGTCACAGATGTACGTATGCTAAAATACATACGAAATGGCACAATTTGGTACAAAATTGATTTTGTTGACGAGCTTCATCCGTTACCACATCGTCCCACGCCAATTAACAGCATTAAACAAATAAATCACCTGCAGAAATTGTATGCAGCTAGAATACCAATTACAAAGCGGAAGTGTGAAGATTTGCAAGATCTAAAAAGTGTATTACCAACTAGTTGCCACTCTTTTTATGATGACCTTCCGCACAGCACTATCGCTAAAGACTGCAACTAACTATTAGACTAGAGATTTCGAGTATGACTTTTAACTGTTATTATTTTGTTACCATTATATCTTGTTTCGTTAGAATTTTTAAAGACTATGTTTTAAATATTTACCCATTAAAATAACAATAAAAAAATGCACATACGCTCTCAAGGTTCGTGTGATTCGCAAGACTTAGGTTATAGATACCTATGTTATAACGATTGTTAATTATTATTGAAATATTTCGTAATAAAAACTTTTCGTTGTAAATCATCTATTAATACCTTATTCCCTAACATTTCCGCAAACAACTCCACCTAAATCTAATAAAATATCAGTCAACACAGCTCAAGTCATACAATAAAAGTTAAAATAAAGTATATAGTCAAAATAATTATAAATAATTATTCCTTAACCGCTAACTAGGGCATTTATTAAGTAACAACAGAAAATTATGTAAATTGGCTTCTGAGAGGATATCTTAGATAAATTGTAATAAAATGATCATTACAACTCATTTCTCTTCGCGCTTAATGTTCATGCCAGAGTCATTCAGTTCGCGCACAGTCAAATAGTCAGAAATACGTCCCCATAGAAAATAAAATTAATTAAATTAGTAGTTGACTCAGTACAACCGAAATAAAAAGAACTAGATTACCCACACTATGGTGGTAAAAATCTAAGTATGTCAATTTAAATTACATGTAATTGTAGTAATGTACTTTGGCGAACTATCGCTATCTCTTACTGACATACGCTGAGGTCTTGTCTATCTATATTTCTCTGTCTACGAGTTTAATACTATATCTATGGTCTGATTCTGGTAGAATCTACTAGTTAGTTTGTGGGCGCTTGAGTTTGGGCGGGAACTTGATCGACAGCGGTTTGCTGCTACTGTATTATTGTTTAAATAATGGTTTGAAGTGGATTTTGATATGTAAAAGTGGTGCGATTTTGTGTATTAAGTGTCTGCGCATGTGAACTATTAGTAAACGGTAGTAAACGGTGAAACAACTGCTCCGATGGTGATGTGATTCTTAAAATAATGTGTTTGTCTGCTTAGGCGCCTTGAGATGCCATCGACAACTGTCAGCTGTCTGCTGGCTTAAGTTGCCGTTAAAATCTCCCAAGGGCTGCACAATGTGACGCATCAACATATTGCGAAGCAGTGTACTATTAAGGATAATTATATATTGTAACTTCAGGATCAGAAGGGCTAGAACCCAGAGCCGTAAAGCCAGTTATTAAAAAAATGTGGGCGCTGACCATGAAGTATGGAGAGTAGAGTAGAAGGAGAACCATCTTATAAGGTGCGAAAGTTGAAAAAGTGTCCCAATATATACTGAAAATAGAGGTTCCAAAACCTACCACAATAGCGCTGGCGTCTGAAAAACTACGATATGAAGATAGCTGTTGTAGACGGAGTGAAGTCAGCTGAATTAAAATATTTAAAAAATTTCATGACTAGAGTAGTTAGTAAAATGCCAGTATACAAAACCTCAACTATTTACGTAGTACAAAACCAAGCGGATTGGTCGGTCCTTGTTTATTTCTCCATCTTATTGTAATAAATTTTGGCGCTTTTTTTTAAAATTTATCCTATGCTACTGCAGCGCCACCCTTATTGGACGCGTTTTAGGGACACTTTTCATATACAGAGATGGTCCTCCTTCTACTCTACACTCCATACCATGAAGTTATAGATAAAGATGGAGGCCACACTTGGAACAACAGCTTGAGTCAAATACCTACGTATCTTTATCTCACTCTCTGTGGTCTGACTTCTCTTTTTAGTGTGGAATACAGTATTGCTATGTTTTTATTTAAATCTCCTGGTAAATTCTTAGAAATAGTTTCCACAATAACCATATCAGTAGTTAAGCTCTGTAAAATAATATTCCAATAAATAAATAGTTTAACTACGATTAATTACATTAAAAATTCCAAAATTGAAGGTCTCGTATGCATTATTGGGTTAACGAATAAGTGAATTACAATCCCATTTCCTAAGGGTTCGGTAATGTGGGAACATTAGTCCTATATGTCAACATAAATTAGACAAATATGGCGGTTGTTTACTTAACAGTTCACAGCGTCGTTTGAGATATTTAAAAAATAATTATTGTTATAATTCAAGAAATGGTGCAAACTAGTGTATTACGTGGTTGCGGCAGTAGTTGATGTCCAGGAAGTGATATAAGATTTCACACGTAAGTGTTTAAATAGTAACTTCTGGCGTTGAATACTTGTAAACATACTTCTTTGTATTTTCACTTAATTTTTTGCTGAAACGTTTTATCAGTGTTTTAAACATATTAGTAAATTATAACTTTGTCAAAATCAAATAGTTTTACATTGAATTTAATTGACTTTGAACAATTTTATAGTTTTTGTTTAAAAGAAATCGCACTGAAGTAGTGTGACCATATTGACGATGTATCTGAGACTTTCCGTGTGACCTTAACTAATTATATGTACATGTTTCTTATTATGTTACCGGAAATGCATGAAATTTAGGAATTATGTACAATTCCTATGTATTCTATATAATGACGGATTTCATAGATTTCATAATATTAAATTAAAAATTAGTAACACAATATATTCTTTTGGCAGACAATTTATTTTTACTTAGTTTTTGTTTCTTATTATTCTGATACTTTAATAACGTTTACAATAATTACGAATATTTTTTTTAGATTTCCTAAAACAGTACTCGGAGAAATTTGTTGTTATCCATTGTACCATTGAAAATGAAGTATTATGAAAGTGCAAGGATTTGCATTTTCAAGAATCAGATTATGATTCAACAACAAGGTGCTTAAAACCAACAGCAGTTCCTACTGTTATAAGAAATCAAGAAACAGTATTACCACTTTAATTATCTATTTTTCGTAATATATTATGTATTTAGAAATGTAGTAGTTTAAATATATGATATAAAGCAACATTTTGTAAAATATGTTATCATTTGCAGACAACACGTGCATGACATGAAGAGTCTATTGTGCAAATCGCTGCTCTGGCTGTAGCTGTACCAAGCACTAGTTCTGGAATTAATGAAAGTAGTTCTGTACTTAAGGAAACAGGAATGAAATGTACTGGCTGTAATATTGAAGACCAAACTAGTAAAAAACAATGTCGAAAAATTCGTGAAAATTTATGCAACCTGAACAAGTTACCTGTAAGTTTCCTTTTCCTTTATTACTAAATACATACCTTTTATTTGTATTTATTATGACTTTAATATTACATTACATAATGTATTATATAGCTTAAAACACATACATATTTAAACTCTTTAGTGCCAGTTGCAGTGTGGTAACCGTCACTACGACACTAAGCATGAAGCTTCTTGTTTGATGCTTCATTTATGTGTGCTCACGAAGTCGCGCTCCGGTGTATTATGTGTTACCTATTAAGTGATATAAATTTGTACTGACATTATGACGTAGAAGAGTTATTTGTTTCTTTTTTTTTGTTTAATTCTCTAATCTCTGGAACCATACCAGTCAGATTTGAAAATATTTTTTGCATTTTTAAAACCAATTCCTCAGGAAGGCTGTCTAACATCAAGCTACGACCCTAATGAGTGGAGCAATACTATGTACGATGCTAAAAATACTGATTTCATAAAGTTTTCTTGTTTTTTAGGTCAGCAGTGAATACGATGACGTGCAAGTGAAAATAAAGTGTACTAAAGAAGAAATACTTGAGACGAAAACTAAGATTCTTAAAGAAAAAGTGGCGCGTCAAACTAAAAAAAATTCAGGATAGGTGTTCTTTAATGACAACTAATAAAAAAGAATACGGGTCAGTCAGAAATTGAGAATATTTATTCAAGGGTGCTTTGCTGATATCTGCAAGGACTTCAAAAAGCCACAGAGTTATCCACATGATGTGTAAAATTTTAATAAATAATTTTAATATGGAAAGAATTTTTATTTATTTTTTAAGGTTTTTTATATATTATCGTTCCTATTATAGTACATATTATGTTACTAGAAATTATCTCAAAAAATATCTCAGTTTTTTTGTTATTTATTATATAGTTAAATTATATATTTTTTATATTCGATATCAATGGCTAACTCCAAAATATTGCATTATGTTTTTGTTCAGGCGTTACTCTAAAAATATACAAAAGTCTATTTATCTACAAAATTCGTAAATGCATGTAACTAAATGACGATACAATAGTTATAGGATGTATCTAAGTGACCTTTATCCGAACGTTAAATGTGAATAGCGTTTATTGGTTTTGGTGCGAGAAGTTATCGAATCCGAGTCGATTTCGCTTTCCGAGACGATTGTGAATAGCCCGGCAGAGCAGCCTGACTCGAATGGATTAGGTCAGAAGGCTAAGGCAGGAGCTCCACTACGCTCCTTTAGTCCTCGTGATATTTTTCTAAAATAATTGTCCAGAAATAGATTTAGTCTGTCTGAACAATAAATCAGGTATATTTTGCCCAATTCATTGATCACTCGGGGTGTTATAATAAATTAATTTTATATTTCGTTGGTACCGTTCAGGTATTGTATACAATAACCAAAAAATACATCATCGAAATGGTAGTAATAAAATATTTTCTGATATATTTATTTTCCGCATTTTCTAAATAGGCTCGACATTATATGGGTTGTAACGGAAATGCGTGGTCAAATTTTAGATACCGGTTCTGCCCATGGAAATGAAAACCTTTCTTCATAAAACCAATTTCCCAAAAAAAATGTACAAATATATATAATCTATATAGGCTAGGTCTTAGTAGTAAACAGAGATGTAAATATTCATAAATAAACCACTTAATGTAATGTAACTACTTATAGCGATATCCTGGGAAAAATAAAATAAAGGTTACCTACTTAGAAAGAGAGGGTCTGCCCACAGAGAGCGAGATAGTAATACATAGGTTGAGCTTCAAGTAGGTATTCGGAGTGTGGTCTCCATCTTTATCTATAACTTCATGGCGCTGACCTAATGGATAAGCAAGGGAAAAAAATCGTATCGATATTTTTAAACAGTGTCGATATATATCGCGTGATAAATATCGATATGCATGATGTAAAGATAAGGTCCATAATTTTATATTATTGACGGTTGGACGACGAAAAAGGAAACGGCAACCAACCACACATGAATACTTATGTACCTCCTTTTGTTGTTACATGTTTTGTCATTAATACAACATTTTAAAATACATCGAAATTGATACGAATTCGATACTCTAAAATAAATATCAATATATCGCAATTTAAAATATCGACGATATATTGTATAGATGTAGCAATTTGGAAAAATTACAAGTCGAGTTAACTAGAGCTGTAATTCACGCAACTCGAGTTTAAACTTGAGTTACACAACTCGAGTTTAAACTTGAGTTACGCAACTCGAGTTAGGAGTATGAAAAAAAAAATAATTTTCATACTGCTAACTTTTACTCTGTAAAGGATTTGTTAGAAATTATTTTTTTATAAATTTGTTTTTCTTTGTAGCTCTTTGGTGTGTTGGGATAACCATAATTACCAAACTTAATGATTTCTTATATTTACGCGAACACTACACATTTAAATAAAACTAATTTTACGGATTTTATCGCGTATATTAACTTATTTTATATTCCCGACGTTTCAAGTACTTTACAGCACTCATGGTCACGGGGGGGACTGAGGTGTATGACGTCCCAATGTCATAGTTAACCACGGCTACCTCCAGATTAAAAATTATTAATTTTTGTTCCGATCTACGCAGTATGAACTTACAGTATCATGAAGTCTTGCAGTTGTATGCTTGGGTTGGGATTTAATTTTATTAATTATGGGATCCCAAGCAGATGGTAGCACCCAGCCATCTTCTCTATTGAAATTAGGATGTTTCTTGATTTCAATAGCCTCGCGAATCATCCTTGGAAGGAATCGGTGTTCTTTAGCGAGGATTTGTGGTCTATCAAATCTAATGTAGTGACGGGGGCGATCCTGTACATGTTCACAGACTGCAGACTTCCCGGAGCGTCTATTCTTCACATCAGCTATGTGTTCTTTAACGCGGGTTTTGATAGATCTTTTAGTTTGTCCTATATAAGAGAGACCACATTCACAATCAAGCTTGTACACTCCTGCATCTTGCAGAGGAATATTACACTTGACTGATGGTAAAAACTGACTAATCTTCTTCGGCGGCTTGAAATATGTTTTAATGGACGCACGCTTCAAGATGTAGCCAATCTTGTCAGTGACACCTCTGACATATGGCAGTACAGCAGGCACTCGCTCGACTGTGGCCGGCTTCACTCGTTCACTGTGACGTAGGCGCGGGACCCGAAGCTTATTGTCGTGCAAAACTTGCTTGACGTGTTGGAGCTCGGCGGCCAGATGTTTACTGTCACAGATCCCTCGTGCTCTCTGAAACAAAGATTTACCCACGGTAGCTAACTGTGAAGGATGGTGGTGAGAATCACCGTTTAAATATCTATCTGTATGGGTCTTTTTTCTATACACAGTGTGGCTCAAGGTGTTATCAGGATTCCGAATTACTAACACATCTAGAAAAGCTGAAGAATTGTTTGCCTCTAACTCCATTGTGAACTGAATTTTAGAATTTAAGGAGTTAAGATGGTCTAGAAATGCAGTTACTTTATCTAAAGGGAGAATTGTGAAAGTGTCGTCTACATACCGCTTGTAGAATCTTGGTTTTACGGGAGAAGTACGCAGGGCTTTCTCCTCAAAGTCCTCCATGAATATATCGGCAACAATGGGAGATACAGGTGAGCCCATCGCCACTCCATCTACTTGCTTGTAGAACTCCTCCTTCCACAATAGGTAGCCAGATGTAAGGCAGTGTCTAAGTAATACTGCATATTCTACGGGCATGTTGTTTTGCTCTAGCCTTCTAGTAACAATCGAGATGCAGTCTTCAACAGGTAAGCATGTGAACAGAGACTGCACATCAAAACTGACCATAGTTTCATTGTCTGCCAGATGTAGGTCTTTAATCTCGCTGACAAAATGGTAGGAATCCTTTGTGTGTGCTCTTGTATGTCCCTTGAGCGGTGAGAGTATATTCGCTAAGTGTTGAGCCAATTTGTAAGTTGGTGAATCGATTTGGCTCACTATAGGACGTAGTGGAGCATTGGGCTTGTGTATTTTTGGTAACCCATACAACTTCGGTGGTTTGGCACACGTAGGTATTATCGATTTTACGTCTAGATTTAATCTTTCGGAGTGTTTCTTTATGAGATCACTAGTTGTTTTGAGTGTGTTATTTGTTGGGTCATTTTTAACCTTTTTATAAGTACTTGCATCCGACAAAAGTTCTTGTATTTTAGAATTATAATCCGACGTATCCATGACTACCGTGGCATTTCCCTTATCTGCGCGGAGAATCGTGAGTTCTCGTTTATTGCGTAGGTTATTCAACGCTTTAAATTCGTCTTTAGGTAGATTCGGTTTTGGCGCTGAACTTCGACGTAACATAGACGAAATGTCTTGACGTATCGCTTCCAAATCTTCCTTTCGCATATTCTTTTTAAATAAACAGTCCTCGACACTACAGATAATTTCTTCGTACGGTAATTTTTTAGGTGTTAAAGCAAAATTTAGGCCTTTCGACAATACTCTAATTGTTGCATCATCCAGAGTTTGTTTTGACAGATTATAGACCGCGCTTAATCTATGATCCGCGTTCGTAGTCAATGGTTGCGTTTCGTTCTCACGTTGACTCAGATGTTTGACATTTAATTTGGTCGTTAATTTTTGATATTTTACTATATGTTTGTTTTTGCATTCGTTATATTTATTAATTTCTCGTTTATTTAACATTTCGATGCAAACATTATAATCAAATGTCGTTAAAACTGCCTTTAACTCACTGAATGATGTGTCTATGGATTTGTTTATGGTATGTAGATCGGAGCGTTTTTGTTGGATTACCGTTCGTAACAACTTTTTACTTGCCTGATTTAAGATCTTAGCGCTTCCTCGAATGTCCTTTTTAGTGGATATTTTGACACACGTAGGAATGATATTATTGTCGCGACATCTCTTCAGAAAGTTTAATGCTGTTAGATATCTTGCGCGCTTAGTCATGAGATCTTCTAATCGGCGAATTTTATTTGCAATTACCAGTCCGTACTGGTTCACATAATGATTTCTTATATTTACGCGAACACTACACATTTAAATAAAACTAATTTTACGGATTTTATCGCGTATATTAACTTATTTTATATTCCCGACGTTTCAAGTACTTTACAGCACTCATGGTCACGGGGGGGACTGAGGTGTATGACGTCCCAATGTCATAGTTAACCACGGCTACCTCCAGATTAAAAATTATTAATTTTTGTTCCGATCTACGCAGTATGAACTTACAGTATCATGAAGTCTTGCAGTTGTATGCTTGGGTTGGGATTTAATTTTATTAATTATGGGATCCCAAGCAGATGGTAGCACCCAGCCATCTTCTCTATTGAAATTAGGATGTTTCTTGATTTCAATAGCCTCGCGAATCATCCTTGGAAGGAATCGGTGTTCTTTAGCGAGGATTTGTGGTCTATCAAATCTAATGTAGTGACGGGGGCGATCCTGTACATGTTCACAGACTGCAGACTTCCCGGAGCGTCTATTCTTCACATCAGCTATGTGTTCTTTAACGCGGGTTTTGATAGATCTTTTAGTTTGTCCTATATAAGAGAGACCACATTCACAATCAAGCTTGTACACTCCTGCATCTTGTAGAGGAATATTACACTTGACTGATGGTAAAAACTGACTAATCTTCTTCGGCGGCTTGAAATATGTTTTAATGGACGCACGCTTCAAGATGTAGCCAATCTTGTCAGTGACACCTCTGACATATGGCAGTACAGCAGGCACTCGCTCGACTGTGGCCGGCTTCACTCGTTCACTGTGACGTAGGCGCGGGACCCGAAGCTTATTGTCGTGCAAAACTTGCTTGACGTGTTGGAGCTCGGCGGCCAGATGTTTACTGTCACAGATCCCTCGTGCTCTCTGAAACAAAGATTTACCCACGGTAGCTAACTGTGAAGGATGGTGGTGAGAATCACCGTTTAAATATCTATCTGTATGGGTCTTTTTTCTATACACAGTGTGGCTCAAGGTGTTATCAGGATTCCGAATTACTAACACATCTAGAAAAGCTAAAGAATTGTTTGCCTCTAACTCCATTGTGAACTGAATTTTAGAATTTAAGGAGTTAAGATGGTCTAGAAATGCAGTTACTTTATCTAAAGGGAGAATTGTGAAAGTGTCGTCTACATACCGCTTGTAGAATCTTGGTTTTACGGGAGAAGTACGCAGGGCTTTCTCCTCAAAGTCCTCCATGAATATATCGGCAACAATGGGAGATACAGGTGAGCCCATCGCCACTCCATCTACTTGCTTGTAGAACTCCTCCTTCCACAATAGGTAGCCAGATGTAAGGCAGTGTCTAAGTAATACTGCATATTCTACGGGCATGTTGTTTTGCTCTAGCCTTCTAGTAACAATCGAGATGCAGTCTTCAACAGGTAAGCATGTGAACAGAGACTGCACATCAAAACTGACCATAGTTTCATTGTCTGCCAGATGTAGGTCTTTAATCTCGCTGACAAAATGGTAGGAATCCTTTGTGTGTGCTCTTGTATGTCCCTTGAGCGGTGAGAGTATATTCGCTAAGTGTTGAGCCAATTTGTAAGTTGGTGAATCGATTTGGCTCACTATAGGACGTAGTGGAGCATTGGGCTTGTGTATTTTTGGTAACCCATACAACTTCGGTGGTTTGGCACACGTAGGTATTATCGATTTTACGTCTAGATTTAATCTTTCGGAGTGTTTCTTTATGAGATCACTAGTTGTTTTGAGTGTGTTATTTGTTGGGTCATTTTTAACCTTTTTATAAGTACTTGCATCCGACAAAAGTTCTTGTATTTTAGAATTATAATCCGACGTATCCATGACTACCGTGGCATTTCCCTTATCTGCGCGGAGAATCGTGAGTTCTCGTTTATTGCGTAGGTTATTCAACGCTTTAAATTCGTCTTTAGGTAGATTCGGTTTTGGCGCTGAACTTCGACGTAACATAGACGAAATGTCTTGACGTATCGCTTCCAAATCTTCCTTTCGCATATTGTTTTTAAATAAACAGTCCTCGACACTACAGATAATTTCTTCGTACGGTAATTTTTTAGGTGTTAAAGCAAAATTTAGGCCTTTCGACAATACTCTAATTGTTGCATCATCCAGAGTTTGTTTTGACAGATTATAGACCGCGCTTAATCTATGATCCGCGTTCGTAGTCAATGGTTGCGTTTCGTTCTCACGTTGACTCAGATGTTTGACATTTAATTTGGTCGTTAATTTTTGATATTTTACTATATGTTTGTTTTTGCATTCGTTATATTTATTAATTTCTCGTTTATTTAACATTTCGATGCAAACATTATAATCAAATGTCGTTAAAACTGCCTTTAACTCACTGAATGATGTGTCTATGGATTTGTTTATGGTATGTAGATCGGAGCGTTTTTGTTGGATTACCGTTCGTAACAACTTTTTACTTGCCTGATTTAAGATCTTAGCGCTTCCTCGAATGTCCTTTTTAGTGGATATTTTGACACACGTAGGAATGATATTATTGTCGCGACATCTCTTCAGAAAGTTTAATGCTGTTAGATATCTTGCGCGCTTAGTCATGAGATCTTCTAATCGGCGAATTTTATTTGCAATTACCAGTCCGTACTGGTTCACATAATGATTTCTTATATTTACGCGAACACTACACATTTAAATAAAACTAATTTTACGGATTTTATCGCGTATATTAACTTATTTTATATTCCCGACGTTTCAAGTACTTTACAGCACTCATGGTCACGGGGGGGACTGAGGTGTATGACGTCCCAATGTCATAGTTAACCACGGCTACCTCCAGATTAAAAATTATTAATTTTTGTTCCGATCTACGCAGTATGAACTTACAGTATCATGAAGTCTTGCAGTTGTATGCTTGGGTTGGGATTTAATTTTATTAATTATGGGATCCCAAGCAGATGGTAGCACCCAGCCATCTTCTCTATTGAAATTAGGATGTTTCTTGATTTCAATAGCCTCGCGAATCATCCTTGGAAGGAATCGGTGTTCTTTAGCGAGGATTTGTGGTCTATCAAATCTAATGTAGTGACGGGGGCGATCCTGTACATGTTCACAGACTGCAGACTTCCCGGAGCGTCTATTCTTCACATCAGCTATGTGTTCTTTAACGCGGGTTTTGATAGATCTTTTAGTTTGTCCTATATAAGAGAGACCACATTCACAATCAAGCTTGTACACTCCTGCATCTTGCAGAGGAATATTACACTTGACTGATGGTAAAAACTGACTAATCTTCTTCGGCGGCTTGAAATATGTTTTAATGGACGCACGCTTCAAGATGTAGCCAATCTTGTCAGTGACACCTCTGACATATGGCAGTACAGCAGGCACTCGCTCGACTGTGGCCGGCTTCACTCGTTCACTGTGACGTAGGCGCGGGACCCGAAGCTTATTGTCGTGCAAAACTTGCTTGACGTGTTGGAGCTCGGCGGCCAGATGTTTACTGTCACAGATCCCTCGTGCTCTCTGAAACAAAGATTTACCCACGGTAGCTAACTGTGAAGGATGGTGGTGAGAATCACCGTTTAAATATCTATCTGTATGGGTCTTTTTTCTATACACAGTGTGGCTCAAGGTGTTATCAGGATTCCGAATTACTAACACATCTAGAAAAGCTGAAGAATTGTTTGCCTCTAACTCCATTGTGAACTGAATTTTAGAATTTAAGGAGTTAAGATGGTCTAGAAATGCAGTTACTTTATCTAAAGGGAGAATTGTGAAAGTGTCGTCTACATACCGCTTGTAGAATCTTGGTTTTACGGGAGAAGTACGCAGGGCTTTCTCCTCAAAGTCCTCCATGAATATATCGGCAACAATGGGAGATACAGGTGAGCCCATCGCCACTCCATCTACTTGCTTGTAGAACTCCTCCTTCCACAATAGGTAGCCAGATGTAAGGCAGTGTCTAAGTAATACTGCATATTCTACGGGCATGTTGTTTTGCTCTAGCCTTCTAGTAACAATCGAGATGCAGTCTTCAACAGGTAAGCATGTGAACAGAGACTGCACATCAAAACTGACCATAGTTTCATTGTCTGCCAGATGTAGGTCTTTAATCTCGCTGACAAAATGGTAGGAATCCTTTGTGTGTGCTCTTGTATGTCCCTTGAGCGGTGAGAGTATATTCGCTAAGTGTTGAGCCAATTTGTAAGTTGGTGAATCGATTTGGCTCACTATAGGACGTAGTGGAGCATTGGGCTTGTGTATTTTTGGTAACCCATACAACTTCGGTGGTTTGGCACACGTAGGTATTATCGATTTTACGTCTAGATTTAATCTTTCGGAGTGTTTCTTTATGAGATCACTAGTTGTTTTGAGTGTGTTATTTGTTGGGTCATTTTTAACCTTTTTATAAGTACTTGCATCCGACAAAAGTTCTTGTATTTTAGAATTATAATCCGACGTATCCATGACTACCGTGGCATTTCCCTTATCTGCGCGGAGAATCGTGAGTTCTCGTTTATTGCGTAGGTTATTCAACGCTTTAAATTCGTCTTTAGGTAGATTCGGTTTTGGCGCTGAACTTCGACGTAACATAGACGAAATGTCTTGACGTATCGCTTCCAAATCTTCCTTTCGCATATTGTTTTTAAATAAACAGTCCTCGACACTACAGATAATTTCTTCGTACGGTAATTTTTTAGGTGTTAAAGCAAAATTTAGGCCTTTCGACAATACTCTAATTGTTGCATCATCCAGAGTTTGTTTTGACAGATTATAGACCGCGCTTAATCTATGATCCGCGTTCGTAGTCAATGGTTGCGTTTCGTTCTCACGTTGACTCAGATGTTTGACATTTAATTTGGTCGTTAATTTTTGATATTTTACTATATGTTTGTTTTTGCATTCGTTATATTTATTAATTTCTCGTTTATTTAACATTTCGATGCAAACATTATAATCAAATGTCGTTAAAACTGCCTTTAACTCACTGAATGATGTGTCTATGGATTTGTTTATGGTATGTAGATCGGAGCGTTTTTGTTGGATTACCGTTCGTAACAACTTTTTACTTGCCTGATTTAAGATCTTAGCGCTTCCTCGAATGTCCTTTTTAGTGGATATTTTGACACACGTAGGAATGATATTATTGTCGCGACATCTCTTCAGAAAGTTTAATGCTGTTAGATATCTTGCGCGCTTAGTCATGAGATCTTCTAATCGGCGAATTTTATTTGCAATTACCAGTCCGTACTGGTTCACATAATGATTTCTTATATTTACGCGAACACTACACATTTAAATAAAACTAATTTTACGGATTTTATCGCGTATATTAACTTATTTTATATTCCCGACGTTTCAAGTACTTTACAGCACTCATGGTCACGGGGGGGACTGAGGTGTATGACGTCCCAATGTCATAGTTAACCACGGCTACCTCCAGATTAAAAATTATTAATTTTTGTTCCGATCTACGCAGTATGAACTTACAGTATCATGAAGTCTTGCAGTTGTATGCTTGGGTTGGGATTTAATTTTATTAATTATGGGATCCCAAGCAGATGGTAGCACCCAGCCATCTTCTCTATTGAAATTAGGATGTTTCTTGATTTCAATAGCCTCGCGAATCATCCTTGGAAGGAATCGGTGTTCTTTAGCGAGGATTTGTGGTCTATCAAATCTAATGTAGTGACGGGGGCGATCCTGTACATGTTCACAGACTGCAGACTTCCCGGAGCGTCTATTCTTCACATCAGCTATGTGTTCTTTAACGCGGGTTTTGATAGATCTTTTAGTTTGTCCTATATAAGAGAGACCACATTCACAATCAAGCTTGTACACTCCTGCATCTTGTAGAGGAATATTACACTTGACTGATGGTAAAAACTGACTAATCTTCTTCGGCGGCTTGAAATATGTTTTAATGGACGCACGCTTCAAGATGTAGCCAATCTTGTCAGTGACACCTCTGACATATGGCAGTACAGCAGGCACTCGCTCGACTGTGGCCGGCTTCACTCGTTCACTGTGACGTAGGCGCGGGACCCGAAGCTTATTGTCGTGCAAAACTTGCTTGACGTGTTGGAGCTCGGCGGCCAGATGTTTACTGTCACAGATCCCTCGTGCTCTCTGAAACAAAGATTTACCCACGGTAGCTAACTGTGAAGGATGGTGGTGAGAATCACCGTTTAAATATCTATCTGTATGGGTCTTTTTTCTATACACAGTGTGGCTCAAGGTGTTATCAGGATTCCGAATTACTAACACATCTAGAAAAGCTAAAGAATTGTTTGCCTCTAACTCCATTGTGAACTGAATTTTAGAATTTAAGGAGTTAAGATGGTCTAGAAATGCAGTTACTTTATCTAAAGGGAGAATTGTGAAAGTGTCGTCTACATACCGCTTGTAGAATCTTGGTTTTACGGGAGAAGTACGCAGGGCTTTCTCCTCAAAGTCCTCCATGAATATATCGGCAACAATGGGAGATACAGGTGAGCCCATCGCCACTCCATCTACTTGCTTGTAGAACTCCTCCTTCCACAATAGGTAGCCAGATGTAAGGCAGTGTCTAAGTAATACTGCATATTCTACGGGCATGTTGTTTTGCTCTAGCCTTCTAGTAACAATCGAGATGCAGTCTTCAACAGGTAAGCATGTGAACAGAGACTGCACATCAAAACTGACCATAGTTTCATTGTCTGCCAGATGTAGGTCTTTAATCTCGCTGACAAAATGGTAGGAATCCTTTGTGTGTGCTCTTGTATGTCCCTTGAGCGGTGAGAGTATATTCGCTAAGTGTTGAGCCAATTTGTAAGTTGGTGAATCGATTTGGCTCACTATAGGACGTAGTGGAGCATTGGGCTTGTGTATTTTTGGTAACCCATACAACTTCGGTGGTTTGGCACACGTAGGTATTATCGATTTTACGTCTAGATTTAATCTTTCGGAGTGTTTCTTTATGAGATCACTAGTTGTTTTGAGTGTGTTATTTGTTGGGTCATTTTTAACCTTTTTATAAGTACTTGCATCCGACAAAAGTTCTTGTATTTTAGAATTATAATCCGACGTATCCATGACTACCGTGGCATTTCCCTTATCTGCGCGGAGAATCGTGAGTTCTCGTTTATTGCGTAGGTTATTCAACGCTTTAAATTCGTCTTTAGGTAGATTCGGTTTTGGCGCTGAACTTCGACGTAACATAGACGAAATGTCTTGACGTATCGCTTCCAAATCTTCCTTTCGCATATTGTTTTTAAATAAACAGTCCTCTGACATATGGCAGTACAGCAGGCACTCGCTCGACTGTGGCCGGCTTCACTCGTTCACTGTGACGTAGGCGCGGGACCCGGAGCTTATTGTCGTGCAAAACTTGCTTGACGTGTTGGAGCTCGGCGGCCAGATGTTTACTGTCACAGATCCCTCGTGCTCTCTGAAACAAAGATTTACCCACGGTAGCTAACTGTGAAGGATGGTGGTGAGAATCACCGTTTAAATATCTATCTGTATGGGTCTTTTTTCTATACACTGTGTGGCTCAAGGTGTTATCAGGATTCCGAATTACTTCTCCCGTAAAACCAAGATTCTACAAGCGGTATGTAGACGACACTTTCACAATTCTCCCTTTAGATAAAGTAACTGCATTTCTAGACCATCTTAACTCCTTAAATTCTAAAATTCAGTTCACAATGGAGTTAGAGGCAAACAATTCTTTAGCTTTTCTAGATGTGTTAGTAATTCGGAATCCTGATAACACCTTGAGCCACACTGTGTATAGAAAAAAGACCCATACAGATAGATATTTAAACGGTGATTCTCACCACCATCCTTCACAGTTAGCTACCGTGGGTAAATCTTTGTTTCAGAGAGCACGAGGGATCTGTGACAGTAAAAATCTGGCCGCCGAGCTCCAACACGTCAAGCAAGTTTTGCACGACAATAAGCTTCGGGTCCCGCGCCTACGTCACAGTGAACGAGTGAAGCCGGCCACAGTCGAGCGAGTGCCTGCTGTACTGCCATATGTCAGAGGTGTCACTGACAAGATTGGCTACATCTTGAAGCGTGCGTCCATTAAAACATATTTCAAGCCGCCGAAGAAGATTAGTCAGTTTTTACCATCAGTCAAGTGTAATATTCCTCTGCAAGATGCAGGAGTGTACAAGCTTGATTGTGAATGTGGTCTCTCTTATATAGGACAAACTAAAAGATCTATCAAAACCCGCGTTAAAGAACACATAGCTGATGTGAAGAATAGACGCTCCGGGAAGTCTGCAGTCTGTGAACATGTACAGGATCGCCCCCGTCACTACATTAGATTTGATAGACCACAAATCCTCGCTAAAGAACACCGATTCCTTCCAAGGATGATTCGCGAGGCTATTGAAATCAAGAAACATCCTAATTTCAATAGAGAAGATGGCTGGGTGCTACCATCTGCTTGGGATCCCATAATTAATAAAATTAAATCCCAACCCAAGCATACAACTGCAAGACTTCATGATACTGTAAGTTCATACTGCGTAGATCGGAACAAAAATTAATAATTTTTAATCTGGAGGTAGCCGTGGTTAACTATGACATTGGGACGTCATACACCTCAGTCCCCCCCGTGACCATGAGTGCTGTAAAGTACTTGAAACGTCGGGAATATAAAATAAGTTAATATACGCGATAAAATCCGTAAAATTAGTTTTATTTAAATGTGTAGTGTTCGCGTAAATATAAGAAATCATTATGTGAACCAGTACGGACTGGTAATTGCAAATAAAATTCGCCGATTAGAAGATCTCATGACTAAGCGCGCAAGATATCTAACAGCATTAAACTTTCTGAAGAGATGTCGCGACAATAATATCATTCCTACGTGTGTCAAAATATCCACTAAAAAGGACATTCGAGGAAGCGCTAAGATCTTAAATCAGGCAAGTAAAAAGTTGTTACGAACGGTAATCCAACAAAAACGCTCCGATCTACATACCATAAACAAATCCATAGACACATCATTCAGTGAGTTAAAGGCAGTTTTAACGACATTTGATTATAATGTTTGCATCGAAATGTTAAATAAACGAGAAATTAATAAATATAACGAATGCAAAAACAAACATATAGTAAAATATCAAAAATTAACGACCAAATTAAATGTCAAACATCTGAGTCAACGTGAGAACGAAACGCAACCATTGACTACGAACGCGGATCATAGATTAAGCGCGGTCTATAATCTGTCAAAACAAACTCTGGATGATGCAACAATTAGAGTATTGTCGAAAGGCCTAAATTTTGCTTTAACACCTAAAAAATTACCGTACGAAGAAATTATCTGTAGTGTCGAGGACTGTTTATTTAAAAACAATATGCGAAAGGAAGATTTGGAAGCGATACGTCAAGACATTTCGTCTATGTTACGTCGAAGTTCAGCGCCAAAACCGAATCTACCTAAAGACGAATTTAAAGCGTTGAATAACCTACGCAATAAACGAGAACTCACGATTCTCCGCGCAGATAAGGGAAATGCCACGGTAGTCATGGATACGTCGGATTATAATTCTAAAATACAAGAACTTTTGTCGGATGCAAGTACTTATAAAAAGGTTAAAAATGACCCAACAAATAACACACTCAAAACAACTAGTGATCTCATAAAGAAACACTCCGAAAGATTAAATCTAGACGTAAAATCGATAATACCTACGTGTGCCAAACCACCGAAGTTGTATGGGTTACCAAAAATACACAAGCCCAATGCTCCACTACGTCCTATAGTGAGCCAAATCGATTCACCAACTTACAAATTGGCTCAACACTTAGCGAATATACTCTCACCGCTCAAGGGACATACAAGAGCACACACAAAGGATTCCTACCATTTTGTCAGCGAGATTAAAGACCTACATCTGGCAGACAATGAAACTATGGTCAGTTTTGATGTGCAGTCTCTGTTCACATGCTTACCTGTTGAAGACTGCATCTCGATTGTTACTAGAAGGCTAGAGCAAAACAACATGCCCGTAGAATATGCAGTATTACTTAGACACTGCCTTACATCTGGCTACCTATTGTGGAAGGAGGAGTTCTACAAGCAAGTAGATGGAGTGGCGATGGGCTCACCTGTATCTCCCATTGTTGCCGATATATTCATGGAGGACTTTGAGGAGAAAGCCCTGCGTACTTCTCCCGTAAAACCAAGATTCTACAAGCGGTATGTAGACGACACTTTCACAATTCTCCCTTTAGATAAAGTAACTGCATTTCTAGACCATCTTAACTCCTTAAATTCTAAAATTCAGTTCACAATGGAGTTAGAGGCAAACAATTCTTTAGCTTTTCTAGATGTGTTAGTAATTCGGAATCCTGATAACACCTTGAGCCACACTGTGTATAGAAAAAAGACCCATACAGATAGATATTTAAACGGTGATTCTCACCACCATCCTTCACAGTTAGCTACCGTGGGTAAATCTTTGTTTCAGAGAGCACGAGGGATCTGTGACAGTAAACATCTGGCCGCCGAGCTCCAACACGTCAAGCAAGTTTTGCACGACAATAAGCTTCGGGTCCCGCGCCTACGTCACAGTGAACGAGTGAAGCCGGCCACAGTCGAGCGAGTGCCTGCTGTACTGCCATATGTCAGAGGTGTCACTGACAAGATTGGCTACATCTTGAAGCGTGCGTCCATTAAAACATATTTCAAGCCGCCGAAGAAGATTAGTCAGTTTTTACCATCAGTCAAGTGTAATATTCCTCTGCAAGATGCAGGAGTGTACAAGCTTGATTGTGAATGTGGTCTCTCTTATATAGGACAAACTAAAAGATCTATCAAAACCCGCGTTAAAGAACACATAGCTGATGTGAAGAATAGACGCTCCGGGAAGTCTGCAGTCTGTGAACATGTACAGGATCGCCCCCGTCACTACATTAGATTTGATAGACCACAAATCCTCGCTAAAGAACACCGATTCCTTCCAAGGATGATTCGCGAGGCTATTGAAATCAAGAAACATCCTAATTTCAATAGAGAAGATGGCTGGGTGCTACCATCTGCTTGGGATCCCATAATTAATAAAATTAAATCCCAACCCAAGCATACAACTGCAAGACTTCATGATACTGTAAGTTCATACTGCGGAGATCGGAACAAAAATTAAAAAAAAAAAAAAAAAAAAAAAAATTAATAATTTTTAATCTGGAGGTAGCCGTGGTTAACTATGACATTGGGACGTCATACACCTCAGTCCCCCCCGTGAACATGAGTGCTGTAAAGTACTTGAAACGTCGGGAATATAAAATAAGTTAATATACGCGATAAAATCCGTAAAATTAGTTTTATTTAAATGTGTAGTGTTCGCGTAAATATAAGAAATCATTATGTGAACCAGTACGGACTGGTAATTGCAAATAAAATTCGCCGATTAGAAGATCTCATGACTAAGCGCGCAAGATATCTAACAGCATTAAACTTTCTGAAGAGATGTCGCGACAATAATATCATTCCTACGTGTGTCAAAATATCCACTAAAAAGGACATTCGAGGAAGCGCTAAGATCTTAAATCAGGCAAGTAAAAAGTTGTTACGAACGGTAATCCAACAAAAACGCTCCGATCTACATACCATAAACAAATCCATAGACACATCATTCAGTGAGTTAAAGGCAGTTTTAACGACATTTGATTATAATGTTTGCATCGAAATGTTAAATAAACGAGAAATTAATAAATATAACGAATGCAAAAACAAACATATAGTAAAATATCAAAAATTAACGACCAAATTAAATGTCAAACATCTGAGTCAACGTGAGAACGAAACGCAACCATTGACTACGAACGCGGATCATAGATTAAGCGCGGTCTATAATCTGTCAAAACAAACTCTGGATGATGCAACAATTAGAGTATTGTCGAAAGGCCTAAATTTTGCTTTAACACCTAAAAAATTACCGTACGAAGAAATTATCTGTAGTGTCGAGGACTGTTTATTTAAAAACAATATGCGAAAGGAAGATTTGGAAGCGATACGTCAAGACATTTCGTCTATGTTACGTCGAAGTTCAGCGCCAAAACCGAATCTACCTAAAGACGAATTTAAAGCGTTGAATAACCTACGCAATAAACGAGAACTCACGATTCTCCGCGCAGATAAGGGAAATGCCACGGTAGTCATGGATACGTCGGATTATAATTCTAAAATACAAGAACTTTTGTCGGATGCAAGTACTTATAAAAAGGTTAAAAATGACCCAACAAATAACACACTCAAAACAACTAGTGATCTCATAAAGAAACACTCCGAAAGATTAAATCTAGACGTAAAATCGATAATACCTACGTGTGCCAAACCACCGAAGTTGTATGGGTTACCAAAAATACACAAGCCCAATGCTCCACTACGTCCTATAGTGAGCCAAATCGATTCACCAACTTACAAATTGGCTCAACACTTAGCGAATATACTCTCACCGCTCAAGGGACATACAAGAGCACACACAAAGGATTCCTACCATTTTGTCAGCGAGATTAAAGACCTACATCTGGCAGACAATGAAACTATGGTCAGTTTTGATGTGCAGTCTCTGTTCACATGCTTACCTGTTGAAGACTGCATCTCGATTGTTACTAGAAGGCTAGAGCAAAACAACATGCCCGTAGAATAGGCAGTATTACTTAGACACTGCCTTACATCTGGCTACCTATTGTGGAAGGAGGAGTTCTACAAGCAAGTAGATGGAGTGGCGATGGGCTCACCTGTATCTCCCATTGTTGCCGATATATTCATGGAGGACTTTGAGGAGAAAGCCCTGCGTACTTCTCCCGTAAAACCAAGATTCTACAAGCGGTATGTAGACGACACTTTCACAATTCTCCCTTTAGATAAAGTAACTGCATTTCTAGACCATCTTAACTCCTTAAATTCTAAAATTCAGTTCACAATGGAGTTAGAGGCAAACAATTCTTTAGCTTTTCTAGATGTGTTAGTAATTCGGAATCCTGATAACACCTTGAGCCACACTGTGTATAGAAAAAAGACCCATACAGATAGATATTTAAACGGTGATTCTCACCACCATCCTTCACAGTTAGCTACCGTGGGTAAATCTTTGTTTCAGAGAGCACGAGGGATCTGTGACAGTAAACATCTGGCCGCCGAGCTCCAACACGTCAAGCAAGTTTTGCACGACAATAAGCTTCGGGTCCCGCGCCTACGTCACAGTGAACGAGTGAAGCCGGCCACAGTCGAGCGAGTGCCTGCTGTACTGCCATATGTCAGAGGTGTCACTGACAAGATTGGCTACATCTTGAAGCGTGCGTCCATTAAAACATATTTCAAGCCGCCGAAGAAGATTAGTCAGTTTTTACCATCAGTCAAGTGTAATATTCCTCTGCAAGATGCAGGAGTGTACAAGCTTGATTGTGAATGTGGTCTCTCTTATATAGGACAAACTAAAAGATCTATCAAAACCCGCGTTAAAGAACACATAGCTGATGTGAAGAATAGACGCTCCGGGAAGTCTGCAGTCTGTGAACATGTACAGGATCGCCCCCGTCACTACATTAGATTTGATAGACCACAAATCCTCGCTAAAGAACACCGATTCCTTCCAAGGATGATTCGCGAGGCTATTGAAATCAAGAAACATCCTAATTTCAATAGAGAAGATGGCTGGGTGCTACCATCTGCTTGGGATCCCATAATTAATAAAATTAAATCCCAACCCAAGCATACAACTGCAAGACTTCATGATACTGTAAGTTCATACTGCGTAGATCGGAACAAAAATTAATAATTTTTAATCTGGAGGTAGCCGTGGTTAACTATGACATTGGGACGTCATACACCTCAGTCCCCCCCGTGACCATGAGTGCTGTAAAGTACTTGAAACGTCGGGAATATAAAATAAGTTAATATACGCGATAAAATCCGTAAAATTAGTTTTATTTAAATGTGTAGTGTTCGCGTAAATATAAGAAATCATTATGTGAACCAGTACGGACTGGTAATTGCAAATAAAATTCGCCGATTAGAAGATCTCATGACTAAGCGCGCAAGATATCTAACAGCATTAAACTTTCTGAAGAGATGTCGCGACAATAATATCATTCCTACGTGTGTCAAAATATCCACTAAAAAGGACATTCGAGGAAGCGCTAAGATCTTAAATCAGGCAAGTAAAAAGTTGTTACGAACGGTAATCCAACAAAAACGCTCCGATCTACATACCATAAACAAATCCATAGACACATCATTCAGTGAGTTAAAGGCAGTTTTAACGACATTTGATTATAATGTTTGCATCGAAATGTTAAATAAACGAGAAATTAATAAATATAACGAATGCAAAAACAAACATATAGTAAAATATCAAAAATTAACGACCAAATTAAATGTCAAACATCTGAGTCAACGTGAGAACGAAACGCAACCATTGACTACGAACGCGGATCATAGATTAAGCGCGGTCTATAATCTGTCAAAACAAACTCTGGATGATGCAACAATTAGAGTATTGTCGAAAGGCCTAAATTTTGCTTTAACACCTAAAAAATTACCGTACGAAGAAATTATCTGTAGTGTCGAGGACTGTTTATTTAAAAACAATATGCGAAAGGAAGATTTGGAAGCGATACGTCAAGACATTTCGTCTATGTTACGTCGAAGTTCAGCGCCAAAACCGCTGATGCTGATGTGAAGAATAGACGCTCCGGGAAGTCTGCAGTCTGTGAACATGTACAGGATCGCCCCCGTCACTACATTAGATTTGATAGACCACAAATCCTCGCTAAAGAACACCGATTCCTTCCAAGGATGATTCGCGAGGCTATTGAAATCAAGAAACATCCTAATTTCAATAGAGAAGATGGCTGGGTGCTACCATCTGCTTGGGATCCCATAATTAATAAAATTAAATCCCAACCCAAGCATACAACTGCAAGACTTCATGATACTGTAAGTTCATACTGCGTAGATCGGAACAAAAATTAAAAAAAAAAAAAAAAATTAATAATTTTTAATCTGGAGGTAGCCGTGGTTAACTATGACATTGGGACGTCATACACCTCAGTCCCCCCCGTGAACATGAGTGCTGTAAAGTACTTGAAACGTCGGGAATATAAAATAAGTTAATATACGCGATAAAATCCGTAAAATTAGTTTTATTTAAAAATTACCAAACTTATTGTGTAGGATTGAAATGAAAATGTATATTTAGTATGTATCACATACTTATGTATTTTTGGTTTTAATATTAGTTAAAGTACCTGTATTTAACAACAAAACAACTTATATAGCAGCCTTCAAGAAAAAATATTAGTCTAGCTTTAAGATGTAAGTACATAACCTATTAATAGATTAATTATCACAGTTAAAATATTCTTCAATAAGTTCAAACTTTTTCAAATTCAAAATATTTATTCTAAGTTAAGTGTTTGGCGTTAATTTAAAGTATGATGTATCTTACAACTTAACCATCCTTTTCAGGTATTACAATAATAGGTCTGTGATTTACGTAGCTGTAATGATCATAATTAATCAAAATTATAAATGAAATTAAATTACATATGTAACTTAGCTATTATAAATCTCTAAATAAAAAATTGTTTTGACTGTAACTAAATACTATTTGAAACACAAAGCGCGCACACAACGAACGAATCGCGCTCTTACTTTTATGTTGGCTCACTTGATTCCTTCATGTACAGCAGCCCAAACTCGAGTTGGGGAGATACAAATCGAGTTAACTCGAGTTAAGCGCAACTCGAGTTGACTCATCACTAATATATCGGTATTTTTTGCCTGAGCCTACGCTGGGCCACAAACAAAACACAAACTATATAGAAACACTACGCGTTGGGCGCATTATAAATTTTAGGAGTCACAGAGTATCTTTCTATACCAAGGAGTGTTAGGAGTAATAGTGTTCTGTGATTATAAAAAATTGTGTGTATTCTGTGATAAATAACAAGAGAATGGCCGAAAGGTCTAGATACCAGGCCATAAACACCAAAAAAAAAATAACAAGAGAAAAGTCCGGTTAAACGTAGTGATCAGTGTGACCATATGTGGCAGGTTCCTGCCATTTTGGCCGGATTGGCCTCTTATTTTAGCCTGTGGCATGATCGGTTAACGTTTTATTAAACCTGGCAGTATTTGGCAGTATTGGGGTATTAAAAATATATTTCATTATGGCAACTTAAAATGACGAAAATGACAACCCTAAATACTTCGCCAGCATGTTGGGGATTTCCCTGTATTTCTCGATTTCTCGTATTATGCTTGTATCACATTCAATAAACAACTTTAAAAAAAATTGTGTATAAAGTTGATAATCTTAACACGAGTTGGTTAATACTCGTATTTCAATCAGTCATAAAAGAGACGTACTTTAGTATGGTATAGAATTTGACTTCATTATCACCATGAAATCTTGTTAATAATATTTCGTGGACGATAGTAATTATAGGTGGCGGTGATGAAGCGAAAATAAGAAAGGGCGTATAGAGCGAAGTGGAAGCAAGATCTTTTATTTTCATCATGGATCTCAAAAGCTAAAGATGATCCAGACTGTGTACTGTAACTGCAATCCGGCACCCCGGCTGTCCGCTTAAAGAAGCATGCCGCCACTAGTAAACATCAACAAAACATGAGTGGATTCAACATGCGAAAGAATATTCTCTAAAATAAATTTAATTAAGACAAAAACACGAAACAGATTTAAGGTCAACCGGGGCTAAGGCGTCTTAGGGGTTAAGGCGTCACATTCAAATATCATATGAAATACGAATTTAAGAACTACTCACGCCATCTTTTAAACATATTTAGCACCAGACTAAAATATTTAATTAGTAGATGTCGATACTGGCCTCATTTTTGTTTAAATTTTCGCCATCTTGAATATGTCACTTCACTTCGAAGCTCGCGTTAGTGATATGTGGTTATTGAATCCCCTTAAATCTCAGTGTTTTCTAGACTATCGGTGTTTTTTACCTGTAAGTACCTTTCATTCTGAAATGTTTTACGGTTTGTTTTAATTATTTTTAGTAAAGGCCTAAAGATTAATTGTCCACGTGCAGTTAAAATATTTTAGGTTATGTTTCTTTATCGGGGCTATCGCGTCTGCCTTATTGGGGTGATTGCGTCTATTGTAACGCAATAGCCCCATTGTATGAGGTCCTAAACCTTTTTATTTTAAGATAACAATAATGCAATAATTGATCTAAATACATATACACTAAAATCATTTTTTTAAATATAGTTATACCCTACTTATATATGGATGGATGAATATATGCATGTTTGTTACTCTTTCACGCCTAAACGAAAGAACAGATTTTGATGAAATTTGGTATGGAGATAGATTAGACCCTGGATTAATAAATACATAATAGGCTTTTAACAGACTTTGGAACAAGTAGGTGGTTTCTCGCGAGTGAAACGGAATTACTTTAAATATTACAAACGAAATATATTGTTTGTAATATTTGAAGTTTTTTTTTTTGGGTAATTTCACTGTTTATTTGACACATTTTTCTAGATGGTCTTTGTAATTAAACCTAAATTTTTCTTTTAGATTTTTTAAAATGGTTCGTTCATATAAAAGAATAAATAACACCAACTTACGATCTTGAAACCTTAAAGAAAGCAGTAGATGAAGTCAAAACTGGCAAAATAAATTCGTACCAAGCTGCAAAAAAGTATAACATTCCTCGTATGACTATATGTGATAGAGTAAATAACAAAAAAGGTATCGTAAAGGAGAGCCGAGGACCACCTACAGTGATTGACAGAGAAAATGAGCTCAAACTTGCAAATGGTTTACGGGTTATGGAAAAATATGGGTTCGGACTCACTTCCAAAGAAACGCTAGATTTAGTTGCCGTACACGTGAGTGAAAATAACTACAAAACACCATTCAAAAACAACAGACCCGGTTATGATTGGTTTGCTGCCTTCAAGAAGAGGCACAATTTGTCCTTAAAAAGACCTCAGGCGGTGGAAATGTCAAGAAAAGTGGCATGTGACCCTTTTATTGTTAATGAGTATTTTGATACTCTTGATGGAGTTTTGAGTGAACTTAATTTAAAAGGAAGACCTGATAAAATTTGGAACCTTGACGAGTCAAGTTTTGGAAAAGATCCCGAACGAACAAAAGTGGTTGGAGCCCGTGGATGTGCCAGTACACGCACAATCGCGTCATCTGGAAAAGATAATGTCACAATTTTGTTCACAGTCAACGCAATCGGTGACAAATTACCACCGTTGATTATACACAGAGGAAAAAATACGTGGGACCAATGGCTCTCAGATAAAGGATTTGAAAACACATCCTATGCTGCCACTAAAAATGGATGGATCGATGCAAAAGTATTTGAAAAGTACATGTTGAACACAGTGCTACCGCGTTTAAGTGAAGATCCACCCGCTTTATTAATATTTGATGGCCATTCTACCCATATCCAACTTAAAATTTTAGAAGAAGCACAAAAACGAGGCGTAACTATTATAAAATTACCATCACATGCAAGCCATCTTCTGCAGCCATTAGATTTATCAGTTTTTAAATCAATGAAAAACACTTGGGATGCAAAACTTGTGCATTGGCAACGGTTAAATGTGGGCACTAAATTGCCAAAAGATGAGTTTAGTCGCCTTCTTGGAGAAGTGTGGTGTGAATTAGACACAAAAATAATTAGAAGTGGCTTTAAAAAAGGGGGCATATATCCATTTGACAGAAACGTAGTTGCAGACGAAAAATTTGATCCAGAATCATTGAAAAGGTTCAGGGAACATAAAACGATACCAAAACAGATTCAGACATTAAAAAAGTTAAGTTTGGCGGCCGTTACCCAAGAGTTGAGCATTAGCAAAAATCCCATAGCAGCGTCATCAAAATTAGTTTTGCCAAACCAGGAGATGAAATTTGATAAGTCTAATGATTCAAAGGTAATTAGAATTATTGAAGATAGAATTTTGGCTCCCTCGGAAAGAGTTTCTTTCGAAACTTTATTATTGCAGACAATAAAGAAAAGTGACTCGACAATAAAATTGAAAAAAACTAAAATTGCTAGGGGGTGTGAAATAATAACGCGAGAACAGTTTATAGAAAAAAAACGATACGAAGAAAAAATAAAGCAAGAAAAGGAAAGAACTGCCATAAAAATCCCCAAAACAAAATATATAAAAAAAAATTGGACCAAAATCGAAAAAGAAATTGTATAAAATTACAACAACAAGATGAGACTGATGAAAGCAAAGATATTAAAAAAAACCTTGTAGTAAGAGCTTATCTAAGCAAAAACCTAATAAAAATGTTAAAAAGAAAGCTAAGAAACAAAAGAAGTGTTTTGATTATGACGAAGAATCTGAAAGTGAATTAGATATTAGTTTTGCTGAAGTTTCCGGTTCTGCTGAACTTTCTGATGAAGATTTTGATACCTATCGTGAAAACTTTTTAGCGGAAATAAAAAGTGATGATAACTTTCTCGAAGATTTGTTGCAAGCCACAACAGAAGAAAAAGAAAATGACAAATCTTACGTAAATAATGATGTAGACACTACAAATATTGAACAATTTGAACCGAATTTAAACAAAAAGAACCTAGAAGTTAGTGATTGGATACTAGTAAGATCCACAACAAAAAAGTCTGTGAAGTATTTTGTGGGGACCATCATTTCTATTAATGACAATAACATTCCTAACGTCAAATTTTTAAGAAAAATAAAAAATAGTAAATTTGTTTCCTTTCATTATCCAGACGTGGAGGATATATCAGAAGTAAAGAATGATGATGATATCATAATGTTCCTTGAAAAGCCTGATATATCTCGAAGAGGGCATATTACTTTCAAAGAAAATTTTAAAATGTATAACATTCAGTGATTGTCAAATTAATTTAGTAATTAAGAGGACCTGAGTGAGAGTGACAATATCTATAAAATTGCATGTGATCTCATTACCTGATTATTGTGATAACAATGATAATGAAACTAATATTAATTAATAATAATGTTTGTTAAGGTACTTCACACCTAGCGAATGTTACACAATTAAAGTCAAATTTTTACATACAACATTCAACATACAATAGGTATGTAAGATTACACTATTTAAAAAACTGATTATTAAGAATTTAGTAATGATGACAGTATTAACTAAATAAAACATCTCATACTTTTTTGTATTCGCTTTTTTATTTTCTATTAGAACTCGTATTTTTATTATACACTATTTACCTAACTTCAATGTGTTTGTTTTTTTTTTTCTATTTATAAATGCTAGGTGTATAAAAGTGGAACTTGTTTGCAAATTATGTCAATGGCAACTTTTTTTTCTCACAAGTAATGAGAAAAAAATCGTTTGATACCTCTGGAATTTAGGATGGGGCGAATGCGTCTACCACTTAAAGTATAAATTTGACGCCATAGCCCCAAATTTTTTTGTTCGACTTAATAGGAGAGACCAAGCCAAGAATATCGCTTATAAAATGATAACTAGCTATATCATGAGCGATCTAATATATTTTTTCGATTAATTGTGTTACGAAGGCTTCCTATTATGCGGTACTTGCTAAAGACGCCTTTGCCCCACCTGGGGCTTTTGCGTCTAAAAATCTCAACTTGTAAAGAATGGGTGTTTTCAAGCAAGGGTTTTAAAAATATCACGAAATAATATTTAAATATAAAATTTTATTAAATAATGTGTTATATGTTTTAATTCACATTGTTTTAAATTATACAACTAAATTAATATGATCAGTTAAAAATGCCGCTTAAAGTATCGTGACGCATTAGCCCCGGTTGATAAATAAACATTTAGCTTCTATCTTGTACGTTAAACAAGCATGGCGATTGCATTGCATTCGAACCAACGAAAGATATGTTTAATTTCAATTTAAAAACTATAGCATTTATATGTGTATTTTGACGTTTCTTAGTATAATACAATGGTAAATAAAGTTGGCAGTATTTAGGCATTTTATTACAGATTTTGGCAGGATTTGGCAGGTTTTTAACCAGAGTATGGCAGGATCTGTATTTTAAAGATGGTCACACTGGTAGTGATTATATTCTCTTTGAGTCCGGTCACGCGTAGTGTGTCTATATAGTTTGTGAGTCCGGTATGTTGATAAAAAGAGAATTCAATAATCAATTTTAATAAAGCTATAGAAAACAGCAATGGCCTTTAGTGAAGGTGAAGTTTGTAGAATTTGTTTAAGCGTTAATATACGCATGTTTGCACTAAAGGAGACTGGCCTCCAAAATTTGTATAAGACATTGACGAACAGTTTTGTAAGTTTTTTAATATTTATTTATTGCTAAATGAAGTTGCGGTAATTTATTGTTATCACTGAAGAAATACATTATGTTGCCCGATATATGTTCTAAGATGTAGCGTTAAATATAGTGACAAATACAACCAGAACCTGAAAAATAACAATTAGCCTGGTATCCTGGGTCGCACTAAAATCAGTATTATCATGTAAGTAAAGCCCAGTAGGATATATACTTGGGTACGGAAGGAGCGGCATGTTGCGCAACATGTCTCAACTAATACGTGGAATGTCCCGAGACATGTCGCGGAACTTTTTGCAGGCCACACTAGTCAGTAGTCAGTGCTTATAGAAATGTCTCCCAAAGAGGTTGTGGCGATTAGTGCTGTGTACGTAGTGCTTATTGCGGGAGTGAAACGTAAGCGAAAGTAAAGGTGGTGGAATCAGAATTCCTTACTACAATGAGAAGGAAGAGGAATAGATATTTTAAGTGATCTCCGAATGTCTGACGGATCTTTTGTGAATTTTACTCGAATGTCAACATCTGATTTTGAAACGTTATAACAAATGATCGGATCTTCCATAACCAAACAGGATACTATACTATGGAATGCTGTTGCCCTCATATCAGTATCAGACTTGCAATTGCATTAAGATACTTGTTGACTAGAGTTTTTTATGCTTCTTTGTCATACACTTTTCGAGTGTTGAAACAACTGATCGGCAGAATAGCACCAGAAGTTAGTGGTTAGAAGTATCCCATAACAAAATATGACTCTGGTTAAGTTCAAGAAGTAAAAGCACGGTTTAATTTCCCCACACAACTGACATGTTGCAAGTAAAGTTGTACACACAACTACACCCGGTAACAAATGACGTGACACTGACGCCGGACACGTGTACTCTCTCTCGGAGAGGGAATAAGCAACATGTCCCAAGTCACTAACAATGTTCTGGGTCACTGTGCAATGTAGCATCGTCATGTAGATTGAGTGTTCCACATCATCTTGCGGGACAAAATGGCTCCTAGTGTATCTGGGTCTTAGTTTAGTATAGTTTACAACGTGCTGATTTCCGCAACTCCACATCTATGTGTGTATTTTACGTGTGGGCAGGAATAATATGCTTATTCGAGCCATGAGATCTCCCCGAAGAAGCTCAACAGTCCTTTGATGTTGCATGCAACTTCGGGCAGTGACCTCGGCGTGCCGAGATGTTTAGCCCTGTACGTAGCGACCTCTGGACATTTCAATATCACATGGGCCGCCATTTCTTCTTCCCCCAGACATGCCCTGCACAGGGGATTATCTGTAACACCTATAGTAAATAAATGCTTGTTAAAGTTGCCATGTCCTGTGATAGCACTTGTTATATACTGGTCTGCGGCTTGTTCAGTCTCATTAGAACTTTGGTTAAACAACTGTTTATTTCAGGCAGGGCCTCCCTAGCTTGTCTACAGTCTATTAGATTTTTCCAAAGCTGAGCATGTAGATTAGTGAAGTGTCAAATATCTGGGTCTTAATTGTACTACATTCTCCTTCCATTCCTTCCATGCAACCCGCACTGCTGCATAGATTTTGTTCCTGGTGTCTGTTCTAGTACATATTACTTGAATGACTATTATTGTGATTTTTATCAACAAATTAACATTTACCTTGGTTTGGTTGTTCAGCAAATTAAAACAGTTCTATCGGACTATTAAAATGAGAGAATAGAGTAGAAAGACTTATTATCATTATTTTATATGTGGTAGAGCCGGACTGCAGCTATATTAAGGTTGCATCATGGATGGGTCGGCTCGACCGGGGTGGTACTACACTTTCACGGAATGTGTAGTACCACCCACCATCCTGTGTTTTGTTTCAATATCCTCCTACCACAAGCATTATCAGTTCACTTATAGTGATAAGAGAAGTATTTGTAATGTTCTTAGTGATGATAGCAGTTTGAAGTTAATGTAGGTAATGTAGTTGATGGATGTAGGTGGCTTGGAACTGTAGGAGTTTCTTTCTGCCTAGATATCATCCTCTTACCATTTTCTGGCACCAAGCAACAGTATGTGTCCCAGTCTGAAGGACATCGAGACCCAGGCTGTGATGCATTACATCTTAGTCTTCAGAGGTAACATTGCATCTATAGCCATTGCTTGAAGTTCGTTGCAGGTGCCCATGATGCCCATTAGTCACTTACTAGATGGTAAGTTTATTTGTCACTTCAATATTATAAAAAATGATGTTGACAAATTAAAATATGGTAGCAAATAATTTTTATTACAAACTTATATACACTTATGTATTTGAATACTATTTCTTATTTATGAAGATTTTCATATTTTCAGTTGGATGAGAATGAGGGACCAATAATTGTCTGTTTCACCTGTCATGCAAGACTCATTCGTTGCAGAAGATTACAACAACAGGCTATTGAGTCAAATGTGGTTCTGGAGCAGTTGCTTTCAGGAGGATCCATGGTATTATCCATTCCATCCATTAAAACCTATAAAAGTCCACTGCTGAACATAGGTCTCACTCATAGATTGCTTCATAGGAGGGATTTTGCCAAATTTGCCACACTTGGCAAGTTGGCAACCGTAGTTTATATTAGTCTAAGTTGTCATCAGGAAGATGCGGCCGCCCTACCTCTGTTTCTGTTTCCTTCTGTTGCCTCTTACGACACCCATCCCGTGGATAGGTATATAGGATAGTGCAGGGGTCGGCAACCTGCGGCTCTTTGGATGTGAAGCTGCGGCTCTAGTTTCATACGCAAATATTATTTATTTTATAAAAAAAATTATAAATCGATCCATACTGAGCCATTTGGGGTTGATAGTGGATCTCTAGAAATCCAATTGATCGATTTAAAAAGTAAACCTTTGTGGAGTTGAAAATTTACAGAGTTGATAAGGAAGTTGAAAAAGTTGGAGGTCCAGAAATGTATGTACGTAACGCAACAAAAATGAACGGCTTTAAAAGAAAGGCTGCGAGTTGAGTTATATTTGACGCATGGAATAGTCTTCCAGATTGCTATAGTGAGGTGAAGAAGTTGGCATTTGGAGTGCTGACTATCTTCGGATCGACATATTCGTGCGAGCAAGCATTCTCTTGCATGAATATAATTAAAAGTAAAATTCAGATTCGTGTTTGAAACTTAAAACAACAAGTTATTTAAGCCAAATTTATCCAAACTTTCTAAAACCATGCAAAGCCAAAACTCCCATTGAATTTGTTTGCTCAATTGTTTGTACTTGAAGTATAAGTTAGTGTTGTAAGACTTACAATGTAAATAAATGTTTGTTTTAATTTTTTACTTAAATAATAAGTGATTATCTAATAATACCATATATATATATATATATATATATATATATATAAAAGGTTGCCAACCCTGGTGATAGTGGATATTCTTACACTGTCACTGCACAATCCACTTTTCTATGCTGCTTCCCATTGCTATATGGGAGAATGTTTCTAGTGTTCAAAGTTAAGTTTGTCCTTCAATCCAACTTACTTTTGTTAGAGCAATAGTCCTTATTTTTACAAAAACAATTATCAAACTGTTTATACTGTTATATATTACCCTATTGTATATAAACAAATCTCAATAATAAAGATAAATCTTTGTCAATTTACAGCTTTCGTGAATCTGAATCCAAAAGTTGTTGAGACACGATTCTCGGGATAGATGAACTATGTACATTCTTATTTAAGTTTACGCTGAACCCTCACTTTTGTCCAGTGTTTATTATTATTTGAAGTTGTTGTCAGGAAGATGCTGCCCCCCGATCTCCTGTTTCAGTTTCCCTCTGCCCCTTTTTACGACATCTGCGGGATGGCAGGGGGTAGTATGGGTTCTCCTACTCCACCACTATAGTGGCTTTTTCTCTCATTTGAAAAAATTATTTCCTTTCAGTCAATACCAAAACCGCATAAGGTTAGAGGTGAGATTAAATTCACACCAATTTATCATATAGACATCTGGCCTGTAGAGTGTGATATAGACAATGATTGCAAGGACGAAATTTTTTGCCTTGATGCCGTTAAAGTTGAGGAGGAGATTTTCGAATATGAGAATTCCAAATTGGAAGTAAATGAGAATCATGAAACAGGTAAGATATACCCCTTTTTTGATATTACTAAAATAAGGTACAATTTACCTTATGGCAAGTGGTTACTGTAGCCCGTAGACACAAAATAAAGAGGGCTTCATGTGTAATGTACTGAATTACTGATTTACCTTTGTTTAAATTCAAAGTGCATGTCAAAAGCACTCTTATTAATACATTAAAAAAATATTTTTACCCTGTCAGCTAGTTTGTATGTCACTAAGATACATACTGGTAAGCAACCAATTATCTTTGCCATCTTCTTAGCGTCAGTACTAGGTGGTGTGACTCCATGTTTGCCTAAGAGTTGATCTAATTGTGCCTGCCCAGATGGACTCCTCCCGCCTCCTCTTACCTATTTCTGCCGTCAAATAGCAGTGCATGCACTGCTGTGTTCCATTCTGATGGGTATAGAGTCAGAATAATCACAGGCTGTGGGTCATTCCATTTTAGTTGTGGTAGAGCCATGCTGCAGCTATATTAGTAGTATAGTTATAGCACGAATGGGTCGGCTCGACGGGGGAAGGACCATGCTCTCACAGAATACCAGTGTAAAATAGCAGCTTAACACTGCTGTGTTTCGTATGGTGATTGTAGAGAACTGGATTCCTTTTTTACTGGAAAAGAGGGATTCCATCGTAGTCCTCATGGGTGACAATGCATCTGCATTTTGATTCTTTATTGAGGACAGATGTATATGTCTATGGGTCACAGCGACCATTTACCATCGTGTGGACTGTGTGCTCGTTTGTCACCCTATCCTATAAAAATTAAAATGAAAAGATGAGCGCATTGCATCATTAGATCTTCATCATTACAGCCTTCACAAGTCCACTGCTGAACATAGGTCTCACCCACGGAATGCCACAATGCACAGGAATCCATCGCGTTCCTGCATTTCTTATTACCAAGTATGTTTTCAAAAAGGTTCTAACAATAAATTAAAGTACCATCAGTTTTTTTTAACGTAGTGTCAAAAATGTTTATTATTTAAAATGTTAATTATGTTTCTTTAAATCGTAGAAAATTTTCGTGAACTTAGTGTCTGTACAAAAATATGTCTGATGACACAGATACTGAGACTATGTTTTCTTAGATTTCTTATTCATTACTTAAATTAAAAAAAAACGGACGTTAATTAAATTGGCAATTATTAGCAACTAACTGTAAAAATTTTAGTTTTATCACCAAAAACAAAAAGTATAGTCAGACTGTCTAAAATAATTATGACCTAAATGATCTTCTTCAATCAACAAGTCAATCTTCCAATCATTCTGTATAATGCTTGTCCCGTGTGCGATTCGAAGCATCTATTATTAGATTAAGGTAGGTAATTGTAACATGGTGAGAAGGACGTCATCATTATCATTCGAATTTAGTTTCTCTACCATTCTTTCCCTCCAAAAATGAATATGAGAGACATTATTAAAAGTAAAATACTTTATATCTAGCAACATTGTATAATTATGTAATTTTATAATTTATCTATTTCTTCCTGGTTGACTGATAGAGAATGAAGGTGTCTTACAATAAAAAGTTTTACTTATAATAAATTAAATGTTCAATTCGTGTGTATTTCAGAACCATACATCATACCGACAAATCATTTTTCAAAAGCGTCTGAGAGCAAGATTAAATCAAATTCTACTGATTGTAACATAAACGATGTTCGTAAAGTAAACCTTGATTTAGAAAGGACACAAGTTGAACAAACTCCAGTACCACAACTAACGGAAATATTTCATTGTGATATTTGCGAATTTAAAACAACTCAAAAAGGTCGCATTTTGGCACATCTTAAAGCGCATGTTGCTGAACAAGTGTACTGTTGTAATAATTGTGATTATAAAAGTATTAAAAAAGATCGTTTGCAGAGACATATGAAAATACATACTGGAGAAAAACCTTTTTCATGTAATATCTGTGAATATAAATGTATAGAAAAAAGTTATTTGCAAAGGCATATGAAAAAACATACTGGAGAAAAACCTTTTTCGTGTAATATCTGTGGATATAAATGTATTGATAAAAGTAATTTGTGGTATCATATGAAAATTCATACTGCAGAAAAACCTTTTTCGTGTCATATCTGTAAATATCAATGTATTCAAAAAAGTCAATTGCAATCACATATGAAAATACATACTGGAGAAAAACCTTTTTCATGTAATATCTGTGAATATAAATGTATTCAAAAAAGTGATTTGCAAAAGCATATGAAAATACATACTGGAGAAAAACCTTTTTCGTGTCACATCTGTAAATATCAATGCATTCGAAAAAGTCATTTGCAATCACATATGAAAAAACATACTGGAGAAAAACCTTTTTCATGTACTATCTGTGAATATAAATGTATAGAGAAAAGTAGTTTGCAAAGGCATATGAAAATACATACTGGAGAAAAACCTTTTTCATGTAATATCTGTGAATATAAATGTATTCAAAAAAGTTATTTGCAAACACACATGAAAATACATACTGGAGAAAAACCTTTTTCGTGTCATATCTGTAAATATCAATGTATTCGAAAAATGGATTTGCAAAGGCATATGAAAATACATACTGGAGAAAAACCTTTTTCATGTAATATCTGTGAATATAAATGTATTCAAAAAAGTGATTTGCAAATGCATATGAAAATACATACTGGAGAAAAACCTTTTTCGTGTCACATCTGTAAATATCAATGCATTCGAAAAAGTCAATTGCAATCACATATGAAAATACATACAGCAGAAAAACCTTTTTCATGTAATATCTGTGAATATAAATGTATAGAGAAAAGTAGTTTGCAAAGGCATATGAAAACACACACTTGAGCAGAACCTTTTTTGTGAGAGATCTGGTAAAATATGTGCAATATTATGTAAACGTGTTTTATATAAATATAAAAGTATACTAGATAAAAATCCATTTGTCATGAGTTCCTTATGTAACTGTAGAACGAGTAGAAAAACCTTTCCGTGTCATATGTGCTAATTGAAACTTCATTTATTCTGAAGAAGCTAATTCAAAAACCAAAGAAGCAACCAAGTGAAATCTAACCTTGAAATATGTACCGAGTGGTTAGTGGAAACAGACCGGACCTTCATGTTTTTTTTTAAAATTTTATTTAAATCATACTAGTTTGTTTTTATTTATTCGTTTCGACATTTATCGTTACCGTTACAGCCTATAAAAGTCCGCTGCTGAACATAGGCCTCCCCCACGGATTGACTCATGGGGGGATATTTGCCATAGTTGGCATGCAGGTGGGTTGGCAACAGCGGTTTTTTATTTTTATTTGTTATTAGGAAGACGCTGCTGCCCATCTGGTTTATTTCCTCCGTCGCCTAGATATAATATATAGATATACGAGTCGAGTGTGTCGACGAGGGTTGCGTACCTTATACTCAGAATCACCAAACGGTATTCGTTGTAGGTCATACAGGTTTACGCACCAACCTCGGCACACCCCTATGAGGAGGTGGAGGAAATGTATGAGGATATCTCTAGAGCCATGCATTCCTCCAAAACCCAGTATACGGTGTTAATGGGAGACTTCAATGCAAAACTAGGCACAAGAGAGAACGGTGAGCTGAAGTTAGGGAATTTCGGATTAGGGCAACGGAACCCAAGGGGCCAGCAGCTGACCGACTTCATGGAGAAAGAGGGACACTTTATGATGAACTCTTTCTTCCAGAAGCGGCCCGACAGGAAGTGGACCTGGTCGAGCCCCAACGGTTCGACAAAAATGAGATTGACTTTATTATGAAGACCAGACGACAACTGTTCAGTGATGTCTCAGTGATCTTGAGGGTGAAAACCGGCAGCGATCACCGAATGGTGAGAGGCAGGCTGAACCTTAACGTTAAGTTGGAGATGTCACGTCATTCCAAAATCCCGAAAACTTTCAGCTCGAGCTACGAAACCGTTTTCAGTGCCTAGAAGACTGCAATGAAGTGGACGATATGAATGACAAGCTCGTGGAAACTGTCCATGCGGTCGGAGCTAAGTTTTGCGAGACCCGCCGCAGAAGAACACAAAAACTCTCCGATCACACTCTTAATCTCATGGCTGTTAGACGGGAGATGAAGCTACACTCTTCAACAGATTTGACAGCATACAGGCAACTGAACAGACAGATCTCCAAATGCAAGCGGCGGGACTTACGCAACTTCAATACAGCTTGTATTAAAGAAGCGATCGAGCGGAACCTGGGCTCCAAAGTCTTTGCTAGAGATCTGTCTGCCAGAAAGAGCCAACTGTCGAAGCTGAAGACCGAGTGTGGCAGCGTCGTTTGTGGGACACCTGAGATTTTGAGTGAGATTGAGAGGTTCTATGGGCAGCTGTACACGTCATCGTTGGAGCCACTCGCGAGTGTGAGTAACGATCCAAGAGCGAGTCTTATCCGACACTATTCCGATGATATCCCGGACGTCAGTCTGAGCGAGATTAGAATGGCTCTCCAGCACCTTAAAAACGGCAAGGCCCCAGGCAAAGATGGAATTACAGCGGAGCTTCTGAAAGCGCTTTTATACGTGGTAGAGCCATGCTGCAGCTATATTAGTAGTATAGTTGTAGCACGAATGGGTCGGCTCGACCGGGGAAGGACCATGCTCTCACAGAATACCAGCGTAAAATAGCAGCTTAACGCTGCTGTGTTTCATATGGTGAGTGTAGAGAACCGGAGACCCTTTTTACTGGAAACGAGTCATTACATCTTAGTCCTCACGGGTGACAACGCATCTGCATTTTGATTTTTAATCGAAGATAGATGAAGATGTCTATGGGCCACAGCAACCACTTACCATCAGGTGGACTGCGTGCTCGTTTGTCACCTTTACCCTATAAAAAAATGCGGGTGGAAAACAGGTACTTAAATCCTTCAGAAGCTCTTTAATTCTGTCCTCCATGGTGGCATTACACCGGAGGCGTGGAGCAGAAGTGCGGTGGTCTTGTTCTTCAAGAAAGGTGACAACGCTCTCTTGAAGAACTACAGACCAATTTCCCTTCTGAGCCTCGTCTACGTGATATTTTCGAGAGTCATTACGAATCGTCTCGCGCGCAGACTTGACGACTTCCAGCCTCTCGAACAAGCCGGTTTCCGACAAGACTTTAACACCATAGACCACATACATGCCCTTCGGCAAATTGTACAGAAGTCCGAGGAATATAATTTGCCACTATGTCTGGCGTATGTGGACTATGAGAACGCCTTTGATTCCGTAGAAATTTGGGCGGTGCTGCAGTCCCTTCAGCGATGCCAAGTTGACTGTCGGTATATCGAAGTGCTGAAGTGTTTGTACAGTAGGGCTACGATGCCTATCCGAGTACAGATCCAGAGTACGAAACCTATCGAATTGCAAGACAGGGTGACGTTATATCCCCGAAACTCTTCACCGCTGCATTGGAAGACGTTTTCAAGCTTCTGGACTGGAAAGGATACGGTATTAACATCAATGGCGAGTACATCACTCACCTTCGATTTGCCGACGATATAGTCCTTATGGCAGAACCGCTGGGGACCTAAGCACTATGCTCAATGACCTCAATAGTGCTTCCCAACGGATAGGTCTTAAGATGAACATGGACAAAACAAAGATCATGTTTAATGTCCATGTCACACCTATGCCGGTAGTTGTTGGGAGCACTAAGCTCGAAGTTGTTGACGAGTATGTTTACCTGGGACAAATAGTCCGACTAGGTAAGTCCAACTTCGACCGAGAGGTCAATCGACGGATTCAACTCGGTTGGGCAGCGTTCGGCAAATTACGGCACACTTCTCGTCAGGTATACCTCAAAACTTGAAAACGAGACTGTACAATCAGTGCGTGTTGCCCGTGATGACCTATGGTACTGAGACGTGGTCCTTCACTACTTGGAAGCTCAAAGTCACTTAGCGAGCTATGGAGAGGGCTATGCTCGGAGTTTCTCTGCGTGATAAACTTAGAAATTATATATTTTTATTTTATGGCTTTAATAAAAATAATGTTATTTTGTCAGCAAACCACACACGTTTTTATTGTTTTCTTGCAATGCCGTCCATCCAAAGGTTGTCTGGAAGAGATCGCTCTTAGCGATAAGACCGCCCATTGTACCACATTTCTTTTTCTTACTTTTTAGTAATATTTTTGTTATTTTTTGGCGTACAATAAAGTGTTATCTATCTATCCGCAGTAGAATTAGAGTGACCGACATAGCCCAACGGATTAGTAAGCTGAAGTGACAATGAGCCGGCCATATAGCTCGAAGAACCGACAGCCCATGGGGAAAAAAGGTTCTCGAGTGGCGGCTTCGTTCCGGCGGACGAAGTGTAGGGCGTCCCCCCACTAGATGGAGTGACGACCTGGTAAGATATGCAGGAAGTCGATGGATGCAGGTGGCTCAGGACCGTGCTTTGTGGCATTCCTTGGGGGAGGCCTATGTTCAGCAGTGGACTTGTGAAGGGCTGTAATGATGATGATGATGATAGATATAAGAATATCCACTACCCCTTATCATCCCGTGTGTGTCGTAGAGGCGACAGAAAGAAACAAATCAGAAGACGTGCAGCAGCGTATTCCTACAAAAATAAAAATAAAAATTGTGTTGCCAACCCGCGTGCCAAGCGTGGCAACTATGGCAAATATCCCCCTATGAGGCAATATATGCGGGAGGCCTATGTTCAGCAGTCGACTTTAATAGGCGCTAACAATAACAAAATAAGCGTCGTAACGAAAAAAAGGATAAACATTAGCAATCAATTAAATAAAAAAAAAAACATGGTCTGGTCTGTTTCCACTAACCTCCCATTTGTTTCATATTTTAAAGTTCAATTTTTTTGGTTTTTGAATCAGCTTCTTCAGAATAAATGCAGTTTCAATTAGCACAATACAAGGCACGTAAAGGTTTTTCTACTCGTTCTATTATTCCGTACAATATGGCTCTTGTAGTCGAGTTATTAATTCATTTCATATTTACACTGTAAAATGTCCAGACTGAATTCGGAGTGAAACTGAAACATGAAACTCCTGCCGTGGCAGCTAAATATAAATTAAAGTGAAAGAAACTTACTTCACTACAATTTTTTTTTATTTCAGGTTTACTTTGATCTTATAGATTATCTTACGCTAATGAAGGAAATGTTTAAGTACTGTAAGGCAGTTTTCTTGCAGAGGCTTTGTTTAGTTAGGTGTTGTTGTAAAGTGAAATGTATCTTCACGATTGTTTGAACTTTTTGTTAAATTCTATATAAGTCAAAGACTTGTATACTACTCGAGCGGCAATTCAGAATAAAAACCGTGTGACAGCTGTGGATCGCGGGTAGCCGGCACGGTAAATATGCTGGTTACGGTGGCAATCATGGCAACGGCGGGGCAGGGGGTGCTAAGGATCTCCGGTGGAGCTTTGGTTGCCAACTAAGACGACTCCACCTGGCTACATTTAACGCACGTACCCTGACGACTGACGAGGAGATCCTGGAGTTGAAAGAAGAGATAGATAAGTTGCGCTGCAATATTATAGGATTATCTGAGGAGGAGAGGGGAAGAGAGAAAAATGAGGCCTTATCATTTATATGTCATTTATTCAGAAGAAAAACCTATACATAATATACACAAATATATTGATACATTCGTTTTATTAAACTATTCATTTATAAGTATTTCTGGAATACATTCATAACTATGAACTTAACTACTAAGCCATAGCATAAAATAAATTTTCCCGTTAATCGGGTAATAGTTAAGCTGCTGGCATATACAATAATTTTTCACGCACACTAGCATCTTTACAAATTGTCTCATGCCCAATTTCACCAACATCCCCTACACAATCACATAGACGACCTCTAAGCTAAAAGGTTCCCTAAACCAACCCATAACCAAAAAAGCAATGGCAGAAAAATAGTTGACAAAAATTATAGCGTCTAGAAATAAGTTATATATAAAATGAGTTGTATTACTTTTCTATGATTTTTCAAATAAAAATGTATTTTAATTAAAGCCACAGAAAAAAACAAACATTTTTGGGAATATCAAATGACTGAAATCATTTTACTCTATTCAAATGTTGCCATTTAGTATATTCCTACTATTTTCGTATACACTTTGTAACACTACCAACACAACACACAAAATATTTTATATTATTATAAGTAATAAATGTACTATCAGTAATAACAAAAATAAAGGTAATATGGCTGAGAATAAGTCTCTTACAAAGAATTTCCTACAATAATACATTATCTCAATCATAGTACTATGTAACAATTCCATTTAATGTTATGCCAACACTAGCTAAAATAAAATGTCACTGTTTTTTTTACTGGCTTTACGGCTCTGGGTTCTAACCCTTCTGAGAATATCACTATGGTACAAAAGCCCTGGAGCCATGCCAGAAATATAAAAATAAAATAAAATAAGTCTCCATTTAAGCAAGTAATGCTTGTGTTTGGAAACCCCGCTCTTCCTTATCTATATATTATATAATATACATTTATAATATGCGAATATATAATAGAGATACAATAATCTAAAAACTCTCAATTATGTATTAAGCTAACATCAAACAAACAGCATTTTTATGAATGTTTGGTTCAGTTCATTAAAATATTACATTATGATGACTTGACTATCATTTTAATTTTGAAAGAATACAAATATAATTTTTTTGATAAATCTTTTACAGTGGCGCAGCACTGGTCTCAGAAATATCACGGGGATGGTGAGGCAGCAAGGATTTCATCTTGCACTTAGTAACACTATATATTTCTATTATTTTTTGACATTGGTATCTACAACTGTCCACAATTACTTAAATGTATTAAATTTAATAGCAAAATCGAATTAACCTTGCAGTTTTTCTAGTAACATGAGCATTTCGGAATATTATGTGAGAGCGCTGACGGTATTCACATTAAGATTCGTAATATTACGGCTATGGCGGTGAAAGGGTTAATACAAAAATACGTATTCATGTATTATTTTAATGAAGAAATAACATATTTCTTTCATATTTGGACTGATAAATGTTTTCATTTTGTGAATATTTCAATAAAAATATCATATTTTTAGTCTATTTTTGACAAGTCACTGTATTTGACACTCAGTGTTACCTGTGCATCGACTGTATTGCCATATTGCCGTTCCCCACATTTCTAGTTTTAATGTGGTCCTCATTATATTTTCGTTCTCCACTTGATGTAGGGTGGTCATAAGATGTCAAGGATGAGGCTGATAATAAAAACGTTTTTAAATATTATTGTATAAAATAATGTAATTTATATGATGTAAAATAAAATATTTCTTTTCTATTCCAGGTCGTACCTAAACTTTCAAAATGTATTAGGAATACCTAATAATGGTTCTGCAAATACCTAGTTTAAGTGTACTTTTTAATTAATTGAATATCCCTTACCTATGCATAATTTTTTATTAAATAATAAGTATTTATTTAATCAATATTTTGAGCTTTGTGATGAATGCTTGCACGTAAGTTTGCTAGCAAATATCTGTAGAATGATGTTATTCTTTTTGTTTGTAATTCTTTTAATTCTATTTGTAACCTACATAAGTTTTAATAAAAATTATTATTATTACTATTATTATTCTGGTTATTTTTTATTTTAACGTATAAGAGATAGCCACTATCCCCAAGGAAATGGCTGCCTACATACTCCCCTCTTTCAAACTTTCTAAAAGTATTTTTAAATAAATCTAATTTTACGGATGTTATCGCGTATATTAACTTATTTTTATATTCCCGACGTTTCGGGTGCTTTCCAGCACCCGTAGTCACGGGGGACTGAGGTGTTTGACGTCCTGCTGTCATAGTTAGCCCGGCTACCTTCAGTTTTTTAATATTAATTTTTGGTTCGATTTACGCAGAATGAGCTTACAGTATCTTGAAGTCTAGCAGTGGTATACTTGGGTTTGGATTTGATTTTATTAATTATGGGATCCCAAGCAGATGGCAGCACCCATCCATCTTCTCTATTGAAATTAGGATGTTTTTTAATTGCAATAGCCTCGCGAATCATCCTTGGGAGGAATCGGTGTTCTTTTGCGAGGATTTGTGGTCTATCAAATCTAATGTAATGGCGGGGACGATCTTGAACATGTTCACAAACTGCAGACTTCCCGATACGTCGGTGCTTCACGTCAGCTATATGTTCTTTAACGCTGGTTTTAATAGCTCTTTTTGTTTGTCCTATGTACGAGAGACCACATTCACAATCCAGCTTGTACACTCCTGCATCTTGTAGAGGGCTATGACACTTGACGGGTGGTAAAAATTGACCAATCTTCTTCAGCGGCTTGAAGTATGTTTAATGGAAGCTCGCTTCAAGATGTAGCCAATCTTGTCTGTGACTCCTCTGACATAGGGTAGTACAGTAGACACACGCTCGACTGTGGCTGGCTTCACTCGGTCACTGTGACGTAGGCGCGGGACCCGAAGCTTGTTGTCTTGTAGTACTTGCTCGACGTGCTGAAGCTCGGCGGCCAGATGTTTTCTGTCACAGATCCCTCGTGCTCTCTGAAACAAAGATTTTCCCACGGTAGCTAACTGTGAAGGATGATGGTGAGATTCACCATTTAAATATCGGTTGGTATGGGTATTTTTTCTGTACACAGTATGACCAATAGTGTTATCAGGATTTCGGATGACTAAAACATCTAGGAAAGCTAAAGTATTGTTTGCCTCTAACTCCATTGTGAATTGTATTTTAGGGTTTATGGAATTAAGGTGGTTTAAAAATGCAGTTACTTTGTCAGATGGTAAAATTGTGAAAGTATCGTCTACGTACCGATTGTAGAATCTTGGATTTACAGGAGCAGCAAGAAGGGCTTCCTCCTCAAAGTCCTCCATGAATATGTCGGCGACTACGGGAGATACAGGTGAGCCCATTGCCACTCCGTCTACTTGCATGTAGAACTCTTCTTTCCACAATAAATAGCCAGATGTGAGGCAGTGTTTGAGTAATACTGCATATTCTGTAGGCATGTTGTTATCTTCTAGCTTTCTAGTAACAATTGAGATGCAGTCTTCAATAGGTAGGCATGTGAATAGTGACTGAACATCAAAACTGACCATAGTTTCATTGTCAGCGAGATGTAGGTCTTTAATCTCACTAACAAAATGGTATGAATCCTTTGTGTGTGCTCTGGTATGTCCTCTTAGTGGTACACAGTATTTTTGCCAAGTGTTGAGCCAACTTATAAGTTGGTGAATCGATCTGGCTTACTATAGGACGTAGTGGAGCGTTTGGTTTGTGTATTTTCGGTAACCCATACAACCTCGGTGGTTTGGCACATGATGGTATTGTCGAATTCACGTCGAGATCTAATTTTTCGGAGTATTTCTTTATTAAATCAGTAGTTGTTTAAAAAAAAACAAGGTAGGATTAAAGCATGAAGCTAATACAAAGTATTTGTATTTGCTTTATGGAGTAAAGTATTCTGTGCAGCAGGACGTCAAACACCTCAGTCCCCCGCAAAGAGTATAGTAACTGTCCTATACAGGAAGTCCCCTGTGACCACGGGTGCTGGAAAGCACCCGAAACGTCGGGAATATAAAAATAAGTTAATACACGCGATAAAATCCGTAAAATTAGTTTTATTTAAAAATGTGTAGTGTTCGCGTAAATATAAGAAATCATTTTCTAAAAGTATTGCTGTTTTGGTAAATTATACCGCCGGTGCTCAAGTAAAATGCGGCAGCAAATACTACGCCGAAATCGGCGTACCCGAGCCAGTCGCGTTGCAGGCTACGGTACCGAAGATCATAATCCACAAACTAGTAAGAAGTGCTAGATCATAATCCGAAGTAAAATACCAGTTTACTTATTGAATTGTGTAAAAATAACACTACAAGAAATAAGAAAGACACTGGAATCACATACTATCATTAAGTAGCATTCAATTTCGAAATTTTAACATAAAATAACACGAGCCATAAATAAGTCACAAAATATTAATGACCATAGATAATACACTATATACCAGTAATGACGCTTTTTTTTTTGGAGTTTATGGCCTGGTATCTAGACCTTTAGGCCAAGTCTTAAGTATTTTTATTCGGTTTATTGTAATTTCCCCACTCCTTCATAGTATACTGTTTCACAATATGTTGATGCGTCACATTGTGCAGTTCTTGTCAGTCAGCGTCAGTACTAGGTGGTGTGACTCCATGTTTGCCTAGGAGTTGATCTATTTGTGCCTGCCCAGATGGACTCCTCCCTCCTCCTCTTACCTATTTCTGCCGTCAAATAGCAGTGCATGCACTGCTGTGTTCCATTCTGATGGGTATAGAGTCAGAATAATCACAGGCTGTGGGTCATTCCATTTTAGTTCTGGTAGAGCCATGCTGCAGCTATATTAGTAGTATAGTTGTAGCACGAATGGGTCGGCTCGACCGGGGAAGGACCACGCTCTCACAGAATACCAGCGTAAAATAGCAGCTTAACGCTGCTGTGTTTCATATGGTGAGTGTAGAGAACCGGAGACCCTTTTTACTGGAAACGAGGCATTCCATCTAAGTCCTCACGGGTGTCAACGCATCTGCATTTTGATTCTTAATCGAAGATAGATGTAGATGTCTATGGGCCACAGCAACCACTTACCATCAGGTGGACTGCGTGCTCGTTTGTCACCTTTACCCTATAAAAAAATGCGGGTGGAAAACAGGTACTTAAATCCTTCAGAAGCTCTTTAATTCTGTCCTCCATGGTGGCATTACACCGGAGGCGTGGAGCAGAAGTGCGGTGGTCTTGTTCTTCAAGAAAGGTGACAACGTTCTCTTGAAGAACTACAGACCAATTTCCCTTCTGAGCCGCGTCTACGTGATATTTTCGAGAGTCATTACGAATCGTCTCGCTCGCAGACTTGACGACTTCCAGCCTCTCGAACAAGCCGGTTTCCGACAAGGCTATAACACCATAGACCACATACATGCCCTTCGGCAAATTGTACAGAAGTCCGAGGAATATAATTTGCCACTATGTCTGGCGTATGTGGACTATGAGAACGCCTTTGATTCCGTAGAAATTTGGGCGGTGCTGCAGTCCCTTCAGCGATGCCAAGTTGACTGTCGGTATATCGAAGTGCTGAAGTGTTTGTGCAGTAGGGCTACGATGCCTATCCGAGTACAGATCCAGAGTACGAAACCTATCCAATTGCAAGACAGGGTGACGTTATATCCCCGAAACTCTTCACCGCTGCATTGAAAGACGTTTTCAAGCTTCTGGACTGGAAAGGATACGGTATTAACATCAATGGCGAGTACATCACTCACCTTCGATTTGCCGACGATATAGTCCTTATGGCAGAACCGCTGGAGGACCTAAGCACTATGTCAATTACCTCAATAGTGCTTCCCAACGGATAGGTCTTAAGATGAACATGGACAAAACAAAGATCATGTTTAATGTCCATGTCACACCTATGCCGGTAGTTGTTGGGAGCACTAAGCTCGAAGTTGTTGACGAGTATGTTTACCTGGGACAAATAGTCCGACTAGGTAAGTCCAACTTCGACCGAGAGGTCAATCGACGGATTCAACTCGGTTGGGCAGCGTTCGGCAAATTACGGCACACTTCTCGTCAGGTATACCTCAAAACTTGAAAACGAGACTGTACAATCAGTGCGTGTTGCCCGTGATGACCTATGGTACTGAGACGTGGTCCTTCACTACTGGCCGGATGAGGAAGCTCAAAGTCACTTAGCGAGCTATGGAGAGGGCTATGCTCGGAGTTTCTCTGTGTGATAAACTTAGAAATTATATATTTTTATTTTATGGCTTTAATAAAAATAATGTTATTTTGTCAGCAAACCACACACGTTTTTATTGTTTTCTTGCAATGCCGTCCATCCAAAGGTTGTCTGGAAGAGATCGCTCTTAGCGATAAGACCGCCCATTGTACCACATTTCTTTTTCTCACTTTTTAGTAATATTTTTGTTATTTTTTGGCGTACAATAAAGTGTTATCTATCTATCCGCAGTAGAATTAGAGTGACCGACATAGCCCAACGGATTAGTAAGCTGAAGTGACAATGAGCCGGCCATATAGCTCGAAGAACCGACAGCCCATGGGGAAAAAAGGTTCTCGAGTGGCGGCTTCGTTCCGGCGGACGAAGTGTAGGGCGTCCCCCCACTAGATGGAGTGACGACCTGGTAAGATATGCAGGAAGTCGATGGATGCAGGTGGCTCAGGACCGTGCTTTGTGGCATTCCTTGGGGGAGGCCTATGTTCAGCAGTGGACTTGTGAAGGGCTGTAATGATGATGATGATGATAGATATAAGAATATCCACTACCCCTTATCATCCCGTGTGTGTCGTAGAGGCGACAGAAAGAAACAAATCAGAAGACGTGCAGCAGCGTATTCCTACTAAAATAAAAATAAATTGTGTTGCCACCCCGCGTGCTAAGCGTGGCAACTATGGCAAATATCCCCGTATGAGGCAATATATGCGGGAGGCCTATGTTCAGCAGTCGACTTTAATAGGCGCTAACAATAACAAAATAAGCGTCGTAACGAAAAAAAGGATAAACATTAGCAATCAATTAAATAAAAAAAACATGGTCTGGTCTGTTTCCACTAACTTCCCATTTGTTTCATATTTTAAAGTTCAATTTTTTTGGTTTTTGAATCAGCTTCTTCAGAATAAATGCAGTTTCAATTAGCACAATACAAGGCACGTAAAGGTTTTTCTACTCGGTCTATTATTCCGTGCAAGATGGCTTTTGTAGTCGAGTTATTAATTCATTTCATATTTACACTGTAAAATGTCCAGACTGAATTCGGAGTGAAACTGAAACATTAAACTCCTGCCGTGGCAGCTAACTATAAATTAAAGTGAAAGAAACTTACTTCACTACTATTTTTTTTTATTTCAGGTTTACTTTGATCTTATAGATTATCTTACGCTAATGAAGGAAATGTTTAAGTACTGTAAGGCAGTTATCTTGCAGAGGCTTTGTTTAGTTAGGTGTTGTTGTAAAGTGAAATGTATCTTCACGATTGTTTGACCTTTTTGTTAAATTCTATATAAGTCAAAGACTTGTATACTACTCGAGCGGCAATTCAGAATAAAAACCGTGTGACAGCTGTGGATCGCGGGTAGCCGGCACGGTAAATATGCTGGTTACGGTGGCAACCATGGCAACGGCGGGGCAGGGGGTGCTAAGGATCTCCGGTGGAGCTTTGGTTGCCAACTAAGACTACTCCACCTGGCTACATTTAACGCACGTACCCTGACGACCGACGAGGAGATCCTGGAGCTGGAAGAAGAGATAGATAAGTTGCGCTGCAATATTATAGGATTATCTGAGGTCCGAGAGGGGAAGAGAGAAAAATGAGGCCTTATCATTTATATGTCATTTATTCAGAAGAAAAACCTATACATAATATACACAAATATATTGATACATTCGTTTTATTATAATATTTTATAATTGTATTTAAGTGATTCTTTGCATATAGAATGTCACTTAAATATAACTTAAACATTTCGTAAAAATCAGCCAAGTACAATTTCTTTCATTTTAATATTGAATGCTGGGTTACTGGGTAAAATAATTGAATTCTAATTGCGGACCTGTCTTTTTGTTATTTTTTATGAGGTTTACTTGACGATAGATGGCGGCCTGTTCCCAAAATTATTATGAAAACTAAATATATTAAAATATTATTTTGGCGATTAAAATTTCTTTGTCTGAATGTATTTGCTTCATGAGATAGACGCTCCGATGCTATGGATGGCATCACATTTCATTTGTAAGTAATTTTACACCTAATTTATTAAAATAGTCCTAGAAAAATCTCTTTGCGTCGGCTTTCAAATATAATTAAATATATTCCACACTAGATGGCGACACTTTGTGTCCTGTTAACTAAAAATATAAAGGTACGTAGAGCTCAGTAATGACAAAATAATCATACGAAGGTGCTGAAATTTGTTTTGCATTCAGATATAAAGAAATTTTAATCGCCAAAATATTATTTTTATAGTTTATAACATTTTGTGGACATGCCGCCATCTACCGTCAAGGTAGCTAAGGTACATTGCAACATCGATATGGAAAGATTCGAGTATTTTTACTATTTATCGGTAGATGTAGATAGTGTAAAGTGGGCGGGGCTTTGCATCCCCTCACCCCGTAAATTGTCACGCGTTGTTACATAGTGAAATTTAATTACAACGTCTCCTCTCTGTATTTGCTTCATGGTACAACCATTTATCGATAAATGAAACAAAGTTTTAAAATTTATAGATTATTATTTATTTTAATCAACATAACATTCTTCTTATTGGGTATTATAACTAGATTTAATCAATCTTAATTTTCATTAATAACATTGCACTTAATCAGCGTTAATTCTCTTCATAAAAGTAATCAATATTCAGGAGATGGGCGTGGACCTTGATCTAATATATGTAGCTCGTTCCGAGCGTTATATATCAAATTTGTTATGTCCATATACACTTGCGATCGAATCTCGTATGGGACTGACTCCATTTCACATGCAATTAATGTACCAAAATGCTCATTTCGAGGATCTTCTGGTCTTTGATTAAAGAATCTTGAAGCGGGCAAACTTATATAAGCTGTGTAGTCACATAGCTTATGTAATGATTTTCGGTCTGCGTTGATCTACCATTTTTGGAAATTTTTCTTTTTATTTTCTTTTTCGGTCGAATAGATGGCGATAACGGCGGCGATTCATCACTTTTGACATGATGGTTCTACTCCATATACTAGAAGATTATTTATGTTTCTGTAAAATGTATAAATTAAGCAAATATAAATGTAGTGTAAAATTCTCAAATACCTGACTACTTATTTATTTTACATGAATATTTACTTACCGATTTAATATCACTGTCTGTAGATGAAACTGTGATTATCATTATGCGATTCTAAAATATTTAACAGTTCTTCTTCGTCTAGCATTATCGATAATTTCCAGCACTAAAAATGCAAATAGGTATAGTACACGCGTGTTATCACGGTGACGGCGCCACAGTAATTGACAATTTATTGAAACGTCACTGTCCTTGACATTAGCCGCACGATAAATCACGGTGCTGGCTATATGCTTCATGATGCTGGCGTTCTCAACTCGTATGCACTAGTGACGTACCGGGATAATTCAATTTTACATTTGGCTTATTTGGTTTATAAATTAATATTTTTATTTCTTGTCGCAAAAATCTTTTAAATAATATATGAAATTAAATTTTTATGAATGTTTAGTTCAGTTCATTAAAATATTACATTATGATGACTTGACTATCATTTTAATTTTGAAAGAATACAAATATAATTTTTTTGATAAATCTTTTACAGTGGCGCAACACTGGTCTCAGAAATATCACAGGGATGGCGAGGCAGCAAGGTGTTTAGTTTCATCTTGCACTTAGTAACACTATATATTTCTGTTATTTTTTTGACATTGGTATCTACAACTGTCCACAATTACTTAAATATATTAAATTTAATAGCAAAATCGAATTAACCTTGCAGTTTTTCTAGTAACATGAACATTTCGGGATATTACGTGAGAGCGCTGACAGTATTCACATTAAGATTCGTAATATTACGGCTATGGCGGTGAAAGGGTTAATACAAAAAATACGTATTCATGTATTATTTTAATGAAGAAATTATTTCTTTCATATTTGGACTGATAAATGTTTTCATTTTGTGAATATTTCAATAAAAATATCATATTTTTAGTCTATGTTTGACAAGTCACCGTATTAGACACTCAGTGTTACCTGTGCATCGACTGTATTGCCATATTGCCGTTCCCCACATTTCTTGTTTTAATGTGGGCCTTTTTTTTTGGAGTTTATGGCCTGGTATCTAGACCTTTAGGCCAAGTCTTAAGTATTTTTATTCGGTTTATTGTAATTTCCCCACTCCTTCATAGTATACTGCTTCACAATATGTTGATGCGTCACATAGTGCAGTTCTTGGGAGATTTTGGCGGCAACTTGATCCAGCAGACAGCTGACAGTTGGCGATGGTATCTAAAGGTGCCTATGCAAACAAAGCTTATCTTGAGAATCCATCACCATCAGAGCACTTGTTTCACTGTTTCCACTAATAGTTCACATGCGTAGACACTTAATACACAAAATCGCAACACTTTTACATATCAAAGTCCACTTCAAACCATTATTTAAACAATAATACAGGAGCAGCAAACCGCCGCCGGTCAATTTCCCGCCAAAAACCTAATGTGGGCCTCATTATATTTTCGTTCTCCACTTGATGTTGGGTGGAGATAAGGTGTCAAGGATGAGGCTGATAATAAAAACGTTTTTAAATATTATTGTATAAAATAATGTAATTTATATGATGTAAAATAAAATATTTCTTTTCTATTCCAGGTCGTACCTAAACTTTCAAAATGTATTAGGAATAGGGCGATTCCGCTATAGACGATTTTAGACATTCATTTTTAAATCACACTATTTGGTACTTTGTTTTATATCAGTGCAAAGAAGAAGGTCAAAATGTAATAATAAAACATAATTCTTGTATTTTAATTCATATTAAAAGTTTAGGCGCGCTTAGAAAAAATATCATTCGAAGAATCGGTATAAACAGCAAAGTCATACCGGGCAACACTGGCGCAAAACAGCTGTCACCGATAGTATAAGGTTATATTTTACAGCCTAAACGTGTAGTGAAAATATTACTTTATTGTTATTTACCAAAAAATGTAAGTATTTGTTGTTATTTTTTAATTATCATTGACTACAAAAAGTCACTGTTAGCTTGTTGCACCCGCGATACAAAAGATATAAAACTTTGTGTTTTTCACAGAAATAAAATGATAAAGTATTCAAACTTTGTAAAATTAAGAAGAAGTCGAAGGCAAATTTATTTCAATAGTTTTAAAGAGCATAGAGCAAGTTGTTAAATTGAAATTAACTTTAACTCAAATAGGTTGCACCCGCGATGATGTTAGGATCGCGGGTGCAACACTTCGACAACCAAGCTTATTGCCTGATCTATTTTACTGTTTTTATGCCTTAAATAGCATTAATAATATGCTGTACATGATTGGCGATTTTTATTTAATGTTTTCATATTCATCATTGTCATCATTATTATATTTCAATTTTTTTTTTTAGATATATCGGCAAAAGGACAGAAGAGCAAAGGAATGAGACTGCTTCGCAGAAATATAGGCGAAAGTTAAAAGAAAAGCCTGATCTTAATAAAGACCAACTCCGGCGAGAAAGGGCTCGTGATTCTATACGGAGAGAAGTCATGAAAAGAAAAATGGAGGTAGACGAAGATTTGAAAATACTGGCTAGAATCAGATCAAAAGAAAGAATGCAGGCAACTAGAAAGCGTCGTAGAGAAGAACAAATAAAACTAACAGGTACTAGTTACATCAGTCCTCGCACATTGAGAAAGGCTGTGGCAAAAGTGAAACGTAATCTACCAGCTAGTCCTACTAAAGCATTTGAGGTTGTAAAAAAAATAGCTGCGGAATTTCAGGTTGCTGCATCTGACAAAAATCATTCTCCTAAAGCAGTGCCTCGAAAACTGACGATTGACGTAAAACAACAGATTTGTAATTTCTTTAATAGGGATGATATTAGTAGACAAATGCCTGGGATCAAAGATATGAAAACAATCAAGTCCAATACGGGAACGAAGTCACGAATCCAGAAGAGAACAATGATTATGAGTATTCGTGAAGCCTTCGAACTTTTTAAAGAAGCTTATCCCGAAACGTCTCTTGGCAAGACTGTATTTTATAAAGAAAGACCTGGTCATATTCTGCCTATTAACGATACGCCTCATAATGTTTGCGTGTGTATAGCTCACTCAAATTACATTAATCTTCTTCTCGCTATTTCGAAATATGCGACAGACTTACCAAAAACACACCAAGATCTTCTTAAAAAGGTATCATGTAGTGTAGATAATGAAGATTGCATGTCCGACAGTTGCGATACATGCAAAGAATCCAACATTTGGGATATCACCCTAGATTCTAATCCCACTGTTAATTGGAAGGCCTGGGTCTTTCAAAATCAGAAACCAAAACAGGTTGTAATTAGCAAACCTTTTAATGAAGCGCTAGAAGAACTACACGACAGCACTGCTAAATTCAAGTTACATTATTTTGTTAAAACTGTTCAGTCCGATTATTTTCAAAACGCAAAACAAGACCTATCCAATGCGAAGGCTATTGTACAAATAGACTTTGCCGAGAATTATGCTCTGATCAGTCAAGACGAAATACAATCAGCGCATTGGTCTCATGGACAAGTCACGCTTTTCACGTGCTGTATTTGGACTACTGAAAAACTCCATTCAGTCGTCATAGTAAGTGATGAATTAAGCCACAGTAAATATACTGTGCATCTCTTTCTCCAGAAAATACTTGAGTATATCAAGTCGATCTCTGATAGCATTACATCTGTGTATATATTTAGCGATAATTGCGCCGCTCAATTCAAGAACCGGTATGTAATGGCAAGCATGAATACTCTCAAAACAGAATATGGATTTACTCACCTCGAATGGAACTTTTTCGCTGCCTCACATGGCAAAGGTGCCGTCGATGGAATCGGTGGAAGTGTCAAAAGATTGGTGTGGATTTCTATTAAGTCCCGGAGAGCCATCGTCAACAATGCTCGAGAGTTCTATGATTTGGCATGTAGTCTCTCTAAAAACATCTTCTTTATATTCGTAGCCAAAGAAGAAGTTAAAGAAAAGATGGCCATGTTGGATTATAAATGGGAAGGATTGAAAAATTCAAACAAAACATTTCCAGGAATTCAAACAAAACATTTCTTTCAGCCTGAAAATGGCGACGATAGCATTACCGTGGCGCGAACTTCACTGTCTCATCTCAAATGCACATTGGTTTTGAAATGTCTAAAAACAAAAAAGAAGCAAAAAGTTATTGGGACAAGATTTACAGTGATTCAGATGACGAATCATCAAATGACAAATCTCCAACAACGTCTCTTCAACTCCCAAAATTACCAACAGAAGCATATCCTGAAACTAGTATTGTATGTGCTGATGTTTTACCCAAAGATATTTGCGCTGGTTTGTACGTACTCGTTCAACTGCACTGTAAGTCAGGCAAAAAAATTACTCAATACCGTTATGTAGGAGTGTGTCAGAGTGATATGGATGAAGATGGAGAATAAAATTCGCCGATTAGAAGATCTCATGACCAAGCGCGCAAGATATGTAACATCATTAAATTTAATAAAACGTTGTCGCGACCACCATCTCATTCCTACGTGCGTCAAAATATCCACTAAAAAGGACATTCGAGGAAGCGCTAAGATCTTAAATCAGGCAAGTAAAAAGTTGTTACGAACGGTGATTCAGCAAAAACGGTTCGATTTACAAATCATAAATAATACCATAGACAATTCGTCCAGTGAGTTAAAGACAGTTTTAACGACATTTGATTTTAATAATTGCATTGAAACTTTAAACAAACGCGAAATATCGAAATATAATGAATGCAAAGACAAACAAATAGAAAAATACCAAAAATTAACTATCAAATCAAATGACAAACATCCATCTCAACGTAGAAACGAAACTCAACAACCGTTGACCACAGACGCAAACAATAAACAACGCACGGTCTGTAATTTGTCAAAAGAAACACTGGACGAACCTACAATACAAGTATTGTCGAAAGGCTTGAATTTTGCTATAACGCAGCAAAAAATCTCGTACGAGGAAATTATCTGTAGTGTTGAGGATTGTCTGTTTAAGAATAATATCGGTAAAGAGGATTTAGAGGCTATACGTCAAGACATTTCGTCCTTGTTACGTCGAAGTTCAGCGCCGAAACTAAATCTCCCCAAAGACGAATTTAAAGCGTTGTACAACTTACGCAACAGACCAGAGCTCACGATTCTCCGCGCGGATAAAGGAAATGATACGGTAATAATGGACACGTCAGAGTATAATTTCAAAATACAACAACTTTTATCGGACGTAAGTACATACAATAAGGTCAAAATAGACCCTACAACTAATACACTTAAAACAACTACTGATTTAATAAAGAAATACTCCGAAAAATTAGATCTCGACGTGAATTCGACAATACCATCATGTGCCAAACCACCGAGGTTGTATGGGTTACCGAAAATACACAAACCAAACGCTCCACTACGTCCTATAGTAAGCCAGATCGATTCACCAACTTATAAGTTGGCTCAACACGTGGCAAAAATACTGTCACCACTAAGAGGGCATACCAGAGCACACACAAAGGATTTATACCATTTTGTTAGTGAGATTAAAGACCTACATCTCGCTGACAATGAAACTATGGTCAGTTTTGATGTTCAGTCACTATTCACATGCCTACCTATTGAAGACTGCATCTCAATTGTTACTAGAAAGCTAGAAGATAACAACATGCCTACAGAATATGCAGTATTACTCAAACACTGTCTCACATCTGGCTATTTATTGTGGAAAGACGAGTTCTACATGCAAGTAGACGGAGTGGCAGTCGCCGACATATTCATGGAGGACTTTGAGGAGAAAGCCCTTCTTACTGCTCCTGTAAATCCAAGATTCTACAAGCGGTACATAGACGATACTTTCACAATTTTACCATCTGACAAAGTAACTGCATTTTTAAACCACCTTAATTCCATAAACCCTAAAATACAATTCACAATGGAGTTAGAGGCAAACAATACTTTAGCTTTCCTAGATGTTTTAGTCATCCGAAATCCTGATAACATTATTGGTCATACTGTGAACAGAAAAAATACCCATACCAACCGATATTTAAATGGTGAATCTCACCATCATCCTTCACAGTTAGCTACCGTGGGAAAATCTTTGTTTCAGAGAGCACGAGGGATCTGTGACAGAAAACATCTGGCCGCCGAGCTTCAGCATGTCGAGCAAGTACTGCAAGACAACAAGCTTCGGGTCCCGCGCCTACGTCACAGTGACCGAGTGAAGCCAGCCACAGTCGAGCGTGTGCCTGCTGTACTACCCTATGTCAGAGGAGTCACGGACAAAGTTGGCTACATCTTGAAGCGAGCTTCCATTAAAACATACTTCAAGCCGCTGAAGAAGATTGGTCAATTTTTACCATCCGTCAAGTGTCATATCCCTCTATAAGATGCAGGAGTGTACAAGCTGGATTGTGAATGTGGTCTCTCGTACATAGGACAAACAAAAAGATCTATTAAAACCCGCGTTAAAGAACATATAGCTGACGTGAAGCACCGACGTATCGGGAAGTCTGCAGTTTGTGAACATGTTCAAGATCGTCCCCACCATTACATTAGATTTGATAGACCACAAATCCTCACAAAAGAACACCGATTCCTCCCAAGGATGATTCGCGAGGCTATTGAAATTAAAAAAAACACCCTAATTTCAATAGAGAAGATGGATGGGTGCTGCCATCTGCTTGGGATCCCATAATTAATAAAATCAAATCCAAACCCAAGTATACACTGCTAGACTTCAAGATACTGTAAGCTGATTCTGCGTAAATCGAACCAAAAATTAATATTAAAAAACTGAAGGTAGCCGGGCTAACTATGACAGCAGGACGTCAAACACCTCAGTCCCCCGTGACCACGGGTGCTGGAAAGCACCCGAAACGTCGGGAATATAAAAATAAGTTAATATACGCGATAAAATCCGTAAAATTCGTTTTATTTAAAAAAAAGAAGATGGAGAAGTCAGAGTACAATTTCTGACGACGGTTGATGGCAAAAATTTCACTGAAATCGTGAATGACATAGCAGACGTGCAATTTGAAGATATTATCGCGAAGTTAGAAGCGCAAAAGAAAAAGAGTGATGGTAAAAATTATTTCATAGAATTTTCGGCGAATATTGACGTATTTCAAAAGAAATAATTAAAACAAATTAGTAATAAATGTAATAATTAGTAATAAATATTGTTTGATCTCGTATTTCATACCTCTTTAAGATTTTATTGTTGTTTGTATTCACTTAAATTAGACGGGTTGCACCCGACGTTGCACTGCGATTGCTTTATTAGTAAATAATTCATTGTTTATTTTTGTTTTCTGTATATATTTTTAAATGTTTGCATCATTAGTTTAACCCCTAACGAAATATTAAAGCAAAACATAAAAAATGTTTCACAATTAACAGATTTTTGTGGTTTTTTTTTATAACCTAGGAAGGTTCGGTCAACTTTGTTGCACCCGCGATAGGACTTTGAACCTCCTTCTTGGCTACTTAAATATTTTAATAAAGTTCTTGTACTGAAATACAAAGTGAACTAGTTTAAAAGTAGCTCTTACAGCAATAATTTTATTTTAAATGTTTTTTATTTTATTATTATATAACTTTACATGCGTCAAAACGTTGCACCCGCAATAATGGAATCGCCCAATACCTAATAATGGTTCTGCAAATACTTAGTTTAAGTGTACTTTTTAATTAATTGAATATTCCTTACCTATGCATAATTTTTTATTAAATAATAAGTATTTATTTAATCAATATTTTGAGCTTTGTGATGAATGCTTGCACGTAAGTTTGCTAGCACATATCTGTAGAATGATGTTATTCTTTTTGTTTGTAATTCTTTTAATTCTATTTGTAACCTACATAAGTTTTAATAAAGATTATTATTATTACTATTATTATTCTGGTTATTTTTTATTTTAACGTTTAAGAGATAGCCACTATCCCCAAGGAAATGGCTGTCTGCATACTCCCCTCTTTCAAACTTTCTAAAAGTATTGCTGTTTTGGTAAATTGCTGAATCATGTGTAGAGGCTGCCAGCGTGCAACAACATCCTGCACCAACAAATTTGCTGATGCAATTGTTTGGACATTTATGGAAAAGTAGCCTTTCCTGTTTCTAAATAGTTCTGCATCATCTCCACCTAAAGATATAAATAATACTTCATCAGTATTGATTGATAGACTACTAAGAGAAATGAACTTTTAGTAAAAGAAAGTTAAATAAAAAAAAATCATTTCTTTGCCGAATCGGCTGACTGCTTACTTTGTTATTGTTAAAACTCCTCGTTAAATATATTGTTTTATAATTAATTTGAACTTACTGTCACTTTATAATCATACAGTATTATAAAAGTAAAGAAATTAAAATATATTTATCATTAAATAGTGTGAAACATAGAAGATAATTACAAAAGTATTGTTGTCGGCGCACGTCATCGCGCCTCGGCCAAAATGAAGGACGCTGGGGGCGTCACTCACTCAACTGCGAGTCGCAAACGGGCACTTTATTATTCAATTTACGTTATGTTTGTTTAGAAGTTTTACGGCATTAAACCTATTATTAATACAGTCCACTCTTTTTATTTCCAAAGTCCCGACAAGGCCTAAACATATGGTTCTTCGATCGCAAAACATTTACCAGTTTTGCCGTAATTAACGTCGACAACGTCAACGGTCGCCGAGCGAACTTTGAACCCACAGCCACATATATTGAAGAAGGAAGTCGTTCCCGTAGCAGCCTGCGTCATTAGGGATGGGCAAAGGGAAAAAAAATATATCGATATATAACGTAACTATATTTTTAAACAGAATCGACTGTTGATATCGAGTGTCATATTTTACCTGAAATTATAAAGGTTCTACCGTCTTCATTCGTGCATATAAATCACGTCCCTATTCCTTCAGGAAAGGGAACGGTCAGAACGGACAGGTCTTACGCTAGCAGACCCGAACTTTAATGTTCCGTCGGTCGTAGACATCCTGGTAGAGGCTGAGGTGTTTTTTTAATGTCTTAGGCAGTAAAACTATAGATTTAGGGAAACATCTACCTAAAGCAAAACATCTACCTGAAGCTCGACCGGGGTGGTACTACACTTTCACAGAATGTGTAGTACCACCCACCACCCTGTGTTTTGTTTCAGTATCCTCCTACCACAAGCATTATCAGTTTACTTAGAGTGATAAGAGAAGTATTTGTAATGTTCTTAGTGATGATAGCAGTTTGAAGTTAATCTAGGTAATTTAGTTGATGGATGTAGGTGGCTTAGAACTCTTACCATTTTCTGTCACCAAGCAAGAGTATGTACCCCAGTCTGTTTGTATGTTTGTGTTGACAAAGTGAAATGTGGTAGCCAATAGATTTTATTACAAACTAATATATTTAAGTAGTATTCCATATGATGAGATTGAGGGGCCCATAATTGTTTGTTTCATCTGTCATGCAAGACTCATTCGTTGCAGAAGATTACAACAACAGGTTATTGAGTCAAATGTGGTTCTGGAGCTGTTGCTTTCAGGAGGATCCATGGTATTATCCATTCCATTCATTAAAACCTATACAATTCCACTGCTGAACATATGCCTCACTCATAGATTGCTTCATAGGAGGGATTTTGCCAAATTTGCCACACTTGGCAAGTTGGCAACCATAGTTTATATTAGTTGGAGTCATTATCAGGAAGATGCAGCTGCCCAACCCCTGTTTCTGTTTCCCTCTGTGTCTTATGGCACCCACCCAGTGGATAGGTATATAGGATAGTGGATATTCTTACACCGTCATTGCACAATCCACTTTTCTATGCTGCTTCCCATTGCTATATGGGAGAATGTTACTAATGCAAAGTTAAGTTTGTCCTTCAATCCAACTTACTTTTTTGTTAGAGCAATAGTACTTATTATTTTTACAAAAATAATTATCAAACTACTACTAAACTACAAGTTTATACTGTTACATATTACCTTGTTTTTTGCCTTCATGCCGTTAAAGTTGAGGAGGAGATTTTCGAATATGAGAATTCCAAATTGGAAGTAAATGAAAATCATGAAACAGGTAAGATATACCCCTTTTTGATATTACTAAAATAAGGTACAATTTACCTTGTGGCAAGTGGTTACTGTAGCCCATGGACACAAAATAAAGAGGGCTTCATGAATAATGTATTGATTTACTGATTTGCCTTTGTCTAAATTCATGTCATGTTCAAAGTTCAGTGCATGTCAAAAGCACTCTTATTAATACACTAGCTGTGCCCGCGGCGTAGCTCGCGAATATAGGTTTTACTTAAAGAATTTGACGTTTAGGGTAAGAGAATATTAAAAGATTTATATCATTACTGTATGAATAAGTGGTAACAAAATAAATCGATATTCTCAAAGTTCTACGTCGTTTATGATAGAGCTTCTGTGTAAACGACGATAGAAGTAGACTTAGCCGGGGCGTACAGAAAAAGGTTACGGGGACTACTAACGCGAGAAAAAGCAACATAGAGCTGGCCATGTGCAAAACAATCAGTACTGACGCGTAAAGTTTGACCTTGCGCTTTATTTACGATCGTCGCATAACACACGCTGAGTGGGAAACACAATTAAAATAGGGGTGTTAGATGATCATCGATGTTAAAAATTAAAACTTCGATGTTTTAACATCGATGTTGACACATGTCAAACATCGAAACATCGACGTCAATGAACCCATAATCGATAATTGGGAACTTGCAAACAATGCGAACTCGCGAAATCAATATCAACTAAATCTTGCATCTGCTCTGAAGATTAAAAATTTTGAATAATTCAGAATTTCTGAACGCATCGTTAATCTAAAAAAATGTCAGTATGGTGAGTCAAACTTAATTGTCAAGTGTCTCCTGTAATGTCACAATGGTCACTGCTTTCGCTTTATTTTGTATATGGAGTGTAGAGTAGAAGGAGAACCATCTTATAATGTGCGAAAGTTGAAAAAGTGTCCCAATATATACTGAAAATAGAGGTTCCAAAACCTACCACAATAGCGCTGTCGTCTGAAAAACTACGATATAAATATAGCTGTTGTAGACGGAGTGAAGTCAGCTGAATTAAAATATTTATAAAATTTTATGACTAGAGTATTAGTAAAATGCCAGTATACAAAACCTCAACTATTTACGTAGTACAAAACCAAGCGGATTGGTCGGTCCTTGTTTATTTCTCCATCTTATTCTAATAAATTTTGGCGCTTTTTTTTAAATTTATCCTATGCTACTGCAGCGCCACCCTTATTGGACGCGTTTTTAGGGACACTTTTCATATACAGAGATGGTCCTCCTTCTACTCTACACTCCATAATTTTGTAGTGTCGTTGTCGGTTGTCGCATAATAACTATTCTACGTAAATTGATATTCAAGTTAATTGTTACTTTTCCCTTGCTGTGTATACCCACATAATTTTGAAACAATGTGTAAGTATCTACACATATACAAAAACCATCGATAATGGTCAACATCGATGTTTTGAGTAGCCTAAACATCGAACATCGATGTTGCGCTAGCGATGCCAACATCGATGTCATTATCCCTATCTTAAAACTGAAGCCTGGGCCGTGGTAGCTCAGATGGTTAGTGCTCGCTGTAAGCTTCACAGTACTCGAGCTACCCGGGTTCGATCCCCGCCGGCACCAATGAAATTGTTAATTGCAATTTTAAGTGCTGATTTACCACGTGCTCGGCGGTGAAGGAAAACATCGCGAGGAAACCTGCATGTCTGAGAAATAAAAAAAAATATTTCGATGACATGTGAAGTTCGCCAACACGTATTGGGGCAGCGCGGTGGACATTTCCTTGCCCTAAAACCCTCTCAAAAATGAGAGGAGGCCTGTGCCCAGCAGTGGGACGTAAATAGGCTGCAACTTTACTTTACTTTACTTAAAACTGAAAGAAAAGTTATTTGGTATTAGAGGGATTCTGGGTATAAAACAATATCACTATCACGACATTTATTGCAATTTTGCTACTTTTAGTCGAGTTTTGTTGAATAATTGAATATTTCAATACCTCTTTTTTCTGGTTTTTGTTTCTGATGATTTTTGTGATGTGTTGTTAGCCTACACGGCTCTTACTAGAGATGAAGCGTATATACTAGAACAGGTCCAGGCACTAGGTATTAAACGAGACTAGCTTGCACCTGTTCCAATTTTTAAAAGACTTGATCCACCTAGTCTCACTGTGCCTACGCGTCTCACGGTACTGAAGTATGAAGAACCGGCGCGGCGAACCGAGATCGCAATTGGTTGCCATAGTTACTAGTATGCTTTGCCGCTCACTTTAAATCACTCGTGTATCAGCCATTTGAATTTGAACCATATTTCAATGTCCAAAAAAGTCACACGACGCGCATTCGTGTTGTACAAAAATTTAATATTCTGTCCTTTTTTAACTGCACTATTCCGCAGTCTTTCTATCTTTGTCTTTTATTATTTGAGAGTTTGTGACTAGTCTACTCGGGACTTTAACCAAATACTTGAGATGGGCAAAGTGTATCATTTTCGCGATTGGAACATTTGCATCTTGATCACTGAAATGTTCCGAAACACTGATATGTTTCATTTGGCTCATTTGGATCATCGACTCAAAATATATAAAAGAAAGAAAGTTCCGAATAGGTACATTAAGTTGCGTCGCGGGCGTTTATTACTGACTGATCCGTGAAATGTTATGTGGCAACAATGCTGAATAATATAAGTTCTTAGATTATTTATTGTGTACCGTAATAACATTGTATATAAAATCGATTCTCCTTCATACTTTAACAAAAATGTCACTATGTCAATTCATTATTTACAAAAATGTCCATTTACACAAAACAGAAATGTCTATGTACACAGAATTTACTCGTAAAGTATCATAACTCTAAACTTTATGATGAAAAGGAAGAAAGTAAAGTCACAATAATCACTACGCAAAGAAATCCTAAACATAACTCAGTATGTTTTCGTAAACAGGCGCTAATGAATATAAACAATTTGACAAGTGCCGTATCAACGTAAAATGACAACTTGTTAATGCAAAGGTTACATACAAAAAACGACCGTATAGTATTTGACACATAAGCGCCTTAGTGGTAATTTTTACGTGCATGAATAACGTCAGCGAAAATCCGTACGAGTTGAGTGATACACTTCGTATTTGTTATCTCTATCTGACTTGTGTGGATTATAATTATTTCGCCCGCTCACTCGCCACTCGTGAGTCAATAGTTAAGTTAATCATTGTCTCAGTCTCTCTATCTCGCTCGTGGCTCAGTCACCTCGCAAGCGATGCGTCGCGCGAAATGAGCAAAGAGCAAAGTAATGTTTCACTGTTCCAGATACAAATGATACATTTGAAACATTGTTACTGAACCAATCTTTTGTGTCACTTCAGTGATTCGTATCAGTGAGTCGTTTCCGTAAAGAGATACACACGCCTACCAAATACTAGGCAGTCGAGTCCCTAGTACGGACATGTACGGACTCATGCGAATGTGATCTCAGTGGACGCCGGCTCAGTAACTAGGTACTCGACGTTGCAATCGTATACGCGTATTGGACTTATTTATAAGAATTGGTTTTCATAACAAAGTTAAGAGATAATAAGTATAAAGTTAAGTTAGGTTATAAATTAAAGTTATATTATAAATTTAAGATATATTATATAGTTAAGTTAAGTGTTATTAAGTAGTTAAATAACTTTTTATTTTATTTTTTATTAAGACATTAAAGTGTTAATTGTTTATAAAAATGGCTCCCAAAGTAATTAGTGTCGCTTGGGATCACTTTACGGACAAAGGCCAACAAATGGCCGAGTGTAAAATATGTAAAATACAGTTGAGTTTTAAAAGTTCTGTATCAAACCTTACAAAGCACCTTAAACGTAAACATCCATTAGTAAGTTTAGTTAGAAGGAACGATGTTCCAGCTCCAGTGATAGCAGCCCAGACCAACCAGCAATCGTCAACCTCAAACCAACCTGCTGGAATAGTTCAACAACCTGAAGGTGAACAACGTCCATCCACTAACTTGGTACGATTAGTACAACCAGGTTCGAGAACTATAGCTTCATACATATATAAAAAAAATGCTGATAAATGTAAATCTGATATAGATAAGTTATTAATGGATTTATTTATTATGGACTTTCAACCATTCCGTATTGTAGAAGATAGAGGTTTTAGACAATTAATTCAGTCTGCTTTTCCTTTTTATGTTATTCCGAATCGTAAGTACTGCAAACAATTTAAACAATTTATTACCAAGTTGCTACGAAAGTTTGCGAACTTCAAAAATGACGGACGTCGCAAATGATGTTGAATCGATTTCCATCACAGCGGATATATGGACATCAAGTACAAACGACTCGTACATGGGTATTACTGGTCATTATATCAATAAAAATGACTGCACTTTAAAATCTATCTTGTTAGATTGTGTACTTTTAGAGGGATCACATACCAGTGCCAATTTAGCTATGGAACTGTCACGAATAACAGAGGAATGGAAAGTGTCAGGAAAAATTTTGTTAGCAGTGTCAGATAACGGCGCCAATATTAAAAAAGCCATGATAGATTTAGGCTGGAAGCATTTTGGTTGCTATGCACACACGCTAAATTTAGCTGTCCAAGAAGCATTTTGTGCGACACAAGAATTAGTTGATTTAATTAATAAGGTGAAAACTACTGTTACTTACTTTAAAAGATCCGCTCAAGCCTGGGAAAAATTAAAAAAATACCAGGAACAGGCTGGAAAATCTCCTAAAAGACCTCTACAATGTGTAAGCACGCGGTGGAATTCTACATTCTACATGTTGCAGAGATTCGTAGAATTAAAAGAAGAGGTTAATAGTGCGCTCTCTAACTTAAACGCCATTAGCATGTCCTTAACTGCAGTTGAATGGAAACTTTGTGAACACATTTGCAACATTTTAAAACCATGTGAAGAAGTTACAAGGGAAGTAAGTGCTCAAAAATATGTAACAGGAAGTTTAGTGATACCTATAACGACAGGGTTAGTTAAATCGTTAGAAAATATTAATAGTAATACATACCTCGACACCGCCCAAAAATTACAACAAGACTTGCTGGCCGCTATAAAAAATAGATTTATACATTTAGACAAAAGCGGCACATTTACTACGTGTATGTTCCTGAATCCCAGATTCAAATTGTATTTTGAACATCAGTATGTAGCTGACACTACAAAACAAAGAATCATATAAATGATTACAACAATTATAAATAAAGAGGATCGAAATAATCCCCAAATTCAAAACGAAGAGCAGCAGCTATCAGATCAAGCAGCAAATCCTCCACCTCAGCTTCAAATTAATTTAGTATGGCAGCATTATGCCGAAAAAATGAAAAATATACAACCCAAGGGCACGGCAACTTCTCGAGCGATTTTGGAAGTGCAAAGATATTTGGACGATAAAGTTGTGTTGCCGTGTGAGAATATATCATCACTAGAGTGGTGGAAAAAGCGGAAGGATGTATACCCGCATTTGTATGCGCTAGCACTCAAAAAGTTAAATGCAATGGCCACGAGTGTCCCCTGTGAAAGATTATTTTCCTCCTGTGGATTGTTACTTAATGACAGGAGAACGAGGCTAGGGACTCGAAAAGTTCAACAATTAATGTTTTTAAATCAAAATTCATGAGGCTGATTTTCTCCGTATATATAAAAAATAATTATTGTTGGTAGGTGATTTAAAAAAAAAATTAAAAAAAAAAAAACAAAAAAAAAACTAAAAACAGACAATAACTGATTACTTTGAAAAAAATGAATTGAAATCTTTTAAATACGCCAACAATTTATAATGTAGATAAATCTTTACGTTGACAGTCCTAAGCCTGTGTAAAGTATGAAGGGAAGATTACAATTCATTACTGCATACGTACACGTATCGGTGGTACGCAAAGACTAAGCATACTTTAAAGTGTACCTTATTCCAACAATACCAATCTTTATGCATACTTCATGGACTAGAAGGAACAGGTATTTGGATCAAGTATTTGTACGGAATTGGACTAAGTGCACCTAGTACAAAATTTACCTAGTACGACTCATCTCTAGCTCTTACAGGCAGGCATAGATTACTGTATATATACCTTACAGGCTTGCAACTTCGTCAGACTCATGGACATAAATTATTACAGTGAGTCTCAATACGATTCACCTGCGAAAAATCTTAACACCGCAATTCAGAAAAGGTTGTAATTTGTACAACGCCATCTATTACGTTCTTTGTGAGAAAACATCCTTTTTTAATTTAAGGAAAACATATTTTTACTGTGTTTTAAGTACTATAATAGAACGATACGAAATATATTATAATAGAACGTTTTTTTACACACGAATCTTTTTATTACTATTTCTGAGATTTTGTGGCGCCATTAAACAAATTCGAACCTACATTTCAAAATAATAATCATGACTTTCGATAGAATTAACCAATTTCAATAAAACAAAGATTAAATGAACTTGATAATACGCTTTATGATTTTCTTAAGGATTTCATTGAAAAAAAAAAGATGTTTACTCAAAACGTTTCATAAACAAACAGACAGACCGTCAGATAGTACAATTCTAAAAATTATAAAAATGTACTTATTTAATGATTTACAGTCCCCATAATGATTTTAGTCGCAAATTAATATACTATACAATATTCAGAAACAGACATAGCATGTTATTACCATTTTTATTATATGTATAGATTTAAAGAGAGATGACGCTGTTAACATCAATTCTAAATATAAGAGATTAATTGACACGATACAATAAAAAACATAAAAGAACTTATAAATCAGTGCCTGCATAGTAAGCAAAAAAGAAAGTTTGATCCTCGCCGAAAAACGAAATTGTTAATAGCTCTTAAAATTTGATTTACCACATAGAGTTACTCGGCGGTAAAAAAATAAAAAATAAATGAGATTGTCAACACGCAGTAGGGCAGCGTGTCATTAATATAAAGGTCAGAAGCAAATATGAAACTCAACTACAGGAATAAATTTTAACCTGCCTTTTTGTATCACATTTATGCCACACCAACATCAATCGTTGAAATTGGTTAACTATTGTACTTTAATTTAGTTTAGATAATAAGGTTAATATATTTTGTATACACTTATTACGTTCTTTATGTAATACTTTTGTTTACTGCGTTTTAGATATAATTATATCATTATAGAACATTATTTTACATCATTTAATTATGATTTATAATATGATATTAATTTTAAAATGTACTTGATGACTCATCCAACGCCACTATTGAACAAATTCGTACCTATACTTAGTACCCATATTTCAGAATATTTGTCATAACTTTTGATGGAATTAACCAATTTTAATGAAATAAAGACTAAATGTAACCTGAATATACACTTAATAATTTCCTTAACTATTCTTATGATATAAATTAGTACTTTATACGTGATACGTTAACAAACAAACAGACAGACAGACAGAAAAATCTAAAAATGGTAGAAATGTATTTAATTACTTATTTTTAGTACCTCTCAATCACTTTTATTACAAAAATATAAAATGTACAGACATCTGCTATTTACATTTTTATTATATGTATAGATTTAAAAAAATGTTTTGACACTGCATAAATGCAGCCAGTTTGTATGTCACTAGGATACACACTGGTAAGCAACCAATTATCTTTGCCATCTTCTTAGTGTCAGTACTAGGTGGTGTGACTCCATGTTTGCCTAGGAGTTGATCTATATGTGCCTGTCCAGATGGACTTCTCCCTCCTCCTCTTACCTATTTCTGCCGTCAAATAGCAGTGCGTGCACTGCTGTGTCCCATTCTGATGGGTATAGAGTCAGTATTATCACAGGCTGTGGGTCATTTCATCTTAGTCATCAGAGATGAGCACATTGCATCATTAAATCTTCATCATTACAGCCTTCGCAAGTCCACTGCTGAACATAGGTCTCACCCAAGGAATGCCACAAAAACACATTTCTTACCAGTTCGTCACTCCATCTAGTGGAGGACCGCCCTATACTTCGTCTACCGGTAGGAGGCTGCCACTCGTGAAACTTCCTCATTCATTGCTTCGAGCTGTATGGCCGGAATTTCAAATTTCAAAGAATTAATTCAGCATTCGAAACAATGATGTTGAAAGTAACTACAACAGAAGTGAGACGACGGGCCCGTGCTTGTGTCAGGAATCGCATCAATTATTTTGATAAATATATATAAATAAATAAATAATTAGAATTTTTTTAGTCTGCCTAAAAATTTAAATTTTCTACCTCAATCTGATTTTAAGGGACGTAAGCGCGTAAGTGATACCTCAAATAGAAAAAACGTAATAACTAAGCATGTTTTCAAAAAGGTTTGAAGAAAAATAGTTCCATCCATTTTTTTTAACGTAGCATCAAAAACCTGTTTCTTTAAATCGTAGAAAATTTTCGTAAACTCGTGTTTGTACAAAAAATGTCCGATGACACAGATGCTGAGACCATGTTTTCTTAGATTGCTTACACCTTAGACATTATTTTAATTAAAAAAAAAAACACATTTATAAAACTGGCAATTATTTGTAATGAATTGTAAAATTTTCGGTTCTATCACCAAAAACAAAAGTATAGTCAGATTTTGTCTAACATAACTATGACCTTAACATAGAATTAATACGCATAATAATTCTATGGGCCTAAATGATCTTTTTCAATCACTAAGTCAATCTTCCAATTATCCTGTATAATGCTTGTCCCGTGTGTGATTTGAAGCAGCGGTTATTAGATTAATGTAATTGTAACATGGTCAGAAAAACGTCATCATTAAAAAAAATTTCAACGAAAGACATTCTCGCCAAACACATTTCATACATAAAAGCTTTTACAAAAATTTACTTCGCAAATATCCGCGTTATAAAATAAAATGATGTGTCTTACCTAGTATGAAGAAGCACCTCCCGCCCTCCCTCAATTGCGTGCACTAACCCCGTCACCACTAATCCCAGCACCGCTACTCCCAACACCACTACACTAGGCAAGACACACCACTGACGATAATACGACACGTGTTTCGCCTCTACACGAGGCATCCTCAGGTGATATAGACTCTACGGTGGCTAACCGCTAAGAACTTAGCGGTTAGCCACCGTAGAGTCTATATTTGCGAAGTAAATTTTTGTAAAAGCTTTTATATAATGGATTTCCGCAAAGTAACGCCTGATTCTATTAATTACATTTCATACAGTCATAAGACGCAAAAGAGCTCAGTCACCACTGCAGTTCGGACACAAGTTGAACAAACTCCAGTACCATAACTAACGGAAATATTTAATTGTGATATTTGCGAATTTAAAACAACTCAAAAACGTCGCATTTAGGCACATCTTAACGCGTACGTCGCTGAACAAGTGTACTGTTGTAATAATTGTGATTATAAAAGTGTTAAAAAATCATTTGCAGAGACATATGAAAATACATACTGGAGAAAAACTTTTTTCGTATCATATCTGTAAATATCAATGTATTCGAAAAAGTAATTTGCAAACACATAAGAAAATACATACTGGTGAAAAGCCTTTTTCGTGTCATATCTGTAAATATCAATGTATTCGAAAAAGTAATTTGCAAACACATAAGAAAATACATACTGGTGAAAAACCTTTTTCGTGTCATATCTGTAAATATCAATGTATTCGAAAAAGTAATTTGCAAACACATATGAAAATACATACTGGCAAGGAGATTGTAAAATATAGGGAGTGCGCACTTCATACTAGAGAAACGTTCCTAAACCAGTGACCTTGACATGAGTGAAAGGCTCCGAGTTAGGCGTTGCATTTCTTTCTAATAGAGTGTCCATGATACAATATTTTATTATTAGTGTATACAGCACCACGGAAAACGAAATGCGTATTTTTTTCTATAGTACGAGTAGAAAAGTACTAGTGGCGGCGTAGCGTGGGTTGACACCCAGGGCGGTTTTCTATCAAGCACCCCCCAAAATAAAACAAAAAATGCTATACGTGCTAACGGGACTTTATTTTGCTAAAATATTCTAATATATTATCAAAGTTTACTTTTTTGTCATTTTCGTTAGATAAAATGGAAAGATTGGTTAGTCCCGCTTGACTCATTGTGGACCTTAAGTTAGATTATATTAACTTGAGTTTTGATAAGCTTCCTTCACATGAAACTTAATAGTAAAAAAAATCTTAGACAGCGTTAGATTCGGAACAGATTCAGAATAACCCAATTTTACTAGAAAAGCTCCAATGAGTTACATTGAACCGCTTCTTTTATTTATTTATTTATTTATTGGCCATTTCGTTACATTACATAACATTGGTACGTCAAAATTACAATTCAAAAGATATAAGATTACACTAAATTATTAAAATCACAAATTAATATATATCTACATTTACATTATTTTACGTATCACACAAGTCAGAAAATGAACATTTCATATATTCTTCTATATTATAGAAAGCGTGATTCAAAAAGAATGTTTTTGTCACTTGTCGAAACGCGTTTAATGGAAGTCTTGTTATTTCTAAAGGCAATTTATTGTACATTTTGATTTTTGATGGAAAACCTTGCTTGGACGCTTTGACTAATCTGGTTCTTGGAACAACTAATCTTTCGCGATTTCTTGAATTGTAGTTGTGTACGTGCATCTTCATTGATAGTTCACTTTTTTGCTGGTGCACTTCTAGAAGCGAACTATAAATATACAACGACGGTCATGATTTTCGCTTTTTGGAAATAGGCTCTTGCTGATGCCAATCTTTGCAATCCATGTATAATTATAATCGACCTTTTTTGACAAATCAGTACTCTTTCAATTTGTGAAGCATTACCCCATATCGTAATCGCGTAGCTAATAACTGAGTGACAATATGCAAAATAGACGGATATTAGAGTTTTCCTGTCAATAATGGACTTAAGCTTAAATAAGGCGTTTGTTGCACAGGATAACTTTTTACAAACATTATCTATATGGGTTTCATAACTTAAAGTGGAATCGAGAGTACACCCTAAAAAATGTGACTTCACTATTTGTGACTTTATTTGTTTTTTTGCTTGCATAATTAATTATGGTACTTTTTTCTGCATTCAAAATTATTTCATTTGCTTCAAACCATTTTCTTAGTATACTTAAAATTTCATCTGTCTTCTTGGCTACTTGAAATGCGTTTTTATCTTTAATACTAACTTGTGTATCATCCGCAAATAGTGTAACCATCGCCCAGCCAGTTAAATTTTTTGCAAGGTCATTCACGTATACTAAAAACAGCAATGGTCCCAGGATGGAGCCCTGCGGTACGCCAATGTAACTATGTTGTGGATCGGACTTAGTATTATTTAGATTAACTATTTGAATTCGATTGTTAAGATAAAACTGCATTATACTCAACTCTTTTCCTTCAAATCTGTAACATTTCAGTTTATGATTAAGATATCATACCGCAAACAATCGAAAGCCTTGGATAAATCGCAAAAAATGCTAGATACCTTCTGTGATTTATCCAAAGCGTCCAATAAGAAGTATACTGTTTTTCTAATAGCCATTTCGGTTGAAAGTCTATTTTTGCGGAAACCAAACAGACAGTCTGTAAATAGATTTTTTTTTCAAAGTAGTCTAATATCCTAGATTTTAACGCAGTTTCTAAATTCTTTGATATAACTGGTAATATACACACCGGTCTGTAGTTCCTAATTTTTTTTTTATAGGAGAGGGGGCAATCTAGCATGCGGCTCACCTGATGGTAAGTGACTACCGCCGCCCATGAACAACTGCAACACCAGGGGAATCGCAGATGCGTTGCCGGCCTTTTAAAAAGGAGTACGCTCTTTTCTTGAAAGTCCCTAAGTCGTATCGGTCCGGAAAAATCGCTGATGGTAATCGATTCCACAAGGAGGTCGTGCGAGGAAGAAAACATCTTCTAAATCGCACAGTGGTGGACCGCCAATCATCCAGATGGTGTGGATGGTATCGGGAGTTCTGCCGCGATGTGCGTTCGTGAAATTTGGCGGCTGGGATTAATCCGAACAATTCCTCAGAGCACTCCCCATGGTAGATGCGAAAGAAAATGCAAAGGGATGCAACATCTCTTCGCAGTGCCAATGAATCGAGCCGATCGGAAAGGGCTCGGTCGTTGACAATTCGAGCCGCTCTGCGTTGGATGCGGTCAAGTGGAAGGAGCTGGCACTGGGGAGCCCCTGCGCAGAGATGGGAACAGTATTCCATGTGAGGCCGAACTTGCGCCTTGTAAAGTAGCAGGCGGTGTGCCGGCATGAAATACTGTCCCGCTCTGCTGAGCACGCCAAGCTTTTCAGAGGCCAATTTGGCCTTCCCTTCCAAGTGACCACGAAACTGCACGTCACTCGATATGTCGACTCCGAGGATACCGATACTGACTAAGGCAAGAAGGGGAGTGCCTTGAAACTGAGGAGATACGACAAAGGGGTTCTTTTTAGCGGTAAACGCGCAAACTTGTGTCTTTTGAGGATTAAATTGGACTAGATTTAGTCGCCCCCAATCCGAGACTTTGTAATTTGTAACTTCAGTAGTTTCTCCTTTTTTGAACAGTGGCACGATTTTTCCTATTTTTAAGCTATCTGGGAATATCCCATCTGTGATGCAATCATTCAAGACTTCCAAAATTATATCAAACATGTCTTTGTTGTGGATGATAAGTTCTCTAATAGTTTTAGTTGACATATCGTATATGTCTCTTGATGTTTTACATTTTAAACTGTTAATAATATTCCAAAATTCGGATTTACTTATTTTAGGAAAGCTAATTTTATTTTTTGTTGAGTTTTTTTAAATATTTGCTACAATTATCAACCTTAATGTCTAAATTTTCTGTAAGTTTACCGGCTATATTTCAAAAGAACTCATTGAAACTGTTTGCTATATTTTTATTATTTGTGATTATGTCTCCACAGTGATTTTTAATTTTAGTAATTTTATTTTTACCTTGTGTTTTTATTTGATTTTTTGTTCGTTAATAATTGTCCAAGTGGTTTAAATTTTATTCGTGGAATTTTTAATTCTAGATGCGTTCCTAAGTTTTTGAGCTGTTTGAAGTACTTTTCTATATATTTTCCTATAATCATTTAGTTTGGATTTTCTAATTTTATCTGGATACAAGTTATGTAATATTTCGAGTTTTTGAAGATTATTTCTATATATCAAAATACCTTTGGTTGTTAGTTTATGCTTGTTTCTACTGTGTTTAAATGTTTTTAATGGAAATGCAGTGTAGTAACAATAGTTTATATGGTGTATCAGAATGTTCATTTTCTCATTTGCGTCAAGTTTCAAGTTTATATCATTTCTTACACATTCAAAGTCTTTACAGAACAAATAATGAAAGTATTTTACATTTTCCTGAGATATTATTCGAGATCTGACCTTTGTCTTCTCCTTTGGTTTAGGATACTTAGAATTCAATTTATACCTTAATTCTTTGACATTATGATCTGATAATTTTACGTCTAATACTTTAGCTCTGTGATACTGAAAATCATCATCGTCATTTAAGATGAAATTATCAATACATGTAGAAGACTTGCCTTTAGTTCGGGTTGGCTCATTTAAGACAAATTTACATTTCAATTCACTCAGTAGTTTTAAAAATTTGGGTACTTTATTATTTGGTTTCAATATATTTAAATTAAAATCTCCTGTAATTACAATTCTTTTGTTTTCCTTACCTATGTTTTCAATAACATTAGTCATAATATCTTCGAATATTAAATAATCATTATTGATTATTTAATATATACATAATCATTATTCTTGGGAAGAAATGCTGGTAGCTTTCAAGTCGTGAAGTCTCCAAAATTATATATCCTGCAGAAAAATCATTTCAGATTTTTGTCAGATTTTGAACTATTATTTGAAGATCTTCATCTGGTGACGTTAGCAGAGTGTAAGACTGAACAACACTAAATGTTACGAGAATATCATCCATTGCTCAGTAGCGATAGTCTAGTTCCTGGTAAAATCTGTGAAGACATTTTAACATAGCTCTCTGCAGCTCCTCTGGCAATGTTAGTCGAGCATATCGGGCCATTTCTCTTGGTAAACGTTTTCCAAATCTCCTCATTCCTCTTCTACCTTCAATCGAAATTTCCACATTCTCACATTTTTTGTTACGTAGGGAATAGCTTCTTCCACTAGTTGAATACGTTGGGTTTGAAGAAAAAATTTTGGGCTTTGATTTTTATCCCATGCTTTTCCAGTGATAATCTAGATTATTACTACATTATTTAGTATTTGCTTTTGTGTCTGACTAACTTCTATTAGGATTTTTCACCAAAAGGAAAGATAGCATAAAATACTGAAGTCACACAAAGCTGGTAAGAGTGTAGATACTGCTTCTTTTGTATCGACGTTTTCTCTGTTGGTGCTGGGATCATATATATCTTCGAGTGTTTACACTAGTTTTTTTTATTTCCATTCTGCAGTGGTTTAACAACGTCATGATGACCAATTCATTTTGTCTCTGAGAGTCTTTTGACGGATACGCCTACACTTTTTATTAAAGTTTCCCATTGGCGTGTGGATGATGAAAAGAACCTGTAAACTCTTTCTACTGTTCCGAACAAAAGTTACTTAACTTGAATTAACGCTCCCTAAGTGAGTGCACTCCACATAGATTTAGCGAATGATTAGCACAAGGCGTTTTTTACGTGGTAGAGCCATGCTGCAGCTATATAAGTAGTATAGTTGTAGCACAAATGGGCCGGCTCGACCGGGGAAGGACCACGCACTCACAGAATACCAGCGTAAAATAGCAGCTGAACACTGATGTATTTCGTATGGTGAGTGAAGAGAACCGGAGACCCTTTTTACTGGAAAAGAGTCATTACATCTTAGTCCTCACGGGTGACAACGCATCTGCATTTTGATTCGCAAACTAGGATAGATGTAGATGTCTATGGGCCACAGCAACCACTTACCATCCGGTGGACTGTGTGCTCGTTTGTCACCCTATTCTATATAAAAAAAAACCAATATATTCATTCATTTGACAACGTCAAATTTTAAAATAGTGTTGTCATCTATAGCGTAAAATGCACCTCCTAGTTTTTAGGGAAAGAACATTCGTGTAACAGAAACAGTATCCTTTTTATTCAATATAGATTATAAATAATACTTATTGAAAGTCACTCTTTTGTTTAATTACCACTGATTCGAAAAAACCTCTGTCCTGGGAAGAACCAGCAAGAAGCCCAGCGGCACTTTTTTTTAAATAACAGCTTACAATCATGTATGTTACATAAATTATAAACACAACAAATTAGAAATAGCTTGGTAGCGATTACCTCATTTCCAGGGGTTATTATCATCCATAAATTGTTTAATATTATAATAACCCTTTTTAAACAAACTTAGTTTATTAAAATTTTTGTACTTTGAGCAGGACAAATTTTGTATATTTTCTAGAATTTTGTTGTAATAGCGTATACATCGCCCTAAGGATGAATTACTGACTCGATGGAGTCGAGTAACTGGTACTACTTGCTTGTGTTTTTCCTAGTATTTACAGAATGAATATCACTTATTTTTGTAAAACTACTTTTATTTTTGTGTACGTACCTTACATTTTCATAAATGTTTGAGAGGCCAAAGTTAATATATTAATTTCTTTAAATTTTTGTCGCAGCGACTCTTTAGGCTTTAAATCATAAATTATTCTTATTTTCAGTATCAGCTGCGTGTCCCCATAGCAAAATACCATACGATATTATGCTATGGAAATAGCTAAAGTAAACTAGTCTAGTTGTTTCAACATTGGTAAGACTTCTAAATTTTTTACAGGATATGCTGCACAGCTAAGTCTACTTGCTAATTTTGATACATGGGGGCTCCATTGAAGCTTGGCATCTAATGTAATTCCAAGAAAAATGGTGGTATCTACCAGACTCAGTTTCTGTACATTTAAAATTACATTGGAATTTAATTGTTTCACATTTGGAGTCATAAATTTCATACATTAAATTGTTTTAGTGGTTTTTTTTCCTGTTACTTAATAATAAGCTTCATTAAAATACAATATGGAATATACCAACTATGATTAGCGATAAAAAATGTAAGATTATCGTTCTAGCATACGTCTTAAATATTACTTTAAGTCAAGAACTGTCTAAACGTTGGTAATGTTTTTATCTTGTGTAAACACTTATCAATGTTAGAAGGGGACAAAATACCAAACTCGGTGCCTCTCTTTCTAAGAAAAATGAGGAACGGTTACAAGGTTCTAAGCGCTCACTCCCTATATTATATTATAACCTTCTTGCATACTGGTGAAAACCCTTTTTCGTGTCATATCTGTAAATATCAATGTATTCGAAAAAGTAATTTGCAAACAAATATGAAAATACATACTGGAGAAAAACCTTTTTCATGTAATATCTGTGAATATAAATGTATTGCAAAAAGTGATTTGCAAAAGCATATGAGAATACATACTGGAAAAAAGCCGTTTTCATATAATATCTGTGAATATAAATGTATTACAAAAAGTGATTTGTAAAGGCATATGAGAATACATACTGGAGAAAAACCTTTTTCATGTAATATCTGTGAATATAAATGTAATAGAAAAGATGTGTTGCAAACACATATGAGAATACATACTGGAGAAAAGCCCTTTTCGTGTAATATCTGCGAATATAAATGTATTACAAAAAGTGATTTGTAAAGGCATATGAGAATACATACTGGAGAAAAACCTTTTTCATGTAATATCTGTGAATATAAATGTATTAGAAAAGATGTGTTGCAAACACATATGAGAATACACACCGGAGAAAAGCCCTATTCGTGTAATATCTGCGAATATAAATGTAGTATAAAAGGTAATTTGCTAACACATATGAAAATACACACCGGAGAAAAGCCCTTTTCGTGTAATATCTGCGAATATAAATGTATTACAAAAAGTAGTTTGCAAACACATATGACTTGAGCAGAACCTTTTTTTGTGAGAGATCTGGGAAAATATGTGCAATATTATGTAAACGTGTTTTATATAAATATAAAAGTATACTTGCCGTGTAGTGGCGGTTAAGAATATCCACCCCATATCTTCCGTGACAACGGGAAACAGGCAGGAGATGGGCAGCAGCATCTTCCTGATAACAGCAAAAATACAATAAAAAAACTGCGGTTGCCAACCCGCTCGCCAAGCGTGGCAACTATGGCAAATACCCCCAAATGGATAAAGTTACTAAGAGATGGCCCCCAGTCCCCGGCGGCCCCGCTATTCCTGGCTACGGTGGCGACCATGGTAACGGCGGGGCATGGGGTGCTAAGAATCTCCGGTAGAGGTTCGGTTGCCACCTACGACGACTCGACCTTGCAACATACAACGCACGCACCCTGAGTACTGACGACAAGATTGTGGAGCTGGAAGAAGAGATAGACAAGTTACGCTGGCATATTATAGGATAATCCGAAGTCCGAAGAGAGGGGGAGGAAACGGTAATTCTCGGATCCGGCAACTTGTTCTATTACCGGGAGGGCGACCATCTGTCCCAAGGAGGTGTTGGATTTACCGTCCACAAGTCTCTCGTTAACAACGTTGTAAAGATTGAGAGTGTGTCGACGAGGGTTGCGTACCTTATACTCAGAATCACCAAACGGTATTCGCTGAAGGTCATACAGGTTTACGCACCAACCTCGGCACACCCCGATGAGGAGGTGGAGGAAATGTATGAGAATATCTCTTAGAGACATGCATTCCTCCAAAACCCATTATACAGTGTTAATGGGAGTCTTCAACGCAAAACTAAGCACAAGAGAAAACGGTGAGCTGAAAGTAGGGAAATTTGGAATAGGGCAACGGAACCCAAGGGGCAAGCAGCTAGCCGACTTCATGGAGAAAGAGGGACCCTTTATGATGAACTCTTTCTTCCAGAAGCGGCCCCACAGGAAGTGTACCTGGTCGAGCCCCGACGGTTCGACAAAAAATGAGATTGACTTCATAATGACGACCAGACGACAACTGTTCAGTGATGTCACAGTGATCGCGAGGGTGAAAACCGGCAGCGATCACCGAATGGTTAGAGGCACACTGAACCTAAACGTTAAGTTTGAGAGGTCACGTCTAATGAAGTCAACGTTCCGTCCCCCTCGTGCTCTAATCCAAAGACCCGAAACCTTTCAGCTCGAGTTATAAAACCGTTTTCAGTGCCTAGAAGACTGCAATGAAGTGGACGATATGAATGACAAGCTCGTGGAAACTGTCCATGCGGTCGGAGCTAAGTTCTGCAAGACCCGCCGCAGAAGAACACAAAAACTCTCCGATCACACTCTTAATCTCATGGCTGTTAGACGGGAGATGAAGCTACATTCTTTAACAGATTTGACAGCATACAAGCAACTGAACAGACAGATCTCCAAATGCATGCGGCGGGACTTACGCAACTTCAATACAGCTCGTATTGAAGAAGCGATCGAGCGGAACCAAGTCTCCAAAGTATTTGCCAGAGATCTGTCTGCCAGAAGGAGCCACTGTCAAAGCTGAAGACAGAGTGTGGCAGCATCGTTTCCGGGGCACCTGAGATTTTGAGCAGGCAGCTGTACACGTCATCGTTGGAGCCACACGCAAGTGTGAGTAACGATCCAAGAGCAAGTCTTATCCGACACTATTCTGCAGATATCCCGGACGTCAGTCTGAGCGAGATTAGAAAGGCTCTCCAGCACCTTAAAAACGGCAAGGCCCCAGGCGAGGATTGAATTACAGCGGAGCTTCTGTGGGTGAGCGGGTGGAAAACCGGTACTTGAAGTCCTTCAGAAGCTCTTTAATTCCGTCCTCCATGGTGGCATTACACCGGAGGCGTGGAGCAAAAGTGCGATGGTCTTGTTCTTCAAGAAAGGCGACAACGCTCTCTTGAAGAACTACAGACCGATTTCCCTTCTGAGCCGTGTCTACGTGCTGTTTTCGAGAGTCATTACGAATCGTCTCGCGCGCAGACTTGACGACTTCCAGTCTACCGACCAAGCCGGTTTCCAAAAAGGCTTTAGCACCATAGACCACATATATACCCTTCGGCAAATTGTACAGAAGTCAGAGGAGTACAATTTGCCACTATTTCTGGCGTATGTGGACTATGAGAAAGCCTTTGATTCCGTCGAAATTTGGGCGGTGCTGCAGTCCCTTCATCGGTGCCAAGTTGACTGTCGGTATATCGAAGTGCTGAAGTGCTTGTACAGTAGGGCTACGATGGCTATCCGAGTACAGAACCAGAGTACGAAACCTATCCAATTGCAGAGAGGTGTAAGAGAGGGTGGCGTCATATCCCCGAAACTTTTCACCGCTGCATTGCAAGACGCTTTCAAGTGTCTGGACTGGAAAGGATACGGTATCAACATCAATGGCGAGTACATCACTCACCTTCGATTTGCCGCTAATATAGTCCTTATGCAAAATCGCTGGAGGACCTAAGCACTATGCTCAATGACCTCAATAGTGCTTCCCAACGGATAGGTCTTAAAATGAACATGGACAAAACAAAGATCATGTTTAATGTCCATCTCACACATATGCCGGTAGTTGTTGGGAGCACTAAGCTCGAAGTTGTTGACGAGTATGTTTACCTGGGACAAGTAGTCCGACTACGTAAGTCCAACTTCGACCGAGAGGTCAATCGGTGGATTCATCTCGGTTGGGCAGCGTTCGGAAAATTACGGCACATCTTCTAGTCAGGTATACCTCAAAACTTGAAAACGAGACTGTACAACCAGTGCGTGTTGCCAGTGATGACATACGGAACTGAGACGTGGTCCTTCACTGCTGGCCAGATGAGGAAGCTCAAGGTCGCTCAGCGAGCTATGGAGAGGGCTATGCTTGGAGTTTCTCTGCGTGATAAACTCAGAAATGAGGATATCCGCAATAGAACCAGAGTGACCGACACAGCCCAACGGATTAGTAAGTTGAAGTGGCAATGGGCCGGCCATATACTCGTAGCTCGAAGAACCGACAACCGATGGGGAAAAAAGTGTTGTTTTTTTTTCGTAGATTCACCTAAGTCAAATACGTAATTGTGCATAAATATCTAAAAGATTGTGTTTTGCCAATATCGCATAAGAATTAATTATGTTGAAGTGTAAGAAATACAATAAGGCTGTGTCGACGGCGAAATATGAGACTTGTAAATGCAAAGGCTCATGTGAAGCGGTCTTCCATAAAAAGTGCGTCACGAGAGCTACCTTCAAAAATGAAAAATGTGAAGATTGTGTTTCCCTGCCCGGATCGCATCCTAGTTCGCCTAGTGTTGATGAACCGGATATTGCAGTGATCCTGGCTGATATGAACAGGAAAATGGAAGTGGTGTACAAAATGGAGAAGAAGTTGAGTGAGCTGGCCGATCTGGTTGATTTTGTATCAGAAAAGTATGATAATCTGATGGAGTACCAGAAATCAACCGAAACAAAAATAAAATCCCTAGAAAACATGAATGCATACTTGGTGAGGTGCAATAAAGCACTGGAAGAACGTGTGAACGAGCTGGAAGAGAAAGACAAGGAAAAAAAGGTGGAGTTGGCTGGACTGGAAAAGAAAGAAAATGAAGATGTGGCGAAACTAATAGTCCAAATTGCTAACAAGCTCCAGATGGATAATAGTCAGATTGAGCACGCAGAAAGGGTAGGTCGTGAAAAACCAAACACGGACAAACTACTGCCAGTAGTTGTAACGCTGAGAACAAAAGAGGCTCGTGATAAGTGGATTGAAAGTCGCAAAAAACGCTTGACAAATGGTGAAATTTATGGTACAAATAACGACACCCGTATTTATATAAGTGAGAATCTCACTAGATATAAAAGGAACCTTCTATGGGTTACCAAAACCAGCTTAAGAAAACATACAAGTACATTTGGGTACAAGATGGAAAAATACTCATAAGAAAAAGTAATGAACAGAAAAAAATAATGTCAATAAGGAGTGAACGAGATATTGAAAAATATATAGAAAGTAATGTAAATACGGCGACTGGCTAGATGTTGTTGTTGGTACCTCTATGCCTAACGCACACATAGTGCGAAGTAAACACTGCGAGCTAAACTAACATCAAATAAAAGGTGATCGTTTCGATGCAATTATCACATTAGAATGTCTAGATAGATACTAGATTTAAAACAGCGAACTCCTGGGTGCAGAGTATATCTAGCAACAATAAATATTTACACATATTACACTTAAATATTCGGTTGATAAGAAAAAACTTTAATGAATTGAAATTTTTTGTAAAAAAATGCTCTGAAGAGTTAGGAATACTAGTGTTGACAGAGGTTAACATTAAGGAGATGGAGCTATCACTATACCACATAGAGGGGTACAATCTATTTGCAAACACGAGGGAGACTACAAGAGGAGGGGGTGTGCTTATTTATGTCAAGGAATGTCTTATTTTTAATACGCAAAAAACCCTGACGAGTTCACTGGAAGGACTTCATGGTAAACTCACTGTTAACAACTCAACTCTAAATATAATTGCAGTCTACAGACCACCAAAAACGAATAAGTTTTTATTCGTTGATGAAATCGAGCAGATAATTAAGAACATCCCAACGAGCGAGGAAATTATCATGTTAGGTGACGTCAATATTAACTTATTAGGAGTGAGTGAAAGCCAACTGGTGTCAAAATATAAGGACTGCATGTGTGCACTAGGCCTACAGTGCGTAATACCGATTACGGAGGTGACGCGAGAGGTTATCGTCGCGGGTGTAAGAGAAATGTCGTGTGTCGATCATGTCTGGGTGCGAACAAGACAGCTGCGAGACTGCCATTCGTTTGTTATTGTGTGCTTTATGTCGGATCATCACGTGGTTGGAGTCTCGGTACCGTTACATTTGACGCAACACTACACTGACAGTGTGGACTCGGACACTCGGTATGTGATTAATAATAAGCTAGTAGCTAAGCAGATCACTGATTACGATTGGTCTCAACTGTTGCTTATTGATTGTCCGTTAAATTTGTATTGTAATTTAGAAAATGTTTTCAATTATATTTATAAAAATAGTAAGACAGTAATGCCAAAGATTAAAAAACGGGATACACAACCGTGGATAGACTGAGATTTGAATGAAATGTTAATGCGTAGGGATAGGTTATTTAGGGATTGGAAAGAAACACCAAACAATAATACAAAAAGACTAGAACACACACGATTTAGAAATAAGGTTAACAAATTAATATTTAAAGCGAAACATAGGTATCGGCAGGAAGAAATCAAGAAGTGTAATGGAGACCCAAAAAAAATCTGGGACAAAATTAATACCTGGACAGGTAGGAAAAAAGCAAAGATAGATGATATTGTTAAAAGATACTTTGGAAATAAAGACACGATGTATAATATATGTAGTCAATTTGCAGATACATTTACTAACGAAATTATTGCTATTAAACATAATTGTAATATTAAACTATTAGACAGAAGTAAATATGTTAGAGAATGTGATGTAACATTTCGCTTTAAGCCAGCTACCAGTGACGCAGTGTGCAAAGTCATCGATCAGTTGAGCTGTGATAAAGCGCCAGGCAGTGACTGCATTCGAGTCATAGACATAAAAATAATCAAGAATGAGATCTCACCGGTCTTATCGCACTTTGTCAACCTGTGTTTGTCGAAAGGGGAATATCCTGACCCACTCAAAAAAGCTTTAATTAGGCCCATCTACAAGCAGGGAGCGCACTCAGTGTATGCTAACTATAGACCGATTGCTATTTTATCGGTCGTTAATAAAATAGTTGAGAAGATGATAGTCGGCCAGGTTAGCGAATTTTTAGAGCAAAATGGTATATTAGCGGATGCACACCATGGTTTTAGGCATGGTCGTAGCACCGTAACAGCACTATCACAGTTTTCAGAAGATATGAACAGTAGTCTCGACCAGGGGCATCAGGTCCTGGCGCTGTTCATAGACAATAAAAAAGCCTTCGATACCTTGGATCATGAGGTGCTGTTGCAGGCCATGGATGAGTGTGGAATCAGAGGCCCCACAAACAGGTGGTTCCGGAGTTATCTGAGTGGCAGAACCTTACAGACCTACATCTCTGGTGTTACTGGTAAAGAAGTGGTGGTACAACTTGGTGTTTGTAGTGTTATGCTACTTACTTATCATTTTACATTATTTTAAATTCATTTTTCCATTCTGTTTCGATTTTCTGCATTCACCTCAAAACTGGATATTTTACATCACCTTTATTTCCTTAGGATCCTGTAACGATTTTAAACCATAAGAACACAATAACAAATCATTTCTACTTCGTATTTTCACATTATCAGCACTTTTAAATTGGTGTCAATGGAGTCTACCTTTTTTCGATCTTTTATTTAGTTTTCCGTAACTCTGCAATTTCAGGCTTTGTGCGTGCAGTTGCGCTACCTTTTTTCCTATATCAATAATATCTCATTTTTCACTTAAATCTTGCCGTTTTTCTATTACAAGCCTAAAATCAAAATTTGACATGTTTTGACATCGTTGTTTATTTGGTCGCTATGACAATTATATTCAAATTTGCTACCGGTCTGTTGTTTCTATTTCGATAATTCTACATAAATACTCTTTCCTCTTGACCATTTACAAAAAAATTGCGTTTAATTTAAATAATTTTTCCGTTCTCTCTAGAAAGGTATAAAAGCCGAACAATCGGTGAAGAAATTGAGTCTCGCTTCAGTTCTCGAGTTCGAAGCATCTCCTAAAGGCCTTATCCCGGGGCCGCACTGCCCCGGGATCCTGCAAGCCTCTGTCCTGCTTGAAGCCACTGGACTCTACGAACCTCTGCTCTACCTGAAGTCGCCGGGATCCTACAAGCCTTGGCTCTACCTGAAGTCGCTGGGATCCTACAAGTCTCTGCTCTGCCTGGAGTCGCCGGAACCTGCAAACCTCTGTCCCGCCTGAAGTAACCGGAACCTGCAGACCTTTGTCCTGTCTGAAGTCGCTGAGGATCCTGCAAGCCCCTGTCTGGCCTGAAATCGCCGGATCCTGCAATCACCGCATTCACCTGAGGTCGTCGCTTAGAGAAGCCCACGCCTTCTCACCTACGCCGTGCGTGCTCGTTCCAGGCGCTGAGAGCACACTTTGGATCTTCAGACTCAACTTCGACTCTAATCTTTTTTTATTACCTTTTTTTATAAAAAATTTTGTAAATCACGACATCCATCCTCATCTTCATACTCCATTTTGTTACATAAAATTGTAAATATCTTTTGAATCTTAAATATATTATTTGTTTTTGTTCTATTTTTGTTGTTTTGCTGTTATTAGGTTAGGTTCTTTTTTGTTCTTAATTGTCGCTTCACGACATGTTCCGACTGGTTCAGTCTATGGTCCGGTTGGCTACGTTATGCATGTCAATAGCGTCATTAATGTGGTGAAGAAATGTCGGGTGTATATGTACGCGGACGACATGTGCCTTATGTACTCCTCTAAGAATATACAAGAGATCAGGGCTGTGCTACAGGCTGACTTCGATAATATTATCCGGTGGGCTCACGATAATTGTATCATACTCAACCTTAATAAGACGAAAGTGATGCATCTGTATTCACCGCACAACTCAGTGGCAAAAAATGTCAAGAGCGTGGATATAGGTATCGTGGGTCACACGTATGAGTGTATGCACGTCAAAAATGTAAATTGTATTTGTCAAAAGCTAGAATATGTCAGCAAATTTAAGTATCTGGGTCTATGGGTGGACCGCAACATGAATTGGAAAACACAGGTTGACACAGTGTGTACAAAGCTTAGGGCAGTGTTGAGTAAGTTTTATATCCTGAAGGCGCCATTGAGTAGAAAAACGCTGCGTGTCCTTTATTTTGCTCTCGCTGAGTCATTGCTAACATATGGATTGAATACGTATGGCCGTACATTTAAAACCTATTTTAACAGTATAAAATCGCTGCAAATTCGTTTTATGAAATACCTTGTTAGCCCACAAACAAAACTTGCCTGTAAAGAAAATTATGAAAAACTATTTGTTGTCTGTAAGGTGCTTCCTGTACATGAAAAGGTCAAGTACCTGTTGGTTCTAGAACAGTTCTATAACGACCAGTTTAAAGTACAAGTGCAAAATAGGTACAATACTAGAAGCGTTAGAGAGCGTAAACTCGCGCGACCGCCAGTAAAAAATTACTATGGCAAAAGAACCAACAAGTATATGACCCCTATACTTTTCAATAATATCGATTGGCTGAGAGAAGATAATACTAGAATAAGTAAGCGAACACTAAAAAATAAATTAAAAACTGTTTTCCTTAATGAACTTGTCGCAAGATGTGAAAATATTAACTAATTTGTTGTTGTTTTAATATAACTTTTGACAATTACGTATACTAGACCTTATTATTTAGCTTTATTTTCATTACATTGTATACTTACGTATTTGAACCAAATGTATAAAGGCAAGCGCTAATCCCGCCGACAAACTGTTACGCAGTTTGGTGGGTGTGAAAAATGTACTAAAGGTTTGGTCCAGAATAAATGATTTATTATTATTATTATTATTACCGGCAGGCGAAGTGTTGGACGACCTGGTAAGATATGCAGGAAGTCGATGGATGCAGGTGGCTCAGGACCGTGCTTTGTGGCATTCCTTGGGGGAGGCCTATGTTCAGCAATGGACTTGTGAAGGGCTGTAATGATGATGATGATGATGATGAAAAGTATACTAAATAAAAATCCATTTGTCATGAGTTCCTTATGTAACTGTTGAACAAGTAGAAAAACCTTTCCGTGCCATATGTGCTAATTGAAACTGCATTTATTTTGAAGAAGCTAATTCAAAAACCAAAGAAGCAACCAAGTGAAATCTAACCTTGAAATATGTACCGAGTGGTTAGTGGAAACAGACCAGACTTCATGTTTTTTTTTATTTAAATCATACTAGTTTATATTTTTATTTATTCGTTTCGACATTTATCGTTACAAATCAAGTCCGCTGCTCAACATAGGCCTCCCCCACGGATTGACTCATAGGGAGGATATTTGCCATAGTTGCTCTCTAACAAGAACACAATAAACATCGAAACGAAAAAAGGAAAAACATTAGCAATCAATTAAATAGAGAATAACATTTGCTGGTCTGTTTCCACTAACCTTCCATTTGTTTCATATTTTAAAGATTTTTTTTTGTTTTTGAATTAGCTCCTTCAGAATAAATGCAGTTTCAATTAACACAATTCAAGGCACGGAAAAGTTTTTCTACTCGTTCTAGTAGTCAAGTTATTAATACATTTCATATTTACACTGTAAAATGTCCAGACTGAATTCAGAGTGAAACTGAAACATTAAACTCCTGCCGTGGCAGCTAACTATAAATTAAAGTGAAAGATATTTACATCACTACTTTTGTTTTTTTTTTAATCTTAGGTTTCTTTTATCTTATAGATTATCTTACGTTAATGGAGGAAATGATTTTGCTATTTATTTTAACGTGTGGACATTGTTTTTATTAGTTTTAACTTGACTTTTACTAAAAAACTTTACAGTTTAAGTACTGGAAGGCAGTTTTCTTGCAGAGGCTTTATTTAGTTAGGTGTTGTTGTAAAGTGAAATGTATCTTCACGATTGTTTGAACTTTTTGTTAAATTTTATATAGGTCGAAGACTTGTATACTGTAGTCTACGTCACTCCTGGAATCGCACTATATCTGTTTGTGAAGTTTGATTTCAGTCCATGAAGCTATTCAAATGACTAGCCCGGACAGACAGACTTGCAAACAAACATTTCAATAATGTTTATCCATATCTTAATGGTATGCAAGTAACTTGCTCGGTAGCGAAGATTCCATACAAGCCGAGAAGCCCGGCGTGCCCTATTAATAATATCAACTAATAAAATAACTCGTAAACTGTTTCAAAGCGCTGCTCTGTTCTACACAGGTCGTGACCTCGTAGCCTTATTATGTAACGTCAACACTTGGCAGATTGCTTTACTGCGCGATACTGCTGTCATAAAAAAGGAGTTGAGTTGAGCGATTAGTCGTCTCTCTCGCACGCGTGGGCTTTTTACCGGGCTTTCTAGAAGACGATCGCTCCCTTTCTAACCTGTGGCAAAATGTTCTATAATGAAACATAACTACGATTGTTTATATAGCAATCAGTATGGAGATCAGAAGCCAGGCTTTCAGTGTGAAGTTGTCGAGCGTTTGCAAAGTTCACTTCACAACTTCACATTCCAATGTTTACTCTGTGTGTTTACACTTGAGCGAATGAAACTCGCAATATTGAGTTGGAAATTTATACCTTTTTATAGATTTATAGTGAAAATGGAGGATAATAGTTTTTCTTGTGATGAATTGGAGTGTGTTAAAGCACTAATCGGCGAGGAAAAAGTAAAATCGAAAAAGAGAAAAGGTAATTTTTTATAAAACTGTTAAGACATACCTTGGGCTTGCCCTAGTTTGGAGCCTTAGCTTTGCCACTGAACTCGCTGTGTTTAAATAAAGCAGTAACTCGATATTACAGACAGACCCTTCAATTTTATTTATATGTAAAGATGTAGAAGGCAATCCCTCCAATGTCTTTTCCTTAACGTGTTACCTTACCGTTGCATTTTGCAATATTTAACTTGCTAGTGTGACGTGGAACCTTGCGCGCACGCCGAGTGGACATACGGTCTTGAATTTGATGCTCGCATTCCATTTCGAGGGCGTGGCTCGGTTAATTGTTTTTGGAAGTTAAAGTTAAAGTTAATGTTTAATTGTACCGTCGCGTTAAGTGCCTTTTGTGTGTTGACCATGTAGTTAGTTTGCGTGTCAGCTAGGCTGATTTTGAGTCTTAATGCTAAATGTCTTAATCGTACGAAGGAATTTAGTTGTTGTTTGTAACGCTGAACTTTGTGACTCGAGAAGAGATCGCGTTCCTTTCCTGTTTGTAATTTGGTGCTACATGAACCCGGAACCTCGAATATTGAACTTCGAACGACTGTTCGTTACTTGTGTCACGTGTTTGATTTCGATGAACGTTGAATTGGTTGACTTTGAAGTTAATTATATTTACAATAAAGTTGATAGACTGGAATAGTGAAATGAAGAAAGAAGTTGTCAATTGGTGACGTCCGCTGGAGTGATACAACATTGTGGGGCAGCATCGGACCAGGCCGCTGCCCGATCACCTCAGTTAGTTCAGGTCACATATATAAACACTACTGCACACTACTAACATGCACCTACACCTACCTACCGCCTGACCGAGCCATGGGGCAGTCTTAGCTTCGGAACCAGGTACGTATTATTTATTTATCTAGCCTTATATCTATTGTGTAGGTTAAGTCTCCATAGGCCGTTGGGCCTATGGAGACCCTTAGTTGTCCGGCGAATCTACCGCTGATGGGCCCCGGGATATTTGAACTTTGTTGGGGCAGCTAGGGGCGTGTACAGTAACTTTATTCTTAATCAGTCTATTTTATGGAAATTGATTCTTGTAGATGATGTGTGTGTAGCCGTTTATATACATACTTAAACATTTTTATCTTTAAAGCAGTATAGATATGTTTATATGTATGTCGGAGCGTCTATAAAATATCCAGTTGGATCGAGGTAAAAGGGAGGGTATATCGAGAAACCCCCTCCTTCGGTTTTAGCCCACATATCTCTAATGCATTTTTTTTGCGCGACAAATGCTTTATTTTGATCAGTGCTGTTGCCCCACATTATGAGACCATGCCGCAGTAAAGATTCTACGTATGCATGGTAGGACATGACAGCGGTTTTTATGTTTGTTATGTTTTTTATTTGTTTAAGTGCATATACGAATTTATTTATTTTGATAGAGACATCGTTTACATGTGGTTTCCAATTTATATCGTTATCTATAATTAAACCTAAAAATTTCGTATGTGTGTCGGACGGGCGTTACTCTCCGGAGTAAATGTTGTCGAAGATACTCCGCGAGTCGCTCACGTCCTAAACCTATAGGTTCCGGAGGATACTTTCACTGCCGCCTCTGTGTGTGTGCTGCTGGAAAACTGTGGACTGAGGTTCAAAATTAAAATGCACGATTTATAAATTAAAATAGCAAGTGAGTGGCCAGCGGTTCGACTGATTAATGTCGCAAAATTTTATAACTATTATTTATCGACCACGGTTGTTGAACACGGTTGGTCAACTACGGTTGTTCACTATCGGTTGGTCACAATATATTTCAAAAGATTCAATTAAAATGTGCGGTAGTATTAAAATATCTATTGGTAATATCAAAATATCTATTGGTAGTATCAAAATATCTACTGGTAGTACCAAAGTATCTATTGGTAGTATCAAATATCTATTGGTAGTATCAAAATATCTATTGGTAGTATCAAAATATCTATTGGTAGTAGCTGGTTTTCTAACACTACTGACTAGCAGCTATTAATCAACTAAAACTAGTTGATTTTATCACTTGTGTAACTGCGAATATCAGTTACCACTTTTTCCGTCTAGCTAACACTTTTCACTATATGTAAATGCGAATTTTCAGTTACCACTTTTTTCGGCGTAAAAAATTGTAAAAAATGTAAAAAATTTGGCGCTTAAACTTATTACTTCATATTTAAGTAACAGAACTCAAAAAGTCGTCATTAATGGTAAATGTTCCTCCGGATCAGTAGTATCAATGGGCGTTCCTCAGGGCTCGATTCTTGGCCCATTCCTGTTCTTAATCTATATTAATGACTTACCGTATCTTGTAGGGGACAATCACGATATAGTATTATTTGCTGACGATACCTCTTTAATTTTCAAACTGAAACGGCAGTCAATTAAATATGACGATGTAAATAATGCTCTATCGAAACTAGGACATTGGTTTAACGCCAACAATTTGCTCTTAAACGGCAATAAGACAAAATGTATTAAATTTACAATACCTAATGTAAAACATTCGAAAACCAATGTGCTCTTAAATGGGGAGGAGTTGAGTCTTGTGGATAACACTTTTCTTGGTATTACTATGAAACTTCAATGGAGCTCCCATAACCCCATATATCTAAATTAACAAGCAGACCTAGTTCTGCAGCATATGCTGTAAGAAAGATTAGAAGTCTCACAGATGTTGAGACAGCTAGGTTAGTGTATTTTAGTTACTTTCATAGCGTAATGTCTTATGGAATTTTGCTATGGGGTAATGCGACTGATATTGAAGCTATATTTGTTTTGCAAAAGAGAGCCGTACGGGTGATTTATAATCTAAATTGTAAAGAGTCCCTTAGAGAAAAATTTAAAGAAATAAACATATTAACTTTGGCATCGCAATATATTTATGAAAATGTAATGTATGTACATAAAAACATAAATAGCTTTAATAAGAATAAGGATGTTCACACCTTAAACACTAGGAACAAACATAAGCTTGTAATGCCACTTACAAGACTCCACAGAATTAGTAATTCATTTATGGGGCAATGTATACGCTTTTACAACAGAATCCCAGAACATGTTCAAAGTTTGTCAATAAACAAGTTTAAAAGTTTTATTAAAGAAAAACTGTACAAAAAGGGTTATTATAATATCAAGGAATACATGAATGAAAATAACCCCTGGGAATAAGGTGATCGCCACCATGCTGGTTCTATGAAAATTCATTTAAAATTGTATAAACAAAATTATTGTTAAGTGAAATTATGTTTAAAAAAAAAGTCCCGCTGGGTTTCTTGCTGGTTCTTCCCAGGTCAGAGGTATTTTCCGAACCATCATCATCATTCTCTAAACCATTTCCCATTATCTGGGGTCGGCGCAGTAAATCTTTTTGTTCCATTCCTCTCTATCAGCCGTCATTTGCATACTTACTCCTTTCATTCTCATATCACTCTTCACACAATCGATCCATCTTTTATTCGGCCTTCCTCTGCCCGTGTGTCCCTCCACCATGATATTCAACACTCGTTTTGTGACATGACTTTCATTCCTCCGCATCACATGCCCAAACCATGCCAATCTGCTTCCTCTCACCTTTTCTACCACTGGCGCTACTTTCAGGCTTCCTCTTATATACTCATTCCTTATCTTATCCATCCTTGTCACACCACACATCCATCGTAGCATTCTCATTTCATTCGCATGCAGTCTATTTTCATCCTTCTTCTTGACGGCCCAGCATTCACTTCCATACATGACGACAGGTCGGATGATCGATTTGTAAATTTTCCCCTTCAGCCTTATTGGCATTCGGGGATCGCACGTTGTGGCTGTGACCTGTCGCCATTTCATCCACCCTGCGTTAATCCTATGCTGCACAGCTCTATCTATTCCGCCGTCGCCTTGAATGAGGGAACCGAGGTACTTGACATCTGAGCAGATAGGCAGTATAGCGCCATCCAACGACATGGGTACAGGACTGGAAAGACCGCCGAAATCACAGCACAGATATTCGGTTTTGGATCTGCTGATCTTCAGGCCAACACTTTCCAGCCTCCGTTGCCACCCCGTCAGTCTGCTCTGTACCTCGATGCCTTCTTCCCCGACAAGCACGATGTCATCGGCAAAGAGCATGCACCAGGGTGCCTCATCCTGCATGTCCGACGTCAAAGCGTCCATAATCAGTAGGAAGAGGTAAGGGCTCAGTGCCGACCCTTGGTGCAGCCCTACCGCCACATCGATACTGCCCGTAGTTCCCGCGGCAGATCGTACACATGTACGGGATGCTCTGTACATAGCACGGACCAACCTCACATACTTCCCAGGCATACCTTTCATCTTTAACGCCCACCACACGACCTCACGGGGAACCCGATCGTACGCCTTTTCAAGGTCGACAAAAACCATGTGCAGATCTTTATGCACGCGCTTGTACTTTTCGCACAATTGGCGTAATGCGAAAATGGCATCTGTCGTACCTCGACCGGGCATGAATCCGAACTGGTTTTGTGTTATCTCACACTCTTCTCTCATTCTTCTCTCTATTACTCTTTCCCAGACTTTCATCGTATGTGACATGAGCTTTATTCCCCGGTAACTGCTGCAGTTTTGAACGTCTCCTTTGTTTTTAAAAATGGGAACCAGTATACTACTGCACCATTCCTCAGGTATTTGTTCTTCCTGCAACAATTTACCGAAAAATAAACTCAACCACTTCCATCCATCCGCCCTCAGCAACTTCCACACTTCTACTGGTATTCCATCTGGGCCGACCGCCTTCCCATTCTTCATATTCCTAACAGCCATTTTTACTTCTTCCACACTAATTTCTCTCACTAAGCCCATATTCACTGGTGGGTTTTCAAGCATACCATTCCATTCATTCTCCTCATTCATCAATTTCTCAAAATACTCCTTCCATCGCTTCTTTATACTTTCATCGTCAGTCAAAATCCTTCCAGAATCATCTTTTATACATTTTACATGTGAAACATCTCTTCCATTCCTTTCTCTCGCTCTTGCAATTTGAAAAAGTCGTTTTTGACCTTCGGGGCTTTCAAGGGACCGATATAATTTATCGTGCGCCTCTGCCCCACAAATAGCAACTTCCTTCTTCGCTCTCTTCTTACATTCTTTATACGCCCCTCTCTTACTTTCTTTTATGGATTCATTCTGGTCTTCTACGCTCTGCCATTCTTTAAAGGCATTTTTCTTTTCTCTCAAAACTTCTCTAATACTTTCACTCCACCACCGCATCCTTATCTATCATACGCTTCCCTTTTGTTTCTCCTAACACCTTCCTTGCCACACTTCTGATACAATCAGCCATTTCCTTCCAGCACTCATTCACACTCATTCCTTCCATATCACCCATCTCTATCATCTTGTTTACAACTAGCTCTCTAAATTCACTTGCATACCCCTCCTTATGCAGCAAATGCCACTTTATTTTGGGTGGGGGACGATCCTTATGTTTGTTGAGGCGAACAGTTAAGCAGATGTCAGCCAGCAGAATTCGGTGCTGGGATACTAAGTCTTCACCTGGAAGCACTTTGCAGTTTTTTACACTCTTGATTTGGTTCCGTCTTATCAGAAGATAGTCGATCTGTGTCGCGTGGTGGCCACTTTTATAAGTAACAAGATGCTGATCTCGTTTTTGGAACCACGTGTTTACTACAGCCAGGTCGAAAGCACATGCTGCTTGCAGAAGAACTTCCCCCTCACGGTTCCGCACTCCGTACCCCCATCCACCGTGTACTCTTTCATACCCGTCATTCACTCTCCCTACATGTCCATTAAAATCTCCTCCCATATAAACATCCTCACGCTCAGGTATTCCCATCATCATACAATCAAATTCCTCCCAAAACTACTCTTTCACACTCTCTTCACAGCCTGTTTGCGGAGCATACACACTTACAACATTCACTACTTTGTTTTCAATCATTAATTTAACAACTATCATTCTGTCATTTACTCTTTTCACATCTGTCACTCGTTCTTTCATTCCACTATCTAACACAACTCCTACTCCATTTCGCTTCCCATCACTTCCACAATAATAAAACTTGTATCCCTCCCCAATCTCTCTTGCTTTATTGCCCTTCCATTTTGTTTCCTGCAAACAGGCAACATTCACTCTTCGTCGTTTCAAAACATCTGCTAACTCTCTTCCTCTTCCAGTCATCGTACCTATATTCCAGCTTGCAAACCTCACTCTGACATTCTTCTCTCTCCGGGCTCGCCTCTTACGTCGCACCCGCTCCGTAAGGTGCGACAACCCTTGCCCACTTCCCACAGGAGCCGGGTGCTGCCCCTGCGCGTCGCCTGCGGGGTACGCCCTAGCCCTGTCATATGTCCCACAACTCGTACTATTCATTTACTGCATGGGATTTGGCAAAAGTTTTACAGTCGGCCGCCTGCCTGACACCAACCCTCTTTGGGTATGCTATTGCTGGTAGAGGAAGCTACCATTTTGGGAAAAGGAAAAAGAAGTTTGGGGGTAGGAGCATAGGTGTAAGGATACTGTTATCTCGGCAGGAAAGGTATGAGAATAAAAGTAGCTCGGGGAGCCGGGGTCGCGTACCCGTATTCCATACCAGGATCACCGGAAAGGTAGACCAGCATGAGAACCCCCTGACTGAGGTATTTTCCGAACCAGTGGTAAATAAAATAATGACTTTCAATAAGTATTATGTAATAATCCATATTGAATAAAAATCATTCTATTCTATTCTATTCGGCTAGCTAACACTTTTTTACTATATGCAACTGCGAATTTTCAGTTGCCACTTTTTTCGGCTATGTGTAACTGCGATTTTCAGTTACGACCTTTTTCGGCTAGCTAAACTTTTTCTAATTCACTATGTTCTGCTACTAGTCACTTCAGCTACTACCGGATACTATTGCTTGTCACTGGTAGTTCTTCCTACTACAACGTTACTGGGATTCGCCCCCATAAGGTAGACTTCGGCTATACTGTATAGTGAGTGAGCCGCTTGCCATTTTCCATTTTGCCTCTTTATTTTTAAACATTTTCACTATGTAATTAGCACAAATTGCAATATTTTTTATACAAGGCTAATTTTTACACTAACACACTATACGTCATTAAATAGGCATTTTGGTCCTTTATCAGTATGTGATAAAGGTTATTCAATATATTTACATTTAAAAAAGTTATTAAATGAAATGTCCCAAATTTTCACAACAAATGGGTATATTAATTCTTTAATTTTTCTATATTTATCAAATGCGTCTATTTATACACATTATTTCTTTACTATCGTAATCTATATATCATATGCTATCTAAATATCATATTTACAACTCTTTTAAAACACAAAAATATTCTCATTATTTTCAGTACAAACTATTGCGCAGTTAATTAAACTTCCAGAATGTTCTACGATATGATGCGCCGTGATTGGTCGAATTTTTCTTAAATGCTTAAAGTTGTTTATATCAACTATTATTAAAACGACATTCTATACAGATATATTAAGAGTTGTAAACACACTGTAAAACTATATTAATACACAATTTGCTCGATTTCGTTGGTAATTTCACTTTTTATACATAACAATATTCTTTCATCACTTTTTTCTTAAAGTCTTTAGGCCGTCGCGAACAGTATGACTAGCTGCTTTTATTTTTGGAATGTTAAGTTTAAGATTCTGTTTATTATTAGTCCATTTATTAAATTGTATATACAAAGATTTGTCGAAATTAATTTTTAAACTATGTATGTCAACCCAATTAATTAAAGTATCTATTGTATTATTTATGTCAGCTTCGTGGTCACTCATATTATTTATTTTTTTATTGGAAGTCACGATTATTGAAATGTCATCAGCAAATAGAATACATTTATGCTTCGTCATATTGACAATGTCATTTAAGTACAACAAAAACAGAATTGGACCGAGAACACTTCCCTGTGGAACGCCATATTTATTGTTTCGGTATTCGGACGAGTACGGTATTATGTCCGCATTTACATCTGCTTTAGTAACAATAACACATTGTTGCCTATTATAAAGATATGATTTTATCCATTGAAGCGTTGGTCCTCTAATTTCAATCTTTTCCAATTTCTGTAACAATAGGTCATGTGAAACTAGGTCAAAGGCTTTAGATAGGTCAAAACATAGTCCCATGGTAAAATTATTATTATTGATATTTGATAGTATTATTTTTATGAGTGAATAAATCACCAAAGTTGTAGATTTATCTTTTTGAAAGCCGTACTGTTCGTTTGATATAATGTGATATTTATTACAAAATTCAATAAGTCTGTTATACATGCATTTTTCATATATTTTTGATATAACGGATATTAAGGTTATTGGTCGATAATTATTAATATCATATTTCTCTCCTATTTTAAACAGCGGCTTAGCTATTGATAGTTTCAATTTATCTGGAAAGAATCCACACGAAAATGAAAAATTTATTAAATATGTCAAGATTTCAATTAATTCAATCATACATGTTTTTATTATTTTTGTGTTTACGTCATCGTAGCCTTTAGAGCTAGTATTTTTTAATAGCATTATTTCCCTTCTAACCTCATTTTCAGACATAGGTCTAAGAAACATTGAGTTGACATTCGCGCTGTTAATGGTTACATTTTTCGCTGTAGTGTGTGTTGTAGATTCACGGGTCAAATCAATAAAATGATTGTTAAAAGCAGTAGCTATATCTACAGGATTAAATTTTGCTTGTCATATGGGTTAGATATTTCTTTTTTTGATAATGGTCCATGTTGCTTTACATTTGTTATCATTTTTATTTTTAGTTGTAGCATCAATGGGTCGGCTCGACCGGGGAAGGACCACGCTCTCAGAGAATACCAGCGTAAAATGGCAGCTTGACATTGCTGTGTATCATATGGTGAGTGTAGAGAACCGGAGACCCTTTTTACTGGAAAAGAGGCATTCCATCTTAGTCCTCACGGATAACAACGCATCTGCATTTTGATTCGCAAACGAGGATAGATGTAGATGTCTATGGGCCACAGCAACTACTTACCATCAGGTGGACTGTGTGCTCGCTTGTCACCCTATACTTTAAAAAAAGACACAAGATATACCTATGGCAGTGCCGGAAGTTGAGATAACTCCACGTAAAAACAAGTTAATTAAGAAATTGGAAAAGAAAACGTTATTACGCGATAATATGAGGAAGAAACTAAATGCTTTAAGATCAAAAACCTGGCGTTTACAAAAAAAAAGTTGCTGAACAATCTAGTGTAATTGAGGAATTAAAAACTCGATCTTTAATCAACCAAGAAACGGCTGACTTGCTGTCATCGATCGATACAACCAATCGAGATTTCCTAAAAAAGTTTCTATGTAAAATGAAAATTCGTTACTTTAACTTTTATTCAATACATTGATCAAAGGAATGATTAGTTTACCCTTTAGTCCTAAGTACAATTTTACTATGTATACTTTTGACAATTTAATTTAATTAAACTATATTTAATCAATGTGGTTGTTTTATTATATCTATAAAATCATACATCGTCCCTTAGCTTACAACACCGCTCAAGTCGAAAATTGACGGTTTTCACAATTGAATGCCTTTAGATGGAGATGCTTATTGCGCGTCTAACCATTGGCCACATGATATAGATTTCAGCCAATCAGAAGCCGTAATTCGAAAAGAAGTGACAGCGCCCAAGTCGGTTAGCCTCTCAACACCGCACAAGTCGTTAATCTGTCATAAATTATATTTTTATGTGAATTTTATCTCTGAAAAGTCTATGCAAGAAGTTTTAATGTAAAATTAAGAGGTAAATTATATAATAAAGTAACCATAGATTAATGATAAGTCATTGCGCGCTCTGACTAGATACCGCCGGCGCTCATGTAAAATGCGGCAGCAAATACTACGCCGAAGTCGGCGTACCCGAGCCAGTCGCGTTGCAGGCTACGGTACCGAAGATCATAATCCGAAGTAAAATACCAGTTTACGTATTGAATTGTGTAAAAATAATACTACAAGAAATAAGAAAGACACTGGAATCACATACTATCATTAAGTATCATACAATTTCGAAATTTTAACTAAAAATAACACGAGCCATAAATAAGTCACAAAATATTAATGACGCTATTCACTATTCAGTGTTGCCGCGAATGCAAAAATAAAGTTCCCGTGGCTGAGATTTTTATATGTGAATTTATTGTTACTATATTTTATAATATAATATATTTAACTTATTATAATATAACCTAATTCTATATTATTTAATATTTATTTCTGTAGTATTGCTCAAATGACATAATTGCCGTTTATTAGGGTTCCATACCCATAGAGTATCAACGGGACCCAAGTCTCCCTTATCGTTCCGTCTGTCTGTCAGTAGGCTGTATCTTATGAACCGTAATATGTAGAATTTTCACATAATGTGTATTTATATTGCTGCTATAACAACATAAAATAAAAAAGAAAACAAGTAAAGTATTAAAGGACCCAAAAAATCACGTTTCATGTATGAAGACCATACAAGAAACGTGATTTTTTCTGTATTGGTATATGTTTTGTTTACAGACTAAAACGAAGGCTCGCTTAACACGCAATAAAATGATGCTGTGTGTATGGTGGTATTGAAAGTTTATCATGAGCTTTTACCGCCGGGTAAAACCATCGATTCGGATCTCTACTACCAGTAAATAATGAGATAAGCAAGAAATAGAAATAAAAAAACGGCTGGCAATGATAATCACAAAAGGAGTGGTCTTTCATCATGATAACGCCAGATCACAAGATTAGTTATCTGTTTGAGACTTTCATTACACACTAACATTCCTAAAAATCCAGTATTTGCTTGAGTACTTAAAACTGGTTTAAAAGTTTTAGTCATTATTTTCTTTTGTTGCTTGTGTTCTATAAAAGAAAGCTTTCTGGAGGTTTTAATATTTAAGTTTATATTTTTTTTTCCATTATAAATGGGATGACTAAATCCATGTTCCTTCAAATCTCTGGTATTGAATATATGAAATTAAACTACTTGTTGCATTTTTTTAATCAAAATCCAAAGATTTCTACGGCAACGTTTATTTTCTATTATGTCACTACCTACAAGATGGTAACAAATTATCGAACAGAATGGACCCATATATATTATAATTAAATGTAATAAAACTTTAAAACAAAAACATTCTTTTTTTTCAAAATGATTTCTTATATTTACGCGAACACTACACATTTTTAAATAAAACTAATTTTACGGATTTTATCGCGTATATTAACCTAGTTTTATATTCCCGACGTTTCGGGTGCTTTCCAGCACCCGTGGTCACGGGGGACTGAGGTGTTTGACGTCCTGCTGTCATAGTTAGCCCGGCTACCTTCAGTTTTTTAATATTAATTTTTGGTCCGATTTACGCAGAATGAGCTTACAGTATCTTGAAGTCTAGCAGTGGTATACTTGGGTTTGGATTTGATTTTATTAATTATGGGATCCCAAGCAGATGGCAGCACCCATCCATCTTCTCTATTGAAATTAGGATGTTTTTTAATTTCAATAGCCTCGCGAATCATCCTTGGGAGGAATCGGTGTTCTTTTGCAAGGATTTGTGGTCTATCAAATCTAATGTAATGGCGGGGACGATCTTGAACATGTTCACAAACTGCAGACTTCCCGATACGTCGATGCTTTACGTCAGCTATATGTTCTTTAACGCGGGTTTTAATAGATCTTTTTGTTTGTCCTATGTACGAGAGACCACATTCACAATCCAGCTTTTACACTCCTGCATGTTGTGGAGGGATATGACACTTGACGGATGGTAAAAATTGACCAATCTTCTTCAGCGGCTTGAAGTATGTTTTAATGGAAGCTCGCTTTAAGATGTAGCAAACCTTGTCTGTGACTCCTCTGACATAGGGTAGTACAGCAGGCACACGCTCGACTGTGGCTGGCTTCACTCTGTCACTGTGACGTAGGCGCGGGACCCGAAGCTTGTTGTCTTGCAGTACTTGCTCGACGTGCTGAAGCTCGGCGGCCAGATGTTTTCTGTCACAGATCCCTCGTGCTTTCTGAAACAAAGATTTTCCCACGGTAGCTAACTGTGAGGGATGATGGTGAGATTCACCATTTAAATATCGGTTGGTATGGGTATTTTTTCTGTACACAGTATGACCAATAGTGTTATCAGGATTTCGGATGACTAAAACATCTAGGAAAGCTAAAGTATTGTTTGCCTTTAACTCCATTGTGAATTGTATTTTAGGGTTTATGGAATTAAAGTGGTTTAAAAATGCAGTTACTTTGTCAGATGGCAAAATTATGAAAGTATCGTCTACGTACCGCTTGTAGAATCTTGGATTTACAGGAGCAGTAGGAAGGGCTTTCTCCTCAAAGTCCTCCATGAATATGTCGGCGACTACGGGAGATACAGGTGAGCCCATTGCTACTCCGTCTACTTGCATGTAGAACTCTTCTTTCCACAATAAATAGCCAGATGTGAGGCAGTGTTTGAGTAATACTGCATATTCTGTAGGCATGTTGTTATCTTCTAGCTTTCTAGTAACAATTGAGATGCATTCTTCAATAGGTAGGCATGTGAATAGTGACTGAACATCAAAACTGACCATATTTTCATTGTCAGCGAGATGTATGTCTTTAATCTCACTAACAGAATGGTATGAATCCTTTGTGTGTGCTCTGGTATGTCCTCTTAGTGGTGACAGTATTTTAGCCAAGTGTTGAGCCAACTTATAAGTTGGTGAATCGATCTGGCTTACTATAGGACGTAGTGGAGCGTTTGGTTTGTGTATTTTCGGTAACCCATACAACCTTTTTTCTTTTTTTCAATTCAGCAGGAAATAATGCTATTAAAAAATACTAGCTCTGAAGGCTACGATGACGTAAACACAAAAATAATAAAAACATGTATGATTGAATTAATTGAAATCTTCACATATTTAATTAATTTTTCATTTTCGTGTGGATTCTTTCCAGATAAATTGAAACTATCAATAGCTAAGCCGCTGTTTAAAATAGGAGAGAAATATGATATTAATAATTATCGACCAATAACCTTAATATCCGTTATATCAAAAATATATGAAAAATGCATGTATAAAAGACTTATTGAATTTTGTAATAAATATCACATTATATCAAACGAACAGTACGGCTTTCAAAAAGATAAATCTACAACTTTGGCGATTTTTTCACTCATAAAAATAATACTATACAATATCAATAATAATAATTGTACCATGAGACTATGTTTTGACCTATCTAAAGCCTTTGACCTAGTTTCACATGACCTATTATTACAGAAATTGGAAAAGATTGGAATTAGAGGACCAACGCTTCAATGGATAAAATCATATCTTTATAATAGCCAACAATGTGTTATTGTTACTAAAGCAGATGTAAATGCGGACATAATACCGTACTCGTCCGAATACCGAAACAATAAATATGGCGTTCCACAGGGAAGTGTTCTCGGTCCAATTCTGTTTTTGTTGTACTTAAATGACATTGTCAATATGACGAAGCATAAATGTATTCTATTTGCTGATGACATTTCAATAATCGTGACTTCCAATAAAAAATAACATAATATGAGTGACCACGAAGCTGACATAAATAATACAATAGATACTTTAATTAATTGGGTTGACATACATAATTTAAAAATTAATTTAGACAAATCTTTGTATATACAATTTAATAAATGGACTAATAATAAACAGAATCTTAAACTTAACATTCCAAAAATAAAAGCAGCTAGTCATACTGTTCGCGACGGCCTAAAGACTTTAAGAAAAAAGTGATGAAAGAATATTGTTATGTATAAAAAGTGAAATTACCAACGAAATCGAGCAAATTGTGTATTAATATAGTTTTACAGTGTGTTTACAACTCTTAATATATCTGTATAGAATGTCGTTTTAATAATAGTTGATATAAACAACTTTAAGCATTTAAGAAAAATTCGACCAATCACGGCGCATCATATCGTAGAACATTCTGGAAGTTTAATTAACTGCGCAATAGTTTGTACTGAAAATAATGAGAATATTTTTGTGTTTTAAAAGAGTTGTTAATATGATATTTAGTTAGCATATGATATATAGATTACGATAGTAAAGCAATAATTTGTATAAATAGACGCATTTGATAAATATAGAAAAATTAAAGAATTAATGTACCCATTTGTTGTGAAAATTTGGGACATTTCATTTAATAACTTTTTTAAATGTAAATATATTGAATAACCTTTATCACATACTGATAAAGGACCAAAATGCCTATTTAATGATGTATAGCGTGTTAGTGTAAAAATTAGCCTTGTATAAAAAATATTGCAATTTGTGCTAATTACATAGTGAAAAATGTTTAAAAATAAAGAGGCAAAATGGAAAATGGCAAGCGGCTCACTATACAGTATAGCCGAAGTCTACCTTATGGGGGCGAATCCCAGTAACGTTGTAGTAGGAAGAACTACCAGTGACAAGCAGTAGTATCCGGTAGTAGCTGAAGTGACTAGTAGCAGAACATAGTGAACAGTAATAGTGAATTAGAAAAAGTTTAGCTAGCCGAAAAAGGTCGTAACTGAAACTCGCAGTTACACATAGCCGAAAAAAGTGGCAACTGAAAATTCGCAGTTGCATATAGTGAAAAATGTTAGCTAGCCGAAAAAAGTGGTAACTGAAAATTCGCAGTTACATATAGTGAAAAAGTGTTAGCTAGCCGAAAAAAGTAGTAACTGAAAATTCGCAGTTACATATAGTGAAAAGTGTTAGCTAGACGGAAAAAGTGGTAACTGATATTCGCAGTTGAGTTCGCAAGTGATAAAATCAACTAGTTTTAGTTGATTAATAGCTGCTAGTCAGTAGTGTTAGAAAACCAGCTACTACCAATAGATATTTTGATACTACCAATAGATATTTTGATACTACCAATAGATATTTTGATACTACCAATAGAGATTTTGATATTACCAATAGATATTTTACCGCACATTTTAATTGAATCTTTTGAAATATATAGTGAACAACCGTAGTTGACCAACCGTGTTCAACAACCGTGGTCGATAAATAATAGTTATAAAATTTCGCGACTAATTAATCAGTCGAACCGCTGGCCACTCCCTTGCTATTTTAATTTATAAATCGTGCATTTCAATTTTGAACCTCAGTCCACAGTTTTCCAGCAGCACACACACAGAGACGGCAGTGCAAGTACCCTCCGGAACCTATAGGTGTAGGACGTGAGCGACTCGCGGAGTATCTTCGACAACATTTACTCCGGAGAGTTACGCCCGTCCGGCACATTCGCTGGTCCTTCGAGCCGAATCCTTCATCCGTTTGTATTTCGGAACCGGATACATAGTCACTACCGTAATAAAGTTGCAGAATTTTAAGAATAACGATGCCGATCACTCGTTCGCAAGGAAGGGGAGCCATGGCGTGGACTGTCGGTCTAGAAGGAGGCCCGTCGGACAATACCGACGCTGTCCACGCTCACCGTCGACAACAGAAGGGCGCTGAGGCGCCATCTTGCCCCCGCGATGGGGGGTACTCCTGCCCGTTCCGGTCACTGCAAACGGGACACTGAGATAGAGGCACCAAATAGAAGGCAACGATGACATTCGCTGTGCATCACCGCCAACAGCCCGGGAAGATGTACTGGCAAATCTTAACAAGGCCTGAGGATCAAGTGTGGCAACACGTACTATGGCGTGAATCCCCTTCCTTGCCTGTTCAAGAATTTGAACTTCGTACGATCACATACGGAGTCAAAAGCTCGCCTTACTTAGCGATACGAACATTACATCAGTTAGCTACAGATCCCGGTAATCAGTTTCCTCTTGCTGCTGAAGCTCTTCGGCATCACACTTATATGGACGATATTACTATAGGTGCTTCCTCAGTCGAAGCAGCCTCTTAGCTTAAAGAAGATTTAATCAATCTCCTTAATTGTGCCCTGCTAGATTTGCGTAAGATGAGCAGTAACAACCCTTTATTTCTTCGATCGTTACCCATGGAACATTGTCAGTGTCCGAAGACATTTTCTGATGATAGTTCAATAACGCTTAAAGTTTTCGGAGTTCAATGGGATCCTGAGGAAGACTATTTCACTTACTCCGTCTCTCCTGTGAATGTGGAGTTTACGAAACGATCAATCCTGCCCCACGTAGCTAGTACTCGTATTTATGATCCGTTGGGTTGGCTTTCACCTTTTATTCTTTTAGCCAAACTACTTCTTCAAAACTTATGGCGTATTGGAGAGTCTTGGGATGAAATCATTCCCGCCAATCTGTGTGACGATTGGGTTTCATTCGTGTCTGACTTATCTAATATAAAATCGATAAAAATCCCTCGTAAAACTGTGATTGACTTAGCAGCTACACACCAGCTTATTGGGTTTTGCGATGGATCAACCAAAGCATATGGGTGCTGTGTCTATCTCCGATCAAGCATCGATGATCAAAAACAAGTTTCTCTTTTGATTTCTAAATCTAAAGTGGCTCCGATTACACCTCTAACAGTTAATCGTTTGGAGTTGTGCGGTGCGCTCTTGTTATCACGTACTCTCAAACACATGCAAACTTTACTTATTTCCAAAATAAATATATCTCATATTGTTGCCTACACGGATAGCTCAACTGTATTAGCTTGGATCAATACCGAGCCATACAAATTGAAATCTTTTGTTGTGCATCGAGTAGTTAAAATAACTGACGCATTTGAACCTTCTGCCTGGAGGCATATCCCGACTCAGGACAATCCTGCTGACTTTCTACCGGAGGTCTCTCGTGTGCAGAATTGGTCAATTGTAAGCGATGGTGGTCAGGACCAGATTGGATGCTTAATGGTCCAGATCACTGGCCAGCTCAAAGTCGGTGTAAGCCCCAGGATGAGTTGCCAGAGTTGAGAACACGCACTTTGATTGCTCAATCTCGGGAATCTGATAAAGACATTATGAAGGTGTTATTAAATCGGTATTCATCCTTATCGCGACTACAAGGAGTATTGACATGGGTCTTTCGCTTCATTTCTAATTCGCGCAAACAACAAAGCCAACGCGAGAAAGGTCACTTGACTACGAATGAGGTAAAGTGCTCTCTGTTTAGCCTTATTAAATATGTCCAATGGGGCAGCTTCAATCAAGAGATGTCTCAATTAAAATCGCAGAAGCCTCTACCTAAATACTTACAAAAGTTGTCTCCGTTTATTAATAACCTAGGACTCATGCGAGTGGGTGGACGACTTAGTAATTTCAACATACCTGAGCACACAAAACATCCATATTTGTTACCGAAACAATCTATTTTATCTCAATTAATTATTAGCTATTATCATAAACGGTATTTGAACTGTGAACCTCGCACGTTACAATCACTAATTGTTCGCAAGTTCTGGATTTTAGGAATTAGAAACCTTATTCGTTCTATTTTAACAAAGTGTATGACTTGCTGTCGGGTTAAACCTATACCCTATCAGCCGTCTATGGGCAACCTGCCACCTTGTAGGGATCGGCTTTGGCGGTCCTTTTCTTATAAAAGAAAACAGACGACGTAACGCACGGGTCAGTAAGGCTTACATATGCTTGTTCATTTGTTTATGTGTAAAAGCAGTTCATTTAGAACTCGTATCTGAACTGTCTACAGAAGCGTTTCTAGCCGCCCTAGACAGATTCGTGTCTCGACGTGGAATATGTCAACATATTGTGACAGATTGTGGCACTAACTTTGTAGGCGCTAAACGATATCTTGAGAAAATGGTTAAATTATTGATAGATAAAAAACACGATATTTCTGCCTTTTGCAAGAAATCGAAACTCAGATTATGTGACAACATAAACGAACAACAGCGCTAATATTTGTTTGAAACTTTCTGGAAGTACATGAACTGGGAGCAACAAAGATCATTTATAACGTTAATAAAGTACCAAAGAAAATTACAAAAAATCCAGAAACATCCAAAAGAACTGATAGTTGAACTTATGTTTTGACCACTGATAATGTACGCCACCAAGTCTGTACAAAAATGTTCTTGACCACTTTTGGCATTATGGATTGGTTTGTCAGATATTGGGTGACAAAAACAGGCTGTGCTATTTCTACCGATTTGTCTACTTCAACCAGTAATCAAGAATCCAGAGAAAATCGCATTACTGTCGTGCTAAATCATCTTAAGAATATTTAGAACCAAATTTCTCATTGAATAAAACTACTTTTACGGATTTTATCGCGTTTAATTAACTTAGGTTATATTCCCGATAATTTTGTCGAGCATAACACAGCTCTATAACACATATAAAGAGAATTGTGAGTTAGAGAGTAGAGAATGCCTTGACGGTAAATTATTTGACAAATTATTTTTGAAACTCAATCTGAGCTTATTCCACCCGAAGAAAGATCAGTGTGACGTTTGTTGCAGTTATAAAACTGGAAGCATTACCGATGAAAAATACGCTCAAGATGTTTTGAAAAAACATCGAGCCAGGAAAGAGAAAGATACTGACAAAGGTATTGCACAGCTGGAGCTTGTCACGTATTCACGCAGGATGTTGAATCGGTAAAATTGGCCCCGTATCTTCAAGCCAGTGCTATTTATTATAAAACTAAATTATGCGTCCAGAATTTTACATTATATAATTTAGCAACTAAGAAAGTAATGTGTTATTGGTTGGATGAGTCAAATAGCACGCTCGAAGCCTCTGTTTTTGCTTCATGATTAGTAGACCATCTAGGGAAGGTTTTGAGTCAGAAATTATTGTCTGTGATTTTATATTCCGATGGCTGTTGTGCTCAAAATCGCCATTTTATCTTAAGCAATGTTTTATTACGTTTAGCGTTTGCAAAAAATATTGTGGTTACTCAAAAGTATCTGGAAAAAGACCATTCCCACATAGAATTAGATTCCGTACAGAGTGCAATAGAGTGTAAATAAAAAGGTAAAGAAATTTACCTCCCACAACAACACATGGCTGTAACTAAAACAGCTAGGAGCGATTCTATGCGTAATGAAGCTCCTTATTTGGACTATACCTTTTTATCGACTTTTCGAAAGAATTAATTTATAAATCTATACGGCCTGGTTATAAGACAGGTGATCCAGTCGTCACAGATGTACGTATGCTAAAATACATACGAAATGGCACAATTTGGTACCAAATTGATTTTGTTGACGAGCTTCATCCGTTACCACATCGTCCCACGCCAATTAACAGCATTAAACAAATAAATCACCTGCAGAAATTGTATGCAGCTAGAATACCAATTACAAATCGGAAGTGTGAAGATTTGCATGATCTAAAAAGTGTATTACCAACTAGTTGCCACTCTTTTTATGATGACCTTCCGCACAGCACTATCGCTAAAGACTGCAACTAACTATTAGACTAGAGATTTCGAGTATAACTTTTAACTTTTATTATTTTGTTACCATTATATCTTGTTTCGTTAGAATTTTTAAAGACTATGTTTTAAATATTTACCAATTAAAATAACAATAAAAAATTGCACATACGCTCTAAAGGTTCGTGTGATTCGCAAGACTTAGGTTATAGATACCTATGTTATAACGATTGTTAATTATTATTGAAATATTTCGTAATAAAAACTTTTCGTTGTAAATCATCTATTAATTCCTTATTCCCTAACATTTCCGCAAACAACTCCACCTAAATCTAATAAAATATCAGCTCAAGTCATACAATAAAAGTTAAAATAAAGTATACAGTCAAAATAATTATAAATAATTATTCCTTAACCGCTAACTAGGGCATTTATTAAGTAACAACAGAAAATTATGTAAATTGGCTTCTGAGAGGATATCTTAGATAAATTGTAATAAAATGATCATTACAACTCATTTCTCTTCGTGCTTAATGTTCATGCCAGAGTCATTCAGTTCGCGCACAGTCAAATAGTCAGAAATACGTCCCCATAGAAAATAAAATTAATTAAATTAGTAGTTGACTCAGTACAACCGAAATAAAAAGAACTAGATTACCCACACAATGGTGGTAAAAGTCTAAGTTTGTCAATTTAAATTACATGTAATTGTAGTAATGTACTTTGGCGAACTATCGCTATCTCTTACTGACATACGCTGAGGTCTTGTCTATCGATATTTCTCTGTCTACGAGTTTAATACTATATCTATGGTCTGATTCTGGTAGAATCTATTAGTTAATTTGTGGGCGCTTGAGTTTGGGCGGGAACTTGATCGACAGCGGTTTGCTGCTAATGTATTATTGTTTAAATAATGGTTTGAAGTGGATTTTGATATGTAAAAGTGGTGCGATTTTGTGTATTAAGTGTCTGCGCATGTGAACTATTAGTAGACGGTAGTAAACGGTGAAACAACTGCTCTGATGGTGATGTGATTCTTAAAATAATGTGTTTGTCTGCTTAGGCGCCTTGAGATGCCATCGACAACTGTCAGCTGTCTGCTGGCTTAAGTTGCCGTTAAAATCTCCCAAGGGCTGCACAATGTGACGCATCAACATATTGCGAAGCAGTGTACTATTAAGGATAATTATATATTGTAACTTCAGGATCAGAAGGGCTAGAACCCAGAGCCGTAAAGCCAGTTATTAAAAAATGTGGGCGCTGGCCTAATGGATCAATCCTCTATCTACGAATGGATAGCATAGACATAGTATCCTCTATCTACGATGGATAGGCAAAGAAAAAAATCGCATCGATAGTTATAAACAGCGTCGATATATATCGCGTGATAAATATCGATATGCATGATGTAAAGATAAGGTCCATAATTTTATATTATTGACGGTTGGACGACGAAAAAGGAAACGGCAACCAACCACACATGAATACTTATGTACCTCCTTTTGTTGTTACATGTTTTGTCATTAATACAACATTTTTAAATATATCGAAATTGATACGAATTCGATACTCTAATCTCTATCAATATATCGCGATTTAAAATATCGACGATATATCGTATAGATGTGCCAATTTGGAAAAATTACAACTCGAGTTAACTCGAGTTGTAATTCACGCAACTCGAGTTTAAACTTGAGTTACGCAACTCGAGTTAGCAGTATGAAAAAAAAATTTTTTCATACTGCTAACTTTTACTCTGTAAAGGATTTGTTAGAAATTATTTTTTTATAAATTTGTTTTTCTTTGTAGCTCTTTGGTGTGTTGGGATAACCATAATTACCAAACTTATTGTGTAGGATTGAAATGAAAATGTATATTTAGTATGTATCACATACTTATGTATTTTTGGTTTTAATATTAGTTAAAGTACCTGTATTTAACAACAAAACAACTTATATAGCAGCCTTCACGAAAAAATATTAGTCTAGCTTTAAGATGTAAGTACATAACCTATTAATAGATTAATTATCACAGTTAAAATATTCTTCAATAAGTTCAAACTTTTCAAATTCAAAATATTTATTCTAAGTTAAGTGTTTGGCGTTAATTTAAAGTATGATGTATCTTACAACTTAACCACCCTTTTCAGGTATTACAATAATAGGTCTGTGATTTACGTAGCTGTAATGATCATAATTAATCAAAATTATAAATGAAATTAAATTACATATGTAACTTAGCTATTATAATTCTCTAAATAACAAATTGTTTTGACTGTAACTAAATACTATTTGAAACACAAAGCGCGCACACAACGAACGAATCGCGCTCTTACTTTTATGTTGGCTCACTTGATTCCTTCATGTACAGCAGCCCAAACTCGAGTTGGGGAGATACAAATCGAGTTAACTCGAGTTAAGCGCAACTCGAGTTGACCCATCACTAATATATCGGTATTTTTTGCCTGAGCCTACGCTGGGCCACAAACAAAACACAAACTATATAGAAACACTACGCGTTGGGCGCATTATAAACATGAAGTTATAGATAAAGATGGAGGCCACACTTGGAACAACCGTAGATAGAGGATTGACTAGATAAAGCATTCGCGTATGCTTTTGAGATAGAAATAGGCGGGAGGTACTTTCACTGGGTTACCAGATATTGTTCCATTTCCCCCGTTATGGGTTTATTTATATTCACAGCACTTACATTCATACAAAAAACTTAATTGTTACCATAAAAACATGTTCTTTTGTAATTCAGATGATTAATTAATTTCTCTTGAAAATACATTCTGTGACAAAAACTACGGGCGGAAACGGCGTAAAAACAGAATCATCATTCTGTATTCAACGGCGCATCGACGATTTTACTGGACATTCAATAAACTCTTTGGATTTCGACGGCACTAAGTGAAGGCGCTAATAGCGCAAAGTGTGATATTGCTAATAAATAACAATATGTTATGTATGTACTTAAATATCAATTGAGAATAAAAATATTAAATAATAAAGAAAAATTTCCTTGTGTCGAGTTTTGTTGTTTTTACAAAAAAAAATCAATAATGTTTTAACATACCATTCCATCACAAGTTCAGTGCTGAATACAGACCTTCGAAAGGAAAGGGTTTCCACTTAGGTTTTGTAGTACAAAACACGGTTATGAGCCTACTCCCGCGATTTCCTGCATGTTTTGCTAAGTTAGTGTCTTGTGTGCGGCAAGTTGTGGCGTACAAGAGAATTTGTCTGTACACGGGATGATATTACACCGCGTCGTAAGCAATAATACAAGATGGGGATGGGGCAGCAGCACTTTCCCGATGAAAACTTAAAATAATAAAAAACTGCGGTGGCCAACTATGGCAAGTCATCCTATGAGGATATCTATGGAAGGCCTTTTTTAGCTGACTTACTTATTGTTAGGTGGCTTAATCATGTTACGTAATGGTTAAGGTGGTAAAATGTTTTAGTTAATATACGTTGTAAAGCATCAACAAAGGATATTTTTTTTGTAATATGTTGGTATATAAAATAAAAACTAATGTTTTATAATATTCTATTTAAATTTACCATGCAGTGTAAGATTATCTGCTACCTCATATCATTCCATGGGTGGTGTATGAGGCGACATAGGGAAACATCAAAGAAGATAAACAGCAGCATGGTCCTGATAACAGCTAAATAATGGTTGACAACCCGCTTTCCAAGCGTTGTAACTATGCCAAATAACTATAATCATGTTTATGTTCAACAGTGGACTTTTGATAGAATGTAAAGATATATATTCTATTTAAATGAAAATATATTGCAATTTAAAAAGGAAAAAGAACTAAATTTTGCGTACTTACACAACTTTTTGAAATATTAACAATGTTACATTAAGTAAAACAAATGAAAACACAATTATATATTAAATATAATTCAATAAAATTAAAATAAACAAACGATTATTTATTAATCTTTCATCACATTAATAAACAACAAATTTAACAAAATTTTTGTCTTCTTTCTAGAGCATTCGTTGTAATTCTTGGTTTGAGTAGCCTTAGAATTTCTCAAAAATATGCATTTGTAAACTTGATTTATACCTTTGCATGGCAGAAATTCTTGGGTGCTGGTCGTTAGAATCAGATTAGAAGGGAGTGTATATATATAATTTGCCTTGTATATAATATATTTTAATGGTATAAATAATAAGGTACAACTCCTAATCTATACTTAGATAGGTAATACTTATCTCTTGTCAAAAACATCTTTATTACATTATTTTTATGACAATTAAATAGAAATTATCATAATTATTACATTTATTTCTTAATTTATATACACATTAATGTTTATAACACCTTTATAAAAGGGATTAAGGGTGGACTAAATGTCCCATTGGTAGGCATTCCCAGTCAGTTTTACAATTATTATTGCATAATAAATTATTCATTTGTATATTTAGGTCAGGACTTTAAATTACTTATTTATTTATTTTATTTAAATCTTTATTTGCATATAACATGGTAGTACAGATAAAGTTCCAACATTTGTAAATGAGGAATCATGTTTAATCAATACATCTATAAGTAAATATTTTGTCATTGTCATGCCACCCAATTATTACAAGTCATAATAATACTATGTCATATATATATAATAATAATAATAGAATGTCAGCATTTGAAAATAAAATAAGCAACGCTAGTCAATTTTAATACATACAGAACAATGTCAAAAATCATAACTACCAACAAGATCAAACTTATATCACTTATGGAGAAACAACAAGATACAACAAGAAATTATAACATTTAAAAAAATTATCTTAATTATATTATAAATGACATATGTTACGGCCTACGGTTGCTCCCTTAAAGGATCCAATCCCCTGGGGCCCATCAGCAGAAGACTTCCCGAGCAAACGTAGGTCGGGCCTCCTAAGGCCACGTGGAATCTCTCTAATTACACTAAATATATGGGGGAGCGTTATACTACGGCCAGTCGACCGGAAGGAATTTGGCGGAGTGCACTTACCTCTATCCAAGGCGACTGGTCCCTCCGGAGTCGGTCAGGTCGCATGTGGTTGTGTAGTGCAAGGGAAAGAATGGTGATGTGGTGTGTATCTGGGTGTGACTGATGGTGATTGAACCTAGACCTTAGCCGTCGGCAGCAGCCCGAGCGTCGACACCGCTCCAACTTGAGGGGGCCTTTCGAGGTTATCCACAGTCACTTTCTTGGTTCACCACGATGACAGTCACTTAACTCTATCGTACTATTAACTAGCTTACAGAAGCCACTAACTATCGCGGGGTATAAGGTTACCGCACAAAATTAACAGCGTGCAAACATTAGCACATCCGGCCGATGACAGACTCGCTTGCGACCCGCGCGCCACTCTGCCACGCTCGGAAGAACTTCAGACCGGAATCGCGCCGAGCCGAGTGACATCTGGTGTCGATTCCGACAACAGAGTTTTGCGCGAACAAACCCCCGTCCCGGACATAAGGATTTAGGTCCGCGAGCAAACCGGTCAGCGGGACAAGGTCGAGACTGCAAGTTGCAAGACCGAATCTACAACCAAACTAGGCCACCTTAGGCGATCCATTAGGTCTTGCAACCCTAATCAACGCCTCAAAGATATCCCTAATGTGGCAAGCCGGAGGGTCAGCCTCCACTGGATGCCCCTCCTGGGCATCGCAGCACTTTAATAAGTCCTGTACTGGACAGAAGTCCGACGACCTCTTTCAAACACCTATCTGTGCCCCTATGATTAGTTCCGCAATCCGACCGGATCAGCTCTGCAAACAGCGACGCTACACGAAGCTGCCCCGACAAATTTTGTGCCAGCAGTTGCTTCAGTGCAGAGCGCACCCACAAATTCCACATGAACGTCGTCTGTGGAGAGCCAAACGAAACGCACAGATAGTCCCTAGTATGAATTTTCAACAAGTAGGCCTAGCCAGGCCACCCACCATATTATCATTTACTAAAATAGCGCGGCAGCTGATTTCAATCAGATAATCTCCAAAACTAGCTAGCCTGTTAGGCAAGTAGTCCTATGCTCATATTTCAACTAATTTTTCAAAAGCATCAATGTTCAACTACAGAATTAATTCAACCAAATTAATCACCGATGCGCATAGGTCAACTTGCAAATTAAACAAAACAATAACGTAAGGGACAGCCCTACTTCTTCGCAAAGCAAAATGATTAAACACTATCATAAACATAAACATAATTTTTCAAATAGTGCGCCATTCCATTTCAGATGAATTCAAATTTTCCTTTCAGCAAACAAACGCAACAATCAAATACAGTGATTAAATATATGTACAAAACACATGCAGTAGCATTTAAAGGAGTAGATTAAATTCAATTCTTTTAATTTAAACCGCTACAAATAGGAAAATTTCGCGGAAAGCCCAAAGCAATTTTTAATTTTAATTCAAGTATTTTTTGACTAAGTGCTCGACCAAACCAAATCTAATACCCCTTGACAACGTGATTCAACGCTCCAGAGGGGGCCCTAATCTTCCCACCACTAAGGGGAGGCCACATGGCGTGAACCCGAGATAAATAGAGCACAACCTTTAACAGTTGCACTCGGGTTGTACGCCTTCACTGAGGCCGTCGGCAACAGAACATTTTGACAAGTGGACTGTTGACGGCTTAAGGCTCAGTGGAGGCGGCCGTGGTGGGAACTAGGCAGCAGCTAGACAGGGCCGCCTCCATCAAATGGGGAACAGTGGTACACCAGTCGCGGCCACTCAGCTAACGGAAGTGAGAAGGGTCCAGCGGTCCGATGAGTGGCCGTGAAGTTCCTCTCCACACGCTGAGGGGGGGTGATGACACCCCCGCCCCTGGGGGAATTACCCCCCAACTGCTTGGGGGAGGGGTAATTCCCCCTTTCAAACTTAGGGGCCTGGTGGCTGGCCGGCGAGCGCCGATTGTCGCCCAGCAGAGGGCGTGGCTGAGCGCCCCCGCCCGTGGGGGTCGAGGGCCTGGCAGAGCCCCGAGAGGAGACGCCGTTGGCACCCAGGCACAAAACGGCATGGTGATTGCCCTGGCAATGCAGACAGGGCCGTCGATGCGGACAGTCTCGCTGGAGGTGCCCTCCCAGACATGACCAGCACCAGCGGCGCTCCTTGGCGATAGTTCGCCTCGCAGGAACCGGCTTACCTAATAATTTCGGGCACAACGTTACCCGGTGATCAGATGCTCGACAATAGGAGCAGGGGGAGGTTGACGACGACTTGCCTGGCGGGTTCAGCCTCTCACTGGGCACGTCTCGTAAGTCGTCAACGGTGCCCGCCGCGTTCTCGATCTGCCGGCACTGCTCCTCTAAAAACCGCAGCAGGTCATAGAAGGGCGGAATATAGGAGGCCTCGTCCCCGCCGTACCTCTCCTCAAAATGGATTCGAAGGTCGAGAGGTAGACGGGACAGCACTATGCGGAACAACAAAAAGGCCCATTCGCCCACTGGTAAACCCAGCCGCCTCAACGTATTACAGGCCACCAAGACTGGATCCAACAGGTCCGGACGCAGTCTGGCCCGGTCACTAAGCAGCGGGAGGCTTAGAAGCTGCTTAACATGCTCGTCTGCAATTCGCCGGACGTTGGCGTATCTTCTCGCTAGGAGGTCCCGAGCAGTCTGGTAGGCGTCGTCCGACAATTTCAAGTGGCCGACGACGCCCAGGGCCTCCCCCTCCAGTGAGGCCAGGAGGTACGCCATCTTTTGTCTCGGGGTCAAGTCACTCCGGGCGTCCACTAGGCTGTCGAAAAGACCAACGAAGGTCAGCCATTCGGAAAGGACCCCGGAGAACTTTGGCAGGTCCAGAGTTGGGAGTCGTCCCAACAGCTCCGGCTGAAGCTGCTTCAGAGAGGACTCGGGCAGGTTACTCATCCGAGCTTCACGCGCCTCCTCGGCATACCTGCCTTCAGCCTCGATCAACTCGTCCGTGAGCCACAAGAACTGCTCATAGTCCGCAAAGCAAGAGTCCAGGACTCCCTTCTCCACATCCGAATCCTCGAGCTCAGCGTAAGCCTCCTCCACTGCGGCCCTTCGAGCATCCACCTGCTCGAACCGCTTCATCAAGTTATGGACCCTATCCGGTCGACCTATCAAAGCATGGGCGCTTGTGGCCCAGCGTAGCTCAGTCCGCAAACAACGGATCAGTAGCTTGGGCGATGTCATCACTATTAAATACAAATTACGACGCGGCTCGAGCACAAATTACAAAGATAACAAATAAAAAATATACCAAAAAATTAACAGTTAATAAATGCAGTTCCTATCAAATAGCGTTGAATAGAAATTACACAAATACGAATTACTACGTATCAACCAAATACAAGTTAGCACCAAAGAAAAGACACAAATCAAATTAACAATAACAAATACTAGTGCGACCAAATCAAGTTAAATTCAAATGGCGTAAAAATCCAAATTACTACTCTTTAGTTCAAATACAAATTACAGTATAAACGAAGATACACATCACGGTCGATCAACAAAAAATGCCTAGCTCGGAAATCGAACCTTCGATAAGTAATCCACTACAACTCTCCGACAACGATAATTAACCGATTACGTAAAAATAACCATCTACCTACATGACGTATATCTCTAGAAAATCTCCCGCTTGCACAACCTAGGGCGCGGCTTTTCAAATTACCCTCTAACCAAAAAAAGGCAAGCAACAAAGCAACAAAGGAAAATAATTCTATTATTACGTACAAAAAAAATATTTTTACGTATTACGGACGGGCGTGATTGTAGATGCAAATTAAACCAATCACACCAACGCTCCCTGCCACCAAAATTGTTTAATGTTTATCAAACACTATAGTCGGGATCGACCGGGAATCGAACCCGGAATCGCGCTCTGCTACCAGTTTGTTACGGCCTACGGTTGCTCCCTTAAAGGATCCAATCCCCTGGGGCCCATCAGCAGAAGACTTCCCGAGCAAACGTAGGTCGGGCCTCCTAAGGCCACGTGGAATCTCTCTAATTACACTAAATATATGGGGGAGCGTTATACTACGGCCAGTCGACCGGAAGGAATTTGGCGGAGTGCACTTACCTCTATCCAAGGCGACTGGTCCCTCCGGAGTCGGTCAGGTCGCATGTGGTTGTGTAGTGCAAGGGAAAGAATGGTGATGTGGTGTGTATCTGGGTGTGACTGATGGTGATTGAACCTAGACCTTAGCCGTCGGCAGCAGCCCGAGCGTCGACACCGCTCCAACTTGAGGGGGCCTTTCGAGGTTATCCACAGTCACTTTCTTGGTTCACCACGATGACAGTCACTTAACTCTATCGTACTATTAACTAGCTTACAGAAGCCACTAACTATCGCGGGGTATAAGGTTACCGCACAAAATTAACAGCGTGCAAACATTAGCACATCCGGCCGATGACAGACTCGCTTGCGACCCGCGCGCCACTCTGCCACGCTCGGAAGAACTTCAGACCGGAATCGCGCCGAGCCGAGTGACATCTGGTGTCGATTCCGACAACAGAGTTTTGCGCGAACAACATAAGTTAAGCATATTTAGTCTACCTAAAACAATGAGGCTTAAAATGTTTTGAGCATACACTGCTAAGTTTTGTTGGTTACCTATAAGCACTACCAGTAGCGATTATCCAACTGTTACGGATAGCTGATTCCTTAGGAAAGCTGTGAAATAATATATTTAAAAGAAATTAATATATTAAATATATAGTACACTTTTATATCAAGGTATTTAACAAAAAAAATCAAGTAGGTATGTGTATCTGTGCATAAATACAATATCTATAACAATTAAAACAATATCAATTGATTTAATTAAATAGCAAGTATATGTAAATGTAATGATAATATTATTTATACCAAACATTTAAAAAAATTATGTACATATTAAGCTTTAGATATTGTTAATTAATACATTTACAGCCTAACAAATGTCCTCCACCGCTGAACATAGACCTCCCACACAGTTTGTCTCCAAATAACTGCAGTTTTCTGGTATATAGTTTATTATCTATGACTGCAGTTGCCAATTCTCCTGCCAAGCTAGGCAATTATCACAAAACCTATAACTTTTGATACTGACTAATGGTAACGGTAAGTATGTTATCAACAAATTTTTTCTACATCATTAATTATTATTGAGAATATTATCTTATGTTGTTGTGTTATTGTGTACCTTAAGACTTATTTATTTATTATTTTATCTATATTTATATTTATTTTTATATTAGCATGACATATTTTTTAAATAAATATTGTAATATAATTGGTGCTAATGTATAATAGAATGGAATGCAATAAAGTTTTGTGCATCTGATTTCAGGCAATACATATTTTGTGAAATTAAATATACTTTGCCCAATATTTATGTACTTGAATCCAAACATGTTTTCAGGTTGATACTTACATATTATTTGTGTCGTATATGTAATATGGAAAATGATTGAAGAGTTGTAGGGCAATAAGGAGTTTCCTTTAAAGCTGAACATAAAAATGTATGCATATGTATAACATTGTGTGATTCATATTTATGGACATAACTACTAATCACAATAACAATTATTATTGAACAATGCGAAAACCTTATTGTACTCGCTGATATCCCTAAAGTTTCTATAATCCTACCAAATCAAAAAGTACACGTTTGTTATGACTTTAAGCTTTCGAATGACCGTTCAAATTAAGGAGCATTATCGTGAAGAATTTACAATTTGGGAGTCCAAATATTTGACAAAATACATCACAAAGTTCATTAAAAACATGAAATGTTACACTTTATATTCAAAACAATAGATATTAATCAGTACAAGTAGCAAATGTAAGCACAAAACAAACTTACGGATGAAAGGTAATATTATCAATTTTTCATTGACTGATGCTGTTGCATCCTAAAATGCTACAACTTACCATCTTTTTCACCTTACCTAATAACTAAGATCCACAAAAAACACTAAATTCAATTACCTGTTTGCTTAGAATATCAATATTATTCAAAAGAGCTTGACATCGTTAATGTCAAATAAAGGAGGGAAAACAATCAAAAACGCATACCTAGAAAAATACAAGAAATATAGATTTGCTTCTCCCTTATTCTTATGTCTAACTATATACGTGCATTCCTTTCACACGCTGATGACGTCACTGAATGTTTAGTCTATAAGATACTATGTCTATGGGAACAACAGCTTGTGTCAAATACCTACGTATCTTTATCTCACTCTCTGTGGTCTGACTTCTCTTTTTAGTGTGGAACACAATATTGCTATGTTTTTATTTGAATCTCCCGGTAAATTCTTAGAAATAATTTCCACACTAACTAAATCAGAAGTTAAGCTTTGTAAAATAATGTACCAACAAATAAATAGTTGATCTACGATTAGTTACATTAAAAATTCCAAAATTGAAGGTCTCTTATGCATTATTGGGTTTACGAATCAGTGAATTACAATCCCATTTTCTAAGGATTCGGTAATATGGCAACATTAGCCCTATATGTCAACATAAATTAGACAAATATGGCGGTTGTTTACTTAGCAGTTCACAGCGTCGTTTGAGATATTTAAAATTAATTATTGTTATAATTCAAGAAATGGTGCAAAATTGTGTAGTACGTGGTTGCGACAGTAGTTGGTGTCCAGGAGGTGATATAAGATTTCACACGTAAGTGTTTAAATAGTGACTTCTGACATTGAATACTTGTAAACATACTTTTTGTATTTTCACTTAATTTTTTGCTGAAACGTTTTATCAGTGTTTTAAACATATTAGTAAATTATAACTTTGTCAAAATCAAATAGTTTTACATTGAATTTAATTAAGTTTGAACAATTTTATTGTTTTTGTTTAAAAGAAATCGCACTGAAGTAGTGTGACCATATTGATGATGTATCTGAGACTTTCCGTGTGACCTTAACTAATTATATGTACATGTTTCTTATTATGTTACCGGAAATGCATGAAATTTAGAAATTATGTACACTTCCGATATATTCTATATAATGACGTATTTCATAGATTTCATAATATTAAATTAAAAATGAGTAACATAATATATTCATTTGGTAGACAATTTATTTTTATTTAGTTTTTGTTTCTCATTATTCTGATACTTTAATAACGTTTATAATAATTATGTATTTAGAAATGTAGTAGTTTAGATGTATGATATAAAGCAACATTTTTTTAAATATGTTATTATTTGCAGACAATAAGTGCATTACATGAAGAGTCTATTGTGCAAATAGCTGCTCTGGCTGTACCAAGCACTAGTTCTGGCATTTATGAAAGTAGTTCTGCACTTAAGGAAACAGAAGTGAAATGTACTGGCTGTAATATTGAAGACCAAACTAGTAAAAAACAATGTCGAAAAATTCTTGAAAATTTGTGCAATCTTAACAAATTACCTGTAAGTGTCCTTTTCCTTTATTACTAAATACATACCTTTTATTTGTATTTATTATGACTTTAATATTACATTACATAATGTATTATATAGCTTAAAACACATACATATTTAAACTCTTTAGTGCCAATCGCAGTGTGGTAATAGTTACTACGACACTAAGCATAAAGCTTCTTGTTTGATGCTTCATTTATGCGTGCTCATGAAGGCGCGCTCCGGTGTATTATATGTTACCTATTAAGTGATGTAAATTTGTACTGACATTATGATGTAGAAGAGTTATTTGTTTCTTTTTTTTGTTAGAGTTCTCTAATCTCTGGTTTGATTTGAAAATATTTTTTTGCATTTTTAAAACCAATTCTTCAGGAAGTCTATCTAACATCACGCTACGACCCTTATGAGTGGAGCAATACGATGTACGATGCTAAAAATACTGATTTCTAAAGTTTTCTTGTTTTCTTAGGTCAGCAGTGAATACGACGATCCCGCGAAGATTGATAGGGGCGTGCAAGTGAAAATAAAGTGTACTAAAGAAGAAATACTTGAGACGAAAACTAAGATTCTTAAGCAAAAAGTGGCGCGCCAAACTAAAAAATTCAGGATAGGTCTTCTTTAATGGACACTATTAAAAAGTATATGAGTCAGTCAGAAATTGAAAATATTATTCAAGGGCGCTTTGCTCATGTCTGTAAGGACTTCAAAAATCCACATGGTGTGAAAAATTCAATAAATAATTTTAATATGGAAAGTGTTTTTTTTTTTTAAGGTTTTTAACAAACCATGTAGTGGTGGTGTGAGAATATCCACTACCCCATATCGTTCCGAGGGTGTTGTAAGAGGTGTCAGAGGGAAAATGAAACAGGAGATGGGCAGTGGCATCTTCCTGATAACAACTCAAAATAATAATATATTATCGTTCCTATTATAGTACATATGTTACTAGAAATCTATGAAATCCGTTATTATATAGAATTCCTAGGAATTGTAGATAATTCTTAAAATGAACTGGATGTGTGGAATATAGTATTATACACATTTCAGCTCAGAGCAGCCTGACTTGGATGGGTTAGGTCAGAAGGCTAAGGCAGGAGCTCCGCTACGCTGGTTTAGTCCTCGTGATATTTTTTTTTAAATAATTGTCCAGAAATAGATTTAGACTGTCTGAACAATAAAAGGGAGATAGGCAAGACGTTGGAAACTACCGACCAATAACTCTTATTCCTGTGCTCTCAAAAGTTTTCGAAAAAATAATGCATGAAAAACTATATTGTTTTCTTAGCGCCTTTAACATTCTAAAACCAGAACAGTTCGGTTTTCGAAGAAACTGTTCCACAACATTAGCATGTTATGAACTGATTAAAATTATAACTGAAAGCTTAAATTCACGAACTCCACTTTTAACTATATTTCTTGATATGAGCAAAGCTTTTGACTTCGTATCACACAGTCTTCTACTAGATAAATTAGAAAGGTATGGAATAAGAGGAACAGCCCAAAACTGGATAGAGAATTATCTTAAAAATCGTAAGCAGTGTGTTGAAGTTACAAAAATCATAAAGAACACAAAGATATCAAAACGCTCTCAATATCTTACAAACGGTTTTGGTGTTCCACAAGGCAGTGTACTGGGACCTTTGCTGTTCTTAATATACATTAACGATCTTCCTGACTTTACTACAAGCAAATGCATTTTATTCGCTGATGACACTACTCTTATAGTTAAAGGTAATAACAGATCTGCACTTGAAATCGGAGCTAATGGTGCTCTAAATGAGGTCGTACAATGGATGAATATAAATAATTTAGATATAAATAAGACGAAATTTATTGAATATAAAACCCTCAAAAACATTTCAAATGACATTAAACTAACATATAACAACTCGATAATTAAAGAAGTCGTTTCCACGACATTTCTAGGAATAATATTTGATGAATTTTGTAGTTGGAAGCCGCATATAGAAAGCTTATGTACTAAAATAGATCGTTTCGTTTTTGCATTGCATAGACTAAGAAATATTGTATCAGAAAGAGCTGCACTGATGGCATATCATGGATATATCTCATCCATACTACGATATGGTGTTCTACTCTGGGGGTATTCGGTGGATTCGGATAAAGCATTTAAAGCACAAAAACGCTGCATAAGAGCTCTTTGTGGTGTTGGTCCTTTAGTGAGTTGCAAACCTTTGTTCAAAGCTAAAAAGATCCTGCCTTTGCCTTCATTATACATATTTGAAATGTGCATGTTTGTTCATAAGCATCCACATTTATTTCAACGTAAGTGGGAAGTGAGTGAAAGTAAGGGTAGATACAAAAATAGGTTATATGCACCAGCAAATCGTCTAAGAGTTACAAAAAGAAATGCTTCTGCAATGTCGATAAGAATTTATAATAAATTACCTGATAATTTAAAGCGTAAAAGTTTATTGTCATTTAAGAAATCTGTTTTGGCATTGTTGCTCACTAAATGTTATTATTCTGTAGAAGAGTTCTTAAACGACAACGACCTACATACGAGTAATAACGAATGATAATTTTAGATTATGATTAATTACGTAATTACAAGATTCTAATGTTTAAAAAAATAATGTTTTTGATATTATTTTATATAAAATTTGACTTATGTATTTAATTAATTAATAATATTGATGTAAAAATAGAAAGAAATTAATGACAATTGGATATGTAACATTATTTAATTATTGACATAAGAATAATAATTAATATATGACATTGACCTATAATAATAATCTTACTTGACATAATAATACTTACTTATATATTTGATGGCATTTTCTGACACTGTGGCATAATAAATTAATTATCAAATCAACTAAATAATTTTATATTTTGTTAAATTAATATATGTTGTTAAATTCGATAAGTGTTGTTGTTTAAGTTACTTGACCATTAATATTTGCACACCACTAAGGTAGAATATGTAGAACGAATTATACTCAAACACCATTGTACAACCATATTCTTGCAAATAAAGATTATTATTATTATTATAAATCAGGTATATTTTGCCCAATTCATTGATTACCCGGGGTTATAATAAATTTTAATTTTATATTTCGTTGGTACCGCTTAGGAATTGTATACAATAACCAGAAAATACATTATCGAAATGGTTAGTTATAAAATATTCTCTGATATATTTATTTTCCACATTTTCTAAATAGGCTCGGCATTATATGGGTTGTGACGGAAATGCGTGGTTATATTTTAATACCGGTTCTGCCCATGGAAATGAAAAACTTCTTCATAAAACTAGTCAATTCCCAAAAAAAAAATTCTACAAAAATATATAATCTATGTATGCTAGGACTTAGTAGTAAACAGAGATATAGATATTTATAAATAAAACACTTAATGTAACTCAACTACTTATAGCGATATCATGGGAAAAATAAAATAAAGGTTACTTACTTAGAAAGGGAAAGCCTGCCCACAGAGAGCGAGATAGTAATACATAGGTTTAGCTTCAAGTAGGTATTCGGAGTGTGGTCTCCATCTTTATCTATAACTTCATGATTATAAACTTTAGGAGTCACAGAGTATCTTTTTATACCAAGGAGTGTTAGGAGTAATAGTGTTCTGTGATTATAAAAAAATGTGTGTATTCTGTGATAATAAATTGTAATAATAACAAGAGAATGGCCTAAAGGTCTAGATACCGGGCCATAAACAGTAAAAACCAAAAAAAAAATAACAAGAGAAAAGTCCGGTTTGTTGATGAAAAAAAGAATTCAATAATCAATTTTAATAAAGCTATAGAAAACAGCAATGGCCTTTAGTGAAGGTGAAGTTTGTAGAATTTGTTTAAGCGTTAATATACGCATGTTTGCACTAAAGGAGACTGGCCTCCAAAATTTGTATAAGACATTGACGAACAGTTTTGTAAGTTTTTTAATATTTATTTATTGCTAAATGAAGTTGCGGTAATTTATTGTTATCACTGAAGAAATACATTATGTTGCCCGATATATTTTCTAAGATGTAGCGTTAAATATAGTGACAAATACAACCAGAACCTGAAAAATAACAATTAGCCTGGTATCCCGGGTCGCACTAAAATCAGTATTATCATTTAAGTAAAGCCTAGTAGGATATATACTTGGGTACGGAAGGAGCGGCATGTTGCGCAACATGTCTCAACTAATACGTGGAATGTCCCGAGACATGTCGCGGAACTTTTTACAGGCCACACTAGTCAGTAGTCACTAGTCAGTGCTTATAGAAATGTCTCCCAAAGAGGTTGTGGCGATTAGTGCTATGTATGTAGTGCTTATTGCGGGAGTGAAACGTAAGCGAAAGAAAAGGTGGTGGAATCAGAATTCCTTACTACAATGAGAAGGAAGAGGAATAGATATTTTAAGTGATCTCCGAATGTCTGACGGATCTTTTGTGAATTTTACTCGAATGTCAACATCTGATTTTGAAACGTTATAACAAATGATTGGACATTCCATAACCAAACAGGATACTATACTATGGAATGCCGTTGCCCTCATATCAGTATCAGACTTGCCATTGCATTAAGATACTTGTTGACTAGAGTTTTATATGCTTCTTTGTTATACACTTTTCGAGTGTTGAAACAACTGATCGGCAGAATAGCACCAGAAGTTAGTGCTTAGAAGTATCCCATAACAAAATAAGACTCTGGTTAAGTTCAAGAAGTAAAAGCACGGTTTAATTTCCCCACACAACTGACATGTTGCAAGTAAAGTTGTACACACAACTACACCTGGTAACAAATGACGTGACACTGACACCGGACACGTGTACTCTCTCTCGGAGAGGGAATAAGCAACATGTCCCAAGTCACTTACAATGTTCTGGGTCACTGTGCAATGTAGCATCGTCATGTAGATTGAGTGTTCCACACCATCTTGCGGGACAAAATGGCTCCTAGTGTATCTGGGTCTTAGTTTAGTATAGTTTACAACGGGCTGGTTTCCGCAACTCCACGTCTATGCGTGTATTTTACGTGTGGGCAGGAATAATATGCTTATTCGAGCCATGAGATCTCCCCGAAGAAGCTCAACAGTCCTTTGATGTTGCATGCAACTTCGGGCAGTGACCTCGGCGTGCCGAGATGTTTAGCCCTGTACATAGCGACCTCTGGACATTTCAATATCACATGGGCCGCCATTTCTTCTTCTGCCAGACATGCCCTGCACAGGGGATTATCTGTAACACCTATAGTAAATAAATGCTTGTTAAAGTTGCCATGTCCTGTGATAGCACTTGTTATATCCTGGTCTGCGGCTTGTTCAGTCTCATTAGAACTTTGGTTAAACAACTGTTTATTTCAGGCAGGGCCTCCCTAGCTTGTCTACAGTCTATTAGATTTTTCCAAAGCTGAGCATGTAGATTAGTGAAGTGTCAAATATCTGGGTCTTAATTGTACTACATTCTCCTTCCATTCCTTCCATGCAACCCGCACTGCTGCATAGATTTTGTTCCTGGTGTCTGTTCTAGTACATATTACTTGAATGACTATTATTGTGATTTTCTATCAACAAATTAACATTTACCCTGGTTTGGTTCTTCAGCAAATTAAAACAGTTCTATCGGACTATTAAAATGAGAGAATAGAGTAGAAAGACTCATTATCATTATTTTATATGTGGTAGAGCCGGACTGCAGCTATATTATGGTTGTATCATGGATAGGTCGGCTCGACTGGGGTGGTACTACACTTTCACAGAATGTGTAGTACCACGCACCACCCTGTGTTTTGTTTCAATATCCTCCTACCACAAGCATTATCAGTTTACTTAGAGTGATAAGAGAAGTATTTGTAATGTTCTTAGTGATGATAGCAGTTTGAAGTTAATGTAGGTAATGTAGTTGATGGATGTAGGTGGTTTGGAACTGTAGGAGTTTCTTTCTGCCTAGATATTATCCTCTTACCATTTTCTGGCACCAAGCAGCAGTATGTGTCCCAGTCTGAAGGACATCGAGACCCAGGCTGTGATGCATTACATCTTAGTCTTCAGAGGTAACATTGCATCTATAGCCATTGCTTGAAGTTCGTTGCAGGTGCCCATGATGCCCATTAGTCACTTACTAGATGGTAAGTTTATTTGTCACTTCAATATTTTAAAAAATGATGTTGACAAATTAAAATATGATAGCCAATAATTTTTATTACAAATTTATATACACTTATGTATTTGAATACTATTTCTTATTTATGAAGATTTTCATATTTTCAGTTGGATGAGACTGAGGGGCCAATAATTGTCTGTTTCACCTGTCATGCAAGACTCATTCGTTGCAGAAGATTACAACAACAGGCTATTGAGTCAAATGTGGTTCTGGAGCAGTTGCTTTCAGGAGGATCCATGGTATTATCCATTCCATCCATTAAAACCTATAAAAGTCCACTGCTGAACATAGGTCTCACTCATAGATTGCTTCATAGGAGGGATTTTGCCAAACTTGCCACACTTGGCAAGTTGGCAACCGTAGTTTATATTAGTCTAAGTTGTCATCAGGAAGATGCGGCCGCCCTACCTCTGTTTCTGTTTCCTTCTGTTGCCTCTTACGACACCCATCCCGTGGATAGGTATATAGGATAGTGCAGGGGTCGGCAACCTGCGGCTCGCTAGCCACATACGGCTCTTTGGATGTGAAGCTGCGGCTCTAGTTTCATACGCAAATATTATTTATTTTATAAAAAAAATTATAAATCGATCCATACTGAGCCATTTGGGGTTGATACTGGATCTCTAGAAATGCAATTGATCGATTTAAAAAGTAAAGCTTTGTGGAGTTGAAAATTTACAGAGTTGATAAGGAAGTTGAAAAAGTTGGAGGTCCAGAAATGTATATACGTAATGCAACAAAAATGAACAGCTTTAAAAGAAAGGCTGCGAGTTGAGTTATATTCGACGCATGGAATAGTCTTCCAGATTGCTATAGTGAGGTGAAGAAGTTGGCATTTGGAGTGCTGACTATCTTCGGATCGACATATTCGTGTGAGCAAGCATTCTCTTGCATGAATATAATTAAAAGTAAAATTCAGATTCGTGTTTGAAACTTAAAACAACAAGTTATTTAAGCCAAATTTATCCAAACTTTCTAAAACCATGCAAAGCCAAAACTCCCATTGAATTTGTTTGCTCAATTGTTTGTACTTGAAGTATAAGTTAGTGTTGTAAGACTTACAATGTAAATAAATGTTTGTTTTAATTTGTTACTTAAATAATAAGTGATTATCTAATAATACCATATATATATATAAAAGGTTGCCAACCCTGTGATAGTGGATATTCTTACACCGTCACTGCACAATCCACTTTTCTATGCTGCTTCCCATTGCTATATGGGAGAATGTTTCTAGTGTTCAAAGTTAAGTTTGTCCTTCAATCCAACTTACTTTTGTTAGAGCAATAGTCCTTATTTTTACAAAAACAATTATCAAACTGTTTATACTGTTATATATTACCCTATTGTATATAAACAAATCTCAATAAACAAAGATAAATCTTTGTCAATTTACAGCTTTCGTGAATCTGAATCCAAAAGTTGTTGAGACACGATTCTCGGGATAGATGAACTATGTACATTCTTATTTAAGTTTATGCTGAACCCTCACTTTTGTCCAGTGTTTATTATTATTTGAAGTTGTTGTCAGGAAGATGCTGCCCCCCGATCTCCGGTTTCAGTTTCCCTCTGCCCCATTTTACGACATCTGCGGGATGGCAGGGGGTAGTATGGGTTCTCCTACTCCACCACTATAGTGGCTTTTTCTCTCATTTGAAAAAATTATTTCCTTTCAGTCAATACCAAAACCGCATAAGGTTAGAGGTGAGATTAAATTCACACCAATTTATCATATAGACATCTGGCCTGTAGAGTGTGATATAGACAATGATTGCAAGGACGAAAATTTTTGCCTTGATGCCGTTAAAGTTGAGGAGGAGATTTTCGAATATGAGAATTCCAAATTGGAAGTAAATGAGAATCATGAAACAGGTAAGATATACCCCTTTTTTGATATTACTAAAATAATGTACAATTTACCTTATGGCAAGTGGTTACTGTAGCCCGTAGACACAAAATAAAGAGGGCTTCATGTGTAATGTACTGATTTACTGATTTACCTTTGTCTAAATTCAAAGTGCATATCAAAAGCACTCTTATTAATACATTAAAAAAATATTTTTACCCTGTCAGCTAGTATGTATGTCACTAAGATACATACTGGTAAGCAACCAATTATCTTTGCCATCTTCTTAGCGTCAGTACTAGGTGGTGTGACTCCATGTTTGCCTAGGAGTTGATCTAATTGTGCCTGCCCAGACGGACTCCTCCCTCCTCCTCTTACCTATTTCTGCCGTCAAATAGCAGTGCATGCACTGCTGTGTTCCATTCTGATGGGTATAGAGTCAGAATAATCACAGGCTGTGGGTCATTCCATTTTAGTTGTGGTAGAGCCATGCTGCAGCTATATTAGTAGTATAGTTATAGCACGAATGGGTCGGCTCGACCGGGGAAGGACCATGCTCTCACAGAATACCAGTGTAAAATAGCAGCTTAACACTGCTGTGTTTCGTATGGTGATTGTAGAGAACTGGATTCCTTTTTTACTGGAAAAGAGGGATTCCATCGTAGTCCTCATGGGTGACAATGCATCTGCATTTTGATTCTTTATTGAGGACAGATGTAGATGTCTATGGGTCACAGCGACCATTTACCATCGTGTGGACTGTGTGCTCGTTTGTCACCCTATCCTATAAAAATTAAAATGAAAAGATGAGCGCATTGCATCATTAGATCTTCATCATTACAGCCTTCACAAGTCCACTGCTGAACATAGGTCTCACCCACGGAATGCCACAATGCACAGGAATCCATCGCGTTCCTGCATTTCTTATAACCAAGCATGTTTTCAAAAAGGTTCTAACAATAAATTAAAGTACCATCAGTTTTTTTAACGTAGTGTCAAAAATGTTTATTATTTAAAATGTTAATTATGTTTCTTTAAATCGTAGAAAATTTTCGTGAACTTAGTGTCTGTACAAAAATATGTCTGATGACACAGATACTGAGACTATGTTTTCTTAGATTTCTTATTCATTACTTAAATTAAAAAAAAAACGGACGTTAATTAAATTGGCAATTATTAGCAACTAACTGTAAAAATTTTAGTTTTATCACCAAAAACAAAAAGTATAGTCAGACTGTCTAAAATAATTATGACCTAAATGATCTTCTTCAATCAACAAGTCAATCTTCCAATCATTCTGTATAATGCTTGTCCCGTGTGCGATTCGAAGCATCTTTTATTAGATTAATGTAGGTAATTGTAACATGGTGAGAAGAACGTCATCATTATCATTCGAATTTAGTTTCTCTACCATTCTTTCCCTCCAAAAATGAATATGAGAGACATTATTAAAAGTAAAATACTTTATATCTAGCAACATTGTATAATTATGTAATTTTATAATTTATCTATTTCTCCCTGGTTGACTGATAGAGAATGAAGGTGTCTTACAATAAAAAGTTATACTTATAATAAATTAAATGTTCAATTCGTGTGTATTTCAGAACCATACATCATACCGACAAATCATTTTTCAAAAGCGTCTGAGAGCAAGATTAAATCTAATTCTACTGATTGTAACATAAACGATGTTCGTAAAGGAAACCTTGATTTAGAAAGGACACAAGTTGAACAAACTCCAGTACCACAACTAACGGAAATATTTCATTGTGATATTTGCGAATTTAAAACAACTCAAAAAGGTCGCATTTTGGCACATCTTAAAGCGCATGTTGCTGAACAAGTGTACTGTTGTAATAATTGTGATTATAAAAGTATTAAAAAAGATCATTTGCAGAGACATATGAAAATACATACTGGAGAAAAACCTTTTTCATGTAATATCTGTGAATATAAATGTATAGAAAAAAGTTATTTGCAAAGGCATATGAAAAAACATACTGGAGAAAAACCTTTTTCGTGTAATATCTGTGGATATAAATGTATTGATAAAAGTAATTTGTGGTATCATATGAAAATTCATACTGCAGAAAAACCTTTTTCGTGTCATATCTGTAAATATCAATGTATTCAAAAAAGTCAATTGCAATCACATATGAAAATACATACTGGAGAAAAACCTTTTTCATGTAATATCTGTGAATATAAATGTATTCAAAAAAGTGATTTGCAAAAGCATATGAAAATACATACTGGAGAAAAACCTTTTTCGTGTAATATCTGTGGATATAAATGTATTGATAAAAGTAATTTGTGGTATCATATGAAAATTCATACTGCAGAAAAACCTTTTTCGTGTGACATCTGTAAATATCAATGCATTCGAAAAAGTCAATTGCAATCACATATGAAAATACATACTGGAGAAAAACCTTTTTCATGTAATATCTGTGAATATCAATGTGTAGAAAAAAGGTATTTGCAAAAGCATATGAAAATACATACTGGAAAAAAACCTTTTTCATGTAATATCTGTGAATATAAATGTGTAGAAAAAAGTTATTTGCAAAAGCATATGAAAATACATACTGGAAAAAAACCTTTTTCATGTAATATCTGTGAATATAAATGTATAGAGAAAAGTAGTTTGCAAAGGCATATGAAAATACATACTGGAGAAAAACCTTTTTCATGTAATATCTGTGAATATAAATGTATTCAAAAAAGTGATTTGCAAACACACATGAAAATACATACTGGAGAAAAACCTTTTTCGTGTCATATCTGTAAATATCAATGCATTCGAAAAATTGATTTGCAAAGGCATATGAAAATACATACTGGAGAAAAACCTTTTTCGTGTCATATCTGTGAATATAAATGTATAGAGAAAAGTAGTTTGCAAAGGCATATGAAAACACACACTTGAGCAGAACCTTTTTTGTGAGAGATCTGGTAAAATATGTGCAATATTATGTAAACGTGTTTTATATAAATATAAAAGTATACTAGATAAAAATCCATTTGTCATGAGTTCCTTATGTAACTGTAGAACGAGTAGAAAAACCTTTCCGTGTCATATGTGCTAATTGAAACTGCATTTATTCTGAAGAAGCTAATTCAAAAACCAAAGAAGCAACCAAGTGAAATCTAACCTTGAAATATGTACCGAGTGGTTAGTGGAAACAGACCGGACCTTCATGTTTTTTTTAATTTTATTTAAATCATACTAGTTTGTTTTTATTTATTCGTTTCGACATTTATCGTTACCGTTACAGCCTATAAAAGTCCGCTGCTGAACATAGGCCTCCCCCACGGATTGACTCATGGGGGGATATTTGCCATAGTTGGCATGCAGGTGGGTTGGCAACAGCGGTTTTTTATTTTTATTTGTTATTAGGAAGACGCTGCTGCCCATCTGGTTTATTTCCTCCGTCGCCTAGATATAATATATAGATATAGATATACGAGTCGAGTGTGTTGACGAGGGTTGCGTACCTTATACTCAGAATCACCAAACGGTATTCGTTGTAGGTCATACAGGTTTACGCACCAACCTCGGCACACCCCTATGAGGAGGTGGAGGAAATGTATGAGGATATCTCTAGAGCCATGCATTCCTCCAAAACCCAGTATACGGTGTTAATGGGAGACTTCAACGCAAAACTAGGCACAAGAGAGAACGGTGAGCTGAAGTTAGGGAATTTCGGATTAGGGCAACGGAACCCAAGGGGCCAGCAGCTGACCGACTTCATGGAGAAAGAGGGACACTTTATGATGAACTCTTTCTTCCAGAAGCGGCCCGACAGGAAGTGGACCTGGTCGAGCCCCAACGGTTCGACAAAAATGAGATTGACTTTATTATGAAGACCAGACGACAACTGTTCAGTGATGTCTCAGTGATCTTGAGGGTGAAAACCGGCAGCGATCACAGAATGGTGAGAGGCAGGCTGATCCTAAACGTTAAGTTGGAGAGGTCTCGTCTAATGAAGTCAACGCTCTGACCCCCTCGTGCTCTATTCCAAAATCCCGGAAACTTTCAGCTCGAGCTACGAAACCGTTTTCAGTGCCTAGAAGACTGCAATGAAGTGGACGATATGAATGACAAGCTCGTGGAAACTGTCCATGCGGTCGGAGCTAAGTTTTGCGAGACCCGCCGCAGAAGAACACAAAAACTCTCCGATCACACTCTTAATCTCATGGCTGTTAGACGGGATATGAAGCTACACTCTCCAACAGATTTGACAGCATACAGGCAACTGAACAGACAGATCTCCAAATGCAAGCGGCGGGACTTACGCAACTTCAATACAGCTTGTATTTAAGAAGCGATCGAGCGGAACCAGGGCTCCAAAGTATTTGCCAGAGATCTGTCTGCCAGAAAGAGCCAACTGTCGAAGCTGAAGACCGAGTGTGGCAGCGTCGTTTGTGGGACACCTGAGATTTGAGTGAGATTGAGAGGTTCTATGGGCAGCTGTACACATCATCGTTGGAGCCACTCGCGAGTGTGAGTAACGATCCAAGAGCGAGTCTTATCCGACACTATTCCGATGATATCCCGGACGTCAGTCTGAGCGAGATTAGAATAGCTCTCCAGCATCTTAAAAACGGCAAGGCCCCAGGCGAAGATGGAATTACAGCGGAGCTTCTGAAAGCGCTTTTATACGTGGTAGAGCCATGCTGCAGCTATATTAGTAGTATAGTTGTAGCACGAATGGGTCGGCTCGACCGGGGAAGGACCACGCTCTCACAGAATACCAGCGTAAAATAGCAGCTTAACGCTGCTGTGTTTCGTATGGTGAGTGTAGAGAACCGGAGACCCTTTTTACTGGAAACGAGGCATTTCATCTTAGTCCTCACGGGTGTCAACGCATCTGCATTTTGATTTTTAATCGAAGATAGATGTAGATGTCTATGGGCCACAGCAACCACTTACCATCAGGTGGACTGTGTGCTCGTTTGTCACCTTTACCCTATAAAAAAGCGGATGGAAAACCGGTACTTAAGTCCTTCAGAAGCTCTTTAATTCTGTCCTCCATGGTGGCATTACACCGGAGGCGTGGAGCAGAAGTGCGGTGGTCTTGTTCTTCAAGAAAGGTGACAACGTTCTCTTGAAGAACTACAGACCAATTTCCCTTCTGAGCCGCGTCTACGTGATATTTTCGAGAGTCATTACGAATCGTCTCGCGCGCAGACTTGACGACTTCCAGCCTCCCGAACAAGCCGGTTTCCTACAAGGCTTTAACACCATAGACCACATACATACCCTTCGGCAAATTGTACAGAAGTCCGAGGAATATAATTTGCCACTATGTCTGGCGTATGTATACTATGAGAATGCCTTTGGTGCCGTAGAAATTTGGGCGGTGCTGCAGTCCCTTCAGCGATGCCAAGTTGACTGTCGGTATATCGAAGTGCTGAAGTGTTTGTACAGTAGGGCTACGATGCCTATCCGAGTACAGAACCAGAGTACGAAACCTATCGAATTGCAAGACAGGGTGACGTTATATCCCCGAAACTTCACCACTGCATTGGAAGACGTTTTCAAGCTTCTGGACTGGAAAGGATACGGTATTAACATCAATGGCGAGTACATCACTCACCTTCGATTTGCCGACGATATAGTCCTTATGGCAGAACCGCTGTAGGACCTAAGCACTATGCTCAATGACCTCAATAGTGTTTCCCAACGGATAGGTCTTAAGATGAACATGGACAAAACAAAGATCATGTTTAATGTCCATGTCACACCTATGCCGGTAGTTGTTGGGAGCAATAAAGTGTTATCTATCTATCCGCAGTAGAATTAGAGTAACCGATATAGCCCAACGGTATTAGTAAGCTGAAGTGACAATGGGCCGGCCATATAGCTCGAAGAACCGACAGCCGATGGGGAAAAAAGGTTCTCGAGTGGCGGCTTCGTTCCGGCGGACGAAGTGTAGGGCGTCCCCCCACTAGATGGAGTGACGACCTGGTAAGATATGCAGGAAGTCCATGGATGCAGGTGGCTCAGGACCGTGCTTTGTGGCATTCCTTGGGGGAGGCCTATGTTCAGCAGTGGACTTGTGAAGGGCTGTAATGATGATGATGATGATAGATATAAGAATATCCACTACCCCTTATCATCCCGTGTGTGTCGTAGAGGCGACAGCAAGAAACAAATCAGAAGACTATATTCCTATTCCTACTAAAATAAAAAAAATTGTGTTGCCAACCCGCTTGCCAAGCGTGGCAACTATGGCAAATATCCCCGTATGAGGCAATATATGCGGGAGGCCTATGTTCAGCAGTCGACTTTAATAGGCTCTAACAATAATAAAATAAACGTCGAAACGAAAAAAAGGATAAACATTAGCAATCAATTAAATAAAAAACACATGGTCTGGTCTGTTTCCACTAACTTCCCATTTGTTTCATATTTTAAAGTTCAATTTTTTTGGTTTTTGAATCAGCTTCTTCAGAATAAATGCAGTTTCAATTAGCACAATACAAGGAAGTCAAAGACTTGTGTACTACTCGAGCGGCAATTCAGAATAAAAACCGTGTGACAGCTGTGGATCGCGGGTAGCCGGCACGGTAAATATGCTGGTTACGGTGGCAACCATGGCAACGGCGGGGCAGGGGGTGCTAAGGATCTCCGGTGGAGCTTTGGTTGCCAACTAAGACGACTCCACCTGGCTAGATATAACGCACGTACCCTGACGACCGACGAGGAGATCCTGGAGCTGGAAGAAGAGATAGATAAGTTGCGCTGCAATATTATAGGATTATCTGAGGAGGAGAGGGGAAGAGAGAAAAATGAGGCCTTATCATTTATATGTCATTTATTCAGAAGAAAAACCTATACATAATATACACAAATATATTGATACATTCGTTTTATTATAATATTTTATAATTGTATTTAAGTGATTCTTTGCATATAGAATGTCACTTAAATATAACTTAAACATTTCGTAAAAATCAGCCAAGTACAATTTCTTTCATTTTAATATTGAATGCTGGGTTACTGGGTAAAATAATTGAATTCTAATTGCGGACCTGTCTTTTTGTTATTTTTTATGAGGTTTACTTGACGATAGATGGCGGCCTGTTCCCAAAATTAATATGAAAACTAAATATATTAAAATATTATTTTGGCGATTAAAATTTCTTTGTCTGAATGTATTTGCTTCATGAGATAGACGCTCCGATGCTATGGATGGCATCACATTTCATTTGTAAGTAATTTTACACCTAATTTATTAAAATAGTTCTAGAAAAATCTCTTTGCGTCGGCTTTCAAATATAATTAAATATATTCCACACTAGATGGCGACACTTTGTGTCCTGTTAACTAAAAATATAAAGGTACGTAGAGCTCAGTAATGACAAAATAATCATACGAAGGTGCTGAAATTTGTTTTGCATTCAGATATAAAGAAATTTTAATCGCCAAAATATTATTTTTATAGTTTATAACATTTTGTGGACATGCCGCCATCTACCGTCAAGGTAGCTAAGGTACATTGCAACATCGATATGGAAAGATTCGAGTATTTTTACTATTTATCAGTAGATGTAGATAGTGTAAAGTGGGCGGAGCTTTGCATCCCCTCACCCCGCAAATTGTCACGCCTTGTTACATAGAGAAATTTAATTACAACGTCTCCTCTCTGTATTTGCTTCATGGTACAACCATTTATCGATAAATGAAACAAAGTTTTAAAATTTATAGATTATTATTTATTTTAATCAACATAACATTCTTCTTATTGGGTATTATAACTAGATTTAATCAATCTTAATTTTCATTAATCACATTGAACTTAATCAGCGTTAATTCTCTTCATAAAACTAATCAATATTCAGGAGATGGGCGTGGACCTTGATCTAATATATGTAGCTCGTTTCGAGCGTTATATATCAAATTTGTTATGTCCATATACACTTGCGATCGAATCTCGTATGGGACTGACTCCATTTCAAATGCAATTAATGTACCAAAATGCTCATTTCGAGGATCTTCTGGTCTTTGATTAAAGAATCTTGAAGCGGGCAAACTTATATAAGCTGTGTAGTCATCTTTTTCCGATTTCACATAGCATATGTAATGATTTTCGGTCTGCGTTGATCTACCATTTTTGGAAATTTTTCTTTTTATTTTCTTTTTCGGTCGAATAGATGGCGATAACGGCGGCGATTCATCACTTTTGACATGATGGTTCTATTCCATATACTAGAAGATTATTTATGTTCCTGTAAAATGTATAAATTAAGCAAATATAAATGTAGTGTAAAATTCTCAAATACCTGACTACTTATTTATTTTACATGAATATTTACTTACCGATTTAATATCACTGTCTGTAGATGAAACTGTGATTATCATTATGCGATTCTAAAATATTTAACAGTTCTTCTTCGTCTAGCATTATCGATAATTTCCAGCACTAAAAATGCAAATAGGTATAGTACACGCGTGTTATCACGGTGACGGCGCCACAGTAATTCATAGACTAATATATAATACCAGTAATTGACAATTTATTGAAACGTCACTGTCCTTGACATTAGCCGCACGATAAATCACGGTGCTGGCTATATGCTTCATGATGCTGGCGTTCTCAACTCGTATGCACTAGTGACGTACCGGGATAATTCAATTTTACATTTGGCTTATTTGGTTTATAAATTAATATTTTTATTTCTTGTCGCAAAAATAATTTAAATAATATATGAAATTAAATTTTTATGAATGTTTAGTTCAGTTCATTAAAATATTACATTATGATGACTTGACTATCATTTTAATTTTGAAAGAATACAAATATAATTTTTTTGATAAATCTTTTACAGTGGCGCAACACTGGTCTCAGAAATATCACGGGGATGGCGAGGCAGCAAGGTGTTTAGTTTCATCTTGCACGTAGTAACACTATATATTTCTGTTATTTTTTTGACATTGGTATCTACAACTGTCCACAATTACTTAAATGTATTAAATTTAATAGCAAAATAGAATTAACCTTGTAGTTTTTCTAGTAACATGAACATTTCGGGATATTACGTGAGAGCGCTGACGGTATTCACATTAAGATTCGTAATATTACGGCTATGGCGGTGAAAGGGTTAATACAAAAATACGTATTCATGTATTATTTTAATGAAGAAATTACATATTTCTTTCATATTTGGACTGATAAATGATTTCATTTTGTGAATATTTCAATAAAAATTACATATTTTTAGTCTATTTTTGACAAGTCACCGTATTTGACACTCAGTGTTACCTGTGCATCGACTGTATTGCCATATTGCCGTTCCCCACATTTCTTGTTTTAATGTAGGCCTCATTATATTTTCGTTCTCCACTTGATGTAGGGTGGTCATAAGGTGTCAAGGATGATAATAAAAACGTTTTTAAATATTATTGTATAAAATAATGTAATTTATATGATGTAAAATAAAATATTTCTTTTCTATTCCAGGTCGTACCTAAACTTTCAAAATGTATTAGGAATACCTAATAATGGTTCTGCAAATACCTAGTTTAAGTGTCCTTTTTAATTAATTGAATATCCCTTACCTATGCATAATTTTTTATTAAATAATAAGTATTTATTTAATCAATATTTTGAGCTTTGTGATGAATGCTTGCACGTACGTTTGCTAGAAAATATCTGTAGAATGATGTTATTCTTTTTGTTTGTAATTCTATTTGTAACCTACATAAGTTTTAATATAGATTATTATTATTACTATTATTATTCTGGTTATTTTTTATTTTAACATTTAAGAGATAGCCACTATCCCCAAGGAAATGGCTGCTTGCATACTCCCCTCTTTCAAACTTTCTAAAAGTATTGCTGTTTTGGTAAATTGCTGAATCATGTGTAGAGGCTGGCCAGCGTGCAACAACATCCTGCACCAACAAATTTGCTGATGCAATTGTTTGGACATTTATGGAAAAGTAGCCTTTCCTGTTTCTAAATAGTTCTGCATCATCTCCACCTAAAGATATAAATAATACTTCATCAGTATTGATTGATAGACTACTAAGAGAAATGAACTTTAAGTAAAAGAAAGTTAAATAAAAAAAAATCATTTCTTTGCCGAATCGGCTGACTGCTTACTTTGTTATTGTTAAAACTCCTCGTTAAATATATTGTTTTATAATTAATTTGAACTTACTGTCACTTTATAATCATACAGTATTATAAAAGTAAAGAAATTAAAATATATTTATCATTAAATAGTGTGAAACATAGAAGATAATTACAAAAGTATTGTTGTCGGCGCACGTCATCGCGCCTCGGCCAAAATGAAGGACGCTGGGGGCGTCACTCACTCAGCTGCGAGTCGCAAACGGGCAATTTATTATTCAATTTACGTTATGTTTGTTTAGAAGTTTTACGGCATTAAACCTATTATTAATACAGTCCACTCTTTTTATTTCCAAAGTCTCGACAAGGCCTAAACATATGGTCCTTCGATCGCAAAACATTTACCAGTTGCCGTAATTAACGTCGACAACGTCAACGGTCGCCGAGCGAACTTTGAACCCACAGCCACATATATTGAAGAAGGAAGTCGTTCCCGTAGCAGCCTGCGTCATTAGGGATGGGCAAAGGGAAAAAATATATCGATTCTATATTTTTAAACAGAATCGATATATATCGCGTGATATATATCGATATATCGTCATCATTTGAATGATGTAAAGATAAGGGCCAAAATTTTACCTACTGACGGTTGGACGACGAAAAAAACTATACTACATTTTAAAATATATCAAAATTGATACGAATTCGATACTCTAAAATAAATATCGATATGTCGATATATCGTGATTTTAAATATCGACGATATATATCGATATTTTTAATATAAAATTTCGATATATCGATATTTTTTGCCCAAGCCTATGCGTCATCATTGAAGACGTTGATGTCATCCTGGGAGTATAAAAACTATTTGAGTGAGTTCGTTCCAATTAGTTATTTTTCCACTTTCATTTCATGCCGAAAAAATCATTTCTATATATTTCATTGGCTAAGTTATATAAGTAATATTTCATTTACTTTTAATAAGTAGGTACCTAATTAACTTCAGTGCTTTAAAAATTGCTTTGTCATTGCAACGCTCGCTTGTTTAACCCTTTCGCTGTCACGTGCACTAGATATAGGGCACTGCTATTGTCTTACTATTGTGTCTGGAAACCGGACAGTGAAAGTGTTAAATTTAAATGCTTATTCCATTACAAATATCAAGCGCTAAAGTGACCATTCGTTGACCTTGCGCTGATTCATATTTTACCTGCGCGCAACAGTCCCTTTTGTTCTCGCACAGCAGTTATATTTTTTATCATAAAGTAATCAACGTTTTCTTTTCCTTTGCTGTGTTTATATAAAAATAAAATGGCAGATAATTTAAAAACTTTATTGAAGAAGCGTAGTTCGATAAAATCAAAGCTTACAATTTACAACAATTATTAAAATTTAATTAAAAGTAGTTCTGATATTTCTGAGTTTGCGTTTTAATAAATTCGAAACCTTATATTCAGAATTTGATGAATTACAGACAAACATAGAAGTGCTTGCCGATGATGCGGGGTCTGCGTTAGTTGAGCGTGAGGACTTTGACCGTCAGTTCTTCAATCTGATAGCCATCACGCGCAGCCTGCTCGGTGCTTCGTCTAACGGTGCTGGGTCAGAGGCGGGTTTCAGAGATGCTGACTCAGATGCACATTGTTCTAATAAGAATAGTTATGTTCGTTTGCCCAAAATTGATTTACCTCATTTTGATGGGAACTACCAATGCTGGCTCGAATTTCGAGATACATTTACGTCATTAATTCACGATAACTATAGTATCAATGAAATAAACAAGTTCCACTATTTGTGCGCTTCATTGCAGGGAAACGCAGCCTTAGTTATTAAAAATATTGATTTTAAACGCGATCATTATAAAATTGCGTGGGACATGTTGTGTGAGCGGTATAACAACTACCGCCTCCTTGTCAATAATCATATGCAAGCTTTGTTTGATATCGATGCTATAGTCAAGGAGTCAAGTGTCTCAATCAGAAACCTGGTAGATACACTTAATAAAAATGTAAGGGCACTAACAAAATTAAATCAGCCCACTCAATATTGGGACACAATATTAATATATGTCATGACTACAAAATTAGATTTGACAATAAGTCGTGACTGGGAAGAGCATAGGAGCAATATTTTAAAAGATGATCCTACTCTAATGCAATTTTGTTCTTTTTTAATTTGATACTATTGTACCTTTAAATAATAGTCATACATATAAAAATTCCAATTCTAAAGTCACTCAAGTTAATAAAAAATCACATAATAGTTTTAATAAAATAAATAAATGTCCACTTTGCTCCCAGGCTCATACATTATATAAATGTGAATCCTTTAGAAACTTAACTATAGAGGATTGCATAAAAAAGGCAAATGATTGCAATGTTTGTCTTAATTGCTTGCGCGTCGGACATTCTGCTAAGCAGTGTAAACTCACACATTGCAAATATTGCAATACAAAGCACAATACGCTTTTGCATTTAGAATTTACTGAACCCAAACCATTTTCTAATCCATTGCCTTCTGCTATGCCTTCTGCTTTGGCTTCTGCGTCAAATATCGCACTATCAGCCAATTCCTTGTAGCTTGCTACTTCTGCGCATGTTTTACTGTCCACAGCTATGGTGAACGTGGTCAGCGGAACGGGTAAGAAGTACACTGCGCGGCTACTGCTGGACAACGGTAGTACTGCCAACTTTGTTACGCACAGACTATCAGAGAAACTGGGTTTGTCACATCGCAGTACGAGCACCAAGGTAACAGGTATTAATAATCACAAATCCACCAGTACACAGTCTTGTCACCTCACAATTGAGTCTTTATGCTGTGCCTTTACTGTTGATATCGATTGTCATATTTTACCAGAAATTACAAAGGTTCTACCGTCTTCATTCGTGCATATAAATCACGTCCCTATTCCTTCAGGTCTTACACTAGCAGACCCGAACTTTAATGTTCCGTCGGTCGTAGACATCCTGGTAGAGGCTGAGGTGTGTTTTTTAATGTCTTAGGCAATAAAACTATAGATTTAAGGAAACATCTACCTAAGTTGTGCGAAACTAAATTCGGTTGGTTTGTCTCCGGTAGTATTTCGCATCAATCTAATTTTGTTTCATCACTCCTTTGTCATCATTTCAACGTCACTCCCGACCTAACTCAATTTTGGGAGGTTAACAACGTGTCGTCAAAACATTCACTTTCTCTTGAAGAAAGAGTCTGTGAACAACTTTTTACCCAAACTACCGTTCGTAAAAATGATGGTAGGTTTGACTTGACGATGCCCTTAAAAGAGGACCCTAGAACTTTAGGGCATTCGTATGAAAACGCAAAAAATCGTTTTCTATCCCTGGAGCGGCGATTTAAACGCGATCCTTCATTTAAAACTAAATATTGTGAATTTATGAGAGAATATGAGCATTTAGGTCATATGACTTTAGACTCTGACTGTACTTCTACGCCTAAAAACTGCGTGATCACATATTTCATCCCACATCATGGAGTCATTCGTAGCTCTAGTACCACTACTCAACTACGCGTAGTATTCGACGCATCAGCCTCTACCAGTTGGGGCGTGTCTCTTAATGACATTCAGATGGTCGGTCCCGTAGTGCATGACGATCTCTTTTCCATTTTAATACGTTTTCGTCAACATAAATACGTGGTCTCAGGTGATGTAGAGAAGATTTATATAGCACATTTGCTATCAGTCTTAAATTATATTTGGATAGGTAACACGTATCTTTTGTCCAAAACTTTTTTATGAAATTATTTATATCAACTAAATGAAATTTGTCATTATTATAATTACAATTATATGTCAAATTTAAATTATTGTTACATATTAAATTATTCATTTGTATATTTAAATTATGTCTTAGATTATTTTCTTGTGGCAATCTCTGTATGTAAGGCAGTGTGAACAAGACAATTTTGTGTACATTTAAGTTATTAAGTTGCTCAATATATCTTAATAACTGTTTGTTGTTTACACTGCCTCTTCTACCAACAAAATTATTATTGTACTATTTGGGCAAAATTTAGTAACTATAATTTTATTTAGGATGTCACTAAAGGATACTCCAGGCATGCAGCGATTTGTAATTTTTTGTCCGTTTAAAGAGTAATTTAAAGTTATGCCTAGATTTTCCTATGTCAAAAAGCTGTAGTGGGTGACTTAGAGTTTCAACACCAGATTCCTCAATAAATATTTTTGTTCTAAGGGAGGTATGTGAAGAGGCGTTATCGTGATGCAGCATGATTCCACGAAGCCCGGTCTTTGGTCTTCTCTCCCACACAGCTTGAAAAGCTTTGGGTAATGCAACTGTAGTATACCATTTAGAGTTGACTGACCTACAATTTTCCAGCATTGACGTCGACAAATGTCCGCTCCGTAGAAAAAAACTAGCCACCATTGTTTTGCCGACGTTGCGAGGTCTTTTGTGGGTTTTATGTGTAACTGTCCTTCTGAGTAGACCCATACCGATGATTGCCTTTTATTTTCCGGAGCATATTGATAGATCCATGTCTCGTCACCAGTAACGATTTCTGAAACACGCCTAGATGCCCCGTCTTCAAAAAGTAGACGCATTACGTGGCACCAATCCACACGAGTCTGTTTTTCGCTGTCGGAGAGCAAACGAGGGATCCATCGACAACAAAGCTTCCTCACTCCAAGATGTTGATGTAGGATGGTATGAATGCTCCCCGAACTAATGCCTACAATCTTTTCGATGTCCGTATATGTGATTCGTGGGTCTTCTCGCATCAACATTTCAGTAGTCCATACATTTTCTGCCGTTACTGCTTTTTGCGGGGCTCCGGTTCTTTGGTCATCTTTAAGATTAATTTTACCCCTTTTGAATTCAGCAAAGCACCTAAAAATTGTTGCGCGTTGTGGAGCTGAGTCCCCTAATGCTGATTGTAACCGTTGTAAACACAATTGTTCGGTTAAAACAAATTTAAAATCATAATATATCATAGCGCGCAAATGTTCACGGTTAAGATCCATCGTTTTAAATGAAAAGCGTGGGAAGCGTTGCAGGAAAATTATTAGAACGTTGTTTTTTTTTAATATTGAGCAATTGGCTTATTGAGTTCTATTTTTAAATAAATTTACTTTTTAGAAACATATAACACGGGTGCGTTCCATTTTTAAATTTCGAGCATCTCAAAACTTATTGAGTGACCTACGTAAATGAGAGATACGACAACTGACAAAATGATATGTTGAATGTGAATTCTCATGAACATGAATGACACTCTGACGAGATAAGTTTTAATTTTAAAAGTTGAATTTACTTTTTCTTTACATTGGTAGAGATAGTTATTGAAATTAAATTAAGTGGTGAAATTAAGCTGGCAAGTATGGCGCCCTGTAAGCGCCGACAACCCGGGCGGCTGCCCGCATAGCCCCCTCGCCCCCCTAAAGCTGGCGCTGACTTTCCCCCAGTATCTTTAGATAACATTCAGAGTGCCTACTCCCAGTTTATAACCTTTCGGAATAATATAGCCTGCAAAATTTTCACTTTGAAGAATTCCTCCACAAAAAGAATTTCTTCAACTCCATGGTGGGATGCAGATTGTTCCTTAATTATTACAAAACGAAAGGCAGCATAGCGACTATATTAATCTAATATGTATTTGGAAATTATCTAAATCTCCCCGATCTCCTTCTACTGTTGTTTGGAAAAGTATCAGGCGCTTGTGTGTTAAATGATTGCAATCCCTCTTGTGCAGACCCCTCCCATTGGCTCGACGACTTCAGTAACATACTGATTCCCCCCTGCGTTCCACTGGAAGAAGACATATTTCCTACCCCCAAATCATTCACTCCTCACTCATCTAACTCATCTACGCTGAACTGCAGTTAGTGCTTAAGCACCTAAAGGATTCCACTCCTGGCATTGATGGTATCCCCTACTCATTTCTTGTTAATATGAGTACTACGTTTAAGCAGTTGTTTTTAAGCATCATTAACTTTACTTTTACAACCGATTCTATTCCAGATGACTGGAAAACACATATTATTATACCCATTCTAAAATCTGGTCAAGACCATTCTTCAGCATTAAGTTATCGCCCTATTGCTATTTCATCAACCTTGTCTAAAATTATGAAGCATCTCATAAAAAATCGACTTCAGTGGATTCTTGAAAATACAGGCATTATATAAAAGAGCCAATTTAGTTTTAGAAAAGGTTTTAGCACAATATATAGCCTTAGCATCTTAGTATTCGATATAAGACTCGCCTTTTCCAATGACAATTTTCTGGTAGGCGTTTTCATTGATGGTTGTGCGGCATGTGATGATGTTGGTCTCCCACTGCTCAGGTGAAAAATGCATCAGCTGAACATTCCTGAGAGCATTAAAAATTTCGTATCAAATCTACTTTCACATAGACACATATTAGTTCGTTCAGAAGGAAGATTTCTACCAGCTAGATTTATCTGGAATAGACTTTTTTTATAGGATAAGGGTGAAAAACGAGCACACAGTCCACTTGATGGTAAGTGGTTGCTGCGGCCCATAGACATCTACATCTATTCTCGATTAAGAATCAAAATGCAGATGCGTTGACACCCGTGAGGATGTAATCTAAGATGTAATGCCTCGTTTCCAGTAAGAAGGGTCTCCGGTTCTCTACACTCACCATACGAAACACAGCAGCGTTAATCTGCTATTTTACAATGGTATTCTGTGAGAGCGTGGTCCTTCCCCGGTCGGGCCGACCCATTCGATCTACAACTACACCTACTACTAATATAGCTGCAACATGACTCTACCACGTAAAACCCCAAGGCTCAGTCTTGAGCCCCTTCTTATACAGCCTTTACACTCATTTTCTAAACAGATATGTGAATTACCTAGATAATGTCCTGCAGATGACTTAGCCTTATTTGTAACTGATGCCTCTATTGCCAAAGCTACCTCCCGTTTATACCAAGCTGTCAACTTTCTTAATAATTGGCTGTTTGAGCATGGTTAACAACATCTCCTTTGAAATGTAGTACTGTGGTTTTCTCTATACGAAGGCATATACCAGAAGTATCCAAATATATTGAAAATACCCTAATCAGCACTGAAAATCAGGTGAAATTTTTAGGAGTTATTCTGGATAACAAAATGACAGAAATTTTTCATCTATCATATATTGCTTCAAAATGTGAAAAAAAAACTTCAATGTAATCCGATCTCTATCAGGTGCTTGGTGGGGCTATCACCCCTACTCCCAAAAGCTTTCATACAATGCTCTAATTAGAAGTCATTTTGACTATGGTTGCTTTTTACTAGAGTAGCAAAGTGGCCCTTAATACCTTGCACGAAATTCAGTCAAAATGTCTCCGTATAATAACAGGTGGCATAAAATCCACTCCCATTTCCGCTCTTCAAGTTGAATGTGTTGAGCATATTTTTGTACCTAATAACTGTAGAGATATAATTACAAATTTCTGCGTGTAAAATACAATGATTTGTTATCCTAATCGGCATTTTTACTCAATCCCCAGATTAAAAAAAGTATTGCTCATAAATAATTCAGTATAGAGAACTAACTTTTATTATGTAAAAATATCGATAAACAATATATCGATAAAAGTTTTATCGATAGAATTATTCGAGGATAGACATTTACAGCACTATTAGAAATCGCCTATGTTGTCAGCACTGCTTGTCAAAAATTAATTGTCATGTCTTGATGTTGGTAGAGTAGCTTGGCGCAATGTCATACATTTACTTTTTCTTAGGAAGTGCCGCCTCTTAAACGTAGTGGTTATATTCTCTTTGTAATGAACCAACACGTGGAAACAATTGTATAGATCATGTGTTTAGTAATATAATTAATGCAACGGCATGTGTTAAAAAGTTATATTTATCTGATCATGAATCGGCGCAAATATTATCTATTGATGTGCATAAACAGAAAAAAAGTTAAAGGATACTTGGGAATCATAGAATTATTACGCGTAGAATACTAGTACGCGGACCGAAAGTGAAGCAAGTAAAACTAACTCGAAACCGCGTAAGTTGACTCAGCGACGCGTCAGTGCGCAACGTCACGTCCACAGAGTACTTTTATATATACTGAAAGTGCGCATCGTCACGTTTTACGGAGAAGAGCTCGCGAAAAATTGTAAAAATTACCGTTTGTGTTGTAAAATATTGTCACAACGGTGATGATAAACATAAAAGAAGTAAAGGTATTACATTTCACATATAAGTTTATACATTTAATTCATTATAAGTACGTAAAACTAAAAAAATACTTACCTAAGCTCTCATAATACAAATGTTGCTAGTTGTGATGAAAAAATCACAATTTTCTTTTAAAAATATTTATTTTCTATTTGTGTTTAAAACGTCTAATCGCAACGCTCTGTGTAAAACTCAAATGTTTATATATAGATACCTACTTCTCTAAGTGTTATCATTATATTAACAATGGGTGCCTATTTAAAACTAATACGGAATTATCAGTTAATCGCGATTCCTCGACGCCATTTTAACGCGACTATTTTATTTTAATTGTTTTTTTATTGACTAAGGTTACGTTTTAGAGTATAGAATAAAAACTTTTTTATTTACAACATCATGAAATTATTAATAAGAACGCCTTTACTAACCAGATGTCACTTTACAACCAAACATTAACCAGATGTTATGTTAGACCCAAACATAGCCTATTTTAACCGACTCCCAAAAAGAAAGGTTATCAATATGTATATACACTAAGTGGTGGTACAACTTGGTGTTCCGACTGGTTCAGTCTATGGTCCGGTTGGCTACGTTATGCATGTCAATAGCGTCATTAATGTGGTGAAGAAATGTCGGGTGTATATGTACGCGGACGACATGTGCCTTATGTACTCCTCTAAGAATATACAAGAGATCAGGGCTGTGCTACAGGCTGACTTCGATAATATTATCCGGTGGGCTCACGATAATTGTATCATACTCAACCTTAATAAGACGAAAGTGATGCATCTGTATTCACCGCACAACTCAGTGGCAAAAAATGTCAAGAGCGTGGATATAGGTATCGTGGGTCACACGTATGAGTGTATGCACGTCAAAAATGTAAATTGTGTTTGTCAAAAGCTAGAATATGTCAGCAAATTTAAGTATCTGGGTCTATGGGTGGACCGCAACATGAATTGGAAAACACAGGTTGACACAGTGTGTACAAAGCTTAGGGCAGTGTTGATTAAGTTTTATATCCTGAAGGCGCCATTGAGTAGGAAAACGCTGCGTGTCCTTTATTTTGCTCTCGCTGAGTCATTGCTAACATATGGATTGAATACGTATGGCCGTACATTTAAAACCTACCTTAACAGTATAAAATCGCTGCAAATTCGTTTTATGAAATACCTTGTTAGCCCACAAACAAAACTTGCCTGTAAAGAAAATTTTGAAAAACTATTTGTTGTCTGTAAGGTGCTTCCTGTACATGAAAAGGCCAAGTACCTGTTGGTTCTAGAACAGTTCTATAACGACCAGTTTAAAGTACAAGTGTAAAATAGGTACAATACTAGAAGCGTTAGAGAGCGTAAACTCGCGCGACCACCAGTAAAAAATTACTATGGCAAAAGAACCAACAAGTATATGACCCCTACACTTTTCAATAATATCGATTGGCTGAGAGAAGACAATACTAGAATAAGTAAACGAACACTAAAAAATAAATTAAAAACTGTTTTCCGTAATGAAGTTGTCGCAAGATGTGAAAATATTAACTAATTTGTTGTTGTTTTAATATAACTTTTGATAATTACGTATTTTAGACCTTATTATTTAGCTTTATTTTCATTAAATTGTATACTTACGTATTTGAACCAAATGTATAAAGGCAAGCGCTAATCCCGCCGACAAACTGTTACGCAGTTTGGTGGGTGTGAAAAATGTACTAAAGGTTTGGTCCAGAATAAATGATTTATTATTATTATTATTATTACCGACAGGTGAAGTGTTGGGCGTCCCCCCACTAGATGGAGTGACGACCTGGTAAGATAGGCAGGAAGTCGATGGATGCAGGTGGCTCAGGACCGTGCTTTGTGGCATTCCTTGGGGGAGGCCTATGTTCAGCAGTGGACTTGTGAAGGGCTGTAATGATGATGATGAAAAGTATACTAGATAAAAATCTATTTGTCATGAGTTCCTTATGTAACTGTTGAACAAGTAGAAAATCCTTTCCGTGCCATATGTGCTAATTGAAACTGCATTTATTTTGAAGAAGCTAATTCAAAAACCAAAGAAACAACCAAGTGAAATCTAACCTTGAAATATGTACCGAGTGGTTAGTGGAAACAGACCAGACTTCATGTTTTTTTTTTATTTAAATCATACTAGTTTATATTTTTATTTATTCGTTTCGACATTTATCGTTACAAAAAAAGTCCGCTGCTCAAAATAGGCCTCCTCCACGGATTGACTCATAGGGGGGATATTTGCCATAGTTGCTCTCTAACAAGAACACAATAAACATCGAAACGAAAAAAGGAAAAACATTAGCAATCAATTAAATAAAGAATAACATTTGCTGGTCTGTTTCCACTAACCTCCCATTTGTTTCATATTTTAAAGATTGTTTTTTGTTTTTGAATTAGCTTCTTCAGAATAAATGCAGTTTCAATTAGTACAATTCAAGGCACGGAAAAGTTTTTCTACTCGTTCTAGTAGTCAAGTTATTAATACATTTCATATTTACACTGTAAAATGTCCAGACTGAATTCGGAGTGAAACTGAAACATTAAACTCCTGCCGTGGCAGCTAACTATAAATTAAAGTGAAAGACATTTACATCACTACTTTTGTTTTTTTTTTTTAATCTTAGGTTTCTTTGATCTTATAGATTATCTTACGCTAATGAAGGAAATGATTTTGCTATTTATTTTAACGTGTGGACATTGTCTTTATTAGTTTTAACTTGACTTTTACTAAAAAAACTTTACAGTTTAAGTACTGGAAGGCAGTTTTTTTGCAGAGGCTTTATTTAGTTAGGTGTTATTGTAAATGTATCTTCACGATTGTTTGAACTTTTTGTTAAATTTTATATAGGTCGAAGACTTGTATACTGTAGTCTACGTCACTCTTGGCATCGCACTATATCTGTTTGTGAAGTTTGATTTCAGTCCATGAAGCTATTCAAATGACTAGCCCGGACAGACAGACTTGCAAACAAACATTTCAATAATGTTTATCCATGTCTTAATGGTATGCAAATAACTCGCTCGGTAGCGAAGCTTCCATACAAGCCGAGAAGCCCGGCGTGCCCTATTAATAATATCAACTAATAAAATAACTCGTAAACTGTTTCAAAGCGCTCCTCTGTTCTACACAGGTCGTGACCTCGTAGCCTTATTATGTAACGTCAACACTTGGCAGATTGCTTTACTGCGCGATACTACTGTCATAAAAAAGGAGTTGAGTTGAGCGATTAGTCGTCTCTCTCGCACGCGTGGGCTTTTTACCGGGCTTTCTAGAAGACGATCGCTCCCTTTCTAACCTGTGGCAAAATGTTCTATAACGAAATATAACTACGATTGTTTATATAGCAATCAGTATGGAGATCAGAAGCGACGCTTTCAGTGTGAAGTTGTTGAGCGTTTGCAAAGTTCACTTCACAACTTCACATTCCAATGTTTACTCTGTGTGTTTACACTTGAGCGAATGAAACTCGCAATATTGAGTTGGAAATTTATACTTTTTTATAGATTTATAGTGAAAATGGAGGATAATAGTTTTTCTTGTGATGAATTGGAGTGTGTTAAAGCGCTAATCGGCGAGGAAAAGGTAAAATCGAAAAAGAGAAAAGGTAATTTTTTATAAAACTGTTAAAGGCATACCTTGGGCTTGCCCTAGTTTGGAGCCCTAGCTTTGCCACTGAACTCGCTGGGTTTAAATAAAGCAGTAACTCGATATTACAGACCGACACTTCAATTTTATTTATGTGTAAAGATTTAGAAGTCAATCCCTCTAATGTCTTTTCCTTACCGTGTTACCTTACCGTTGCATTTTGCAATATTTAACTTGCTAGTGTGACGTGGAACCTTGCGCACACGCCGAGTGGACATACGGTCTTGAATTTGATGCTCGCATTCCATTTCGAGGGCGTGGCTCGGTTAATTGTTTTTGGAAGTTAAAGTTAATGTTTAATCGTACCGTCGCGTTAAGTGCCTTTTGTGTGTTGACCATGTAGTTAGTTTGCGTGTCAGCTAGGCTGATTTTGAGTCTTAATGCGGGCGTAGTATTTAATATCGTACGAATTAATTTAGTTGTTGTTTGTAACGCTGAACTTTGTGACTGGAGAAGAGATCGCGTTCCTTCCCTGTTTGTAATTTGGTGCTACATGAACCCGGAACCTCGAATATTGAACTTTGAACGACTATTCGTTACTTGTGTCACGTGTTTGATTTCGATGAACGTTGAATTGGTTGACTTTGAAGTTAATTATATTTACAATAAAATTGATAGACTGGAATAGTGAAATGAAGAAAGAAGTTGTCAATTGGTGACGTCCGCTGGAGTGATACAACATTGTGGGGCAGCATCGGACCAGGCCGCTGCCCGATCACCTCAGTTAGTTCAGGTCACATATATAAACACTACTACACACTACTAACATGCACCTACACCTACCTACCGCCTGACCGAGCCTTGGGGTAGTCTTAGCTTCGGAACCAGGTACGTACTATTTATTTACCTAGCCTTATATCTATTGTGTAGGTTAAGTCTCCATAGGCCGTTGGGCCTATGGAGACCCTTAGTTGTCCGGCGAATCTACCGCTGATGGGCCCCGGGATATTTGACCTTTGTTGGGGCAGCTAGGGGCGTGTACAGTCACTATATTCTTGATCAGTCTATTTTATGGAAATTGATTCTTTTAGATGATGTGTGTGTAGCCGTTTATATACATACTTAAACATTTTTATCTTTAAAGCAGTATAGATATTTTTATATGTATGTAGTGTTGGGCGTGCAGTAAAAACAGAAATACCTTGAAAACACTCTTTATTTAATTTAATTAATTTTGCGTGCGCGTCTTTACAAGCGTCCTTTTTCCTCCAACTTGATTTCTTTTTTACTTACTCACTCACTATCATTCTTTTACTCATTCATCATTCGCTCCGTTCCTTCACTTCATTACGCTGCGTTCCATCCCACATTCGGCCGTCCTGATCTCATGCCTGTCCTCAGGCATCCATGCCGCTTTCACTCCTTAACATTCACAATATTACCAAAAAAAAAAAATTAACTTACTACTAACACTTAAAAACAAAACAAACAGTTGTCTTAGCAATAATAAACAAACCTATACAACATAGTCTTGTATTTTACTTAACATTTCCTTTATTACAGTAATAGGTACTTACAAAGTAATTCAAACCACAGTCTTTTAGAAAGAAGTAAAAGAGTTAGTTTCTATTAGAGGCCGATATGCAAAGTATGTAATGGCATACTTTCTTTTTCTATAGGGTGTAAAAATCCTTCTTGTTTTCCAGATTTTCTTGTTGCCAGTAAGCATGGTATGCATGTTGTCATGAAGTCTTGTAATTTCTTATCCAACTGATTGATGTAATAGCTTTTACATATGATTTCTTTCATTTTCTTGCATGAAAAATGACCAATACCATGAGTTCTTTTTATTATTTCTTTTTCCAAAGTTTTTGGTATTACCAATTATTTCAATTCTCCTTTATACAGCAAATCATTTTCGATGCAATAATCTTGATAAGAACCATTCTTCAATATTTCTTTGATAGCTTTCAGGCCTTCATCTTGGTCTTGCATTTGTCTGATTTGTTGATGCATATCGGTGATCAACATCACTGTAGGACAATCACGGCTGAGTGCGTCTGTATGTTTCATCTTTGAACCTGCTCGGTGCTCCACAGTGAAATCAAATTGGTCTAAAAATAGTACCCATCTCGCTACTTTAGCTGACAAATCTTCTTTCCTCAATGTTTGTTCAAATGCTCGGCAATCTGTGATGATTTTAAACTTAATTCCATGCAAATAATGTCTAAACTTCTATACACCTTCAATAATAGCTAGTGCCTCCAATTCGTAACTTGAATACTTTCTTTCCACATCATTGGTCTTTCGACTCATGTAGTAAACTGGATGCCATCCGTTATGATGAAATTGTAATAATATTGCTGCATACGCTAAACATGAACATCAGTGTGTAATTCTGTAGGCAAACTACTATTAAAAATCTTTAATACTGGATTACTAGATAATTTATACTTTAAGATATTAAACGCTTTTCTTTGGTCTTCACCAAAACAAAAAGGAGTATCTTTTTTGAGCAAATCTGTCAATGGCTGTGCAGTTAATGCATAGTTCTCTATATATTTTCGAAAATATGAGGTTAAACCAACAAACCTTTGTACTTGCTTGACATTACAGGGCTCGGGATACCTCACTACTGCATCAGTCTTTTCTGGGCTAGGTTTTACCTCTCCATTCTTGACGACATGTCCCAAATATTCTATTTCCTTCTGGACAAGTTTAGCTTTCTTCCAGTTTATCTCCAGTCCATATTCAGATGCCACTTCAAGCACCATTTTCAAGCGTTGTACTGCCTGGCTTTCATCACTAGCTGGAATCAAAATATCGTCGATAAAGATCAGAATAATCCCCTTATTTATTAAATCTCTGAAAATAATTGAGACAAATCGCATGAAATTCTTTGGACTAACTGAGAGTCCAAAGGGGGCTCTCAAGAATTCAAACTGGCCATGATGCGTTACGAAGGAAGTATAGGGTATAGATTCCTCGCTTATTTTTAAATGAAAAAATTCATTTTTCAAATCTAAAATACTGAAGAATTTAGAGTCTTTCAATTTATCAATTAAATCCTCTACAATAGGCAAGGGAAACTCATCCTTCACAATTTTTTTATTTAGTGCCCGGTAATCTACACAAACCCTAGTTGTCTCATCTTTTTTTTTGCACTAAAACCACTGGACTAGAATACTCAGAGAAACTCACCCGGATAATCTTCTTATCTAGCCATTCAGATACCTGTTTTTCAACTATTTCTTGCTCTTTTAGAGATAATCTTCGGGGTTGATGCGTCACTGGGATGTCGTCTTTCAGTACTATTTTTGGTACGACTTTCCATTGACGTCAGTGGAGTTTGGTGTTGATACGTATTTTTACAGAAAGATTACACTATTATAAGCACACACACAAAGTCTCAATATACGGAAACGCGTAATTTTTGAGAAAAGAATAATTGAAAATCAATTATTCTTGCAATGTTTATGTCTAATCTGCTAATAAACTGGCGCCATTTTGTAATGTCATTGTCGACGTCAATAGGGATGTCGATTCTTTCCGAAAAAGGTCGCTTTTTAAATCGATTCAAATCGTAAGCTGATGTATCGATTCCTAAAAAATCGATTTCTAAAATATCGATTTTTTTTTCATGTTTACATTTATAATGTAAATATAAATCCATTTTATGAGAAAAAAATCCCCTTCATCATAAAAAAATAAGGGAACTGATTCATACGGATTTCTGTATCTATTTTGAGACTGCTACGTCTCCGGCGCTGCGGGAAGAGCAACCTCTACGCCTTAGCGTAACAAATCGCAGGCATCCCTCCTCGCCTCCGCAGCTTCGGCTTGTTGGTCGCCTTCGGCGACCAGCCTCAGCCGCTCCGGCTCGTCCGATGCCTACGATTTGTCACAGCAGGCGGAGGCTGCTCCCCCTACGCGCCTCCGGCTCTATAAAACCACTCTAGGGGTAGGACAGACTCGTACCAGGTGGAGTCGGGGTCAATCAATTCGGTTCTTTGACATAAGTTGAACCTAACCTATTTTATTTATCTGCCCTAATAGGTACTGTTAAATAAAACAAATTTCAATAAGAGATCATTTATCATGGTATCTTTCTTGTTTTTCATAAAATGGGTTTATATTTACATTATAAATAGAAACATTAAAAAAATATAGACATTTTAGAAATCGATTTTTTGTGAACCGATACATCAGCTTACGATTTGAATCGATTTAAAAATCGACCTTTTTCGGAAAGAATCGACATCCCTATTGACGTCGACAATGACATTACAAAATGGCGCCAGTTTATTAGCAAATTAGACGTAAACATTGCAAGAATAATTGATTTTCAATTATTCTTTTCTCAAAAATTACGCGTTTCCGTATATTGAGACATTGTGTGTGTGCTTATAATAGTGTAATCTTTCTGTAAAAATACGTATCAACACCAAACTCCACTGACGTCAATGGAAAGCTAAGCCCTATTTTTAACTGTATGGGAGCTTCCTTTTTCTGTACTGGTTGTTCATATTGATAGATTAACTGATGCACTTGTTTCTTCAACTCAGGATCTGTCATGGGACCTACAGAAAAAGCATGGTCACACTTACCAACAGTCATACATTTCACCCACTCGTCATCTTTCAAATAAAACCTCACTGCACCATCTTTCATTAACATAATAACACCTTTCAGAAAATCATGACCTATAATTACATTATATGGTACATAGTCGCTACTAATAATGTGGAAGACACCATCGAAATGTTGATCATCAGCAATAAATGGTAAATAACACTTTCCTAATGATTTATTCTTACACTGTCCAATCCCTGATAAAATAGTATTGTCATTTTCCGCTTTTGGCTGACATAATGCCTCGTAACACTCTGATGAAATAATGTTAACGTCACTGTCTGAGTCGACTAATGCTTTAACCCTAAGATTGCACACCGTTATCATTTTCACTGGTTTTAACGTATCCGTTTTGTAAGTGCATGTATTGTTTACAATTTGCATAAACTCTCCGTTGTTGTTTTCCGAGTTTGACGTTGACACTGCTGTCAGATGCGGACCGTCATGGCTGCCAACATAGCCATCACACGACGAATGATCATTCACTTCCTGCGAATGAGTTGTTGATTCTTCCGTTGACTTCATCGATCGTCCGAACATAATGCGCTTCAACTTCAGGTTGTCACTTTGCTGCTGCCTTCGTTCTTTCTCGGGTACCGTCGTCGGATACCGAGTTTTGCCGAAAGTCGTCGAGTGAAACCGGCTTCCGCCGCTTCGTCTATGCTCGGGCGTTGTTGTTTCGTTTTGAACTCGAATGATTGAATGATGTATCGGACATGACGTAGCAATATGGCCGAACTGGTTGCATTTAAAACACTTTAATCCTTTTTCTTTATATGGGCAAAATGCAAATGATTCTTTTCAGATGGTTTTTGTCTGGGACTGCGCGCCTCCGATCGACGACGTTGTTCCATTTTAATCCTTACAGTTTCGTAAATACGTAGCTTTTCTTTTAATTCTGCGTACGTAGTACTCTGGCATTTTCCCTCTCTTTCCCAACTCTTTCATAGTCAGTATCTAATCCAAACAGCTTTCATTGTCTTTCTTCTTGCGTGTGCTCATCGTTTCGTGTATGGTTTTGATGTCGACAGAATCAGGAAATTCTTTCAATACTGCAGCTTTTAGGTCATCCCACGACTTAAACGGTCGTTCCGCACGAAGACAAAGCGTTACCGTGCCGGTCAACGAGCGCCTCGCCACTAATAATTGCTGTAGTGGAGTCCAGCCGAATATTTCAGCATTATCTGCGCTCTTCTCCGTCTTTGCTCATCTTGGTGTAGGTACTCGTCTTTGTTTCGTCTTCTTGTAATAACTTCACCAAAATGCCGCCCCGTCTTTGCCACTACCGCGTGTCACCACGTGCCGCCAGCCGCCGGATATTTCGCCTAAAACTTCTTCTGAGGGATTTTACTGCACAAATTCCGGACGAGCCCCCAAAAATGTAGTGTTGGGCGTGCAGTAAAAACAGAAATACCTTGAAAACACTCTTTATTTAATTTAATTAATTTTCCGTGCGCGTCTTTACAAGAGTCCTTTTTCCTCCATCTTGATTTCTGTTTTACTTTCTCACTCACTATCATTCTTTTACTCATTCGTCATTCGCTCCGTTCCTTCCAGATCATTTCATTACGCTGCGTTCCATCCCACATGTATTTATTATTTACGGTAAGTATTTACTACTTACCGTAAATAATAAAAATAATATCTATATACATATAATACAAATATTTATACTATACTAATATTATAGAGCTGAAGAGTTTGTTTGTATGAACGCGTCTATCTCTGAAACTACTTATCCCAATTCAACCAATAATTCTTTCACTAATATGAAACTACAGTATGCCTGAGTGCTATAGGCTTTTTATCCAAAAAAAAAACGAACGAAGCCGTAGGCAATAGCTACTTTGTTATAAATACAGTAATATCCTTTATTATATTTCAAACACAAGATATACCTATGGCGGCGCCGGATGTTGAGATAACTCCACGTATAAATAATTTAATAAAGAAATTGAAAAAGAAGAAGAAATTCGTTATTTTAACTTTTATTCAATACATATATCAGAGGACTGATTAGGTTAGCCCTTAGTCCTAAATACAATTTTAATATTTATACCTACTTTTGACATTCAAGGATTCAATTTGAATAAGTTTTTTCAGAAAAATATGATCTTATGGGTAATATGAACTTACAGGGTTGTATTGGTGATTTTAATGATAATAATTCTGTAAACACATAATCGCTACGATCGCGAATCATATGTTGTTTCATATTTTGTTAAATATACCACCTAACTCGGGCCTGCAAATTCCAAAAAACGCAAGAAAATTTGAATTTTAATAATAAAAATAATAAATATCTTTACACATATAATACAAATATTAATATTATAAAGATGAAGAGTTTGTTTGAACGCGCTAATCTCTGAAACTACTTATCTCCATTCAATCAATAATTCTTTCACTAATAGGAAGCTACAATATGCCTGAGTGCTATAAGCTTTTCAAAAAACACGAACGAAGCCGTAGGCAACAGCTAGTTTATTATAAATACTGTAATATTCTTTATTATATTTCAGACACGTATACGTGGTAGAGCCATGCTGCAGCTATATTAGTAGTATCTATTGTATTATTTATGTCAGCTTCGTGGTCACTCATATTATTTATTTTTTTATTGGAAGTAACGATTATTGAAATATCATCAGCAAATAGAATACAGTTATGCTTCGTCATATTGACAATGTCAATTAAGTACAACAAAAACAGAATTGGACCGAGAACACTTCCCTGTGGAACGCCATATTTATTGTTTCGGTATTCGGACGAGTACGGTATTATGTCCCCATTTACATCTGCTTTAGTAACAATAACACATTGTTGCCTATTATAAAGATATGATTTTATCCATTGAAGCGTTGGTCCTCTAATTCCAATCTTTTCCAATTTCTGTAACAATAGGTCATGTGAAACTAGCTCAAAGGCTTTAGATAGGTCAAAAAATAGTCCCGTGGTAAAATTATTATTATTGATATTTGATAGTATTATTTTTCGAATGAAAAAATCGCCAAAGTTGTAGATTTATCTTTTTGAAAGCCGTACTGTTCGTTTGATATAATGTGATATTTATTACAAAATTCAATAAGTCTTTTATACATGCATTTTTCATATATTTTTGATATAACGGATATTAAGGTTATTGGTCGATAATTATTAATATCATATGTCTATGGGCCACAGCAACTACTTACCATCAGGTGGACTGTGTGCTCGCTTGTCACCCTATACTATAAAAAAAGACAAGATATACCTATGGCAGTGCCGGAAGTTGAGATAACTCCACGTAAAAAGAAGTTAATTAAGAAATTGGAAAAGAAGACGTTATTACGCGATAATATGAGGAAGAAACTAGATGCTTTAAGATCAAAGACCTGGCGTTTGCAAAAAAAAAGTTGCTGAACAATCTAGTGTAATTGAGGAATTAAAAACTCGATCTTTAATCAACCAAGAAACGGCTGACTTGCTGTCATCGATCGATACAACCAATCGAGATTTCCTAAAAAAGTTTCTATGTAAAATGAAAATTCGTTATTTTAACTTTTATTCAATACATTGATCAAAGGAATGATTAGTTTACCCTTTAGTCCTAAGTACAATTTTACTATGTATACTTTTGACAATTTAATTTAATTAAACTATATTTAATCAATGTGGTTGTTTTATTATATCTATAAAATTATACATCGTCCCTTAGCTTACAACACCGCTCAAGTCGAAAATTGACGGTTTTCACAATTGAATGCCTTTAGATGGAGATGCTTATTGCGCGTCTAACCATTGGCCACATGATATAGATTTCAGACAATCAGAAGCCGTAATTCGAAAAGTAGTGACAGCGTCCAAATCGGTTGGCCTCTCAACACCGTACAAGTCGTTAATCTGTCATAAATTATTATATTTTTATGTGAATTTTATCTCTGAAAAGTCTATGCAAGAAGTTTTAATGTAAAATTAAGAGGTAAATTATATAATAAAGTAACCATAGATTAATAATAAGTCATCGCGCGCTCTGACTAGATACCGCCGGTGCTCATGTAAAATGCGGCAGCAAATACTACGCCGAAATCGGCGTACCCGAGCCAGTCGCGTTGCAGGCTACGGTACCGAAGATCATAATCCGAAGTAAAATACCACGTATTGAATTGTGTAAAAATAATACTACAAGAAATAAGAAAGACACTGGAATCACATACTATCATTAAGTAGCATACAATTTCGAAATTTTAACATAAAATAACACGAGCCATAAATAAGTCACAAAATATTAATGACCATAGATAATACACTATATACCAGTAATAACGCTATTCACTATTCAGTGTTGCCGCGAATGCAAAAATAAAGTTCCCGTGGCTGAGATTTTTATATGTGAATTTATTGTTACTATATTTTATAATATAATATATTTAACTTATTATAATATAACCTAATTCTATATTATTTAATATTTATTTCTGTAGTATTGCTCAAATGACATAATTGCCGTTTATTAGGGTTCCGTACCCAAAGAGTATCAACGGGAACCAAGTCTCCCTTATCGTTCCGTTTGTCTGTCAGTAGGCTGTATCTTATGAACCGTAATATGTAGAATTTTCACAGAATGTGTATTTATATTGCTGCTATAACAACATAAAATAAAAAAGAAAACAAGTAAAATATTAAAGGACCCAAAAAATCACGTTTCATGTATGAAGACCATACAAGAAACGTGATTTTTCCTGTATTGGTATGTGTTTTGTTTACAGACTAAAGCGAAACCTCGTTTAACACGCAATAAAATGATGCTGTGTGTATGGTGGTATTGAAAGTTTATCATGAGCTTTTACCGTCGGGTAAAACCATCGATTCGAATCTCTACTACCAGTAAATAATGAGATAAGCAAGAAATAGAAATAAAAAAACGGCTGGCATTGATAATCACAAAAGGAGTGGTCTTTCATCATGATAACGCCAGATCACAAGATTTTATCTGTTTGAGACTTTCATTAAATTGAAACTATCAATAGTTAAGCCGCTGTTTAAAAAAGGAGAGAAATATGATATTAATAATTATCGACCAATAACCTTAATATCCGTTATATCAAAAATATATGAAAAATGCATGTGACGGCACCTGCACCGTTGTAGATGCGGTGGCGTCGGTCTAGCTAGACAGAATTCTTGTAAACGACACGTGTACCGCACACCTGCGGCATTGCACCTGCGTTGCCGCCCGTCCTGCTTGTATAAAACGGACTGAGCGGCCGCCGTTAAGACAGTCTTGGCTCTGACGTGGAACGGTACGCTTGTCGTATTCCGTTACTAGTTTATCCTTGACTCGTTGGATAATTAATTCGTGTAAACGAATTAATTATTATTCCTAACTACAAAATTAGTCTCTGTACTATACTCACTTACCCTTCCTACACATGTATAAAAGACTTATTGAATTTTGTAATAAATATCACATTATATCAAACGAACAGTACGGCTTTCAAAAAGATAAATCTACAACTTTGGCGATTTTTTCATTCATAAAAATAATACTATCAAATATCAATAGTAATAATTTTACCACGGGACTATTTTTTGACCTATCTAAAGCCTTTGAGCTAGTTTCACATGACCTATTGTTACAGAAATTGGAAAAGATTGGAATTAGAGGACCAACGCTTCAATGGATAAAATCATATCTTTATAATAGGCAACAATGTGTTATTGTTACTAAAGCAGATGTAAATGGGGACATAATACCGTACTCGTCCGAATACCGAAACAATAAATATGGCATTCCACAGGGAAGTGTTCTCGGTCTAATTCTGTTTTTGTTGTACTTAAATGACATTGTCAATATGACGAAGCATAAATGTATTCTATTTGCTGATGACATTTCAATAATCGTGACTTCCAATAAAAAAATAAATAATATGAGTGACCACGAAGCTGACATAAATAATACAATAGATACTTTAATTAATTGGGTTGACATACATAATTAAAAAATTAATTTAGACAAATCTTTGTATATATAATTTAATAAATGCACTAATAATAAACAGAATTTTAAACTTAACATTCCAAAAATAAAAGCAGCTAGTCATACTGTTCGCGACGGCCTAAAGACTTTAAGAAAAAAGTGATGAAAGAATATTGTTATGTATAAAAAGTGAAATTACCAACGAAATCGAGCAAATTGTGTATTAATATAGTTTTACAGTGTGTTTACAACTCTTAATATATCTGTATGGAATTTCGTTTTAATAATTGTTGATATAAACAACTTTAAGCATTTAAGAAAAATTCGACCAATCACGGCGCATCATATCATAGAACTTTCTGGAAGTTTAATTAACTGCGCAATAGTTTGTACTGAAAATAATGAGAATATTTTTGTGTTTTAAAAGAGTTGTAAATATGATATTTAGTTAGCATATGATATATAGATTACGATAGTAAAGAAATAATTTGTATAAATAGACGCATTTGATAAATATAGAAAAATTAAAGAATTAATTTTTTTTTTGTTGTGACATTTCATTTAATAACTTTTTTAAATGTAAATATATTGAATAACCTTTATCACATACTGATAAAGGACCAAAATGCCTATTTAATGATGTATAGAGTGTTAGTGTAAAAATTAGCCTTGTATAAAAAATATTGCAATTTGTGCTAATTACATAGTGAAAATGTTTAAAAATAAAGAGGCAAAATGGAAAATGGCAAGCGGCTCACTATACAGTATAGCCGAAGTCTACCTTATGGGGGCGAATCCCAGTAACGTTGTGCACCAAGGATCTCCTAAGTGTGTGCTGTTTGAGGATTAGCAGTGGTCCCAATCAGCCGCCGGTACGACATACTCCGCTAAGCGTCGAGTCCGCATACTCCGCGAGGCGTCGAGGTCACCGGCCCTTAGGTAGATTCTTGGCACTTGAAGCGCTCTCGGCTTTTAGTGTCCAGTCGCGTTTTTAAGTGCCACCTCGAGCACTTCCCCCAACCCTTTCGTAACGAAAGGGGTAGGCAGTGCCCCAAAAGTGTTGCAGCCACCCTCTACTCTCCACCGTTCCGTACCTCGCGGCGCGTGTCAGTCACCTGTCAGCCTGCTAGGTAGGGATAATAGATAGGACACGCACAACACAACCGACAACAGCAAGAATGACTGGCAGGGGAAAGGGGGAGCCCCCCCCCCCCCCCCTCGTGTTAGGAAACCTCCGGATCGTCCGAGGGTATTGGACCGACCGCTTCTGATTAGGGACCTCGCGAACCCGGAACGCTCCAGGATCGTGAGTTCGTTCAGTCACATCCCGAAAACCACCAGGAAGCCTACTTCGCCGCCTAAGGAGCCCGCATCGAGCGCCGCGCTCTCGCTCACCGCGCCTGAGTGCACGAGCGAACGAGAACCGTCGCCCCAACCGCAGCGGGCGAAGAAATCGGCCAGGAGGCACACACCACCGGAGACGGAAGCATCCCTATACGAGAAGAGGCAATGCGTCGTGTCTCCTAACTCGTCTGCACCCACATCGTCCGACGAAGACGAACAACTTCCAGCGGTGGAAGTTAGGAAATACAATACGCCGCCGAAATCACCTTCTCCAAGAAAACCAACCCCTCCTATCTCCCCAGACCGACGTAGCAACGCGGTTGAGTACGAGCAAGGGGGGGAGGAATTGTATGGCTGGGATAGCACTACGTATGCTACCCTAGCACCATCGGATGGACAACCAACAAACCCGTCTGGATTGCCAACGGACGACGGACAACGTCCGTCAACAAGCTACGCACAACTGGCAGCAGCCCCAGCAGTACCAAGGCAGGAGGCCGAAGCCCCGAAACCAGAGGAAGAAACCGGGAAGGGGAGATACCCTCCCATAGTCGCAGAATGCCTCCCAAATTGGACGAAGCATTTCGAGGTGCTCAACAAGAAGTTGGGCCACCCTCCTAACGCTCGTCCATTTGGGAAGGGGGTGCGCTTCTCCCCCCAGAGCCCGGAAGAATTCCGGACCATTCAAAGATACCTCATTGATTTATCCAAAGAAATACCAGCCATGTCCTGGTACTGTTACACCCCGGAAGAAGAGAAGCCCACGAAAGTGGGCATTAGGGGGCTGCCAGTAGACACGGATACGAAAGCCATAGGAGAGGCTATCAAGGCATTGGGCTTTCCAATTCGCTATGTAAAGGCAATCCCGCCGCGCAGAGGAAGACCGGGTTGCCTATACTTCGCGCAACTGGACCATTTAAGCCAAGAAAGGCTCAAGGACCTTTATAACGTTAACGAGCTCCTTTTTATGAAAGGAGTCGTGATAGAAGCCTGGCAGGGACGAGTGGGACCAGCACAGTGTCACCGCTGCCAGGCTTTTGGACACGCCTCCTATAACTGTTTTCGCCCGATAAAATGCGTCCGTTGCGCGGGGGAACACGCTGCAAACCAATGCCCGAGGGGTAGGGATGAAGCACCTACATGTGCAAATTGCGCCAAAGATCATACGGCCAACGATCGACGATGTCCGGTATTGAGGAGGATCGCACGGAAGCAAGGTATCACACTTCCGGGCTTGCTTCCGGAAGCGCCGAAGCAGATTCCGGAGAGTCGCCAGAGGACCGTCCAAGTCAACGAAGAGGGGTGGACAACCATAAGGGGGAAGGGGGGAAGGCAACAGCCCCCCCACCACCCCCCCCTCAGCAGCCACAACAACCGATGGAAATCGTAGAGCCACCACAACAAGGAGCAACCACCGGAGCGACTCTCCGCCCCCCCGCAATTGATGCTACTGAGCGTCTTGCACCTAAGAAGAAAAAGCGGGGGAGAAAGAAGAAAAACCAAACACAGCCTCCTCAAGCCGTTACCTCTACCCCCACCCCAGCGGTCACGATAGCCTCCCAGGCGCAGGTTACCGCCAAGGACACTAAGATTACCGTAGGTAGAGCACCAGAGAGGGCTCTACCGGAACATAGAGCCTGCTCTACAACTAGAGCACGCTCTACCGTACGAAGAATGACCCAAAACCAGCCGAGACAAGAGCCAACCTCACAAAGAATACCACCAGCCGGCCATGGCTATACAGATGCCATCCTCAGATTGGTTGGCATAGCCATTGAGGTCGGCACGCAAGTCCTGGCCGATATAAGAGCCGGGACGGATCCTATTACCGCAATAATGAGAGCGTTGGCGCAACTACTTGCTCGGCATTACAGAGGCGAGTAACCTGCGCCTATTATACTGGAATCCAGACGGGATACAACAAAGGATCCATGAACTCCGCACTGTCACCCAGCAGCAGGATATACAAGTGATATTGCTGGGAGAGACAAAGTTAAATCCAAATACGCATCTCAAGCTGCCAAATTATCACATATATAGAAGGGACGAGGTCAATCCTCGAGGGACCGCCTACAGAGGCACGGCGGTTCTGGTGAGGAGAGACATCATCCATCAAGAACTGGACTTACCACCATACGAAACGATGCGCTCTATCGGCATAAAAATGGAGGCGGCGGGCGAGGAACTAAGGATCTACGCAGCATACCGCCCGCCAGGGACTCCATTCTGCTCCTCAGACATCCGGACGGTAATGGAAGGCGATACACCAACCATCGTCGCGGGGGACCTAAACGCGAAACACCCGGCGTGGGGCTCCAGAGTGATCACCCCGCCGGGTCGTGAACTTTATGACGACGCCGAGAGACACGGCTATGACGTTTTAGGTCCCGAAGAACCTACACACGTGCCTACGGATCACCGAAAATGTCCGGATGTATTGGACATCGTGGTCTCTAGGAACGTCAACTACCCGGTAGTAGTAGAGGTGCTGTACGACCTGATGTCTCAGCACTTCCCGATTCTCATTACCATTGGCCTCAAGGCAGTGACTACGCTGCCCGGAGCTATTAAGAGGAAGATCAATTGGAGGCTCTACCAAAAATATCTAACGGAGAGACCTCCAACCTACACCCCCATAAACACAGCGGACGACGTAGAGGCCGCTGCAACAAGAATTACAAAGACGATCAAAGAGGCTCTACATGCGGCCTCTACGATCGTCCCGACTACAGGAAGACGGGAAGAGCTGCCGCGAGAGATATGCGTGCAGCTCAAACGCAAAAGAGCACTTCGGAAACTCTGGGCGCGTACTCGCTGTCCAAGATTAAAAACTCAATTGAACAACTTATCGGATGAACTGTCGGTTGCAGTCCGGGCCCACCGTGGAGAGGCCTGGGAGCGGCGCATATCGCAAGCAGAGGAGGAAGATGCGTCGCTCTACAAACTGAACCGGCAGTTAACTAAGACCAGATCCCCCGTTTGCCCACTGACCAACAATGCGGGCGAACGTTGTTACGAGGCCAAAGGTAGAGCGGATATCCTAGCAGAGCACTTCGAGGAGCAATTTATGCCGAACCCAGCAAGTGCGGAGTTCATGGAACTACATACCCGGAAGGAGAGCCGCGTACAGGAGCTCCTGTCAAAGCCCGCGCCACCGCTTGCAGGAGAGTGGTTTATATCCCCCGCCCTATTGCGGAGGACAGTAGCCCGCCTGCAACCCAGGAAGGCGCCGGGGCATGACGGGATAACCAACGCAGCACTTCGACAGCTGCCCCATAGAACACTTGTAGAGTTAGGTCGACTCTACAACGGTATACTGCGGACATCCCACTTCCCGGAGGACTGGAAAATCGGCAAAGTGATCGTTCTGCCGAAACCCGGGAAGGACAGACGTAGAGCAGCCAGTTATAGGCCGATCACGCTGCTACCGCATCTAGCTAAACTGTTCGAAAGACTGCTGCTGAGAAGCTTCCGCCCGTGCGTACATCTTCGGGCGGAACAGCACGGATTCAGGAGGGGCCACTCTACAGCAACACAGCTGACCAGGGTGCTGCACTATTTGGCGGCCGAGTACAACCGCGGCCGCACATCGTTGGGCGTCTTTCTCGACATAGAGAAGGCGTTCGACAAAGTGTGGCACTCTGGATTACTATACAAATTAGATACACAAACAAGTACCCCTCCTGCTATGTTGCGGCTAGTGGCGTCATTCCTTAAAGATAGGAAGTTCTACGTCTGTGTAGAGGACGCCGAGTCCGCAGCGAGACCAATCAGAGCCGGCGTACCACAGGGCAGCTGTCTCTCGCCGATCCTGTATGCGGCTTACACCAATGACATCCCTACCCTGGCAGACCACCTGCGCGAATGGGAAGACGATGTTGAATTGGCGCTATACGCGGACGATAGTGCCTACTTCACATCGTCTAGAAGAGCCCACATAGCCACTGCCAGGATGCAGCGCCTGCTGGACCTGCTACCACCATGGCTTGATGAGTGGAGGATGGCCGTCAATGTTGGCAAGACGACCGCTCTGCTCACTCGCCGTTATAGGAACTTTCCACCACCACTGACGCTCAGGGGCCAGGAGATCGAGTACCAGAAGACGGTAACGTACCTGGGATGCCGGATTGACCGGATGCTGCGCATGACCGCGCACGTCGATGTCGCCGTCCGTAACGCCAGATGTGCGCGGGCGGCGCTGCGTCCGGTCCTAACTTCAAAACTACCAATCAGAACCAAACTCAAAATTTACAAAACATATATTAGATCAAGATTTACTCACGCTGCGCCGGCCTGGTACGCGCTCCTGAGCGATCATCAGAAGCGGCGACTACAGGTCCAGCAGAACCTGACACTAAGGACCATCGTCGGTGCAGGTCGCTACGTCCGGAATGACGTCATCGCGGCCAACCTAAAGATGGAGACAGTCGAGAAATTTGTGGCCCGATTAGCGCGCGGTATGTTCGACCGCGCTGATAACGGGCCACATGAACACCTTCAGAACTTCGCACCATTACATGCTCGGCCTCCGGACGGGCGACCTCTGCCAAGAGAACTCCTCTCTATAGAGATTAGAGAGTCGAGTAACAACCCTCAATGCCGCAGACAGGCCAACCTAGACGCCCGGCCGCATTAGCCGCCGGCCATACTGAACTTTGACAAAACTAACTGGACCACCTTAGATCGAACTAGGCGTCTTTTTCAGGCTTAGGCCGAATTAGGCGCCTTTTTCAGGAAAACAGGCCATATTTTACCACTTTTTCAGGAGAGGGCCATATTACCCGCCTCCTGAAAAAATTATGAAGAATTACCAATTTGATTACAGCGACCGGGGAATCAAACCTGAGTCGCTGCCTCATACCTACAACGCCGTAACGGCTCCCACGACCGGTGCATAGTGATGCACCGCGAGGAGATTCGTAGACGCAGACGATTACGTAGTAACGTTGTAGTAGGAAGAACTACCAGTGACAAGCAGTAGTATCCGGTAGTAGCTGAAGTGACTAGTAGCAGAACATAGTGAACAGTAATAGTGAATTAGAAAAAGTTTAGCTAGCCGAAAAAGGTCGTAACTGAAAATCGCAGTTACACATAGCCGAAAAAAGTGGCAACTGAAAATTCGCAGTTACATATAGTGAAAAAGTGGTAGCTAGCCGGAAAAAGTAGTAACTGAAAATTCGCAGTTACATATAGTGAAAAGTGTTAGCTAGACGGAAAAAGTGGTAACTGATATTCGCAGTTACACAAGTGATAAAATCAACTAGTTTTAGTTGATTAATAGCTGCTAGTCAGTAGTGTTAGAAAACCAGCTACTACCAATAGATATTTTGATACTACCAATAGATATTTTGATACTACCAATAGATATTTTGATACTACCAATAGAGATTTTGATATTACCAATAGATATTTTAATACTACCGCACATTTTAATTGAATCTTTTGAAATATATAGTGACCAACCGATATTGAACAACCGTAGTTGACCAACCGTGTTCAACAACCGTGGTCGATAAATAATAGTTATAAAATTTCGCGACTAATTAATCAGTCGAACCGCTGGCCACTCCCTTGCTATTTTAATTTATAAATCGTGCATTTTAATTTTGAACCTCAGTCCACAGTTTTCCAGCAGCACACACACAGAGACGGCAGTGAAAGTATCCTCCGGAACCTATAGGTGTAGGACGTGAGCGACTCGCGGAGTATCTTCGACAACATTTACTCCGGATAGTTACGCCCGTCCGGCACATTCGCTGGTCCTTCGAGCCGGATCCTTCATCCGTTTGTATTTCGGAACCGGATACATAGTCACTACCGTATTAAAGTTGCAGAATTTTCAGAATCAAGATGCCGATCACTCGTTCGCAAGGAAGGGGAGCCATGGCGTGGACTGTCGGTCTGGAAGGAGGCCCGTCGGACAATACCGACGCCGTCTGCCACCAGATGCCACCACGCTCACCGTCGACAACAGAAGGGCGCTGAGGCGCCATCTTGCCCCCGCGATGGGGGGTACTCCTGCCCGTTCCGGTCACTGCAACCGGGACACTGAAGCAGAGGCACCAAATAGAAGGCAACGATGACATTCGCTGTGCATCACCGCCAACAGCCCGGGAAGATGTACTGGCAAATCTTAATAAGGCCTGAGGATCAAGTGTGGCAACACGTACTATGGCGTGAATCCCCTTCCTTGCCTGTTCAAGAATTTGAACTTCGTACGATCACATACGGAGTCAAAATCTCGCCTTATTTAGCGATACGAACATTACATCAGTTAGCTACAGATCACGGTGATCAGTTTCCTCTTGCTGCTGAAGCTCTTCGGCATCACACTTATATGGACGATATTACTACAGGTGTTTCCTCAGTCGAAGCAGCCTCTCAGCTTAAATAAGATTTAATCAATCTCCTTAATTGTGCCCAGCTAGATTTGCGTAAGATGAGCAGTAACAACCCTTTATTTCTTCGATCGTTACCCATGGAACATTGTCAGTGTCCGAAGACATTTTCTGATGATAGTTCAATAACGCTTAATGTTTTGGGAGTTCAATGGGATCCTGAGGAAGACTATTTCACTTACTCCGTCTCTCCTGTGAATGTGGAGTTTACGAAACGTTCAATCCTGTCCCACGTAGCTAGTACTCGTATTTATGATCCGTTGGGTTGGCTTTCGCCTTTTATTCTTTTAGCCAAACTACTTCTTCAAAACTTATGGCGTATTGGAGTGTCTTGGGATGAAATCATTCCCGCCAATCTGTGTGACGATTGGGTTTCATTTGTGTCTGACTTATCTAATATAAAATCGATAAAAATCCCTCGTAAAACCGTGATTGACTTAGCAGCTACACACCAGCTTATTGGGTTTTGCGATGGATCAACCAAAGCATATGGGTGCTGTGTCTATCTCCAATCAAGCATTGATGATCAAAAACAAGTTTCTCTTTTGATTTCTAAATGTAAAGTGGACCCATCACTAATATATCGGTATTTTTTGCCTGAGCCTACGCTGGGCCACAAACAAAACACAAACTATATAGAAACACTACGCGTTGGGCGCATTATAAACTTTAGGAGTCACAGAGTATCTTTTTATACCAAGGAGTGTTAGGAGTAATAGTGTTCTGTGATTATAAAAAATTGTGTGTATTCTGTGATAATAAATTGTAATAATAACAAGAGAATGGCCTAAAGGTCTAGATACCAGGCCATAAACACCAAAAAAAAAATACCTAGAGAAAAGTCCGGTTTGTTGATGAAAAAGAGAATTCAATAATCAATTTTAATAAAGATTCTGTTGTCATGGTGATTGGTTGTCACACGGGTTTAATAAATTTTCTCAAGAAAATTTTCATTAACGACGTTATTTTCGTTTGAATTGGTATATTTTTCTAAATTTCAATCTAATTATTGTACGTAAGTGTTTATTATTATTCGTAGTTAGCCTATCTACTGGGGATGGAAGAGATTGAACAGGATTCAGATCCTCCGGATGATCCCGGAAAATCTGGATCTTCACCCGACTTTTTTATTAATTCTAATCCTACTGATACATTTTACCAGTCCGATACTGGTAATCCAATGAAACGCAAAGCCTATAATATGTCATCCTTAAATTTAGAACCGAAGCAAAAGATGTCTTCTCTTCCTTCAGCAGCCGTACAGAATGTATTTGTTCATCCTTTATCTGAACAAAAGAAACGCTATAATAGTAATGACAATGCACCTTTTATTGTTCACATTATGAAACCGACAGTGGAGCCCTCCTCCGGAACTACAATTAAGCCAATTAAAGTGGGTCAATTTCTGTACCAAAACAATATTCAGGGAATTTTAAAAAATGGTGTTAAGAGCATAGGACGCAATCGTATTTCCATTGAGTTTTCTTCCCCCCAACTAGCTAACGATTTTGTTGTAAGTCCATTACTTGCTAAAGCAAATTTTGTAGCCGTAATTCCTACCTATGCTATTACGAGAATGGGTATCATTAGAGGTGTTCCAATCGATATAGGTATGGATGAATTCGTCTCTGCATCAGAAGTTGCCTCTTCTACAGAAATAATTCGCGCTCGTCGTCTAAACCGTAAAGTTATTAAAGCAGATAACTCTGTTGAGTGGATTCCAACACAAACGATTGTAATTACGTTCTCTGGTAAATTACTGCCCTCACATGTTTTTGCCTATTTCACGTCATATCCTGTAGAACCTTACCTCTTACCAACAATACAATGTTATAACTGCTGTCGTTTCGGTCATGTTAAGTCTAAATGCCGATCTAAGCCTCGTTGTTATAAATGTGGACAACCACATGATGGAGAATCATGTGAAGTTACCTCGGTCACATGTCTTCACTGTACTGGTAATCATGCAGCTATTAGTTCATCCTGTCCAGAATTTAATAGACAAAAATCTATTAAAGTAATTATGTCCCAAGAACATATTATATCTTATGATGAAGCATCTGTAAGAGTCCGCCCATCCAAACGATCCTATTCCGACATTGCAAGCAAAACTCCTTTAAATCCATCTCCTAATACGAGTAATAAGAATTCATATAAAAAAACTTTCTATATAAATAGGAAACCACGTTCTCCAGCATCCGATCATGGGTATGACCATACAGCCCATGTATCCATGATCCAAACCCCAAGAAGTTCTCTTCCTAATGGAAATGCTTACCCTTAAGATAATGAGCAAAACCATACTTCTCCAAATGAAAATTTAATAGACTTACTGATATCCACACTTATGTGTATCATTTCGAAATTTGACGACCACTGTTTACCTCCAAATTTAACCCAGTCTCTTGAGAAACTATCGATGCTCTTAAATAATATAAATAAGCATGGCTACGATTCTTCAATGGAACTGTCGCAGTATTAAGCATAAAAAAAGCGATTTAATCTATCTTATCAACAAATACAACCCGTTTCTTGTAGCATTATCAGAAGTTTGGCTTCACCCGAAATCTCACTTCCGTATTCCTGGTTTTCCCTGCCTTCGCGAAGACAGGAAAGATGGTTACGCCGGTGCTGTAATCCTAATTAATAGATTACATTCATTTATCAAGGTTTCACTTCCTCAACATAGTGAGGAATTAAACGTTGTAGCTTGCAAATGTAATGATATCACATACCTGTCTTTCTATATTCCTCACCCACATCCATCACTGATCACTGAATTAAACTTAATAATTTCATCTATTACTCCTCCTTTTATATTACTAGGTGATTTTAATGCTCACCATGTCTCATGGGGCTCATGCAGAAATGATACTTTTGGCTATCTCTTAATGGAATTGTTTGATGAATTTAATATTTGCATTTTAAATGATGGATCACCAACAAGGAGAGTATATCCATCTCAAAATCCTAAAAGTGTTGTTGATCTAACTTTATGTACCCCAAATCTTACATCACGTATTAATTGGAAAGTTTTATCTCACTCATATGGTAGTGATCATTACCCAATATTACTTTCATTAGCCAACTGCTCAATACCAATCAGAGTTTTTTCTCCGCTGTTAAAATATAATATAAAAGGAGCGGACTGGGCTAAATTCTCATCGTTATCAGTTCGGTACTCTCTAAATTTTATAACAGTGACTCTAATGATATAGAGACAAACTACAAAAACTTTGTTAAGTATCTTTTACTCACCGCAGATTCATGTTTCACACGAAAAATTTCGCCCTCTACCAAAATTTGTTCTCCCCCATGGTGGGATGAGGAATGCACACTCAGTGTTAAAAAACGAAAACAAGCTGAACGTCTATACTCCTCCAATATGTCTATTGAAAACTTTTTAAATTATAAAAAAATAGCTGCCCATACATTAAAACTGTTAGCACATAAAAAAAGACGGGTTGGCTTAGGTTTTGTGAAAATCTTTCACCCCGCTCTCCTGCTTCTATATTATGGAAGAATATAAAAAAATTCCGCGGATCATATAACGTTGATAATTATTCACCGCAATGTGATTCCTCTATTTGATACAATTTATTTGCCGATAAGCTTGCTCCTCCTTGGGTTCCCTCCTTTGAGGAATTATGTTATTGTGAACCATTGATAACCCAACCTGGAGTAAACATTAATAATTCACGTTTTAATGAACTTTTCTCCAATGAAGAATTTGAATTGGTTGTTCAACACCTTAAAGATTCGTCACCAGGAATAGACGGAATTCCATACTCATTTATTTCTAACGCAGGATCAAAATCTAAGAAAATGTTTCTAGACTTAATCAATGACATATTTATTACGGGAATAGTCCCTAATGATTGGAAAATGCAAATTATTATCCCCATCTTAAAACCAGACAAAAATCCTAGTGATGGTAATAGTTACCGCCCTATAGCACTATCATCAACTCTGTGCAAAATAATGGAGCATTTAATTAAAAACCGTCTAGAATGGTTTGTTGAAAATAAAGGTCTCTTGGCCAAAACACAGTTTGGATTTCGAAAGGGACTGAGCAAGCTTGATAGCTTGTCTGTTTTTACCTCTGATATACGCTCGGCTTTTTCCAGAGAAGAATCGGTTGGTGCTGTTTTTCTAGATGTATCATCAGCCTATGATAACGTTGTCCTCCCTTTACTCAAAGAAAAGATGTTTCTTTTGTATATTCCCCATAGAATTACTCGCATTATTTTTAATTTACTTTCAGTTAGGTCAATATGTATAAGAGTTCAAGGAAAACTGCTCCCTCCTAGACAGATATGGAGAGGCCTCCCACAAGGTTCTGTTTTAAGTCCTATTTTATTTAACATATACACCCATAATCTCGAACATTCTGTTAACTCCTTTTGTAAAGTCTTACAATATGCTGACGATCTAACTCTTTATTACTCTTCTAAGAACTTTACAGACTTGAGTTATCGTCTTAACTCTGCATTGTTCTACTTAAATAATTGGCTTACTAATAACGGTCTATCCTTATCACCTACAAAGAGTAGAGTAGTAATATTCTCTAGAAAAAGATTTTATCCCAATATTTCAATCTCAGTACAAAATCAAATAATTCCGACAAGTGATAATGTTAAATTTCTAGGTGTTTTTCTGGATTCTAAGATGACAGGTATTCCTCATTTAACGTTCATTGCCCAAAAATGTGAAAAGAATGTAAATATCCTTCGTTCACTGACAGGTGTTTGGTGGGGATCTCATCCATATTGTTTAAAACTTTTATATAACGCTCTAATCCGTAGTCATTTTGACTACGGTACATTTCTTTTGGAACCTTGTAATAAACAAGCTCTTAACCTTTTAGATAAAATCCAACTCAAGTGCTTACGAATTATTTTAGGGGCCATGAAATCATCTCCATCAAATGCTCTACAAGTTGAATGTGGCGAACCTCCTCTTTACCTACGTAGACAGTATCTTGCCGATCGCTTTATATATCGAATATTTCAGCTATCTTCACACCCACTGCTTTCTAAACTGCATTCTTTAAACTCTGGTTTGAAAAATAACAACTACTGGACTCATAAAGACGTTCCCCGTATTCTTAACTTACTTACTTACTTACTTATCTTCACGCACAATCCCTGACGGGGTAGCCAGAGAGAACAGATCGCCAAGTGTCACGATCCTTACATATCTCTTTCGCTTCTTTCAGATTCATTATCTTCTTCATACATGCACGTCTAGGTATCCGAGTACTCTTGACCCCACCCTCTTCGAGCAATTTGCTCACATGGTCTTCGAAAGTTAGTCTCGGTCTACCTCGACACCTTTTAATATTAACTTTCGCGCTATATATTTTCTTCACCATTCGGTCTTCACTCATTCGCTCAACGTGCCCAAACCACCGAAGCACGCCCTTATCAATTTTTGTGATAAGGTCATCTTTCAAACCTGCCATATTGCGAATCTCTTCGTTTCGCTTTCGGTCGGCCATAGTAACGCCGCACATTTTACGAAGAGATCGCATCTCCACTGCATTCAACTTACTTTTATGCTTCTTCTGGCATACCCAGGTTTCGCTGCCATATAACAAAGTCGGTACCAACACTGCGTTATGTATTGCAAGGCGTGCACTCTTCGCTACGCCTTGCCTTTTGACTAACGCAGTCAGGGCACCATTGACTTTGTTCCCGGCAGCGACACGCCTGTCCACATCTAAATCACATCTTCCATCCCGGCTAAAAGCACTCCCCAAGTATACAATTTCATTTACCTGTTCTAGACATTCCTGATTTACCCATATTTCACACTTCGTTCTCTCTTCGTCCCTTTCAAATACCAGAACCTTAGTTTTATTAGCATTCAAACGGAGACCTTTAATTTCACATTCCTCTTTCATACACGTGACTAATGCCTGCAGTTCTGCCTCTGATGGTGCAATAAGCACTGCATCATCAGCATACAGCAGACAATTTACTTTTATGTCACCCAATTTCACACCCAAACAGCTATCTTTCAGCTTTTGTAAACAGCTGTCGAGATACAGTATGAACAGCCAGGAAGACATGACACAACCCTGTTTTACGCCCGTTTGGACGCTAAACATGGGTGACAGGTCATGCCCTACCCGCACACAGGCTTTACAGTCACAGTAAAGAGACTGCACAGCCCTTAGCAATCGGCCATCCACACCATACCCCGGCAACAGTTCCCACATTTTCTTCCTTACAACCTTATCAAATGCTTTCTCAAGATCCACAAAAGCACAGAAAATCTTCTGGTTAACAGCCAGAAGCTTTTCCGTGATCATACGGAGAGAAAACATTTGATCCGTGCATCCTCTTCCAGGTCTAAATCCGCATTGTGCCTCCCATAGAAATCTTTCCGATTTCTCTTGCATCCTACGTGTCAAAACCTTCGAGTAAACTTTATTTGCTAAACTGGTCAAGCTGATCGCCCGATAGCACCCGCAGTCAAAATGTGAACCTTTACCTTTATATAAAGGCACAATGACTGCGGATCGCCAATCATCCGGGACATCCCCCGTCCGCCAGCACAAATTGCACAGCAGATGAAAGCTGTCCCAGACGCGAGGCCCACCATACTTGACCATTTCAGCAGTAACTCTGTCTAGTCCCGCAGCCTTACCACATTTCAAACTTCGAATCGCACGTTCAATCTCTTTCATACTGATGACCTCAGTGTCATCGAGGTCCGGGTCTGGCGTGCCAGTCACGGCGTCATCCCCGGATCCCTCACTAAGATCATCACACGCATACATTTCTCTATAAAATTCGCTCCATCGCTGCATGACGTCCGATTTTTCTGAGAGGACGTCATTAGTTCTCGAAAGCACTTTGTTCATTCTTAAGGCCGTCGCACCACTTCGGGTCCTTCCAACCTCTTTCCAGAAGAGTTTGGAGTTCTCCTTAAAGTTGTGCGACAACCTTTCATCCGCTTCCATTCTACACCTTTCACGCACTTCCTCAATCAATGCTTTCGTGCGAACTTTCTGCAGCCTATATCTTTCTTTCATCTTCTCTCTCATATCCTTATCATTACTAGAGGCCAAGTAGTCTAACCATGCTTTCTTCTTCTTCTTTACAGCTTCTTTCACTTCATCATTCCACCATGCATCTCTTCTTTTACTACTGCCTCTTTTTATTGTTCCACACACTTCTTCCGCTGCACTTACCATTCCATCCCTAAGGTTCTGCCATGTTCTTTCTACACATTCGTTTCTGCCATCGATGGTGTCAAGCTTTTCGGCTACCCTCGCATGATATTTGTCCCTAGTATCCGCTTCCTGAAGCTTCCAGCTTCGGATGCGACAGACCGACTGTGGTTCTGTCACTGTCGTCCGGTAGCGCCAACCCGCGAACAGACCCCTAAATCTAGTAATCACTAGATAGTGATCCGTTCCCAGGTCAGCACCCCTGAACACTCGCGTATCCATAACCTGTTTTCGCAGTCGGTCATCCACCAGGAACAAATCGATCATACTTCTCTCATTCTTTCTTTCTCTAGTATACATATGGATTTTCTTGTGATTAAACATAGTGTTTGTCACAAGAAGACCCTTTTCCTTGCATACCGCCAGTATAAGCTTGCCAGCATCATTAACCCTTTTATCGCCAAACTTTCCAAGTACCGACTCGTACCCTGGTCGAGCGGTACCAACCCATCCATTCAAATCACCACATACAACAATCCTTTCGTTTCCCCTAGCCAAATCTAGAACTTCTCTTACATTCTCCCAAAACTCCTCCAGCTCAGCCCTGGACGACGAAGCCACCGGCGCATAAACAGCCAAAAGGAATAACTTCGTCAGTCCCAATTTAAAGCGAACCCAGAGAAGTCTTGAGTTCACAAACTTATATTCAGTCATAACATCGACCAACCGAGAAGACAGCAGCACCCCCACTCCCTGGCAGGCGCTCTCGCTCTCCGGGACTCCGGACCATAGAGCAAACGCCCCGCCAGGGAGCTCTTCAGTACCACTGCCCTTCCGTTTGGTCTCCGACATACACACGACATCTAATTCTCTTTCTTTCATTATTTCGATCAACTCATTCGTCTTATCTCTCATGCCTCCTCTAACATTCCACGTGCCAACTCTGCACTCCGTCCTCCACCTTCCGCCGTGTCGGGCTGTGCGTGACGGGTGGCGGTCCCCATCGCCGCTTTGCGCGCTGCATTCCACACCAACGGGGACGAGCTGGTGTGCGTCGCCTTGGGGGGACGCCCTAACCCTCGTTGACATGGGTGCGCAGCTGAGTAGAATTGCAGCCCTGAAAAGGGCTGGCAGGGGTCGCGACGAGCACGCTTCTACAATGACCCCCAATTACCGTATTCTTAAAAGCTACCAAAAGATACTTACCTTCAAATTTCCCATATTTCAAAGTATGATTAATCCTCTATTCGTACATCCATTTGAATCTTTATGTTATCACCCTCCAGTTATATTAAATTTTGGTGTGACTAAAAATTCCCCTGTAGCCCAAGAAAAATTTCTAAGTAATATATTACATGAAAAATGGGAAGGCTGGTTGACCCTTTTTACTGATGCATCCAAACTCTCCGATAATAGTTTTGTAGGTTCAGCTGTCTGGATACCAAAATATAAAATTATTTTAAATTTTTAAAATTCAAATGTTACTTCAATTTTCACTGGTGAAGCTGTTGCTATTTTAGAAGCAATTTTATTTATAGAAGCACATAAAATTAACAAATGTATTGTTTTTACTGACTCATATAGTTCATTACAAAGCATTTCATCTAACCCGTTTCGAAGTAAATCGAAATTCCCAATTATTTTTGAAATAAAAGATGCACTGTATAGGTGTTTTTGTCAAGGTCTTAACCTGAAACTTGCTTGGCTGCCAAGTCATAATGGCATACGTGACAACGAATTTGTTGATTCCTTAGCAAAGCAAGCATCTACTTCTGGTACCCTTCATGCATCATATAACATATACTCATGACCTTATTTCTCTTGCGAAAATCTATCAGATGTCAGATTGGAACTCTCTTTGGGAAAAAACTCAGAAGTCTATCGGTAAATATTATGCAGAACTCCAACCTGACATCCCCTCCAAACCATGGTTTTTTAAATTTAGAAATGGTTCCAAACATAGCACATCTGTCATATGTAGAATTAGATTGGGACACACTTGTACATCTGTATTTTTGGCAAAACTTAAGATTAAAGATAGCTCAATTTGTGAGTGTGGATTAGACGAAGGTACGATCGATCATAAATTTTTTAACTGCCCTAACCTCTCCGTTTCATTATACGATTTTCTTCCTAATAACATTCCTCGTCCTGTAAATCTTAAGTCTTTGTTACATTTAGTTTTCACTCCTTTTGTTCAAACTTTATAGATTTCATATCCATTAATAACATTAAACTATAGTACCTTTGCCACTTACCTATATCCATATTATTATATTAGCAATAATTTTGTAAAAATATAATGTTAATTCATTCGAAAATAACTACATAGGTAAGTAAGTTCGTAACATAAAGTTAAGTAAGCGCATCTACGGAAACGGAAACTAGTAAATACTCTGTGTGACTCTCATGAAATACTTGACGCTGGCGCTGGCAGAATCCATTGTCCATTGTTGGAAGTTGCCAAATTAGGAAAAAAAAATTTTTTAATAAAGCTATAGAAAACAGCAATGGCCTTTAGTGAAAGTGAAGTTTGTAGAATTTGTTTAAGCGTTAATATACGCATGTTTGCACTAAAGGAGACTGGCCTCCAAAATTTGTATAAGACATTGACGAACAGTTTTGTAAGTTTTTTAATATTTATTTATTACTAAATGAAGTTGCGGTAATTTATTGTTATCACTGGAGAAATACATTATGTTGCCCGATATATGTTCTAAGATGTAGCGTTAAATATAGTGACAAATACAACCAGAACCTGAAAAATAACAATTAGCCTGGTATCCTGGATCGCACTAAAATCAGTATTATCATTTAAGTAAAGCCTAGTAGGATATATACTTGGGTACGGAAGGAGCGGCATGTTGCGCAACATGTCTCAACTAATACGTGGAATGTCCCGAGACATGTCGCGGAACTTTTTGCAGGCCACACTAGTCAGTAGTCAGTGCTTATAGAAATGTCTCCCAAAGAGGTTGTGGCGATTAGTGCTGTGTACGCAGTGCTTATTGCGGGAGTGAAACGTAAGCGAAAGAAAAGGTGGTGGATTCAGAATTCCTTACTACAATGAGAAGGAAGAGGAATTGATATTTTAAGTGATCTCCGAATGTCTGACGGATTTTTTGTGAATTTTACTTGAATGTCAACATCGGATTTTGAAACGTTATAACAAATGATCGGACCTTCCATAACCAAACAGGATACTATACTATGGAATGCTGTTGCCCTCATATCAGTATCAGACTTGCCATTGCATTAAGATACTTGTTGACTAGAGTTTTTTATGCTTGTTTGTCATACACTTTTCGAGTGTTGAAACAACTGATCGGCAGAATAGCACCAGAAGTTAGTGGTTAGAAGTATCCCATAACAAAATACGACTCTGGTAAAGTTCAAGAAATAAAAGCACGGTTTAATTTCCCCACACAACTGACATGTTGCAAGTAAAGTTGTACACACAACTACACCCGGTAACAAATGACGTGACACTGACGCCGGACACGTGTACTCTCTCTCGAAGAGGGAATAAGCAACATGTCCCATGTCACTTACAATGTTCTGGGTCACTGTGCAATGTAGCATCGTCATGTAGATTGAGTGTTCCACATCATCTTGCGGGACAAAATGGCTCCTAGTGTATCTGGGTCTTAGTTTAGTATAGTTTACTACGGGCTGATTTCCGCAACTCCACGTCTATGCGTGTATTTTACGTGTGGGCAGGAATAATATGCTTATTCGAGCCATGAGATCTCCCCGAAGAAGCTCAACAGTCCTTTGATGTTGCATGCAACTTTGGGGAGTGATCTCGGCGTGCCGAGATGTTTAGCCCTGTACGTAGCGACCTCCGGACATTTCAATATCACACGGGCCGCCATTTCTTCTTCCCCCAGACATGCCCTGCACAGGGGATTATATGTAACACCTATAATAAATAAATGCTTGTTAAAGTTGCCATGTCCTGTGATAGCACTTGCTATATCCTGATCTGCGGCTTGTTCAGTCTCATTAGAACTTTGGTTAAACAACTGTTTATTTCAGGCAGGGCCTCCCTAGCTTGTCTGCAGTCTACTAGATTTTTCCAAAGCTGAGCATGTAGATTAGTGAAGTGTGAAATATCTGGGTCTTAATTGTACTACATTCTCCTTCCATTCCTTCCATGCAACCCGCACTGCTGCATAGATTTTGTTCCTGGTGTCTGTTCTAGTACATATTACTTGAATGACTATTATTGTGATTTTTTATCAACAAATTAACATTTACCCTGGTTTGGTTGTTCAGCAAATTAAAACAGTTCTATCGGACTATTAAAATGAGAGAATAGAGTAGAAAGACTTATTATCATTATTTTATATGTGGTAGAGCCGGACTGCAGCTATATTATGGTTGTATCATGGATGGGTCGGCTCGACCGGGGTGGTACTACACTTTCACAGAATGTGTAGTACCACCCACCACCCTGTGTTTTGTTTCAATATCCTCCTACCACAAGCATTATCAGCTTACTTAGAGTGATAAGAGAAGTATTTGTAATGTTCTTAGTGATGATAGTAGTTTGAAGTTAATGTAGTTAATGTAGTTGATGGATGTAGGTGGCTTGGAACTGTAGGAGTTTCTTTCTGCCTAGATATCATCCTCTTACCATTTCCTGGCACCAAGCAGCAGTATGTGTCCCAGTCTGAAGGACATCGAGAGCCAGGCTGTGATGCATTACATCTTAGTCTTCAGAGGTAACATTGCATCTATAGCCATTGCTTGAAGTTTGTTGCAGGTGCCCATGATGCCCATTAGTAACTTACTAGATGGTAAGTTTATTTGTCACTTCAATATTATAAAAAATGATGTTGACAAATTAAAATATGGTAGCCAATAATTTTTATTACAAACTTATATACACTTATGTATTTGAACACTATTTCATATTTATGAAGATTTTCATATTTTCAGTTGGATGAGATTGAGGGGCCAATAATTGTCTGTTTCACCTGTCATGCAAGACTCATTCGTAGCAGAAGATTACAACAACAGGCTATTGAGTCAAATGTGGTTCTGGAGCAGTTGCTTTCAGTAGGATCCATGGTATTATCCATTCCATCCATTATAACCTATAAAAGTCCACTGCTGAACATAGGTCTCACTCATAGATTTTGCCAAATTTGCCACACTTGACAAGTTGGCAACCGTAGTTTATATTAGTCTAAGTTGTCATCAGGAAGATGCGGCCGCCCTACCTCTGTTTCCTTCTGTTGCCTCTTACGACACCCATCCCGTGGATAGGTATATAGGATAGTGTAGGGGTCGGCAACCTGCGGCTCGCGAGCCACATGCGGCTCTTTGGATGTGAAACTGCGGCGCTTTAGTTTCATACGCAAATATTATTTAATTTATAAAAAAAAATTATAAATCGATCCATACTGAGCCATTTGGGGTTGATACTGGATCTCTAGAAATGCAATTGATCGATTTAAAAAGTAAAGCTTTGTGGAGTTGAAAATTTACAGAGTTGATAAGGAAGTTGAAAAGGTTGGAGGTCCAGAAATGTATGTACGTAACGCAACAAAAATGAACGGCTTTAAAAGAAAGGCTGCGAGTTGAGTTATATTTGACGCATGGAATAGTCTTCCAGATTGCTATAGTGAGGTGAAGAAGTTGGAATTTGGAGTGCTGACTATCTTTGGATCGACATATTCGTGCGAGCAAGCGTTCTCTTGCGTGAATATAATTAAAAGTAAAGTAAGAAGCCAACTAACAAATGAAAATTCAGATTTGTGTTTGAAACTTAAAACAACAAGTTATTTAAGCCAAATTTATCCAAATTTTCTAAAACCATGCAAAGCCAAAACTCCCATTGAATTTGTTTGCTCAATTGTTTGTACTTGAAGTATAAGTTAGTGTTGTGAGACTTACAATGTAAATAAATGTTTGTTTTAATTTTTTACTTAAATAATAAGTGATTATCTAATAATACCATATAAAGGTTGCCGACCCAGTGATAGTGGATATTCTTACACTGTCACTGCACAATCCACTTTTCTATGCTGCTTCCCATTGCTATATGGGAGAATGTTTCTAGTGTTCAAAGTTAAGTTTGTCCTTCAATCCAACTTACTTTTGTTAGAGCAATAGTACTTATTTTTACAAAAACAATTATCAAACTGTTTATACTGTTATATATGACCCTATTGTATATAAACAAATCTCAATAAACAAAGATAAATCTTTGTCAATTTACAGCTTTCGTGAATCTGAATCCAAAAGTTGTTGAGACTCGATTCTCGGGATAGATGAACTATGTACATTCTTATTTAAGTTTACGCTGAACCCTCACTTTTGTCCGGTGTTTATTATTATTTGCAGTTGTTGTCAGGAAGATGCTGCCCCCCGATCTCCTGTTTCAGTTTCCCTCTGCCCCTTTTTACGACATATGCGGGATGGCAGGGGTAGTATGGGTTCTACTCCACCACTATAGTGGCTTTTTCTCTTATTTGAATAAATTATTTCCTTTCAGTCAATACCAAAACCGCATAAGGTTAGAGGTGAGATTAAATTCACACCAATTTATCATATAGATATCTGGCCTGTAGAGTGTGATATAGACAATGATTGCAAGGACGAAATTTTTTGCCTTGATGCCTTTAAAGTTGAGGAAGAGATTTTCGAATATGAGAATTCCAAATTTGAAGAAAATGAGAATCATGAAACAGGTAAGATATACCCCTTTTCTTGATATTATTAAAATAATGTACAATTTACCTTATGGCAAGTGGTTACTGTAGCCTGTAGACACAAAATAAAGAGGGCTTCATGAATAATGTATTGATTTACTGATTTGCCTTTGTCTAAATTCATGTCATGTTCAAAGTTCAGTGCGTGTCAAAAGCACTCTTATTAATACATTTAAAAAAATATTTTGACCCTGTATAAATGCAGCCAGTATGTATATCAGTACTAGGTGGTGTGACTCCATGTTTGCCTAGGAGTTGATCTATTGGTGCCTGCCCAGATGGACTCCTCCCTCCTCCTCTTACCTATTTCTGCCGTCAAATAGCAGTGCGTGCACTGCTGTGTTCCATTCTGATGGGTATAGAGTCAGAATAATCACAGGCTGTGGGTCATTCCATTTTAGTTGTGGTAGAGCCATGCTGCAGCTATATTAGTAGTATAGTTATAGCACGAATGGGTTGGCTCGACCGGGAAAGGACCATGCTCTCACAGAATACCAGCGTAAAATAGCAGCTTAACACTGCTGTGTTCCGTATGGTGATTGTAGAGAACTGGATACCTTTTTTACTGGAAAAGAGGGATTCCATCGTAGTCCTCATGGGTGACAATGCATCTGCATTTTGATTCTTTATTGAGGACAGATGTAGATGTCTATGGTTCACAGTGACCATTTACCATCGTGTGGACTTTGTGCTCGTTTGTCACCCTATCCTATAAAAATTAAAATTAAAAGATGAGCGCATTGCATCATTAAATCTTCATCATTACAGCCTTCACAAGTCCACTGCTGAACATAGGTCTCACCCACGGAATGCCACAATGCACAGGAATCCATCGCGTTCCTGCATTTCTTATAACCAAGTATGTTTTCAAAAAGGTTCTAACAATAAATTAAAGTACCATCAGTTTTTTTAACGTAGTGTCAATAATGTTTATTATTTAAAATGTTAATTATGTTTCTTTAAATTGTAGAAAATTTTCGTGAACTTAGTGTCTGTACAAAAATATGTCTGATGACACAGATACTGAGACTATGTTTTCTTAGATTTCTTATTCATTACTTAAATTAAAAAAAAAAAACGGATGTTAATTAAATTGGCAATTATTAGCAATTAACTGTAAAAATTTTAGTTTTATCACCAAAAACAAAAAGTATAGTCAGACTGTCTAAAATAATTATGGCCTAAATGATCTTCGTCAATCAACAAGTCAATCTTCCAATCATTCTGTATAATGCTTGTCCCGTGTGCGATTCGAAGCATCTATTATTAGATTAATGTAGGTAATTGTAACATGGTGAGAAGAACGTCATCATTATCATTCCAATTTAGTTTCTCTACCATTCTTTCCCTCCAAAAATGAATATGAGAGACATTATTAAAAGTAAAATACTTTATATCTAGCAACATTGTATAATTATGTAATTTTATAATTTATCTATTTCTTCCTGGTTGACTGATAGAGAATGAATGTGTCTTACAATAAAAAGTTTTACTTATAATAAATTAAATGTTCAATTCTTGTGTATTTCAGAAACATACATCATACCGACAAATCATTTTCCAAAAGCGTCTGAGAGCAAGATTAAATCAAATTCTACTGATTGTAACATAAACGATGTTCGTAAAGGAAACCTCGATTTAGAAAGCCCTACTATTGAATCAAAGTCTAAAGTCAAAGAAGATAATCAACCAATTAATAAAAAAGGAAAGCATCCTGCAAATATTATGAGAAAGAAAATATTGAAACAAAAGAGTGTAAATATACTTACGAAAAAACCGTCAGGGGCATCAACAAAATACATTTTTGAATGTGATGGTTGTAGCAAAAAATTTTCAACAAAAGACATTCTCGCCAAACACATTTCTTACAGTCATAAGACGCAAAAGAACCAGAAGAACACCACTGCAGTTCGGACACAAGTTGAACAAACTCCAGTACCACAACTAACTGAAATATTTAATTATGATATTTGCAAATTTAAAACATCTCAAAAACGTTGCATTTTGGCACATCTTAAAGCGCACGTCGCTGAACAAGTGTACTGTTGTAATAATTGTGATTATAAAAGTATTAAAAAAGATCGTTTGCAAAGGCATATGAAAATTCATACTGGAGAAAAACCTTTTTCGTGTCATATCTGTAAATATCAATGTATTCAAAAAAGTGATTTGCAAAAGCATATGAAAATACATACTGGAGAAAAACCTTTTTCGTGTCATATCTGTGAATATAAATGTATTAGAAAAAGTGATTTGCAAAGGCATATGAAAATACATACTGGAGAAAAACCTTTTTCGTGTCATATTTGTAAATATCAATGTATTCGAAAAAGTAGTTTGCAAACACATATGAAAATACATACTGGAGAAAAACCTTTTTCGTGTCATATCTGTAAATATCAATGCATTCGAAAAAGTGATTTGCAAAGGCATATGAAAATACATACTGGAGAAAAACCTTTTTCATGTAATATCTGTGAATATAAATGTATTCAAAAAAGTGATTTGCAAACACATATGAAAATACATACTGGAGAAAAACCTTTTTCGTGTCATATCTGTAAATATCAATGCATTCGAAAAATTGATTTGCAAAGGCATATGAAAATACATACTGGAGAAAAACCTTTTTCGTGTCATATGTGTAAATATCAATGTATTCAAAAAAGTAGTTTGCAAACACATATGAAAATACATACTGGAGAAAAACCTTTTTCGTGTCATATGTGTAAATATCAATGTATTCAAAAAAGTAGTTTGCAAAGACATATGAAAATACATACTGGAGAAAAACCTTTTTCGTGTCATATCTGTAAATATCAATGCATTCGAAAGATTGATTTGCAAAGGCATATGAAAATACATACTGGAGAAAAACCTTTTTCATGTAATATCTGTGAATATAAATGTATTCAAAAAAGTGATTTGCAAACACACATGAAAATACATACTGGAGAAAAACCTTTTTCGTGTCATATCTGTAAATATCAATGCATTCGAAAAATTGATTTGCAAAGGCATATGAAAATACATACTGGAGAAAAACCTTTTTCGTGTCATATCTGTGAATATAAATGTATAGAGAAAAGTAGTTTGCAAAGGCATATGAAAACACACACTTGAGCAGAACCTTTTTTGTGAGAGATCTGGTAAAATATGTGCAATATTATGTAAACGTGTTTTATATAAATATAAAAGTATACTAGATAAAAATCCATTTGTCATGAGTTCCTTATGTAACTGTAGAACGAGTAGAAAAACCTTTCCGTGTCATGTGTGCTAATTGAAACTGCAACTGCAAACTGCTGAAGAAGCTGATTCAAAAACCAAAGAAGCAACCAAGTGAAATCGAACCTTGAAATATGTACCGAGTGGTTAGTGGAAACAGACTAGACTTCATGTTTTTTTTTATTTTATTTAAATCATACTAGTTTGTTTTTATTTATTCGTTTCGACATTTATCGTTACCGTTACAGCCTATAAAAGTCCGCTGCTGAACATAGGCCTCCCCCACGGATTGACTCATGGGATGGGATATTTGCCATAGTTGGCATGCAGGTGGGTTGGCAACAGCGGTTTTTTATTTTTATTTGTTATTAGTAAGACGCTGCTGCCCATCTCCTGGTTTATTTCCTCCGTCGCCTAGATATAATATATAGATATAGATATAATATTGTAACGCACGCACCCTGAAGACTGACGAGAAGATCCTGGAGCTGGAAGAAGAGATAGACAAATTGCGCTGGAATATCATAGGATTATCCGAAGTCCGAAGAGAGGGGGAGGACACGGTAATCCCCGAATCCGGCAATTTGTTCTATCACCGGGAGGGCGACCATCTGTCCCAAGGAGGTGTCGGATTTATCGTCCACAAGTCTCTCGTTAACAACGTTGTAAAGATCGGGAGTGTGTCGACGAGGGGTACCTTATACTCAGAATCACCAAACGGTATTCGCTGAAGGTCATACAGGTTTACGCACCAACCTCGGCACACCCCGATGAGGAGGTGGAGGAAGTGTATGAGGATATCTCTAGAGCCATGCATTCCTCCAAAACCCACTATACGGTGTTAATGGGAGACTTCAACGCAAAACTAGGCACAAGAGAGAACGGTGAGCTGAAGGTAGGGAATTTCGGATTAGGGCTACGGAACCCAAGGGGCCAGCAGCTGGCCGACTTCATGGAGAAAGAGGGACACTTTATGATGAACTCTTTCTTCCAGAAGCGGCCCGACAGGAAGTGGACCTGGTCGAGCCCCAACGGTTCGACAAAAATGAGATTGACTTTATTATGAAGACCAGACGACAACTGTTCAGTGATGTCTCAGTGATCTTGAGGATGAAAACTGGCAGCCATCACCGAATGGTGAGAGGCAGGCTGAACCTAAACGTTAAGTTGGAGAGGTCACGTCTAATGAAGTCAACGCTCTGTCCTCCTCGTGCTCTATTCCAAAGTCCCGAAACCTTTCAGCTCGAGTTACAAAACCGTTTTCAGTGCCTAGAAGACTGCAATGAAGTGGACGATATCAATGACAAGCTCGTGGAAACTGTCCATGCGGTCGGAGCTAAGTTTTGCGAGACCCGCCGCAGAAGAACACAAAAACTCTCCGATCACACTCTTAATCTCATGGCTGTTAGACGGGATATGAAGCTACATTCTTCAACAGATTTGACAGCATACAGGCAACTGAACAGACAGATCTCCAAATGCAAGCGGCGGGACTTACGCAACTTCAATACAGCTTGTATTAAAGAAGCGATCGAGCGGAACCAGGGCTCCAAAGTCTTTGCTAGAGATCTGTCTGCCAGAAAGAGCCAACTGTCGAAGCTGAAGACCGAGTGTGGCAGCGTCGTTTGTGGGACACCTGAGATTTTGAGTGAGATTGAGAGGTTCTATGGGCAGCTGTACACATCATCGTTAGAGCCGCACGCAAGTGTGAGTAACGATCCAAGAGCGAGTCTTATCCGACACTATTCCGATGATATCCCGGACGTCAGTCTGAGCGAGATTAGAATAGCTCTCCAGCATCTTAAAAACGGCAAGGCCCCAGGCGAAGATGGAATTACAGCGGAGCTTCTGAAAGCGCTTTTATACGTGGTAGAGCCATGCTGCAGCTATATTAGTAGTATAGTTGTAGCACGAATGGGTCGGCTCGACCGGGGAAGGACCACGCTCTCACAGAATACCAGCGTAAAATAGCAGCTTAACGCTGCTGTGTTTTATATGGTGAGTGTAGAGAACCGGAGACCCTTTTTACTGGAAACGAGTCATTACATCTTAGTCCTCACGGGTGACAACGCATCTGCATTTTGATTTTTAATCGAAGATAGATGAAGATGTCTATGGGCCACAGCAACCACTTACCATCAGGTGGACTGCGTGCTCGTTTGTCACCTTTACCCTATAAAAAAATGCGGGTGGAAAACAGGTACTTAAGTCCTTCAGAAGCTCTTTAATTCTGTCCTCCATGGTGGCATTACACCGGAGGCGTGGAGCAGAAGTGCGGTGGTCTTGTTCTTCAAGAAAGGTGACAACGTTCTCTTGAAGAACTACAGACCAATTTCCCTTCTGAGCCGCGTCTACGTGATATTTTCGAGAGTCATTACGAATCGTCTCGCGCGCAGACTTGACGACTTCCAGCCTCTCGAACAAGCCGGTTTCCGACAAGGCTTTAACACCATAGACCACATACATGCCCTTCGGCAAATTGTACAGAAGTCCGAGGAATATAATTTGCCACTATGTCTGGCGTATGTGGACTATGAGAACGCCTTTGATTCCGTAGAAATTTGGGCGGTGCTGCAGTCCCTTCAGCGATGCCAAGTTGACTGTCGGTATATCGAAGTGCTGAAGTGTTTGTACAGTAGGGCTACGATGCCTATCCGAGTACAGATCCAGAGTACGAAACCTATCGAATTGCAAGACAGGGTGACGTTATATCCCCGAAACTCTTCACCGCTGCATTGGAAGACGTTTTCAAGCTTCTGGACTGGAAAGGATACGGTATTAACATCAATGGCGAGTACATCACTCACCTTCGATTTGCCGACGATATAGTCCTTATGGCAGAACCGCTGTAGGACCTAAGCACTATGCTCAATGACCTCAATAGTGTTTCCCAACGGATAGGTCTTAAGATGAACATGGACAAAACAAAGATCATGTTTAATGTCCATGTCACACATATGCCGGTAGTTGTTGGGAGCACTAAGCTCGAAGTTGTTGACGAGTATGTTTACCTGGGACAAATAGTCCGACTACGTAAGTCCAACTTCGACCGAGAGGTCAATCGACGGATTCAACTCGGTTGGGCAGCGTTCGGCAAATTACGGCACACTTCTCGTCAGGTATACCTCAAAACTTGAAAACGAGACTGTACAATCAGTGCGTGTTGCCCGTGATGACCTATGGTACTGAGACGTGGTCCTTCACTACTGGCCGGATGAGGAAGCTCAAAGTCACTTAGCGAGCTATGGAGAGGGCTATGCTCGGAGTTTCTCTGTGTGATAAACTTAGAAATTATATATTTTTATTTTATGGCTTTAATAAAAATAATGTTATATTTTCAGCAAACCACACACGTTTTTATTGTTTTCTTGCAATGCCGTCCATCCAAAGGTTGTCTGGAAGAGATCGCTCTTAGCGATAAGACCGCCCGTTGTACCACATTTCTTTTTCTCACTTTTTAGTAATATTTTTGTTATTTTTTGGCGTACAATAAAGTGTTATCTATCTATCCGCAGTAGAATTAGACTGACCGACATAGCCCAACGGATTAGTAAGCTGAAGTGACAATGAGCCGGCCATATAGCTCGAAGAACCGACAGCCCATGGGGAAAAAAGGTTCTCGAGTGGCGGCTTCGTTCCGGCGGACGAAGTGTAGGGCGTCCCCCCACTAGATGGAGTGACGACCTGGTAAGATATGCAGGAAGTCGATGGATGCAGGTGGCTCAGGACCGTGCTTTGTGGCATTCCTTGGGGGAGGCCTATGTTTAGCAGTGGACTTGTGAAGGGCTGTAATGATGATGATGATGATGATAGATATCAGAATATCCACTACCCCTTATCATTCCGTGTGTGTCGTAGAGGCGACAGAAAGAAACAAATCAGAAGACGTGCAGCAGCGTATTCCTACTAAAATAAAAATAAAAATTGTGTTGCCAACCCGCGTGCCAAGCGTGGCAACTATGGCAAATATCCCCCTATGAGGCAATATATGCGGGAGGCCTATGTTCAGCAGTCGACTTTAATAGGCGCTAACAATAACAAAATAAGCGTCGTAACGAAAAAAAGGATAAACATTAACAATCAATTAAATAAAAAAAAAAACATGGTCTGGTCTGTTTCCACTAACCTCCCATTTGTTTCATATTTTAAAGTTCAATTTTTTTGGTTTTTGAATCAGCTTCTTCAGAATAAATGCAGTTTCAATTAGCACAATACAAGGCACGTAAAGGTTTTTCTACTCGGTCTATTATTCTGTACAAGATGGCTTTTGTAGTCGAGTTATTAATTCATTTCATATTTACACTGTAAAATGTCCAGACTGAATTCGGAGTGAAACTGAAACATTAAACTCCTGCCGTGGCAGCTAACTATAAATTAAAGTGAAAGAAACTTACTTCACTACTATTTTTTTTTATTTCAGGTTTACTTTGATCTTATAGATTATCTTACGCTAATGAAGGAAATGTTTAAGTACTGTAAGGCAGTTTTCTTGCAGAGGCTTTGTGTAGTTAGGTGTTGTTGTAAAGTGAAATGTATCTTCACGATTGTTTGAACTTTTTGTTAAATTCTATATAAGTCAAAGACTTGTGTACTACTCGAGCGGCAATTCAGAATAAAAACCGTGTGACAGCTGTGGATCGCGGGTAGCCGGCACGGTAAATATGCTGGTTACGGTGGCAATCATGGCAACGGCGGGGCAGCTAAGGATCTCCGGTGGAGCTTTGGTTGCCAACTAAGACGACTCCACCTGGCTACATTTAACGCACGTACCCTGACGACTGACGAGGAGATCCTGGAGTTGGAAGAGATAGATAATTTGCGCTGCAATATTATAGGATTATCTGAGGAGGAGAGGGGAAGAGAGAAAAATGAGGCCTTATCATTTATATGTCATTTATTCAGAAGAAAAACCTATACATAATATACACAAATATATTGATACATTCGTTTTATTAAACTATTCATTTATAAGTATTTCTGGAATACATTCATAACTATGAACTTAACTACTAAGCCATAGCATAAAATAAATTTTCCCGTTAATCGGGTAATAGTTAAGCTGCCGGCATATACAATAATTTTTCACGCACACTAGCATCTTTACAAATTTCTCATGCCCAATTTCACCAACATCCCCTACACAATCACATAGACGACCTCTAAGCTAAAAGGTTCCCTAAACCAACCCATAACCAAAAAAGCAATGGCAGAAAAATAGTTGACAAAAATTATAGCGTCTAGAAATAAGTTATATATAAAATGAGTTGTATTACTTTTCTATGATTTTTCAAATAAAAATGTATTTTAATTAAAGCCACAGAAAAAAACAAACATTTTTGGGAATATCAAATGACTGCAATCATTTTTTTTTTTTGGAGTTTATGGCCTGGTATCTAGACCTTTAGGCCAAGTCTTAAGTATTTTTATTCGGTTTATTGTAATTTCCTCACTCCTTCATAGTATACTGCTTCACAATATGTTGATGCGTCACATTGTGCAGTTCTTGGGAGATTTTGGCGGCAACTTGATCCAGCAGACAGCTGATAGTTGGCGATGGTATCTAAAGGTACCTATGCAAACAAACAGCTTATCTTGAGAATCCATCACCATCAGAGCACTTGTTTCACTGTTTCCACTAATAGTTCACATGCGTAGACACTTAATACACAAAATCGCAACACTTTTACATATCAAAGTCCACTTCAAACCATTATTTAAACAATAATACAGGAGCAGCAAACCGCCGCCGGTCAATTTCCCGCCAAAACTCCACTGAAATCATCTTACTCTATTCAAATGTTGCCATTTAGTATATTCCTACTATTTTCGTATACACTTTGTAACACTACCAACACAACCCATAAAATATTTTATATTATTATAAGTAATAAATGTACTATCAGTAATAACAAAAATAAAGGTAATATGGCTGAGAATAAGTCTCTTACAAAGAATTTCCTACAATAATACATTATCTCAATCATAGTACTATGTAACAATTCCATTTAATGTTATGCCAACACTAGCTAAAATAAAATGTCACTGGAATTTCGGCGGGAAATCAAGCTAAGCGGGTGTTTTAATTTTTGCTGAATTTTCATTTCTTTTTATTTTGTATATTTGTTGTAAATTTCCGTGTAAATAGTTAATTAGTACATACCTATATATAGTGTAAATACAATGGGTCCAGATTCCGACGGGGGCCCGGCCCCCGCCGAGCAAGAATCAAAGAAAAGGAAATTGCATGATACTTGCAAAGGAAATGCCGTCGACTACAAAATTTTCACAAAAACAAATTACACGCGACAATTCCCAGAAAACCACAGCGTAGACTGCGTAGTCTACGTTGAATCACAAGAAAAGGAAAAAATCGGTAACAAAAATCCAATAGCACTTACAAAGTATTTACGGAAAATGTAAAAGGAATCGCTGGCGTCCACAGAGTGAACGCATATAAAGTGGGCATAACGTTCAGAAAACCAGCACCGGCCAATAACTTCCTTACCATGACACACTTTCTAGGAAAACACAAATTGAAAGCGTTCGTGCCGGCGCACCTCACTGAAATTACTGGAGTCATAAGATACGTACCTAAAGACTTAAGCAATGAAGACATATACAAAAGCATTACCTGCGATGCAGAAGTCATCTCCGTCAAGAGATTTATGCGAAAGGTAGATGGAAAGCTCACTCCGCTGGGGACCATTGCAGTGACCTTCGCTGCAACAGCGCTGCCGCAGCACGCCTACATACAGATGTTCAGATACCCGGTCCACATATACATACCTCCGTTACTACAGTGCTACAAATGCCTGAAGTTTAATCACTCTGCAAAAGTCTGCCGAGGTTCTCAAAGGTGTTCTTCGTGCTCTGGACAACACTCCTACAAAGAATGCGACGTCGAAGAAATTGTGTGCATCAACTGTCATGGTGGTCACTTGGCCATCTCTAGGAACTGTCCAGTGAAGCAACAAAAGATGGAAGAGAAGAAGAATAAGTATTTAAAACCAAACCGATCGTATGCCACTGTGGTGAGTATCCCAGCAATGCCCGACCCGAAAGCATTCCCAAACCTTAAACCTGTAAAGACTGTTGATACTGACATAAATAAAGTATCATATAATGCTGAGCAAATACTAAACAACGAGTTAATTATTAATGCGCTAGTCAAATCATTAGTTATGCTTGGCAATGACAAGAGCAGCGCTCCGATTACAAATAAAAGAATTAAAGACATACTTTTAAGTAATTTAATAACATAATGGATACATATTTGAATATAGCACAATATAACATACAGAGCTTACAGAGCAAAAGGGCCTTACTTAAAAAATTTCTTTCGGAACAACATATAGATATCTGTCTCTTAAATGAAACCTGGCTTAAAACAACTAGTACAATTCCCGATTTTTCACCCTATAATTTTATACACAAAAACTCAGTAAATGAACATAACGGAGTAGGTATATTAATTAAACAAAACTTAAAATACACTATTGTAAATACAACTTTTTTCGAATCTGTGCAAAATATTTGCATTTCCGTAGACACAACTATGGGTAAGTTACATATTCTATGTGTATATTGTCCTCCCAATAGCAGCAGGTCTGCTACAAGCAAAATGAAAAAGGTGCTACTAGAAACTCCTAAGCCATGTCTTATTATGGGAGATTTTAATGCTCACCATATCCTGTTTGGATGTCAGACAAATAATAATAGAGGTAACAGTTTATATGCACTTATTGATGACTTTGACTTGTGTATTCTGAATGATGGTGACATAGCTACAACTGTCCAGTATCCTAACAGAAATCAGTCGGCAATAGATTTAGCTCTGGTTAGTTCCGCATTAGCTCCTCTTTGTGAATGGCACATCCATGACGACCCGATGGGCAGTTACCACTACCCAACTGTGGTCGCTCTAAATGTGAAGCCTTCTGTATATGAAGTGCGTCCTGCGGAAGAAAAATACATTTATAATAAAGCAGATTGGTCTAAATATCAAGAACTATCAGAAACGAGATTTTGTAATTTAGAAATACATGGTACCGAACCTATTGATTTGTATAATAATTTTGTAAATATTTTGTATGATATTAGAGCAGAGACTGTTCCAAAGCAAACACCACAACAAACTTTAAGGGTAATGAGAAAACCTGCACCCTGGTGGAACCAAACATGTGATGATGCTGTTCGAAAGTCTAAGGAAGCCCTCAAAGAGTATAGAAAATCGCCTAGTATTCCTAATTTCATTAACTACAAAAAACTTGATGCTCAAAAGAAAAGGATATTAAAAGAAGAAAGTATTAATTCATGGCACAATTTATGTACTAGTTTTAATAGAATGACACCTATTTCTCGAATATGGAACTACATGAAAAGGTTTAGAAGGATAGGTTCTTCTCATAACAGATATTTGGCTGACGATTGGATACCAAGCTTCTTAGACAACATAACAGACTCATCACAGTTAAATGAAGATTATTTGAATGATATTTTAGATCAATCTGTTGAAAATGAAAGTAACTCATTTCTCAATAGACCATTCACACTAAATGAATTGTACATAGCACTCAAAAGTAGGAAAGATACAACACCAGGGTTGGACAGCATACCATATATGTTAATAAAAAAATTACATCCTAATGCGCAAGAAATGTTATTAAATATTTATAATAAACTTTGGAATAATTTAGCTATACCAGAGTCATGGAAAACCCAATGTGTAATCCCCATTTTAAAGCCAAATAAAGCTGCTAATGATCCATCATCATACAGACCTATTTCTTTGACATCATGTTTAGGTAAGCTTTTTGAAAACATGTTAAAGTTGCGTCTAGATTATTTTGCTGAAACACAGGATAAACTACCTCACATACAATTTGGATTCAGAAAAGGCAGAAGTTGCTCTGAAAGCTTTGTATCTCTGATATCGGAACTTAAAAAGGCCAAACTTAGTCATTCTAATGTTATATGTGTATTTTTAGATGTTAAAGGTGCCTTTGACAATGTTAATATTGAATGCCTCATAAAAGTTTTGCATGAATTGAGCTTGCCAAGAAATGTATTAATCTGGATTTTAAATTTCTTGCATGATAGGACTCTTTTTGTTAAATTTAACAATAAACTACATGGACCTAGGCCTGTTAACAAAGGAACAATGCAGGGAGCGACACTTTCACCTTTGTTATATAATTTATACACATCTCAGATACTTAATTATGTAGATACATCACAAGTTAAAATATTACAGTTTGCAGACGACTTACTTTTATACAGTGAAAACCAGAATATAAATACAGCAATTAATAGAATTAATACTGCATTGGCACAATTGCATCTTTATTATAGCAACATTTTAAAATTAGAAATAAGTTCTGAGAAAAGTAAAGTTTTAGTATTCAGTAAAGACACATTTGTAAACTCTGGAATTAAAATTAACTATAATAATGATACAATTCCTATAGCCAATCATCATAAATTTTTAGGAGTTGTGCTAGATGATAAACTGAAATTTGATAAGCATATCAACTATATCTGTCAGAATGCCATGAAGAGCATAAATGTACTAAGAAGCTTAGCAGGAACCTTTTGGGGGTCTGATCCAAAAACACTTAGCATGCTGTATAAAAGTATTGTAAGGAGTCACTTTGACTATAGCTCTCTAGCTTACATGAATATTAGTAGCACATTGTTAAGAAAATTGGATGTGATACAGAATATGGGTCTGAGAATAATCAGTGGAGCCATGCGCACCACTCCTATTGTTTCTATGGAAGTTAAAAATTGCATACCTCCATTGTCCTTGCGGCGTTTACAGTTAGCTGAAAGATTCTGTTTGAAGGAGTTGTCTTGTAACAATGATATTGTCCTGAGTAATATTTTATATCCTGCAGAAGTCTCCCAGTTAAATGGAACAGCCAACATCTCAGCTAATACTCTTATTTCGGGTACATTGCCTGAAATAACAACAATAACAACTTGTGTAAAGAATCAGACAAGAGATATGTACATCAGTAACAAGTGGCCTATTTACAAATGCCCATATGATACATTACTTAATTATCTTGATATAAAATGTCATTTAAATTCGGTTAGTACTAAGAATGAATTCTTAGAATTTTTAAATGAAAAGAAAGACTTTTACACTATATATACTGATGGCTCCAAGAGTGATCTTGTTAAAGCAGCATTTTATGACCCACAAATGAAAGTTATTAAATGTATTAAGTTGCCAAGTAATTGTAGTATTTTTACAGCAGAAAGTTGGGCTATATTAGCTGCTTTGTCGTATGTAAATACCAATGTAAATAGTGTAAATATCTTGATAGTTAGTGATTCTAAAAGTGTTTTATCTGCTTTATGTAACTGTAATTTAGTATATAAACAGAATTATATTTTGTATAAAATTAAGGATAAGCTGCAAACGATTGGAAAATGTATAGAATTCTTATGGGTTCCCTCACACAGTGGCATAGTCGGAAATGAGATAGTGGATCAGGCGACGCGGCAAGATCACCACGAAGACCAAACACAAGATTGTAAAGTCCCCTTCACAGATTATTATCAACACTTTAAAATCTTGTCAAAGAAACTGTGGAAGGATTACTGGAACATTACTACCGTGAATAAGGGAAAATGGTACGCAGAATTACAGCCAGACTTACCAACGATTCCGTGGTACAACCGCTTTAAATACACAGGCCGAAAGTTCATAACGACCATTAACCGCCTACGGTTTGGCCATTGCCTCGTCCCTGCACATCTGTACAGAATGAAGATCGTAGCTGATGACAAATGCACACATTGCGCTCAACATAATGCAGACATAAACCACATAATTTTCCAGTGCCCATCGTTTGGGATTCAAACACAAACTATATAGAAACACTACGCGTTGATTCAAACAAAGAGTATAATCATAGACTAATATATAATTAGACTAATATATAATACTGGAGATAGACTGGCAACTGAAGTTTTCATATTTAGTTACCGTTCAGCGCCCTCTGAACGCCAAGCAATGAACTAAATATATATATATATATATATATATATATATATATATATATATATACGTAGTTGCGTATATGGCAATATGTATAGGTACTTACGTATGAATTGCTGTTTTATTTATAGATAGAATATTTTATCTATAAATAAAACGGCAATTCATACGTAAGTACCTATACATATTATTTATATGTCGTTTAGATACTTAAACAGTGTTTTGAAGTAAGCATATTTTTAGGGATGTTTTTAGACACAAATTTAAGTATCTTTGGGTATTTGGGTAAAGGTAATGAGATAAATAATACAAAAATATATAATTCAATGAATTTATTAATTATACATTAATACATTAATTTCGACGCCTTTTTGTCTCTCGTTTCGCACCCTTTGTTTTATTGTAATGTTCTCAAGCCCGTAGGAAAAATAGAGACATTTTCACCACTATCATTACATAAATTATAATAGCTCTTGCTATTAAGTATATTGCTGACTTCTTTGCACCAAGTAATTATGAAGAACACAACACTTTTATGGACCAAATATTTCTTTAAATTTTCTTAATGTTTTTCACATTTCATAAAATTTAAGTCGATGTGGACTGATATAAACAGCATGATATATTTAACAATGTTTTCTACATGTGCATATTTATTTAAAATATTCCATGTTATGTGTTCTACTGGTGCAAAAAAGTCAAACAATGACCGGGTAGGATAGCATAACCATCTTTTGCCACAATATTCTTTTTTATTATAAAATTGTGGAAATCTGCATTATTTGATTATGTTAAATTATTTTGACATGTTTTACATTTTTTTAAATATAAACTTTTTTGTTTTGATTGCTATCCACCCACTACAATAAGCTATGGCCGCGCATTTCTCTACATGAACTTTGGTACGGCTTTCTAGAATTTGTTGTGTATTTATTAAATCAATATTTAAATGTTCATTGATAATTTCTGCCCTTAACTTGTTTGTTATTAATTTAAAACCTTCTATAGTGTTTACCCAACTGGTTAGAGATGGTACAGTTACCTCTTTACTATTATTATTTATATACTTCATTAACCTTAAAATGGGTAATGTTTTCTTCCATAATTTTAAATGGGATGAGTTTGGTGTGACAGCAGATCTGCATATTTTACCTTCTTCTTTATGTTAATTTGAGTCGAACAGGTTGTTGAACAGCATTATCAAATGTGCAGTGTCCACACTTTCCTCTGGCAAGCACCCACTTTCTAGAAATTATAATTTTATGTTAAATATATATAAGTATTAAATAATTGTATTTGCTTTTTTTATTGGGGCATCCTGAACTACTGGAGAATGTTGAGAGACATTTCACACCAAGTGTACATTATGTGTCACATAAAACATGCATCATACAAATTATTTTTCGCCTACTGATATTGATAATAATAATTCATTACTGTCCCACTGCTAGGCACAGGCCTCTCAGAAGTAGAAGGATTAAGCCTTAGTCCACATGCTGCCCTGATGTGGTTTAGCGGACTACACTCACATTGAGAACTTTATGAGGCCCTCTCAGGTGTGGAGGTTTTCTCCCAATGTTTTCCAGCACTGTTAACGCAAGAATAGAACAGAATAGAATAATTTTTTATTCAATATACATTACATGTGTAATTCTTATTGAAAGTCATTTTTTACTTTACCACTGGTTCGAAAAAAAAACCCTCTGTCCTGGGAAGAACCAGCAAGAAAGCCAGCAGGACTTTTTTTTAAAATAAATTTTACAATATAAATGATTACGAACTATTTACAAAATTTATTTTAGAAACTGCTTGGAAGCGACCACCTCATTCCCAGGGGTTATTATCAACCATGTATTCGTTTATACTATAATAACCCTTTTTATATAGTTTCAGTTTAATAAAACATTTAAACTTGGTAACAGAGAGAACCTGTACACTTTCCGGGACCTTGTTGTAATAGCGTATACATTGCCCCAAGAATGAATTACTGACTCTGTGGAGTCGAGAAATTGGCATCACTAGCTTGGTGTTTGTTCCTAGTGTTTACAGAATGTATATCACTTTTTTTTTTTACTAAAACTATCTTTGTTTTTGTGAACATACATTAAATTTTCGTAGATACTGAGAGGCCAAAGTTAATATATTTATTTCTTAAAATTTATCTCTAAGAGACTCTCTCGGTTTGAGATTGTAAATAGCTGTAATGACCCCCTTCTCTCTTTAGACAAGTAATCAATAATCAAATTCTGTTCCTCACATAACCTACATGAAATGCAAGTGTTTTACCGCTGGGCTATAATGCCATTTTGTTTTTATAAAGAAAATGTAGGTACTAAATTTTATTGAAACTCAATTCAAATTAATGTTTAATGATTATGACCTACATTACTCCCGGGTTGCCTAACAAAAATATGTCCCACATACCTTTCATTAAATATATTGTAATTAAAACAAATTGCAAAAACATATTATATTGTTTTTGGTTAATTCACTTAATTCATTAGTTTCACACAGGTTATAAATGAATGTACAATAAATATATGTTTTATTGTACATTCATTTATAACCTGTGTGAAACTAACACAGTTGCTAGTATTAAATAAACTTAATCAAAAACTGATTTACCTGATACACCTGCAGAGGGTAAAAGCAAAGATGGAACAGCCAATTTACAAAGCCTGTTTTTTGGGTAAAGAAACTCTTTCTGAAAGTGCTGACGACAGATTCTATGAGTTTTACAGGTGTTGTCCAGACTCACAATACCACCTCCAATAATCTTTATCCAATTATGAAACCTTTCTGCATCTTTCTCAGGACATGGAAAGTAATGTAGAGGTACACCTGAAAATAAAATAAAGTGACTATAATGGGCCTGAATGAAATGTGATTTTTAATCATTCTAAGTTACTCTACATTATTTTACAATACATAATAATGTAATTTAATAATAGTAAAATAAATTAAGTTATTGATAAATAATTAATCATAATTATTTTTCTAGATCACTTAGTTCAGAGTTCTAAAGACTAGCAATGTTATAAAAGACAATTTCAAAAACTCAAAAGCCCGGCTAAAGCGGTGTAGGTAGATGCAGATGTATAGACCCACATTTTATGTGAGAGAGTTTATTATAATTACATATATATCATCTGATATCAAGGATGACGTTTTGTACCATAGGGACAGTCAACTAAATTATTAATTTTCATCATTTTCTCTGTCGGTCTAGGTTATTTACTACAGTTAAAGAATCTTGATAATATAATTATGTCTTTTCACTTTACCTTGCATTTCAAAAATCTAAGAATTTACAAATGAAATATATATAAACCCTCTTGTGAACTCTATGTAATAGTTAGGTCAGTGGCTTGTCTTAGATTTATTAGTAAGTTTAGAGATTTTTTCAATCTAAGTCAAATCTTATTTATTCATTTAGACCATATCAGCCTATTGATTTGACTTTTGAAAGTTGAGACTTTAGGTGCATGTTCGAAAATGTAGATTCAGATAGAGAAAAACATGCAAGAAACTCAACTTTTAAATGCAAATTGACAAAAAAGACATGTCAAGATTGTTTATCATGTTTTAGTCCTTGCTCTAAGGTTTACTATGAGTTAACTGAGCCGACAGACTACGGCCCGTATTCTAGAACGACACTCAGCGGCGATCTCAACTTGAGCACATCTTAGTGACGTATTTGTATGAAATGATAGACTCAATTCATTCTCAAGTAAAGCTGTGTTTGAGCATCATTCTAGAATAAGAACCTACATGTAGCATTTATTATTTTTAAATGAAAAACCTTATAGAAACTAATGGTATTTTAGAAATTTTGACTTACTAAATAAATAGAAATGTCGTTTTTCACTGCTTTTTAATTGTTAAAAACATATTAACCAGTTTATGGTGTATTAGGCACGTGGAATATAAGCCAGCGTAGAATACACATATTTGTTTAAAAGACTATTGAGGTTATGAAACTTCAGAATATAAAAACACACTTTACTCACCATCTTCTGCTACTACTTGGCACCCAGGAACACAGAAGATATTTCAAGGCATTGTGTAAAATGTAAAATAACACTACACTGAGATATATGGTCCAAACTCCCTACGGAGGGCCTATCAACATGTATGTCCAAAACACTTTCACAAAGTACAGTCTATGCCGGAATTTCGGTATTTCTGGAATATACGAAGAAACTGAAGCTCGACTCAACGTAGTAACACAAAAAACACCAAAAATTACAAGAAAAATGCGCACGATTATGCAAACACACCGGTGAGAAATTTCTTCTAGTTAGACTCAGTGTTGTTAAAATTTGGTATCAATAAACTACTCTAAAGATTCTAAGATCGTAACTGTAATAAATACTATATAAATTATAATATCACTAGTAGCATAAAATATTTTTAAAATAAATTATACTGTTGTTAAATCATTTATTTTTGTGTACCTGGACCAATAAAAGAAAAATATCAAAATCATCAGTTATTTTAAAGTACCAAGTGTTCCAAGTAAAAAAAGAGTGGTAACACTGCAATAAAAAGTTCCATGTATGCGGGATAGATGGCGCTTTTCATAATAAATAAAAAATGTTTTAAGTTACCAGGGCATGAGTATAATAACTGTCCTATACAGGAAGATTCAAAGGTTGACACTTGTCAGTGAAATTAGTGATGTCGCTGAAGAAAATTCTATAAGTGTTCCCCGCCGCGTTCAGGATCTATTAACTGATGTAGCTTTTTTTCATGCCTCTATTTAAATTTATACTTAATACTGTAGGAAAACTTTAATTATTTATGTGTCCTTAATTAATTGATAATGTTTGTAAATAGCTTCTTAGCTTATTTTGTAATTTAGTCTGTTCTATATTTATATAATAGGGAAAAAAAAAGTAGAAAAATGATGGAAAACCATTCTAAATTGTTATTGCTAAAGTTAAATATTCTTAATTTGATGTATGATTTGTGTTATACTGTAATGTTTCCGACTGAAGGTCACAGAACACTAATACCCTTAGGCTGAAGGTCCTCGCAACCATGGTCACGAATAAATTAAAAAAATAAAATAAAATGTCACTGTTTTTTTTACTGGCTTTACGGCTCTGGGTTCTAACCCTTCTAAGAATGTCACTATGGTACAAAAGCCCTGGAGCCATGCCAGAAATATAAAGATAAAATAAAATAATTTATTTTTCTTCACAAAACTTAAATTAATTAGATAGTTGATTGGGGTCTCCATTTAAGCAAGTAATGCTTGTGTTTGGAAACCCCGCTCTTCCTTATCTATATATTATATAATATGCGAAAATATAATAGAGATACAATAATCTAAAAACTCTCAATTATGTATTAAGCTAACATCAAACAAACAGCATTTTTATGAATGTTTAGTTCAGTTCATTAAAATATTACATTATGATGACTTGACTATCATTTTAATTTTGAAAGAATACAAATATAATTTTTTTTAAAAATCTTTTACAGTGGCGCAGCACTGGTCTCAGAAATATCATATTCGTTATTTTTACACGTGTTAGAGCCACGCTGCAGCTTCAGCTTAAGCTTGACCGGGAAAGATCTGAGTTCATACAGAATACTACGTTACTGGGCACAGATCTACTTTCATTTATAAAAGGGTTCTTGAGCCAATATAGTATAGCTAGAATGCTGCAGTGTGGCTCTACCGCGTAAATGTTTAAAATGCTTAATAATGGTTAATTGCGTGTATTAAAAATTGGGATGGTGAGGCAGCAAGGATTTCATCTTGCACTTAGTAACACTATATATTTCTGTTATTTTTTGACATTGGTATCTACAACTGTCCACAATTACTTAAATGTATTAAATTTAATAGCAAAATCGAATTAACCTTGCAGTTTTTCTAGTAACATGAGCATTTCGGAATATTACGTGAGAGCGCTGACGGTATTCACATTAAGATTCGTAATATTACGGCTATGGCGGTGAAAGGGTTAATACAAAAAATACGTATTCATGTATTATTTTAATGAAGAAATTACATATTTCTTTCATATATGGACTGATAAATGTTTTCATTTTGTGAATATTTCAATAAAAATATCATATTTTTAGTCTATTTTTGACAAGTCACCGTATTTGACACTCAGTTTTACCTGTGCATCGACTTGCCATATTGCCGTTCCCCACATTTCTTGTTTTAATGTGGTCCTCATTATATTTTCGTTCTCCACTTGATGTAGGGTGGTCATAAGGTGTCAAGGATGAGGCTGATAATAAAAACGTTTTTAAATATTATTGTATAAAATAATGTAATTTATATGATGTAAAATAAAATATTTCTTTTCTATTCCAGGTCGTACCTAAACTTTCAAAATGTATTAGGAATACCTAATAATGGTTCTGCAAATACCTAGTTTAAGTGTACTTTTTAATTAATTGAATATCCCTTACCTATGCATAATTTTTTATTAAATAATAAGTATTTATTTAATCAATATTTTGAGCTTTGTGATGAATGCTTGCACGTAAGTTTGCTAGCAAATATCTGTAGAATGATGTTATTCTTTTTGTTTGTAATTCTTTTAATTCTATTTGTAACCTACATAAGTTTTAATAAAAATTATTATTATTACTATTATTATTCTGGTTATTTTTTATTTTAACGTTTAAGAGATAGCCACTATCCCCAAGGAAATGGCTGCCTGCATACTCCCCTCTTTCAAACTTTCTAAAAGTATTTTTAAATAAATCTAATTTTACAGATGTTATCGCGTATATTAACTTATTTTTATATTCCCGACGTTTCGGGTGCTTTCCAGCACCCGTAGTCACGGGGGACTGAGGTGTTTGACGTCCTGCTGTCACAGTTAGCCCGGCTACCTTCAGTTTTTTAATATTAATTTTTGGTTCGATTTACGCAGAATGAGCTTACAGTATCTTGAAGTCTAGCAGTGGTATACTTGGGTTTGGATTTGATTTTATTAATTATGGGATCCCAAGCAGATGGCAGCACCCATCCATCTTCTCTATTGAAATTAGGATGTTTTTTAATTGCAATAGCCTCGCGAATCATCCTTGGGAGGAATCGGTGTTCTTTTGCGAGGATTTGTGGTCTATCAAATCTAATGTAATGGCGGGGACGATCTTGAACATGTTCACAAACTGCAGACTTCCCGATACGTCGGTGCTTCACGTCAGCTATATGTTCTTTAACGCGGGTTTTAATAGCTCTTTTTGTTTATCCTATGTACGAGAGACCACATTCACAATCCAGCTTGTACACTCCTGCATCTTGTAGAGGGCTATGACACTTGACGGATGGTAAAAATTTACCAATCTTCTTCAGCGGCTTGAAGTATGTTTAATGGAAGCTCGCTTCAAGATGTAGCCAATCTTGTCTGTGACTCTTCTGACATAGGGTAGTACAGCAGACACACGCTCGACTGTGGCTGGCTTCACTCGGTCACTGTGACGTAGGCGCGGGACCCGAAGCTTGTTGTCTTGTAGTACTTGCTCGACGTGCTGAAGCTCGGCGGCCAGATGTTTTCTGTCACAGATCCCTCGTGCTCTCTGAAACAAAGATTTTCCCACGGTAGCTAACTGTGAAGGATGATGGTGAGATTCACCATTTAAATATCGGTTGGTATGGGTATTTTTTCTGTACACAGTATGACCAATAGTGTTATCAGGATTTCGGATGACTAAAACATCTAGGAAAGCTAAAGTATTGTTTGCCTCTAACTCCATTGTGAATTGTATTTTAGGGTTTATGGAATTAGGTGGTTTAAAAATGCAGTTACTTTGTCAGATGGTAAAATTGTGAAAGTATCGTCTACGTACCGATTGTAGAATCTTGGATTTACAGGAGCAGCAAGAAGGGCTTTCTCCTCAAAGTCCTCCATGAATATGTCGGCGACTACGGGAGATACAGGTGAGCCCATTGCCACTCCGTCTACTTGCATGTAGAACTCTTCTTTCCACAATAAATAGCCAGATGTGAGGCAGTGTTTGAGTAATACTGTATATTCTATAGGCATGTTGTTATCTTCTAGCTTTCTAGTAACAATTGAGATGCAGTCTTCTCAATAGGTAGGCATGTGAATAGTGACTGAACATCAAAACTGACCATAGTTTCATTGTCAGCGAGATGTAGGTCTTTAATCTCACTAACAAAATGGTATGAATCCTTTGTGTGTGCTCTGGTATGTCCTCTTAGTGGTACACAGTATTTTTGCCAAGTGTTGAGCCAACTTATAAGTTGGTGAATCGATCTGGCTTACTATAGGACGTAGTGGAGCGTTTGGTTTGTGTATTTTCGGTAACCCATACAACCTCGGTGGTTTGGCACATGATGGTATTGTCGAATTCACGTCGAGATCTAATTTTTCGGAGTATTACTTTATTAAATCAGTAGTTGTTTAAAAAAAACAAGGTAGGATTAAAGCATGAAGCTAATACAAAGTATTTGTATTTGCTTTATGGAGTAAAGTATTCTGTGCAGCAGGACGTCAAACACCTCAGTCCCCCGCAAAGAGTATAGTAACTGTCCTATACAGGAAGTCCCCTGTGACCACGGGTGCTGGAAAGCACCCGAAACGTCGGGAATATAAAAATAAGTTAATACACGCGATAAAATCCGTAAAATTAGTTTTATTTAAAAATGTGTAGTGTTCGCGTAAATATAAGAAATCATTTTCTAAAAGTATTGCTGTTTTGGTAAATTGCTGAATCATGTGTAGAGGCTGGCCAGCGTGCAACAACATCCTGCACCAACAAATTTGCTGATGCAATTGTTTGGACATTTATGGAAAAGTAGCCTTTCCTGTTTCTAAATAGTTCTGCATCATCTCCACCTAAAGATATAAATAATACTTCATCAGTAATGATTGATAGACTACTAAGAGAAATGAACTTAGTGAAAGGAAGTTAAATAAAAAAAAAATCATTTCTTTGCCGAATCGGCTGACTGCTTACTTTGTTATTGTTAAAACTCCTCGTTAAATATATTGTTTTACAATTAATTTGAACTTACTGTCACTTTATAATCATACAGTATTATAAAAGTAAAGAAATTAAAATATATTTATCATTAAATAGTGTGAAACATAGAAGATAATTACAAAAGTATTGTTGTCGGCGCACGTCATCGCGCCTCGGCCAAAATGTAGGACGCTGGGGGCGTCACTCACTCAGCTGCGAGTCGCAAACGGGCACTTTTTTTTTTTTATAGAATCGGGTGACAAACGAGCACACAGTCCACCTGATGGTAAGTAGTTACTGTGACCCATAGACATCTACATCTATCCTCAATAAAGACTCAAGATGTAGATGCGTTGTCACCCGTGAGGACTAAGATGGAATGCCTCTTTGCCAGTAAAAAGGGTCTCCGGTTCTCTACACTCACCATACGAAACACAGCAGCGTTAAGCTGCTATTTTACGCTGGTTTTCTGTGAGAGCGTGGTCCTTCCCCGGTCGAGCCGACCCATTCATGCTACAACAATAATATAGCTGCAGTATGGCTCTACCACGTAAAATTTATTATTCAATTTACGTTATGTTTGTTTAGAAGTTTTACGGCATTAAAACTATTATTAATACAGTCCACTCTTTTTATTTCCAAAGTCCCGACAAGGCCTAAACATATGGTCCTTCGATCGCAAAACATTTACCAGTTCTTGCCGTAATTAACGTCGACAACGTCAACAGTCGCCGAGCGAACTTTGAACCCACAGCCACATATATTTAAGAAGGAAGTCGTTCCCGTAGCAGCCTTCGTCATTAGGGATGGGCAAAGGGAAAAAATATATCGATATATATCGAATCTATATTTTTAAACAGAATCGACTGTTGATATCGAGTGTCATATTTTACCTGAAATTACAAAGGTTCTACCATCTTCATTCGTGCATATACTCGTAAATCACGTCCCTATTCCTTCAGGTCTTACACTAGCAGACCAGAACTTTAATGTTCCGTTGGTCGTAGACATCCTGGTAGAGGCTGAGGTGTTTTTTTTAATGTCTTAGGCAGTAAAACTATAGATTTAGGGAAACGTCTACCTAAATCAAAACATCTACCTGAAGCTCGACCGGGGTGGTACTACACTTTCACAGAATGTGTAGTACCACCCACCACACTGTGTTTTGTTTCAGTATCCTCCTACCACAAGCATTATCAGTTTACTTAGAGTGATAAGAGAAGTATTTGTAATGTTCTTAGTGATGATAGCAGTTTGAAGTTAATGTAGGTAATGTAGTTGATGGATGTAGGTGGCTTGGGACCGTAGGAGTTTTTTTCTGCCTAGATATCATCCTCTTACCATTTTCTGGCACCAAGCAAGAGTATGTACCCCAGTCTGTTTGTTTGTTTGTGTTGACAAAGTGAAATGTGGTAGCCAATAGATTTTATTACAAACTAATATATTTAAGTAGTATTCCATATTTATGAAGATATTTCATATTTTCAGATGGATGAGAATGAGGGGCTCACAATTGTCTGTTTCACCTGTCATGCAAGACTCATTCGTTGCAGAAGATTACAACAACAGTCTATTGAGTCAAATGTGGTTCTGGAGCAGTTGCTTTCAGGAGGATCCATGGTATTATGCATTCCATTCATTAAAACCTATAAAATTTCACTGCTGAACATAGGCCTCACTCATAGATTGCTTCATAGGAGGGATTTTGCCAAATTTGCCACACTTGGCAAGTTGGCAACCATAGTTTATATTAGTTGGAGTCATTATCAGGAAGATGCAGCTGCCCAACCCCTGTTTCTGTTTCCCTCTGTGTCTTATGACACCCATCCAGTGGATAGGTATATAGGATAGTGGATATTCTTACACCGTCATTGCACAATCCACTTTTCTATGCTGCTTCCCATTGCTATATGGGAGAATGTTACTAGTGCAAAGTTAAATTTGTCCTTCAATCCAACTTACTTTTTTGTTAGAGCAATAGTACTTATTATTTTTACAAAAATAATTATCAAACTACTACTAAACTACAAGTTTATACTGTTACATATTACCCTATTGTATATAAACAATGTACAGCTTTTGTGACTCTGAATCCAAAAATTGTTGAGACTCGATTCTCGGGATAGATGAACTATGTACATTTTTATTTAAGTTTACGCTGAACCCTCACTTTTGTCCGGTGTTTATTATTATTTGAAGTTGTTGTCAGGAAGATGCTGCCCCCCGATCTCCTGTTTCAGTTTCCCTCTGCCCCTTTTTACGACATCTGCGGGATGGCAGGGGGTAGTATGGGTTCTCCTACTCCACCACTATAGTGGCTTTTTCTCTTATTTGAAAAAATTATTTCCTTTCAGTCAGTACCAAAACCGCATAAGGTTAGAGGTGAGATTCAATTCACACCAATTTATCATATAGATATCTGGCCTGTAGAGTGTGATATAGACAATGATTGCAAGGACGAAATTTTTTGCCTTGATGCCGTTAAAGTTGAGGAGGAGATTTTCGAATATGAGAATTCCAAATTGGAAGTAAATGAGAATCATGAAACAGGTTAGATATACCCCTTTTTTGATATTACTAAAATAAGGTACAATTTACCTTATGGCAAGTGGTTACTGTAGCCCATGGACACAAAATAAAGAGGGCTTCATGAATAATGTATTGATTTACTGATTTGCCTTTGTCTAAATTCATGTCATGTTCAAAGTTCAGTGCATGTCAAAAGCACTCTTATTAATACATTTAAAAAAATATTTTGACCCTGTATAAATGCAGCCAGTATGTATGTCACTACGATACACACTGGTAAGCAACCAATTATCTTTGCCATCTTCTTAGTGTCAGTACTAGGTGGTGTGACTCCATGTTTGCCTAGGAGTTGATCTATTTGTGCCTGCCCAGATGGACTTCTCCCTCCTCCTTTTACCTATTTCTGCCGTCAAATAGCAGTGCGTGCACTGCTGTGTCCCATTCTGATGGGTATAGAGTCAGTATAATCACAGGCTGTGGGTCATTTCATCTTAGTCATCAGAGATGAGCGCATTGCATCATTAAATCTTCATCATTACAGCCTTCACAAGTCCACTTCTAAACATAGGTCTCACCCAAGGAATGCCACAAAAACACATTCTTACCAGTTCGTCACTCCATCTAGTGGAGGACCGCCCTATACTTCGTCTACCGGTAGGAAGCTGCCACTCGTGAAACTTCCTCATTCATTGCTTCGAGCTGTATGGCCGGAATTTCAAATTTCAAAGAATGTGATGTTAAAGTAACTACAACAAAAGTGAGACGACGGGCCCGTGCTTGTGGCAGGAATCGCATTAATTATTTTGATAAATATATATAAATAATTAGAATTTTTATTAGTCTGCCTAAAAATTTAAATTTTCTACCTCAATCTGATTTTAAGGGACGTAAGCGCGTAAGTGATACCTCAAATGAAAGAGTAATAACTAAGCATGTTTTCAAAAAGGTTTGAAGAAAAATAGTTCCATCCATTTTTTTTAACGTAGCGTCAAAAACCTGTTTCTTTAAATCGTAGAAAATTTTCGTGAACTCGTGTTTGTACAAAAAATGTCTGATGACACAGATGCTGAGACCATGTTTTCTTAGATTGCTTACACCTTACACATTATTTTAATTTAAAAAAAAACACATTTATAAAACTGGCAATTAGTTGCAATGAATTGTAAAATTTTCGGTTCTATCACCAAAAACAAAAGTATAGTCAGATTTTGTCTAACATAACTATGGCCTTAACATAGAATTAATACGCATAATAATTCTATGGGCCTAAATGATCTTTTTCAATCACTAAGTCAATCTTCCAATTATCCTGTATAATGCTTGTCCCGTGTGTGATATGAAGCAGCGATTATTAGATTAATGTAATTGTAACATGGTCAGAAGAACGTCATCATTAAAAAAAATTTCAACGAAAGACATTCTCGCCAAACACATTTCATACAGTCATAAGACGCAAAAGAGCTCAGTCACCACTGCAGTTCGGACACAAGTTGAACAAACTCCAGTACCATAACTAACGGAAATATTTAATTGTGATATTTGCGAATTTAAAACAACTCAAAAACGTCGCATTTTGGCACATCTTAACGCGCACGTCGCTGAACAAGTGTACTGTTGTAATAATTGTGATTATAAAAGTGTAAAAAAAACATTTGCAGAGACATATGAAAATACATACTGGAGAAAAACTTTTTTCGTGTCATATCTGTAAATATCAATGTATTCGAAAAAGTAATTTGCAAACACATAAGAAAATACATACTGGTGAAAAACCTTTTTCGTGTCATATCTGTAAATATTAATGTATTCGAAAAAGTAATTTGCAAACACATAAGAAAATACATACGGGTGAAAAACCTTTTTCGTGTCATATCTGTAAATATCAATGTATTCGAAAAAGTAATTTGCAAACACATAAGAAAATACATACTGGTGAAAAACCTTTTTCGTGTCATATCTGTAAATATCAATGTATTCGAAAAAGTAATTTGCAAACACATATGAAAATACATACTGGCAAAGAGATTGTAAAATATAGGGAGTGCGCACTTCATACTAGAGAAATGTTCCTAAATCAGTGACCTTGAAATGAATGAAAGGCTCCGAGTTAGGCGTTGCATTTCTTTCTAATAGAGTGTCCATGATACAATATTTTGAGAATATTATTAGTGTATACAGCACCACGGAATTTTTTTCTATAGTAGAAAAGTACTAGTGGCGGCGTAGCGTGGGTTGACACCCAGGGCGGTTTTCTATCAAGCACCCCCCAAAATAAAACAAAATATGCTATACGTGCTAACGGGACTTTATTTTGCTAAAATATTGTAATATATTATCAAAGTTTACCTTCTTGTCATTTTCGTTAGATAAAATGGAAAGATTGGTTAGTCCCGCTTGACTCATTGTGGACCTTAAGTTAGATTTTATTAACTTGAGTTTTGATAAGCTTCCTTCACATGAAACTTAATAGTAAAAAAAAGTCTTAGACAGCGTTAGATTCGGAACAGATTCAGAATAACCAATTTTACGAGAAAAGCTCCAATGAGTTACATTGAACCGCTTCTTGTATTTATTTATTTATTTATTTATTGGCCATTTCGTTACATTACATAACATTGGTACGTCAAAATTACAATTCAAAAGATATAAGATATAAATATACTAAATTATTAAAATCACAAATTAATATATATCTACATTTACATTATTTTACATATCACACAAGTCAGAAAATGAACATTTCATATATTCTTCTATATTATATAAAGCGTGATTCAAAAAGAATGTTTTTGTCACTTGTCGAAACGCGTTTAATGGAAGTCTTGTTATTTCTAAAGGCAATTTATTGTACATTTTGATTTTTGATGGAAAACCTTGCTTGGACGCTTTGACTAATCTGGTTCTTGGAACAACTAATCTTTCGCGATTTCTTGAATTGTAGTTGTGTACGTGCATCTTCATTGATAGTTCACTTTTTTGCTGGTGCACTTCTAGAAGCGAACTATAAATATACAACGACACGACAGTCATGATTTTCGCTTTTTGGAAATAGGCTCTTGCTGATGCCAATCTTTGCAATCCATGTATAATTCTAATCGACCTTTTTTACAAATCAGTACTCTTTCAATTTGTAAAGCATTACCCCATATCGTGATCGCGTAGCTAATAATTGAGTGACAATATGCAAAATAGACGGATATTAGAGTTTTCCCGTCAATAATGGACTTAAGCTTAAATAAGGCGTTTTTTGCACAGGATAACTTTTTACAAACATTATCTATATGGGTTTCATAACTTAAAGTGCAATCGAGAGTACACCCTAAAAAATGTGACTTCACTATTTGTGACTTTATTTGTTTTTTTGCTTGCATAATTAATTATGGTACTTTTTTCTGCATTCAAAATTATTCCGTTTGCTTCAAACCATTTTCTTAGTATACTTAAAATTTCATCTGTCTTCTTGGCTACTTGAAATGCGTTTTTATCTTTAATACTAACTTGTGTATCATCCGCAAATAGTGTAACCATCGCCCAGTCAGTTAAATTTTTGCAAGGTCATTCACGTATACTAAAAACAGCAATGGTCCCAGGATACGCGGTACGCCAATGTAACTATGTTGTGGATCGGACTTAGTATTATTTAGATTAACTATTTGAATTCGATTGTTAAGATAAAACTGCATTATACTCAACTCTTTTTCTTCAAATCCGTAAAATGTCAGTTTATGAATTAAGATATCATGCCGCAAACAATCGAAAGCCTTGGATAAATCGCAAAAAATGCTAGATACCTTCTGTGATTCATCCATAGCGTCCAATACGAAGTATACTGTTTTTCTAATAGCCATTTCGGTTGATCTATTTTTGCGGAAACCAAATTGACAGTCTGTAAATAGATTATTTTTTTCAAAGTAGTCTAATATCCTAGATTTTATGGCAGTTTCTAAAATCTTTAATATAACTGGTAATATACACACCGGTCTGTAGTTCCTAATTTCAGTACTTTCTCCTTTTTTGAACAGTGGCACGATTTTTCCTATTTTTAAGCTATCTGGGAATATCCCATCTGTGATGCAATCATTCAAGACTTCCAAAATTATATCAAACATGTCTTTTTTGTGGATGATAAGTTCTCTAATAGTTTTAGTTGACATATCGTATATGTCTCTTGATGTTTTACATTTTAAACTATTAATAATATTCCAAAATTCGGATTTAGCTAATTTTATTTTTTGTTGAGTTTTTAAATATTTGCTACAATTATCAACCTTAATGTCTAAATTTTCTGTAAGTTTACCGGCTATATTTCAAAAGAACTCATTGAAACTGTTTGCTATATTTTTATTATTTGTGATTATGTCTCCACTGTGATTTTTAATTTTAGTAATTTTATTTTTACCTTGTGTTTTTATTTGATTTTTTTGTTCGTTAATAATTGTCCAAGTGGTTTTAATTTTATTCGTGGAATTTTTAATTCTAGATGCGTTCCTAAGTTTTTGAGCTGTTTGAAGTACTTTTCTATATATTTTCCTATAATCATTTAGTTTGGATTTTCTAATTTTATCTGGATACAAGTTATGTAATATTTCGAGTTTTTGAAGATTATTTCTTTATATCAAAATACCTTTGGTTGTTAGTTTATGCTTGTTTCTTCTGTGTTTAAATGTTTTTAATAGAAATGCAGTGTAGTAACAATAGTTTATATGGTGTATCAGAATGTTCATTTTCTCATTTGCGTCAAGTTTCAAGTTTATATCATTTCTTACACATTCAAAGTCTTTACAGAACAAATAATGAAAGTATTTTACATTTTCCTGAGATATTATTCGAGATCTGACCTCTGTCTTCTCCTTTGGTTTAGGATACTTAGAATTCAATTTATACTTTAATTCTATGACATTATGATCTGATAATTTTACGTCTTATACATTAGCTCTGTGATACAGAAAATCATCATCGTCATTTAAGATGAAATTATCAATACATGTAGAAGACTTGCCTTTAGTTCGGGTTGGCTCATTTAAGACAAATTTACATTTCAATTCACTCAGTAGTTTTAAAAATTTGCGTACTTTATTATTTGGTTTCAATATATTTAAATTAAAATCTCCTGTAATTACAATTCTTTTGTTTTCCTTACCTGTTTTTTTCAATAACTTTAGTCATAATATCTTCGAATATTAAATAATCATTATTGATTATTTAATATATACATAATCATTATTCTTGGGAAGAAATGCTGGTAGCTTTGAAGTCGTGAAGTCTCCAAAATTATATATCCTGCAGAAAAATCATTTCAGATTTTTGTCAGATTTTGAACTATTATTTGAAGATCTTCATCTGATGACGTTAGCAGAGTGCAAGACTGAACAACACTAAATGTTACGAGAATATCATCCATTGCTCAGTAGCGATAGTCTAGTTCCTGGTAAAATCTGTGAAGACATTTTAACATAGCTCTCTGCAGCTCCTCTGGCAATGTTAGTCGAGCATATCGGGCCATTTCTCTTGGTAAACGTTTTCCAAATCTCCTCATTCCTCTTCTACCTTCAATCGAAATTTCCACATTCTCACATTTTTTGTTACGTAGGGAATAGCTTCTTCCACTAGTTGAATACGTTGGGTTTGAAGAAAAATTTTTGGGCTTTGATTTTTATCTCATACTTTTCCAGTGATAATCTAGATTATTACTACATTATTTAGTATTTGCTTTTGTGTCTGACTAACTTCTAGTAGGATTTTACACCAAAAGGAAAGATAGCATAAAATACTGCTTCTTTTGTATCGACGTTTTCTCTGTTGGTGCTGGGATCATATATATCTTCGAGTGTTTACACTAGTTTTTTTTTATTTCCATTCTGCAGTGGTTTAACAACGTCATGATGACCAATTCATTTTGTCTCTGAGAGTCTTTTGACGGATACGCCTACACTTTTTATTAAAGTTTCCCATTGGCGTGTGGATGATGAAAAGAACCTGTAAACACTTTCTACTGTTCCGAAAAAAAGTTACTTAACTTGAATTAACGCTCCCTAAGTGAGTGCACTCCACATAGATTTAGCGAATGATTAGCACAAGGCATTTTTTACGTGGTAGAGCCATGCTGCAGCTATATAAGTAGTATAGTTGTAGCACAAATGGGCCGGCTCGACCGGGGAAAGACCACGCACTCACAGAATACCAGCGTAAAATAGCAGCTCAACACTGATGTATTTCGTATGGTGAGTGAAGAGAACCGGAGATCCTTTTTACTGGAAAAGAGTCATTACATCTTAATCCTCACGGGTGACAACGCATCTGCATTTTGATTCGCAAACTAGGATAGATGTAGATGTCTATGGGCCACAGCAACCACTTACCATCCGGTGGACTGTGTGCTCGTTTGTCACCCTATTCTATATAAAAAAAAAACAATATATTCATTCATTTGACAACGTCAAATTTTAAAATAGTGTTGTCATCTATAGCGTAAAATGCACCTCCTAGTTTTTAGGGAAAGAACATTCGTGTAACAAAAACAGAAACCTTTTTATTCAATATAGATTATAAATAATACTTATTGAAAGTCACTCTTTTGTTTAATTACCACTGGTTCGAAAAAAAACCTCTGTGCTGCGAAGAACCAGCAAGAAACCCAGCGGCACTTTTTTTTTAATAACAGCTTACAATCATGTATGTTACATAAATTATAAACACAACAAATTAGAAATAGCTTGGTAGCGATTACCTCATTTCCAGGGGTTATTATCATCCATAAATTGTTTAATATTATAATAACCCTTTTTAAACAAACTTAGTTTATTAAAATTTTTGTACTTTGAGCAGGACAAATTTTGTATATTTTCTAGAATTTTGTTGTAATAGCGTATACATCGCCCCAAGGATGAATTACTGACTCGATGGAGTCGAGTAACTGGTACTACTTGCTTGTGTTTTTCCTAGTATTTACAGAATGAATATCACTTATTTTTGTAAAACTACTTTTATTTTTGTGTATTTTATTTACGTACCTTACATTTTCATAAATGTTTGAGAGGCCAAAGTTAATATATTAATTTCTTTAAATTTTTGTCGCAGCGACTCTTTAGGCTTTAAATCATAAATTATTCTTATTTTCAGTATCAGCTGCGTGTCCCCATAGCAAAATACCATACGATATTATGCTATGGAAATAGCTAAAGTAAACTAGTCTAGTTGTTTCAACATTGGTAAGACTTCTAAATTTTTTACAGGATATGCTGCACAGCTAAGTCTGCTTGCTAATTTTGATACATGGGGACTCCACTGAAGCTTGGCATCTAATGTAATTCCAAGAAAAATTGTGGTATCTACCAGACTCAGTTTCTGTCCATTTAAAATTACATTGGAATTTAATTGTTTCACATTTGGAGTCATAAATTTCATACATTAAATTGTTTTAGTGGTTTTTTTTTCGTGTTACTTAATAATAAGCTTAATTAAAATACAATATGGAATATACCAACTATGATTAGCGATAAAAAATGTAAGATTATCGTTCTAGCATACGTCTAAAATATTACTTTAAGTCAAGAACTGTCTAAACGTTGGTAATGTTTTTATCTTGTGTAAACACTTATCAACGTTAGAAGGGGACAAAATACCAAACTCGGTGCCTCTCTTTCTAAGAAAAATGAGGAACGGTAACAATGTTCTAAGCGCTCACTCCCTATATTATATTATAACCTCCTTGCATACTGGTGAAAACCCTTTTTCGTGTCATATCTGTTCTGTAAATATCAATGTATTCGAAAAAGTATTTTGCAAACACATATAAAAATACATACTGGAGAAAAACCTTTTTCATGTAATATCTGTGAATATAAATGTATTGCAAAAAGTGATTTGCAAAAGCATATGAGAATACATACTGGAAAAAAGCCGTTTTCATATAATATCTGTGAATACAAATGTATTACAAAAAGTGATTTGCAAAGGCATATGAGAATACATACTGGAGAAAAACCTTTTTCATGTAATATCTGTGAATATAAATGTATTAGAAAAGATGTGTTGCAAACACATATGAGAATACACACCGGAGAAAAGCCCTTTTCGTGTAATATCTGCGAATATAAATGTATTACAAAAAGTGATTTGTAAAGGCATATGAGAATACATACTGGAGAAAAACCTTTTTCATATAATATCTGTGAATATATTGCGCGTTTACCGCTAAAAAGAACCCCTTTGTCGTATCTCCTCAGTTTCAAGGCACTCCCCTTCTTGCCTCAGCCAGTATCGGTATCCTCGGAGTCGACATATCGAGTGACGTGCAGTTTCGTGGTCACTTGGAAGGGAAGGCCAAATTGGCCTCTAAAAAGCTTGGCGTGCTCAGCAGAGCGGGACAGTATTTCATGCCGGCACACCGCCTGCTACTTTACAAGGCGCAAGTTCGGCCTCACATGGAATACTGTTCCCATCTCTGGGCAGGGGCTCCCCAGTGCCAGCTCCTTCCACTTGACCGCATCCAACGCAGAGCGGCTCGAATTGTCGACGACCGAGCCCTTTCCGATCGGCTCGATTCATTGGCACTGCGAAGAGATGTTGCATCCCTTTGCATTTTCTTTCGCATCTACCATGGGGAGTGCTCTGAGGAATTGTTCGGATTAATCCCAGCCGCCAAATTTCACGAACGCACATCGCGGCAGAACTCCCGATACCATCCACACCATCTGGATGATTGGCGGTCCACCACTGTGCGATTTAGAAGATGTTTTCTTCCTCGCACGACCTCCTTGTGGAATCGATTACCATCAGCGATTTTTCCGGACCGATACGACTTAGGGACCTTTAAGAAAAGAGCGTACTCCTTTTTAAAAGGCCGGCAACGCATCTGCGATTCCCCTGGTGTTGCAGTTGTTCATGGGCGGCGGTAGTCACTTACCATCAGGTGAGCCGCATGCTCGTTTGCCCCCTCTCCTATAAAAAAAAAATGTATTAGAAAAGATGTGTTGCAAACACATATGAGAATACACACTGGAGAAAAGCCCTATTCGTGTAATATCTACGAATATAAATGTAGTATAAAAGGTAATTTGCTAACACATATGAAAATACACACCGGAGAAAAGCCCTTTTCGTGTAATATCTGCGAATATAAATGTATTACAAAAAGTAGTTTGCAAACACATATGACTTGAGCAGAACCTTTTTTTTGAGAGATCTGGGAAAATATGTGCAATATTATGTAAACGTGTTTTATATAAATATAAAAGTATACTTGCCGTGTAGTGGCGGTTAAGAATATCCACTACCCCATATCTTCCGTGACAACGGGAAACAGGCAGGAGATGGGCAGCAGCATCTCCCTGATAACAGCAAAAATACAATAAAAAAACTGCGGTTGCCAACCCGCTCGCCAAGCGTGGCAACTATGGCAAATACCCCCCAAATGGATAAAGTTACTAAGAGACGGCCCCCAGTCCCCGGCGGCCCCGCTATTCCTGGCTACGGTGGCGACCATGGTAACGGCGGGGCATGGGGTGTTAAGAATCTCCGGTGGAGGTTCGGTTGCCACCTACGACGACTCGACCTTGCAACATACAACGCACGCACCCTGAGTACTGACGACAAGATTGTGGAGCTGGAAGAAGAGATAGACAAGTTACGCTGGCATATTATAGGATAATCCGAAGTCCGAAGAGAGGGGGAGTCGCGGTAATCCTCGAATCCGGCAACTTGCTCTATCACCGGGAGGGCCATCGGAGGACCATCTGTCCCAAGGAGGTGTTGGATTTATCGTCCACAAGTCTCTCGTTAACAACGTTGTAAAGATTGAGAGTGTGTCGACGAGGGTTGCGTACCTTATACTCAGAATCACCAAACGGTATTCGCTGAAGGTCATACAGGTTTACGCACCAACCTTGGCACACCCCGATGAGGAGGTGGAGGAAATGTATGAGAATATCTCTTAGAGACATGCATTCCTCCAAAACCCATTATACAGTGTTAATGGGAGTCTTCAACGCAAAACTAAGCACAAGAGAACACGGTGAGCTGAAAGTAGGGAAATTTGGAATAGGGCCACCAAACCCAAGGGGCAAGCAGCTGGCCGACATCATGGAGAAAGAGGGACCCTTTATGATGAACTTTTTCTTCCAGAAGCGGCCCCACAGGAAGTGGACCTGGTCGAGCCCCGACGGTTCGACAAAAAATGAGATTGACTTCATTATGACGACCAGACGACAACTGTTCAGTGATGTCTCAGTGATCGCGAGGGTGAAAACTGGCAGCGATCACCGAATGGTTAGAGGCACACTGAACCTAAACGTTAAGTTTGAGAGGTCACGTCTAATGAAGTCAACGTTCCGTCCCCCTCGTGCTCTAATCCAAAGACCAGAAACCTTTCAGCTCGAGTTATAAAACCATTTTCAGTGCCTAGAAGACTGCAATGAAGTGGACGATATGAATGACAAGCTCGTGGAAACTGTCCATGCGGTCGGAGCTAAGTTCTGCAAGACCCGCCGCAGAAGAACACAAAAACTCTCCGATCACTCTCTTAATCTCATGGCTGTTAGACGGGAGATGAAGCTACATTCTTCAACAGATTTGACAGCATACAGGCAACTGAACAGACAGATCTCCAAATGCATGCGGCGGGACTTACGCAACTTCAATACAGCTCGTATTGAAGAAGCGATCGAGCGGAACCAAGTCTCCAAAGTATTTGCCAGAGATCTGTCTGCCAGAAGGAGCCAACTGTCAAAGCTGAAGACAGAGTGTGGCAGCATCGTTTCCGGGGCACCTGAGGTTTTGAGCAGGCAGCTGTACACGTCATCGTTGGAGCCACACGCAAGTGTGAGTAACGATCCAAGAGCGAGTCTTATCCGACACTATTCCGCAGATATCCCGGACGTCAGTCTGAGCGAGATTAGAAAGGCTCTCCAGCACCTTAAAAACGGCAAGGCCCCAGGCGAGGATTGAATTACAGCGGAGCTTCTGTGGGTGAGCGGGTGGAAAACCGGTACTTGAAGTCCTTCAGAAGCTCTTTAATTCCGTCCTCCATGGTGGCATTACACCGGAGGCGTGGAGCAAAAGTGCGGTGGTCTTGTTCTTCAAGAAAGGCGACAACGCTCTCTTGAAGAACTACAGACCGATTTCCCTTCTGAGCCGTGTCTACGTGCTGTTTTCGAGAGTCATTACGAATCGTCTCGCGCGCAGACTAGACGACTTCCAGTCTCCCGACCAAACCGGTTTCCAAAAAGGCTTTAGCACCATAGACCACATACCAAATTGTACAGAAGTCAGAGAAGTACAATTTGCCACTATTTCTGGCGTATGTGGACTATGAGAAAGCCTTTGATTCCGTCGAAATTTGGGCGGTGCTGCAGTCCCTTCAGCGGTGCCAAGTTGACTGTCGGTATATCGAAGTGCTGAAGTGCTTGTACAGTAGGGCTACGATGGCTATCCGAGTACAGAACCAGAGTACGAAACCTATCCAATTGCAGAGAGGTGTAAGAGAGGGTGGCGTCATATCCCCGAAACTCTTCACCGCTGCATTGCAAGACGCTTTCAAGCGTCTGGACTGGAAAGGATACGGTATCAACATCAATGGCGAGTACATCACTCACCTTCGATTTGCCGACAATATAGTCCTTATGCAGAATCGCTGGAGGACCTAAGCACTATGCTCAATGACCTGAATAGTGCTTCCCAACGGATAGGTCTTAAGATGAACATGGACAAAACAAAGATCATGTTTAATGTCCATGTCACACATATGCCGGTAGTTGTTGAGAACACTAAGCTCGAAGTTGTTGACGAGTATGTTTACCTGGGACAAGTAGTCCGACTACGTAAGTCCAACTTCGACCGAGAGGTCAATCGGCGGATTCATCTCGGTTGGGCAGCGTTCGGGAAATTACGGCACATCTTCTCGTCAGGTATACCTCAAAACTTGAAAACGAGACTGTACAACCAGTGCGTGTTGTCAGTGATGACATACGGAACTGAGACGTGGTCCTTCTTTGCTGGCCAGATGAGGAAGCTCCAGGTCGCTCAGCGAGCTATGGAGAGGGCTATGCTTGGAGTTTCTCTGCGTGATAAACTCAGAAATGAGGATATCCGCAATAGAACCAGAGTGACCGACACATCCCAACGGATTAGTAAGTTGAAGTGGCAATGGGCCGGCCATATACTCGTAGCTCGAAGAACCGACAACCGATGGGGAAAAAAGTGTTGTTTTTTTTTTCGTATATTCACCTAAGTCAAATACGTAATTGTGCATAAATATCTAAAAGATTGTGTTTTGCCAATATCACATAAGAATTAATTATGTTGAAGTGTAAGAAATAGAATAAGGCTGTGTCGACGGCGAAAGATGAGACTTGTAAATGCAAAGGCTCATGTGAAGCGGTCTTCCATAAAAAGTGCGTCACGAGAGATACCTTCAAAAATGAAAAATGTGAAGACTGTGTTTCCCTGCCCGGATCGCATCCTAGTTCGCCTAGTGTTGATGAACCGGATATTGCAGTGATCCTGGCTGATATGAACAGGAAAATGGAAGTGGTGTACAAAATGGAGAAGAAGTTGAGTGAGTTGGCCGATCTAGTTGATTTTGTATCAGAAAAGTATGATAATCTGATGGAGTACCAGAAATCAACCGAAACAAAAATAAAATCCCTAGAAAACATAAATGCATACTTGGTGAAGTGCAATAAAGCACTGGAAGAACGTGTGAACGAGCTGGAAGAGAAAGACAAGGAAGAAAAGTTGGAGTTGGCTGGACTGGAAAAGAAAGAAAATGAAGATGTGGCGAAACTAATAGTCCAAATTGCTAACAAGCTCCAGATGGATGTTATTCAGATTGAGCACGCAGAGAGGGTAGGTCGTGAAAAACCAAACACCGACAAACCACTGCCAGTAGTTGTAACGCTGAGAACAAAAGAGGCTCGTGATAAGTGGATTGAAAGTCGCAAAAAACGCTTGACAAATGGTGAAATTTATGGTACAAATAACGACACCCGTATTTATATAAGTGAGAATCTCAATAGATATAAAAGGAACCTTCTATGGGTTACTAAAAACCAGCTTAAGAAAACATACAAGTACATTTGGGTACAAGATGGAAAAATACTCATAAGAAAAAGTAATGAACAGAAAAAAATAATGTCAATAAGGAGTGAACGAGATATTGAAAAATATATAGAAAGTAGTGTAAATACGGCGACTGGCTAGATGTTGTTGTTGGTACCTGTATGCCTAACGCACACATAGTGCGAAGTAAACACTGCGAGCTAAACTAACATCAAATAAAAGGTGATCGTTTCGATGCAATTATCACATTAGAATGTCAATTTACTAGATTTCAAGCAGCGAACTCCTGGGTGCAGAGTATATCTAGCAACAACAAATATTTACACATATTACACTTAAATATTCGGTCGATAAGAAAAAACTTTAATGAATTGAAATTTTTTGTAAAAAAATGCTCTGAAGAGTTAGGAATACTAGTGTTGACAGAGGTTAACATTAAGGAGATGGAGCTATCACTATACCACATAGAGGGGTACAATCTATTTGCAAACACGAGGGAGACTACAAGAGGAGGGGGTGTGCTTATTTATGTCAAGGAATGTCTTATTTTTAATACGCAAAAAACCCTGACGAGTTCACTGGAAGGACTTCATGGTAAACTCACTGTTAACAACTCAACTCTAAATATAATTGCAGTCTACAGACCACCAAAAACGAATAAGTTTTTATTCGTTGATGAAATCGAGCAGATAATTAAGAACATCCCAACGAGTGAGAAAATTATCATGTTAGGTGACGTCAATATTAACTTATTAGGAGTGAGTGAAAGCCAACTGGTCTCAAAATATAAGGACTGCATGTGTGCACTAGGCCTACAGTGCGTAATACCGATTACGGAGGTGACCCGAGAGGTTATCGTCGCGGGTGTAAGAGAAATGTCGTGTGTCGATCATGTCTGGGTGCGAACAAGACAGCTGCGAGACTGCCATTCGTTTGTTATTGTGTGCTTTATGTCGGATCATCACGTGGTTGGAGTCTCGGTACCGTTACATTTGACGCAACACTACACTGACAGTGTGGACTCGGACACTCGTTATGTGATTAATAATAAGCTAGTAGCTAAGCAGATCACTGATTACGATTGGTCTCAACTGTTGCTTATTGATTGTCCGTTAAATTTGTATTGTAATTTAGAAAATGTTTTCAATTATATTTATAAAAATAGTAAGACTGTAATGCCAAAGATTAAAAAACGGGATACACAACCGTGGATAGACAGAGATTTGAATGAAATGTTAATGCGTAGGGATAGGTTATTTAGGGATTGGAAAGAAACACCAAACAATAATACAAAAAGACTAGAATACACACGATTTAGAAATAAGGTTAACAAATTAATATTTAAAGCGAAACATAGGTATCGACAGGAAGAAATCAAGAAGTGTAATGGAGACCCAAAAAAATCTGGGACAAAATTAATACCTGGACAGGTAGGAAAAAAGCAAAGATAGATGATATTGTTAAAAGATACTTTGGAAATAAAGACACGATGTATAATATATGTAGTCAATTTGCAGATACATTTACTAACGAAATTATTGCTATTAAACATAATTGTAATATTAAACTATTACACAGAAGTAAATATGTTAGAGAATGTGATGTAACATTTCGCTTTAAGCCAGCTACCAGTGACGCAGTGTGCAAAGTCATCGATTAGTTGAGCTGTGATAAAGCGCCAGGCAGTGACTGCATTCGAGTCATAGACATAAAAATAATCAAGAATTATATCTCACCGGTCTTATCGCACTTTGTCCACCTGTGTTTGTCGAAAGGGGAATATCCTAACCCAATCAAAAAAGCTTTAATTAGGCCCATCTACAAGCAGGGAGCGCACTCAGTGTATGCTAACTATAGACCGATTGCTATTTTATCGGTCGTTAATAAAATAGTTGAGAAGATGATAGTCGGCCAGGTTAGCGAATTTTTAGAGCAAAATGGTATATTAGCGGATGCACACCATGGTTTTAGGCATGGTCGTAGCACCGTAACAGCACTATCACAGTTTTCAGAAGATATGAACAGTAGTCTCGACCAGGGGCATCAGGTCCTGGCGCTGTTCATAGACAATAAAAAAGCCTTCGATACCTTGGATCATGAGGTGCTGTTGCAGGCCATGGATGAGTGTGGAATCAGAGGCCCCACAAACAGGTGGTTCCGGAGTTATCTGAGTGGCAGAACCTTACAGACCTACATCTCTGGTGTTACTGGTAAAGAAGTGGTGGTACAACTTGGTGTTTGTAGTGTTATGCTACTTACTTATCATTTTACATTATTTTAAATTCATTTTTCCATTCTGTTTCGATTTTCTGCATTCACCTCAAAACTGGATATTTTACATCACCTTTATTTCCATAGGATCCTGTAACGATTTTAAACCATAAGAACACAATAACAAATCATTTCTACTTCGTATTTTCACATTATCAGCACTTTTAAATTGGTGTCAATGGAGTCTACCTTTTTTCGATCTTTTATTTAGTTTTCCGTAACTCTGCAATTTCAGGCTTTGTGCGTGCAGTTGCGCTACCTTTTTTCCTATATCAATAATATCTCATTTTTCACTTAAATCTTGCCGTTTTTCTATTACAAGCCTAAAATCAAAATTTGACATGTTTTGACATCGTTGTTTATTTGGTCGCTATGACAATTATATTCAAATTTGCTACCGGTCTGTTGTTTCTATTTCGATAATTCTACATAAATACTCTTTCCTCTTGACCATTTACAAAAAAATTGCGTTTAATTTAAATAATTTTTCCGTTCTCTCTAGAAAGGTATAAAAGCCGAACAATCGGTGAAGAAATTGAGTCTCGCTTCAGTTCTCGAGTTCGAAGCATCTCCTAAAGGCCTTATCCCGGGGCCGCACTGCCCCGGGATCCTGCAAGCCTCTGTCCTGCTTGAAGCCACTGGACTCTACGAACCTCTGCTCTACCTGAAGTCGCCGGGATCCTACAAGCCTTGGCTCTACCTGAAGTCGCTGGGATCCTACAAGTCTCTGCTCTGCCTGGAGTCGCCGGAACCTGCAAACCTCTGTCCCGCCTGAAGTAACCGGAACCTGCAGACCTTTGTCCTGTCTGAAGTCGCTGAGGATCCTGCAAGCCCCTGTCTGGCCTGAAATCGCCGGATCCTGCAATCACCGCATTCACCTGAGGTCGTCGCTTAGAGAAGCCCACGCCTTCTCACCTACGCCGTGCGTGCTCGTTCCAGGCGCTGAGAGCACACTTTGGATCTTCAGACTCAACTTCGACTCTAATCTTTTTTTATTACCTTTTTTTTAAAAAAATTTTGTAAATCACGACATCCATCCTCATCTTCATACTCCATTTTGTTACATAAAATTGTAAATATCTTTTGAATCTTAAATATATTATTTGTTTTTGTTCTATTTTTGTTGTTTTGCTGTTATTAGGTTAGGTTCTTTTTTGTTCTTAATTGTCGCTTCACGACATGTTCCGACTGGTTCAGTCTATGGTCCGGTTGGCTACGTTATGCATGTCAATAGCGTCATTAATGTGGTGAAGAAATGTCGGGTGTATATGTACGCGGACGACATGTGCCTTATGTACTCCTCTAAGAATATACAAGAGATCAGGGCTGTGCTACAGGCTGACTTCGATAATATTATCCGGTGGGCTCACGATAATTGTATCATACTCAACCTTAATAAGACGAAAGTGATGCATGTGTATTCACCGCACAACTCAGTGGCAAAAAATGTCAAGAGCGTGGATATAGGTATCGTGGGTCACACGTATGAGTGTATGCACGTCAAAAATGTAAATTGTGTTTGTCAAAAGCTAGAATATGTCAGCAAATTTAAGTATCTGGGTCTATGGGTGGACCGCAACATGAATTGGAAAACACAGGTTGACACAGTGTGTACAAAGCTTAGGGCAGTGTTGAGTAAGTTTTATATCCTGAAGGCGCCATTGAGTAGAAAAACGCTGCGTGTCCTTTATTTTGCTCTCGCTGAGTCATTGCTAACATATGGATTGAATACGTATGGCCGTACATTTAAAACCTATTTTAACAGTATAAAATCGCTGCAAATTCGTTTTATGAAATACCTTGTTAGCCCACAAACAAAACTTGCCTGTAAAGAAAATTATGAAAAACTATTTGTTGTCTGTAAGGTGCTTCCTGTACATGAAAAGGTCAAGTACCTGTTGGTTCTAGAACAGTTCTATAACGACCAGTTTAAAGTACAAGTGCAAAATAGGTACAATACTAGAAGCGTTAGAGAGCGTAAACTCGCGCGACCGCCAGTAAAAAATTACTATGGCAAAAGAACCAACAAGTATATGACCCCTATACTTTTCAATAATATCGATTGGCTGAGAGAAGATAATACTAGAATAAGTAAGCGAACACTAAAAAATAAATTAAAAACTGTTTTCCTTAATGAAGTTGTCGCAAGATGTGAAAATATTAACTAATTTGTTGTTGTTTTAATATAACTTTTGACAATTACGTATATTAGACCTTATTATTTAGCTTTATTTTCATTAAATTGTATACTTACGTATTTGAACCAAATGTATAAAGGCAAGCGCTAATCCCGCCGACAAACTGTTACGCAGTTTGGTGGGTGTGAAAAATGTACTAAAGGTTTGGTCCAGAATAAATGATTTATTATTATTATTATTATTACCGGCAGGCGAAGTGTTGGGCGTCCCCCCACTAGATGGAGTGACGACCTGGTAAGATATGCAGGAAGTCGATGGATGCAGGTGGCTCAGGACCCTGCTTTGTGGCATTCCTTGGGGGAGGCCTATGTTCAGCAATGGACTTGTGAAGGGCTGTAATGATGATGATGATGATGAAAAGTATACTAAATAAAAATCCATTTGTCATGAGTTCCTTATGTAACTGTTGAACAAGTAGAAAAACCTTTCCGTGCCATATGTGCTAATTGAAACTGCATTTATTTTGAAGAAGCTAATTCAAAAACCAAAGAAGCAACCAAGTGAAATCTAACCTTGAAATATGTACCGAGTGGTTAGTGGAAACAGACCAGACTTCATGTTTTTTTTTATTTAAATCATACTAGTTTATATTTTTATTTATTCGTTTCGACATTTATCGTTACAAATCAAGTCCGCTGCTCAACATAGGCCTCCCCCACGGATTGACTCATAGGGAGGATATTTGCCATAGTTGCTCTCTAACAAGAACACAATAAACATCGAAACGAAAAAAGGAAAAACATTAGCAATCAATTAAATAGAGAATAACATTTGCTGGTCTGTTTCCACTAACCTTCCATTTGTTTCATATTTTAAAGATTTTTTTTTGTTTTTGAATTAGCTCCTTCAGAATAAATGCAGTTTCAATTAACACAATTCAAGGCACGGAAAAGTTTTTCTACTCGTTCTAGTAGTCAAGTTATTAATACATTTCATATTTACACTGTAAAATGTCCAGACTGAATTCAGAGTGAAACTGAAACATTAAACTCCTGCCGTGGCAGCTAACTATAAATTAAAGTGAAAGATATTTACATCACTACTTTTGTTTTTTTTTTAATCTTAGGTTTCTTTTATCTTATAGATTATCTTACGTTAATGGAGGAAATGATTTTGCTATTTATTTTAACGTGTGGACATTGTTTTTATTAGTTTTAACTTGACTTTTACTAAAAAACTTTACAGTTTAAGTACTGGAAGGCAGTTTTCTTGCAGAGGCTTTATTTAGTTAGGTGTTGTTGTAAAGTGAAATGTATCTTCACGATTGTTTGAACTTTTTGTTAAATTTTATATAGGTCGAAGACTTGTATACTGTAGTCTACGTCACTCCTGGAATCGCACTATATCTGTTTGTGAAGTTTGATTTCAGTCCATGAAGCTATTCAAATGACTAGCCCGGACAGACAGACTTGCAAACAAACATTTCAATAATGTTTATCCATATCTTAATGGTATGCAAGTAACTTGCTCGGTAGCGAAGATTCCATACAAGCCGAGAAGCCCGGCGTGCCCTATTAATAATATCAACTAATAAAATAACTCGTAAACTGTTTCAAAGCGCTCCTCTGTTCTACACAGGTCGTGACCTCGTAGCCTTATTATGTAACGTCAACACTTGGCAGATTGCTTTACTGCGCGATACTGCTGTCATAAAAAAGGAGTTGAGTTGAGCGATTAGTCGTCTCTCTCGCACGCGTGGGCTTTTTACCGGGCTTTCTAGAAGACGATCGCTCCCTTTCTAACCTGTGGCAAAATGTTCTATAATGAAACATAACTACGATTGTTTATATAGCAATCAGTATGGAGATCAGAAGCCAGGCTTTCAGTGTGAAGTTGTCGAGCGTTTGCAAAGTTCACTTCACAACTTCACATTCCAATGTTTACTCTGTGTGTTTACACTTGAGCGAATGAAACTCGCAATATTGAGTTGGAAATTTATACCTTTTTATAGATTTATAGTGAAAATGGAGGATAATAGTTTTTCTTGTGATGAATTGGAGTGTGTTAAAGCACTAATCGGCGAGGAAAAAGTAAAATCGAAAAAGAGAAAAGGTAATTTTTTATAAAACTGTTAAGACATACCTTGGGCTTGCCCTAGTTTGGAGCCTTAGCTTTGCCACTGAACTCGCTGTGTTTAAATAAAGCAGTAACTCGATATTACAGACAGACCCTTCAATTTTATTTATATGTAAAGATGTAGAAGGCAATCCCTCCAATGTCTATTCCTTAACGTGTTACCTTACCGTTGCATTTTGCAATATTTAACTTGCTAGTGTGACGTGGAACCTTGCGCGCACGCCGAGTGGACATACGGTCTTGAATTTGATGCTCGCATTCCATTTCGAGGGCGTGGCTCGGTTAATTGTTTTTGGAAGTTAAAGTTAAAGTTAATGTTTAATTGTACCGTCGCGTTAAGTGCCTTTTGTGTGTTGACCATGTAGTTAGTTTGCGTGTCAGCTAGGCTGATTTTGAGTCTTAATGCTAAATGTCTTAATCGTACGAAGGAATTTAGTTGTTGTTTGTAACGCTGAACTTTGTGACTCGAGAAGAGATCGCGTTCCTTTCCTGTTTGTAATTTGGTGCTACATGAACCCGGAACCTCGAATATTGAACTTCGAACGACTGTTCGTTACTTGTGTCACGTGTTTGATTTCGATGAACGTTGAATTGGTTGACTTTGAAGTTAATTATATTTACAATAAAGTTGATAGACTGGAATAGTGAAATGAAGAAAGAAGTTGTCAATTGGTGACGTCCGCTGGAGTGATACAACATTGTGGGGCAGCATCGGACCAGGCCGCTGCCCGATCACCTCAGTTAGTTCAGGTCACATATATAAACACTACTGCAAACTACTAACATGCACCTACACCTACCTACCGCCTGACCGAGCCATGGGGCAGTCTTAGCTTCGGAACCAGGTACGTATTATTTATTTATCTAGCCTTATATCTATTGTGTAGGTTAAGTCTCCATAGGCCGTTGGGCCTATGGAGACCCTTAGTTGTCCGGCGAATCTACCGCTGATGGGCCCCGGGATATTTGAACTTTGTTGGGGCAGCTAGGGGCGTGTACAGTAACTTTATTCTTAATCAGTCTATTTTATGGAAATTGATTCTTGTAGATGATGTGTGTGTAGCCGTTTATATACATACTTAAACATTTTTATCTTTAAAGCAGTATAGATATGTTTATATGTATGTCGGAGCGTCTATAAAATATCCAGTTGGATCGAGGTAAAAGGGAGGGTATATCGAGAAACCCCCTCCTTCGGTTTTAGCCCACATATCTCTAATGCATTTTTTTTGCGCGACAAATGCTTTATTTTGATCAGTGCTGTTGCCCCACATTATGAGACCATGCCGCAGTAAAGATTCTACGTATGCATGGTAGGACATGACAGCGGTTTTTATGTTTGTTATGTTTTTTATTTGTTTAAGTGCATATACGAATTTATTTATTTTGATAGAGACATCGTTTACATGTGGTTTCCAATTTATATCGTTATCTATAATTAAACCTAAAAATTTCGTATGTGTGTCGGACGGGCGTTACTCTCCGGAGTAAATGTTGTCGAAGATACTCCGCGAGTCGCTCACGTCCTAAACCTATAGGTTCCGGAGGATACTTTCACTGCCGCCTCTGTGTGTGTGCTGCTGGAAAACTGTGGACTGAGGTTCAAAATTAAAATGCACGATTTATAAATTAAAATAGCAAGTGAGTGGCCAGCGGTTCGACTGATTAATGTCGCAAAATTTTATAACTATTATTTATCGACCACGGTTGTTGAACACGGTTGGTCAACTACGGTTGTTCACTATCGGTTGGTCACAATATATTTCAAAAGATTCAATTAAAATGTGCGGTAGTATTAAAATATCTATTGGTAATATCAAAATATCTATTGGTAGTATCAAAATATCTACTGGTAGTACCAAAGTATCTATTGGTAGTATCAAATATCTATTGGTAGTATCAAAATATCTATTGGTAGTATCAAAATATCTATTGGTAGTAGCTGGTTTTCTAACACTACTGACTAGCAGCTATTAATCAACTAAAACTAGTTGATTTTATCACTTGTGTAACTGCGAATATCAGTTACCACTTTTTCCGTCTAGCTAACACTTTTCACTATATGTAAATGCGAATTTTCAGTTACCACTTTTTTCGGCGTAAAAAATTGTAAAAAATGTAAAAAATTTGGCGCTTAAACTTATTACTTCATATTTAAGTAACAGAACTCAAAAAGTCGTCATTAATGGTAAATGTTCCTCCGGATCAGTAGTATCAATGGGCGTTCCTCAGGGCTCGATTCTTGGCCCATTCCTGTTCTTAATCTATATTAATGACTTACCTTATCTTGTAGGGGACAATCACGATATAGTATTATTTGCTGACGATACCTCTTTAATTTTCAAACTGAAACGGCAGTCAATTAAATATGACGATGTAAATAATGCTCTATCGAAACTAGTACATTGGTTTAACGCCAACAATTTGCTCTTAAACGGCAATAAGACAAAATGTATTAAATTTACAATACCTAATGTAAAACATTCGAAAACCAATGTGCTCTTAAATGGGGAGGAGTTGAGTCTTGTGGATACCACTGTTTTTCTCGGTATTACTATTGACGCGAAACTTCAATGGGGCCCCCATATATCTAAATTAGCAAGCAGACTTAGTTCTGCAGCATATGCTGTAAGAAAGATTAGAAGTCTCACAGATGTTGAGACAGCTAGGTTAGTGTATTTTAGTTACTTTCATAGCGTAATGTCTTATGGAATTTTGCTATGGGGTAATGCGACTGATATTGAAGCTATATTTGTTTTGCAAAAGAGAGCCGTACGGGCGATTTATAATCTAAATTGTAAAGAGTCCCTTAGAGAAAAATTTAAAGAAATAAACATATTAACTTTGGCATCGCAATATATTTATGAAAATGTAATGTATGTACATAAAAACATAAATAGCTTTAATAAGAATAAGGATGTTCATACCTTAAACACTATGAACAAACATAGGCTTGTAATGCCACTTACAAGACTCCACAGAATTAGTAATTCATTTATGGGGCAATGTATACGCTTTTACAACAGAATCCCAGAACATGTTCAAAGTTTGTCAATAAACAAGTTTAAAAGTTTTATTACAGAAAACTGTACAAAAAGGGTTATTATAATATCAAGGAATACATGAATGAAAATAACCCCTGGGAATAAGGTGATCGTCACCATGCTGGTTCTATGAAAATTCATTTAAAATTGTATAAACAAAATTATTGTTAAGTGAAATTATGTTTAAAAAAAAGTCCCGCTGGGTTTCTTGCTGGTTCTTCCCAGGACAGAGGTATTTTCCGAACCATCATCATCATTCTCTAAACCATTTCCCATTATCTGGGGTCGGCGCAGTAAATCTTTTTGTTCCATTCCTCTCTATCAGCCGTCATTTCCATACTTACTCCTTTCATTCTCATATCACTCTTCACACAATCGATCCATCTTTTATTCGGCCTTCCTCTGCCCGTGTGTCCCTCCACCATCATATTCAACACTCGTTTTGTGACATGACTTTCATTCCTCCGCATCACATGCCCAAACCATGCCAATCTGCTTCCTCTCACCTTTTCTACCACTGGCGCTACTTTCAGGCTTCCTCTTATATACTCATTCCTTATCTTATCCATCCTTGTCACACCACACATCCATCGTAGCATTCTCATTTCATTCGCATGCAGTCTATTTTCATCCTTCTTCTTGACGGCCCAGCATTCACTTCCATACATGACGACAGGTCGGATGATCGATTTGTAAATTTTCCCCTTCAGCCTTATTGGCATTCGGGGATCGCACGTTGTGGCTGTGACCTGTCGCCATTTCATCCACCCTGCGTTAATCCTATGCTGCACAGCTCTATCTATTCCGCCGTCGCCTTGAATGAGGGAACCGAGGTACTTGACATCTGAGCAGATAGGCAGTATAGCGCCATCCAACGACATGGGTACAGGACTGGAAAGACCGCCGAAATCACAGCACAGAGAGTAGAGAATGCCTTGACGGTAAATTATTTGACAAATTATTTTTGAAACTCAATCTGAGCTTATTCCACCCGAAGAAAGATCAGTGTGACGTTTGTTGCAGTTATAAAACTGGAAGCATTACCGATGAAAAATACGCTCAAGATGTTTTGAAAAAACATCGAGCCAGGAAAGAGAAAGATACTGACAAAGGTATTGCACAGCTGGAGCTTGTCACGTATTCACGCAGGATGTTGAATCGGTAAAATTGGCCCCGTATCTTCAAGCCAGTGCTATTTATTATAAAACTAAATTATGCGTCCAGAATTTTACATTATACAATTTAGCAACTAAGAAAGTAATGTGTTATTGGTTGGATGAGTCAAATAGCACGCTCGAAGCCTCTGTTTTTGCTTCATGATTAGTAGACCATCTAGGGAAGGTTTTGAGTCAGAAATTATTGTCTGTGATTTTATATTCCGATGGCTGTTGTGCTCAAAATCGCCATTTTATCTTAAGCAATGTTTTATTACGTTTAGCGTTTGCAAAAAATATTGTGGTTACTCAAAAGTATCTGGAAAAAGACCATTCCCACATAGAATTAGATTCCGTACAGAGTGCAATAGAGTGTAAATAAAAAGGTAAAGAAATTTACCTCCCACAACAACACATGGCTGTAACTAAAACAGCTAGGAGCGATTCTATGCGTAATGAAGCTCGTTATTTGGACTATACCTTTTTATCGACTTTTCGAAAGAATTAATTTATAAATCTATACGGCCTGGTTATAAGACAGGTGATCCAGTCGTCACAGATGTACGTATGCTAAAATACATACGAAATGGCACAATTTGGTACCAAATTGATTTTGTTGACGAGCTTCATCCGTTACCACATCGTCCCACGCCAATTAACAGCATTAAACAAATAAATCACCTGCAGAAATTGTATGCAGCTAGAATACCAATTACAAATCGGAAGTGTGAAGATTTGCATGATCTAAAAAGTGTATTACCAACTAGTTGCCACTCTTTTTATGATGACCTTCCGCACAGCACTATCGCTAAAGACTGCAACTAACTATTAGACTAGAGATTTCGAGTATAACTTTTAACTTTTATTATTTTGTTACCATTATATCTTGTTTCGTTAGAATTTTTAAAGACTATGTTTTAAATATTTACCAATTAAAATAACAATAAAAAATTGCACATACGCTCTAAAGGTTCGTGTGATTCGCAAGACTTAGGTTATAGATACCTATGTTATAACGATTGTTAATTATTATTGAAATATTTCGTAATAAAAACTTTTCGTTGTAAATCATCTATTAATTCCTTATTCCCTAACATTTCCGCAAACAACTCCACCTAAATCTAATAAAATATCAGTCAACACAGCTCAAGTCATACAATAAAAGTTAAAATAAAGTATACAGTCAAAATAATTATAAATAATTATTCCTTAACCGCTTACTAGGGCATTTATTAAGTAACAACAGAAAATTATGTAAATTGGCTTCTGAGAGGATATCTTAGATAAATTGTAATAAAATGATCATTACAACTCATTTCTCTTCGTGCTTAATGTTCATGCCAGAGTCATTCAGTTCGCGCACAGTCAAATAGTCAGAAATACGTCCCCATAGAAAATAAAATTAATTAAATTAGTAGTTGACGCAGTACAACCGAAATAAAAAGAACTAGATTACCCACACAATAGTGGTAAAAGTCTAAGTTTGTCAATTTAAATTACATGTAATTGTAGTAATGTACTTTGGCGAACTATCGCTATCTCTTACTGACATACGCTGAGGTCTTGTCTATCTATATTTCTCTGTCTACGAGTTTAATACTATATCTATGGTCTGATTCTGGTAGAATCTACTAGTTAGTTCGTGGGCGCTTGAGTTTGGGCGAGAACTTGATCGACAGCGGTTTGCTGCTACAGTATTATTGTTTAAATAATGGTTTGAAGTGGATTTTGATATGTAAAAGTGGTGCGATTTTGTGTATTAAGTGTCTGCGCATGTGAACTATTAGTAGACGGTAGTAAACGGTGAAACAACTGCTCTGATGGTGATGTGATTCTTAAAATAAGGTGTCTGTCTGCTTAGGCGCCTTGAGATGCCATCGCCAACTGTCAGCTGTCTGCTGGCTTAAGTTGCCGTTAAAATCTCCAGAGGGCTGCACAATGTGACGCATCAACATATTGCGAAGCAGTGTACTATTAATATTGTAACTTCAGGATCAGAAGGGCTAGAACCCAGAGCCGTAAAGCCAGTTATTAAAAAAATGTGGGCGCTGGACTAATGGATAGGCAAAGAAAAAAATCGCATCGATAGTTTTAAACAGCGTCGATATATATCGCGTGATAAATATCGATATGCATGATGTAAAGATAAGGTCCATAATTTTATATTATTGACGGTTGGACGACGAAAAAGGAAACGGCAACCAACCACACATGAATACTTATGTACTTTCTTTTGTTGTTTGTTTGTTTTGTCATTAATACAACATTTTAAAATATATCGAAATTGATACGAATTCGATACTCTAAAATAAATATCAATATATCGCGATTTAAAATATCGACGATATATCGTATAGATATGCCAATTTGGAAAAATTACAACTCGAGTTAACTCGAGTTGTAATTCACGCAACTCGAGTTTAAACTTGAGTTACACAACTCGAGTTTAAACTTGAGTTACGCAACTCGAGTTAGCAGTGTGAAAAACAAAATATTTTTTTCATACTGCTAACTTTTACTCTGTAAAGGATTTGTTAGAAATTATTTTTTTATAAATTTGTTTTTCTTTGTAGCTCTTTGGTGTGTTGGGATAACCATAATTACCAAACTTATTTTGTAGGATTGAAATGAAAATGTATATTTAGTATGTATCACATACTTAAGTATTTTTGGTTTTAATATTAGTTAATGTACCTGTATTTAACAACAAAACAACTTATATAGCAGCCTTCACGAAAAAATATTAGTCTAGCTTTAAGATGTAAGTACATAACCTATTAATAGATTAATTATCACAGTTAAAATATTCTTCAATAAGTTCAAACTTTTTCAAATTCAAAATATTTATTCTAAGTTAAGTGTTTGGCGTTAATTTAAAGTATGATGTATCTTACAACTTAACCACCCTTTTCAGGTATTACAATAATAGGTCTGTGATTTACGTAGCTGTAATGATCATAATTAATCAAAATTATAAATGAAATTAAATTACATATGTAACTTAGCTATTATAAATCTCTAAATAACAAATTGTTTTGACTGTAACTAAATACTATTTGAAACACAAAGCGCGCACACAACGAACGAATCGCGCTCTTACTTTTATGTTGGCTCACTTGATTCCTTCATGTACAGCAGCCCAAACTCGAGTTGGGGAGATACAAATCGAATTAACTCGAGTTAAGCGCAACTCGAGTTGACCCATCACTAATATATCGGTATTTTTTGCCTGAACCTACGCTGGGCCACAAACAAAACACAAACTATATAGAAACACTACGCATTGGGCGCATTATAAACTTTAGGAGTCACAGAGTATCTTTTTATACCAACGAGTGTTAGGAGTAATAGTGTTCTGTGATTATAAAAAATTGTGTGTATTCTGTGATAATAAATTGTAATAATAACAAGAGAATGGCCTAAAGGTCTAGATACCAGGCCATAAACACCAAAAAAAAATAACAACCACAAATTATAAAGACTACAACAAACTTTATAATTTGTGGACTACAAGAGAAAACTCCGGTTTGTTGATGAAAAAGAGAATTCAATAATCAATTTTAATAAAGCTATAGAAAACAGCAATGGCCTTTAGTGAAGGTGAAGTTTGTAGAATTTGTTTAAGCGTTAATATACGCATGTTTGCACTAAAGGAGACTGGCCTCCAAAATTTGTATAAGACATTGACGAACAGTTTTGTAAGTTTTTTAATATTTATTTATTGCTAAATGAAGTTGCGGTAATTTATTGTTATCACTGGAGAAATACATTATGTTGCCCGATATATGTTCTAAGATGTAGCGTTAAATATAGTGACAAATACAACCAGAACCTGAAAAATAACAATTAGCCTGGTATCCTGGGTCGCACTAAAATCAGTATTATCATTTAAGTAAAGCCTAGTAGGATATATACTTAGGTACAGAAGGAGCGGCATGTTGCGCAACATGTCTCAACTAATACGTGGAATGTCCCGAGACATGTCGCGGAACTTTTTGCAGGCCACACTAGTCAGTAGTCAGTGCTTATAGAAATGTCTCCCAAAGAGGTTGTGGCGATTAGTGCTGTGTACGTACTACGTAGTGCTTATTGCGGGAGTGAAACATAAGCGAAAGAAAAGGTGGTGGATTCAGAATTCCTTACTACAATGAGAAGGAAGAGGAATTGATATTTTAAGTGATCTCCGAATGTCTGACGGATTTTTTGTGAATTTTACTCGAATGTCAACATCTGATTTTGAAACGTTATAACAAATGATCGGACCTTCCATAACCAAACAGGATACTATACTATGGAATGCTGTTGCCCTCATATCAGTATCAGACTTGCCATTGCATTAAGATACTTGTTGACTAGAGTTTTTTATGCTTGTTTGTCATACACTTTTCGAGTGTTGAAACAACTGATCGGCAGAATAGCACCAGAAGTTAGTGGTTAGAAGTATCCCATAACAAAATACGACTCTGGTAAAGTTCAAGAAATAAAAGCACGGTTTAATTTCCCCACACAACTGACATGTTGCAAGTAAAGTTGTACACACAACTACACCCGGTAACAAATGACGTGACACTGACGCCGGACATGTGTACTCTCTCTCGAAGAGGGAATAAGCAACATGTCCCATGTCACTTACAATGTTCTGGGTCACTGTGCAATGTAGCATCGTCATGTAGATTGAGTGTTCCACATCATCTTGCGGGACAAAATGGCTCCTAGTGTATCTGGATCTTAGTTTAGTATAGTTTACTACGGGCTTATTTCTGCAACTCCACATCTATGCGTGTATTTTACGTGTGGGCAGGAATAATATGCTTATTCGAGCCATGAGATCTCCCCGAAGAAGCTCAACAGTCCTTTGATGTTGCATGCAACTTTGGGGAGTGATCTCGGCGTGCCGAGATGTTTAGCCCTGTACGTAGCGACCTCCGGACATTTCAATATCACACGGGCCGCCATTTCTTCTTCCCCCAGACATGCCCTGCACAGGGGATTATCTGTAACACCTATAGTAAATAAATGCTTGTTAAAGTTGCCATGTCCTGTGATAGCACTTGTTATATCCTGGTCTGCGGCTTGTTCAGTCTCATTAGAACTATGGTTAAACAACTGTTTATTTCAGGCAGGGCCTCCCTAGCTTGTCTACAGTCTATTAGATTTTTCCAAAGCTGAGCATGTAGATTAGTGAAGTGTCAAATATCTGGGTCTTAATTGTACTACATTCTCCTTCCATTCCTTCCATGCAACCCGCACTGCTGCATAGATTTTGTTCCTGATGTCTGTTCTAGTACATATTACTTGAATGACTATTATTGTGATTTTTTATCAACAAATTAACATTTACCCTGGTTTGGTTGTTCAGCAAATTAAAACAGTTCTATCGGACTATTAAAATGAGAGAATAGAGTAGAAAGACTTATTATCATTATTTTATATATGGTAGAGCCAGACTGCAGCTATATTATGGTTGTATCATGGATGGGTCAGCTCGACCGGGGTGGTACTACACTTTCACATAATGTGTAGTACCACCCACCACCCTGTGTTTTGTTTCAATATCCTCCTACCACAAGCATTATCAGTTTACTTAGAGCGATAAGAGAAGTATTTGTAATGTTCTTAGTGATAATAGCAGTTTGAAGTTAATGTAGGTAATGTAGTTGATGGATGTAGGTGGTTTGGAACTGTAGGAGTTTCTTTCTGCCTAGATATCATCCTCTTACCGTTTTCTGGCACCAAGTAGCAGTATGTGTCCCAGTCTGAAGGACATCGAGAGCCAGGCTGTGATGCATTACATCTTAGTCTTCAGAGGTAACATTGCATCTATAGCCATTGCTTGAAGTTCGTTGCAGGTGCCCATGATGCCCATTAGTCACTTAATAGATGGTAAGTTTATTTGTCACTTCAATATTATAAAAAATGATGTTGACAAATTAAAATATGGTAGCCAATAATTTTTATTACAAACTTATATACACTTATGTATTTGAACACTATTTCATATTTATGAAGATTTTCATATTTTCAGTTGGATGAGATTGAGGGGCCAATAATTGTCTGTTTCACCTGTCATGCAAGACTCATTCGTTGTAGAAGATTACAACAACAGGCTATTGAGTCAAATGTGGTTCTGGAGCAGTTGCTTTCAGGAGGATCCATGGTATTATCCATTCCATTCATTAAAACCTATAAAAGTCCACTGCTGAACATAGGTCTCACTCATAGATTGCTTCATAGGAGGGATTTTGCCAAATTTGCCACACTTGGCAAGTTGGCAACCGTAGTTTATATTAGTCTAAGTTGTCATCAGGAAGATGCGGCCGCCCTACCTCTGTTTCTGTTTCCTTCTGTTGCCTCTTACGACACCCATCCCGTGGATAGGTATATAGGATAGTGCAGGGATCGGCAACCTGCGGCTCGCTAGCCACATACGGCTCTTTGGATGTGAAGCTGCGGCTCTAGTTTCATACGCAAATATTATTTAATTTATAAAAAAAAATTATAAATCGATCCATACTGAGCCATTTGGGGTTGATACTGGATCTCTAGAAATGCAATTGATCGATTTAAAAAGTAAAGCTTTGTGGAGTTGAAAATTTACAGAGTTGATAAGGAAGTTGAAAAAGTTGGAGGTCCAGAAATGTATGTACGTAACGCAACGAAAATGAACGGCTTTAAAAGAAATGCTGCGAGTTGAGTTATATTCGACGCATGGAATAGTCTTCCAGATTGCTATAGTGAGGTGAAGAAGTTGGCATTTGGAGTGCTGACTATCTTCGGATCGACATATTCGTGCAAGCAAGCGTTCTCTTGCATGAATATAATTAAAAGAAAGTAAGAAGCCAACTAACAAATGAAAATTCAGATTCGTGTTTGAAACTTAAAACAACAAGTTATTTAAGCCAAATTTATCCAAACTTTCTAAAACCATGCAAAGCTAAAACTCCCATTGAATTTGTTTGCTCAATTGTTTGTACTTGAAGTATAAGTTAGTGTTGTAAGACTTACAATATAAATAAATGTTTGTTTTAATTTTTTACTTAAATAATAAGTGATTATCTAATAATACCATAGAAAGGTTGCCAACCCTGTGATAGTGGATATTCTTACACCGTCACTGCACAATCCAGTTTTCTATGCTGCTTCCCATTGCTATATGGGAGAATGTTTCTAGTGTTCAAAGTTAAGTTTGTCCTTCAATCCAACTTACTTTTGTTAGAGCAATAGTACTTAGTTTTACAAAAACAATTATCAAACTGTTTATACTGTTATATATTACCCTATTGTATATAAACAAATCTTAATAAACAAAGATAAATCTTTGTCAATTTACAGCTTTCGTGAATCTGAATCCAAAAGTTGTTGAGACACGATTCTCGGGATAGATGAACTATGTACATTCTTATTTAAGTTTACACTGAACCCTCACTTTTGTCCGGTGTTTATTATTATTTGAAGTTGTTGTCAGGAAGATGCTGCCCCCCGATCTCCTGTTTCAGTTTCCCTCTGCCCCTTTTTACGACATCTGCGGGATGGCAGGGGGTAATATGGGTTCTCCTACTCCACCACTATAGTGGCTTTTTCTCTCATTTGAAAAAATTATTTCCTTTCAGTCAATACCAAAACCGCATAAGGTTAGAGGTGAGATTAAATTCACACCAATTTATCATATAGACATCTGGCCTGTAGAGTGTGATATAGACAGTGATTGCAAAGACGAAATTTTTTACCTTGATGCCGTTAAAGTTGAGGAAGAGATTTTCGAATATGAGAATTCCAAATTTGAAGAAAATGAGAATCATGAAACAGGTAAGATATACCCCTTTTCTTGATATTATTAAAATAAGGTACAATTTACCTTATGGCAAGTGGTTACTGTAGCCCGTAGACACAAAATAAGGAGGGCTCCATGTGTAATTTACTGATTTACTGATTTGCCTTTGTCTAAATTCAAAGTGCATGTCAAAAGCACTCTTATTAATACATTAAAAAAATATTTTTACCCTGTCAACTAGTATGTATGTCACTAAGATACATACTGGTAAGCAACCAATTATCTTTGCTATCTTCTTAGCGTCAGTACTAGGTGGTGTGACTCCATGTTTGCCTAGGAGTTGATCTATTTGTGCCTGCCCAGATGGACTCCTCCTCTTACCTATTTCTGCCGTCAAATAGCAGTGCATGCACTGCTGTGTTCCATTCTGATGGGTATAGAGTCAGAATAATCACAGGCTGTGGGTCATTCCATTTTAGTTGTGGTAGAGCCATGCTGCAGCTATATTAGTAGTATAGTTATAGCACGAATGGGTCGGCTCGACCGGGGAAGGACCATGCTCTCACAGAATACCAGTGTAAAATAGCAGCTTAACACTGCTGTGTTTCGTATGGTGATTGTAGAGAACTGGATACCTTTTTTACTGGAAAAGAGGGATTCCATCGTAGTCCTCATGGGTGACAATGCATCTGCATTTTGATTCTTTATTGAGGACAGATGTAGATGTCTATGGGTCACAGTGACCATTTACCATCGTGTGGACTGTGTGCTCGTTTGTCACCCTATCCTATAAAAATTAAAATGAAAAGATGAGCGCATTGCATCATTAGATCTTCATCATTACAGCCTTCACAAGTCCACTGCTAAACATTGGTCTCACCCACAGAATGCCACAAAGCACAGGAATCCATCGTCTTCCTGCATTTCTTACCAGGTCATCATTCCATCTAATGGAGGGCCGCCCTACACTTTGTCTACTGGTATGAGGCTGCCACTCGTAAAACTTCCTCATTCATTGTCATTTCTTCGAGCTATATGGCCGGAATTTCAAATTTCAAAGAATTAATTCAGCATTTGAAACCATGATGTTGAAAGTAACTACAACAGAAGTGAGACGACGGGCCCGTGCTTGTGTTAGTAATCGCATCAATTATTTTGAACATCAACAAATAAATAATTAGAATTTTTATTAGTCTGCCTAAAAAAACTCAGCCAATGATTTGGCTACCTTGACACCTGCTTCTTTTGAGCAACAAAATAATTTTACATTTGATTTGGAACCAGTTCCAAGTAATTTAAATTAGATAATAAGACAATAGAGGTAATCTCTAGCAAAGATAATTTAAATAGCTTAGAATGCAACTTACCAATACATAATTATGCAATTTTACAAAATAAAAATAATAAAAACTGTATCAACCTGGTGCATCAAAATATACAAGGTATGTTAGGCAAAGAATTAGAAATTGAATTATTTTTAAATAGTAACAGTATAAATATTTTATGTATTACAGAACATTGGTTGAAAGAATACAACTCCATATTTAATTTCAGTAATCACCAGGTGGTCAGTTCGTTCAATAGAGATACTAAATTACGTGGTGGCTCCTTAATATTAGCTAATAAGTCCTTATCATGTAAAGAACGTAAAGACATTGTGAGCCTCTCTGTTGAGCGTACTGTAGAAATGGCATGTGTTGAGCTTGAGCACCTTATTGTTGTCAGTGTTTACAGACCCCCATGTTCAAGTTATGATACTTTTGAAAAAATTATGGAAGAAGTTTTAGTTAAGCTTAATAAACAGAATAAATCTCTTGTAGTGTGTGGAGACTTTAATATCAATCTCCTGGAAACTTCTTCCATCAGTATTAAATTCTGTTCTTTGTTCAAATCCTATAATCTTAATAATTTATTCTTTGAAGCTACACGTATTGCAGGGTGTAGTGCAACTTGTATTGATAATATTTTTACAGGTGTTGTACCAATCAACAAATCAATAATTCAAAAACTTAGTTCAGATCACTGTGGACAACTGGTTTCGTTACCTTATATGCACAAAAAACAGGTAAATGAGAAAATTGTGTTTGTTCCTATTAATGCAAAACGCCTGGAGAGATTTAGAAGTAATATGTTAAAAATCCTTCCATCCCTTTCTTATAAGAACAATGCAGACTATTTATATAGAGAATTATTTACCTTTATAAACAATGAATTTAATAAAACATTCACTTCTAAAACATTCTCCAGAAACAGTCGCAAGGTATTTAATGAGTGGGCGACAGTAGGAATTCATAAAAGCAGACGAAGGTTATATGACCTTTACCATGAAAGATCGTATAATCTTTCCGATGCTTTTAAAGAATATGTAAAAAATTATTCTAAAATGTTTAAAAGAGTTTGCTCCACAGCCAAATCATTACATATTAGTAACAAAATTAAGACAGCTAAGAATAAAATTAAAATGACGTGGAGTATAATTAACAGCGAAACCGGTAATGAGAAACCTCGTAATTCAAACTATCAATTAAAAATTAATAATGAATTGACTAAATCAAATCAAGAAGTTGCAGCGGTGTTTGAGAAATATTTCACTGATGTTCCTATCTTGACAACAGAGTCATTGAATGCTTCTCCAACTGTCGCCGAATCATTACTTAAACAGAATGTTAATACCTGTTTAAAAGAATTTAGATTTGAAAAAGTATTACCGCATAATATTGTAAAATACTTCAAAACCATTGATGTAAAGAAAACCGCAGATTTGTGGGGGATTTCCGTTACAGTGATTACGTCCATAATAGATTTAATTGCACCTCATCTTGCTATTATTTTTAATACTTGTATCGATTCTGGTGCGTTTCCTGATTTAATGAAGTATAGTAAAGTAATACCTTTATTTAAATCTGGTAGTACATTGGACCCCGCTAATTATAGACCTATTTCTGTACTACCAACTCTCAGTAAAATTTTTGAAAAGATAATTTTGAATCAATTGTTAATTTTTTTTAATACAAATAAATTACTTCATAAAAATCAATTTGGTTTTACAAGGGGTCGCTCGACGTCTGACGCCGGTGTTGAGCTTATGAAATATATTTTTAATGCCTGGGAGAATTTACAAGATGCCTTAGGTATTTTCTGTGACCTTTCCAAGGCTTTCGATTGTGTTCATCATGATACATTAATCAGGAAACTACAACATTACGGTGTAAAAAATTTGGCGCTTAAACTTATTACTTCATATTTAAGTAACAGAACTCAAAAAGTCGTCATTAATGGTAAATGTTCCTCCGGATCAGTAGTATCAATGGGCGTTCCTCAGGGCTCGATTCTTGGCCCATTCCTGTTCTTAATCTATATTAATGACTTACCTTATCTTGTAGGGGACAATCACGATATAGTATTATTTGCTGACGATACCTCTTTAATTTTCAAACTGAAACGGCAGTCAATTAAATATGACGATGTAAATAATGCTCTATCGAAACTAGTACATTGGTTTAACGCCAACAATTTGCTCTTAAACGGCAATAAGACAAAATGTATTAAATTTACAATACCTAATGTAAAACATTCGAAAACCAATGTGCTCTTAAATGGGGAGGAGTTGAGTCTTGTGGATACCACTGTTTTTCTCGGTATTACTATTGACGCGAAACTTCAATGGGGCCCCCATATATCTAAATTAGCAAGCAGACTTAGTTCTGCAGCATATGCTGTAAGAAAGATTAGAAGTCTCACAGATGTTGAGACAGCTAGGTTAGTGTATTTTAGTTACTTTCATAGCGTAATGTCTTATGGAATTTTGCTATGGGGTAATGCGACTGATATTGAAGCTATATTTGTTTTGCAAAAGAGAGCCGTACGGGCGATTTATAATCTAAATTGTAAAGAGTCCCTTAGAGAAAAATTTAAAGAAATAAACATATTAACTTTGGCATCGCAATATATTTATGAAAATGTAATGTATGTACATAAAAACATAAATAGCTTTAATAAGAATAAGGATGTTCATACCTTAAACACTAGGAACAAACATAAGCTTGTAATGCCACTTACAAGACTCCACAGAATTAGTAATTCATTTATGGGGCAATGTATACGCTTTTACAACAGAATCCCAGAACATGTTCAAAGTTTGTCAATAAACAAGTTTAAAAGTTTTATTAAAGAAAAACTGTACAAAAAGGGTTATTATAATATCAAGGAATACATGAGTGAAAATAACCCCTGGGAATAAGGTGATCGCCACCATGCTGGTTCTATGAAAATTCATTTAAAATTGTATAATCAAAATTATTGTTAAGTGAAATTATGTTTAAAAAAAAAAGTCCCGCTGGGTTTCTTGCTGGTTCTTCCCAGGACAGAGGTATTTTCCGAACCAGTGGTAAATAAAATAATGACTTTCAATAAGTATTATGTAATAATCCATATTGAATAAAAATCATTCTATTCCATTCTATTCTATTCTATTCTATCCCGAGAATCGAGTCTCAACAATTTTTGGATTCAGAGTCACAAAAGCTGTACATTGTTTATATACAATAGGGTAATATGTAACAGTATAAACTTGTAGTTTAGTAGTAGTTTGATAATTATTTTTGTAAAAATAATAAGTACTATTGCTCTAACAAAAAAGTAAGTTGGATTGAAGGACAAACTTAACTTTGCATTAGTAACATTCTCCCATATAGCAATGGGAAGCAGCATAGCAGGATTGTGCAATGACGGTGTAAGAATATCCACTATCCTATATACCTATCCACTGGATGGGTGTCATAAGACACAGAGGGAAACAGAAACAGGGGTTGGGCAGCTGCATCTTCCTGATAATGACTCCAACTAAAATAAACTATGGTTGCCAACTTGCCAAGTGTGGCAAATTTGGCAAAATCCCTCCTATGAAGCAATCTATGAGTGAGGCCTATGTTCAGCAGTGGAATTTTATAGGTTTTAATGAATGGAATGGATAATACCATGGATCCTCCTGAAAGCAACTGCTCCAGAACCACATTTGACTCAATAGCCTGTTGTTGTAATCTTCTGCAACGAATGAGTCTTGCATGACAGGTGAAACAGACAATTATGAGCCCCTCATTCTCATCCATCTGAAAATATGAAATATCTTCATAAATATGGAATACTACTTAAATATATTCGTTTGTAATAAAATCTATTGGCTACCACATTTCACTTTGTCAACACAAACAAACAAACAGACTGGGGTACATACTCTTGCTTGGTGCCAGAAAATGGTAAGAGGATGATATCTAGGCAGAAAAAAACTCCTACGGTCCCAAGCCACCTACATCCATCAACTACATTACCTACATTAACTTCAAACCGCTATCATCACTAAGAACATTACAAATACTTCTCTTATCACTCTAAGTAAACTGATAATGCTTGTGGTAGGAGGATACTGAAACAAAACACAGGGTGGTGGGTGGTACTACACATTCTGTGAAAGTGTAGTACCACCCCGGTCGAGCTTCAGGTAGATGTTTTGATTTAGGTAGATGTTTCCCTAAATCTATAGTTTTACTGCCTAAGACATTAAAAAAAACACCTCAGCCTCTACCAGGATGTCTACGACCAACGGAACATTAAAGTTCTGGTCTGCTAGTGTAAGACCTGAAGGAATAGGGACGTGATTTACGAGTATATGCACGAATGAAGATGGTAGAACCTTTGTAATTTCAGGTAAAATATGACACTCGATATCAACAGTCGATTCTGTTTAAAAATATAGATTCGATATATATCGATATATTTTTTCCCTTTGCCCATCCCTAATAACGCAGGCTGCTACGGGAACGACTTCCTTCTTCAATATATGTGGCTGTGGGTTCAAAGTTCGCTCGGCGACAGTTGACGTTGTCGACGTTAATTACGGCAAGAACTGGTAAATGTTTTGCGATCGAAGGACCATATGTTTAGGCCTTGTCGGGACTTTGGAAATAAAAAAAGTGGACTGTATTAATAATAGGTTTAATGCCGTAAAACTTCTAAACAAACATAACGTAAATTGAATAATAAAGTGCCCGTTTGCGACTCGCAGCTGAGTGAGTGACGCCCCCAGCGTCCTTCATTTTGGCCGAGGCGCGATGACGTGCGCCGACAACAATACTTTTGTAATTATCTTCTATGTTTCACACTATTTAATGATAAATATATTTTAATTTCTTTACTTTTATAATACTGTATGATTATAAAGTGACAGTAAGTTCAAATTAATTGTAAAACAATATATTTAACGAGGAGTTTTAACAATAACAAAGTAAGCAGTCAGCCGATTCGGCAAAGAAATGATTTTTTTTTTATTTAACTTCCTTTCACTAAAAGTTCATTTCTCTTAGTAGTCTATCAATCAATACTGATGAAGTATTATTTATATCTTTAGGTGGAGATGATGCAGAACTATTTAGAAACAGGAAAGGCTACTTTTCCATAAATGTCCAAACAATTGCATCAGCAAATTTGTTGGTGCAGGATGTTGTTGCACGCTGGCCAGCCTCTACACATGATTCAGCAATTTACCAAAACAGCAATACTTTTAGAAAATGATTTCTTATATTTACGCGAACACTACACATTTTTAAATAAAACTAATTTTACGGATTTTATCGCGTGTATTAACTTATTTTTATATTCCCGACGTTTCGGGTGCTTTCCAGCACCCGTGGTCACAGGGGACTTCCTGTATAGGACAGTTACTATACTCTTTGCGGGGGACTGAGGTGTTTGACGTCCTGCTGCACAGAATACTTTACTCCATAAAGCAAATACAAATACTTTGTATTAGCTTCATGCTTTAATCCTACCTTGTTTTTTTTTAAACAACTACTGATTTAATAAAGAAATACTCCGAAAAATTAGATCTCGACGTGAATTCGACAATACCATCATGTGCCAAACCACCGAGGTTGTATGGGTTACCGAAAATACACAAACCAAACGCTCCACTACGTCCTATAGTAAGCCAGATCGATTCACCAACTTATAAGTTGGCTCAACACTTGGCAAAAATACTGTGTACCACTAAGAGGACATACCAGAGCACACACAAAGGATTCATACCATTTTGTTAGTGAGATTAAAGACCTACATCTCGCTGACAATGAAACTATGGTCAGTTTTGATGTTCAGTCACTATTCACATGCCTACCTATTGAAGACTGCATCTCAATTGTTACTAGAAAGCTAGAAGATAACAACATGCCTACAGAATATGCAGTATTACTCAAACACTGCCTCACATCTGGCTATTTATTGTGGAAAGAAGAGTTCTACATGCAAGTAGACGGAGTGGCAATGGGCTCACCTGTATCTCCCGTAGTCGCCGACATATTCATGGAGGACTTTGAGGAGAAAGCCCTTCTTGCTGCTCCTGTAAATCCAAGATTCTACAATCGGTACGTAGACGATACTTTCACAATTTTACCATCTGACAAAGTAACTGCATTTTTAAACCACCCTAATTCCATAAACCCTAAAATACAATTCACAATGGAGTTAGAGGCAAACAATACTTTAGCTTTCCTAGATGTTTTAGTCATCCGAAATCCTGATAACACTATTGGTCATACTGTGTACAGAAAAAATACCCATACCAACCGATATTTAAATGGTGAATCTCACCATCATCCTTCACAGTTAGCTACCGTGGGAAAATCTTTGTTTCAGAGAGCACGAGGGATCTGTGACAGAAAACATCTGGCCGCCGAGCTTCAGCACGTCGAGCAAGTACTACAAGACAACAAGCTTCGGGTCCCGCGCCTACGTCACAGTGACCGAGTGAAGCCAGCCACAGTCGAGCGTGTGTCTGCTGTACTACCCTATGTCAGAGGAGTCACAGACAAGATTGGCTACATCTTGAAGCGAGCTTCCATTAAACATACTTCAAGCCGCTGAAGAAGATTGGTCAATTTTTACCACCCGTCAAGTGTCATAGCCCTCTACAAGATGCAGGAGTGTACAAGCTGGATTGTGAATGTGGTCTCTCGTACATAGGACAAACAAAAAGAGCTATTAAAACCCGCGTTAAAGAACATATAGCTGACGTGAAGCACCGACGTATCGGGAAGTCTGCAGTTTGTGAACATGTTCAAGATCGTCCCCGCCATTACATTAGATTTGATAGACCACAAATCCTCGCAAAAGAACACCGATTCCTCCCAAGGATGATTCGCGAGGCTATTGCAATTAAAAAACATCCTAATTTCAATAGAGAAGATGGATGGGTGCTGCCATCTGCTTGGGATCCCATAATTAATAAAATCAAATCCAAACCCAAGTATACCACTGCTAGACTTCAAGATACTGTAAGCTCATTCTGCGTAAATCGAACCAAAAATTAATATTAAAAAACTGAAGGTAGCCGGGCTAACTATGACAGCAGGACGTCAAACACCTCAGTCCCCCGTGACTACGGGTGCTGGAAAGCACCCGAAACGTCGGGAATATAAAAATAAGTTAATATACGCGATAACATCCGTAAAATTAGATTTATTTAAAAATACTTTTAGAAAGTTTGAAAGAGGGGAGTATGCAGGCAGCCATTTCCTTGGGGATAGTGGCTATCTCTTATACGTTAAAATAAAAAATAACCAGAATAATAATAGTAATAATAATAATTTTTATTAAAACTTATGTAGGTTACAAATAGAATTAAAAGAATTACAAACAAAAAGAATAACATCATTCTACAGATATTTGCTAGCAAACTTACGTGCAAGCATTCATCACAAAGCTCAAAATATTGATTAAATAAATACTTATTATTTAATAAAAAATTATGCATAGGTAAGGGATATTCAATTAATTAAAAAGTACACTTAAACTAGGTATTTGCAGAACCATTATTAGGTATTCCTAATACATTTTGAAAGTTTAGGTACGACCTGGAATAGAAAAGAAATATTTTATTTTACATCATATAAATTACATTATTTTATACAATAATATTTAAAAACGTTTTTATTATCAGCCTCATCCTTGACACCTAATGACCACCCTACATCAAGTGGAGAACGAAAATATAATGAGGACCACATTAAAACAAGAAATGTGGGGAACGGCAATATGGCAATACAGTCGATGCACAGGTAACACTGAGTGTCAAATACAGTGACTTGTCAAAAATAGACTAAAATATGATATTTTTATTGAAATATTCACAAAATGAAAACATTTATCAGTCCAAATATGAAAGAAATATGTAATTTCTTCATTAAAATAATACATGAATACGTATTTTTGTATTAACCCTTTCACCGCCATAGCCGTAATATTACGAATCTTAATGTGAATACCGTCAGCGCTCTCACGTAATATTCCGAAATGCTCATGTTACTAGAAAAACTGCAAGGTTAATTCGATTTTGCTATTAAATTTAATACATTTAAGTAATTGTGGACAGTTGTAGATACCAATGTCAAAAAATAACAGAAATATATAGTGTTACTAAGTGCAAGATGAAATCCTTGCTGCCTCACCATCCCCGTGATATTTCTGAGACCAGTGCTGCGCCACTGTAAAAGATTTATCAAAAAAATTATATTTGTATTCTTTCAAAATTAAAATGATAGTCAAGTCATCATAATGTAATATTTTAATGAACTGAACCAAACATTCATAAAAATGCTGTTTGTTTGATGTTAGCTTAATACATAATTGAGAGTTTTTAGATTATTGTATCTCTATTATATATTCGCATATTATATAATATATAGATAAGGAAGAGCGAGGTTTCCAAACACAAGCATTACTTGCTTAAATGGAGACTTATTTTATTTTATTTTTATATTTCTGGCATGGCTCCAGGGCTTTTGTACCATAGTGATATTCTCAGAAGGGTTAGAACCCAGAGCCGTAAAGCCAGTAAAAAAAACAGTGACATTTTATTTTAGCTAGTGTTGGCATAACATTAAATGGAATTGTTACATAGTACTATGATTGAGATAATGTATTATTGTAGGAAATTCTTTGTAAGAGACTTATTCTCAGCCATATTACCTTTATTTTTGTTATTACTGATAGTACATTTATTACTTATAATAATATAAAATATTTTGTGTGTTGTGTTGGTAGTGTTACAAAGTGTATACGAAAATAGTAGGAATATACTAAATGGCAACATTTGAATAGAGTAAAATGATTTCAGTCATTTGATATTCCCAAAAATGTTTGTTTTTTTCTGTGGCTTTAATTAAAATACATTTTTATTTGAAAAATCATAGAAAAGTAATACAACTCATTTTATATATAACTTATTTCTAGACGCTATAATTTTTGTCAACTATTTTTCTGCCATTGCTTTTTTGGTTATGGGTTGGTTTAGGGAACCTTTTAGCTTAGAGGTCGTCTATGTGATTGTGTAGGGGATGTTGGTGAAATTGGGCATGAGACAATTTGTAAAGATGCTAGTGTGCGTGAAAAATTATTGTATATGCCAGCAGCTTAACTATTACCCGATTAACGGGAAAATTTATTTTATGCTATGGCTTAGTAGTTAAGTTCATAGTTATGAATGTATTCCAGAAATACTTATAAATGAATAGTTTAATAAAACGAATGTATCAATATATTTGTGTATATTATGTATAGGTTTTTCTTCTGAATAAATGACATATAAATGATAAGGCCTCATTTTTCTCTCTTCCCCTCTCCTCCTCAGATAATCCTATAATATTGCAGCGCAAATTATCTATCTCTTCTTTCAACTCCAGGATCTCCTCGTCAGTCGTCAGGGTACGTGCGTTAAATGTAGCCAGGTGGAGTCGTCTTAGTTGGCAACCAAAGCTCCACCGGAGATCCTTAGCACCCCCTGCCCCGCCGTTGCCATGATTGCCACCGTAACCAGCATATTTACCGTGCCGGCTACCCGCGATCCACAGCTGTCACACGGTTTTTATTCTGAATTGCCGCTCGAGTAGTATACAAGTCTTTGACTTATATAGAATTTAACAAAAAGTTCAAACAATCGTGAAGATACATTTCACTTTACAACAACACCTAACTAAACAAAGCCTCTGCAAGAAAACTGCCTTACAGTACTTAAACATTTCCTTCATTAGCGTAAGATAATCTATAAGATCAAAGTAAACCTGAAATAAAAAAAAATAGTAGTGAAGTAAGTTTCTTTCACTTTAATTTATAGTTAGCTGCCACGGCAGGAGTTTCATGTTTCAAATTCACTCCGAATTCAGTCTGGACATTTTACAGTGTAAATATGAAATGAATTAATAACTCGACTACAAGAGCCATATTGTACAGAATAATAGAACGAGTAGAAAAACCTTTACGTGCCTTGTATTGTGCTAATTGAAACTGCATTTATTTTGAAGAAGCTGATTCAAAAACCAAAAAAATTGAACTTTAAAATATGAAACAAATGGGAGGTTAGTGGAAACAGACCAGACCATGTTTTTTTTTATTTAATTGATTGCTAATGTTTATCCTTTTTTTCGTTTCGACGTTTATTTTATTATTGTTAGCGCCTATTAAAGTCGACTGCTGAACATAGGCCTCCCGCATATATTGCCTCATACGGGGATATTTGCCATAGTTGCCACGCTTGGCACGCGGGTTGGCAACACAATTTTTATTTTTATTTTTGTAGGAATACGCTGCTGCACGTCTTCTGATTTGTTTCTTTCTGTCGCCTCTACGACACACACGGGATGATAAGGGGTAGTGGATATTCTTATATCTATCATCATCATCATCATTACAGCCCTTCACAAGTCCACTGCTGAACATAGGCCTCCCCCAAGGAATGCCACAAAGCACGGTCCTGAGCCACCTGCATCCACCGACTTCCTGCATATCTTACCAGGTCGTCACTCCATCTAGTGGGGGGACGCCCTACACTTCGTCCGCCGGAACGAAGCCGCCACTCGAGAACCTTTTTTCCCCATGGGCTGTCGGTTCTTCGAGCTATATGGCCGGCTCATTGTCACTTCAGCTTACTAATCCGTTGGGCTATGTCGGTCACTCTAATTCTACTGCGGATAGATAGATAACACTTTATTGTACGCCAAAAAATAACAAAAATATTACTAAAAAGTAAGAAAAAGAAATGTGGTACAATGGGCGGTCTTATCGCTAAGAGCGATCTCTTCCAGACAACCTTTGGATGGTCGGCATTGCAAGAAAACAATAAAAACGTGTGTGGTTTGCTGACAAAATAACATTATTTTTATTAAAGCCATAAAATAAAAATATATAATTTCTAAGTTTATCACGCAGAGAAACTCCGAGCATAGCCCTCTCCATAGCTCGCTAAGTGACTTTGAGCTTCCAAGTAGTGAAGGACCACGTCTCAGTACCATAGGTCATCACGGGCAACACGCACTGATTGTACAGTCTCGTTTTCAAGTTTTGAGGTATACCTGACGAGAAGTGTGCCGTAATTTGCCGAACGCTGCCCAACCGAGTTGAATCCGTCGATTGACCTCTCGGTCGAAGTTGGACTTACCTAGTCGGACTATTTGTCCCAGGTAAACATACTCGTCAACAACTTCGAGCTTAGTGCTCCCAACAACTACCGGCATAGGTGTGACATGGACATTAAACATGATCTTTGTTTTGTCCATGTTCATCTTAAGACCTATCCGTTGGGAAGCACTATTGAGGTCATTGAGCATAGTGCTTAGGTCCTCCAGCGGTTCTGCCATAAGGACTATATCGTCGGCAAATCGAAGGTGAGTGATGTACTCGCCATTGATGTTAATACCGTATCCTTTCCAGTCCAGAAGCTTGAAAACGTCTTCCAATGCAGCGGTGAAGAGTTTCGGGGATATAACGTCACCCTGTCTTGCAATTCGATAGGTTTCGTACTCTGGATCTGTACTCGGATAGGCATCGTAGCCCTACTGTACAAACACTTCAGCACTTCGATATACCGACAGTCAACTTGGCATCGCTGAAGGGACTGCAGCACCGCCCAAATTTCTACGGAATCAAAGGCGTTCTCATAGTCCACATACGCCAGACATAGTGGCAAATTATATTCCTCGGACTTCTGTACAATTTGCCGAAGGGCATGTATGTGGTCTATGGTGTTAAAGTCTTGTCGGAAACCGGCTTGTTCGAGAGGCTGGAAGTCGTCAAGTCTGCGCGCGAGACGATTCGTAATGACTCTCGAAAATATCACGTAGACGAGGCTCAGAAGGGAAATTGGTCTGTAGTTCTTCAAGAGAACGTTGTCACCTTTCTTGAAGAACAAGACCACCGCACTTCTGCTCCACGCCTCCGGTGTAATGCCACCATGGAGGACAGAATTAAAGAGCTTCTGAAGGACTTAAGTACCTGTTTTCCACCCGCATTTTTTTATAGGGTAAAGGTGACAAACGAGCACGCAGTCCACCTGATGGTAAGTGGTTGCTGTGGCCCATAGACATCTTCATCTATCTTCGATTAAAAATCAAAATGCAGATGCGTTGTCACCCGTGAGGACTAAGATGTAATGACTCGTTTCCAGTAAAAAGGGTCTCCGGTTCTCTACACTCACCATATGAAACACAGCAGCGTTAAGCTGCTATTTTACGCTGGTATTCTGTGAGAGCATGGTCCTTCCCCGGTCGAGCCGACCCATTCGTGCTACAACTATACTACTAATATAGCTGCAGCATGGCTCTACCACGTATAAAAGCGCTTTCAGAAGCTCCGCTGTAATTCCATCTTCGCCTGGGGCCTTGCCGTTTTTAAGGTGCTGGAGAGCCATTCTAATCTCGCTCAGACTGACGTCCGGGATATCATCGGAATAGTGTCGGATAAGACTCGCTCTTGGATCGTTACTCACACTCGCGAGTGGCTCCAACGATGACGTGTACAGCTGCCCATAGAACCTCTCAATCTCACTCAAAATCTCAGGTGTCCCACAAACGACGCTGCCACACTCGGTCTTCAGCTTCGACAGTTGGCTCTTTCTGGCAGACAGATCTCTAGCAAAGACTTTGGAGCCCAGGTTCCGCTCGATCGCTTCTTTAATACAAGCTGTATTGAAGTTGCGTAAGTCCCGCCGCTTGCATTTGGAGATCTGTCTGTTCAGTTGCCTGTATGCTGTCAAATCTGTTGAAAATGTAGCTTCATCTCCCGTCTAACAGCCATGAGATTAAGAGTGTGATCGAAGAGTTTTTGTGTTCTTCTGCGGCGGGTCTCGCAAAACTTAGCTCCGACCGCATGGACAGTTTCCACGAGCTTGTCATTCATACCGTCCACTTCATTGCAGTCTTCTAGGCGTGAAAACGGTTTCGTAGCTCGAGCTGAAAGTTTTCGGGATTTTGGAATGACGTGACATCTCCAACTTAACGTTAAGGTTCAGCCTGCCTCTCACCATTCGGTGATCGCTGCCGGTTTTCACCCTCAAGATCACTGAGACATCACTGAACAGTTGTCGTCTGGTCTTCATAATAAAGTCAATCTCATTTTTATCGAACCGTTGGGGCTCGACCAGGTCCACTTCCTGTCGGGCCGCTTCTGGAAGAAAGAGTTCATCATAAAGTGTCCCTCTTTCTCCATGAAGTCGGTCAGCTGCTGGCCCCTTGGGTTCCGTTGCCCTAATCCGAAATTCCCTAACTTCAGCTCACCGTTCTCTCTTGTGCCTAGTTTTGCGTTGAAGTCTCCCATTAACACCGTATACTGGGTTTTGGAGGAATGCATGGCTCTAGAGATATCCTCATACATTTCCTCCACCTCCTCATAGGGGTGTGCCGAGGTTGGTGCGTAAACCTGTATGACCTACAACGAATACCGTTTGGTGATTCTGAGTATAAGGTACGCAACCCTCGTCGACACACTCGACTCGTATATCTATATATTATATCTTGGCGACGGAGGAAATAAACCAGATGGGCAGCAGCGTCTTCCTAATAACAAATAAAAATTAAAAACCGCTGTTGCCAACCCACCTGCATGGCAACTATAGCAAATATCCCCCCATGAGTCAATCCGTGGGGGAGGCCTATGTTCAGCAGCGGACTTTTATAGGCTGTAACGGTAACGATAAATGTCGAAACGAATAAATAAAAACAAACTAGTATGATTTAAATAAAATTTTAAAAAAAAAACATGAAGGTCCGGTCTGTTTCCACTAACCACTCGGTACATATTTCAAGGTTAGAGTTCACTTGGTTGCTTCTTTGGTTTTTGAATTAGCTTCTTCAGAATAAATGAAGTTTCAATTAGCACATATGACACGGAAAGGTTTTCTACTCGTTCTACAGTTACATAAGGAACTCATGACAAATGGATTTTTATCTAGTATACTTTTATATTTATATAAAACACGTTTACATAATATTGCACATATTTTACCAGATCTCTCACAAAAAAGGTTCTGCTCAAGTGTGCGTTTTCATATGCCTTTGCAAACTACTTTTCTCTATACATTTATATTCACAGATATTACATGAAAAAGGTTTTTCTCCAGTATGTATTTTCATATGTGATTGCAATTGACTTTTTCGAATGCATTGATATTTACAGATGTGACACGAAAAAGGTTTTTCTCCAGTATGTATTTTCATATGCATTTGCAAATCACTTTTTTGAATACATTTATATTCACAGATATTACATGAAAAAGGTTTTTCTCCAGTATGTATTTTCATATGCCTTTGCAAATCCATTTTTCGAATACATTGATATTTACAGATATGACACGAAAAAGGTTTTTCTCCAGTATGTATTTTCATGTGTGTTTGCAAATAACTTTTTTGAATACATTTATATTCACAGATATTACATGAAAAAGGTTTTTCTCCAGTATGTATTTTCATATGCCTTTGCAAACTACTTTTCTCTATACATTTATATTCACAGATATTACATGAAAAAGGTTTTTCTCCAGTATGTTTTTTCATATGTGATTGCAAATGACTTTTTCGAATGCATTGATATTTACAGATGTGACACGAAAAAGGTTTTTCTCCAGTATGTATTTTCATATGCTTTTGCAAATCACTTTTTTGAATACATTTATATTCACAGATATTACATGAAAAAGGTTTTTCTCCAGTATGTATTTTCATATGTGATTGCAATTGACTTTTTTGAATACATTGATATTTACAGATATGACACGAAAAAGGTTTTTCTGCAGTATGAATTTTCATATGATACCACAAATTACTTTTATCAATACATTTATATCCACAGATATTACACGAAAAAGGTTTTTCTCCAGTATGTTTTTTCATATGCCTTTGCAAATAACTTTTTTCTATACATTTATATTCACAGATATTACATGAAAAAGGTTTTTCTCCAGTATGTATTTTCATATGTCTCTGCAAATGATCTTTTTTAATACTTTTATAATCACAATTATTACAACAGTACACTTGGTCAGCAACATGCGCTTTAAGATGTGCCAAAATGCGACCTTTTTGAGTTGTTTTAAATTCGCAAATATCACAATGAAATATTTCCGTTAGTTGTGGTACTGGAGTTTGTTCAACTTGTGTCCTTTCTAAATCAAGGTTTCCTTTACGAACATCGTTTATGTTACAATCAGTAGAATTTGATTTAATCTTGCTCTCAGACGCTTTTGAAAAATGATTTGTCGGTATGATGTATGGTTCTGAAATACACACGAATTGAACATTTAATTTATTATAAGTAAAACTTTTTATTGTAAGACACCTTCATTCTCTATCAGTCAACCAGGAAGAAATAGATAAATTATAAAATTACATAATTATACAATGTTGCTAGATATAAAGTATTTTACTTTTAATAATGTCTCTCATATTCATTTTTGGAGGGAAAGAATGGTAGAGAAACTAAATTCGAATGATAATGATGACGTTCTTCTCACCATGTTACAATTACCTACATTAATCTAATAATAGATGCTTCGAATCGCACACGGGACAAGCATTATACAGAATGATTGGAAGATTGACTTGTTGATTGAAGAAGATCATTTAGGTCATAATTATTTTAGACAGTCTGACTATACTTTTTGTTTTTGGTGATAAAACTAAAATTTTTACAGTTAGTTGCTAATAATTGCCAATTTAATTAACGTCCGTTTTTTTTTTAATTTAAGTAATGAATAAGAAATCTAAGAAAACATAGTCTCAGTATCTGTGTCATCAGACATATTTTTGTACAGACACTAAGTTCACGAAAATTTTCTACGATTTAAAGAAACATAATTAACATTTTAAATAATAAACATTTTTGACACTACGTTAAAAAAAACTGATGGTACTTTAATTTATTGTTAGAACCTTTTTGAAAACATACTTGGTTATAAGAAATGCAGGAACGCGATGGATTCCTGTGCATTGTGGCATTCCGTGGGTGAGACCTATGTTCAGCAGTGGACTTGTGAAGGCTGTAATGATGAAGATCTAATGATGCAATGCGCTCATCTTTTCATTTTAATTTTTATAGGATAGGGTGACAAACGAGCACACAGTCCACACGATGGTAAATGGTCGCTGTGACCCATAGACATCTACATCTGTCCTCAATAAAGAATCAAAATGCAGATGCATTGTCACCCATGAGGACTACGATGGAATCCCTCTTTTCCAGTAAAAAAGGAATCCAGTTCTCTACAATCACCATACGAAACACAGCAGTGTTAAGCTGCTATTTTACACTGGTATTCTGTGAGAGCATGGTCCTTCCCCCGTCGAGCCGACCCATTCGTGCTATAACTATACTACTAATATAGCTGCAGCATGGCTCTACCACAACTAAAATGGAATGACCCACAGCCTGTGATTATTCTGACTCTATACCCATCAGAATGGAACACAGCAGTGCATGCACTGCTATTTGACGGCAGAAATAGGTAAGAGGAGGCGGGAGGAGTCCATCTGGGCAGGCACAATTAGATCAACTCCTAGGCAAACATGGAGTCACACCACCTAGTACTGACGCTAAGAAGATGGCAAAGATAATTGGTTGCTTACCAGTATGTATCTTAGTGACATACATACTAGCTGACAGGGTAAAAATATTTTTTTAATGTATTAATAAGAGTGCTTTTGACATGCACTTTGAATTTAAACAAAGGTAAATCAGTAATTCAGTACATTACACATGAAGCCCTCTTTATTTTGTGTCTACGGGCTACAGTAACCACTTGCCATAAGGTAAATTGTACCTTATTTTAGTAATATCAAAAAAGGGGTATATCTTACCTGTTTCATGATTCTCATTTACTTCCAATTTGGAATTCTCATATTCGAAAATCTCCTCCTCAACTTTAACGGCATCAAGGCAAAAAATTTCGTCCTTGCAATCATTGTCTATATCACACTCTACAGGCCAGATGTCTATATGATAAATTGGTGTGAATTTAATCTCACCTCTAACCTTATGCGGTTTTGGTATTGACTGAAAGGAAATAATTTTTTCAAATGAGAGAAAAAGCCACTATAGTGGTGGAGTAGGAGAACCCATACTACCCCCTGCCATCCCGCAGATGTCGTAAAAAGGGGCAGAGGGAAACTGAAACAGGAGATCGGGGGGCAGCATCTTCCTGACAACAACTTCAAATAATAATAAACACTGGACAAAAGTGAGGGTTCAGCGTAAACTTAAATAAGAATGTACATAGTTCATCTATCCCGAGAATCGTGTCTCAACAACTTTTGGATTCAGATTCACGAAAGCTGTAAATTGACAAAGATTTATCTTTATTATTGAGATTTGTTTATATACAATAGGGTAATATATAACAGTATAAACAGTTTGATAATTGTTTTTGTAAAAATAAGGACTATTGCTCTAACAAAAGTAAGTTGGATTGAAGGACAAACTTAACTTTGAACACTAGAAACATTCTCCCATATAGCAATGGGAAGCAGCATAGAAAAGTGGATTGTGCAGTGACAGAGTAAGAATATCCACTATCACAGGGTTGGCAACCTTTTATATATATATATATATATATATATATATATATATATATGGTATTATTAGATAATCACTTATTATTTAAGTAAAAAATTAAAACAAACATTTATTTACATTGTAAGTCTTACAACACTAACTTATACTTCAAGTACAAACAATTGAGCAAACAAATTCAATGGGAGTTTTGGCTTTGCATGGTTTTAGAAAGTTTGGATAAATTTGGCTTAAATAACTTGTTGTTTTAAGTTTCAAACACGAATCTGAATTTTACTTTTAATTATATTCATGCAAGAGAATGCTTGCTCGCACGAATATGTCGATCCGAAGATAGTCAGCACTCCAAATGCCAACTTCTTCACCTCACTATAGCAATCTGGAAGACTATTCCATGCGTCAAATATAACTCAACTCGCAGCCTTTCTTTTAAAGCCGTTCATTTTTGTTGCGTTACGTACATACATTTCTGGACCTCCAACTTTTTCAACTTCCTTATCAACTCTGTAAATTTTCAACTCCACAAAGGTTTACTTTTTAAATCGATCAATTGGATTTCTAGAGATCCAGTATCAACCCCAAATGGCTCAGTATGGGTTGATTTATAATTTTTTTTTATAAAATAAATAATATTTGCGTATGAAACTAGAGCCGCAGTTTCACATCCAAAGAGCCGCATGTGGCTCGCGAGCCGCAGGTTGCCGACCCCTGCACTATCCTATATACCTATCCACGGGATGGGTGTCGTAAGAGGCAACAGAAGGAAACAGAAACAGAGGTAGGGCGGCCGCATCTTCCTGATGACAACTTAGACTAATATAAACTATGGTTGCCAACTTGCCAAGTGTGGCAAATTTGGCAAAATCCCTCCTATGAAGCAATCTATGAGTGAGACCTATGTTCAGCAGTTGACTTTTATAGGTTTTAATGGATGGAATGGATAATACCATGGATCCTCCTGAAAGCAACTGCTCCAGAACCACATTTGACTCAATAGCCTGTTGTTGTAATCTTCTGCAACGAATGAGTCTTGCATGACAGGTGAAACAGACAATTATTGGTCCCTCATTCTCATCCAACTGAAAATATGAAAATCTTCATAAATAAGAAATAGTATTCAAATACATAAGTGTATATAAGTTTGTAATAAAAATTATTTGCTACCATATTTTAATTTGTCAACATCATTTTTTATAATATTGAAGTGACAAATAAACTTACCATCTAGTAAGTGACTAATGGGCATCATGGGCACCTGCAACGAACTTCAAGCAATGGCTATAGATGCAATGTGACCTCTGAAGACTAAGATGTAATGCATCACAGCCTGGGTCTCGATGTCCTTCAGACTGGGACACATACTGTTGCTTGGTGCCAGAAAATGGTAAGAGGATGATATTTAGGCAGAAAGAAACTCCTACAGTTCCAAGCCACCTACATCCATCAACTACATTACCTACATTAACTTCAAACTGCTATCATCACTAAGAACATTACAAATACTTCTCTTATCACTATAAGTGAACTGATAATGCTTGTGGTAGGAGGATATTGAAACAAAACACAGGATGGTGGGTGGTACTACACATTCCGTGAAAGTGTAGTACCACCCCGGTCGAGCCGACCCATCCATGATGCAACCTTAATATAGCTGCAGTCCGGCTCTACCACATATAAAATAATGATAATAAGTCTTTCTACTCTATTCTCTCATTTTAATAGTCCGATAGAACTGTTTTAATTTGCTGAACAACCAAATCAGGGTAAATGTTAATTTGTTGATAAAAATCACAATAATAGTCATTCAAGTAATATGTACTAGAACAGACACCAGGAACAAAATCTATGCAGCAGTGCGGGTTGCATGGAAGGAATGGAAGGAGAATGTAGTACAATTAAGACCCAGATATTTGACACTTCACTAATCTACATGCTCAGCTTTGGAAAAATCTAATAGACTGTAGACAAGCTAGGGAGGCCCTGCCTGAAATAAACAGTTGTTTAACCAAAGTTCTAATGAGACTGAACAAGCCGCAGACCAGGATATAACAAGTGCTATCACAGGACATGGCAACTTTAACAAGCATTTATTTACTATAGGTGTTACAGATAATCCCCTGTGCAGGGCATGTCTGGGGGAAGAAGAAATGGCGGCCCATGTGATATTGAAATGTCCAGAGGTCGCTACGTACAGGGCTAAACATCTCGGCACGCCGAGGTCACTGCCCGAAGTTGCATGCAACATCAAAGGACTGTTGAGCTTCTTCGGGGAGATCTCATGGCTCGAATAAGCATATTATTCCTGCCCACACGTAAAATACACGCATAGATGTGGAGTTGCGGAAATCAGCCCGTAGTAAACTATACTAAACTAAGACCCAGATACACTAGGAGCCATTTTGTCCCCCAAGATGATGTGGAACACTCAATCTACATGACGATGCTACATTGCACAGTGACCCAGAACATTGTAAGTGACATGGGACATGTTGCTTATTCCCTCTTCGAGAGAGAGTACACGTGTCCGGCGTCAGTGTCACGTCATTTGTTACCGGGTGTAGTTGTGTGTACAACTTTACTTGCAACATGTCAGTTGTGTGGGGAAATTAAACCGTGCTTTTATTTCTTGAACTTTACCAGAGTCGTATTTTGTTATGGGATACTTCTAACCACTAACTTCTGGTGCTATTCTGCCGATCAGTTGTTTCAACACTCGAAAAGTGTATGACAAACAAGCATAAAAAACTCTAGTCAACAAGTATCTTAATGCAATGGCAAGTCTGATACTGATATGAGGGCAACAGCATTCCATAGTATAGTATCCTGTTTGGTTATGGAAGGTCCGATCATTTGTTATAACGTTTCAAAATCCGATGTTGACATTCAAGTAAAATTCACAAAAGATCCGTCAGACATTCGGAGATACCTTAAAATATCTATTCCTCTTCCTTCTCATTGTAGTAAGGAATTCTGATTCCACCACCTTTTCTTTCGCTTACGTTTCACTCCCGCAATAAGCACTACGTACACAGCACTAATCGCCACAACCTCTTTGGGAGACATTTCTATAAGCACTGACTACTGACTAGTGTGGCCTGCAAAAAGTTCCGCGACATGTCTCGGGACATTCCACGTATTAGTTGAGACATGTTGCGCAACATGCCGCTCCTTCCGTACCCAAGTATATATCTTACTAGGCTTTACTTACATGATAATACTGATTTTAGTGCGACCCAGGATACCAGGCTAATTGTTATTTTTCAGGTTCTGGTTGTATTTGTCACTATATTTAACGCTACATCTTAGAACATATATCGGGCAACATAATGTATTTCTTCAGTGATAACAATAAATTACCGCAACTTCATTTAGCAATAAATAAATATTAAAAAACTTACAAAACTGTTCGTCAATGTCTTATACAAATTTTGGAGGCCAGTCTCCTTTAGTGCAAACATGCGTATATTAACGCTTAAACAAATTCTACAAACTTCACCTTCACTAAAGGCCATTGCTGTTTTCTATAGCTTTATTAAAATTGATTATTGAATTCTCTTTTTATCAACATACCGGACTCACAAACTATATAGACACACTACGCGTGACCGGACTCAAAGAGAATATAATCACTACGTTTAACCGGACTTTTCTCTTGTTATTTTTTTTTTGGTGTTTATGGCCTGGTATCTAGACCTTTCGGCCATTCTCTTGTTATTTATCACAGAATACACACAATTTTTTATAATCACAGAACACTATTACTCTTAACACTCCTTGGTATAGAAAGATACTCTGTGACTCCTAAAATTTATAATGCGCCCAACGCGTAGTGTTTCTATATAGTTTGTGTTTTGTTTGTGGCCCAGCGTAGGCTCAGGCAAAAAATACCGATATATTAGTGATGAGTCAACTCGAGTTGCGCTTAACTCGAGTTAACTCGATTTGTATCTCCCCAACTCGAGTTTGGGCTGCTGTACATGAAGGAATCAAGTGAGCCAACATAAAAGTAAGAGCGCGATTCGTTCGTTGTGTGCGCGCTTTGTGTTTCAAATAGTATTTAGTTACAGTCAAAACAATTTGTTATTTAGAGATTTATAATAGCTAAGTTACATATGTAATTTAATTTCATTTATAATTTTGATTAATTATGATCATTACAGCTACGTAAATCACAGACCTATTATTGTAATACCTGAAAAGGATGGTTAAGTTGTAAGATACATCATACTTTAAATTAACGCCAAACACTTAACTTAGAATAAATATTTTGAATTTGAAAAAGTTTGAACTTATTGAAGAATATTTTAACTGTGATAATTAATCTATTAATAGGTTATGTACTTACATCTTAAAGCTAGACTAATATTTTTTCTTGAAGGCTGCTATATAAGTTGTTTTGTTGTTAAATACAGGTACTTTAACTAATATTAAAACCAAAAATACATAAGTATGTGATACATACTAAATATACATTTTCATTTCAATCCTACACAATAAGTTTGGTAATTATGGTTATCCCAACACACCAAAGAGCTACAAAGAAAAACAAATTTATAAAAAAATAATTTCTAACAAATCCTTTACAGAGTAAAAGTTAGCAGTATGAAAAATTTTTTTTTTTTTCATACTGCTAACTCGAGTTGCGTAACTCAAGTTTAAACTCGAGTTGTGTAACTCAAGTTTAAACTCGAGTTGCGTGAATTACAGCTCTAGTTAACTCGACTTGTAATTTTTCCAAATTGCTACATCTATACAATATATCGTCGATATTTTAAATTGCGATATATTGATATTTATTTTAGAGTATCGAATTCGTATCAATTTCGATGTATTTTAAAATGTTGTATTAATGACAAAACATGTAACAACAAAAGGAGGTACATAAGTATTCATGTGTGGTTGGTTGCCGTTTCCTTTTTCGTCGTCCAACCGTCAATAATATAAAATTATGGACCTTATCTTTACATCATGCATATCGATATTTATCACGCGATATATATCGACACTGTTTAAAAATATCGATACGATTTTTTTCCCTTGCTTATCCATTAGGTCAGCGCCATGAAGTTATAGATAAAGATGGAGACCACACTCCGAATACCTACTTGAAGCTCAACCTATGTATTACTATCTCGCTCTCTGTGGGCAGACCCTCTCTTTCTAAGTAGGTAACCTTTATTTTATTTTTCCCAGGATATCGCTATAAGTAGTTACATTACATTAAGTGGTTTATTTATGAATATTTACATCTCTGTTTACTACTAAGACCTAGCCTATATAGATTATATATATTTGTACATTTTTTTTGGGAAATTGGTTTTATGAAGAAAGGTTTTCATTTCCATGGGCAGAACCGGTATCTAAAATTTGACCACGCATTTCCGTTACAACCCATATAATGTCGAGCCTATTTAGAAAATGCGGAAAATAAATATATCAGAAAATATTTTATTACTACCATTTCGATGATGTATTTTTTGGTTATTGTATACAATACCTGAACGGTACCAACGAAATATAAAATTAATTTATTATAACACCCCGAGTGATCAATGAATTGGGCAAAATATACCTGATTTATTGTTCAGACAGACTAAATCTATTTCTGGACAATTATTTTAGAAAAATATCACGAGGACTAAAGGAGCGTAGCGGAGCTCCTGCCTTAGCCTTCTGACCTAATCCATTCGAGTCAGGCTGCTCTGCCGGGCTATTCACAATCGTCTCGGAAAGCGAAATCGACTCGGATTCGATAACTTCTCGCACCAAAACCAATAAACGCTATTCACATTTAACGTTCGGATAAAGGTCACTTAGATACATCCTATAACTATTGTATCGTCATTTAGTTACATGCATTTACGAATTTTGTAGATAAATAGACTTTTGTATATTTTTAGAGTAACGCCTGAACATGTTATGTTACTAGAAATTATCTCAAAAAATATCTCAGTTTTTTTGGTATTTATTATATAGTTAATATATTTTTATATTCGATATCAATGGCTAACACCAAAATATTGCATTATGTTTTTGTTCAGGCGTTACTCTAAAAAAATACAAAAGCCTATTTATCTACAAAATTCGTAAATGCATGTAACTAAATGACGATACAATAGTTATGGGATGTATCTAAGTGACCTTTATCCGAACGTTAAATGTGAATAGCGTTTATTGGTTCCGGTGCGAGAAGTTATGGAATCCGAGTCGATTTCGCTTTCCGAGACGATTGTGAATAGCCCGGCAGATCTGAAATGTGTATAATACTATATTCCACACACCCTGTTCATTTTACGAATTATCTACAATTCCTAGGAATTCTATATAATAACGGATTTCATAAATTTCTAGTAACATAATATGTACTATAATAGGAACGATAATATATAAAAAACCTTAAAAAATAAATAAAAATTCTTTCCATATTAAAATTATTTATTAAAATTTTACACATCATGTGGATAACTCTGTGGCTTTTTGAAATCCTTGCAGATATCAGCAAAGCACCCTTGAATAAATATTCTCAATTTCTGACTGACCCGTATTCTTTTTTATTAGTTGTCATTAAAGAACACCTATCCTGAATTTTTTTTAGTTTGACGCGCCACTTTTTGTTTAAGAATCTAAGTTTTCGTCTCAATTATTTCTTCTTTAGTACACTTTATTTTCACTTGCATGTCATCGTATTCACTGCTGACCTAAAAAACAAGAAAACTTTATGAAATCAGTATTTTTAGCATCGTACATAGTATTGCTCCACTCATTAGGGTCGTAGCTTGATGTTAGACAGCCTTCCTGAGGAATTGGTTTTAAAAATGCAAAAAATATTTTCAAATCTGACTGGTATGGTTCCAGAGATTAGAGAATTAAACAAAAAAAAAGAAACAAATAACTCTTCTACGTCATAATGTCAGTACAAATTTATATCACTTAATAGGTAACACATAATACACCGGAGCGCGACTTCGTGAGCACACATAAATGAAGCATCAAACAAGAAGCTTCATGCTTAGTGTCGTAGTGACGGTTACCACACTGCAACTGGCACTAAAGAGTTTAAATATGTATGTGTTTTAAGCTATATAATACATTATGTAATGTAATATTAAAGTCATAATAAATACAAATAAAAGGTATGTATTTAGTAATAAAGGAAAAGGAAACTTACAGGTAACTTGTTCAGGTTGCATAAATTTTCACGAATTTTTCGACATTGTTTTTTACTAGTTTGGTCTTCAATATTACAGCCAGTACATTTCATTCCTGTTTCCTTAAGTACAGAACTACTTTCATTAATTCCAGAACTAGTGCTTGGTACAGCTACAGCCAGAGCAGCGATTTGCACAATAGACTCTTCATGTCATGCACGTGTTGTCTGCAAATGATAACATATTTTACAAAATGTTGCTTTATATCATATATTTAAACTACTACATTTCTAAATACATAATATATTACGAAAAATAGATAATTAAAGTGGTGATACTGTTTCTTGATTTCTTATAACAGTAGGAACTGCTGTTGGTTTTAAGTACCTTGTTGTTGAATCATAATCTGATTCTTGAAAATGCAAATCCTTGCACTTTCATAATACTTCATTTTCAATGGTACAATGGATAACAACAAATTTCTCCGAGTACTGTTTTAGGAAATCTAAAAAAAATATTCGTAATTATTGTAAACGTTATTAAAGTATCAGAATAATAAGAAACAAAAACTAAGTAAAAATAAATTGTCTGCCAAAAGAATATATTGTGTTACTAATTTTTAATTTAATATTATGAAATCTATGAAATCCGTCATTATATAGAATACATAGGAATTGTACATAATTCCTAAATTTCATGCATTTCCGGTAACATAATAAGAAACATGTACATATAATTAGTTAAGGTCACACGGAAAGTCTCAGATACATCGTCAATATGGTCACACTACTTCAGTGCGATTTCTTTTAAACAAAAACTATAAAATTGTTCAAAGTCAATTAAATTCAATGTAAAACTATTTGATTTTGACAAAGTTATAATTTACTAATATGTTTAAAACACTGATAAAACGTTTCAGCAAAAAATTAAGTGAAAATACAAAGAAGTATGTTTACAAGTATTCAACGCCAGAAGTTACTATTTAAACACTTACGTGTGAAATCTTATATCACTTCCTGGACATCAACTACTGCCGCAACCACGTAATACACTAGTTTGCACCATTTCTTGAATTATAACAATAATTATTTTTTAAATATCTCAAACGACGCTGTGAACTGTTAAGTAAACAACCGCCATATTTGTCTAATTTATGTTGACATATACTAATGTTCCCACATTACCGAACCCTTAGGAAATGGGATTGTAATTCACTTATTCGTTAACCCAATAATGCATACGAGACCTTCAATTTTGGAATTTTTAATGTAATTAATCGTAGTTAAACTATTTATTTATTGGAATATTATTTTACAGAGCTTAACTACTGATATGGTTATTGTGGAAACTATTTCTAAGAATTTACCAGGAGATTTAAATAAAAACATAGCAATACTGTATTCCACACTAAAAAGAGAAGTCAGACCACAGAGAGTGAGATAAAGATACGTAGGTATTTGACTCAAGCTGTTGTTCCAAGTGTGGCCTCCATCTTTATCTATAACTTCATGGTATGGAGTGTAGAGTAGAAGGAGGACCATCTCTGTATATGAAAAGTGTCCCTAAAACGCGTCCAATAAGGGTGGCGCTGCAGTAGCATAGGATAAATTTAAAAAAAAAGCGCCAAAATTTATTACAATAAGATGGAGAAATAAACAAGGACCGACCAATCCGCTTGGTTTTGTACTACGTAAATAGTTGAGTTTTTGTATACTGGCATTTTACTAACTACTCTAGTCATGAAATTTTTTAAATATTTTAATTCAGCTGACTTCACTCCGTCTACAACAGCTATCTTCATATCGTAGTTTTTCAGACGCCAGCGCTATTGTGGTAGGTTTTGGAACCTCTATTTTCAGTATATATTGGGACACTTTTTCAACTTTCGCACCTTATAAGATGGTTCTCCTTCTACTCTACACTCCATACTTCATGGTCAGCGCCCACATTTTTTTAATAACTGGCTTTACGGCTCTGGGTTCTAGCCCTTCTGATCCTGAAGTTACAATATATAATTATCCTTAATAGTACACTGCTTCGCAATATGTTGATGCGTCACATTGTGCAGCCCTTGGGAGATTTTAACGGCAACTTAAGCCAGCAGACAGCTGACAGTTGTCGATGGCATCTCAAGGCGCCTAAGCAGACAAACACATTATTTTAAGAATCACATCACCATCGGAGCAGTTGTTTCACCGTTTACTACCGTTTACTAATAGTTCACATGCGCAGACACTTAATACACAAAATCGCACCACTTTTACATATCAAAATCCACTTCAAACCATTATTTAAACAATAATACAGTAGCAGCAAACCGCTGTCGATCAAGTTCCCGCCCAAACTCAAGCGCCCACAAACTAACTAGTAGATTCTACCAGAATCAGACCATAGATATAGTATTAAACTCGTAGACAGAGAAATATAGATAGACAAGACCTCAGCGTATGTCAGTAAGAGATAGCGATAGTTCGCCAAAGTACATTACTACAATTACATGTAATTTAAATTGACATACTTAGATTTTTACCACCATAGTGTGGGTAATCTAGTTCTTTTTATTTCGGTTGTACTGCGTCAACTACTAATTTAATTAATTTTATTTTCTATGGGGACGTATTTCTGACTATTTGACTGTGCGCGAACTGAATGACTCTGGCATGAACATTAAGCGCGAAGAGAAATGAGTTGTAATGATCATTTTATTACAATTTATCTAAGATATCCTCTCAGAAGCCAATTTACATAATTTTCTGTTGTTACTTAATAAATGCCCTAGTTAGCGGTTAAGGAATAATTATTTATAATTATTTTGACTATATACTTTATTTTAACTTTTATTGTATGACTTGAGCTGTGTTGACTGATATTTTATTAGATTTAGGTGGAGTTGTTTGCGGAAATGTTAGGGAATAAGGTATTAATAGATGATTTACAACGAAAAGTTTTTATTACGAAATATTTCAATAATAATTAACAATCGTTATAACATAGGTATCTATAACCTAAGTCTTGCGAATCACACGAACCTTGAGAGCGTATGTGCATTTTTTTATTGTTATTTTAATTGGTAAATATTTAAAACATAGTCTTTAAAAATTCTAACGAAACAAGATATAATGGTAACAAAATAATAACAGTTAAAAGTCATACTCGAAATCTCTAGTCTAATAGTTAGTTGCAGTCTTTAGCGATAGTGCTGTGCGGAAGGTCATCATAAAAAGAGTGGCAACTAGTTGGTAATACACTTTTTAGATCTTGCAAATCTTCACACTTTCGCTTTGTAATTGGTATTCTAGCTGCATACAATTTCTGCAGGTGATTTATTTGTTTAATGCTGTTAATTGGCGTGGGACGATGTGGTAACGGATGAAGCTCGTCAACAAAATCAATTTTGTACCAAATTGTGCCATTTCGTATGTATTTTAGCATACGTACATCTGTGACGACTGGGTCACCTGTCTTATAACCAGGCCGTATAGATTTATAAATTAATTCTTCCGAAAAGTCGATAAAAAGGTATAGTCCAAATAACGAGCTTCATTAGGCATAGGATCGCTCCTAGCTGTTTTAGTTACAGCCATGTGTTGTTGTGGAAGGTAAATTTCTTTACCTTTTTATTTACACTCTATTGCACTGTGTACGGAATCTAATTCTATGTGGGAATGGTCTTTTTCCAGGTACTTTTGAGTAACCACAATATTTTTTGCAAACGCTAAACGTAATAAAACATTGCTTAAGATAAAATTGCGATTTTGAGCACAACAGCCATCGGAATATAAAATCACAGACAATAATTTCTGACTCAAAACCTTCTCTAGATGGTCTACTAATCATGAAGCAAAAACAGAGGTTTCAAGCGTGCTATTTGACTCATCGAACCAATAACACATTACTTTCTTAGTTGCTAAATTGTATAATATAAAATTCTGGACGCATAATTTAGTTTTATAATAAATAGCACTGGCTTAAAGATACGGGGCCAATTTTACCGATTCAACATCCTGCCTGAATACGTGACAAGCTCCAGCTGTGCATTACCTTTGTCAGTATCTTTCTCTTTCCTGGCTCGATGTTTTTTCAAAACATGTTGAGCGTATTTTTCATCGGTAATGCTTCCAGTTTTATAACTGCAACAAACGTCACACTGATCTTTCTTCGGGGTGATTAAGCTCAGATTGAGTTTCAAAAATAATTTGTCAAATAATTTACCGTCAAGGCATTCTCTACTCTCTAACTCACAATTCTCTTTATATGTGTTATAGAGAAAATTATCGGGAATATAACCTAAGTTAATTAAACGCGATAAAATCCGTAAAAGTAGTTTTATTCAATGAGAAATTTGGTTCTAAATATTCTCAAGATGATTTAGCACGACAGTAATGTGATTTTCTCTGGATTCTGGATTACTGGTGAAGTAGACAAATCGGGAGAAATAGCACAGTCTGTTTTTGTCACCCAATATCTGACAAACCAATCCATAATGCCAAGAGTGGTCAAGAACATTTTTTTACAGACTTGGTGGCGTACATTATCAGTCGTCAAAACATAAGTTCAACTATCAGTTCTTTTGAATGTTTCTGGATTTTTTGTAATTTTCTTTGGTACTTTATTAACGTGAGAAGTTATAAATGATCTTTGTTGCTCCCAGTTCATGTACTTCCAGAAAGTTTCAAACAAATATTGGCGCTGTTGTTCGTTTATATTGTCACATAATCTGAGTTTCGATTTCTTGCAAAAGGCAGAAATATCGTGTTTTTTATCTATCAATAATTTAACCATTTTCTCAAGATATCGTTTAGCGCCTACAAAGTTAGTGCCACAATCTGTCACAATATGTTGACATATTCCACGTCGAGACACGAATCTGTCTAGGGCGGCTAGAAACGCTTCTGTAGACAGTTCAGATACGAGTTCTAAATGAACTGCTTTTACACATAAACAAATGAACAAGCATATGTAAGCCTTACTGACCCGTGCGTTACGTCGTCTGTTTTCTTTTATAAGAAAAGGACCGCCAAAGTCGATCCCTACCTGTTGAAAACAGTAACCTTGTTGAGATCTACAAGGTGGCAGGTTGCCCATAGACGGCTGATAGGGTATAGGTTTAACCCGACAGCAAGTCATACACTTTGTTAAAATAGAACGAATAAGATTTCTAATTCCTAAAATCCAGAACTTGCGAACAAGTGATTGTAACGTGCGAGGTTCACATTCAAATACCGTTTATGATAATAGCTAATAATTAATTGAGATAAAATAGATTGTTTCGCTAACAAATATGGATGTTTTGTGTGCTCAGGTAAGTTGAAATTACTAAGTCGTCCACCCACTCGCATGAGTCCTAGGTTATCAATAAATGGAGACAACTTTTGTAAGTATATAGGTAGAGGCTTCTGCGATTTTAATTGAGACATCTCTTGATTGAAGCTGCCCCATTGGACATATTTAATAAGGCTAAACAGAGAGCACTTTACCTCATTCGTAGTCAAGTGACCTTTCTCGCGTTAGCTTTGTTGTTTGCGCGAATTAGAAATGAAGCGAAAGACCCATGCCAATACTCCTTGTAGTCGCGATAAGGATGAATACCGATTTAATAACACCTTCATAATGTCTTTATCAGATTCCCGAGATTGAGCAATCAAAGTGCGTGTTCTCAACTCTGGCAACTCATCCTGGGGCTCACACCGACTTTGAGCTGGCTAGTGATCTGGACCACTAAGCATCCAATCTGGTCCTGACCACCATCGCTTACAATTGACCAATTCTGCACACGAGAGACCTCGGCTAGGAAAGTCAGCAGGATTGTCCTGAGTCGAGACATGCCTCCAGGCAGAAGGTTCAAATGCGTCAGTTATTTTAACTACTCGATGCACAACAAAAGATTTCAATTTGTATGGCTCTGTATTGATCCATGCCAATACAGACAGCTGTCAGTGTAGGCAACAATATGAGATATATTTATTTTGGAAATAAGTAAAGTTTGCATGTGTACGTGATAACAAGAGTAATAATAATAATAATAATAAAAATTCTTTATTTTCTCCACAATCTAAAAACTAATATAGTTATGAACTGGGGTTAACACCAAGGAACAAAATTATTTAGATTGTGAAAGACTGGCGTCTGAGATAGGCTGAAAGCCTGTGTTTCAGAGCACCAGGTCTCTCCTCACAGGATGTAGGTCATATTGGTGCAGAATATGATGAAACTAGTAACAAAAAAAAAAGAAAAAAAAGAAAAGAAGGAAATGTTTTGTGTGTGTGTGTGTGTGTGTGTGTGTGTGTGTGTGTGTGTGTGTAAGAGGGTGCGTGTGCGCGTGAATGGCGTAAGTGTGTGGGTGGGTGTGTGGTTGGGTGTGTGTGTGTGTGTGTGTGTGTGTTTGTGTCGGAGTGGGTGTGTTGGGTATGAATATATTATAGTATATTTTATTTATAGTATATTTCCTACCTGATAGGATGAAGGAGAGATTCGGTCTCCTCATAGTTCATAGTCTGCAAATAATTAGAGACTTTAGATTTGCATAACAGTTTTGTAAGAGGAAAGATGTTGAGCTCACGTTGTAGTCTATTGTAAAGGAAGGGGCCCAAGAAACAGAAAAATCGTTGTGAGGTCACGGTTTTGAACGAGGTTGAACGTACTACCAGGTGATTTCTCTGGGAAGACAGTAAAGAGGGATCATAGCTGCAGCTACTATGTTGTTTGAGGACAGTTAATAAAATAAAGAGTTGGCGCACGGAAAGAACCTCACAATACTGGTAAAGATCGAAGGTTGGTGATAACAGGGGCTTAAACGTACAGACTTTGAGGACCGCTCTTTGGGCTCTTTCCAACTTGATTAGTATTGACTTACTCGCGCCACCCCAGGTTGTTAAACAGTAAACTATAAGTGACTGACAAAGTGCTAAGTAGACTGATCTGACCAGACACGGATCTGCGACTTGGCGAAGATTTTTAAAAACAAACATGAGTTTTCGGAGTCTACAAGCGGTGAGGTTGATGTGGGGCTGGAAGGTCAGTTTACTGTCTATAATAATACCTAAATATTTTGTGGAATCCGAAGAGGTAAGAGGTAGACAGTTACATGAGAAGGAGGGGAGGTCAGAATGGGAATGAGCAATTAAGCGAAAATTGTCAAATGCATTGAGTGGAATGCTGTGAAGGGAAAAGGTGATATACTGAGTTTTTTTGGAATTGAGAGTGAGTAGATTTGTAAGGAGCCAGAGGGAGACTAAGTCTAAACCGGATTGGGCAAGATGGAAGGTATCTTTCCAGGAGCAGGCTGAGAAAGTTAGCGCGGTATCGTCTGCAAAGGAGATAATCTTACAGCCAGGGATTTTGAGAGAGCAGAGGTCATTGATGTAGACCAAGAAAAGCGTAGGGCCAAGAATGCTTCCCTGGGGGACACCGTAATTCATGGATAGTTCAGAACTCACTTTTCCATTGATAATGACAGCCTGGTTACGGTTTGAAAAATAGCTTCGGAAGAGAGATAGTTGGGTACCTCTGACACCCATTGCCTCCAGCTTAGTCAGGAGAATGGGAATGGAAACCGTGTCAAACGCCTTGGCCAAGTCGAGGAAGACCGATAGGCATTTATTACCCTTGTCTAAGTTTCTGATCACATGATCAGTAAGAGAGTGAACCGCATCTGCTGTGGATCTGCCAGATCTAAAACCAAATTGTCCAGGGGACAATAAGTTCATTTTCTCTAGGAAATCGATTAACTGGTTATTGATCAGTCTCTCCAGTATTTTAGACAAGGCGGGTAAGACAGAAATGGGGCGGTAATTGTTGGGCTGGCTTCGATCCCCATTCTTGTGAATGGGGTGAACTAGGGCTTTCTTGAGGGCATCAGGGAAGCAACCTGATGAAAAACTCAGGTTGCATATATGACATATAGCAGGAACAAGTAAATCCTTTCCGTATTTAAGGATAGATGAGGGAATATTATCCCACCCGACCGCACAGTTTTCCTTGAGCGATGAGATGAGGGAGTCGACTTCGGATGGAGTGGTATTGAGGAGGACAAAGGTCTCATTTGAGCAAGATATTGGGAATTTTTGGGGGGAGGGAGTGGAGGCAAGAAGTATATCCTCAGCGAGAGATTTACCAATATTGGCAAAAAAAGCATTTGTACTATCTAGCGATTGGGAGGTAGTGGACGTAGAAGTGAGTGAGAGAGTGTAACGTAGAGTGTACGCACAACTCCAAACGATTAACTGTTAGAGGTGTAATCGGAGCCACTTTAGATTTAGAAATCAAAAGAGAAACTTGTTTTTGATCATCGATGCTTGATCGGAGATAGACACAGCACCCATATGCTTTGGTTGATCCATCGCAAAACCCAATAAGCTGGTGTGTAGCTGCTAAGTCAATCACGGTTTTACGAGGGATTTTTATCGATTTTATATTAGATAAGTCAGACACAAATGAGACCCAATCGTCACACAGATTGGCGGGAATGATTTCATCCCAAGACACTCCAATACGCCATAAGTTTTGAAGAAGAAGTTTAGCTAAAAGTATAAAAGGTGAAAGCCAACCCAACGGATCATAAATACGAGTACTAGCTACGTGGGACAGGATTGAACGTTTCGTAAACTCCACATTCACAGGAGAGACGGAGTAAGTGAAATAGTCTTCCTCAGGATCCCATTGAACTCCCAAAACCTTAAGCGTTATTGAACTATCATCAGAAAATGTCTTCGGACACTGACAATGTTCCATGGGTAACGATCGAAGAAATAAAGGGTTGTTACTGCTCATCTTACGCAAATCTAGCTGGGCACAATTAAGGAGATTGATTAAATCTTCTTTAAGCTGAGAGGCTGCTTCGACTGAGGAAGCACCTGTAGTAATATCGTCCATATAAGTGTGATGCCGAAGAGCTTCAGCAGCAAGAGAAATCTGATCACCGTGATCTGTAGCTAACTGATGTAATGTTCGTATCGCTAAATAAGGCGAGCTTTTGACTCCGTATGTGATCGTAAGAAGTTCAAATTCTTGAACAGGCAAGAAAGGGGATTCACGCCATAGTACGTGTTGCCACACTTGATCCTCAGGCCTTATTAAGATTTGCCAGTACATCTTCCCGGGCTGTTGGCGGTGATGCACAGCGAATGTCATCGTTGCCTTCTATTTGGTGCCTCTGCTTCAGTGTCCCGGTTGCAGTGACCGGAACGGGCAGGAGTACCCCCCATCGCGGGGGCAAGATGGCGCCTCAGCGCCCTTCTGTTGTCGACGGTGAGCGTGGTGGCATCTGGTGGCAGACGGCGTCGGTATTGTCCGACGGGCCTCCTTCCAGACCGACAGTCCACGCCATGGCTCCCCTTCCTTGCGAACGAGTGATCGGCATCTTGATTCTGAAAATTCTGCAACTTTAATACGGTAGTGACTATGTATCCGGTTCCGAAATACAAACGGATGAAGGATCCGGCTCGAAGGACCAGCGAATGTGCCGGACGGGCGTAACTCTCCGGAGTAAATGTTGTCGAAGTTACTCCGCGAGTCGCTCACGTCCTACACCTATAGGTTCCGGAGGATACTTTCACTGCCGCCTCTGTGTGTGCTGCTGGAAAACTGTGGACTGAGGTTCAAAATTAAAATGCACGATTTATAAATTAAAATAGCAAGGGAGTGGCCAGCGGTTCGACTGATTAATTTGTCGCGAAATTTTATAACTATTTTTTATCGACCACGGTTGTTGAACACGGTTGGTCAACTACGGTTGTTCACTATCGGTTGGTCACTATATATTTCAAAAGATTCAATTAAAATGTGCGGTAGTATTAAAATATCTATTGGTAATATCAAAATATCTATTGGTAGTATCAAAATATCTACTGGTAGTATCAAAATATCTATTGGTAGTATCAAAATATCTATTGGTAGTATCAAAATATCTATTGTTAGTAGCTGGTTTTCTAATACTACTGACTAGCAGCTATTAATCAACTAAAACTAGTTGATTTTATCACTTGTGTAACTGCGAATATCAGTTACCACTTTTTTCGTCTAGCTAACACTTTTCACTATATGTAACTGCGAATTTTCAGTTACTACTTTTTTCGGCTAGCTACCACTTTTTCACTATATGTAACTGCGAATTTTCAGTTGACACTTTTTTCGGCTATGTGTAACTGCGATTTTCAGTTACGACTTTTTTCGGCTAGCTAAACTTTTTCTAATTCACTATTACTGTTCACTATGTTCTGCTACTAGTCACTTCAGCTACTACCGGATACTACTGCTTGTCACTGGTAGTTCTTCCTACTACAACGTTACTGGGATTCGCCCCCATAAGGTAGACTTCGGCTATACTGTATAGTGAGCCGCTTGCCATTTTCCATTTTGCCTCTTTATTTTTAAACATTTTCACTATGTAATTAACACAAATTGCAATATTTTTTATACAAGGCTAATTTTTACACTAACACGCTATACATCATTAAATAGGTATTTTGGTCCTTTATCAGTATATGATAAAGGTTATTCAATATATTTACATTTAAAAAAGTTATTAAATCAAATGTCCCAAATTTTCACAACAAATGGGTACATTAATTCTTTAATTTTTCTATATTTATCAAATGCGTCTATTTATACAAATTATTTCTTTACTATCGTAATCTATATATCATATGCTAACTAAATATCATTTACAACTCTTTTAAAACACAAAAATATTCTCATTATTTTCAGTACAAACTATTGCGCAGTTATTTAAACTTCAAGAAAGTTCTACGATATGACGCGCCGTGATTGGTCGACTTTTTCTTAAATGCGTAAAGTTGTTTATATCAACTATTATTAAAACGACATTCTATACAGATATATTAAGAGTTGTAAACACACTGTAAAACTATATTAATACACAATTTGCTCGATTTCGTTGGTAATTTCACTTTTTATACATAACAATATTCTTTCATCACTTTTTTCTTAAAGTCTTTAGGCCGTCGCGAACTGTATGACTAGCTGCTTTTATTTTTGGAATGTTAAGTTTAAGATTCTGTTTATTATTAGTGCATTTATTAAATTGTATATACAAAGATTTGTCTAAATTAATTTTTAAATTATGTATGTCAACCCAATTAATTAAAGTATCTATTGTATTATTTATGTCAGCTTCGTGGTCACTCATATTATTTTTTTTTTATTGGAAGTCACGATTATTGAAATGTCATCAGCAAATAGAATACATTTATGCTTCGTCATATTGACAATGTCATTTAAGTACAACAAAAACAGAATTGGACCGAGAACACTTCCCTGTGGAACGCCATATTTATTGTTTCGGTATTCGGACGAGTACGGTATTATGTCCCCATTTACATCTGCTTCAGTAACAATAACACATTGTTGCCTATTATAAAGATATGATTTTATCCATTGAAGCGTTGGTCCTCTAATTCCAATCTTTTCCAATTTCTGTAACAATAGGTCATGTGAAACTAGCTCAAAGGCTTTAGATAGGTCAAAAAATAGTCCCGTGGTAAAATTATTATTATTGATATTTGATAGTATTATTTTTATGAATGAAAAAATCGCCAAAGTTGTAGATTTATCTTTTTGAAAGCCGTACTGTTCGTTTGATATAATGTGATATTTATTACAAAATTCAATAAGTCTTTTATACATGTGTAGGAAGGATAAGTGAGTATAGTACAGAGACTAATTTTGTAGTTATGAATAATAATTAATTCGTTTACACGAATTAATTATCCAACGAGTCGAGGATAAACTAGTAACGGAATACGACAAGCGTACCGTTCCACGTCAGAGCCAAGACTGTCTTAACGGCGGCCGCTCAGTCCGTTTTATACAAGCAGGACGGGCGGCAACGCAGGTGCAATGCCGCAGGTGTGCGGTACACGTGTCGTTTACAAAAATTCTGTCTAGCTAGACCGACGCCACCACATCTACAACGGTGCAGGTGCCGTCACATGCATTTTTCATATATTTTTGATATAACGGATATTAAGGTTATTGGTCGATAATTATTAATATCATATTCCTCTCCTTTTTTAAACAGCGGCTTAACTATTGATAGTTTCAATTTATCTGGAAAGATTCCACACGAAAATGAAAAATTAATTAAATATGTCAAGATTTCAATTAATTCAATCATACATGTTTTTATTATTTTTGTGTTTACGTCATCGTAGCCTTCAGAGCTAGTATTTTTTAGTAGCATTATTTCCTGTTGAATTGAAAAAAAGAATGTTTTTGTTTTAAAGTTTTATTACATTTAATTATAATATATATGGGTCCATTCTGTTTGATAATTTGTTACCATCTTGTAGGTAGTGACATAATAGAATATAAACGTTGCCGTCGAAATCTTGGGATTTTGATTAAAAAAAATGCGACAAGTAGTTTTATTTGATATATTCAATACCAAAAATTTGAAGGAACATGGATTTAGTCATCCCATTTATAATGGAAAAAAATTATAAACTTAAATATTAAAACCCCCAGAAAGCTTTCTTTTATAGAACACAAGCAACAAAAGAAAATAATGACTAAAACTTTTAAACCAGTTTTAAGTACTCAAGCAAATACTGGATTTTTAGGAATGTTAGTGTGTAATGAAAGTCTCAAACAGATAAAATCTTGTGATCTGGCGTTATCATGATGAAAGACCACTCCTTTTGTGATTATCAATGCCAGCCTTTTTTTTATTTCTATTTCTTGCTTATCTCATTATTAACTGGTAGTAGAGATCCGAATCGATGGTTTTACCCGGCGGTAAAAGCTCATGATAAACTTTCAATACCACCATACACACAGCATCATTTTATTGCGTGTTAAACGAGGTTTCGCTTTAGTCTGTAAACAAAACACATACCAATACAGGAAAAATCACGTTTCTTGTATGGTCTTCATACATGAAACGTGATTTTTTGGGTCCTTTAATATTTTACTTGTTTTCTTTTTTATTTTATGTTGTTATAGCAGCAATATAAATACACATTCTGTGAAAATTCTACATATTACGGTTCATAAGATACAGCCTACTGACAGACAGACGGAGCGATAGTGGAGACTTGGGTCCCGTTGATACTCTTTGGGTACGGAACCCTAATAAACGGCAATTATGTCATTTGAGCAATACTACAGAAATAAATATTAAATAATATAGAATTAGGTTATATTATAATAAGTTAAATATATTATATTATAAAATATAGTAACAATAAATTCACATATAAAAATCTCAGCCACGGGAACTTTATTTTTGCATTCGCGGCAACACTGAATAGTGAATAGCGTCATTACTGGTATATAGTGTATTATCTATGGTCATTAATATTTTGTGACTTATTTATGGCTCGTGTTATTTTATGTTAAAATTTCGAAATTGTATGCTACTTAATGATAGTATGTGATTCCAGTGTCTTTCTTATTTCTTGTAGTATTATTTTTACACAATTCAATACGTAAACTGGTATTTTACTTCGGATTATGATCTTCGGTACCGTAGCCTGCAACGCGACTGGCTCGGGTACGCCGATTTCGGCGTAGTATTTGCTGCCGCATTTTACATGAGCACCGGCGGTATCTAGTCAGAGCGCGTGATGACTTATTATTAATCTATGGTTACTTTATTATATAATTTACCTCTTAATTTTACATTAAAACTTCTTGCATAGACTTTTCAGAGATAAAATTCACATAAAAATATAATAATTTATGACAGATTTACGACTTGTACGGTGTTGAGAGGCCAACCGATTTGGGCGCTGTCACTACTTTTCGAATTACGGCTTCTGATTGTCTGAAATCTATATCATGTGGCCAATGGTTAGACGCGCAATAAGCATCTCCATCTAAAGGCATTCAATTGTGAAAACCGTCAATTTTCGACTTGAGCGGTGTTATAAGCTAAGGGACGATGTATAATTTTATAGATATAATAAAACAACCACATTGATTAAATATAGTTTAATTAAATTAAATTGTCAAAAGTATACATAGTAAAATTGTACTTAGGACTAAAGGGTAAACTAATCATTCCTTTGATCAATGTATTGAATAAAAGTTAAAATAACGAATTTTCATTTTACATAGAAACTTTTTTAGGAAATCTCGATTGGTTGTATCGATCGATGACAGCAAGTCAGCCGTTTCTTGGTTGATTAAAGATCGAGTTTTTAATTCCTCAATTACGCTAGATTGTTCAGCAACTTTTTTTTTTGCAAACGCCAGGTCTTTGATCTTAAAGCATCTAGTTTCTTCCTCATATTATCGCGTAATAACGTCTTCTTTTCCAATTTCTTAATTAACTTCTTTTTACGTGGAGTTATCTCAACTTCCGGCACTGCCATAGGTATATCTTGTGTCTTTTTTTATAGTATAGGGTGACAAGCGAGCACACAGTCCACCTGATGGTAAGTAGTTGCTGTGGCCCATAGACATCTACATCTATCCTCGTTTGCGAATCAAAATGCAGATGCGTTGTTATCCGTGAGGACTAAGATGGAATGCCTCTTTTCCAGTTAAAAGGGTCTCCAGTTCTCTACACTCACCATATGATACACAGCAATGTCAAGCTGGCATTTTACGGTGGTATTCTGTGAGAGCGTGGTCCTTCCCCGGTCGAGCCGACCCATTGATGCTACAACTAAAAATAAAAATGATAACAAATGTAAAGCAACATGGACCATTATCAAAAAAAGAAATATCTAACACATATGTCAAGAAAAATATAGAAACAATTATAGCTAATAATAAAGTTCTTACGAATCCTGTAGATATAGCTACTGCTTTTAACAATCATTTTATTGATTTGACCCGTGAATCAACAACACACACTACAGCGAAAAATGTAACCATTAACAGCGCGAATGTCAACTCTATGTTTCCTAGACCTATGTCTGAAAATGAGGTTAGAAGGGAAATAATGCTATTAAAAAATACTAGCTCTGAAGGCTACGATGACGTAAACACAAAAATAATAAAAACATGTATGATTGAATTAATTGAAATCTTGACATATTTAATTAATTTTTCATTTTCGTGTGGAATCTTTCCAGATAAATTGAAACTATCAATAGTTAAGCCGCTGTTTATAAAAGGAGAAAAATATGATATTAATAATTATCGACCAATAACCTTAATATCCGTTATATCAAAAATATATGAAAAATGCATGTATAAAAGACTTATTGAATTTTGTAATAAATATCACATTATATCAAACGAACAGTACTAGTACAGAACAGTAAAGAATATTACAGTATTTATAATAAACTAGCTATTGCCTACGGCTTCGTTCGTGTTTTTTGAAAAGCTTATAGCACTCAGGCATATTGTAGCTTCCTATTAGTGAAAGAATTATTGATTGAATGGAGATAAGTAGTTTCAGAGATTAGCGAGTTCAAACAAACTCTTCAGCTTTATAATATTAATATTTGTATTATATGTATAAAGATATTTATTATTTTTATTATTAAAATTCAAATTTTCTTGCGTTTTTTAGAATTTGCAGGCCCGAGTTAGGTGGTATATTTAACAAAATATGAAACAACATATGATTCGCGATCGTAGCGATTATGTGTTTACAGAATTATTATCATTAAAATCACCAATACAACCCTGTAAGTTCATATTACCCATAAGATCATATTTTTCTGAAAAAACTCATTCAAATTGAATCCTTGAATGTCAAAAGTAGGTATAAATATTAAAATTGTACTTAGGACTAAGGGCTAACCTAATCAGTCCTTTGATATATGTATTGAATAAAAGTTAAAATAACGAATTTCGTCTTCTTTTTCAATTTCTTTCTTATATTCTTTATACGTGGAGTTATCTCAACATCCGGCGCCGCCATAGGTATATCTTGTGTTTGAAATATAATAAAGGATATTATTGTATTTATAACAAAGTAGCTGTTGCCTACGGCTTCGTTCGTTTTTTTTTTGGATAAAAAGCCTATAGCACTCAGGCATACTGTAGTTTCATATTAGTGAAAGAATTATTGGTTGAATTGAATTGGGGTAAGTAGTTTCAGAGATAGACGCGTTCAAACAAACAAATTCTTCAGCTCTATAATATTAGTATAGTATAAATATTTGTATTGTATGTATAAAGATATTTATTATTTTTATTATTTACGGTAAGTAGTAAATACTTACCGTAAATAATAAATACATATAAAAATATCTATACTGCTTTAAAGATAAAAATGTTTAAGTATGTATATGTATAAACGGCTACACACACATCATCTACAAGAATCAATTTTCATAAAATAGACTGATCAAGAATAAAGTTACCACAGTACTTTCTATTTCAATTTCCATAGCAACTTTTTCTGACAGTAAAGATAGGTTAGTAGGATCATGAATATCTATCAGGGATGAATCGTCAAGCTGAAAAATATGATTATTATTTTAAATTAACATTTATCACCCAAATAAATAAGTAGGTACATGTTATAATATAAAATAATATTATAAAAAAAGTTCATCATGGAGGAACTCTCCTCTTTCCACATGAAGTTGGTCAACCGACGACCCCTTGGGTTCCGTTGCCCTATTCCGAATTTCCCTACCTTCAGCTCACCGATATCTTTTGTGCCTAGTTTTGCGTTAGTCTCCCATTTACCATTGTATATCTGATAGTGTTAAAAGAAGAAGAAGAAGTGTCTGCGGGATATCTTACTATCTCTGAGTTTCGGAGGAATGCGCTAGAGATATCCTCATACCTACATCTTCTCCATCTCCTTAGGATGTGCCGAGGTTGGTGCGTAAACCTGTATGACCTTCAACGAATAGTTTTTTTTTTTATTCTGAGTGTAAGGTACACAACACAACCATGTCGAAACCCTCCTAATATTTACAAAGTCGTTAAAGAGACTTGTGGACACGTCTTTGGGACAGATGGTCACAAAATGTTTCCGATTTCGAGAATTACCGTATCCTTCCCCTCTTGGACCTCAGATAATCCTATAATAATATTCCAGCGCAACTTGTCTATATCTTCTTCCAGCTCCAGGATCTCCTCGTCAGTCTTCAGGGTACGTGCGTTATATGTTGCCAGGTGGAGTCGTCTTAGTTGGCAACCAAACCTCCACCGGAGATCCTTAGCACCCTCTACCCCGCCGTTGCCATGGTTGCCACCGTAACCAGGAATAGCGGGCCGGAGATTGGGGACCGTCTCCTTGTATTACTGGTCATGGGGGATGGTTGGATGGGACCATAGTGGACACGCTCGGCAAGCGGGTGAGCAACCGTAGTTTTTTATTATAGTTTTGCCGTTATCAGAGGGATGCTGCTGCCCATCTCCTGTGTCAGTTTCCCTCTGTTGCCTCTTACCACACCCACGGGAAGATAAGGGGTAGTGCATATTCTTACACCGCCATTACACGGTAAGGAAAAGACGTTGGAGGGATTGACTTCTACATCTTTACATATAAATAAAATTGAAGTGTCTGTCTGTAATATCGAGTTACTGCTTTATTTAAACCCAGCGAGTTCAGTGGCAAAGCTAGGGCTCCAAACTAGGGCAAGCCCAAGGTATGTTATTAGCAGTTTTATAAAAAATTACCTTTTCTCTTTTTCAATTTTACCTTTTCCCTCGCCGATTAGCGCTTTAACACACTCCAATTCATCACAAGAAAAACTATTACCCTCCATTTTCACTATAAATCTAAAAAAAAGTATAAATTTCGAACTCAATATTGCGAGTTTCATTCGCACAAGTGTAAACACACAGAGTAAACATTGCAATGTGAAGTTGTGAAGTGAACTTTGCAAACGCTCGACAACTTCACACTGAAAGCGTGGCTTCTGATCTTCATACTGATTGATACATAAACAATCGTAGTTATATTTCGTTATAGAACACTTTGCCACAGGTTAGAAAGGGAGCGATCGTCTTCTAGAAAGCCCGGTAAAAAGCCCACGCGTGCGAGAGAGACGACTAATCGCTCAACTCAACTCCTTTTTTATGACAGCAATATCGCGCAGTAAAGCAATCTGCCAAGTGTTGACGTTACATAATAAGGCTACGAGGTCACGACCTGTGTAGAACAGAGGAGCGCTTTGAAACAGTTTACGAGTTATTTTATTAGTTGATATTATTAATAGGGCACGCCGGGCTTCTCGGCTTGTATGGAAGCTTCGCTACCGAGCGAGTTACTTGCATACCATTAAGACATGGATAAACATTATTGAAATGTTTGTTTGCAAGTCTGTCTGTCCGGGCTAGTCATTTGAATAGCTTCATGGACTGAAATCAAACTTCACAAACAGATATAGTGCGATGCCAGGAGTGACGTAGACTACAGTATACAAGTCTTCGACCTATATAAAATTTAACAAAAAGTTCAAACAATCGTGAAGTAAACCTAAGATTAAAAAAAAACAAAAGTAGTGATGTAAATGTCCTCTTTGTAAATGTCTTTCACTTTAATTTATAGTTAGCTGTGGCAGCAGGCAGCAGGAGTTTAATGTTTCAGTTTCACTCCGAATTCAGTCTGGACGTTTTACAGTGTAAATATGAAATGTATTAATAACTTGACTACTAGAACGAGTAGAAAAACTTTTCCGTGCCTTGAATTGTACTAATTGAAACTGCATTTATTCTGAAGAAGCTAATTCAAAAACAAAAAAAATCTTTAAAATATGAAACAAATGGGAGGTTAGTGGAAACAGACCAGACAATGTTATTCTTTATTTAATTAATTGCTAATGTTTTTCCTTTTTTCGTTTCGATGTTTATGTGTTCTTGTTAGAGAGCAACTATGGCAAATATCCACCCTATGAGTGAATCCGTGGGGGAGGCCTATGTTGACTTTTTTTTGTAACGATAAATGTCGAAACGAATAAATAAAAGTATAAACTAGTATGATTTAAATAAAAAAAAGTCTTTTTTTATATGAGAGGGGGCAAACGAGCATGCGGCTCGCCTGATGGTAAGTGACTACCGCCGCCCATGAACAACTGCAACACCAGGGAGGGAATTGCAGATGCGTTGCCGGCCTTTTAAAAAGGAGTACGCTCTTTTCTTGAAGGTCCCTAAGTCGTATCGGTCCGGGAAAATCGCTGATGGTAATCGATTCCACAAGGAAGTCGTGCGAGGAAGAGAACATCTTCTAAATCGCACAGTGGTGGACCGCCAATCATTCAGATGGTGTGGATGGTATCGGGAGTTCTGCCGCGATGTGCGTTCGTGAAATTTAGCGGCTGGGATTAATCCGAACAACTCTTCAGAGCACTCCCCATGGTAGATGCGAAAGAAAATGCAAAGGGATGCAACATTCCTTGGCAGTGCCAATGAATCGAGCCGATCGGAAAGGGCTTGGTCGTCGAGCCGCTCTGCGGTGGATGCGTTCAAGTGGAAGGAGCTGGCACTGGGGAGCCCCTGCCCAGAGATGGGAACAGTATTCCATGTGAGGCCGAACCTGCGCCTTGTAAAGTGTGCAGGCGGTGTGCCGGCATGAAATACTGTCCCGCTCTGCTGAGCACGCCAAGCTTTTTAGAGGCCAATTTGGCCTTCTCTTCCAAGTGACCACGAAACTGCACGTCACTCGATATGTCGACTCCGAGGATACCGATACTGGCTGAGGCAAGAAGGGGAGTGCCTTGAAACTGAGGAGATACGACAAAGGGGTTCTTTTTAGCGGCAAACTTGTGTCTTCTGAGGATTTAAGTGAACTAGATTTAGTCGCCCCCAATCCGAGACTTTGTTCAGCAAAGACTCGACTTCAGACACAAGTTTGTTCCGGTACTCGGCGACGTTTTCCCGAGAAATATTGGCACGGCCGGTGTATAGAGCATCACCAGTGCTGTCATCCGCATAGCAATGAATGGTCAAATATTTCCACTAACCACTCGGTACATATTTCAAGGTTAGATTTCACTTGGTTGTTTCTTTGGTTTTTGAATTAGCTTCTTCAAAATAAATGCAGTTTCAATTAGCACATATGGCACGGAAAGGTTTTTCTACTTGTTCAACAGTTATATAAGGAACTCATGACAAATGGATTTTTATCTAGTATACATTTCATCATCATCATCAGAACATAGGCCTCCCCTAAGGAATGCCACAAAGCACGGCCCTGAGCCACCTGCATTCATCGACTTCCTGCATATCTTACCAGGTCGTCACTCCATCTAGTGGGGAGACGCCCAACACTTCGCCTGCCGGTACGAGGCTGCCACTCGAGAAACATTTTTACCCCATCGGTTGTCGGTTCTTCGAGCTATATGGCCGGCCAATTGCCACTTCAGCTTACTAATACGTTGGGCTGTGTCGGTCACTCTGGTTCTATTGCGGATATCCTCATTTCTGAATTTATCACGCAGAGAAACTCCAAGCATAGCCCTTTCCATAGCTCGCTGAGCGACTTTGAGCTTCCTCATCCGGCCAGCAGTGAAGGACCACGTCTCAGTTCCGTATGTCATCTGGCAACACGCACTGGTTGTACAGTCTCGTTTTCAAGTTTTGAGGTATACCTGACGAGAAGATGTGCAGTAATTTCCCGAACGCTGCCCAACCGAGTTGAATCCGCCGATTGACCTCTCGGTCGAAGTTGGACTTACCTAGTCGGACTATTTGTCCCAGGTAAACATACTCGTCAACAACTTCGAGCTTAGTGCTCCCAACAACTACCGGCATAGGTGTGACATGGACATTAAACATGATCTTTGTTTTGTCCATGTTCATCTTAAGACCTATCCGTTGGGAAGCACTATTAAGGTCATTGAGCATAGTGCTTAGGTCCTCCAGCGATTCTGCCATAAGGACTATATCGTCGGCAAATCGAAGGTGAGTGATGTACTCGCCATTGATGTTGATACCGTATCCTTTCCAGTCCAGAAGCTTGAAAACATCTTCCAATGCAGCGGTAAAGAGTTTCGGGGATATGACGTCACCCTGTCTTACACCTCTCTGCAATTGGATAGGTTTCGTACTCTGGTTCTGTACTCGGATAGCCATCGTAGCCCTACTGTACAAGCACTTCAACACTTCGATATACCGACAGTCAACTTGGCATCGCTGAAGGGACTGCAGCACCGCCCAAATTTCGAAGGAATCAAAGGATTTCTCATAGTCCACATACGCCAGACATAGTGGCAAATTGTACTCCTCGGACTTCTGTACAATTTGCCGAAGGGTATGTATGTGGTCTATGGTGCTAAAGCCTTTTCGGAAACCGGCTTGTTCGGGAGGCTGGAAGTCGTCAAGTCTGCGCGCGAGACGATTCGTAATGACTCTCGAAAACAGCACGTAGACGCGGCTCAGAAGGGAAATCGGTCTGTAGTTCTTCAAGAGAGCGTTGTCACCTTTCTTGAAGAACAAGACCACCGCACTTCTGCTCCACGCCTCCGGTGTAATACCACCATGGAGGACGGAATTAAAGAGCTTCTGAAGGACTTCAAGTACCGGTTTTCCACCCGCTTTCAGAAGCTCCGCTGTAATTCCATCCTCACCTGGGGCCTTGCCGGTTTTAAGGTGCTGGAGAGCCATTCTAATCTCGCTCAGACTGACGTCCGGGATATCATCGGAATAATGTCGGATAAGACTCGCTCTTGGATCGTTACTCACACTTGCGTGCGGCTCCAACGATGACGTGTACAGCTGCCCATAGAACCTCTCAATCTCACTCAAAATCTCAGGTGCCCCGGAAACGATGCTGCCACATTCTGTCTTCAGCTTTGACAGTTGGCGCTTTCTGGCAGACAGATCTCTGGCAAAGACTTTGGAGCCTTGGTTCCGCTCGATCGCTTCTTCAATACGAGCTGTATTGAAGTTGCGTAAGTCCCGCCGCATGCATTTGGAGATCTGTCTGTTCAGTTGCCTGTATGCTGTCAAATCTGTTGAAGAATGTAGCTTCATCTCCCGTCTAACAGCCATGAGATTAAGAGTTTGATCGGAGAGTTTTTGTGTTCTTCTGCGGCGGGTCTTGCAGAACTTAGCTCCGACCGCATGGACAGTTTCCACGAGCTTGTCATTCAAATCGTCCACTTCATTGCAGTCTTCTAGGCACTGAAAACGGTTTTGTAACTCGAGCTGAAAGGTTTCGGGACTTTGGATTAGAGCACGAGGGGGACGGAGCGTTGACTTCATTAGACGAGACCTCTCCAACTTAACGTTTAGGTTCAGTGTGCCTCTAACCATTCGGAGATCGCTGCCGGTTTTCACCCTCGCGATCACTGAGACATCACTGAACAGTTGTCGTCTGGTCGTCATAATGAAGTCAATCTCATTTTTTGTCGAACCGTCGGGGCTCGACCAGGTCCACTTCCTGTGGGGCCGCTTCTGGAAGAAAGAGTTCATCATAAAGAGTCCCTCTTTCTCCATGAAGTCAGCCAACTGCTGGCCCCTTGGGTTCCGTTGCCCTATTCCAAATTTCCCTACTTTCAGCTCACCGTTCTCTCTTGTGCCTAGTTTTGCGTTGAAGTCTCCCATTAACACTGTATAATGGGTTTTGGAGGAATGCATGTCTCTAAGAGATATTCTCATACATTTCCTCCACCTCCTCATCGGAGTGTGCCGAGGTTGGTGCGTAAACCTGTATGACCTTCAGCGAATACCGTTTCGTGATTCTGAGTATAAGGTACACAACCCTCGTCGACACACTCTCAATCTTTACAACGTTGTTAACGAGAGACTTGTGGACGATAAATCCAACACCTCCTTGGGACAGATGGTCGCCCTCCCGGTAATAGAGCATGTTGCCGGATTCGAGAATTACCGTTTCCTCCCCCTCTCTTCGGACTTCGGATAATCCTATAATATGTCAGCGTAACTTGTCTATCTCTTCTTCCAGCTCCACAATCTTGTCGTCAGTCCTCAGTGTGCGTGCGTAGTATGTTGCAAGGTCGAGTCGTCGTAGGTGGCAACCGAACCTCCACCGGAGATTCTTAGCACCCCCTGCCCCGCCGTTACCATGGTCGCCACCGTAGCCAGGAATAGCGGGGCCGCCGGGGACTGTGGGCCGTCTCTTACTAAGTTTATCTATTTGGGGGGTATGTGCCATAGTTGCCACGCATGGCGAGAGGGTTGGCAACCGCAATTTTTTTATTGTATTTTTGCTGTTATCAGGAAGATGCTGCTGCCCATCTCCTGCCTGTTTCCCTTTGTCTCCTTTTACGACACCCACGGAAGATATGGTGTAGTGGATATTCTTAACCGCCACTACACAGCAAGTATACTTTTATATTTATATAAAACACGTTTACATAATATTGCACATATTTTCCCAGATCTCTCACAAAAAAGGTTCTGCTCAAGTCATATGTGTTTGCAAAGTACTTTTTGTAATACACTTATATTCGCAGATATTACACGAAAAGGGCTTTTCTCCGGTGTGTATTCTCATATGTGTTTGCAACACATCTTTTCTAATACATTTATATTCACAGATATAATATCTGTGAATATAAATGTATTAGAAAATACATTTATATTCACAGATATTAAATGAAAAAGGTTTTTCTCCAGTATGTATTCTCATATGCCTTTGCAAAGCACTTTTTGTAATACATTTATATTCGCAGATATTACACGAAAAGTGCTTTTCTCCGGTGTGTATTCTCATATGTGTTTGCAACACATCTTTTCTAATACATTTATATTCACAGATATTAGTAGTGTAGTTGGACCACTTCTAGACCACCTGAGTCAGACGTGGTTTAACGACGTTCGTCGACGCCCGATCCTAAAAAAAAAAAAAAAAAAAAAAAAAAAAAAAAAAAAAAAAAAAAAAAAAAGGTTTTGGCATGCTCTGATCACGAATCCGCGGTCCATTTTTGTGTAGAATGCACGGTTCCGGAGATGTGTAGATCAATTAGCTAATATCTAATTGATATCCGGTAAGGGCCTCCACCGTCATTAGCGTCCCATTGTTGTTCTTATTTCTATTGTTCTATTGTTCCTTAATCACCTTCATTGCAGCGTGTGCGTCGACTATATCAGTGCTATTGTTTATTATAATTCTTTGTTTATACAACGCTAATCTGGATCATCAATAAAACACATTACATAATTTTGTTACAATTTTTATTTATAAAATACAAAATCTTATTAATTATTATCTATAAAATAGGAGCGAAACATCTCATCCACTAAAATATCGTTGTACAATGTGTTCCTTGTAAATATACTCGTAAAACTATGTATTGAACATCCTTGAAACTTATATAGTAAATACATTAAGCAATATTCGCCACAAACTGAAGTCCACTCATTCTGAATCCTATCAACATTCCAGTTCCATCTTTTACAATTCCTTTTTAAAAACTCTAGATGATATCGTACAGGTGATCGTCCATATGAATCAAAATATTGACCGACGTCATTCGTATCGATATATAAAGCTACCCAATGTGACCCTGGTTTATCATCTGTATCCAAATTACATATTATATACGTTGGTACGTGGGTATACATAGGCAGTCTATTAGTTGCATAAACATTATTTTCTAGACTGGGGTGAATCTTTTTCAGATGTTGTTGTACATCTAGTGTATCCATGATATTACTGCTATTAGTAGATTATTACAGTACCTAGCTACTCAATGAATAACATAGGAATGGTCAATTATAGTGATTTCTACATATTAAATTGCATTTTTGTGATATACAAATCGTACTTGAGTCATTGATCACCAAACAAAACACAATACGAAGAAATGTTGAGATAGGCAACGGAAATGTGAGATAAACTGATATGTTTCTAAATATTAAATTGCATTTTTGTGTTATACAAATCGTACTTGAGTCATTGATCACCAAACAAAACACAATACGAAGAAATGTTGAGATAGGCAACGGAAATGTGAGATAAACTGGTTGACGCATAAAGTAATTATCAACTCATTACGGAAATACTTTAGATTAGAATTTTTACGTACTGGTGGTATATAAGACCAACAAACGCAGTCATCGAGTTAGTGTACGGTCGGTTGGCTACAGTGGATCTATCAATAGTACATTTGTGTTACTTCAATACACCAAAGGCTATGGATGTAAGTGTTTATTCTATTGACTAAATTACTTTTTTTCTGTTATTTTCATGTGTGTGTATTATTTTATTTAAATATTGTGTATGTATATGATTAAGCCGTGGTAACTCAGATGGTTAGCGCTAGCTGTAAATTTCACAGTACGCGACCCGGGTTCGATCCCCGCCAGCACCAATTAAATTGTTAATAGCAATTTTAAGTGCTTATTACCACGTGCTTGGTGGTGAAGGAAAACATCGTGAGGAAACCTGCATGTCTGAGAAAATTTCGAAGGCATGTGAAGTTCGCCAACACACATTGAGGGAGCGCGGCGGACATTTCCTTGCTCTAAAACCCTCTCAGAAATGAAAGGAGGCCTATGTTCAGCAGTGGACTTTAATAGGCTGTAACTTTAACTTTTTTAACTTTTATGATTAAGTGTTAACAAATTGATATTAACATGATAACTGTGTTATCATGTTAATATCAATTTCGATGAAGATACCTATAAACAGTATTACTACTCGCCACTCTCCCCTCAAGAAGAGAGTGATAACCTCGTCATTAATAATAACACATGCGATGGTGGAAAAAGAAAATCGCAATCGATTGATCATTTTTTTGAAGCTGAATCAAAAATAAAAAAGAGGAAGGGAAAACTTCAGTGAAGTGTGCACCAGTGCTTTTTTCTCCACAATCATGGAAGAGAATACGGAACTATTCAATAGCGAATTAAATCAGGAGTTGTCTAAAGTTTGTGAAGAAATGGAGAGGGGTCAACTGTTCGATTCGTCATACGATGATGAGTTGTATCATCACTGTGCGATGGTTGAAACACAGTTTAAGTATGTAAAATAAACATTCATTTCGATCATAATTTACATATTGTCTTATACAGTTTTTAATAAATTTAAACATTTTAGCAGTCAACCACTACAACTTGGAAGAGGAACGAAGCGAACGTGCAGCAAAGAATCCAAGATCATCAAAAAACCAACAGCGGAAGCAGAAGCGCATACCTCTGCAGGGAACAGTATCAGTAACGATGATCAAGTGGAATGTCCAACGTGCCATATATTTATCAAGAAACGGTATTTAGCTAATCATTTTAAAAGTAATGTTCATAAAAATAATCTTTTAAATTCACATAATTCTTTATCAAACGTTAGTGTTATTGAATCTGCTTTTGGAAATAGGATTTTAACTTATAAAATCAAGAGTAGAGTAGATCGTTCGACATGGGTAAATTTTGAAACTCCTGAACTATTTTTAAATTCTATTAAAGATGATATTTTATTTTTATTACAAGAGTGTATTCATCAACACATAATTTTTAAGGTCAACTTCATATTGCATGCTGATTTTGTTCAACAAACTAAAGATATTCATGATACGTTCGATTTTCAAACGCTTAACTATATTATTTGTCAAGGAGATGACTTAAATATTTTTCTTTCATCTTTAAATGATACAATTACTACTAAAATTAGTGCTTTCGAAAAAAAAGATAGTGGATGGAGTCTAAAAAACATAAAATCTATAGACATGAATGTTAATAAATTTAACCCCCTACGCGGTACTTCATACATAGATCTTCCTCGTGACATAAAATTAAAAAAGGCTGTTATAAATGTAAAAAACAAGGATTATTTTTGTTTTAAATGGGCGTTACTCTCGGCGTTATATCCTGTAAACAAACACACCGATCGGGTATCATCGTACGTTAAACATGCAAATAAACTTAAATTTGATGGTATTTCCTTTCCGGTTAAAATTTCTGACATAGCAAAAGTAGAGAAATTAAATGATATTAGTATTAATGTTTTTGGGTTAGAATATAATAAAGAAAAACGATGTAATTCTATAGTAGGTCCATTATTTTTAACAAAGTGTCGTAAAGATAGACATATCAATTTATTATTTTTTTCCAAGGATACAAAAAATCATTATTGCTATATAAAAAATTTATCGCGGTTAGTTAGTAAACAAATTTCAAAAGACGGTCACATCATGTACATTTGTGAAGCATGTCTACTTCGTTTTCCATCTCAGGAAAGGTTAAATAACCATGAACAATACGATTGTGCTCACATTTGTACAGTATTACCAAACAGTGAAACTTTAAAAAAAAAGAATTGGTTTGGTCAACCTATTTCAAATGATAAAATTAAATTTGATAGTTATGAAAAAAAGTTAAAGATACCATTCGTAGTTTATGCTGATTTTGAAGCATTTTTAAAACCAATAGAATCATGTTCTAACGATCCTTCCAAACCTTTCACTCATAATATTCAGAAACATGAAGTACATAGTTTTGGATATTATATAAAATGTTCATATGATGATAAATTATCAAAATATGTAACATATTGCGGACCCAACTGTGCACAAGTGTTTATGGAAAGTTTATCTAACAATCTAAAAGAAATAAATAGACTTCAAAAATATCCACCACTTCCGCTAACAAATGAAGACAAAAACCAAATTTCAAATGCAACCATTTGTCATATTTGTGAAACTGAGTTGGCAAAACATTTTTATGATTTTGATTGGTACACTGGTAGTTTTATAGGTGTTGCTCATGAATCATGTTGTTCGAAGATCAGAACACCTAGTTATATACCAATATTTTTACACAACCTTAGTCACTATGATGCTCATTTTATTGTTCACGCGTTAAACTTTTGTGATGGTGAAGTCGAAGTTATCCCTCAAAATAAAGAAAAATATATATCCTTTTCCAAAAAATTAAAAGTGAATAACCACGAAATTATATTGAGATTCTTAGATTCATTTAAGTTTTTATCGTGTAAATTAGAAGAATTGGCCAAAAATCTCAGTAATGATCAATTTCAAGAATTACGTAGAAATTACCCTAATGATGAAGATTTCTTTCGTTTAAAACGGAAAGGTGTTTATCCATATGAACTTATGACTAATTATGATAGTTTAAGTCTAACATCGCTCCCTGAACAAAAATGTTTTTATAGTTCACTCACAGATTCACATATTTCAAATGATGATTACAATCATGCTAAAGATGTTTGGGAACATTTTGGGTGTTGTAATATGCTAGATTATTCAAACCTATATTTAAAAACAGACGTTTTACTTTTATCCGATGTATTTGAAAACTTTAGAAAGTTATGTATTAATACATATGATTTAGACCCTGTCCATTATTACACAGCACCCGGTTTAAGTTGGGATGCAATGTTAAAATATACCAAAATAGAATTAGAACTTTTAACAGATTATGAGAAAATTGCATTTATTAGATCAGGTATCAGAGGTGGTGTATCTCAATGTAGTAATCGTTATGCTAGAGCTAATAACAAATACATGGAGGATTATGATACAGGGAAACCAAATTCATATATCACATATTTTGATGCCAACAATTTATATGGTTGGGCTATGTCTCAATATCTTCCTACTGGTGGATTCGAATGGGTAAATCCAAATACAGAATTTAATGTGTCTAAGACATCAGACTTCGGTTTTATTTTAGAAGTTGATTTGGAATATCCAGATGAACTTCATGATTTACATTCGGACTTTCCTTTATGTCCAGAAAACATTTGTGTAGGCAATATTAATGAGAATAAACTAGTCCTAAATTTAAATAATAAAGATAAATATGTAATTCATTACAGAAATTTAAAGCAGTGCATAGAAATGGGGGTTAAATTAACTAAAATTCATAGAGTTTTAAAATTTAAACAGTCTCCCTGGTTGAAGATGTACATAGATCTAAACACAAAATTAAGAACTTTAGCAAAATCAGATTTCGAAAAAGATTTTTATAAATTAATGAATAATTCAGTCTTCGGTAAGACTATGGAGAATATTGAAAAAAGGGTTAACATAAAATTAGTTACGCACTGGGAGAACCAGGGTAAAGCTTTAGGTGCTCAAGATCTAATCGCTAAACCACAATTTCATAGCCTTTCAATATTTTCGGAAAACCTAGTTGCGGTTCAGTTGCGAAAAACGAAGTTAATATATAACAAACCAATTTATTTAGGGTTTTGCATTTTAGATATTTCAAAAACATTAATGTATGATTTTCATTATAACTATATGATTAAAAAGTTTAGTAAAATCAAATTATTGTATACAGATACGGATAGTTTAATATATCATATATTTACAAATGATTTTTACACTGATATAAAACCTAACCTTTCATCATACTTTGATACCTCAGATTATGATACAAATAATATTTTTGAATATCCAAAATTAAATAAAAAGAAATTAGGTTTTTTTAAAGATGAAAATAATGGTAAAATCATGAAAGAATTTGTGGGTTTACGATCCAAATGTACGCTTTTAACTTAGAGAATAAGACTATAGCCAAGGCAAAAGGGGTAAATAAATGTATCACTAAAAAGATGACAATGAATAGTTATAAGTCTTCTCTATTTAATAAAAAAGTGCAATATTATAGTATGCTTAGATTTAAATCAATTAAACACACAATTTTCACACAAAAATTAAATAAGATAGGTTTATCATATAATGACACAAAGAGACATATTTTAGATAATAATATTGAAACATTAGCTTGGGGTCATTATAAACTGCGTTAAGTGTTGATAGTTTTTACTTTTATGTCTGCGTTTAAGAAAAATTTATATTGATTGTAAAATTATGATAATACTATAATATGACGTAGTTTATTACATATTTAAACATTGTTTTATTGTAAATAATTTAAGTTAATTGTTGTTTCTATTTATTTGAGGTTGAGTTAATTGTAAAATTATGATGTACTAATTGTTGTTTCTATTTATTTGAGGTTGAGTTAATTGTAAAATTATGATGTACTAATTGTGTTAGAAATAGTATACAGATAATTCTGTTTTATATAATTTTTGGAATATATATTAATTGTTTACACCAACACTTTCATTTTTTATTTCACCCCTTTGAACTTTAGACGTGTGTTATGTTTCACTTTATCCATCCGTTCACTGCTATTGTGGCAGGACCAAGTGGGTGTGGGAAGTCAAATTTTGTAACAAATTTCATAAAATCAGTTACAGAAATATGTAATTGTGATTTTAATCAGATCACATGGTGCTTTGATGAAATGCAACCATTATATAATTTACCAAATGTTAACTATCATCAAGGAATTCCAAATCTTAATATGTTTGATGGTGAAAACCCACATCTTGTTATTATTGATGATCTAATGAGAGAGTCCGATGGAAGAATTGTGGATATATTTACAAAAGGTAGTCATCACAGGAATCTTAGTGTATTTTATCTAACACAAAATTTATTTCATCAGGGTAAAGGACAAAGAGACATATCTTTAAACTCAAGTTATATAATATATTTTAAAAACCCTCGAGATAAAACTCAAATAAGATATTTAGCAAGACAAGTATCACCAGATAACCCAAAATTCATTGAAAATGCCTACAGGGATGCAACTCTAGAGGCGCATGGATATTTAATGGTAGATTTAAAACAGAATACCAATGATTTTTGTCGTATCAAGACAAATGTCTTTCCATTTAATGGTTTCTGTACAGTCTACGTCCCCACAAAAGAGTTTAAATACACCAAGAATCAAACAATTGAAATCATTGCTAAATGATGCATCGTCGACTCACAACGTATAAACATTTGCTAACCGCTTTGCATACGCTTAAACCAAAATATCAAAGAGCATTACTTAGAACGTGTGATGAAGAAGAAATTAACTGTATTTGTGAGTGTATTCATAACGTTTTACAAGGAAAAGTACCTCTTAAAGATCAGGATAAACAAAAATTGAATAAACATAAAAACATACTCCGTAAACTAGTACGTAAGTGTAAACATAAACTAAGAAAAAATATAATTATACAAAAAGGAGGGGCTTTCTTACCAACAATATTAGGTGCAATATTGAGTGGATTAGTGAGTGGACTAGCCAGTTAACATGGAAAATGCAAAGAAAATGATACTTATCGAACCTGGATTGATTGAAAAATTAAAACAAGAAAATAAGGTTAATAGTAATTTATCTCGATTAGATATTGAAATGCAAAATATTATGAATAGTAAGACGGAAGACCGAAAGAAATGGATATTATATTTACAAACACTGCAAAGATACCTTCATTTTACCGAAGAGGATCGTCAACCACTCAAATTACCAATTTATTCTGATACATCTAATGAAGATTCAAATGAGTCAAAAATTGGTTTTAAAAATAAAGATAGAGATCTAAAAACTTCAGTTGATATTGAATCTTTGCTGGAGGAGAATCGATCCATTAAAAGTAAAGAAAATGATGAAAATCCACTTTACACACCAGCTCAAATACTCAGTTTAATACCAAAAACTTATCATAAAAAAGGGCAGTTATTATTAAACTTAGTTGAAACAAGTAAAAGTAAAATACATTGGGATAACGAAGGTACAGTCATAATTGATAGTGAAAAAATTCCTGGAAGTAATATTGTTGATTTAATAAATGATTCACTAAGATCCCTAAAAAGAAGTGATCCGGTAGGGTGGGTTAGATTTGCTGAAGCATTAAAAGATATTAAAGTACCACTTACTTATATTGGAAATCCAAGGAGATGTGAGTTTATTAACCAACTTCAAGCAAAAGATCTGAACAAACCCTCTGAGACTGAAGTTCAAGAGTTTTCTACACCGGGCAGTAGAGATAAAAAGTCTACAGCTAAAATACGTAAAGGACTTGAGTGGGAAAAATGGACCCCGTACTAGAAGAAATTAACAGGATTTATTATGATCCATCTAATCCCGCTGGTTTTGGTAGTATTGATAAATTATCAAAAGCCATGAAGGGTAAAATGAATAAAAAGCAAGTAAAGGAATGGTTAAAATCACAAGAAACATACACATTACATAAACCCATTCGAAAAAAATTCCCGCGTAATAGGTACATTCTATCAAATATTAATGAACTGTGGCAAGCTGATTTAAGTGATATGCGAACTTATTCTCAATATAATGATGGTTTCAAGTATATACTTTGTATTATTGATGTATTTAGTAAATATGCTTTTGCAAGACCAATGAAAAAGAAAAACTCAGAAACAACTAAAGAATGTTTTGAAAGTATATTTACTGAAAGTAATTTAACACCTACTCACATACAATCCGATAAAGGTACAGAATTTGTTTCAAAAGATGTACAAAAATACTTTAAATCCAAAAAGATTAATTACTATACCACTAACAATCCTGACATTAAGGCCAGTATTGTTGAACGATTTCAAAGAACACTAAAAATGAAAATGTGGCGTTATTTCACTCATAATAATACTTATAGATATATAGATGTTTTACAAGATTTAATATACTCTTATAATCACAGCTTTCACTCTAGTATTAAGATGTGCCCATGTGATGTAAATTCCAACAATATTATGACAGTTTGGACTAATCTTTATGATAGACGGTCAAAAAAACTTTCTTTAGAAAATCCTAAACCAAATTTCAATGTGGGTGATTATGTTCGAATAACTAAATATAAACATGTATTCCAAAAAGGATATGAATCAAATTGGAGTGATGAAATATTTATTATATCTTCAATAATTGATAGATCTCCATGGGTTGTTTATACAATAACAGATTTACAAAATGAACCAATAATTGGTACTTTTTATGAAAGAGAATTACAGAAAATCACTTACAACCCCACCTCACAACATAAAATAGATAAAATAATTGACACTCGTTATTCAGGTAACAGAAAAGAAGTATTAGTGAAGTGGAAAGGTTATCCAGATAAATTTAACAGTTGGATTTTAGCTTCTAGTTTAAAAGAAATATGAATAAAGAAAGTTTCTATTTAACTTTGCTCAGCAATAGTTCAATGGAATACTTTCCTGATAACAAGACCACAAATTTTTCAACGAAATTACCAAAAGCTATAAAATTAGAAGGTGAATGGTCGGTTGGAGTTGTCGAGTTTCAATATCCATGTACCATGTTTACTGTTCAAGACCATGAAAATGTTATATACATTACAAAATCTATGTTAATGCCTAATGAAGATAAACCATCCACAGTGTACTACAAAAAACATATTCCAGCTACCAACTATGATAACGTTGAGCATATTTTAAGAGTGTTAAATGGTATCGGAGAGAACTTGAAATTTCGCTATGATGAAATAACAAAATTTGTGTCTATTTCGGTATTGGATAAAAATATAACATCCGTAACATTATCACCCAAATTAAGTTTACAGCTAGGTTATGAACCAAATAAAAATCTCCTAGAGAGAAATTTTGGAAAGTGTCCTGCTAATTTACACTTAGGGTTACCATCTCAACTATTTCTATATTGCGACATTATCGATCCTCAGATTGTGGGTGATATTATGACTCCTTTATTAAGAGTCATTTCATTAGATCCTACAAAATACATTTATGGTGCAAATAAAATGCACGTTTTCTCTCAACCTCACTACTTACCTGTTATGCGAAGAGAGTTCAATACGCTGGAAATAGTTATAAGATCGAGTACAGGACAAAAAATACCATTCCAGTTTGGAACCGTGTGTATTAAACTACATTTCCGAAAATTATAATAATGAATTCTCTTCGTGATCATCATAAATGTCCATATGAAAATTATTATACACATCAAGCTGGATCAGGAGTTGGAGTAATTTATAAGGGTTCACCATATCAACGCGGTCATGGTATTGGGAGCTTCTTAGGGGGGTTATTCAGATCAGTTTTACCTTTACTTTCAAGTGGTGCTCGAGTGATTGGTAAGGAGGCATTAAGCGCTGGAGTAGGACTTTTATCGGATATGGTTCAAGCCCGTCCTATGGAAGCCTCAATAAAAGATCGTCTAAAGCAAGTTAGTACGAATTTAAAACGAAAGGCTGATGAGAAAATTGATCAATTTAACATGACTGGATCTGGGTATAAAACTAAAAGAAAACGATTGACATCGTTCATTCCACCATTAACTGCTAAAGTGAAAGCTGCGAAAAAACTTAGTCTAAAACCAAAAAATATCAAAGATATATTTTCAAACTAAATATGTCTTTCCTTCATAATCATTCTTGCGAGTGCGTTAAGTCAGAATTGGATTTGTTTGCACTACCGTCTACACAAACTAGCATTGAAAATGGATTGTGGATTCATTATAAACCAATTTCATCTCTTGGTGATGATGGACCTATCGAGTTTCAAGTTCCTGGGACCGGCGATGACTACATAGATTTGTCTCATACATTACTCCACATAAAGGCAAAAGTATTAAATCAAGATTCAACTAACTTGGTATCTACTACAATAGTAGCACCTGTAAATAATTGGCTGCATTCACTTTTTAGTCAACTTGATGTTTATTTAAACCAAAAACTTGTATCACCACCTAATAATACCTATGCATATCGAGCATACATGGAAACCCTTTTAAACTATGCCCCTGCTGCTAAACAATCTCATCTTACTTGTAGTCTTTGGTATGAGGATACAGCAGGAAAAATGGATTCTACAGATGGTAAAAACATAGGATTTGTTAAAAGACAGGAATTGATTAGTGAAAGTAAGGAAATAGAAATGATTGGTCATCTTCACGGTGACATTTTTAACCAAGATAAATTTTTAATTAATGGTGTTGAAATGAGTGTTAAATTGGTTCGATCAAGAGAGAGTTTTAATTTAATTGTTGGATCAAACGATGTAAAGTTTAAAGTTTGTATTACGGACGCAACTCTTATTGTTCGACGAGCACGAATTAATCCAAGTGTATTACTCGCACATCAAAAAGTTTTAGCTTCTACCACTGCTAAATATCCTATTACTCGAGCTGAAGTAAAAGTTTTAACAATTCCTTCGGGTGTTCAAGGAAAAACTCTTGATAATATATTTTTAGGACAGGTACCGAAAAGATGTATAATTGGATTTGTGAACAATTCTGCATTTAATGGTTCCCTTACTAAAAATCCATTTAACTTTGAAAACTATGGTATTAATTCTTTCAGCTTATATATTGATGGTCAACAAATACCTTCAAAAGCTTTGCAACCATCTTTTAATAATAGCATATTTACATCAGCATATCATACTCTATTCTCGGGAACTGGTATTCACTTTCTTAATGAAGGAAATGGAATCTCTTGTGAACAGTATGGCAAAGGTTACTGTCTATTAGCATTTGACTTAACTCCTGATTTATCAGCTAACTCATCAACTCATTGGAATCTCATAAAGCATGGTAGTGTAAGAATAGAAGTACGATTTGAATCCTCATTAATACAAACAATTAACTGTATAGTTTATGCTGAGTTTGATAATATTATTGAGATAGATAAAAACAGAAATGTTACTGTAGACTATAGTAGTTAAGGTTATAATATGTGTTGTGTGTTAGATTTTATGTGTTATGTGTAATGCATTTTGTGTGTATGTAACTATGTGAAACGTTATAAAATTAAATAAAACAAATTGTATGCAATATATTTTTTTTTATTTCTTTATAAATCTTCTATTTAATCTAATACAAAACACTGTTCGAGTTGAAATTTTACATAAGCACACTGACTAAACCACTGAACATGCTGCTGCCAAGGATCATCATCATCTTCCCAATCTTTTAAACCACCACCACAATGGAAACACTTGGTCCCGTCTGCATGGCCAGTATAAAAGAAACCAGCTTCTGCAAGATCTTCAGGTTTCTGTCGCATAACTAGAGGCCAGTTTTCGAAACTAAGCAAACGGCTAGATTTTGAACTGAAGAATGGATATTCAGCTCTTGAGTACTGCATACTCTTCTCGTTTTCTTCTCCACTCAGTGTTGTAGTTTTGTTATTCAATGATGTGTTTTGTACACGTATGCCACACTCATCTCTTCCTTCCGCTCTTGTCTTCCTGTAATTGAAGTAAACAGAATCACATTCACTAATGATCAGCTAATGACTGTCATTGTTAAAAAAGTATTTTTTAACTTTTTCACTTTCTGCTATTGTCTTTGTTATATTGTATACGAGGGCGTTTGTGTTGTCGTAGATGCTATCCTTATTAGTCTTTACGTAATATTTAATTCTAGTGGAAGCATGTTTCCAATGATCAGTAGTTGGAATCTTGGATAGCTTCTTCATATCGTACATTTCAATTTTGATGAGATGCGTCGCTTGGTCTCCGTCGTCAGAATTAGTAGAAATGTATGATACACCATCTCTAGCGGCTCGTGCTACGGTTGATGATAACAGCTTCCTCTTTTTTATTTTTTATTCAGCTTCAAAAAAATGATCAATCGATTGCGATTTTCTTTTTCCACCATCGCATGTGTTATTATTAATGACGAGGTTATCACTCTCTTCTTGAGGGGAGAGTGGCGAGTAGTAATACTGTTTATAGGTATCTTCATCGAAATTGATATTAACATGATAACACAGTTATCATGTTAATATCAATTTGTTAACACTTAATCATAAAAGTTAAAAAAGTTAAAGTTACAGCCTATTAAAGTCCACTGCTGAACATAGGCCTCCTTTCATTTCTGAGAGGGTTTTAGAGCAAGGAAATGTCCGCCGCGCTCCCTCAATGTGTGTTGGCGAACTTCACATGCCTTCGAAATTTTCTCAGACATGCAGGTTTCCTCACGATGTTTTCCTTCACCACCAAGCACGTGGTAATAAGCACTTAAAATTGCTATTAACAATTTAATTGGTGCTGGCGGGGATCGAACCCGGGTCGCGTACTGTGAAATTTACAGCTAGCGCTAACCATCTGAGTTACCACGGCTTAATCATATACATACACAATATTTAAATAAAATAATACACACACATGAAAATAACAGAAAAAAAGTAATTTAGTCAATAGAATAAACACTTACATCCATAGCCTTTGGTGTATTGAAGTAACACAAATGTACTATTGATAGATCCACTGTAGCCAAACGACCGTACACTAACTCGATGACTGCGTTTGTTGGTCTTATATACCACCAGTACGTAAAAATTCTAATCTAAAGTATTTCCGTAATGAGTTGATAATTACTTTATGCGTCAACCAGTTTATCTCACATTTCCGTTGCCTATCTCAACATTTCTTCGTATTGTGTTTTGTTTGGTGATCAATGACTCAAGTACGATTTGTATAACACAAAAATGCAATTTAATATTTAGAAACATATCAGTTTATCTCACATTTCCGTTGCCTATCTCAACATTTCTTCGTATTGTGTTTTGTTTGGTGATCAATGACTCAAGTACGATTTGTATATCACAAAAATGCAATTTAATATGTAGAAATCACTATAATTGACCATTCCTATGTTATTCATTGAGTAGCTAGGTACTGTAATAATCTACTAATAGCAGTAATATCATGGATACACTAGATGTACAACAACATCTGAAAAAGATTCACCCCAGTCTAGAAAATAATGTTTATGCAGCTAATAGACTGCCTATGTATACCCACGTACCAACGTATATAATATGTAATTTGGATACAGATGATAAACCAGGGTCACATTGGGTAGCTTTATATATCGATACGAATGACGTCGGTCAATATTTTGATTCATATGGACGATCACCTGTACGATATCATCTAGAGTTTTTAAAAAGGAATTGTAAAAGATGGAACTGGAATGTTGATAGGATTCAGAATGAGTGGACTTCAGTTTGTGGCGAATATTGCTTAATGTATTTACTATATAAGTTTCAAGGATGTTCAATACATAGTTTTACGAGTATATTTACAAGGAACACATTGTACAACGATATTTTAGTGGATGAGATGTTTCGCTCCTATTTTATAGATAATAATTAATAAGATTTTGTATTTTATAAATAAAAATTGTAACAAAATTATGTAATGTGTTTTATTGATGATCCAGATTAGCGTTGTATAAACAAAGAATTATAATAAACAATAGCACTGATATAGTCGACGCACACGCTGCAATGAAGGTGATTAAGGAACAATAGAACAATAGAAATAGGAACAACAATGGGACGCTAATGACGGTGGAGGCCCTTACCGGATATCAATTAGATATTAGCTAATTGATCTACACATCTCCGGAACCGTGCATTCTACACAAAAATGATTCGTGATCAGAGCATGCCAAAACCTTTTTTTTTTTTTTTTTTTAGGATCGGGCGTCGACGAACGTCGTTAAACCACGTCTGACTCAGGTGGTCTAGAAGGGGTACAACTACACTACTGATATTACATGAAAAAGGTTTTTCTCCAGTATGTATTCTCATATGCCTTTGCAAATCACTTTTTGTAATACATTTATATTCACAGATATTACATGAAAAAGGTTTTTCTCCAGTATGTATTTTCATATGTGTTTGCAAATTACTTTTTCGAATACATTGATATTTACAGATATGACACGAAAAAGGGTTTTCACCAGTATGCAAGGAGGTTATAATATAATATAGGGAGTGAGCGCTTAGAACATTGTAACCGTTCCTCATTTTTCTTAGAAAGAGAGGCACCGAGTTTTTGTATTTTGTCCCCTTCTAACATTGATAAGTGTTTACACAAGATAAAAACATTACCAACGTTTAGACAGTTATTGACTTAAAGTAATATTTTAGACGTATGCTAGAACGACAATCTTACATTTTTTTCGCTAATCATAGTTGGTATATTCCATATTGTATTTTAATTAAGCTTATTATTAAGTAACACGAAAAAAAAAAACCACTAAAACAATTTAATGTATGAAATTTATGACTCCAAATGTGAAACAATTAAATTCCAATGTAATTTTAAATGGACAGAAACTGAGTCTGGTAGATACCACCATTTTTCTTGGAATTACATTAGATGCCAAGCTTCAATGGAGCCCCCATGTATCAAAATTAGCAAGCAGACTTAGCTGTGCAGCATATCCTGTAAAAAATTTAGAAGTCTTACCAATGTTGAAACAACTAGACTAGTTTACTTTAGCTATTTCCATAGCATAATATCGTATGGTATTTTGCTATAGGGACACGCAGCTTATACTGAACATAAGAAAAATTTATGATTTAAAGCCTAAAGAGTCGCTGCGACAAAAATTTAAAGAAATTAATATATTAACTTAGGCCTCTCAAACATTTATGAAAATGTAAGGTACGTACACAAAATTAAAAGTAGTTTTACAAAAATAAGTGATATTCATTCTGTAAATACTAGGAAAAACACAAGCAAGTAGTACCAGTTACTCGACTCCATCGAGTCAGTAATTCATCCTTGGGGTGATGTATACGCTATTACAACAAAATTCCAGAAAATATACAAAATTTGTCCTGCTCAAAGTACAAAAATTGTAATAAACTAAGTTTGTTTAAAAAGGGTTATTATAATATTAAACAATTTATGAATGATAATAACCCCTGGAAATGAGGTAATCGCTACCAAGCTATTTCTAATTTGTTGTGTTTATAATTTATGTAACATATATGATTGTAAGCAGTTATTAAAAAAAAAGTGCCGCTGGGTTTCTTGCTGGTTCTTCGCAGCACAGAGGTTTTTTTCGAACCAGTGGTAATTAAACAAAAGAGTGACTTTCAATAAGTATTATTTATAATCTATATTGAATAAAAAGGTTTCTGTTTCTGTTACACGAATGTTCTTTCCCTAAAAACTAGGAGGTGCATTTTACGCTATAGATGACAACACTATTTTAAAATTTGACGTTGTCAAATGAATGAATATATTGTTTTTTTTATATAGAATAGGGTGACAAACGAGCACACAGTCCACCGGATGGTAAGTGGTTGCTGTGGCCCATAGACATCTACATCTATCCTAGTTTGTGAATCAAAATGCAGATGCGTTGTCACCCGTGAGGACTAAGATGGAATGACTCTTTTCCAGTAAAAAGGGTCTCCGGTTCTCTTCACTCACCATACGAAATACATCAGTGTTGAGCTGCTATTTTACGCTGGTATTCTGTGAGTGCGTGGTCCTTCCCCGGTCGAGCCGGCCCATTTGTGCTACAACTATACTACTTATATAGCTGCAGCATGGCTCTACCACGTAGAAAACGCCTTGTGCTAATCATTCGCTAAATCTATGTGGAGTGCACTCACTTAGGGAGCATTAATTCAAGTTAAACTTTTTTTCGGAACAGTAGAAAGAGTTTACAGGTTCTTTTCATCATCCACACGTCAATGGGAAACTTTAATAAAAAGTGTAGGCGTATTCGTCAAAAGACTCTCAGAGACAAAATGAATTGGTCATCATGACGTTGTTAAACCACTGCAGAATGGAAATAAAAAAAAACTAGTATAAACACTCGAAGATATATATGATCCCAGCACCAACAGAGAAAACGTCGATACAAAAGAAGCAGTATCTACACTCTTACCAGCTTTGTGTGACTTTAGTTTTTTATGCTATCTTTCCTTTTGGTGTAAAATCCTAATAGAAGTTAGTCAGACACAAAAGCAAATACTAAATAATGTAGTAATAATCTAGATTATCACTGGAAAAGTATGAGATAAAAATCAAAACCCAACGTATTCAACTAGTGGAAGAAGCTATTCCCTACGTAACAAAAAATGTGAGAATGTGGAAATTTCGATTGAAGGTAGAAGAGGAATGAGGAGATTTGGAAAACGTTTACCAAGAGAAATGGCCCGATATGCTCGACTAACATTGCCAGAGGAGCTGCAGAGAGCTATGTTAAAATGTCTTCACAGATTTTACCAGGAACTAGACCATTGCTACTGAGCAATGGATGATATTCTCGTAACATTTAGTGTTGTTCAGTCTTACACTCTGCTAACGTCACCAGATGAAGATCTTCAAATAATAGTTCAAAATCTGACAAAAATCTGAAATGATTTTTCTGCAGGATATATAATTTTGGAGACTTCACGACTTGAAAGCTACCAGCATTTCTTCCCAAGAATAATGACTATGTATATATTAAATAATCAATAATGTTATTTAATATTCGAAGATATTATGACTAATGTTATTGAAAAAATAGGCAAGGAAAACAAAAGAATTGTAATTACAGGAGATTTTAATTTAAATATATTGAAACCAAATAATAAAGTACCCAAATTTTTAAAACTACTGAGTGAATTGAAATGTAAATTTGTCTTAAATGAACCAACCCGAACTAAAGGCAAGTTTTCTACATGTATTGATAATTTCATCTTAAATGACGATGATGATTTTCAGTATCACAGAGCTAAAGTATTAGACGTAAAATTATCAGATCATAATGTCATAGAATTAAGGTATAAATTGAATTCTAAGTATCCTAAACCAAAGGAGAAGACAGAGGTCAGATCTCGAATAATATCTCAGGAAAATGTAAAATACTTTCATTATTTGTTCTGTAAAGACTTTGAATGTGTAAGAAATGATATAAACTTGAAACTTGACGCAAATGAGAAAATGAACATTCTGATACACCATCTAAACTATTGTTACTACACTGCATTTCCATTAAAAACATTTAAACACAGAATAAACAAGCATAAACTAACAACCAAAGGTATTTTGATATATAGAAATAAGGCTTTAACTAGCCTGAATGACCTTGACGAAACGGCGATCGCAGAGAGTTTAGCCGATGTCAACACCGTCTAGCAACTACGTCCTGCATTACTTATAAAAGTGCAAAGATTAATAGACTGCAGAGATGACAATTATATAAGTGACATACTGCCTGTTATGTTTGCGCATCACTGAGAATTATGTCGCGGTTAATTACGCATCTTCAATTACATTGTGCTGTAGCCTTGTCCGGTAGGCGTCACGAGCTATCAAGTGTTCAAGTTTCAAGTACGTAAGTGTTTTTTATTATATATGTTAAATCGTATTTATTTGTATCGTATTAATAGATCTGGGTCAAAGCGTGCGCTGTAAATTTTCCCGGGTTTGATCCCCAACAGCACGAATGAAATTTGTAATTGCAATTTCCATCAACACGCATTGGGGAAGCACGACGGGCATTTCCTTGCCCTAAATCCCTCTCAGAAATAAAAAAAGAGTCCTGTGCCCAGTAGAGGGACTTGTATTGCTTATTACTTTACTTTGTAGCAATATTTATATTCGTTTCAGAGATAGAAGGGTACCTTATGCTGACAATAATATCATGTGGAGGCGACGAAAACGTAAAACATCTTTGTACCTATTATCTAAAACGTTCGAAAGATTGTCAGTCATGTCATACGCCACATTTTCTATAGAGCGTAGAACATTGCAGATGGGGCAAAATAAAAAATAATCCAAAATATTATGGGAACTATTTATTAATAATATATACATTTATGGGTATTTATAATAAAAATAATGAACAAGCTGCAAGGTTCAACTAATAATGTTTTTTGTAAACACAATCGTAAAATTCTTGTTTTAATTTTTACCAATGGTTAATTGATGAAACGTAGTCAAGATCACTTCATATAAAATATATTTAATTAAAATTGACACGTGACCTATTTGGCCTTCTACTTACAACTCGGCGGAAATTTGAAAAGAAGATTTTGTCTTTTCACACAAGTATTGTTTACAACTGGCGTGGTTTCGAAAAGCGTGATTAAGTTTCAGCGGTATATAAAATCAATTAAATACTGAACTTTTTTGAAATTTATTTTTTGTTTATTTTTGTTATATCTTCTTAAAAACTGACGCCATCTCACTATTTTTTTTTTTTGTAACGCATAAGGATAAGTTAGACTAAGTTAGATTAACTTGGATAAGTTTGTAATTTTTTTAATTTTATCACAAAATTTCCGCAATAAATTATTACCTTTTCTACAGTGATTCTCTCCTCTTAGTTTCGGCGTGACTGTAGGATCTTATACTGAGTCACCGTCAGTTACTAAGCGGCCATAAATCATTATATGTATGTTTTTTTGAATTTTGATTGATTTTTTGAAACCTGGTAAAATTATTTTTTTTTCATACCAATTGATGGGCCTGAGTATAATGCCAGTTATGCTCTTTGGCTGAAGTTATTTTTTATTTTATGCTCAATTGCAGACAAAACAATATTGATTGCGCATTTCTAAAACAAAATTTTACCTCTTCTCCATCTAATAATAGCTCCTGCACGTAACACGGTGGAATAGTTATTGTTATCTATAAGACCATTTGCGGAAACAGTTTTTGTTAACAGTTATGAGTGTAACATTTTATCAGCTGCTTTGTTTATAGTGCCTTGAGCAACACTTTGCCGGTTTCTGTACAGAAAATGATGCTGGCTTTGCAAATATGGATGGCTGCTACCATTGAATATAATACCCGCTATGTTACACTTATTTACATAGAAAATTCAATTAATATTTGCATAAAATTCTAAATAGCACTATTTACACAAGAAAGTAAACTTTTAGATCTTGTTTTTCACTAATTAAGTAAAAAGTAAAACAAACCAATAGGGCCGTGATTTAAAATTTTTTGCAACTTTTTATAGAAAAGCATGACCTTATCATAATATAAAAGTCAATCATTTAGCCATGTGATAAAACTCTTAAGTGTGCCAGTCAAACATTAATGATGATATTCGGGTCATTAAACTGGAAATAGTCTATAAAAGCTTTTACAAAAATTTACTTTGCAAATATCCGCGTTATAAAATAAAATGATGTGTCTTACCTAGTATGAAAAAGCACCTCCCGCCCTCCCTCAATTGCGTGCACTATCCCCGTCACCACTAATCCCAGCACCGCTACTCCCAACACCACTACACTAGGCAAGACACACCACTGACGATAATACGACACGTGTTTCGCCTCTACACGAGGCATCCTCAGGTGATATAGACTCTACGGTGGCTAACCGCTAAGTGAGCGGCGAGCCAAAACAAGTGCCTTTTATACAAATCGATGATGCAACCGCTCTCTACCTAAGGAGCGAGTCATGCGATAAAACATGCGACCAATCACCGCTGGACTTACGCAGCCGTTTGTAAATTTAAAAACAAACCGCCGCGCAACGCTCACATTATTAGAGAGCAGGCTTGAAGATATTTAAGAGAGGTGAGTTAGTAACATTTGTTTGTTCATTCAGCAATGCAACGGTATTATTATTACTTTTTAATATCTCTAACTGTTCCAGCACACACAGCCGCAGCCCTTTATTACACGTATGTTAGACTTTAAAGGAGTGGTCGTTGGCTAGGTTGTGTCCAGTGTCCAAAAGATGTTTGGCAAAATGGGATTTATCGGGATTGCAATTCCTGTACGCGGCTAAATGCCCTTTATAACGTGTTTCGAAATTGCGACCAGTCTGACCCACGTAAACGGCGTGGCATTCGTCACAAACAAGTTTGTAAACACCTGACTTTTGACGAATATCCAACTTATCTTTACTATTACAGATATTTCTAAGAGAATTGTTTGTTTTGAACGCCACATGAACACCGTTTTTTCGAAGAGTATTAGCTACTTTTTCAGATATGGGACCTAAGTAGGTCAAACTGCTCACATATCGATTAATACTTTGAGGTTGAACCGCGTACAGAGAGTTGCGAATAACATGCTTTTGTTTCTTTTTAATTAAATTGTTAATGAGATTTTTTGAAAAACCGTTAGAGACCGCTATTTGATAAATTATATTAAGTTCTTTTAAATAATTTTCTTTACTTAATGGGACAGTGAACAAACGGTTAATGTAACAATAAAAAGCGGCTACTTTATGTTGCCATAGATGACATGATGACGCGGGGATGACCGTGTCGGTGTGAGTTGGCTTTCGATAAATTTGGAAAACATGTGACGATTCTTTTCTTGTTATTGTTAAGTCAAGAAAATTAAGGGAACAATCTTGTTCTAATTCAAGTTTAAATTTAATTTTGTCATGGACTCTATTTATTTTATTGAGGAAAACATCCAGTTGTCTCCTTGTGCCAGTCCAGCAAATAATTATGTCGTCTACATATCGATAGTAATATAAGATATTTTGATTGACAACTATATGTTGTTTTTCGAAATTATCCATGAAAATGTCCGCCATAAGGGGACTTAGAGGGGACCCCATAGCTAACCCTTCTTTTTGTAGATAGAAACGGTTATTAAACCGGAAATAGTTTTGTTTCATACAGAGAGAGATTAAGTTAAGAAGATCATTTGTTTCCCCGGGATGTAGACGACGTTTTTCAAAGAGATCTGCGAGTATACGCAAACAGTCAGGGGATGGGACATTTGTGAAAAGACTATCAACGTCTAAAGATAACAATATGGATTTAGGAGGAATACGAATATCTTTAATTTTGGAAATGAGATCTAAGCCATTTTTTAGGCTGTAAGTGGGGCTGAATCCAGATTTCTCTCGAAGGAGGAAGTTTAATTTTTTAGCAAGGAAATAAGCTGGTGCACCAATATATGAGACAACTGGACGAATAGGAACATGTTCTTTATGTATTTTTGGTAACCCATATAAAATGGGTGCTTGAGGATTCATTGGAACAAGATTGCTCCGAGACAAGTTGTGATCGGGAAAAACATATGATCACTGTTGTATACATAACTTAATATTCGAAGTAAACTGTTTGGTTGGGTCAGACTCCAATAGCTCAAAGTCATCACCTTGGATAACATCGTTAACTTTCTGGCTGTACCCACTACTCTCCATAATAACAACAGTATTGCCTTTATCGTCTTTAGTAACAATAAGGTCGTTTTCCCTTATTCTCTGCTTTAGGGACTTAAAAACAGGGAACTCAGGATTGAAATGGGAAGACGCGGGCACAGCCCGAATTTCATTAGCTACCAAACTTTTAACGATGTTATCTTTCTTCCCGATCACAACAGCCATCTCCGCGTCAATAGCCATAGTCTCTAACGATTTTTGGGAGACCGAAGGTGTTAAATTATACTTTAGGCCTTTATGTAAAAGGGACAACTCATCTGTTGGTAACTGGACATCGGAAAGATTTTTAACTCGAGGATAAAATTGGTGATATTCTGTATGTATGTTGTTATTACGATTACGGGATGAAGAGGATATAAGTCGTTGTAATTTACGGGACTGAATTTGATATTTCTCATAAACAGCCATTGAAGCAAGTTCTCTGGCTTTCCCATCCAAAATATCAAATTCAATATTATGTAATTTATATGAAAGTTCAGAGTATAATACTTTAAGGTGGATTTTTAAATTATCTCTATTGGAAAACCAACGACGACACTCCTCATTAAGCCAAATGTTCTGAGCTTTGGAAATAGCAATACTGGCCGCTCGACTATTTGTGCTGGAACGTATTTGAATATAATTGGGAATAACATGAAGTTGTTTGCACTGCTGATTGAACCAAACATTTTGGGCAGCAATACGATGGAGTTTTGTTAATTTGACATAGAGTCTTGCCTGGTCGGCCGTGCTAGCCTTTTTAATATAATTAATAGAATCAGGCGTTACTTTGCGGAAATCCATTATATAAAACCTTTTACAAAAATTTACTTTGCAAATATCCGCGTTATAAATATGGAAATAGTCTTTTAAATATTTTGTAGTACAATTGATAATCTTCAGTATGATTGACCGTGTATATAACTTTTATAAGTCTATGTTATTTTTGATGAAAATTATTATTGCAGATAAAAGCCCTTTCACATTTATTTTAGTATCGAATTAAATTAATCAAAATGAAAATAACTTTGTCTCTTTATAACTGATCTTTAAATGTAAAACACTGACTTGAAATTATATAATTATTGGCATTTTTTTAATTCATTGAACTTTTTTAAGATTTTGTTGAACCTCTACTGGTAAAAAAACAAATATGTATATTATAGTTCTTGATGAAAATAATGTATGCGCGTTACATCGCATCCCATCAAGAATTTCTATTGTAATTCTTGGTGTAAAGCTAAGAGGTGATAATAACTGTAAACAATAGAATAACAAAATAATGAAAACATTTACATTTACATACAAAACATTTACAGAAATACTTGCTTTATAACCTAATAAATATTATTTGACCGTAATAAAATAAAACAAGGTAGTCTTCGGCATGAAATTAAAAATAAATATTTTCGATTATTTTTGCAATATCTAACAGCCGGATCATCGCGCGATTCTGATCTATCTAAAGATGCTAAATTTCAGCAAGCACTGTTAAATTCAATAGAAGTGACAGAAAAAGGTTCTTGATATAGAAAGGTAAATAAATTATTTAACCTATAAAGTAAAATCACTTTATTACAAATCAAAATAGCCTAATAGCTTTATTAACAATAGACATAATTGTACGAGTGCTTACAATACTTAACATTATTTTACTGAAATCTCAGAAAGTTTTTATTAATAGAATAAGGGTGACAAACGAGCACACAGTTCACCTGATGGTAAGTGGTTGCTACGGCCCATACACATCTACATCTATTCTCGATTACGTATCAAAATGTAGATGCGTTGTCACCCGTGAGGACTAAGATGTAATGCCTCGTTTCCAGTAAAAAGGTTCTCCGGTTCTCTACACTCACCATACGAAACACAGCAGGGTTAAACTGCTATTTTACATGTTATTCCGTGAGAGCGTGGTCCTTCCCCAGTCAAGCCGACCCATTCGTGCTACAACTATACCTACTACTAATATAGCTGCAGCATGGCTCTACCACGTAAGAAAAAATTGACGTTGAAAATTTAAGTATTTTAAGAAGCAACTTTGCAATTATTTTCTATTGAGTTAATTTTTGTGGAATCGTGTTTTGCAAACCGCCACCTGAAATACGTACAATTTTTTTCGATAATGACGTGAAATTACAAAACGATCCCCATGCATTTCAATGTTGCTCTATTCAGCCTCTTAATATGAACATACCTCGGGATTCAGAGATTTTAAAAGTTTTCATGCGTAGATAATGGAAGATATAATATTATATTATTACTGTCCCGTGTGAGGCAACATTTATACTTATTCTATTTTATTATATTCTCATCATATTTTTATGGTTGGTTAGAAAAATTATATCTAAATGCAAACTTTCACAGGGTAAATTTTTTTTAACTATTTTTACCCAGCAAGTAGTAAAGCAACTACAATCCCATCGGTAAGTGGTTATATAGTCTAAGATGGTGAATTGCGCTGACTTAACAAAAACCTATTCACTCTTGCCTAATAGCACTAGGTAAGTATTATTTGCGAGCTATTTGTGTGTGTGTGTGTGTGTGTGTGTGTGTGTGTGTGTGTGTGTGTGTGTGTGTGTGTGTGTGTATGTGTGTGAATAAAAGCATATGAGAATACGTGAAGAGGAATAAAAGTTGAGTACTAATTCGCTTACCTGTACGAGGTTGCCACTCGAGCACCTTTCTTCCTATTTTTATCTGTTTTCCAAGTTATATAGATAGCCCATTGCCATTTCACTGTAATATTCCGTTGGGCTATGTCAGTTACTCTGGTTCTACTGCAAATATTTTCATTTCTAACTTTATCACGTAGAGAAACCCCTCTCCAATTTAAAATTTTTACATTTTTTAGATGATAGTTTGTCTAACATAAAAAAACCATAAACCCAAGAATGTCTTTATTTATTTAAATTGTTTGATTTAATTTGATACCAGTGTACCTAAATGTAAGTATCTGCATCTATATTTCCCTCCCCAATAATATTTTATAAAGTTATACTCATAAAAACAGCGTTTTATTGTAATACATAATTATAAAATTCAGTATCAACTAATTAATAAAAATATGCAACAATAAAATTACATAGGTATTAAAAACTATCGAAATCTAAGTAACGAGAGCATGTTCGTCGTTCCACATCTAAATTATATAAAAATGCATTTTTCAATTCACTAATCAACGTCGCCGCTAAAATTTATTCTTCTTTGAGTACTTTAAAAATTCATTTATTTAGAAAATAATATTTACAGTTACCAGTGTACAGATATTAACTAAATTAAGTATTTCTAGTCATAAAAATATTTATAATTGAGTATAAACTTTTAAAAAACTAATACATATTTGAACGAAGTCGCTCCAACACCGACGTGCAGTCCACCCTCGACGATGTCCGAAAACGGACTGTGACAGAACTTACATGGCGACGGAGCATGCGCGCTCGCGTAAATATATTCAATTTCAGGGAAAAATGATATATTCTCTTATAAAACGGGTAATAAAATAAAACTCTCAATTAAAAATATTAATATTTTTAAGACCTTTTTTTTAGTGTAAGAACTATTTAAAAAGCTTGTGCCGGTTTGGAGAAATTTTGCAAAATATGACAAAGATAGGTACTCTTTGGGGATTTTTTTTCTAATAAGGGGTTGACAAAAATACAATTTTGTTAAATTAAAAACATTTACCAAATCTTCTTCTATTACCCTGTATTTTTTCTTTGTGGATTAAATGAACAGTTATTGGGATTTTTTTACTTAAATATCCTGGATTTAGGCATTTCAACCACTGTTAAGGCCATAATCTTCAAAAACTGGAAATATTGCATAACTTGTATCCAGATAAAATTAGAAAATCCAAACTAAATTATTATAGGAAAATATATAGAAAAGTACTTCAAACAGCTCAAAAACTTAGGAACGCATCTAGAATTAAAAATTCCACGAATAAAATTAAAACCACTTGGACAATTATTAACGAACAAAAAAATCAAATAAAAACACAAGGTAAAAATAAAATTATGAAAATTAAAAATCACAGTGGAGACATAATCACAAATAATAAAAATATAGCAAACAGTTTCAATGAGTTCTTTTGAAATATAGCCGGTAAACTTACAGAAAATTTAGACATTAAGGTTGATAATTGTAGCAAATATTTAAAAAACTCAACAAAAAATAAAATTAGCTTTCCTAAAATAAGTAAATCCGAATTTTGGAATATTATTAATAGTTTAAAATGTAAAACATCAAGAGACATATACGATATGTCAACTAAAACTATTAGAGAACTTATCATCCACAACAAAGACATGTTTGATATAATTTTGGAAGTCTTGAATGATTGCATCACAGATGGGATATTCCCAGATAGCTTAAAAATAGGAAAAATCGTGCCACTGTTCAAAAAAGGAGAAACTACTGAAATCAGGAACTACAGACCGGTGTGTATATTACCAGTTATATCAAAGATTTTAGAAACTGCCATAAAACCTAGGATATTAGACTACTTTGAAAAAAATAATCTATTTACAGACTGTCAATTTGGTTTCCGTAAAAATAGATCAACCGAAATGGCTATTAGAAAAACAGTATACTTCGTATTGGACGCTTTGGATGAATCACAGAAGGTATCTAGCATTTTTCGCGATTTATCCAAGGCTTTCGTTTGTTTGCGGCATGATATGTTAATTCATAAACTGAAATTTTACGGATTTGAAGGAAAAGAGTTGAGTATAATGCAGTTTTATCTTAACAATCGAATTCAAATAGTTAATCTAAATAATACTAAGTCCGATCCACAACATAGTTACATTGGCGTACCGCAGGGCTCCATCCTGGGACCATTGCTGTTTTTAGTATACGTGAATGACCTTGCAAAAAACTTAACTGACTGGGCGATGGTTACACTATTTGCGGATGATACACAAGTTAGTATCAAAGATAAAATCGCATTTCAAGTAGCCAAGAAGACAGATGAAATTTTAAGTATACTAAGAAAATGGTTTGAAGCAAACGGAATAATTTTGAATGCAGAAAAAAGTACCATAATTAATTATGCAAGCAAAAAAACAAATAAAGTCACAAATAGTGAAGTCACATTTTTTAGGGTGTACTTTCGATTCCACTTTAAGTTATGAAACCCATATAGATAATGTTTGTAAAAAGTTATCCTGTGCGAAAAACGCCTTATTTAAGCTTAAGTCCATTATTGACAGGAAAACTCTAATATCCGTCTATTTTGCATATTGTCACTCAATTATTAGCTACGCGATTACGATATGGGGTAATGCTTCACAAATTGAAAGAGTACTGATTTGTCAAAAAAGGTCGATTAGAATTATACATGGATTGCAAAGATTGGCATCAGCAAGAGCCTATTTCCAAAAAGCGAAAATCATGACTGTCGTGTCGTTGTATATTTATAGTTCGCTTCTAGAAGTGCACCAGCAAAAAAGTGAACTATCAATGAAGATGCACGTACACAAATACAATTCAAGAAATCGCGAAAGATTAGTTGTTCCAAGAACCAGATTAGTCAAAGCGTCCAAGCAATGATTTCCATCAAAAATCAATCAAATTGTACAATAAATTGCCTTTAGAAATAACAAGACTTCCATTAAACGCGTTTCGACAAGTGACAAAAACATTCTTTTTGAATCACGCTTTCTATAATATAGAAGAATATATGAAATGTTCATTTTCTGACTTGTGTGATATGTAAAATAATGTAAATGTAGATATATATTAATTTGTGATTTTAATAATTTAGTGTAATCTTATATCTTTTGAATTGTAATTTTGACGTACCAGTGTTATGTAATGTAACGAAATGGCCAATAAATAAATAAATAAATAAAAGAAGCGGTTCAATGTAACTCATTGGAGCTTTTCTCGTAAAATTGGGTTATTCTGAATCTGTTCCGAATCTAACGCTGTTTAAGATTTTTTTTTACTATTAAGTTTCATGTGAAGGAAGCTTATCAAAACTCAAGTTAATAAAATCTAACTTAAGGTCCACAATGAGTCAAGCGGGACTAACCAATCTTTCCATTTTATCTAACGAAAATGACAAGAAAGTAAACTTTGATAATATATTAGAATATTTTAGCAAAATAAAGTCCTGTTAGCATGTATAGCATTTTTTGTTTTATTTTGGGGGGTGCTTGATAGAAAACCGCCCTGGGTGTCCCACGCTACGCCGCCACTAGTACTTTTCTACTATAGAAAAAAAATACGCATTTCGTTTTCCATGGTGCTGTATTAATAATATTCTCAAAATATTGTATCATGGACACTCTATTAGAAAGAAATGCAACGCCTAACTCGGTGCCTTTCATTCATTTCAAGGTCACTGATTTAGGAACGTTTCTCTAGTATGAAGTGCGCACTCCCTATATTTTACAATCTCCTTGCCAGTATGTATTTTCTTATTGCAAATTACTTTTTCGAATACATTGATATTTACAGATATGACACGAAAAAGGTTTTTCTCCAGTATGTATTTTCATATGTCTCTGCAAATGATTTTTTTACACTTTTATAATCACAATTATTACAACAGCACACTTGTTCAGCGACGTGCGCGTTAAGATGTGCCAAAATGCGACGTTTTTGAGTTGTTTTAAATTCGCAGATATCACAATTAAATATTTCCGTTAGTTGTGGTACTGGAGTTTGTTCAACTTGTGTCTGAACTGCAGTGGTGACTGAGTTCTTTTACGTCTTATGACTGTATGAAATGTGTTTGGCGAGAATGTCTTTTGTTGAATTTTTTTTTAATGATGATGTTCTTCTGACCATGTTACAATTACATCTAATAATCGCTGCTTCATATCACACACGGGACAAGCATTATACAGGATAATTGGAAGATTGACTTAGTGATTGAAAAAGATCATTTAGGCCCATAGAATTATTATGCGTATTAATTCTATGTTTAGGCCATAGTTATGTTAGACAAAATCTGACTATACTTTTGTTTTTGGTGATAGAACCGAAAATTTTACAATTCATTGCAAATAATTGCCAGTTTTATAAATGTGTTTTTTTTTTAAATTAAAATAATGTGTAAGGTGTAAGCAATCTAAGAAAACATGGTCTCAGCATGTGTGTCATCAGACATTTTTTGTACAAACACGAGTTCACGAAAAATTTCTACGATTTAAAGAAACAGGTTTTTGACGCTACGTTAAAAAAAATGGATGGAACTATTTTTCTTCAAACCTTTTTGAAAAAATGCTTAGTTATTACTCTTTCATTTGAGGTGTCACTTACGCGCTTACGTCCCTTAAAATCAGATTGAGGTAGAAAATTTAAATTTTTAGGCAGACTAATAAAAATTCTAATTATTTATATATATTTATCAAAATAATTAATGCAATTCCTGCCACAAGCACGGGCCCGTCGTCTCACTTTTGTTGTAGTTACTTTAACATCACATTCTTTGAAATTTGAAATTCCGGCCATACAGATCGAAGCAATGAATGAGGAAGTTTCACGAGTGGCAGCCTCCTACCGGTAGACGAAGTATAGGGCGGTCCTCCACTAGATGGAGTGACGAACTGGTACGAAATGTGTTTTTGTGGCATTCCTTGGGTGAGACCTATGTTCAGCAGTGGACTTGTGAAGGCTGTAATGATGAAGATTTAATGATGCAATGCGCTCATCTTTGATGACTAAGATGAAATGACCCACAGCCTGTGATTATACTGACTCTATACACATCAGAATGGGACACAGCAGTGCACGCACTGCTATTTGACGGCAGAAATAGGTAAGAGGAGGAGGGAGAAGTCCATCTGGGCAGGCACAAATAGATCAACTTCTAGGTAAACATGGAGTCATACCACCTAGTACTGACACTAAGAAGATGGCAAAGATAATTGGTTGCTTACCAGTGTGTATCGTAGTGACATACATACTGGCTGCATATATACAGGGTCAAAATATTTTTTTAAATGTATTAATAAGAGTGCTTTTGACATGCACTGAACTTTGAACATGACATGAATTTAGACAAAGGCAAATCAGTAAATCAATACATTATTCATGAAGCCCTCTTTATTTTGTGTCCATGAGCTACAGTAACCACTTGCCATAAGGTAAATTGTACCTTATTTTAGTAATATCAAAAAAGGGGTATATCTTACATGTTTCATGATTCTCATTTACTTCCAATTTGGAATTCTCATATTCGAAAATCTTCTCCTCAACTTTAACGGCATCAAGGCAAAAAATTTCGTCCTTGCAATCATTGTCTATATCACACTCTACAGGCCAGATATCTATATGATAAATTGGTGTGAATTGAATCTCACCTCTAACCTTATGCGGTTTTGGTACTGACTGAAAGGAAATAATTTTTTCAAATAAGAGAAAAAGCCACTATAGTGGTGGAGTAGGAGAACCCATACTACCCCCTGCCATCCCGCAGATGTCGTAAAAAGGGGCAGAGGGAAACTGAAACAGGAGATCGGGGGGCAGAATCTTCCTAACAACAACTTCAAATAATAATAAACACCGGACAAAAGTGAGGGTTCAGCGTAAACTTAAATAAGAATGTACATAGTTCATCTATCCCGAGAATCGAGTCTCAACAATTTTTGGATTCAGAGTCACAAAAGCTGTACATTGTTTATATACAATAGGGTAATATGTAACAGTATAAACTTGTAGTTTAGTAGTAGTTTGATAATTATTTTTGTAAAAATAATAAGTACTATTGCTCTAACAAAAAAGTAAGTTGGATTGAAGGACAAACTTAACTTTGCATTAGTAACATTCTCCCATATAGCAATGGGAAGCAGCATAGAAAAGTGGATTGTGCAATGACGGTGTAAGAATATCCACTATCCTATATACCTATCCACTGGATGGGTGTCATAAGACACAGAGGGAAACAGAAACAGGGGTTGGGCAGCTGCATCTTCCTGATAATGACTCCAACTAATATAAACTATGGTTGCCAACTTGCCAGGTGTGGCAAATTTGGCAAAATCCCTCCTATGAAGCAATCTATGAGTGAGGCATATGTTCAGCAGTGGACTTTAATAGGTTTTAATGAATGGAATGGATAATACCATGGATCCTCCTTCAAGCAACTGCTCCAGAACCACATTTGACTCAATAACCTGTTGTTGTAATCTTCTGCAACGAATGAGTCTTGCATGACAGGTGAAACAGACAATTATGGGCCCCTCATTCTCATCCATCTGAAAATATGTATATGTAATATCTTCATAAATATGGAATACTACTTAAATATATTAGTTTGTAATAAAATTTATTGGCTACCACATTTCACTTTGTCAACACAAAGAAACAAACAGACTGGGGTACATACTCTTGCTTGTTGCCAGAAAATGGTAAGAGGATGATATCTAGGCAGAAAAAAACTCCTACGGTTCCAAGCCACCTACATCCATCAACTACATTACCTACATTAACTTCAAACTGCTATCATCACTAAGAACATTACAAATACTTCTCTTATTCGTAGGAGGATACTGAAACAAAACACAGGGTGGTGGGTGGTACTACACATTCTGTGAAAGTGTAGTACCACCCCGGTCGAGCTTCAGGTAGATGTTTTGATTTAGGTAGATGTTTCCCTAAATGTATAGTTTTACTGCCTAAGACATTAAAAAAAACACCTCAGCCTCTACCAGGATGTCTACGACCGACGGAACATTAAAGTTCGGGTCTGCTAGTGTAAGACCTGAAGGAATAGGGACGTGATTTGTATGCACGAATGAAGACGGTAGAACCTTTATAATTTCAGGTAAAATATGACACTCGATATCAACAGTCGGTTCTGTTTAAAAATATAGATTCGATATATATCGATATATTTTTTCCCTTTGCCCATCCCTAATGACGCAGGCTGCTACGGGAACGACTTCCTTCTTCAATATATGTGGCTGTGGGTTCAAAGTTCGCTCGGCGACCGTTGACGTTGTCGACGTTAATTACGGCAACTGGTAAATGTTTTGCGATCGAAGGACCATATGTTTAGGCCTTGTCGGGACTTTGGAAATAAAAAGAGTGGACTGTATTAATAATAGGTTTAATGCCGTAAAACTTCTAAACAAACATAACGTAAATTGAATAATAAAGTGCCCGTTTGCGACTCGCAGCTGAGTGAGTGACGCCCCCAGCGTCCTTCATTTTGGCCGAGGCGCGATGACGTGCGCCGACAACAATACTTTTGTAATTATCTTCTATGTTTCAGACTATTTAATGATAAATATATTTTAATTTCTTTACTTTTATAATACTGTATGATTATAAAGTGACAGTAAGTTCAAATTAATTATAAAACAATATATTTAACGAGGAGTTTTAACAATAACAAAGTAAGCAGTCAGCCGATTCGGCAAAGAAATGATTTTTTTCTATTTAACTTCCTTTCACTAAAAGTTCATTTCTCTTAGTAGTCTATCAATCAATACTGATGAAGTATTATTTATATCTTTAGGTGGAGATGATGCAGAACTATTTAGAAACAGGAAAGGCTACTTTTCCATAAATGTCCAAACAATTCAAGCATCAGCAAATTTGTTGGTACAGGATGTTGTTGCACCCCCCCGAACGGGTTCCCGCCTTGTCGTGGCGGGGGGGGGGGCTTAGTAGCCGTGGCTTGGTCACCCACGGTGAACAAAGAGGAACCCCTTGGCTGGCCCGTGGTGTAGGGCCGGCCCGAGGTGGCCACTCTGAGTGGGCTTGGCGAGCCCACTTCGGATGTGTGTCGAGGGGCTGCGGTGAGAGGGGAGTCCGCACCCTCTACCGCTGCAGCCGAGGTGGAGTCGCGGAAGAAGAGGAGTGTTAGTATGGCGATGCGCCACTCGCCCTATCCTCCGCGACTCAGACGGGGCCGCACCGTTAATTGATGCGGTGGTGGTGGGGCTGCGGGGGGAGAGGAGTGCCGGTATTGCGAGGCGCCGCTCTCCCTACCCTCCGCAGCCGAATCTTGGTTGGCGGCGGAGCCGTAGACCAGATCCGCCGCTGGGTCAGGAAGGCAGGTGCTACTGAGTGCTAGTTTTCCTGGCCCCATGGCCTTCGCGCATCGGACACGGGGGCGTCCGTTGCGCATGTGAAATTGGAGGCCGAGGAGGAGGGCGCGCCATGTGTTCTGGTGCGCCTTACCTGAGAGGGAGATGGGGGAGGAGTAGTCCTCTCCTGAGGAGGAGCCGCCATGGAGTGGCCAGCGCAGGTGGGGCCGCGGAAGTGTGCGAAAGCGTTCCCGTGGCCCTGCCAATATGCGGCGAGGGTGGAACACCATGGGGTTTTAGTCGGTGCGAGTCCGACATAACCCGTCCTTGCCCCCGCGAGGCGGGTATGCGTAGGCATTTCCCCATGTAAAAAAAAAGGATGTTGTTGCACGCTGGCCAGCCTCTACACATGATTCAGCAATTTACCAAAACAGCAATACTTTTAGAAAATGATTTCTTATATTTACGCGAACACTACACATTTTTAAATAAAACTAATTTTACGGATTTTATCGCGTATATTAACTTATTTTTATATTCCCGACGTTTCGGGTGCTTTCCAGCACCCGTGGTCACGGGGGACTTCCTGTATAGGACAGTTACTATACTCTTTGCGGGGGACTGAGGTGTTTGACGTCCTGCTGTCATAGTTAGCCCGGCTACCTTCAGTTTTTTAATATTAATTTTTGGTTCGATTTACGCAGAATGAGCTTACAGTATCTTGAAGTCTAGCAGTGGTATACTTGGGTTTGGATTTGATTTTATTAATTATGGGATCCCAAGCAGATGGCAGCACCCATCCATCTTCTCTATTGAAATTAGGTTGTTTTTTAATTTCAATAGCCTCGCGAATCATCCTTGGGAGGAATCGGTGTTCTTTTCCGAGGATTTGTGGTCTATCAAATCTAATGTAATGGCGGGGACGATCTTGAACATGTTCACAAACTGCAGACTTCCCGATACGTCGGTGCTTCACGTCAGCTATGTTCTTTAACGCGGGTTTAATAGCTCTTTTTGTTTGTCCTATGTACGAGAGACCACATTCACAATCCAGCTTGTACACTCCTGCATCTTGTAGAGGGATATGACACTTGACGGATGGTAAAAATTGACCAATCTTTTTCAGCGGCTTGAAGTATGTTTTAATGGAAGCTCGCTTCAAGATGTAGCCAATCTTGTCTGTGACTCCTCTGACATAGGGTAGTACAGCAGGCACACGCTCGACTGTGGCTGGCTTAACTCGGTCATTGTGACGTAGGCACGAGACCCGAAGCTTGTTGTCTTGCAGTACTTGCTCCACGTGCTGAAGCTCGGCTGCCAGATGTTTTCTGTCACAGATCCCTCGTGCTCTCTGAAACAAAGATTTTCCCACGGTAGCTAACTGTGAAGGATGATGGTGAGATTCACCATTTAAATATCGGTTGGTATGGGTATTTTTTCTGTACACAGTATGACCAATAGTGTTATCAGGATTTCGGATGACTAAAACATATAGGAAAGCTAAAGTATTGTTTGCCTCTAACTCCAATGTGAATTGTATTTTAGGGTTTATGGAATTAAAGTGGTTTAAAAATGCAGTTACTTTGTCAGATGGTAAAATTATGAAAGTATCGTCTACGTACCGCTTGTAGAATCTTGGATTTACAGGAGCAGCAAGAAGGGCTTTCTCCTCAAAGTCCTCCATGAATATGTCGGCGACTACGGGAGATACAGGTGAGCCCATTGCCACTCCGTCTACTTGCATGTAGAACTCTTCTTTCCACAATAATTAGCCAGATGTGAGGCAGTGTTTGAGTAATACTGCATATTCTGTAGGCATGTTGTTATCTTCTAGCTTTCTAGTAACAATTGAGATGCAGTCTTCAATAGGTAGGCATGTGAATAGTGACTGAACATCAAAACTGACCATAGTTTCATTGTCAGCGAGATGTAGTCTTTAATCTCACTAACAAAATGGTATGAATCCTTTGTGTGTGCTCTGGTATGTCCTCTTATTGGTGACAGTATTTTTGCCAAGTGTTGAGCCAACTTATAAGTTGTTGAATCGATCTGGCTTACTATAGGACGTAGTGGAGCGTTTGGTTTGTGTATTTTCGGTAACCCATACAACCTCGGTGGTTTGGCACATGATGGTATTGTCAAATTCACGTCGAGATCTAATTTTTCGGAGTATTTCTTTATCAAGACAACAAGCTTCGGGTCTCGTGCCTACGTCACAATGACCGAGTTAAGCCAGCCACAGTCGAGCGTGTGCCTGCTGTACTACCCTATGTCAGAGGAGTCACAGACAAGATTGGCTACATCTTGAAGCGAGCTTCCATTAAAACATACTTCAAGCCGCTGAAGAAGATTGGTAATTTTTTACCATCCGTCAAGTGTCATATCCCTCTACAAGATGCAGGAGTGTACAAGCTGGATTGTGAATGTGGTCTCTCGTACATAAGACAAACAAAAAGAGCTATTAAAACCCGCGTTAAAGAACATATAGCTGACGTGAAGCACCGACGTATCGGGAAGTCTGCAGGTTGTGAACATGTTCAAGATCGTCCCCGCCATTACATTAGATTTGATAGACCACAAATCCTCGCAAAAGAACACCGATTCCTCCCAAGGATGATTAGCGAGGCTATTGAAATTAAAAAACATCCTAATTTCAATAGAGAAGATGGATGGGTGCTGCCATCTGCTTGGGATCCCATAATTAATAAAATCAAATCCAAACCCAAGTATACCACTGCTAGACTTCAAGATACTGTAAGCTCATTCTGCGTAAATCGAACCAAAAATTAATATTAAAAAACTGAAGGTGTCCGGGCTAACTATGACAGCAGGACCTCAAACACCTCAGTCCCCCGTGACTACGGGTGCTGGAAAGCACCCGAAACGTCGGGAATATAAAAATAAGTTAATATACGCGATAAAATCCGTAAAATTAGTTTTATTTAAAAATACTTTTAGAAAGTTTGAAAGAGGGGAGTATGCAGACAGCCATTTCCTTGGGGATAGTGGCTATCTCTTAAACGTTAAAATAAAAAATAACCAGAATAATAATAGTAATAATAATAATCTTTATTAAAACTTATGTAGGTTACAAATAGAATTAAAAGAATTACAAACAAAAAGAATAACATCATTCTACAGATATTTGCTAGCAAACTTACGTGCAAGCATTCATCACAAAGCTCAAAATATTGATTAAATAAATACTTATTATTTAATAAAAAATTATGCATAGGTAAGGGATATTCAATTAATTAAAAAGTACACTTAAACTAGGTATTTGCAGAACCATTATTAGGTATTCCTAATACATTTTGAAAGTTTAGGTACGACCTGGAATAGAAAAGAAATATTTTATTTTACATCATTTAAATTACATTATTTTATACAATAATATTTAAAAATGTTTTTATTATCAGCCTCATCCTTGACACCTTATCTCCACCCTACATCAAGTGGATAACGAAAATATAATGTGGCCCACACAAGAAATGTGGGGAAGGGCAATATGGCAATACAGTCGATGCACAGGTAAAACTGAGTGTCAAATACGGTGACTTGTCAAAAATAGACTAAAAATATGATATTTTTATTGAAATATTCACAAAATGAAAACATTTATCAGTCCAAATATGAAAGAAATATGTAATTTCTTCATTAAAATAATACATGAATACGTATTTTTTGTATTAACCCTTTCACCGCCATAGCCGTAATATTACGAATCTTAACACGATGAGGGACAGTAGTGGCCTCTTAAAATTATGTGTTATGGCAGTAGAATTGCCCATACAAGTTACGACCACTGCTATATCAGTAGTGTTCTAAAGCAAAACTAAAGAATAATAAACGAAGACAGTACTGTCACAGCCGTAAGCCGGTTATAGCCGTAGTGTCATATTATTATGCATGCCTGGCATGTTACAATTACACTACGGTTATTCCCGTAATCTGCTATAGCCGTGTTTTATAAATTTTTGACGGGTTCAAAATATGATGCTACGGATATTGCTGTAAACAAATATATTGCTGTATATAAATGTAGTTTTCAAAATAAAACCAAAATATATAAGAAAACTTATCATTTATTGAATCACATAATGTAATACTCGGAAACAGTCATTTTTCATAATGGCAATGATCCCTATTATATTATATAAAACTTTAGCATAAAAACAAAAGAACAGTAATTCAGTAACAAGACCCTAATTTTAAGGAAACCTCTAGTCAGCCTCTAAGTAAATAGATAATAATTTACCTAAAACTTAGTCTTCCTGCTGATTACTTGCATGCAAAATGTGCCAATCTTCGAAACATTCCGGACACAAAGGTGTTCTTTTCACACATCCCTTACAGATATATTTAGTTTCTTTTCGTTTATTTACTTTAGTGCACAATTTACAATTAAAATATTTGAATTTTCTTTTACTGCCATCAGAGTTCGTTGGAAGTGGCATCACGACTGGCCAGTGACCTTTCATTGCTGCAAGGTTACATTCTTCCATAACATTTTGCCTAAATCTTCGGCTGCTGTACACACTATCTTTTCGGGCATTTTACATTATCAGAAACTTGACACATTTCTTTTATCAATTGGTCTCTGAACTCTATGGACTTATATTTATTATTCTTTTTCACATATTTTTTATAAAAATAATATACGTTCCAGACAGCTACGTCGAGGCAATGAAAAGTAACCCTTTTATACCATCTTAGGCTTTTACTAATAATATGAAGTCATCTGATCGACTCTATCTACTCCCCCCATAAAACAGTTGTAAGCAGCTACTTCAGCGGATTTAGTTGCTACTTTGCCATATCGATTTGACACTTGTATTAGTTTTGGGTGACCCCGAGTAGAAATTGTAAAAACCGGTCTTTTATCTCTCCACATCGAAACATAAATTTGGCCTTTACGAAACCAGTAATAATCTCCTTTTTTTTAGCTTTAGACTTGTTAGTGCTCTTGGGTTACCTTTACGGTTTTTTCTCAATGTCTCACAAGAGTGTGTCCGCAAACCAAGTAACTTATGTGACAATTCTACTGAATTGTAAAAATTATCCATGAAAACATGGTGACCTTTGAACAAATATGGTTCCAACAGTTTCAGCACGATATTTTGAGTTTTCTTTCCTGTCTCTGAGTTATTTTTTAGCAGTCAGCAGTTGTAAGGACATAGAATTTTATACCATACCTCGCTTTTTTTGACTTTATGTATTGTCTAAAATATATTCTACCCCGAAATAGAATAAGAGATTCATCTATGGATAACTCTTTAGAAGGACCGTAGATACGCTGGAAGTTATTATTCAGAGCTTTTATAAAATCAAGAATTTTGTGTTCACCCTTTGCTTGATCATCCGCTACACACAGACATCTTATGATTTGTTCGAATCTCCTACCAGATGTTATATATTGAAAAAACGGATGATAGTACAGGGGATCATTGGAAAAAAATACCGTCTAACGGGGAATTTCAATTGCCCTTGAAGAAGGCATAAGCCAAAAACAGATAACATCTCCTGCTTATCCACAGGTCGAAATTTATAGTGACGACTATTCCTCGTGCGGGACCCATCTTGACTAGTTAGTTTCTCACCATACTTATTTGTACAATCAATCATGTTATCCATAAGCCTATTTACATTTACATCAAACTTTGGTCCTGTTGAGAACTCGTCAAAGTGGAAATCAGCAATTGATATAGTAGTCTTTGACCACCCTTTGATCAGCTGGTGATCTTCTTGTCTACCTGACCCATAGATGGGCGGAGGCAGTAGAGTCCAAGGGGGAGGCGTTGGCCGTTAGTCTGGACATTGCGAAGGCCTTTGATCGGGTTTGGCACAAAGCGCTTCTTTCAAAGCTGCCTTCCTATGGGCTTCCCGAGAAATTGTGCAATTGGATCACCAGCTTTCTTGCAGATCGGAGCATCAAGGTCGTTGTAGACGGTGCATGTTCTGACTACAAGCCTATTAACGCTGGTGTTCCACAAGGCTGTGTGCTATCACCAACGCTGTTTCTTCTGCATATCAATGATATGTTGCTAACTGGTAACATTCATTGCTATGCGGATGACAGCACTGGTGATGCTCTATACACCGGCCGGGCCAATATTTCTCGGGAAAACGTCGCCGAGTACCGGAACAAACTTGTGTCTGAAGTCGAGTCTTTGCTGGACAAAGTCTCGGATTGGGGGCGACTAAATCTAGTCCAGTTTAATCCTCAGAAGACACAAGTTTGCGCGTTTACCGCTAAAAAGAACCCCTTTGTCGTATCTCCTCAGTTTCAAGGCACTCCCCTTCTTGCCTCAGCCAGTATCGGTATCCTCGGAGTCGGCATATCGAGTGACGTGCAGTTTCGTGGTCACTTGGAAGAGAAGGCCAAATTGGCCTCTAAAAAGCTTGGCGTGCTCAGCAGAGCGGGACAGTATTTCATGCCGGCACACCGCCTGCAACTTTACAAGGCGCAGGTTCGGCCTCACATGGAATACTGTTCCCATCTCTGGGCAGGGGCTCCCCAGTGCCAGCTCCTTCCACTTGACCGCATCCAGCGCAGAGCGGCTCGAATCGTCGACGACCGAGCCCTTTCCGATCGGCTCGATTCGTTGGCACTGCGAAGAGATGTTGCATCTCTTTGCATTTTCTTTCGCATCTACCATGGGGAGTGCTCTGAGGAATTGTTTGGATTAATCCCAGCCGCTAAATTTCACGAACGCACATCGCGGCAGAACTCCCGATACCATCCACACCATCTGGATGATTGGCGGTCCACCACTGTGCGATTTAGAAGATGTTTTCTTCCTCGCACAACTTCCTTGTGGAATAGTTTACCACCAGGGATTTTTCCGGACCGATACGACTTAGGGACCTTCAAGAAAAGAGCCTACTCCTTTTTAAAAGGCCGGCAACGCATCTGCAATTCCTCTGGTGTTGCGGTTGTTCATGGGCGGCGGTAGTCACTTACCATCAGGTGAGCCGCATGCTCGTTTGCCCCCTCTCCTATAAAAAAAAAAAAAAAACCCTTCATCGTTTTCGAGCTGCGCTGAATTGGTGACTATTTGGGCAGCAGGCTGTTCCACCTCTGGAGACTGAAGAAAAATATCCATGTGGTTAGGCAGCAAATTATCACTAGCTGTTTGGGCACGCGAATGTTCCACCTCCGGAGACTGAAGGCCTGTATTCACTGCAGTTATATCTTCTTCAAGTAGCAGAGATGGACTTACCGGTGCATTACTATCGTTACTAGCCGAAGAATAAGAAAAATGGCGTGCTGAGATTCTATTGAACCCGATTACATCCTCGGAAGATTCTGACTGAGCAGATGGACGATAATCTTCGTCAGAACCATACTCTCCCTCGTCATCGTGGTACGGGTCTTCGATATCGCTGGTTTCCGGTGTTGAAACATCTTCCAGAAGACGACTGATGCGATCTGAATCCATCTAGAACAAAATATGATCATTCATATTACACATCGGTATAGGCACCTTTGAAATAGATTTATCAGTCTACATAATCTTGTTTGCTAGTCTCAGTGGTCTAACAAACCGTTTTTAGTACAAATAACAATCAAAATACTTACGTTTGTTCATAACTTTAGGCACGAAAAAATGGCGCGAAAATCGACGAACACAACGTTCTCAATGGGCGCGTGGCCCGACACTACTCAAACCGTCGCATAGAATCTTCATAGAACAACCACGGGCATGACCGTAGTGTGCGGGCGTGGGTACCGTAGCGAACGCACACACACCTATATTTTCAATGTTGGATTTTATGAGTTCTAATGCTTCTGAACAAATGGTAAACTGATGTGATACGACAGTAAAAACGGTTTTCCTTGTTCCTCTATACGAAATTTCACTGCACTTACCGTACGTCAGTCCAAAAGAACTTAAACTTTTACGGTGATGCCCGTACTGTCATTTTCAATCATCGAAAAATCTACTGCTATTGCAGTGCGTCCCGCAATGTGTTAATGTAAATACCGTCAGCGCTTTCACGTAATATTCCGAGATGCTCATGTTACTAGAAAAACTGCAAGGTTAATTCAATTTTGCTATTAAATTTAATACATTTAAGTAATTGTGGACAGTTGTAGATACCAATGTCAAAAAAATAACAGAAATATATAGTGTTACTAAGTGCAAGATGAACCTTGCTGCCTCGCCATCCTCGTGATATTTCTGAGACCAGTGCTGCGCCACTGTAAAAGATTTATCAAAAAAATTATATTTGTATTCTTTCAAAATTAAAATGATAGTCAAGTCGTCATAATGTAATATTTTAATGAACTGAACTAAACATTCATAAAAATTTAATTTCATATATTATTTAAATGATTTTTGCGACAAGAAATAAAAATATTAATTTATAAACCAAATAAGCCAAATGTAAAATTGAATTATCCCGGTACGTCACTAGTGCATACGAGTTGAGAACGACAGCATCATGAAGCATATAGCACAGAACACTAATACCCTTAGGCGGGGCATATAGCCAGCACCGCGATTTATCGTGCGGCTAATGTCAAGGACAGTGACGTTTCAATAAATTGTCAATTACTGTGGCGCCGTCACCGTGATAACACGCGTGTACTATACCTATTTGCATTTTTAGTGCTGGAAATTATCGATAATGCTAGACGAAGAAGAACTGTTAAATATTTTAGAATCGCATAATGATAATCACAGTTTCATCTACAGACAGTGATATTAAATCGGTAAGTAAATATTCATGTAAAATAAATAAGTAGTCAGGTATTTGAGAATTTTACACTACATTTATATTTGCTTAATTTATACATTAACATATACATACCTCAAAACCTTAAAACGAAATTGTACAACCAGTGCGTGTTGCCAGTGATGACTTACGGAACTGAGACGTGGTCCTTCACTGCTGGCCGTATGAGAAAGCTCAAGGTCGCTCAGCGAGCTATGGAGAGGGCTACGCTCGGAGTTTCTCTGCGTGATAAACTTAGGAATGAGGATATCCGCAGTAGAACCAGAGTAACCGACATAGCCCAACGGATTAGTAAGCTGAAGTGGCAGTGGGCCGGCCATATAGCTCGAAGAACCGACAACCGATGGGGAAGAAAGGTTCTCGAGTGGCGGCCTCGTACCGGTAGGCGAAGTGTAGGGCGTCCCCCCACGAGATGGAGTGACGACCTGGTAAGACATGCAGGAAGACGATGGATGCAGGTGGCTCAGGACCGTGCTTTGTGGCATTCTTTGGGGGAGGCCTATGTTCAGCAGTGGACTTGTGAAGGGCTGTAATGATGATGATGATGATGAATTTATACATTTTACAGGAACATAAATAATCTTCTAGTATATGGAGTAGAATCAACTCAGCCTGCAAAATAATGATATTTGTAATAAAAAAAATACTAGTCGACGTATTTTTAATAGCACATTACGATTATACTTGTATTTGTAATTGCACACTCTCCAACTTTTTATAAAAAATCAAAAAGTAAATTATGGTTTTTACTAGTACTGCAATATCAATATCTCCGTAAATAAAGTTTTTTTTCTAATTGCACAGAGTGCCAATAAATTGCACATATCTCGATTGTAATTGTAATTATTTTGCAGGCTGGGGAGGGGGTTCGGTAGAATCATCATGTCAAAAAGTGATGAATCGCCGCCGTTATCGCCATCTATTCGACCGAAAAAGAAAATAAAAAGAAAAATTTCCAAAAATGGTAGATCAACGCAGACCGAAAATCATTACATATGCTATGTGAAATCGGAACAAGATGACTACACAGCTTATATAAGTTTGCCCGCTTCAAGATTCTTTAATCAAAGATCAGAAGATCCTCGAAATGAGCATTTTGGTACATTAATTGCATTTGAAATGGAGTCAGTCCCATACGAGATTCGATCGCAAGTGTATATGGACATAATAAATTTGATATATAACGCTCGGAACGAGCTACATATATTAGATCAAGGTCCACGCCCATCTCCTGAATATTGATTAGTTTTATGAAGAGAATTAACGCTGATTAAGTGCAATGTGATTAATGAAAATTAAGACTGATTAAAGCTAGTTATAATACCCGATAAGAAGAATGTTATGTTGATTAAAATAAATAATAATCTATAATTTTTAAAACTTTGTTTCATTTATCGATAAATGGTTGTTCCAACACTATGCAAAATATTAAATAAAAGTTCCTGGCGCTGGAGACACTCCACGGCAACTAAAGCGCGGCGGTGAAAGGGTTAATATATATCATTTCCGATAAAACCGGTAACTATAACTGGGCCCCCTAGCTATGGGTCTGTTGCGTTCGTGAAAACAAAGAGCAATGGCAGACTTTCATACATAAAATTAGTTGAGAAGAAATTGTAGCGTCTACATACCAAAAATATCTTAAAATATTAAGCGTCAGTCCCTTAATAACTCTGTCAAAGAATTTTGTACTAAGGCGTCAAAAAAAAGATATTTACATTTGAACCTTTTTAGGTTATGTCACTTGAAAAAAGTCATGCTTCATGTGTTTGTTTGATGTTAGCCTAATACATAATTGAGAGTTTTTAGATTATTGTATCTCTATTATATATTCGCATATTATAAATGTATATTTCTGGCATGGCTCCAGGGCTTTTGTACCATAGTGACATTCTCAAAGGGCTAGAACCCAGAGCCGTAAAGCCAGTAAAAAAAACAGTGACATTTTATTTTAGCTAGTGTTGGCATAACATTAAATGGAATTATTACATAGTACTGTGATTGAGATAATGTATTATTGTAGGAAATTCTTTGTAATAGACTTATTCTCAGCGCCATATTACCTTTTTTAAAAAGAACATTTTGTCCATCTCGTCCAATGCCGTGGGTGATGACAATGTTAGCCGTAACATGATCTTTCCTATCCTAGAATTTGTTACTCCTATCCTTACCCATATCTTGAATAAATCCATCTCCTCTTCAAAATTTCCTGATGTTTGGAAAAGTGCACTTGTAACGCCTCTCCCAAAAAAACCCCATGCTTTGCATTTTTCTGACTTTCGTCCTATCTCAATTCTCCCGTTTTTATCCAAACTCCTGGAGAAACTAGTTTTCTTTCAGTTAAATCTCTACCTAAATAGAAATTGTATCCTGGACCCTCTCCAATCTGGTTTCCGATCGGGTCATAGTACGACAACAGCGTTGGTTAAAGTTACTGATGACATTCGACGAGGTATGGATAACAAACAGCTCACTGTGTTAGTATTGCTTGATTTTAGCAATGCGTTTAACACTGTTGATTTTGACATCTTATTGAGTGTGTTACGTTCTATTAACATATCTCCTCCGGTGATTGGCTGGTTTCATAGTTATCTTTACGGCCGACGGCAGCGTATTCGCATCGAAGATGAGTTCTCATCTTGGTGCGAATTACGGGCTGGAGTGCCTCAGGGTGGTGTGCTGTCTCCTTTACTTTTTGCTATATTCATTAATTCTATCTCTCAAAATATTACTTCTCTCTATCACATGTATGCAGACGATCTCCAAATCTACACTCAGTCAACTCTGTTAAATCTGCCTTCTGCTGTTGCTACCATCAACAATGACTTAGCGGCGATAAACCAGTGGAGTCAGCGTTATGGTCTAAAAATTAATCCGTTCAAGTCCCAGGCTATAGTTATTGGTGGTGGAGGGATGGTCTCCAGAGTTGACTGGAACAACCTACCCTCGGTGACACTAAATGACGTTGTCATCCCTACAGTAAATCTGTAAAAAATCTGGGAATATATCTAGATTCTACCTTGTCGTGGTCGCAGCAGTTAAAACAAGTGAGCAAAAAGGTGTTTGCTACTATGGGTTTACTTCGTCGTTTACGTTCTTTTCTCCCCATTCCCACTAAGATTATGTTAGCACAATCCTTACTTCTCTCTATTCTCGATTATGGGGACGCAAGTTATCTCGATTTAACTGAAGACCAACTGAACAAACTTGAGCGAATTCAAAATATTGCTATTAGGTTCATATTTGGTTTGCGCAAATATGATCATGTATCCGAATATCGTTTACAGCTCAAGTGGTTACCCATTCGCTTTCGCCGGAATCTGCAAACTGTATCTCTTTTGTACTGTGTGTTGTTCAATCCTTTGACTCCAAGCTACTTGAAGGAAAACTTTAAGTTTCTTGGTCATGATCGACCTGATAGAGTTCTTCGGTCAGCCGGCGAACTAATTCTAGAACCATGTTCATTTCGAACAAAATTTATGAAATATTCTTTTACGAGCCAAGCCATAAGGTTATGGAATGAACTTCCACTCCAAATTCAACGTGCTCAAACTTTGGAAAGATTCAAAAGTGATGTCAAGAAGCATTACCTAACACTTTGTGGTTATTGATAACCAATTCTAGCAATAGATAGTTATTGTTTTTTTTTCTCTCCTCTTTGTTTTGTATTTATTTATTTATTATCTTTGTATATATATGTATGTGTATATTTATATATATATATATATATATATATATATATATATATATATATATATATACAACGTGTCCCAAAATTCAACGATAAGCCAACACCGGAGGATAGACCTGCCCCGGACTAATCGGGTAAAAAAAGAAAAAAAAATATATCCCAATTATATTTTAAGTTATATAAAAAAAATGAAATTCTTCAGAAATTGAGACCGTTTATGATATTTTTCACTACCATGACCACAATTTTTTAAATATTTTTTTCTTTTTTTTTTATAGGCAACCTGAATAGTACTGCTATCTACCACAATTCTTAAAAACTCCAGAATAACTCTTGTTTTATCACTAAAATTAATGAAACTTATTTTATTCCCTAAATTTTTTGAAGACTTTTACTTTTAACCAAATTTAACTTATCGTGGTGTAAAAAAAAAGTATGAACACTAGTATGGCAAGTTTTTTTAAAAATTGACGCAACTAACCAATATTCCAAAATGGTATAATACTCTAGGAAAACAAGTTATAAAAAAATATGGGCCTATTATTTCTTAACAGGGGCCAAATGACGGTCGGGTGTAATAAAAGTATTATTTCTTGAAAAATGTTTAATATTTCAAAACAAATGGTACAAACAGTTTCACATGTAATTTATTAAGTTATTAACATTATAGCAAATGTTCGAACTGTTTGCCACCAGCATTAATACATGCACGACATCGCCTTAAAAATGATCGTTTTATTTGTCTTGCATATCTTCTGCTATTAATGTAATCAGCAGCCTGAGTGATATTTCGACGAAGCTCGTCCAATGTCACAATGGGTTTTGAGTAGACCCTGTTTTTAAGACAACTCCAATAGAAGAAGTCCAGGGGGTTCAAATCGGGTGAACGGGGTGGCCATAAGATAGGAACAAGTCGCCCGATCCAACGCCCTGGATACTCTTGATTTAAATATTCTCGCACAGGACGGGCATAATGTGCTGGGCAACCATCATTTTGGAACCACATGTTTTGAAGATCACTTAAGGGCACGTCGTTTAACAATTCTTGCAAGTCATTTTGTAAAAAGTTTAAATAACTATTGCCATCTAAGTTTCCTTGTAACTCAAAGGGCCCAATTACTTTTCCATTTAATATGCCGGTCCATAGGTTAACCTTGAATTGATATTGGGATTTGTCTTGTCTCATCAAGTGTGGATTTTCATTACTCCAACTATGTAGATTGTGAAGATTTAAATACCCATCTTTCTTGCACGTTGTTTCATCCAACCATAGAATTTTGTCTAGGAAGTGGGGATCTTCACTGTGCCTTTGCAGCATTACACGGCAAAATGTGACCCGTAGCGGATAGTCCCGCGGTAATAACGTCTGCACACGCCTGTAGTGATATGGGTGAAGCTTGTGACGTTTTAATATTCGATGTGCAGAACTTTTCGGGATTCCTGTAGCTTCTTATATGGCACGTACCGAAGTAGTCGAGTCATTTTCTATCTCCTTGAGAACTTCTTCATCACGATCCAATCTAGGTCTTCCAGCGCTGCTCCTATTGGATGGCATACGACCCTCCGAAAACGCTTGATGCACATTAATAAACACTCGATAATCAGGATATCTTTGAGCATTTGGGTATCTTTCTGGATACAGTCTGCTAGCAGCGTTAGCATTACATCGGCATTCTCCATAGATTAAATGCATATTAGCGTATTCCTGTGGTGTGTACGGTTGCGGCATGTTAAACGCCAAACAGTCCAAAATGCGCCAGAACTCTAAATCACAAAACACACAATCGTAGTCCAAGATAATGCCAGGTCAGTTCAGTTTGCAGATCACTTCCAGTCCAAATAATGCTAGGTCAGTTAAGTTTGCAGGTCGATTCCAGTCCAAAAAGCCAAGCCAAAAGTCGATAGTATGTACGAGGGCCACGTAAGTTGAATTGGGTACGGTGCGCAGAAAACAAAGGAGCAGAGCGTACTGAACCGACTTGCTGAGAATAATAACAGCTTCTCTACCTGCCCTGTTGTTGTCTCTTTTTAACGTAAATATCTCTATCTATCTATCTCTCTCTAACATCTAAGGTATTAATGCCCCATTCGAATTCCTAGAAATTGTAACAGGAACCCATTTTGGGCATGTAGTAAAAGTGATTACTGACAATTACAATTTAAGGAATTTGGCCCCTGTTAAGAAATAATAGGCCCATATTTTTTTATAACTTGTTTTCCTAGAGTATTATACCATTTTGGAATATTGGTTAGTTGCGTCAATTTTTAAAAAAACTTGCCATACTAGTGTTCATACTTTTTTTTTACACCACGATAAGTTAAATTTGGTTAAAAGTAAAAGTCTTCAAAAAATTTAGGGAATAAAATAAGTTTCATTAATTTTCGTGATAAAACAAGAGTTATTCTGGAGTTTTTAAGAATTGTAGTAGATAGCAGTACTATTCAGGTTGCCTATAAAAAAAAAGAAAAAAATATTTAAAAAATTGTGGTCATGGTAGTGAAAAATATCATAAACGGTCTCAATTTCTGAAGAATTTCATTTTTTTTATATAACTTAAAATATAATTGGGATATATTTTTTTTTCTTTTTTTACCCGATTAGTCCGGGGCAGGTCTATCCTCCGGTGTTGGCTTATCGTTGAATTTTGGGACACGTTGTATATACCTATTTATTAATATGTATGTTTATTTTATTATTATTTTTTATGTATTATTGTGGTATTTTAACAAAATATAGTTTAGTTTATTTAGATATTAGTATGTAAGTGTAACATAAAGCGCACCACCTCCTACTGTTCTTAATTCCAGTTTCTCTTTAGCCCAAAGGTTGTCTGGAAGAGATCGCTCTTTAGCGATAAGACCACGGAATATAAAAAACAAGAGGAAGTAGCAAAACGCATAATTTGTAGCAAAACCACTGTCGCCAAACTCACACATGCACAAGAAAGAAATGTGTATCAACAATTGTGTACCATTTCAATAATTTTCGCGTGATTGGTTATTTAAAAATAAAAGAGAAAGGCATTATGTTACTCACCATTCATTTGAGTATGAACAATAAGTCCTTAATAATAGAGATTATATTCCTTTTCATCAACGAAGTTTCTATAATTAGTGAGCAAACTTAGCTTCTTAACGTTAGATATCGTAATAATAAATTCAAGCTATTTGAGACATAATTACAATTGATATAACGTTGACATTGCCCTACTCATGCCCTAACTAACCTGTACTGCCACGTGAATGATGTTAGTGATGTAGTTACTCTGCCTGAACATATTCTGGCTTATTTCGATATTCAGTAAAATTATGATTATTATCATGTATATGAATTGAATGAAGAAACTAAATAGAAATATATATATATATATATATATATATATATATATATATATATATATATATGATAAAATGAGTAAAATAGCAAAATTTAATGGAAATTACCATAATGTACCACGTATATCCCTGTAATTCATATAGCCGGCATATAATTAATTGTATTTAATGGAAATTTATTTACAATAATCTAAATTATAATTTTTGAAATGGAAACAAGTAGAATAATAAAAAAACAATAATTTAGCAATTGTTTATTGTCATAGAAATAACACATATTTGTTTAAAAATTATCATGTCCACACTTTAATATAAAATTCTAGATGATAATGAATTCGGTTACTAATGTAGATCATGATATTAAGATCACTTTTATTTCAGTTTTTTTCCAAAAGTCATGAGAACTACTAAACTACTTACTTATTTCTCTGGCTTAGCAACCCTAACAAATGTTCATTCGTAGCCTTCACCCTACAATTTCGTATATTTTAAGACTTCCAGCATTTGCAAATTTACATTAATATGTTAGTGAATTAACAGGACTGAGATAACATTTTATCGAAAACTTTAATGTCGGCGTTGTTACAACACTATCGCAGCTATTTTATTCAAAACGTGTTTACAGCTGAACCTTATCTTAACGAAATAATGTTGAATATTGCTTGTAATACAGACAATTTGAAATTTTGTCCATGTTTAGTTAATATTCTATCCAAAAAAGTAAAAAAATACACGTGCCTTTGTTAGAAAACATCTCTATTCGAAATATTTTTATTTTTTACTTTCGTTTTTACACTCCTAAATTGCACAAAACAGCATATTTTCGCATATATCACTCAAGCAACGACCCGTCAGCTCGCATCAATTTGAGTCTGCGACTGACGGTCTATTACGCTCTACTGTCACTAATTGTGACACGTCTGCCCCGCCCACTTTGGGCTTCCTCTTGTTTTTTATATTCCGTGGATAAGACCGCCTTATTGTACATACGTATATATTAAGTTTTCTCTGTAATGTATTTATTCGTTGTATATGTGTGGTGTACAATAAAGTATATACTACTACTACTACTACTACCTTTATTTTTGTTATTACTGATAGTACATTTATTACTTATAATAATATAATATAAAAATATTTTGTGTTGTGTTGGTAGTGTTACAAAGTGTATACGAAAATAGTAGAAATATACTAAATGGCAACATTTGAATAGAGTAAAATGATTTCAGTCATTTGATATTCCCAAAAATGTTTGTTTTTTTCTGTGGCTTTAATTAAAATACATTTTTATTTGAAAAATCATAGAAAAATAATAAAACTATTTTATATATAACTTATTTCTAGACGCTATAATTTTTGTCAACAATTTTTCTGCCATTGCTCTTTTGGTTATGGGTTGGTTTACGGGACCTTTTAGCTTAGCGGTCGTCTATGTGATTGTGTAGGGGATGTTGGTGAAATTGGGCATGAGACAATTTGTAAAGATGCTAGTGTGCGTGAAAAATTATTGTATATGCCAGCAGCTTAACTATTACCCGATTAACGGGAAAATTTATTTTATGCAATGGCTTAGTAGTTAAGTTCATAGTTATGAATGTATTCCAGAAATACTTATAAATGAATAGTTTAATAATAACGAACGTATCAATATATTTGTGTATATTATGTATAGGTTTTTCTTCTGAATAAATGACATATAAATGATAAGGCCTCATTTTTCTCTCTTCCCCTCTCGGACCTCAGATAATCCTATAATATTGCAGCGCAACTTATCTATCTCTTCTTCCAGCTCCAGGATCTCCTCGTCGGTCGTCAGGGTACGTGCGTTATATGTAGCCAGGTGGAGTCGTCTTAGTTGGCAACCAAAGCTCCACCGGAGATCCTTAGCACCCCCTGCCCCGCCGTTGCCATGGTTGCCACCGTAACCAGCATATTTACCGTGCCGGCTACCCGCGATCCACAGCTGTCACACTGTTTTTATTCTGAATTGCCGCTCGAGTAGTACACAAGTCTTTGACTTATATAGAATTTAACAAAAAGTTCAAACAATCGTGAAGATACATTTCACTTTACAACAACACCTAACTAAACAAAGCCTCTGCAAGAAAACTGCCTTACAGTACTTAAACATTTCCTTCATTAGCGTAAGATAATCTATAAGATCAAAGTAAACCTGAAATAAAAAAAAATAGTAGTGAAGTAAGTTTCTTTCACTTTAATTTATAGTTAGCTGCCACGGCAGGAGTTTAATGTTTCAGTTTCACTCCGAATTCAGTCTGGACATTTTACAGTGTAAATATGAAATGTATTAATAACTCGACTACAAAAGCCATCTTGTACAGAATAATAGATCGAGTAAAAAAACCTTTCCGTGCCCTGTGTGCTAATTGAAGGGAGGTTAGTGGAAACAGACCAGACCATGTCTTTTTTATTTAATTGATTGCTAATGTTTATCCTTCTTTTCGTTACGACGCTTATTTTGTTATTGTTAGCGCCTATTAAAGTCGACTGCTGAACATAGGCCTCCCGCATATATTGCCTCATACGGGGATATTTGCCATAGTTGCCACGCTTGGCACGCGGGTTGGCAACACAATTTATTTTAATTTTAGTAGGAATACGCTGCTGCACGTCTTCTGATTTGTTTCTTTCTGTCGCCTCTACGACACACACGGGATGATAAGGGGTAGTGGATATTCTTATATCTATCATCATCATCATCATTACAGCCCTTCACAAGTCCACTGCTGAACATAGGCCTCCCCCAAGGAATGCCACAAAGGACCGTGGTCCTGAGCCAGGTCCGTGCTTTGTGGCATTACCAGCATTACCAGGTCGTCACTCCATCTAGTGGGGGGACGCCCTACACTTCGTCCGCCGGAACGAAGCCGCCACTCGAGAACCTTTTTTCCCCATCGGCTGTCGGTTCTTCGAGCTATATGGCCGGCCCATTGTCACTTCAGCTTACTAATCCGTTGGGCTATGTCGGTCACTCTAATTCTACTGCGGATATCCACATTTCTAAGTTTATCACGCTGAGAAACTCCGAGCATAGACCTCTCCATAGCTCGCTAAGTGACTTTGAGCTTCCTCATCCGGCCAGTAGTGAAGGACCACGTCTCAGTTCCGTATGTCATCACGGGCAACACGCACTGGGTGTACAGTCTCGTTTTCAAGTTTTGAGGTATACCTGACGAGAAGATGTGCAGTAATTTCCCGAACGCTGCCCAACCGAGTTGAATCCACCGATTGACCTCTCGGTCGAAGTTGGACTTACCTAGTCGGACTATTTGTCCAAGGTAAACATACTCGTCAACAACTTCGAGCTTAGTGCTCCCAACAACTACCGGCATAGGTGTGACATATGGACATTAAACATGATCTTTGTTTTGTCCATGTTCATCTTAAGACCTACCCGATGGGAAGCACTATTGAGGTCATTGAGCATAGTGCTTAGGTCCTCCAGCGATTCTGCCATAAGGACTATATCGTCGGCAAATCGAAGGTGAGTGATGTACTCGCCATTGATGTTGATACCGTATCCTTTCCAGTCATAGCTTGAAAACGTCTCCCAATGCAGCGGTGAAGAGTTTCGGGGATATGACGCCACCCTGTCTTACACCTCTCTGCAATTGGATAGGTTTCATACTCTGGTTCTGTACTCGGATAGCCATCGTAGCCCTACTGTACAAGCACTTCAGCACTTCGATATACCGAGAGTCAATTTGGCACCGTTGAAGGGACTGCAGCACCGCCCAAATTTCGACGGAATCAAAGGCTTTCTCTTAGTCCACATACGCCAGACATAGTGGCAAATTGTACTCCTCTGACTTCTGTACAATTTTCCGAAGGGTATGTATGTGGTCTATGGTGCTAAAGCCTTTTCGGAAACCGGCTTGTTCTGGAGGCTGGAAGTCGTCAAGTCTGCGCGCGAGAGGATTCGTAATGACTCTCGAAAACAGCACGTAGACGCGGCTCAGAAGGGAAATCGGTATGTAGTTCTTCAAGAGAGCGTTGTCGCCTTTCTTGAAGAACAAGACCACCGCACTTTTGCTCCACGACTCCGGTGTAATGCCACCATGGAGGACGGAATTAAAGAGCTTCTGAAGGACCGGTTTTCCACCCGCTTTGAGAAGCTCTGCTGTAATTCCATCCTCGCCTGGGGCCTTGCCGTTTTTAAGGTGCTGGAGAGTCATTCTAATCTCGCTCAGACTGACGTCCGGGATATCTTCGGAATAGTGTCGGAAAAGACTCGCTCTTGGATCGTTACTCACACTTGCGTGTGGCTCCAACGATGACGTGTACAGCTGCCCATAGAACCTCTCAATCTCACTCAAAATCTCAGGTGCCCCACAAACGATGCTGCCACACTCTGTCTTCAGCTTTGACAGTTGGCTCTTTCTGGCAGACAGATCTCTGGCAAATACTTTGGAGCTTTGGTTCCGCTCGATCGCTTCTTCAATAGGAGCTGTATTGAAGTTGCGTAAGTCCCGCCGCATGCACTTGTATATGTGTCTGTTCAGTTGCCTGTATGCTGTCAAATCTGTTGAAGAATGTAGCTTCATCTCCCGTCTAACAGCCATGAGATTAAGAGTGTGATCGGAGAGTTTTTGTGTTCTTCTGCGGCGGGTCTCGCAAAACTTAGCTCCGACCGCATGGACAGTTTCCACGAGCTTGTCATTCATATCGTCCACTTCATTGTCTTCTAGGCACTGAAAACGGTTTTGTAACTCGAGCTGAAAGGTTTCGGGACTTTGGAATAGAGCACGAGGGGGTCAGAGCGTTGACTTCATTAGACGTGACCTCTCCAACATAACGTTTAGGTTCAGTGTGCCTCTCACCATTCGGTGATGGCTGCCGGTTTTCACCCTCAAGATCACTAAGACATCACTGAACAGTTGTCGTCTGGTCTTCATAATAGTCAATCTCATTTTTGTCGAACCATTAGGGCTCGACCAGGTCCACTTCCTATCGGGCCGCTTCTGGAAGAAAGACTTCATCATAAAGAGTCCCTCTTTCTCCATGAAATCGGACAGCTGCTGGCCCCTTGGGTTCCGTTGCTTTAATCCGACATTCCCTACCTTCAGCTCACCGTTCTCTCTTGTGCCTAGTTTTGCATTGAAGTCTCCCATTAACACCGTATAGTGGGTTTTGGAGGAATGCATGGCTCTAGAGACATCCTCATACATTTCCTCCACCTCCTCATAGGGGTGTGCCGAGGTTGATGCGTAAACCTGTATGACCTTCAGCGTATACCGTTTGGTGATTCTGAGTATAAGGTACGCAACCCTCGTCGACACACTCGACTCGTATATCTATATCTATATATTATATCTAGGCGACGGAGGAAATAAACCAGATGGGCAGCAGCGTCTTCCTAATAACAAATTAAAATAAAAAACCGCGGTTGCCTACCCACCTGCATGGCAACTATGGCAAATATCCCCCCTATGAGGCAATCCGTGGGGGAGGCCTATGTTCAGCAGCGGACTTTTATAGGCTGTAACGGTAACGATAAACATCGAAACGAAATAAGTAAGACTTCAGACAGACCGGTCTGGTCTGTTTCCACTAATCACTCTATACATATTTCAAGGTTAGATTTCACTTGGTTGCTTCTTTGGTTTTTGAATTAGCTTCTTCAGAATAAATGCAGTTTCAATTAGCACATATGACACGGAAAGGTTTTTCTACTCGTTCTACAGTTACATAAGGAACTCATGACAAATGGATTTTTATCTAGTATACTTTTATATTTATATAAAACACGTTTACATAATATTATACATATTTTACCAGATCTCTCACAAAAAAGGTTCTGCTCAAGTGTGTGTTTTCATATGCCTTTGCAAACTACTTTACTCTATACATTTATATTCACAGATATGACACGAAAAAGGTTTTTCTCCAGTATGTATTTTCATATGCCTTTGCAAATCAATTTTTCGAATGCATTGATATTTACAGATATGACACGAAAAAGGTTTTTCTCCAGTATGTATTTTCATATGTGTTTGCAAACTACTTTTTTGAATACATTGATATTTACACATATGACACGAAAAAGGTTTTTCTCCAGTATGTATTTTCATATGCCTTTGCAAACTACTTTTCTCTATACATTTATATTCACAGATATGACACGAAAAAGGTTTTTCTCCAGTATGTATTTTCATATGCCTTTGCAAACTACTTTTCTCTATACATTTATATTCACAGATATTACATGAAAATGGTTTTTCTCCAGTATGTATTTTCATATGTGTTTGCAAACTACTTTTGTGAATACATTGATATTTACAGATATTACATGAAAAAGGTTTTTCTCCAGTATGTATTTTCATATGTGTTTGCAAATTACTTTTTCGAATACTTTGATATTTACAGATATGACACGAAAAAAGTTTTTCTCCAGTATGTATTTTCATATGCCTTTGCAAACTATTTTTCTCTATACATTTATATTCACAGATATGACACGAAAAAGGTTTTTCTCCAGTATGTATTTTCATATGCCTTTGCAAACTACTTTTCTCTATACATTTATATTCACAGATATTACATGAAAAAGGTTTTTCTCCAGTATGTATTTTCATATGTGTTTGCAAACTACTTTTGTGAATACATTGATATTTACAGATATTACATGAAAAAGGTTTTTCTCCAGTATGTATTTTCATATGTGTTTGCAAATTACTTTTTCGAATACTTTGATATTTACACATATGACACGAAAAAGGTTTTTCTCCAGTATGTATTTTCATATGTGTTTGCAAATTACTTTTTCGAATACTTTGATATTTACAGATATGACACGAAAAAGGTTTTTCTCCAGTATGTATTTTCATATGTGTTTGCAATACATCTTTTCTAATACATTTATGTTCACAGATATTACATGAAAAAAGTTTTTTTCCAGTATGTATTTTCATATGCTTTTGCAAATCACTTTTTTGAATACATTTATATTCACAGATATTACACGAAAAAGGTTTTTCTCCAGTATGTATTTTCATATGTTTTTGCAAGTCAACTTTTCTAATACATTTATATTCACAGATATTACACGAATAACGTTTTTCTTCAGTATGAATTTTCATATGATACTGCAAATTACTTTTATCAATACATTTATATCCACAGATATTACATGAAAAAGGTTTTTCTCCGGTGTGTATTTTCATATATCTCTGCAAACGATCTTTTTTAATACTTTTATAATCACAATTATTACAACAGTACACTTGTTCAGCAACATGCGCGTTAAGATGTGCCAAAATGCAACGTTTTTGAGATGTTTTAAATTCGCAAATATCACAATTAAATATTTCCGTTACTTGTGGTACTGCAGTTTGTTCAACTTGTGTCCGAACTGCAGTGGTGTTCTTTTGGTTCTTTTGCATCTTATGACTGTATGAAATGTGTTTGGCGAGAATGTCTTTTGTTGAAAATTTTTTGCTACAACCATCACATTCAAAAATATATTTTGTTGATGCCCCTGACGTTTTTTTCGTAAGTATATTTACACTCTTTTGTTTCAATATTTTCTTTTTCATAATCTTTGCAGGATGCTTTCCTTTTTTATTAATTGGTTGATTATCTTGTTTGACTTTAGGCTTTGATTTAGGGCTTTCTAAATCAAGGTTTCCTTTACGAACATCGTTTATGTTACAATCAGTAGAATTTGATTTAATCTTGCTCTCAGAAGCTTTTGAAAAATGATTTGTCGGTATGATGTATGGTTCTGAAATACACACGAATTGAATATTTAATTTATTATAAGGAAAACTTTTTATTGTAAGACACCTTAAACGCATTCTCTATCAGTCAACCAGGGAGAAATAGATAAATTATAAAATTACATAATTATACAATGTTGCTAGATATAAAGTATTTTACTTTTAATAATGTGTCTCATATTCATTTTTGGAGGGAAAGAATGGTAGAGAAACTAAATTCGAATGATAATGATGACGTTCTTCTCACCATGTTACAATTACCTACATTAATCTAATAATAGATGCTTCGAATCGCACACGGGACAAGCATTATACAGAATGATTGTAAGATTGACTTGTTGATTGAAGAAGATCATTTAGGCCATAATTATTTTAGACAAAGTCTGACTATACTTTTTGTTTTTGGTGATAAAACAAAATTTTTGCAGTTAATTGCTAATAATTGCCAATTTAATTAACATCCGTTTTTTTTTTTAATTTAAGTAATGAATAAGAAATCTAAGAAAACATAGTCTCAGCATCTGTGTCATCAGACATATTTTTGTACAGACACTAAGTTCACGAAAATTTTCTACGATTTAAAGAAACATAATTAACATTTTAAATAATAAACATTTTTGACACTACGTTAAAAAAAAACTGATGGTACTTTAATTTATTGTTAGAACCTTTTCGAAAACATGCTTGCTTATTACTCTTTCATTTGAGGTATAACTTACACGCATTTGTTACAAATTTTTCAATTGTCCCCTAAAACCAGATTGAGGTAGAAAATTTAAATTTTTAGGCAGACTAATAAAAATTCTAATTATTTATTTGTTGATGCTCAAAATAATTGTTGCGATTACTAACACAAGTACGGGCCCGTCGTCTCACTTCTGTTGTAGTTACTTTCAACATCACGGTTTCAAATGCTGAATTAATTCTTTGAAATTTGAAATTCCGGCCATATAGCTCGAATAAATGACAATGAATGAGGAAGTTTTACAAGTGGCAGCCTCGTACCTGTAGACAAAGTGTAGCACGGCCCTCCATTAGATGGAATGATGACCTGGTAAGAAATGCAGGAAGGCGATGGATTCCTGTGCTTTGTGGCATTCCGTGGGTGAGACCTATGTTCAGCAGTGGACTTGTGAAGGCTGTAATGATGAAGATTTAATGATGCAATGCGCTCATCTTTTCATTTTAATTTTTATAGGATAGGGTGACAAACGAGCACACAGTCCACACGATGGTAAATGGTCGCTGTGAACCATAGACATCTACATCTGTCCTCAATAAAGAATTAAAACCCATGAGGACTACGATGGAATCCCTCTTTTCCAGTAAAAAGGTATCCAGTTCTCTACACTCACCATACGAAACACAGTAGCGTTAAGTTGCTATTTTACGCTGGTATTCTGTGAGAGCATGGTCCTTCCCTGGTTGAGCCAACCCATTCGTGCTATAACTAATTAACTATACTACTAATATAGCTGCAGCATGGCTCTACCACAACTAAAATGGAATGACCCACAGCCTGTGATTATTCTGACTCTATACCCATCAGAATGGAACACAGCAGTGCACACACTGCTATTTGACGGCAGAAATAGGTAAGAGGAGGAGGGAGGAGTCCATCTGGGCAGGCACAAATAGATCAACTCCTAGGCAAACATGGAGTCACACCACCTAGTACTGACACTAAGAAGATGGCAAAGATAATTCGTTGCTTACCAGTGTGTATCGTAGTGACATACATACTGGCTGCATTTATACAGGGTCAAAATATTTTTTTAAATGTATTAATAAGAGTGCTTTTGACACGCACTGAACTTTGAACATGACATGAATTTAGACAAAGGCAAATCAGTAAATCAATACATAATTCATGAAGCCCTCTTTATTTTGTGTCTACGGGCTACAGTAACCACTTGCCATAAGGTAAATTGTACCTTATTTTAATAATATCAAGAAAAGGGGTATATCTTACCTGTTTCATGATTCTCATTTTCTTCAAATTTGGAATTCTCATATTCGAAAATCTCTTCCTCAACTTTAACGGCATCAAGGCAAAAAATTTCGTCCTTGCAATCATTGTCTATATCACACTCTACAGGCCAGATATCTATATGATAAATTGGTGTGAATTTAATCTCACCTCTAACCTTATGCGGTTTTGGTATTGACTGAAAGGAAATAATTTTTTCAAATAAGAGATAAAGCCACTATAGTGGTGGAGAAGGAGAACCCATACTACCCCCTGCCATCCCGCAGATGTCGTAAAAAGGGGCAGAGGGAAACTGAAACAGGAGATCGGGGGGCAGCATCTTCCTGACAACAACTTCAAATAATAATAAACACCGGACAAAAGTGAGGTTTCAGCGTAAACTTAAATAAGAATGTACATAGTTCATCTATCCCGAGAATCAAGTCTCAACAACTTTTGGATTCAGATTCACGAAAGCTGTAAATTGACAAAGATTTATCTTTGTTTATTGAGATTTGTTTATATATAATAGGGTAATATATAACAGTATACACAGTTTGATAATTGTTTTTGTAAAAATAAGTACTATTTCTCTAACAAAAGTAAGTTGGATTGAAGGACAAACTTAACTTTGAACACTAAAAACATTCTCCCATATAGCAATGGGAAGCAGCATAGAAAAGTGGATTGTGCAGTGACGGTGTAAGAATATCCACTATCACAGTGTCAGCAACCTTTAATGTTTATATATGGTATTATTAGATAATCACTTATTATTTAAGTAAAAAATTAAAACAAACATTTATTTACATTGAAAGTCTCACAACACTAACTTATACTTCAAGTACAAACAAATGAGCAAACAAATTCAATGGCAGTTTTGGCTTTGCATAGTTTTAGAAAGTTTGGATAAATTTGGCTCATAACTTGTTGTTTTAAGTTTCAAACACGAATCTGAATTTTCATTTGTTAGTTGGCTTCTTACTTTACTTTTAATTATATTCATGCAAGAGAATGCTTGCTCGCACGAATATGTCGATCCGAAGATAGTCAGCACTCCAAATGCCAACTTCTTCACTGCAAGTATAGCAATCTGGAAGACTATTCCATGCGTCAAATATAACTCAACTCGCAGCCTTTCTTTTAAAGCCGTTCATTTTTGTTGCGTTACGTACATACATTTCTGGATCTCCAACTTTTTCAACTTCCTTATCAACTCTGTAAATTTTCAACTCCACAAAGCTTTACTTTTTAAATTGATCAATTGCATTTCTAGAGATCCAGTATCAACCCCAAATGGCTGAGTATGGATCGATTTATAATTTTTTTTTATAAAATAAATAATATTTGCGTATGAAACTAGAGTCGCAGCTTCACATCCAAAGAGCCGTGTGTGGCTCGCGAGCCACAGGTTGCCGACCCCTGCACTATCCTATATACCTATCCACGGGATGGGTGTCGTAAGAGGCAACAGAAGAAAACAGAAACAGAGGTAGGGCGGCCGCATCTTCCTGATGACAACTTAGACTAATATAAACTACGGTTGCCAACTTGCCAAGTGTGGTAAATTTGGCAAAATCCCTCCTATGAAGCAATCTTTGAGTGACACCTATGTTCAGCAGTGGACTTTTATAGGTTATAATGGATGGAATGGATAATACCATGGATCCTCCTGAAAGCAACTGCTCCAGAACAACATTTGACTCAATAGCCTGTTGTTGTAATCTTCTGCAACAAATGAGTCTTGCATGACAGGTGAAACAGACAATTATTGGCCCCTCAGTCTCATCCAACTGAAAATATGAAAATCTTCATAAATATGAAATAGTATTCAAATACATAAGTGTATATAAGTTTGTAATAAAAATTATTGGCTACCATATTTTAATTTGTCAACATCATTTTTTATAATATTGAAGTGACAAATAAACTTACCATCTAGTAAGTGACTAATGGGCATCATGGGCACCTGCAACGAACTTCAAGCAATGGCTATAGATGCAATGTTACCTCTGAAGACTAAGGTGTAATGCATCACAGCCTAGCTCTCGATGTCCTTCAGACTGGGACACATACTGCTGCTTGGTGCCAGAAAATGGTAAGAGGATGATATCTATGCAGAAAGAAACTCCTACAGTTCCAAGCCACCTACATCCATCAACTACATTACCTACATTAAATTCAAACTGCTATTATCACTAAGAACATTACAAATACTTCTCTTATCACTCTAAGTAAACTGATAATGCTTGTGGTAGGAGGATATTGAAACAAAACACAGGGTGGTGGGTGGTACTACACATTCTGTGAAAGTGTAGTACCACCCCGCTCGAGCCGACCCATCCATGATACAACCATAATATAGCTGCAGTCCGGCTCTACCACATATAAAATAATGATAATAAGTCTTTCTACTCTATTCTCTCATTGTAATAGTCCGATAGAACTGTTTTAATTTGCTGAACAACCAAACCAGGGTAAATGTTAATTTGTTGATAAAAAATCACAATAATAGTCATTCAAGTAATATGTACTAGAACAGACACCAGGAACAAAATCTATGCAGCAGTGCGGGTTGCATGGAAGGAATGGAAGGAGAATGTAGTACAATTAAGACCCAGATATTTGACACTTCACTAATCTACACGCTTAGCTTTGGAAAAATCTAGTAGACTGTAGATAAGCTAGGGAGGCCCTGCCTGAAATAAACAGTTGTTTAACCAAAGTTCTAATGAGACTGAACAAGCCGCAGATCAGGATAGTAACAAGTGCTATCACAGGACACGGCAACTTTAACAAGCATTTATTAACTATAGGTGTTACAGATAGTCCCCTGTGCAGGGCATGTCTGGGGGAAGAAGAAACGGCGGCCCATGTGATATTGTAATGTCCAAAGGTCGCTATGTACAGGGCTAAACATCTCGGCACGCCAAGATCACTCCCCGAAGTTGCATGCAACATCTAAAGACTGTTGAGCTTCTTCGGGGAGATCTCATGGCTCTAATAAGCATATTATTCATGCCCACACGCAAAATACGCACATAGACGTGGAGTTGCAGAAATCAGCCTGTCGTAAACTATACTAAACTAAGACCCAGATACACTAGGGGCCATTCTGTCCCGCAAGATGATGTGGAACACTAAATCTACATGACGATGCTACATTGAACAGTGACCCAGAACATTGTAAGTGATATGGGACATGTTGCTTGTTCCCTCATAGCATAAAAAACTCTAGTGAACAAGTATCTTAATGCAATGGCAAGTCTGATACCGATATGAGGGCAACAGCATTCCATAGTATAGTATCCTGTTTGGTTATGGAAGGTCCGATCATTTGTTATAACGTTTCAAAATCAGATGTTGACATTCGAGTAAAATTCACAAAAAATCCGTCAGACATTCGGAGATCACTTAAAATATCAATTCCTCTTAGTTCTCATTGTAGTAAGGAATTCTGAATCCACCACCTTTTCTTTCGCTTACGTTTCACTCCCGCAATAAGCACTACGCACACAGCACTAATCGCCACAACCTCTTTGGGAGACATTTCTATAAGCACTGACTATTGACTAGTGTGGCCTGCAAAAAGTTCCGCGACATGTCTCGGGACATTCCACGTATTAGTTCAGAGACATGTTGCGCAACATGCCGTTCCTTGCGTACCTATATCCTACTAGGCTTTACTTACATGATAATACTGATTTTAGTGCGACCCAGGATACCAGGCTAATTGTTATTTTTCAGGTTCTGGTTGTATTTGTCACTATATTTAACGCTACATCTTGGAACATATATCGGACATCATAATGTATTTCTCCAGTGATAACAACAAATTACCGCAACTTCATTTAGCAATAAATAAATATTAAAAAACTTACAAAACTGTTCGTCAATGTCTTATACAAATTTTGGAGAACAGTCTCCTTTAGTGCAAACATGCTTATATTAACGCTTAAACAAATTCTACAAACTTCACCTTCACTAAAGGCCATTGCTGTTTTCTATAGCTTTATTAAAATTGATTATTGAATTCTTTTTTTCATCAACAAAGAACAAACCTACAGAAGTAGGTAGCTTGCTACATACATATTTATAGGGATGTGAAAAAATAATCGATTTTCATATTAATCGATTATTTTTTTCTTAAAATCGATTTTTCTAAGCCGATTTTTTTTATGATAAAAATCGATTTTTAATAAATCGATTTTTATGTAAATTACGCGTTTCAATCGATTTTTGTAATCAGAGTCACTATGCGATGGATGTAAAAACGTGAAGTAAGTTCAATAATATGAATAAGTCAATCAAAAGACGGCGCCACGTTTATGTATCTCTCTATGTATGTAAAACAGTTTCGTTTTTCGTATGTTTTCAAAAGGTTTCTTCCTCCGCTAGGAGTAAAAGTATTCTGTGGTTTTCTTTCTGTCTTTGGTTAGTGTAAACAATTATATATAAACAATAAAAATGTCTTGTGAAACGCGTAAAAGTGACTGACAGAAGTATTTTATAATGAAAAAATAATAGCGGCCAGCACGTCAATAGGCAAAAATACTGAATTGTATCTATATATTGCGGCACCACTATCAAATCTCAAGGCAGATGCCCTCAATATATGGAGAAGCTCTGAAGGAACTTTCCCTAAACTAACCGAATTGGCTTTTGAACACATCTCAGTGATGGCCAGTTCCGCGCCAGCCGAAAGATTATTTTTGAAAGCGGGAAATATTGTCAGGAAAAACGAAACCGTATTTTGGGAAAGAGACGAAGAAGAATTTTGGTGAAATGATTGTTTTTAAAGTCTTTAACTGAAAATTCAAGGCAATATTTTTTTTACTTTTTTTGTTTACACAAGTTTAAAAAAAGATTTGTCTTGTATTTTAGTTTTGAGATCAAAAGGTTGTCGTCGGATTATTTATAATTATAACTATATTTTATTTTCATTCTAATCCAATGTAAATGATACTGAACATTAGTGGCATAATGATATTTAGACTTTTTGTTTGTTCAAACTTAGTTTAAAAAAAAACTATCGCTTACTAAAATTATGGTTTCTTTATGATTTCTTATATTTACGCGAAGACTACACATTAAATAAAATTAATTTTTACGGATTTGATCACGCTTAATTTAACTTTTAATCCCTGACGTTTCCGGTGCTTCGCAGCACCCAAGGTCACGGGAGGAACTGAGGTCTTTGACGTCCATATGTCATAGTTAGCCTGGCTAAATTCAGTTTTTGAATATTAACTTTTGGTCCGATCTACGCAGAATGAGCTTACAGTATCATGAAGTTACAGTGGTATGCTTGGGTTTGGATTTAATTTTATTAATTATAGGATGCCAAGCAGATGGCAGCACCCATCCATCTTCTCTATTGAAATTAGGATGTTTTTTAATTTCGATAGCCTCGCGAATCATCCTTGGTAGGAATCTGTGTTCTTTTGCGAGGATTTGTGGTTCAACTATGACATAGGGACATCAAACACCTCAGTCCCCTCTGTGACCATGCGTGCTGTAAAGCACCTGAAATGTTGGGAATTAAAAAGTTAAATTAAACGCGATAAAATCCGTAAAACTTAGTTTAATTTATCGTTTCTGTTTATATTGGTTGTAATAAATAATTGTTAAATGGCACTGAACATTTGTGGCAGTAATTATTTTTAGTTTTTTATTGTTCAAAGTTATATATTAAAAAAATTGTTCTGTAGTTTATTTCTAAAACCAGAAGATTATTTTTCGAATAAAATTTTTTTTTCACAAAAATCGATTATTTTTTTATAAAAAAATCGATTTTTCTTAAATCGATTATTATCACAAAGCAAAAAATCGATTTATTATTAATCGATTTTTTTCACTCAATGTCACATCCGTACATATTTATCTATGCACCACAAACTATATAGAAACACTACGCGTTCTATGCACGGAAGTATAGACAAACGAAGTACATGTAATGTATTTCCATGAACAAACCGGACTTTTCTCTTATTTTTTTTGGAGTTTATGGCCTGGTATCTAGACCTTTAGGCCATTCTCTTGTTATTATTACAATTTATCACAGAATACACACAATCTTTTATAATCACAGAACACTATTACTCCTAAAGTTTATAATGCGCCCAACGCGTAGTGTTTCTAAGCTACCCTACCCCGGCCTACGAATTTGGAATATAGATATAAATAAAAATACGCATAGATGTGTTCTTAATAGCACTTCTCAAGAATGTTTATTATTTAAACCGCACCCCCGTAGTTTATGAATAAAAAATAGGTAAATATCGCGCATCTTATAACGTCGGTATCTCTTCAGATACTTACAATTCGGTACTTCTTATAATTTACAAAAACTGCACCCTGCTTGAATCTAACTCCACCATCGCTAAAAATCCATAAAATGCTCCCTCTCCTTATTAGTTCAGTGCAAAACTACGCATTCGAGAAGTAACAAAAAACCTATTCCTTTCTCAATTCCTAGATTTTTTTATCACTTTCCTTATATAAATAAAACTAATTTTACGGATTTTATCGCATATATTAACTTATTTTTATATTCCCGACGTTTCGGGTGCTTTCCAGCACCCGTAGTCACGGGGGACTGAGATTTGACGTCCTGCTGTCATTGTTAGCCCGGCTACCTTCAGTTTTTTAATATTAATTTTTGGTTCGATTTACGCAGAATCAGCTTACAGTATCTTGAAGTCTAGCAGTGTATACTTGCAGATGACAGCACCCATCCATCTTCTCTATTGAAATTAGGATGTTTTTTAATTTCAATAGCCTCGCGAATCATCCTTGGGACGAATCGGTGTTCTTTTGCGAGGATTTGTGGTCTATCAAATCTAATGTAATGGCGGGGACGATCTTGAACATGTTCACAAACTGCAGACTTCCCGATACGTCGGTGCTTCACGTCAGCTATGTTCTTTAACGCGGGTTTAATAGCTCTTTTTGTTTGTCCTATGTACGAGAGACCACATTCACAATCCAGCTTGTACACTCCTGCATCTTGTAGAGGGATATGACACTTGACGGATGGTAAAAATTGACCAATCTTTTTCAGCGGCTTGAAGTATGTTTTAATGGAAGCTCGCTTCAAGATGTAGCCAACCTTGTCTGTGACTTCTCTGACATAGGGTAGTACAGCAGGCACACGCTTGACTGTGGCTGGCTTCACTCGGTTACTGTGACGTAGGCACGGGACCCGAAGCTTGTTGTCTTGCAGTACTTGCTCGACGTGCTGAAGCTCGGCGGCCAGATGTTTTCTGTCACAGATCCTTCGTGCTCTCTGAAACAAAGATTTTCCCACGGTAGCTAACTGTGAAGGATGATGGTGAGATTCACCATTTAAATATCTGTTGGTATGGGTATTTTTTCTGTACACAGTATGACCAATAGTGTTATCAGGATTTCGGATGACTAAAACATCTAGGAAAGCTAAAGTATTGTTTGCCTCTAACTCCATTTTGAATTGTATTTTAGGGTTTATGGAATTAAGGTGGTTTAAAAATGCAGTTACTTTGTCAGATGGTAAAATTGTGAAAGTATCGTCTACGTACCGCTTGTAGAATCTTGGATTTACAGGAGCAGCAAGAAGGGCTTTCTCCTCAAAGTCCTCCATGAATATGTCGGCAACTACGGGAGATACAGGTGAGCCCATTGCCACTCCGTCTACTTGCATGTAGAACTCTTCTTTCCACAATAAATAGCCAGATGTGAGGCAGTGTTTGAGTAATACTGCATATTCTGTGGGCATGTTGTTATCTTCTAGCTTTCTAGTGACAATTGAGATGCAGTCTTCAATAGGTAGGCATGTGAATAGTGACTGAACATCAAAACTGACCATAGTTTCATTGTCAGCGAGATGTAGGTCTTTAATCTCACTAACAAAATGGTATGAATCCTTTGTGTGTGCTCTGGTATGTCCTCTTAGTGGTACACAGTATTTTTGCCAAGTGTTGAGCCAACTTATAAGTTGGTGAATCGATCTGGCTTACTATAGGACGTAGTGGAGCGTTTGGTTTGTGTGTTTTCGGTAACCCATACAATCTCGGTGGTTTGGCACATGATGTTATTGTCGAATTCACGTCGAGATCTAATTTTTCGGAGTATTTCTTTATTAAATCAGTAGTTGTTTTAAATGTTTTAGTTATAGGGTCTATTTTGACCTTTTTGTATGTACTTACGTCCGATAAAAGTTGTTGTATTTTGAAATTATACTCTGACGTGTCCATTATTACAGTAGCATTTCCTTTATCCGCGCGGAGAATCTTGAGCTCTGGTCTGTTGCTTAAGTTGTACAACACTTTAAATTCGTCTTTGGGGAGATTTAGTTTCGGCGCTGAACTTCGACGTAACAAGGACGAAATGTCTTGACGTATAACCTCGAAATCCTGTTTACCGATATTATTCTTAAACAGACAATCCTCAACGCTACAGATAATTTCCTCGTACGGGATTTTTTTGCGGCGTTATAGCAAAATTCAAGCCTTTCGACAATACTTTTATTGTAGGTTCGTCCAGTGTTTCTTTTGACAAATTATAGACCGTGCGTTGTTTATTGTTTGCGTCTGTGGTCAACGGTTGTTGCGTTTCGTTTCTACGTTGACATGGATGTTTGGCATTTGATTTGATAGTTAATTTTGGTATTTTTCTATTTGTTTGTCTTTGCATTCATTATATTTCGATATTTCGCGTTTGTTTAAAGTTTCAATGCAATTATTAAAATCAAATGTCGTTAAAACTGTCTTTAACTCACTGGACAAATTGTCTATGGTGTTATTTATGATTTGTAAATCGAACCGTTTTTGCTGAATCACCGTTCGTAACAACTTTTTACTTGCCTGAATTAAGATCTTAGCGCTTCCTCGAATGTCCTTTTTAGTGGATATTTTGACACACGTAGGAATGAGATGGTGGTGGCGGCAACGTTTTAGAAAATTCAATGATGTTAGATATCTTACGCGCTTGGTCATGAGATCTTCTAATCGGCGAATTTTATTTGCAATTACCAGTCCGTACTAATAGTAATAGTAATGATTTCTCATATTTACGCGAACACTACATTACATTTAGTTCACTTGGAGGTCGATTCTTATGACCGTATGAAAAAGGCTTTAATAAATTATAAAAAGTGTCCTAAAGAGAGAATAACACAGCAATATGTACAAATCAGATTAGATTCTCTAAATGAACTTTGGTCTAAGTTTAATAATACACATGATAAGATTGTGAGAGCATCTACTGATAGAGAGGCGGCGCGCGAGTCATACTAGTATGTGGCGGTTTTTTAATACTGTAACACTAGAATTTTTACAGGCTTCCCAAATAACTAGTATCTTTTTTTCAGCCAACAAAATGTGATGAACAGGAAGTAGATAATCAGGACCGTTGTCTGAATCAATAAGCAGTTCAAATTCAATGTTTGATAGTCCGAGAAAAATTGTACTTAAAAATAACTTACGCAAGTGTTGTGTCCTAAGCCTAATTCGAGTGATGTATACGAAGCCTTATCTTTTAAATATAGTTCTACGGGATTACGTTAGTAACGTAATCAATAATTCTATGTCATTATAAAAATAATAAATTATGATTACGTTATAATATTGTTGTATACAAGAGATGGAAAGTGTGAGAATGATATCGAAAGAAGAGTGAATGCAGGAAACATGGTGAATGGAGCTTTGCACTCCTTTATGAGCAGTCGGAAGGTATCTAACAAGGCTCGTTTGGCTGTGCATGAGGGGGTGTTGGTTCCGACACTCATGTATGGAAGTGAAACTTGGGTATGGCAGAAGAAACATGAAAGCAGAATAAATGCAGTTGAGAGGAGAGCATTAAGAAGTATTATAGGAGTTAAACTGAGTGACAGGATAAGAAATAGTGAGATAAGGAAACGTTGTGGTCTGAAAGATGTAGTGACAAAAATTGAGAAAGGTATGCTGAGATGGTTTGGCCATGTCGAGAGAATGAATGAAGAACGATTGACGAAAAAAGTGTATAAGGCGAGTGTGAATGAAAGTGTTGGAAGAGGTAGACCTAGGCAGACATTTCTAGACCAAATCAGGGACGTCTTGAAAAAAGGCCAGGTCAAGAGTACCCTAAACCGTAGAGCATGTATGAAGGGAATAATGAAAGTGGACAAAGCAAAACAAGTATGTAAGGATCGTAGCAAGTGGAAAAAACTGGTCTCTGCCTACCCCTACGGGAAAGAGGCGTGATTATATATGTATGTAATATTGTGTTTTTTATTCAATAGCAAGGAATCTGCAGCTAGAAAGAGACGTACTGAGAAATTTAAGAAAATACAAAGACAAAATACTTATCTAAAGAAAAAATGTGCTTCTTACAAATCAACTGTACAAAATTTTAAACATAAATTTGGTCTCAACCTAAATTCTGAGATTGATTTAATGGCTAAAGCAGAATTTGTGGAGTTACATAAGTTTTAATGAAAAAGAATAAACAATGCATGCATTATTTATTATATAATGCATGCACCTTTACGTAAATTCGCATTGACTTTGTACTATTATACACCAGCTGCGTATAAACACGTTAGAGAATGCTAGAAAAGTAATAATAATGATCTTCGTTAATAAATGTATACTTATATATTATACATATTTACTTTTTAAAATATGAAATAAAATATCATTAAAATTTAATTCTGACATAATATTAAGTTACATTATATCAAATTAACACATGCAAAATATATAACAATTAAAAAAATTGTACTCGATATTATTAACAGTACAATCTAAATAAACAATTAGGGTAAGCAGTATAATGATTGGCAATTTAAGCGGATTTCTACTTGTAAGTGATTAATTCTCGTAAATAAACAAATTTGTTATATTTTTTATTGTTTTGTTGGATTTTAGTTTAGATAGCCATAAATAAAATAACGCATTACGTTTAAAAAGAAATATTTAAATAAGTTAAAAATCTAATAAATTTTTTCTAGAGAATGTTACAGTCATTGGCACTTTAGCATAGTGAATGGCACTGTAAATTAAGTATAATCATTGGCACCATTCGAAGTCTTAAAAAGTTATACCCAGATCTTTCCAAGCTCCATCTTATTGTTTTAAGACTTATTTTGAACAAATCTTCTTCAAAAATTTTCCTTATATCTTCATTTGAAAGCGGTTTCGTTGATCTACCATGTTTTTTCTTTCTTCATATACATTTTGATGTGACTTTTTTTTGTAAAACCTTTCGTGTTTTCTCGATATTTTGTAGAAATAGAACTTTATTTCGATTTTTGAGATTAAACATTTAGAGAGTATTATAATGTCAGAGTTTTTGGCTTCCTTCGTCTTGTTTTGTTTGTCAGTATGTTTCTATATTTGGCTGACTAATTCAATTCTGCATTTTCTATTTGTGCCCAATTTTTCCATTATTTTTTTAACTCCGCAGCTTCCGAATCTTCACTTGTTAGCACAAAATAACGGCGTTGTTTACCTGCTTTTTGCTTTTTGATACGTATTTGGCAATGGAAAAAACTCTATAAATATTTTTAGGGTTTTCTAAAATATTTTTGTTTGTTTCGACATCCACGATCACTCATTCACCTCCAACAAATTCTAAATTTGCTGCCTAGTTGATAAAAAACATAAGGGTTAGTTTTCTTTCTGATACTCAACAATAATCTCTGCAAGTTGAATTCGCTCTGGTACTGATAAGCCATTATTAAGTGAAAGGATACAAGGCAAATTTGATACCGGTATTTCTGATTCAGTCGTTATTCTTAAAATATTTGGTAATTCGGCGTAATGGCACGGAACAGTGATCATCTAAAATAGCTTGCTGTGATTTTGAGGGCATCGGATACTTTGTTTAATCCACTTTTTCTGCACTAAATGGGCACAACTACATGTCTCAAAACCATTTCATAATGTAGATTTATTTCAATACGGTAAAAGTCTTGCTAATATAGGCCCGCATCTGTTTTAGTAACCTTTTTGTCAAATTGTTTGTCTGTCATTCGAAGACAGGTTTACGCCACATATCTTAGGTGGGCCGAAATGCAGTGATATCAGCTGGTTGCAATAGTCGCGTTGCATTCAGGTTAAGGGTTTCAGGCATTCAGGGTAAGTATTATGGCGAGACTTGGGCAAAGTTGCGCCGTATTTAAGATAGTAAATAACCCTCTCTCTAGGCACTAACTTTTGAAAGTCAGATCACATTTTCTATAGGGGGAAAATAATAGGTTTTACAGTCTACTCCAAAGAACAGTGATGCAAAACTTCGATTAGCCATGATCCACCTCATAGACGTTTATTCTTCCTCTATAAAACGGTTTAGTATGTATGAGGTATTTATTAAAAAACCTCACATCATTGACATTTTTATGACATCGAAAACTGTGCCAGGAGCAGGTCGACTTTTCAGCTTCTTAGTTTTTTTGACTTTACTTATTTTGTGGGAACTGTAAATTCGTGCGTGGAATGTTAAATGTTAGTGCGGCAGTTATTTTTCCTAAAGTGCCCGCTCTTAATAGCAGCATTCTTCATCAATTCAAAATATGAAATAGTTCAGTCATAATCATTGGCACTACTCAAAGGATATAGTCATTGGCAGTGTCAAGAATAGATTTTGGACAAAAGAAAGAAAGTATAGTGATTGACATATATGCCAATGATTATGTTGTCAAACAAAGTAAAGTATAGTCATTGGCACAATTAAAAAACCAGATGCTTCTATTTCACAACGATAAAATTACGTTTAATATGCTTTAATAACGTAAATTGATAAAAATAGACAGAAACTTGCATATAAACTTACCTAAAAATCACATTTTTGTTTCAAAATCTAACCACAAAACCTTAACTTTTTGTTAAATTTTAACGGATTTGTCCACACACATTTTTAAAACAGCCCTTATAGGAAAATATTAGATGCTTTAAATATAAATATGTATTGTTAGTATAAGTAATTTTTCCTATATAAAAAAAGTACTCTGTGTTATTCATACTGATCATTCTACTTACGTATAATCTATGATGACAAAAACTGCGCATGCGCGATTCTGCTATCTCCCGCGAATGCGCGAAGCCATAGAGTAGCTCACAGTTTTTGTTTCGAATAGCTTCTCTATATAGTACGTAGTACATTATAACTCATTGAGTTATAATGTACTACGTCCCTTAAATTTATTATTTTTTACTAAATATCGTTCTTTAGAATGCTATTGATGATTTTTCGATCATAAATACAATTTAATTGTGAATAATTGACCATAAAAGCGAGCGAAGTGAGGCCGGAACTAGGGGCACCCCAACTCGGACAGGTCAGGTTAGAAGGGGATGGCAGTGCAGTGAGAGAGCAAAGCGAGCGAATAGAGCCCGCTATCCCCTTCGTGGTTATTTTTTTATAAACCACCTAGTAATAGGAGCGGGGCTCCGTCGATTGCTTAGAAACATTGAATAATTAACAAATAAGTTGTATTTATGATCTAACAATCATCAATAGCGATCGAACAAACGGTATTTAGTAAAAATTAACTAATTCAAGAGATAAAAGTTAAAATTTACAATAAGGGGGGCCAACTTAAGCATGAAATTTGTTTTATTAATTATAGATAATTAAAAGACGAACAAACAATTTTTATGTTCGAACAATAACGAACAAACGTCGAACAATTAATAAAAAATCCAAGTGGGGCTAGTTTCAGGTAAGTGTCTGTTTGTAATGTTAAAATAACAGTTTTTTACTAAATGCATATGAATGAAAAATTTGAGATGTGCAAGCGGGATTTAGAAAGGGAATGGGATGTACGGATCAGGTCTTTTCCATGCGCATGATCGCGGAGAAGTTTTTGGCCAAAAACCAAAAAGCTTTTTATGCGTTCATGGACTTGGAGAAGGCTTATGACAGAGTGGATAGGGATATTACATTTAGGGACGGTAGTTGAATTGACAGCGAGTAGTACTGTGCTTTTAAAGTAATCGAGTTTAATTGAATTTATTTAAGTATTAAAGCTACAAAAGTGATATATGTGCTTAATTTAACAAAGATTGGAGATACTGAATATAGGTGTGGTGTAATTTAAAAGTAATCAATGGTAAAAGTGTAAATAAGGAAAGAATCAGTGTAAAAGTACCCTGTTTTTGTGTAACAAAGATATTAATTTGTCCGAACTTACAAACTTATTCCATATATTATTATAATTTGAAAAACATTTAATTACCACTGTATCTAACGAAGTGGACTATTATTAATTTACTTATAAAAACTAAGTTTTAACTTTTAGTATATTGATATCAATTGATATAATCCCTTCTGCGCCATCTGGTGGCCACTAGTTTTATAGATTAATATTCTTTATTGATATCAATAATATGGCAAAGTGTGGAGCATGCGGCCGCTACCTATCGGCGACAGATGGCGTTACCTGTGGTAAATGTGATGCCACATATCATCGAGGCTGCCTTAACTTATCTGAAAAGGTAAAGATATCAACTTCCTGGATGTGCCCAGCTTGTAAGAGTAAAGTTCCTCGTGCTGGGGACAATTCTAATACACCGGTAAAGTGTCAGGATGTCGGAGATAGTAGTCCCGTCCAAAAAGACATTGACATAGGCCTAGAAATACGCCTGTTTCGTAATGAGCTCAGTGCAATGCGCAATGAGCTGAAGGAGATCAGGGACAATTTCGCCATGTTAAGGGATACAATGCTCGTGTGTAATAAAAATTTGGAAGAAATTGACTCTAGGGTCACCAAGTTGGAGAACCGAATGGAAGAACGTGAGCACAAATGTAAGTCCATGGGTCTTGAGAATACAATAGCTGAATTAAAGATCCAATTAGGCGAGAGGGATCAGGACGTGTTAGCCAATGACTTGGAAATCTCAGGTCTACCGGAACAAAAGGGTGGAGTAGCCATTAACACTGTGATACTATGTGCTAGAAAGTTAGGCCTTGATATTGACCACCGTGAAATTGTCCATGCCGAGCGTGTCGGAATATTACGCAAATCTATTGACGACATTAATAGCTCTCAAGAAGAAGTTCGTTTGGGACCACGTAGAATTATGGTGCGGATGAGCCGGCGAGCGCTGCGAGATGAATTTTTACGTTCCGCGCGTGTTCGACGAACAGTAACCACTGAGTCACTGGGGTTACCCGGCGAGCCGCGTCGGTTTTACGTGAATGAGCGGTTAACACCTTTGAATAGGAAGTTGTTTGGTAAGACTCGCGAGGCAGCGAAAAAAGCAAAATGGCGTTATACTTGGACGAAGGGTGGACATATTTTTGTGAGAAAGGAAGATGGAAAGCCTGTAACGCGAATTCGGTCCGAAGCAGACCTTCAGCGTGTTTTTTGTTAATCATGCGTTAGCTATTAATTTACTTTTTTTAATATTACTTTTTTACTATTCTACCTCTTATGTTAGAGATAGCTTAATTAGGTTTGTTAAAACAATATTTATATTCTTTTATAAGTTAGTCTCCAAAATAACAATTACATACAGTAAGTGTATACATATTAATATACATCAACTTAATATAATATGTTGCTTTTCAAAGGGTTTATTGTTAAGTTTTAATTCAGCCTTTTTTGGTTTATGTAAATCAGTGTACGTGTTCATTACACATGAAATCTTTAAGTGTAATTTTCATTGTCTCGTTAGTATTTGTGTGTCTGACAAAAGTGTTCATACCGTGAGTAATCGCAATTTTATTTTACTATATTTTGCCGGGTCATTAGTGGTACATGCAAACAGCTCCTTACGTTTTTTACTCTACTTACATAAACGCAATTTTAATTTTGTATTTATTTATAAGCACATACATTTTTATTTTTATATTTTAAACGTAAATAATTTTAATATTCGGAAAGAATTAACTTTAATATTCAATAATGATGAGTGTAATCTATCAAAATGTATATATAATGTCTTGTCAATATATAATTTATATGTAACGTTTTGTCAGTTTAGTGAACAAAGTAAACATACAACATGTCTTAATAATATTTATTTATTATATGTAAATCCTGAGTTGTACTATTTATTTATAAGATTAAATTTACAATATAATATAATATTTGTTAAAGTTAGGAAAACCGTATTTGGTATTTTATACTCATTATTACTTCATTACTATCTGTTAACAATGGATAAATCTTATTATTCGGCCAACGTCAGTGGTATTTCAGTTAGCAATGATTAAGTTTAAAGAATTAAAAGTTGGTTTCTTTAATGCGGGTTCATTGGGTACGAAACACGAAGAATTGCTCGTAGCCATGAGTCGACATGATGTTGATCTCATGGCGATAAATGAGACCTGGCTACGGGAAGGCGAAGATGGGCGCGCTCCGCTCGTACCTGGCTACCGCCTACGTCACGTGCCGAGACCACACTCTGTGCGCGGTGGCCGTGGAGGGGGTGTAGGCTTCTACGTCAAAAAGGGAATCAACTCCCGAACATTATCTACTCCTCACCACAATTGTGTAGAAGAGATGTGGCTAGCCCTGCATATCAACTCAAAAAAAATTGTGATAGGCACGGCTTACCGCCCACCATGGCTTAGCGTTGAATTATTTCTTGATGCTATTACTGACAGCCTTAGCACACTTTCGCACGATTATGTACTGATTTTGGGAGATTTTAATATTAATTTAATTGAGACAGAAGATGTGAAGACCAAGCGTTTTATGGAATTTATAAATTATGTTAATATTAAACAATTAATAGATAAGCCAACACATTTTACCGAAACTAGCCAAACTCTAATTGATGTTATCTGTACTGATGCGCCAACACGAAATGTCACAAACGATCATATAGCTGACTTAGGTAATCATGCCTTTCTTACATGCGAGTTACATTTTAAAATAGACAAAATACTACCTCGGACGTAAGTATATCGCCCCCTAAATGATATCCTACTTGATTATTTTGAACGAGACCTCCAGATAATTCCATGGGATGTGATCAGTTGTACCGATAATGTCAATGAAATGGTGCACTTATTTAATCGCTACATCCTAAATTTATTTGACTTGCATTCACCTATTAAAACAGTTATACTTAAAGATCGCCCTTGCCCCTGGATAACCAAAACCATAAAATTAATGATGAGTTTACGCGATGAAGCACTCAATAAATATAGATGTTCACAGTCGCCCAGTCATAAAAATTATTATAAACAATTAAAACATCAAGTAAATGTCGCACTATACCACGAGAAAAAAGCATATTACAAAGTGTTCATTAATAATAATATCAGCAATCCAAAGAAGCTATGGTCAAATTTGAAGGCGTACTCGTTACCACCGAAAAACGAATACGACCTTCCGCCACATTTATCGGATCCTGATATTATTAATTCACATTTCTCAAACATACCAGGTTCCTATAACGTAACTATATCAGATCTTACATATTTTGAATTTAATAGATTTATTTCTAAAACTTTTTTGCTGAAACCGGTATCACAAGATATAATTTTGAATATAATTAAAAAACTAAAATCTAATGCACTGGGAGTTGATGGTATTAACCTAGATATGTTATTAATGACCCTTCCACAAAGTCTGGAAACTATCACCGCGTTGATTAACCTATCGATATCTACAAGTACATTCCCTGACATCTGGAAACTAGCCTTAATACGTCCTCTTCCAAAAAATGCCAATCCTGCTACCGTGACTGACTTACGGCCCATAAGTTTGCTACCCTGTATATCTAAAATATTAGAAAAAGTTGTGTATCAACAATTAATTTCATATCTAGAAAATAATGCTATACTGCCCGATCTTCAATCGGGTTTCAGAAAGGGACGAAGTTCTGCTACTGCCCTATCTGATGTAGTAGGTAATATATTGGAGGCCCAAGATACGGGTCAGGGGACTATACTCGTTCTATTAGATTATTCTAGGGCTTTTGACACCATAAATACGCCTTTACTTTTGTCCAAAATGTCGTTTTACGGATTTGACCCCAGGACTATAAAATGGTTTCACAGTTACCTTAGTGGACGTTCACAGCAAATTACATTTCAATTAAATGGTCAAAATTGTGTGTCTTCTCCGCAGCGGATCACGCGTGGTGTTCCTCAAGGATCTATTTTGGGTCCCGTACTTTTCGCGTTATATACATCAGACATTAGTAACTGTTTCCAATATTGTAAATATCACTTATTTGCAGATGACACACAGATTTATAAGTCTTTTAAGCCTAGTTGTACTGTAGAAGCTGTTAATCAACTCAACGAGGATTTGGATAAAGTAGTAAAGTGGTCAGAGAGAAACTGTTTAGTGTTGAATCCATCAAAGACAAAGTTTTTAATTTGCGGAACGAAACAACAGATTCAAAAAATAAATAAATTTGTCCCAACACTGTATATAAAAGGCACGGTATTAGAAAGAGTCGATAAAGCACGTAATTTAGGAATCATAATTAGCCCTGATCTCAGATTTCAAGATTATATCAATAACATTGTTAAGAACTGTTTTTATAGGTTAAAAATCCTGTACAGAATGCGTGAACACTTAAGTTTAGAATTACGAAAAAGACTATCGGACACCCTAGTACTATCAAAATTTAATTATGCTGATACGGTTTATGGGCCTTGTTTACTGTCACGTACCGCACACCTTATTCAACGGGTCCAAAATGCTTGTGCGAGGTTTTGCTTCGATGTACCGCCAAGAGGTCACGTAAGCCCATTTCTTGACGACAATAATATTCTTAAAATGGCTGCCAGACGCAAACTTCATTTAGCTTGTGTACTTTTTGGCGTCATAAAGACAAAAAATCCAAAGTATCTTTTTAGTAAGTTAGACTGGTCTCGCGAGCATAGCAAGTATCTCAGCCGCGCTTCATCTTATAATAGGCTCAGTATTCCGCGACATTCTTCTTCAGCCTTTCGAGGTTGTTATAAGTATGCAGCCTCCCATTGCTGGAATAATTTACCTCCTCCACTGCGTGACCTAAACACAGTAGGCACGTTTAGAAAACACTTAAAATATCTCCTAATAAACGAACAGAAGGGTATAGTTAATAAATAGGAGTATTGTTAAGAGGTTAGACGTTAGCTGATTTTTCGTTTACATAATATTTATTATGCTATTACATATTATTATTTATTACAAAAAGCCTATTAAACGTATGTATCTATGTATATATGTGTATACGTGTGTATGTGTGTATATATATGTGTGTGTATGTATATGTATATGTGTATAAATATATGTATATATATATATATATATGTATGTATATATGTGTGTATGTATGTGTATGTTTGTATGTGTGTATGTATGTGTGTGTATATATAACAAATCATACATTACATTATCTTTATATATAAAAATTTCGTGTCACGTTGTTTGTCCGCGATGAACTCCGAAACCACTCACCCCAAATTTGTACACTCTGTGCAGTTTGGTCCAGCTTGAGACATAGGATAGTTTTTATCCCGATAAGTGACCCTCAATTTTTTTATTGCAAATTTAAGGATTTTTATAGTACAAAGGTTCCCCGCTAAGGGCAGAACAACGTCTGCCTGGCCAGCTAGTGATTTTATTATATACAGTGTATAATATATATGTATATATTATACACTGTTAAATTATATTATGACACTTACTAATGTTCCCGTCACATCTAACGTAGCGTTCAGTAACTTACATTCAGCACAACTATACAATGCGCATTTTGTTATTGTCATTCATCAGTTGTTATTGTCATATGTATCTACTACTCGCTTAATGTCGACACTTACGGCACGGTCTCCGTAGGACCGTATGGGGCCGACTGAAAATCAGCGTCGCTATCCCGCGGCTTATGCTGAGGCGGTCCCTTCCGCCACTTCATCTGTTTCGATTATTAAGTCATGAATTGTTGTTATATCCTCTATTTTTTTGTTTATTCATTTTCTTGTGTTTTAATTTTTTTATTATTATTTTATTATTAGTATTAATTTTGTTTATTAATTTGTCATTGTAATATGAAGTGTCGGAATAAATGTCTTTATGTCTTTATGGATATGTTATGGCAAACACTGAACTCATTTGGGTTGAGCGCTGGGTTGATACAGGCATTGAAGTCTCTGTATAGGGACTCTAGTGCTTGTGTCAGGATCAACGGGGTCTACTCGGACTGGTTTGGTATCCATAAAGGTGTCAGACAAGGCTGTGTGGCTTCCCCGTGGATGTTCAACCTATTTATGGACAGGTGTTTGGAAAATTTGAAAGTAGAAGAATGCGGGTTAAGAATGGGTGAGTTAACCGTCAAATGCCTTCTGTAGGCCGATGATCAAGTCATACTTGCGTCGTCGACGGCCGAGTTGCAAATGATGGTTACATTAATGAACAGGACATTCAAAGAAAAGGGAATGAAAGTGAACGCAAGTAAGACGAAAGTTATGGTTTTTGAAAGAGAAGAAAGTAAAACGATATGTGAAATAAGAATAGAAAGGGAGGTGGTCCAGCAAGTAGATGAGTTTGTGTATTTGGGATGTGTGTTTAGCAGGGATGGTTGATATGATAAGGATATAGAACGACGAGTGAATGCAGGAAATAGAGTGAATGGGGCTCTACACCCTATTGTGAAAAGTCAGAATGTGTCCAAAAAGGCACGTATGGCAATTCACAATGCTGTGTACACGTACACCATTTATTTTATAGGTATTATTTTTAAGAATAAAATAAAAATAAATAGGCCCGATGCCGCGGCGCTACGAGGCACTCGCGTTCACCCGCACTCCTTCTCCCGTCCCGTCCGTCCCGTCTTGCTGTCACTCTGCCTGCCTGCTTGCCTTCCTACCTACCTACTTTAATGTATGGTAGTGAAAGTTGGGTGTGGCAGAAGAAGCACGGGAGTAGAATAAATGCTGTGGAAATGCGTTCATTAAAGAGTATGCTAGGGATGAATCTAAATGACAGAGTGAGGAATTGTTTTATAAGAGAAGAGTGTGGTTTGCAAGATGATGTTGTGACCAGGATTAAGAAAGGAATGCTACGGTGGTTTGGTCATGTAGAAAGAATGAATGAGGAAAGAGTGATAAAGCAAATTTCTGTTGCAGAGGTGAACGGCAGAGTCGGGAAGGGTCGCCCTAGGCGAAAGTTTACCAAATTGGCGATATATTGAAAATGGGCCAAATCAAGAGTACCTTTAACCGACGAGCGTGTATGCGTAGGTATATGGATGTGGAGGAGGCGAGAGAGGTGTGTCAGGCGTGAGTGTTTAAGTATGTATGAATAGGAAATTGATCTCTTTTTAATAGTAAAATGCTGTAATTTGCTCAATCGACCTTTACTTGATCTCTAAATTTTACAACGACGACAGGTACAACATTTTTTAAACATACCTACACAGCTTACGGACTAATATTGGCATGAGAACTGCTAATATAATTTGACAGGCGCTTCAACATGCCCCCCGGCGTTGAAAGTCTACCTTTCAACCAGATTCTTCAGGTTCAGGAAGCGGACAAATTTTGCTAAATGATCGGCGAACTATACCAGTCGATGTTTTGATATCCGCCACCCTTGATACGCCGTCCGAGCCTGGATGGACTGCGACGATGCGACCCATCTTCCACTTTAATGGCGGTGAATTCTCCTCTTTTAGGAGTACCAGTGAATTTAACTTCAAAGAGCCTTTACAGGAACGCCATTTCATCCGCAGTTGAAGCTCTGATATATATTCCTTGCTCCATCTAGCCCAAAAATGTTGACGTAATTGTTCTATTCGTTGAAATCGGGTTAAAGAGCTTACGGAATGATCTTTATAGTCTGGTGTCGGCAAGGAAGTCAAGGGGCGTCCAACCAAAAAATGACCGGGCGTTAGTGGTAGCAAGTCTTCAGGATTCGTTGACAAAGGTGTGAGTGGTCTGGAGTTAAGTATAGCCTCAATTTGTATTAATGTGGTATTTAGTTCCTCGTAAGTCACATTACAATTGCCCAGCACTCTAACTAAATGATATTTAATGCATTTGACACCAGCCTCCGCAAGCCCAGCAAAATGGGGAGAATAAGGCGGTATGAAATGGAAATTAATTCCTTCATTTGCCATTACCTCAGATAAAGAATTACAATACGTCCTAATAAATTTTGAAATGTCATTGTATGCGCCTACAAAGGAGGTACCATTATCCGAATAAATATTAAGAGGTTTCCCTCTTCTAGACATAAATCTGCGCAAAGCTAATATGAAGGTATTGCTAGTTAAATCACCCACTAATTCAAGATGAATTGACTTAGTCGCGAAGCAAATAAAAATAGCTATATACACCTTTACAATTTTACAACCACGGCCATGGCGAGAAACAGATTGAATTGGTCCCGCATAGTCTAGTCCAATATTTTGAAATGGAAAACCAGAAAGGATGCGTTGGTGTGGTAGGTTGCCCATTATTGGAGAGATGGTTTTTCCTTTCATTCTATTACATCTTACACATTGTCGATAACAAGATCTGGCCAAATTACGACCTCTAATCGGCCAGTACATCTCTCTTATAGTGGCCAACATTAGCTGTGGTCCCGCGTGCATTAACCTTATGTGCTCATAATTGAAGAGCAATTTGGTAAAATAATGAGTGGACTGTATAAGTATGGGATGTTTTTTCTCATAACAGTAATCGGAATTTTCAAGACGCCCTCCAACACGCATTATTTTATTATCATCGAGAAATACATTAAATTTATGCAACGGACTTTTAGTGGGTAAACCTTTATTTTTAATTAACATGGTGTATTCCTCAAATGATTCACTCTGGGATATTCTTATAATAACATTGAGTGCGGTTTGCAACTCTTGATTGCTTAGAGGACCGTGAACGGATTGCTTTCTACAATTATTAATAAAACGCAGCACATAAGCAACGGTCCGATTTAATCTAGTATATTTAGAAAAGCGTTTAAATTCAATTAATTTATTCCCACCTAAATCTTCATTGTTGCTAGAATGAAGTATTCCGTGGAGGATAACATTTGACGATTTAATCTCAGGCAACTCGTGATTAATACTTAAGAAATTTGCAGGCCAGTGAGAGACCTCTTTCTTTAAAAATTCAGGTCCTGACCACCACTTACTCATGGATGAAATATCCTTACAACTCACACCGCGAGAAATATGATTGGCCGGATTACACTCTGTTGGGACATGCCTCCACTCGCAATTTCCAGTCTTCTCTAATATTTCAGCAACCCTATTTCTGACAAAGGGTTGTAGCTTGCTAGGTAACACCTTTAACCATCCTAACACGATGGACGAATCTGTCCAAAAGAAAGTGCGCTTAGCCTGTTGTCTCAGCGATGCTACAACCTTTTGGTAAAGGCGAGCTCCAACAAGTGCACCACAAAGTTCCAGTCTTGGGATTGTTATAGGTTTAAGCGGCGCGACACGACTTTTCGCCATCAATAATTGAATTAAAACCTCACCCTGATCATTAACACTACGCACATATAAACAGGCGCCATATGCTCGCTCAGAAGCGTCCGAGAAAATATGAAATTCAAACCAACTAGTCGAGTCACAAATAACACGACGTGGAATACGTAGAGTATTTAATTTAGGTAAATCGACTATTATCTCAGCCCACATCTTGCTGATTTCTGGCGTCAACTGCTCATCCCATGACAGCTTGAGCAGCCACAACTGTTGAAGAAGCATTTTCATCTTAATTACACAGGGAGATAGAAGTCCTAGTGGATCAAAAATCTGAGAAATCACAGATAACATATCACGCTTTGTTCTACCTGAGAATAGCCCTCCTATAGGGAAACAAAGTTGGTCAGTATGTGATTGCCAACCAAGGCCTAAAGTTTTAGTCGGTTCAAAGCCACCAATATTCAAATCAAGCGGAGAAATATCATTTTCACTAACCAGTTGAGATTCATTCGACTTCCACTTTCGCAAAACCATATGAGCTGATGCAAGTGTGGAAGTCACTTTACGGCGCAAATCTGTAACCTCGTTAATATCATCCCCTCCCGTTAGCAAGTCATCAACGTAAAAATTGTGAATGATCACTTGAGCAACCTTGTCATCGGTACACTCTAAGCCTAATTGTTGGAGGCACCTAGTTGCCAAAAAGGGAGCACTAGAGGTGCCGTAAGTCACGGTGTTAAGTTGATAAGCTTGAAGCTGTTCTGAAGGGTTATCACGCCAGACAATTTGTTGCAAATAGCGGTCATCGGGATGAATGACTATTTGCCGGTACATTTTCTCAACATCAGCTGTGAGAACGTATTTGTGTAGTCGAAAGCGTAAAAGAATGGACAAAAGGTCGTCCTGTACCACGGGACCTACCATCTGTATATTATTCAAGGAAACACCCGAAGAAGTCGGACTGCTAGCATTGAAAACGACTCTTAATTTAGTAGTAGTACTACTTTCCCGAAGCACACCGTGATGTGGTATAAAATGCATCTTACGTGGTAAATTATCATTCTCACATTTCTCCATATGACCCAGACTTTCATACTCTGACATAAATTCTTTATACATTTCATAGACCTGAGATTGACCTGCTAACCTGCGCTCTAGCGATAGTAAACACTTTTTAGCTCGTGGCCAAGAATCACCTAATACGTCAGGATTATGTTTTAAGGGTATCCTCACGCAAAATCGACCATTTGCCAGTCGCGTGGTGTTTTTTAAAAAGTGTTCTTCGCATAATTTTTCTTCGTTTGAATAAAGAGACGCAGGGCTTACCTCTTCGAGGTGCCAGAAGCGTACGAATTGTTTTTGTATATCTTCATCTAAATCTTTACTAGCCTCATCTTGAAATATTCTTGTAAAATTACATTTAATAAAGTTAACCCCTTTCTTTACATATCTATAATCTATCGGACCTGATACTAACCATCCTAAGCTAGTTTCACAAAGAATCGGCTGACCGTCCCCTAATTTTAATCTCTGCGTTCCTATTAAGTCCCAAAAGACATCAGCACCTATAAGCATGTCAACGGGAGCAGGTGAGTGAAAATTAGGATCTGCCAGAGAAATATTAGATGGAATTTTTAAGTTTGACAAATTAACATATCTAGTAGGTACATTTTGGGTTATTGATGGTAGGACAAAACAATGAAGATTACTAGAGAAGTTATCATTCAATGATTTTATCGATACCTTACAAATCTTCTTGATGTGTGCCGAAGCATTATTAATACCGACTACCGACTGATTTACATTTTGAGCGGGCAAACCTAGCCTTTGATATAACTCTTCAGTTATTAAACAAGCGTTACTGCCACTATCAAGAATAGCACGAGCAATATATGGACAACCATTCTTACTTATAACTTTAATTAATGCCGTCGATAACAATACGTCGCCTTGTTCACTACACGATGCAGTGCCTACCTTTGCGGATAATGACAGATGTGCGTTAGAATTGGATGACAACTGTGAGCCTGTCGAACTGTTTGTTTGTTCGAAATGACCTTGCATAACGGGCTTATTATTACCACTACTCGTGTTAGATGTATTAATATCTGTAATTGGTTTTGACTGGTAATCTGCGACGTGCACGAGAGTGTTATGCTTTCGGTGGCATATTTTGCATCCTGGCTTTTTGCAGTGATTTGCATAATGTCCTGAATTAAGACAATTGAAACATACTTTATACTCTGGCAGTAACTGTAGACGCACATCGTTACTTAATCCAAGAAACTGAGGACAACTGCTTAACTTATGGTCACCCTTACATTTAGGACACAGTTTGGCGGAAAAGGCCGAACCGTTTTTATTACCGGTATCCCGCACTGAAACCATTGCCTTAACTTTTGGAGCATATTTTATAGAAGAATTTAAACGGTTAGTAGCACCAGAATTAGACATTTCTAGTGTTTCGATTAAATCGGCTCGATTTTTTAGAAACATCAAAAATATATCGAACGTAATAGGTGTATCTTTCTCCAAACGACCTTTAGACTCTTCCCATTCACGATATGTCTTAGCATCTAATTTTTGAGTAATAATACGAATGAGAAGTGTGTCCCATTGTTTAGTTGGCTCACCGAGAGATTCTAGTGCACGTAAATTTTTATTTATTTGGTCAATAAGACGTTTTAAGTTGACAGACAATTCTTTATTAATTGGTGCTATATTAAATAAGGCTGTCACGTGATTTTGAATTAGTAGTCTTTTATTATCATATCTATCACATAATATAGTCCATGCGACGGTGTAATTAGCTGCCGAGAATTCGATTGACTGTATTACCACAGCAGCGGGCCCTTCCAACGACGCTCTCAGATAGTGAAACTTATTTATGTCATCTATCTCGTCATTTGAATGAATGAGGCTCATGAACGTGTCATGAAACTCTAACCAATTATCATAAGAACCATTAAATTTAGGTAGTTGAATAGTGGGCAGTTTAACAAATTTATGATTGCCGGAATGAGAGCCACCGTCACTGCTTACGTCATCTGACTTAATGCAATCTGCTGAGATCCTTTTTGCAAGAGAAAGCGATTTAAAATACAGGGATTCAAAATCAGTTCGTTCTGATATCTGGGCGTCTATATTATCAGTATTACACTCGATGGATAATTGTACCTCATCATATCGTTCATACATTGACTCAATCCTACTAATACGTAATTGCAACTCATTTACCTCAGTAGCAGCCAATGAAGATACCTTCAGTGAATTTAAATAATTTGAAAAAGCTGTTATTTGTCCCTTGTAACTAGCTCGTTTCCTAATTTGCTCCTTATCTTCTGGCATGCTGGCTGGTATTGGGAGACTAGTGCAAATGCCTGAAATTTATACAAACAAGAAGTTTATATTTTATAAAATATAATTCATAAGTAGTTTTATACAATTTTGCTTACAGTTGTAAAGAAATGAAAACTAATTCCCTTACTTATTTTTCAAACTCTTAAATAATTAAACAAAATGGTACATGTACTACCTTGATATTTAACTTTATAATTAACAACAATTAAGGGTAACAAATACAATTCAGACCATCAAACAGCTTCACAGGTATGCCTTAGTATGTAATAAATAATATTATGCAATTTTTTCAATTATACACTCTCTTGACTTATTTTTTTTTTTAAAACAGTTTAAACCAATAAAGAGAAAAAAAAAATTATAATATCGTCAATATAATTTAACTAAGCTTTATAATTTGATTTAATCATGATTTGACGGTTATTAGAAACTATATAAAACAATATTAAATGAATTTTAGCCGTTTAAAAACTTTAAGTTATACGTAATTATTTTATAGGTAATTTGGTACTAACCTGATAAATTAGCAGTCGATTTACACAAAGTACTACCTGATAATGAGTGCTGGGTTAAATAAATTAAATAATAGTCCAATATCTAAGGGGCTAAGACTCCAGATTTCTTGGTTAAATATCTTCACTCCCTCGGTGGTATTTCCACAACGAATATTTAAGACTTCCCAAGCGTATTCCACTAAATAATATCTTGTCCAATTACGTTTTTTCAAATCCGGCTCGAAGGACCATGAATAGGAAATTGATCTCTTTTTAATAATAAAATGCAGTAATTTGCTCAATCGACCTTTACTTGATCTCTAATTTTTACAACGACGACAGGTACAACATTTTTTAAACATACCTACACAGCTTACGGACTAATATTGGCATGAGAACTGCTAATATAATTTGACAGGCGCTTCAACACTTTGTATAACAGAACTAGCTTAAGGTAAACAATGTAAACAATGACTCAGTAAGATATAGAACTAGCTTAAGACAAACAATGTAACGGGACTCAGCATCGTCACTTGCTCTGTCACGCCTCGCGCTGATTGGTCGACGCCATTTGTACGATGCGTCGGCCGTATCCATTGACCCAGCCCGAGGCGGTATAAAAGAGGGGCGATTTTCGACGTTCGACACAGTCGGCGGCCAGCTACCTCAAGGAAAACACCAAATATAGAAGAAAGAAAAATATCGCAGCGGTTTTATTCTCCACCAATCCAGCACACAAATGTGCCTGTAGGGCACACTTTTCTAAAACCAAATTGGCTCTTTTATATAATGCCTGTATTTTCAAGAATCCACTGAAGTCGATTTTTTATGAGATGCTTCATAATTTTAGACAAGGTTGATGAAATAGCAATAGGGCGATAACTTAATGCTGAAGAATGGTCTTGACCAGATTTTAGAATGGGTATAATAATATGTGTTTTCCAGTCATATGGAATATAATTGGTTGTAAAAGTAAAGTTAATGATGTTTAAAAACAACTGCTTAAACGTAGTACTCATATTAACAAGAAATGAGTAGGGGATACCATCAATGCCAGGAGTGGAATCCTTTAGGTGCTTAAGCACTAACTGCAGTTCAGCGTAGATGAGTTAGATGAGTGAGGAGTGACTGATTTGGGGGTAGGAAATATGTCTTCTTCCAGTGGAACGCAGGGGGGAACCAGTCTGTTACTGAAGTCGTCTAGTCAATGGGAGGGGTCTGCACAAGAGGGATTGTAATCATTTAAAACACAAGCGCCTGATACTTTTCCAAACAAGAGTAGAAGGAGATCGGGGAGATTTAGATAATTTCCAAATACATATTAGATTAATATAGTCGCTATGCTGCCTTTCGTTTTGTAATAATTAAGGAACAATCTGCATCCCACCATGGAGGTGAAGAAATTCTTTTTGTGGAGGAATTCTTCAAAATGAAAATTTTATTTATTTATTTTTATTTATTTATTCTTTATTGCATTCCTTAAAACAAAAGAATACAAAGGGCGGACTTAATGCCTTGAGGCATTCTCTACCAGTCAACCCATGGAGTGGTGAGAATTTGACGTAGGTGCGACAATATAGAATAAAATAACAGTACACAAAATAATAATTAACTACATAATACATACAATTTACTAATAAATAAACTATACATACTTAAATGACGTATACAAACATATATACAAATATATACATACAAATATACATACAAATATACATACAAATATACATATTTAAATACATATTTAAATACATAATATATAATTAGTACATACAAATACCTATGAATATATGCGTCTGTTTAGCAATACATATCAAATGGATGAATCAAGTAAAATGCTTTGTCTTCAATAGATGGTTACGGACCAATTTTTTAAAAACATACTTGTTGGATGTTTTTCTGATGTCATCGGGCAAGGAGTTCCAAAGGCGTGTAGCCTGAACTGTGAAGGAGTTGCCATAGAACTCGGTGAAGTGAACAGGAATACAGATTTTGTTGTTAGAAGAAGAACGTAGGACCCTATCATGAGATGAGGAGAGATAGTGAAATTTACTCTTAAGATAAGAAGGCGAAGATGGGTCATTTAAAATGGAAAAAAGAACAAGCAATATTCTGGAATTGCGCCTCTGACGGATTGTAAGCCAATTTAGCTTAGATCTATATTGCGAAATATGGTCATACTTACGAAGCCCGAAAATAAATCGTATACAGTTGTTAAGAAGGCGTTCCAGTTTGTTCAGAAGATCTTGGGACAGATCTGGGTAACAAACATCTGCATAATCAATTATGGGTAATATGAGCGAATGGACAAGCATGATTTTAGTTTTTGTGGGAAGAAAATGTTTTAGACGATACAGAGAGCATAAGGTGGCAATGACTTTACGACTCACTTCTGAAACCTGGGTTCTCCAATTCAACGTGCTGTCGATATGTAGGCCAAGATTTTTAACAGAATTACTGAACGGAATTATAATACTATCATAATAAATTGGAGGTAAATCTGCCAGATTAATCTTGGCTAGCATTCTTGAGCTACCCACTAGTATAGCTTGGCATTTCAAAGGATTGACCAAAACTCCATAACGAGTAGACCAATCTTTGATAGCTGATAAGTTGTCGTTAAGTTTTTTGATCCCATTATGTATATCCTCAAATTCAGTTTGCACATAAAGCTGAAGGTCATCGGCGTACAAATGATACGAGCAGTCGAGGATGGAGGTAATAAAGTTTATGAAAATTGAAAATATTATAGGAGAAAGAATACCGCCTTGCGGCACACCAGCATCCACATCAGCCCAAGCTGAGGACATTTGTCCCACACAGACTGACTGCTGTCGACCGCGAAGATAAGATGCAAACCATTCCAAAGCAGTAGGACCAAAATTCAGGTGAGATAGTATGGAAAGGAGGATTTCATGATCAACTGTGTTGAAAGCATTTGAGAAATCAACTAGTACCAGTACTGTTATCTTTTTTTCTTCCATACCTTGTCTAATATTATCAGTAACATTAATTAAAGCAGTAGTGGTACTATGACCAGGGCGAAACCCAGACTGAAATATACTCAGTAGGTTATTTTTCGAAATAAAAGTAGAGATTTGCTTGTAAACACAGGATTCTAAAATTTTGGAAAGAAAGGGTAGAATGGATATCGGGCGAAAATGATTGGGAAGAATGGGAGTAGGAACTTTTGGGAGAGGCTTTATAAAAGCCCTCTTCCAAAGATTAGGGTACTGACATGAATCAAGGGAAAAATTGATGATATGGGAAATTGCAGGAAGAAGGTGCTCTAGTATAAATACTACCATATGTCTACTAATCTCATCATAACCCACCGCCTTGGATTGGATTGCTAAAATAGACTTTTTGACATCATCCTGAGAAACAGGAGAAAAATTAAAGGTAGGAATGTTAGGAGTTTGCATAGAAGCAATGGATGTCATAGTTTGGGAGCGAATTGTAGGGTCCAATGCTTTTACAGAAGCGAAATGTTGGTTGATTTCATCGAGTGATAGAGAAGGACCACAATCCAATGTAGCTGGCCTGCAAAGACCAAAAGATCTTAGAAATTTCCACACTACGGCTGGTGAAGAGTTATTAATACAATTATGGAAATATCGGCGTTTAGCTGCACGTACCATCTGATTACACCTATTCCTGGCTGCTTTAAAAGATAACCAATTTTCTTCAGTACGATCTCTCTTGAAACGAAGAAAAGCTCGATTTCGTCTAGTCATTGCCAACCTTACGTCCTCCGTCATCCATGGAGCAGGCGGACGCTTCAATCTGACCTTATGCACTGGAGCATGAGCATCATAGAGGCTGAGAACATTGTGGTTAAGAATCAAGACTTTATCGTCAACAGTAGGTGCTGCAATTAAAGAGGCTAGATCGAGATTAAGAGCGTCATTCTTTAGCTTATCAAAGTCTATTTTAGAAAAGCTGCGAAGATGCATTACAGTAGGTGAATATTTGGGTGGTTTAAGCTTATACGAAGCATAAATCAAGTCATGGCGTGAGATGCCCAAAGCGGGTAACTGACCGTGCATCATCACACGTTCAGGAGAAGCAGCAAGGATTAAATCAATCAATGAGTCATCGGTTCCGATATTATGATGAGTAGCCTTTAAAGGGAGAATAGAAAGATTAACCGACTCAATAATTGAAAGAAGCTTTTTGGAACGAGGGCAGCTTTTCAACAGATCTGTATTAAAGTCACCCATGATTATACAGTGTGTATACTCAGAACAAATATCAGTGAGAGCCATATCTAAAGTGGCGAAGTAGTCAGTCGAAGGGGGGCAATACACTACCCCTAGAAGCATCCTGATGCCCTTGACATCGAGTTCCACAAATAAAAACTCAGAAGTAGCAGAATAGCAGGAAGGAGATGTTAGAACAACTTTGTGAGGAATTGATGCGTGTAGGTAGATGGCTACACCACCTCCACCTTTTCCAACACGATCATTTCTAACGAGTACAAAGCCAGGAAGGGGATATAAAGTTGACGGTAAAGTAGGCTTCAGCCAACTTTCCGACACTAATATGGCATGAATATACTCGGGGGAAAATGAAGCTTCAAGTTCGGAATAGTGGCTCGGGATACTTTGAGCGTTAATATGGCATATGTTCAGAGAGTTGTTAAAAGATGTACAAACTCCTTTGAGTAGTTCATGTAAATTAAGAACGCTATCATTGAAAGAATCATCACAAGAGTGAAAAGATAAAAATTTTGCAGGCTATATTATTCCGAAAGGTTATTAACTGGGAGTAGACACTCTGAATGTTATCTAAAGATACTGGGGGAAGGTCAGCGCCAGCTTTAGGGGGGCGAGGGGGCTATGCGGGCAGCCGCCCGGGTTGTCGGCGCTTACAGGGCGCCATACTTGCCAGCTTAATTTCACCACTTAATTTAATTTCAATAACTATCTCTACCAATGTAAAGAAAAAATAAATTCAACTTTTAAAATTAAAACTTATCTCGTCAGAGTGTCATTCATGTTCATGAGAATTCACATTCAACATATCATTTTGTTAGTTGTCGTATCTCTCATTTACGTAGGTCACTCAATAAGTTTTGAGATGCTCGAAATTTAAAAATGGAACGCACCCGTGTTATATGTTTCTAAAAAGTAAATTTATTTAAAAATAGAACTCAATAAGCCAATTGCTCAATATTAAAAAAAAAAACAACGTTCTAATAATTTTCCTGCAACGCTTCCCGCGCTTTTCATTTAAAACGATGGATCTTAACCGTGAACATTTGCGCGCTATGATATATTATGATTTTAAATTTGTTTTAACCGAACAATTGTGTTTACAACGGTTACAATCAGCATTAGGGGACTCAGCTCCACAACGCGCAACAATTTTTAGGTGCTTTGCTGAATTCAAAAGGGGTAAAATTAATCTTAAAAATGACCAAAGAACCGGAGCCCCGCAAAAAGCAGTAACGGCAGAAAATGTATGGACTACTGAAATGTTGATGCGAGAAGACCCACGAATCACATATACGGACATCGAAAAGATTGTAGGCATTAGTTCGGGGAGCATTCATACCATCCTACATCAACATCTTGGAGTGAGGAAGCTTTGTTGTCGATGGATCCCTCGTTTGCTCTCCGACAGCGAAAAACAGACTCGTGTGGATTGGTGCCACGAAATGCGTCTACTTTTTGAAGACGGGGCATCTAGGCGTGTTTCAGAAATCGTTACTGGTGACGAGACATGGATCTATCAATATGCTCCGGAAAATAAAAGGCAATCATCGGTATGGGTCTACTCAGAAGGACAGTTACACACAAAACCCACAAAAGACCTCGCAACGTCGGCAAAACAATGGTGGCTAGTTTTTTCCTACGGAGCGGACATTTGTCGACGTCAATGCTGGAAAATTGTAGGTCAGTCAACTCTGAATGGTATACTACAGTTGCATTACCCAAAGCTTTTCAAGCTGTGCGGGAGAGAAGACCAAAGACCGGGCTTCGTGGAATCATGCTGCATCACGATAACGCCTCTTCACATACCTCCCTTAGAACAAAAATATTTATTGAGGAATCGGGTGTTGAAACTCTAAGTCACCCACTACAGCTTTTTGACATAGGAAAATCTAGGCATAACTTTAAATTACTCTTTAAACGGACAAAAAATTACAAATCGCTGCATGCCTGGAGCATCCTTTAGTGACATCCTAAATAAAATTATAGTTACTAAATTTTGCCCAAATAGTACAATAATAATTTTGTTGGTAGAAGAGGCAGTGTAAACAACAAACAGTTATTAAGATATATTGAGCAACTTAATAACTTAAATGTACACAAAATTGTCTTGTTCACACTGCCTTACATACAGACATTGCCACAAGAAAATAATCTAAGACATAATTTAAATATACAAACGAATAATTTAATATGTAACAACAATTTAAATTTGACATATAATTGTAATTATAATAATGACAAATTTCATTTAGTTGATATAAATAATTTCATAAAAAAGTTTTGGACAAAAGATAGGTGTTACCTATCCAAATATAATTTAAGACTGATAGCAAATGTGCTATATAAATCTTCTCTACATCACCTGAGACCACGTATTTATGTTGACGAAAACGTATTAAAATGGAAAAAAGATCGTCATGCACTACGGGACCGACCATCTGAATGTCATTAAGAGACACGGCCCAACTGGTAGAGGCTGATGCGTCGAATACTACGCGTAGTTGAGTAGTGGTACTAGAGCTACGAATGACTCCATGATGTGGGATGAAATATGTGATCACGGAGTTTTTAGGCGTAGAAGTACAGTCAGAGTCTAAAGTCATATGACCTAAATGCTCATATTCTCTCATAAATTCACAATATTTAGTTTTAAATGAAGGATCGCGTTTTTAACGCCGCTCCAGGGATAGAAAACGATTTTTTGCGTTTTCATACGAATGCCCTAAAGTTCTAGGGTCCTCTTTTAAGGGCATCGTCGCGACAAACCTACCATCATTTTTACGAACGGTGGTTTGGGTAAAAAGTTGTTCACAGACTCTTTCTTCAAGAGAAAGTGAATGTTTTGACGACACGTTGTCAACCTCCCAAAATTGAGTTAGGTTGGGAGTGACGTTGGAATGATGACAAAGGAGTGATATAGTAATACTACCGGAGACAAGCCAACCGAATTTAGTTTCGCACAACTTAGGTAGATGTTTCCTTAAATCTATAGTTTTATTGCCTAAGACATTAAAAAACACACCTCAGCCTCTACCAGGATGTCTACGACCGACGGAACATTAAAGTTCGGGTCTGGTAGTGTAAGACCTGAAGGAATAGGGACGTGATTTATATGCACGAATGAAGACGGTAGAACCTTTGTAATTTCAGGTAAAATATGACACTCGATATCAACAGTAAAGGCACAGCATAAAGACTCAATTGTGAGGTGACAAGACTGTGTACTGGTGGATTTGTGATTATTAATACCTGTTACCTTGGTGCTCGTACTGCGATGTGACAAACCCAGTTTCTCTGATAGTCTGTGCGTAACAAAGTTGGCAGTACTACCGTTGTCCAGCAGTAGCCGCGCAGTGTACTTCTTACCCGTTCCGCTGACAACGTTCCTATAGCTGTGGACAGTAAAACATGCGCAGAAGTAGCAAGCTACAAGGAATTGGCTGATAGTGCGATATTTGACGCAGAAGGCAAAGCAGAAGGCATAGCAGAAGGCAATGGATTAGAAAATGGTTTGGGTTCAGTAAATTCTAAATGCAAAAGCGTATTGTGCTTTGTATTGCAATATTTGCAATGTGTGAGTTTACACTGCTTAGCAGAATGTCCGACGCACAAGCAATTAAGACAAACATTGTAATCATTTGCCTTTTTTATGCAATCCTCTATAGTTAAGTTTCTAAAGGATTCACATTATATAACGTATGAGCCTGGGAACAAAGTGGACATTTATTTATTTTATTAAAATTATTATGTGATTTTTTATTAACTTGAGTGACTTTAGAATTGGAATTTTTATATGTATGACTATTATTTAAAGTTACAATAGTATTAGTCTGAGAAGAATTGATAATTGACTCGACGGACTCTAACCAATCAGATCAAATTAAAAAAGAACAAAATTGCATTAAAGTAGGATCATCTTTTAAAATATTGCTCCTATGCTCTTCCCAGTCACGACTTGTTGTCAAATCTAATTTTGAAATCATGACATATATTAATAATGTGTCCCAATATTGAGTGGGTTGATTTAATTTTGTTAGTGCCCTTACATTTTTATTAAGTGTATCTACCAGGTTTCTGATTGAGACACTTGACTCCTTGACTATAGCATCGATATCAAACAAAGCTTGCATATGATTATTGACAAGGAGGCGGTAGTTGTTATACCGCTCACACAACATGTCCCACGCAATTTTATAATGATCGCGTTTAAAATCAATATTTTTAATAACTAAGGCTGCGTTTCCCTGCAATGAAGCGCGCAAATAGTGGAACTTGTTTATTTCATTGATACTATAGTTATCGTGAATTAACGACGTAAATGTATCTCGAAATTCGAGCCAGCATTGGTAGTTCCCATCGAAATGAGGTAAATCAATTTTGGGCAAACGAACAAAACTATTCTTATTAGAACAATGTGCATCTGAGTCAGCATCTCTGAAACCCGCCTCTGACCCAGCACCGTTAGACGAAGCACCGAGCAGGCTGCGCGTGATGGCCATCAGATTGAAGAACTGATGGTCAAAGTCCTCACGCTCAACTAACGCAGACCCCGCATCATCGGCAAGCACTTCTATGTTTGTCTGTAATTCATCAAATTCTGAATATAAGGTTTCGAATTTATTAAAACGCTCCGCTAAGTCTAGACGTTGCCACTCAGAAATATCAGAACTACTTTTAATTAAATTTAAATAATTGTTGTAAATTGTAAGCTTTGATTTTATCGAACTACGCTTCTTCAATAAAGTTTTTAAATTATCTGCCATTTTATTTTTATATAAACACAGCAAAGGAAAATAAAACGTTGATTACTTTAGGATAAAAAAGATAACTGCTGTGCGAGAACAAAAGGGACTGTTGCGCGCAGGTAAAATATGAATCAGCGCAAGGTCAACGAATGGACACTTTAGCGCTTGATATTTGTAACGGAATAAGCATTTAAATTTAGTCAAGCGAGCGTTGCAATGACAAAGCAATTTTTAAAGCACTGAAGTTAATTAGGTACCTACTTATTAAAAGTAAATGAAATATTACTTATATAACTTAGCCAATGAAATATGTAGAAATGATTTTTTCGGCAAGAAATGAAAGTGGAAAAATAACTAATTGGAACGAACTCACTCAAATAGTTTTTATACTCCCAGGATTACATCAGCGTCTTCAATGATGACGCATGGGCTTGTGCAAAAAAAATCGATATATCAAAATATCGATATTTTATAATAAAAAAGTCGATATATATCGTCGATATTTAAAATCACGATATATCGACATATCGATATTTATTTTAGAGTATCGAATTCGTATCAATTTCGATATATTTTAAAAAGTAGTGTTACGGCCTACGGCTGCTCCCTTAAAGGATCCGATCTTCAGGGGCCCATGAGCTGAAGACCTCCCGAACAGACGTAGGTCGGGCCTCCTAAGGCCACGTGGAATCTCTCTAATTACACTAAAATATATGGGGGAGCGTTATACTACGGCCAGTCGACCGGAAGGAATTTGAATGAAGCTTACTTACCTATCCAAGGCGACTGGTCCCTCCGGAGTCGGTCAGGTCGCATGTGGTTGTGTAGTGCAAGGAAAGAATGGTGATGTGCTGTGTAGCTGGGTGTGACTGATGGTGATTGAACCTAGACCTTGGCCGTCGGCAGCAGCCCGAGCGTCGACACCGCTCCAACTTGAGGGCGCCTTTCGAGGTTGTCCACAGTCCCTTTCTTCTTTCTTCACGATGACAGTCACTTAACTCTATCGTACGATTTACTAACTTACAGAAGCCACTAACTATCGCTGGGTATAATGGTTACCGCACAAACGCACACGGAGTTTAGAGGGTCAAAGGTCACTACCGTTTCGCGTAGCAATAGTTAATTCTATAATATCAGAGGCCGCACTATCTAATATTGCCGAATGCACTTATGCAGGTTTTGAGTCAGACACAATAAGTCCCGGGAAGCTCTCCAGTAGGAATGCGCGTCACAATGATAGACCGTATATTTACTGGCCGCGCCGAATTATTCCGAGTTCCCTAACAGAATGGACCGCGTGCTCACGTCAGCACCGATTAAAGACGACTCGCGCGCTTGGGCGTTTTTTCGCACGACCGAAAGTCAAACCGGTATCGCGCCGAGCCGAGTGACATCTCGCGTCAATCCTTGAAAGTGTTTGGCGCGAACAAACCCCCGTCCCGGACATAATGATTTAGGTCCGCGAGCAAACCGGTCAGCGGGACAAGGTCTCGAAGGCAAGTTGCAAGACCGAATCTACAACCAAACTAGGCCACCTTAGGCATCCCATCAGATCTTGCAACCCTAACCAGCGCCTCAAAAAATAGCCCTAATGTGGCAAGCCGGAGGGTAAGCCTCCACTGGATGCCCCTCCTGGGCATCGCAGCACTTTAACAAGTCCTGTACTGGACAGAAGTCCGACGACCTCTTTCAAACACCTATCTGTGCCCCTATGATTAGTTCCGCAATCCGACCGGATCAGCTCTGCAAACAGCGACGCTACACGAAGCTGCCCGGACAAATTTTGTGCAAGCAGTTGCTTCAGTGCAGAGCGCACCCACAAATTCCACATGAACGTCGTCTGTGGAGAGCCAAACGAAACGCACAGATAGTCCCTAGTATGAATTTTCAACAAGTAGGCCTAGCCAGGCCACCCACCATATTATCATTTACTAAAATGGTGCGGCAGCTGATTTCAATCTGATAATCTCCAAAACTAGCTAGCCCGTTAGGCAAGTAGTCCTATGCTCATATTTCAACTAATTTTTCAAAAGCATCAATGTTCAAGTACAGAATTAATTCAACCAAATTAATTACCGATGCGCATAGGTCAACTTGCAAATTAAACAAAACAATAACGTAAGGGACAGCCCTAATTCTTAGCAAAACAAAAATGATTAAACACTATCATAAACATAATTTTTCAAATAGCGCGCCATTCAATTTCAGATGAATTCAAATTTTCCTTTCAGCAAACAGACGCAACAATCAAATACAGTGATTAAATATATGTACAAAACACATGCAGTAGCATTTAAAAGAGTAGCTTAAATTCAATTCTTTTAATTTAAACCGCTACAAATAGGAAAATTTCGCGGAAAGCTCAAAAAAAAATTAAAAAATGATTTTAATTCAAAGTATTTTTTAACTAAGTGCTCGACCAAACCAAATCTAATACCCCTTGACAGCGTGATTCAACGCTCCAGGGGGGCCCTAATCTTCCCACCACCAAGAGGAGGCCACATGGCGTGAACCCGAGATAAATAGAGCACAACCTCTAACAGTTGCCACTCGGGTTGTACGCCTTCATTGAGGCCGTCGGCAGCAGAACATTTTGACAAGTGGACTGTTGACGGCTTAAGGGTCAGTGGAGGCGGCCGGGGTGGGAGCTAAGGCGGCAGCTAGACAGGGCCGCCTCCATCAAATGGGGAACAGTGGTACACCAGTCGCGGCCACTCAGCTAACGGAAGTGAGAAGGGTCCAGCGGACCGATGAGTGGCCGTGAAGTTCCTCTCCACACGCTGAGGGGGGGTGATGACACCCCCGCCCCTGGGGGAATCACCCCCCGACTGGTCGGGGGAGGGACTCCTTTCAAACTTAGGGGCCCGGTGGCCGGCCGGCGGGCGCCGAGAGTCACCCTGCAGAGGGCGTGGCTGAGCGCCCCCGCCCGTGGGGGTCGAGGGCCTGGCAGAGCCCCGAGAGGAGATGCCGTTCGCACCCAGGCACAAAACGGCATGGTGATTGCCCTGGCAATGCAGACAGGGCCGTCGATGCGGACAGTCTCGCTGGAGGTGCCCTCCCAGACATGACCAGCACCAGCGGCGCTCCTTGGCGATAGTTCGCCTCGCTGGAACCGGCTTACCTAATAATTTCGGGCACAACGTTACCAGGTGCTCAGATGCTCGACAATAGGAGCAGGGGGGGGTTGACGACGACTTGCCTGGCGGGTTCAGCCTCTCACTGGGCACGTCTCGTAAGTCGTCAACGGTGCCCGCCGCGTTCTCGATCTGCCGGCACTGCTCCTCCAAAAACCGCAGCAGGTCATAGAAGGGCGGAATATAGGAGGCCTCGTCCCCGCCGTACCTCTCCTCAAAATGGATTCGAAGGTCGAGAGGTAGACGGGACAGCACTATGCGGAGCAGCAAAAAGGCCCATTCGCCCACTGGTAAACCCAGCCGCCTCAACGTATTACAGGCCACCAAGACTGGATCCAACAGGTCCGGACGCAGTCTGGCCCGGTCAATAAGCAGCGGGAGGCTTGAAGCTGCTTAACATGCTCGTCCGCAATTCGACGGACGTTGGCGTATCTTCTGGCTAGGAGGTCCCGAGCAGTCTGGTAGGCGTCGTCCGACAATTTCAAGTGGCCGACGACGCCCAGGGCCTCCCTCTCCAGTGAGGCCAGGAGGTACGCCATCTTTTGTCTAGGGGTCAAGTCACTCCGGGCGTCCACTAGGCTGTCGAAAAGACCAACGAAGGTCAGCCATTCGGAAAGGACCCCGGAGAACTTTGGCAGGTCCAGAGTTGGGAGTCGTCCCAACAGCTCCGGCTGAAGCTGCTTCAGAGAGGACTCGGACAGGTCACTCATCCGAGCCTCACGCGCCTCCTCGGCATACCTGCCTTCAGCCTCGATCAACTCGTCCGTGAGCCACAAGAACTGCTCATAGTCCGCGAAGCAGGAGTCCAGGACTCCCTTCTCCACATCCGAATCCTCGAGCTCAGCGTAAGCCTCCTCCACTGCGGCCCTTCGAGCACCCACCTGCTCGAACCGCTTCATCAAGTTATGGACCCTATCCGGTCGACCTATCAAAGCATGGGCGCTTGTGGCCCAGCGTAGCTCAGTCCGCAAACAACGGATCAGTAGCTTGGGCGATGTCATCACTATTAAATGCAAATTACGACGCGGCTTGAGCACGGATTACAAAGATAACAAACAAAAAATACAACAAAAATTAACAGTTAATAAATGCAGTTCCTATAAAATCGCGTTGAATAGAAATTACACAAATACGCATTACTACGTATCAACCAAATACAAGTTAGCACAAAAGAAAAGACACAAATCAAATTAACAAATAACAAATACTAGTGCGATCAAATCAAGTTAAATTCAAATTGCGCCAATACAATTACTACTCTTTAGTTCAAATACAAATTACAGTATAAACGAAGATACACATCACGGTCGATCAACAAAAAATGCCTAGCTCGGAAATCGACCCTTCGATAAGTAATCCACCACAACTATCCGACAACGATAATTAACCGATTACGTAAAAATAACCATCTACCTACATGACGTATATCTCTAGAAAACTCCCGCTTGCGCAACCTAGGGCGCGGCTTTTCAAATCTACCCACTAACCAAAAAAAGGCAAGCAACAAAGAACAAAGGGAAATAATTCTTTATTACGTACAAAAAAAAATATTTTACGTATTACGGACGGGCGTGATTGTAGATGCAAATTAAACCAATCACACCAACGCTCCCTGCCACCAAAATTGTTTAATGTTTATCTAGCACTATGGTCGGGATCGACCGGGGAATCGAACCCGGAATCGCGCTCTGCTACCAGTTTGTTACGGCCTACGGCTGCTCCCTTAAAGGATCCGATCTTCAGGGGCCCATGAGCTGAAGACCTCCCGAACAGACGTAGGTCGGGCCTCCTAAGGCCACGTGGAATCTCTCTAATTACACTAAAATATATGGGGGAGCGTTATACTACGGCCAGTCGACCGGAAGGAATTTGAATGAAGCTTACTTACCTATCCAAGGCGACTGGTCCCTCCGGAGTCGGTCAGGTCGCATGTGGTTGTGTAGTGCAAGGAAAGAATGGTGATGTGGTGTGTAGCTGGGTGTGACTGATGGTGATTGAACCTAGACCTTGGCCGTCGGCAGCAGCCCGAGCGTCGACACCGCTCCAACTTGAGGGCGCCTTTCGAGGTTGTCCACAGTCCCTTTCTTCTTTCTTCACGATGACAGTCACTTAACTCTATCGTACGATTTACTAACTTACAGAAGCCACTAACTATCGCTGGGTATAATGGTTACCGCACAAACGCACACGGAGTTTAGAGGGTCAAAGGTCACTACCGTTTCGCGTAGCAATAGTTAATTCTATAATATCAGAGGCCGCACTATCTAATATTGCCGAATGCACTTATGCAGGTTTTGAGTCAGACACAATAAGTCCCGGGAAGCTCTCCAGTAGGAATGCGCGTCACAATGATAGACCGTATATTTACTGGCCGCGCCGAATTATTCCGAGTTCCCTAACAGAATGGACCGCGTGCTCACGTCAGCACCGATTAAAGACGACTCGCGCGCTTGGGCGTTTTTTCGCACGACCGAAAGTCAAACCGGTATCGCGCCGAGCCGTGTGACATCTCGCGTCAATCCTTGAAAGTGTTTGGCGCGAACAAGTAGTATCGTTTTTTTCGTCGTCCAACCGTCAGTAGGTAAAATTTTGGACCTTATCTTTACATCATTCAAATGATGACGATATATCGATATATATCAAGCGATATACATCGATTCTGTTTAAAAATATAGATTCGATATATTTTTTCCCTTTGCCCATCCCTAATGACGCAGGCTGCTACGGGAACGACTTCCTTCTTCAATATATGTGGCTGTGGGTTCAAAGTTCGCTCGGCGACCGTTGACGTTGTCGACGTTAATTACGGCAAAAACTGGTAAATGTTTTGCGATCGAAGGACCATATGTTTAGGCCTTGTCGGGACTTTGGAAATAAAAAGAGTGGACTGTATTAATAATAGGTTATAATAGCCAGCTTTCTTGGCACGATACCGCGGGGAGTAGGACTATATGATAATTAAGTTTCTAGTTAGTTTTTTTTTATTATCATAGTTTTTAATATTGTAGATAAAATATTCTATTCTTATATTAAATTGTCTATTAATATAAATTTATAATAGGTTTAATGCCGTAAAACTTCTAAACAAACTTAACGTAAATTGAATAATAAAGTGCCCGTTTGCGACTCGCAGCTGAGTGAGTGACGCCCCCAGCGTCCTTCATTTTGGCCCAGGCGCGATGACGTGCGCCGACAACAATACTTTTGTAATTATCTTCTATGTTTCACACTATTTAATGATAAATATATTTTAATTTCTTTACTTTTATAATACTGTATGATTATAAAGTGACAGTAAGTTCAAATTAATTATAAAACAATATATTTAACGAGGAGTTTTAATAATAACAAAGTAAGCACTCAGCAGATTCGGCAAAGAAATGATTTTTTTTTATTTAACTTCTTTTCAATAAAAGTTCATTTCTCTTAGTAGTCTATCAATCAATACTGATGAAGTATTATTTATATCTTTAGGTGGAGATGATGCAGAACTATTTAGAAACAGGAAAGGCTACTTTTCCATAAATGTCCAAACAATTGCATCAGCAAATTTGTTGGTGCAGGATGTTGTTGCACGCTGGCCAGCCTCTACACATGATTCAGCAATTTACCAAAACAGCAATACTTTTAGAAAGTTTGAAAGAGGGGAGTATGCAGACAGCCATTTCCTTGGGGATAGGGGCTATCTCTTAAACGTTAAAATAAAAAATAACCAGAATAATAATAGTAATAATAATAATCTTTATTAAAACTTATGTAGGTTACAAATAGAACCTACATCAAGTGGAGAACGAAAATATAATGAGGCCCACATTAAAACAAGAAATGTGGGGAACGGCAATATGGCAATACAGTCGATGCACAGGTAACACTGAGTGTCAAATACGGTGACTTGACATCTTTGGCCTAAAGGTCTAGATGCCAGGCCATAAACTCCAAAAAAAAAAAAAATACGGTGACTTGTCAAAAATAGACTAAAAATATGATATTTTTATTGAAATATTCACAAAATGAAAACATTTATCAGTCCAAATATGAAAGAAATATGTAATTTCTTCATTAAAATACATGAATACGTATTTTTTGTATTAACCCTTTCACCGCCATAGCCGTAATATTACGAATCTTAATGTGAATACCGTCAGCGCTCTCACGTAATATCCCGAAATGTTCATGTTACTAGAAAAACTGCAAGGTTAATTCGATTTTGCTATTAAATTTAATACATTTAAGTAATTGTGGACAGTTGTAGATACCAATGTCAAAAAAATAACAGAAATATATAGTGTTACTACGTGCAAGATGAAACTAAACACCTTGCTGCCTCGCCATCCCCGTGATATTTCTGAGACCAGTGTTGCGCCACTGTAAAAGATTTATCAAAAAAATTATATTTGTATTCTTTCAAAATTAAAATGATAGTCAAGTCATCATAATGTAATATTTTAATGAACTGAACTAAACATTCATAAAAATTTAATTTCATATATTATTTAAATGATTTTTGCGACAAGAAATAAAAATATTAATGTATAAACCAAATAAGCCAAATGTAAAATTGAATTATCCCGGTACGTCACTAGTGCATACGAGTTGAGAACGCCAGCATCATGAAGCATATAGCCAGCACCACAGAATACTTTACTCCTAGCGGAGAAAACATGTTTAAATTATGCAAAATTCTTACAATATTCACACAGAAAATAACTACAATAATATGTAATCAATTTAAATAAAATATAAAATATGTCGACAATTTGAATTTTGTTTTAATAGAAAAATTGGCCTTTACATCTAAAGATGATTTATACAGCGTCAATAATTTTACAACAGCTATTCTAGACGCTGTAGTGCCTGGGACATCACGAATCCAAACTAATAAGTTTGGATTGCAAGTATAGTAAATCTTAATTTATGTTTACAAATTAATTTCTCCATAAAAAAAGATACGGAAAAAAAAAACATAACTAAACTATACAAAAATGTTTTAAATTCAAATAAGTTGGCATATTGGAATTACAGTTTACGGCGTAATTTAATATGTTATAAAACAATGTTTAAATTATGCAAACTTCTTGCAATTTTCACATAGAAAATAACTATAATAATATATACTCAATTTAAATATAAAAATGTCGACAATTTGAAACAGAAACAGAAACTTGTTTATTCAATATAGATTATATATAATACTTATTGAAAATCACTCTTTTGTTTAATTACCACTGGTTCGAAAAAAAACCTCTGTCCTGGGAAGAACCAGCAAGAAACCCAGCGGGTTTTTTTAAATAGCTTACAATCATGTATGTTACACAATTAACAACACAACAAATTAGAAATAGCTTGGTAGCGATCACCTCATTCCCAGGGGTTATTATCATCCATAAATTCCTTAACTTTATAATAACCCTTTTTATACAAACTTAGTTTAATAAAGTTTTTGAACTTTGAGCAAGTCAAATTTTGTATATTTTCTGGAATTTTTTTGTAAAAGCGTATAATTCGCCCCAAGAATGAATTACTGACTCGGTGGAGTAGAGTAACTGGTACTATTAGCTTGTGTCTGTTCCTAGTATTTACAGAATGAATATCACTTATGTTTGTAAAACTACTTTTATTTTTGTGTACGTACATTACATTTTCATAAATGTATTGAAAGGCCAAAATTAATATATTAATTTTCTTAAATATTTGTCGCAGCGACTCTTTAGGCTTTAAATTATAAATTGCTCTTATAGCCATCTTCTGTAAAACAAATATAATTTCAGCTGAGTGTCCCCACAGCAAAATACCATACGACATTATGCTATGGAAATAGCTAAAGTAAACTAGTCTAGCTGTTTCAACACTGGTAAGATTTCTAACCTTGTTTACAGCAAATGCTGCAGAACTAAGTCTGCTTGCTAGTTTAGATATATGGGGGCTCCAGAAGCAGCTGAAGCTCATTCTGTAAATTCTCTTTTTTTTAATTAACAAACATATCGAAGACCTTTACATTGGGAAGTTTGAAATGAGAAGATTCTTCAAAACTTTAATATTCATAGGATGCCAGAGAGTTCCACCCCTTCTATAATGGGTTAGCTATGGACTATGAATGGTATAACACATTTTTGTATTCTAATTTAACAAAAAAAACCCAAAAACATTAGCCATTTTTTTCAAAATTAAATAACTCATCGAAAGGAAATTGTAAAGCGTATAAAATTTCAAATAATTTAAAATTAAAAATTTTGTACAGCCGACTTCAATATAAGTTATTTAAGAATAACTTAAAAACTATTGGTCTGACCTTGATCAAATTCATATGGGACCACACGAGAAGTACCAGCTTTCAAATAAAAAAAGAATCATCGAAATCGGTTCACCCAGAAAAAAGTTCTGAGGTAACACACATAAAAAAAAAAAAACGAAAAAAAAGAAAACATACAGTCGAATTGAGTACCGGCTCCTTTTTGGAAGTCGGCAGAAAACTATTAAAGCGCCCACTAATATGCACAAGTCGAACTTTGCCTGAAGGATCTGTTAGTGACGATTTTGTTATTGATGATTTTATGTCATCAATAACAGAATTATTTGATGAAAGTGTTGGAGATCCTTTCTGCAGAAATGCAGACCTGTGTGGCTTTATTTTGAAAAAAAAAAGTAAAAATTCATGTGATAATTATAAAAAACAAACTTCACAACACAAAATGTGGATAATAAATTATATTTATTCAGCACTTTGGAATACAATGATTATAAAAGGGCTTTAAAGCCCACATGCGTTTAATGCAATACATGACATACGTCTGAAATCTTAAAAATTGAGACCCACACACTGCATGAAGAAAATTGTGAAATAAATGTAAAAAATCTGTTAGGTTTTCTTAACTGGTTGTCACAAGCCGAAAATATTGAATTTATTGTTTAATAACAGCTTATTTCATATCTGTATAAAATGATTTATTAAAAATAAAGAATTAACATGTTTTACATAGCTTACACATGTTTAATAATTGTCATTTTTCTTTTCAAGGAAGCAGCTGAAGCTGCTTCTATAAATTCTCTATTTTTAATTAAAGACAAGCGTTTCATACAGATATGAAATACGCTGTTCACAATAAATTCAATATTTTCTGCTTTGTGACAATCAGGTAAGAAAGAAAAACTGACAGATTTTTTACATTTATCCTTGACAATTTTCTTAACACCGAGTGTGTGGTTCTCAGTTTTTAAGATTTCGTTAGACGTTTTTGCACAAGCTGCCACACACTCGACAAATTTTTGAGACGCATATTTTAAAGCCCTTTTATAATCATTGTATTCTTTATAAGTGCTGAATAAATATAATTTATTATCAACATTTTGTGTTGTGAAGGTTTTATTGCAATTTTCACACGAAATTTTGCTTTTTTTTAAAATATAGCCACACACATAAGCACAGGCCTGCATTTCTGCAGAGGGCTCTCCAACACTGCCATCAAATGATTCTGCTATTGATGACATAAAATCTTCAATAGCAGAATCATCACTTAGAGAGCTTTCAGGCAAAGTTGAACCTGTGCATATTTGTGAGCGATTTAATAGTTTTTTAAAATTTTCTACAATTGCTTTATTGTCATCTTCTTCACAATTTCCTTTCGTTGAGCTATTTAATTTTGAAAAAATGGTACTTTTCAAGGCAGCCACAAATTGGCGCACTGTTGGGTTAACATTAGAACCGCAGTTCGCTCTTATAGCCCCAAATAAATTTTCTAGGGGGTCTTGTTGAAGAGCCCTGGTTGAAATAGAACGAATGTCTTTGTGTTTTTTGTTAAATTGGCATATAAATGTTTTACACCATTCATAGTCCATAACCAACCCATTATAGAAGGTGGTGCTCTCTGGCATCCTATTAATATTAAAGTTTTGAAGAATCTTCTCATTTCATTGAAAAATTCCCAATGTGGAGATGTCTTCGATATGTTTGTGGCATGTGGTTTACCATTTTTTAAATTAGACGTACTGCTATTGAGTAGGTCAAACAATTTGTCCATTTTTGAAACTAACTCAGCCGTTGCAACAGCTTCAGTAGTGAGAACCCCTGAAAAAAGAAAACACCACTACATAAATACTTGAAGAAATAAGGTAAACAATAATAATTATTGATAGCAGACAAGATATAAATACTGTACCGTCAGATATTTTTGAATATAAGCCTGCAGCAACTGAGTGGCTAAACACCTGTGCAGCCAAATTTACGCGCATCTTTTGTTTTGCGTTTGGGTTTAGATGCTCCCTGTGGAGCTTAGGTGCGAAAACGAAAATTTCATTTTTATGATCTAATTCATAAAATTCTTGAATGTGACTCCATTTAGCTATACCTGAAAAGAAATACAAGTTAAAAACATTTCAAATTATTTAATTCATAATGTACATACAAACTGTAAGAATTTATTAGTACCTTGCCCTTTTGATTCATTTGATGTGATATTTGTAGAAAATTTAATATTATACTTTAAAAATATATTTCTGAAACATTTTAATAAATGTGGCGCATCAAAGAGCGCAACCACCTCCGTCCCATTTATACTGAAGAATGGGGATTCTTCAGTGGCTCCCAATAAGGTCAAAGCTCTTCTATTGACACCGTCCATGTCACATACTGTTGCAGCTATATTCAGTCCTATTTTGAGACATGCTTCAATTACCTGTAAAGTAAATAATTTTGCTTCTACATACATATTTTGTTTTAATGTATTTCAAAGTTTAATATTTTCTTAATGTAATAATACGTAAAGTTTTAAGTCAATCTAAGTATACTAAATAATATTATAAAGAAGTGTTTGTAAGTTGGAATGGATGTTTGTACCGGGCAATCTCCCGAACTAATAGCCCAATTTCATTAAAACTTGGTTAGCATTAAATAAATAACCAATTTTTTATTCCCCGAAATTGGGATTTATACGGGTGGAACCACGGTACACTGCTAGTGTCATAATATAAAGAAATAATTTCTTTAGGTACATACCTCTTTTATTATGGCTTTCAGTCTATCCGCAGTAACATAGGAGCTGGATAAATAATAGGCAATGGGCTGTTTTGTTTGTTCTCTGATTGACTTCACCATGAACACAAGCGCATGTGTAGCTACCTGGTTTGTTCGACCATGGACACCATGGTCTTGGTAGCCTTCCACCATATCTTCTTTATTATTATATTGAAGATGTTTTCTAATAGACATTTCATCAAATATCAATATATATTCATTATTTGAGGGCAGTTGTTTTTTTACCTTTTCTCTTAGGCTATTAAAGATATTATCATTGATACCCACATTTAATGAAAATAACCTCAATAAATTATTTAATGTGCTAGGTGATGGAAGGCACCACATCCTTCTTAATAATCGGTAGCACGTTGGGGACCTTTTAAATAACCTCAATGCGATTACTTTTTCGTCAAATGTCCACCTTCTGCCTTTAAATTTCTTTTTATCATTTTTCAATTGAGCCTGTAGCATCAGCGCAAAAGACGGCGTCAGCCTCTGCATTAGTTTTGCTACAGACTTATTTTTTTCTAAAATGTTGAGGGCATCTCCTTTTCTCATCTTCTGAATTGTTCTTTTTAGTTGACAAATTTTTTTCACTTGTCTTCTGCATTTGTTGTATAAATAATTTTCTCTGTCAGTTTTTTTAAAAGTTTGTTTCTGTATTTCTTTACAGACAATCATCTGAAACAAAAGCATTAACAATTAATTACTAATTTGTGCCTTTGAGTGAGTGAGTGAGTGTGGAGGTACCTACTTATTATGGATAATTTTATTAATTAGATATTTTAATTGCTCTTTTTAGATATAATCTAGACCCCATTTTCTCATAGTAATCATACTCTCCTTAACTGACGGGTCTGGTTGACACTTGACATTTTGGGCTAGAGCTTGAGCGTGCAAAATATTTTATAGGTATATGTGTTGGATTAGCAGAAGCTTACGTCATATTAGCTATCTGTGGGGCAAATTTCAGCCTAAACCCCATCCATTGGTTTGAGCTGTGCGTGTTGATAGGTCAATCAGTCCAGTCAGTAACATTTTCTTTCTAAATATATAATAGATATAAATGTAGAAAAGGTAGGTACTTACTTTGTGGTGCTGTGTATAAGAATTTGTAATGTTCTTAAGAACATTGCAAAAAGATGGACCTGGTTGACACTCGAGATCTTGAGCTGCAGCTTGATTCTGCAAAATAATAAGTCATTTATTTTCCAGACTAAGTGTAGCGCTAGTGCTACATATATAATCTGTTTGGTGGACTATTACAAGATATTATTATTATTATTTTTATAATACTTTGAGGTCTACATTCAAACGGCTAGTTTATATGAAACATTAAAAAGGATATTAAGTGGTTTTAAAACTATAATGAAGAATAGGATTTAAAACTTTTTTAGCATTTTTATAAGGGTTTCTTTTTTCGTCTTGAGGCTAGTTGAGGCACAGAACCCTAAAAATGCTAAGAACGGTATTTTTGGCTAGTACCATAGAAGTGCACCTGCTACTTCAAAATTAGGTACATTGCGAGTAGTAGAAATTGCAACTGTACCACTTCAGTGGAATAATAGCAAAAAGTAGCCAAGGATTATTATTTAATGTTTTATTGGTAGTATACTTACTTTGTGATATTGCATTTCAGTAGTCGTAATATTCTCAACAAGGGAAGGACCTGGTTGAGACTTGAGATCTAGAGATGAACTTGATCCCAGATATTCTTGCAATGCTAGAGTTTGATCCTGAAAAATAACATTATCAATTATTATTAAGAAAAAGTTAGGGACAAAAGTAAGAGTGCTACAACAATACCTAACATTTTTATTGAATTTGAATTACATAAATAAAAAAGAATGCCTACATTGAAATATATAAAATATTAGCAATCTGCCTCTGCTTCGCAAGGGCGATTTCTAGATATCGACAAAAGCACCACCTACCGGGTTCAAATGTGAACCTAAACCATCTAGAAACCCATTCAAACACAAAAAAAATTATCACAATAGGTTGAGCCGTTTTTGAGTTTTAGCAAGACCAATGGACAGCAATCAATTTGCATTTGGTACATTGCGAGTAGTAGAAATTGCAACTGTACCACTTCAGTGGAATAATAGCAAAAAGTAGCCAAGGATTATTATTTAAATTTTTATTGGTAGTATACTTACTTTGTGATATTGCATTTCAGTAGTCGTAATATTCTCAACAAGGGAAGGACCTGATTGAGACTTGAGATCTAGAGATGAACTTGATCCCAGATATTCTTGCAATGCTAGAGTTTGATCCTGAAAAATAACATTATCAATTATTATTTAGACAAAGTTAGGGACAAAAGTAAGAGTGCTACAACAATACCTAACATTTTTATTGAATTTGAATTACATAAATAAAAAAGAATGCCTACATTGAAAAATATAAAATATTAGCAATCTGCCTCTGCTTCACAAGGGCGATTTCTAGATATCGACAAAAGCACCACCTACCGGGTTCAAATGTGAACCCTAAACCATCTAGAGACCCATTCAAACACAAAAAAATTATCACAATAGGTTGAGCCGTTTTTGAGTTTTAGCAAGACTAATGGACAGCAATCAATTTTTATATAGGTATAGAAGATTGGATTTTTCTTGTAAGTATAAAATTTGGATTAAGTTTGTGATTCTTAGCAACCTGTTTTATATGAAATGTTTTTGTTTTTATTGAAAATAGCCTAGTAAGAAGCAGAAGAGTAACATATTATTATTATGTGATTTACCTCAACGCACAGCACCTTATTTTCAGAATATAGCCTTTCTTGAAATTGCAGAGATGACCAAGGGGAATTAGGGAAGCAATATCTCGCCCATGATTCACAGCTGAAACACAACATAGTGCATTCTTACCTATGTATTTAAATTTGATTATACTATGCATTCATAGTGTAATGTCGTATTGAATATTGATATGGGTTAATGCAACTGACATTGATGCCATATTTGTTTTGCAAAAGAGATCCGTATGGGCGATTTATAACTTAAATTATAAAGAGTCCCTTAGAGAAAATTTTAAAGAAAACTTTGGCATCGCAATATATTTATTAAAATGTAATGTATGTATATAAAAACAAATAGCAGGATTCTATGTGTAATGTGGGGGCCGCAGTAGTTGTACAACAAAAACACTATTAATGTAGAAGTTAAAGTAACTTGATACCTAATATGTATATGAAAAGTACAAACAAACTTACCGAATAGCATTTTTAGGCCCAGGTTTAGGAAACCGAGACAGTTTAATGCCTGGCACTTGTTTGGAAGATCGCCCACATTTTGCACATTTTCTCTAAATGTTGGGTGCCATAGTGAAATAGGTAAGAAGGTGGCTATCTAATTAAGTTCACAATTTTACACAAACTATGAAAAGAGTCCGTATCTCACTTGAGTTTATCAACTTGTCACCAACAACACTGCTCTGGTTCGACCGACACTAATGCGGAGGGGCGAAATTCACTCAACTCAACGCAATAATGGAGAAACAGAAGTGTAATAAAGTAACAAATTAAAGGAAAAACAAAAACAACATCAATCAACAAATCGTCACAAATCGTTGAAATTTGAAGTGAATGAAAACGTGCACGCTTGTTTTTTTAATTTTTAAGTGCTGCCATTTTATAAATTAAATATTCTTCTATAAACATAACACATCTTCACCACTTAGTTGCCGATATTCTACGCATTATTATTTGCTTCGTCTTTTGTAATGCAAAGGAGTGGAATAATTTGCCAGCGTTTATCTTTCCGTCCGAATACAATCTGGGTGCCTTCAAGGCAAGAGTGAAAAGGCTTTTGTTACGCTAAGACAGTGCGATTTACCATCTAGGGCTACATCACCACTTACCACCAGATGGGATCGTGGTGAAGCACTGGTTTATAATAAGTTAAAAAAAAGATCTGTTGCTGATGCTTTAATCAAGTTTATTTACTGATCAAACGTAATCAATATTTTTCTTTATACCAGTTTGTACAACTACCAGTTTGTAAAGCGCAGTCTATAGGACGATTTTTTGGAAAACTCAGATAATTCCCAAATTAACAAAATCGAAAGAAAATCCAGAATAACAAATTAAAAAAAGCAACATAGTATTTTAAAATCAATAGATAGATACAAAATCAATTGGTGAATACTCTCATTTTAGAGGTTTTCAAATAACTTGGCAATTTTGTGGTAGAAATCTGGTAAAACAAATGACCCACAAAATAATTTTGTTACCGCGCCATCTACGCGGTTTACTAAGTACTACATCGATCTGCGAAGCCGACGTAGTTCTTAGCGAATTTAGTCGATGACGCTACTGTTTATTAATGCCGCATAGGTCCCATACATAAGTTGACAAGGCCTGGCCAGCACCGTGATTTATCGTGCGGCTAATGTCAAGGACAGTGGCGTTTCAATAAATTGTCAATTACTGTGGCGCCGTCACCGTGATAACACGCGTGTACTATACCGTAGTCATCATATATCACATCGTATATCATAGTCACGCGCCGCTCGCGCATCTACCCGGTCGCGCTGTCTGTTGTGTGTGTTTTGTATGTGAAGGACTTAAAATGTCCTCAAAAGTGTTAAAATGTTCGAGCTGCAACATTGTAATAAACGAGACTCTAGCTTTTATCGATAACAAGAAAGATGTTATGGATGACGAAAGTCTTATAAACATATGTGTGAGTGTTTTCTCAGACAGTGATATTGAAACGGCAAAGGACTTGTTGTTTGGTTCGGTCCCGGAAAAGATGCGCAAAATAGTTCGGAGAAAAGATAATCGAAAAAAGGACGGCAAGGCTCGGAAAGATCTGGACGATATTATCTGTCTGCTACGGGGTACACATTCCGAAGACATTCCCGTGTTTACTGCTAGGGCTCTTGAAAAACTCCCTCCCGTCTTATGGGACCATGTAGATGTGACGAGAATTCTAAAAGACATAGTCAAAATGCAACGAGATATTAGCATGATTATGAAGGACTGTGCGAAGCAGGAGGACCTAGACCAGCTAAAGTCTGAGGTTGATATCCTTAAGGATACATCGGTGGTAAATAACTACGGACGCAACATTAACTTGCGTCGTGGAGGTTTCTTACGAAATAGTTTCGAGTGCCAAAGTGGTCCTATGGGATTGCCTCCCTTACCTGTCGAAGGGAATAATGATGTAAACGATACCTCATTACGAGAATCAACATATCGGGACGTAGAAATTAAATTAAATTCATTAGAAGGTAATCGCATTGCGCCGCTACCCGACAATAGTAAGTTGCGTGAATTACCCGAGACGGCGGTTATGATGACTCACCCGGCGCAGGCTGAGCAGAGCCAGCCGCCGCCATCGATGCCTACAGCTGAGAGCGTAAACACCGAGACCTGTGCCGACGCAAGCGCGGGACATACGGCCGTCGTGAGCATACAAACGAGCGACCCAATATCAGTGCCGGTGAATAAAAGCGTAAACGCTGATAATACAGCAACGAATTTACTCGATATACGTAGTAAAGGGCATGCAAAGTCTATGTCAGAAATTGTTTGCGAAGGCAATTGGAGATCAGAAGTACATAGTGATGAGTGGACACAAGTTCAAAAGAAAAGGTTGCGGAATCGGTTTTCTGGATACAGAGGGAAGGCTATTTCGGAGCCTGGAGATAATTTCAGAGCGGCAGAGATTAAAGTCCCGGTATACATTTATAATGTGGCGAAGGGAGTGTCTGTGAGTGATATAACCGATTACGTAAAGAAAAAGAGTAAACTTGACGTCAACGTAGAACAGATGAAAATGAAGACAATAAAAGATTACGAGTCGTACAAAATATTTGTACCTAAACATAAATTGATGTATTTATGTCAGAAACCTTTTGGCCAGAAGGAGTAGCCTATAGGCGTTTTATTGACTTCAAATACCGTGAAAAGGGAAGTGCCGTCAAGGCTGGGGTGAAAAATCAACTTTCAAAATAGGTTACAACAAACTAGTCAGTTTTAATTGTAAGAACGTAGTTCGATCAGTGGAGTGTGTGCGACGGCTATGTAGCTCAGCGGACGTGGTCGCCCTACAAGAGACCTGGCTGCTGTCACATGACCTCGCGTTCCTGGGAACCATCGACAGTGACTTCGCCTTTACGGGCACCTCAGCCGTCGATACTGCAGCTGGTGTGTTACGCGGGCGACCTTATGGAGGTGTGGCCCTTCTCTGGAGAAAAGCTGTGTTTCCTTATGTAACCATAGTGAAGTGTAGAAGTGTCAGGCTTGCGGCGATTAAAATCGAGCTAAGTGACCGTTGTCTTATAGTTTTTTCAGTGTATATGCCGATAGATAAAAAAGAAAATCTAGTGGAATTCACAGAGTGTCTTAGTGAGATGGCGGCTATTATTGAAAGTCATAATGTGGAAACTGTGTTTATGTTAGGGGACTACAACGCGCACCCTGGTGAGTCTTTTGACACAGAACTATTGTCGTTTTGCACTGAACAGTTATGGACGTGTGTAGACAGAGACTTGTTACCATCGGATGCCTATACTTTTGTGAGCGACGCACACGGTAGTTTAAGATGGCTGGACCATGTTGTGGTCACGACCGAGGCGAGGCCCACTGTACTTTCTGCATGTGTTCTTTACGACACGTACTGGTCCGATCACTTACCTGTATTGATAGAGTGTAATTTCAATGCTGTAATACCAAAATTACCGCAGTCAAATAACTGTATTAATAAAATCATATGGGGAGAGCGTGATAATGATCAAATTGATGAATATTATAATGAATGTAACTCCAGGTTAAAATTAATAGATTTTACAGCAGAATTTTCGGAATGTTGCGATAATATGTGTAGTAACCATCAACACAAAATAATGCTTGACAGATTGTATGAACGAATTATGTGTATACTTTCAGAGGCCGCTGTCTGTAGCTATAGTGTTAGGACAGGGCGAAAAGGTAAATACTTACCTGGTTGGAACAAACATGTTCGCGAGGCGCATGGGAGGGCTCGACTTTGTTTTCAAAGTTGGTCACTACATGGCAGACCCGGCTCTGGTCACGTATATAATGAAATGTGTGAATCAAGACGCATTTTTAAAGCAAAATTAAAATGGTGCCAAAATAATCAGACACAAATAAAAATGGACATAATAGCTGAACACCACAAAAGAAAGAACTTCGGTCAGTTTTGGAAAGCCACCAATAAAATGAATCATAAGTCGAGCCTTCCCGTGAGTGTTTCAGGAGCTTATGATCATAGTGATATTGCTAATGTTTTCAAAGAATATTTTAGAGTGGAATCACCACTGGGACCGGCAGAGCCGCCGATGTCTGATGCTGGAGCAGGTAGTCCTAAGCGTAGTGTATTTTTTAGCGCTAGAGATGTAGCTAAAGTCATTAAGTGCATGGTGAGAGGCAAGTCGCCTGGGCATGACCATCTCAGCATCGAACACCTGCAGCATGCTGGAGTTCATTTGCCAAGGGTTTTGTCTTTGTTATTTCATTTGTGTATTGGGCATTCATATCTCCCTGACAAATTGATGCGAACTATTGTTATTCCTATACCAAAAAACAGGACCGGTGACGCCTCTGATGTGTCCAACTATAGGCCCATCTCCCTTGCTTCTGTAATTGCTAAGGTACTGGACAGTTTGCTTAACGGGTGTCTGGATAAGCACATTTTGCTTAATGATGCTCAATTCGGCTTTAGATCAGGTCTTTCCACCGAGAGTGCTATCCTGTGTCTCAAGCAGACTGTCCGGTATTACACAGCAAGGAAGACACCTGTGTTTGTATGTTATCTGGATTTATCAAAGGCGTTTGACCTAGTAGCTTACGAAAGCCTGTGGGACAAGATGAGATCTGAGACTAGCCTGCCCAAAGAAGTTATATTGCTCTTTCAGCACTGGTATAGCAACCAAAAGAACAATGTCAGATGGGCAGGCTCGCTCTCAGAAGAATACAGATTGGAATGTGGCGTGAGGCAGGGTGGTCTAAGCTCTCCAACGCTCTTTAACTTATATATGAATAGGCTCCTTGATGAGCTCAGCAGTACCGGTATCGGTTGCCACATAGACGGAGTTTGTGTTAATAACATAAGTTATGCAGATGATATGGTGCTGCTGAGTCCATCAAGTGCAGCCTTAAAGAAATTGTTAACCATATGCGAGTCTTACGCTGTGGCCCAGGGGCTCAAATACAATGCTGTCAAGAGCGAATTCATGGTTTTCAATCCGGACCACAAGCGATACACTAATGTGCCACTTTTCAAGCTCTGTGGAACCCCCTTGAAAAAAGTTGAGGCCTTTAAGTACCTGGGTCACTGGATCACAGAAGACCTAAAGGACAACCTAGATATTGAGAGGGAGCGGAGGTCATTGTCTGTCCGTTGTAATATGTTGGCCCGCAGATTTGCTAAATGTACAGACGAAGCAAAGATTACGCTTTTCAAAGCCTACTGTCAGTCATTTTATACGTGCAGTCTGTGGGTTAGCTTTACGCAGAGGACATACAATGATCTTCGCGTACAATATAATAACGCGTTCCGGGTATTGATGGGGCTGCCGCGTTTCTGTAGCGCTTCTGCTATGTTTGCGGATGCTCATGTAGATGGTTTCGCCGCCATAATGCGTAAACGTTGCGCTTCACATCTCAGGCGCGTTCGCGACAGCCCCAACAGTATCTTGCGCGCGTTGGCAGACCGTTGGGACTCGCCGATGTTTGCTCGATGGATACGGCTGCACGCAGTCAAGTAGTCATCTTGCTGGCAGCGGCGGGTGCCATGTTTATTTGTATGTGTGTCTTGACTGTTTGTCTGTGTCTGTGTTTTATGTTGAATTGTTAAATTACTAACATTAGTTATAAGCTCAATTGTTACTAACCCATATGGATCATGATGTCCGAAATAAATGTTTATTATATTATTATTATTATTATTATACCTATTTGCATTTTTAGTGCTGGAAATTATCGATAGTGCTAGACGAAGAAGAACTGTTAAATATTTTAGAATCGCATAATGATAATCACAGTTTCATCTACAGACAGTGATATTAAATCGGTAAGTAAATATTCATGTAAAATAAATAAGTAGTCAGGTATTTGAGAATTTTACACTACATTTATATTTGCTTAATTTATACATTTTACAGGAACATAAATAATCTTCTAGTATATGGAGTAGCATCATCATGTCAAAAAGTAATGAATCGCCGCCGTTATCGCCATCTATTCGACCGAAAAAGAAAATAAAAAGAAAAATTTCCAAAAATGGTAGATCAACGCAGACCGAAAATCATTACATATGCTATGTGAAATCGTAAAAAGATGACTACACAGCTTATATAAGTTTGCCCGCTTCAAGATTCTTTAATCAAAGATCAGAAGATCCTCGAAATGAGCATTTTGGTACATTAATTGCATTTGAAATGGAGTCAGTCCCATACGAGATTCGATCGCAAGTGTATATGGACATAATAAATTTGATATATAACGCTCGGAACGAGCTACATATATTAGATCAAGGTCCACGCCCATCTCCTGAATATTGATTAGTTTTATGAAGAGAATTAACGCTGATTAAGTGCAATGTGATTAATGAAAATTAAGATTGATTAAAGCTAGTTATAATACCCAATAAGAAGAATGTTATGTTGATTAAAATAAATAATAATCTATAATTTTAAAACTTTGTTTCATTTATCGATAAATGGTTGTTCCAACACTATGCAAAATATTAAATAAAAGTTCCTGGCGCTGGAGACACTCCACGGCAACTAAAGCGCGGCGGTGAAAGGGTTAATATATACCATTTCCGATAAAACCGGTAACTATAACTGGGCCCCCTAGCTATGAATAGAATAGAATAGAATGATTTTTATTCAATATGGATTACTACATAATACTTATTGAAAGTCATTATTTTATTTACCACTGGTTCGGAAAATACCTCTGTCCTGGGAAGAACCAGCAAGAAACCCAGCGGGACTTTTTTTTTTAAACATAATTTCACTTAACAATAATTTTGATTATACAATTTTAAATGAATTTTCATAGAACCAGCATGGTGGCGATCACCTTATTCCCAGGGGTTATTTTCACTCATGTATTCCTTGATATTATAATAACCCTTTTTGTACAGTTTTTCTTTAATAAAACTTTTAAACTTGTTTATTGACAAACTTTGAACATGTTCTGGGATTCTGTTGTAAAAGCGTATACATTGCCCCATAAATGAATTACTAATTCTGTGGAGTCTTGTAAGTGGCATTACAAGCTTATGTTTGTTCCTAGTGTTTAAGGTATGAACATCCTTATTCTTATTAAAGCTATTTATGTTTTTATGTACATACATTACATTTTCATAAATATATTGCGATGCCAAAGTTAATATGTTTATTTCTTTAAATTTTTCTCTAAGGGACTCTTTACAATTTAGATTATAAATCGCCCGTACGGCTCTCTTTTGCAAAACAAATATAGCTTCAATATCAGTCGCATTACCCCATAGCAAAATTCCATAAGACATTACGCTATGAAAGTAACTAAAATACACTAACCTAGCTGTCTCAACATCTGTGAGACTTCTAATCTTTCTTACAGCATATGCTGCAGAACTAAGTCTGCTTGCTAATTTAGATATATGGGGGCCCCATTGAAGTTTCGCGTCAATAGTAATACCGAGAAAAACAGTGGTATCCACAAGACTCAACTCCTCCCCATTTAAGAGCACATTGGTTTTCGAATGTTTTACATTAGGTATTGTAAATTTAATACATTTTGTCTTATTGCCGTTTAAGAGCAAATTGTTGGCGTTAAACCAATGTACTAGTTTCGATAGAGCATTATTTACATCGTCATATTTAATTGACTGCCGTTTCAGTTTGAAAATTAAAGAGGTATCGTCAGCAAATAATACTATATCGTGATTGTCCCCTACAAGATAAGGTAAGTCATTAATATAGATTAAGAACAGGAATGGGCCAAGAATCGAGCCCTGAGGAACGCCCATTGATACTACCGATCCGGAGGAACATTTACCATTAATGACGACTTTTTGAGTTCTGTTACTTAAATATGAAGTAATAAGTTTAAGCGCCAAATTTTTTACACCGTAATGTTGTAGTTTCCTGATTAATGTATCATGATGAACACAATCGAAAGCCTTGGAAAGGTCACAGAAAATACCTAAGGCATCTTGTAAATTCTCCCAGGCATTAAAAATATATTTCATAAGCTCAACACCGGCGTCAGACGTCGAGCGACCCCTTGTAAAACCAAATTGATTTTTATGAAGTAATTTATTTGTATTAAAAAAAATTAACAATTGATCCAAAATTATTTTTTCAAAAATTTTACTGAGAGTTGGTAGTACAGAAATAGGTCTATAATTAGCGGGGTCCAATGTACTACCAGATTTAAATAAAGGTATTACTTTACTATACTTCATTAAATCAGGAAACACACCAGAATCGATACAAGTATTAAAAATAATAGCAAGATGAGGTGCAATTAAATCTATTATGGACGTAATCACTGTAACGGAAATCCCCCACAAATCTGCGGTTTTCTTTACATCAATGGTTTTGAAGTATTTTACAATATTATGGGGTAATACTTTTTCAAATCTAAATTCTTTTAAACAGGTATTAACATTCTGTTTAAGTAATGATTCGGCGACAGTTGGAGAAGCATTCAATGACTCTGTTGTCAAGATAACCGCGATAATCAAACACCGCTGCAACTTCTTGATTTGATTTAGTCAATTCATTATTAATTTTTAATTGATAGTTTGAATTACGAGGTTTCTCATTACCGGTTTCGCTGTTAATTATACTCCACGTCATTTTTATTTTATTCTTAGCTGTCTTAATTTTGTTACTAATATGTAATGATTTGGCTGTGGAGCAAACTCTTTTAAACGTTTTAGAATAATTTTTAACATATTCTTTAAAAGCATCGGAAAGATTATACGATCTTTCATGGTAAAGGTCATATAACCTTCGTCTGCTTTTATAAATTCCTACTGTCGCCCACTCATTAAATGCCTTGCGACTGTTTCTGGAGAATGTTTTAGAAGTGAATGTTTTATTAAATTCATTGTTTATAAAGGTAAATAATTCTCTATATAAATAGTCTGCATTGTTCTTATAAGAAAGGGATGGAAGGATTTTTAACATATTACTTCTAAATCTCTCCAGGCGTTTTGCATTAATAGGAACAAACACAATTTTCTCATTTACCTGTTTTTTGTGCATATAAGGTAACGAAACCAGTTGTCCACAGTGATCTGAACTAAGTTTTTGAATTATTGATTTGTTGATTGGTACAACACCTGTAAAAATATTATCAATACAAGTTGCACTACACCCTGCAATACGTGTAGCTTCAAAGAATAAATTATTAAGATTATAGGATTTGAACAAAGAACAGAATTTAATACTGATGGAAGAAGTTTCCAGGAGATTGATATTAAAGTCTCCACACACTACAAGAGATTTATTCTGTTTATTAAGCTTAACTAAAACTTCTTCCATAATTTTTTCAAAAGTATCATAACTTGAACATGGGGGTCTGTAAACACTGACAACAATAAGGTGCTCAAGCTCAACACATGCCATTTCTACAGTACGCTCAACAGAGAGGCTCACAATGTCTTTACGTTCTTTACATGATAAGGACTTATTAGCTAATATTAAGGAGCCACCACGTAATTTAGTATCTCTATTGAACGAACTGACCACCTGGTGATTACTGAAATTAAATATGGAGTTGTATTCTTTCAACCAATGTTCTGTAATACATAAAATATTTATACTGTTACTATTTAAAAATAATTCAATTTCTAATTCTTTGCCTAACATACCTTGTATATTTTGATGCACCAGGTTGATACAGTTTTTATTATTTTTATTTTGTAAAATTGCATAATTATGTATTGGTAAGTTGCATTCTAAGCTATTTAAATTATCTTTGCTAGAGATTACCTCTATTGTCTTATTATCTAATTTAAATTACTTGGAACTGGTTCCAAATCAAATGTAAAATTATTTTGTTGCTCAAAAGAAGCAGGTGTCAAGGTAGCCAAATCATTGGCTGAGTTAAAATATAAATAATAAGATAGCGTATCTGCTACCAGTCTTAAACTATACTTTGATAGGTAATACCTATCTCTTGTCAAAAACTTCTTAGTTAAATTATTAATATCAATTAAATGAAATTTATCATTATTATTCTTACAATTAAATGTCAAATTTAAGTTATTGTTACATGTCAAGTTATGCATCATTAAATTTAAATTATGTCTTAGTTTATTTTCCTGTGGCCACCCCTCTATATAAGGCAATGTAAACAAGATAACTTTAACCACATTTATGTTATTGAGATATTCAATATATTTTAATAATTGATTCTTGTTCATATTGCCTCTTCTCCCAACAAAAATTATTAATATACTATTAGGGTTAAATTTACTAGTTAAAATTTTATTCATAATATCACTGAATGATGCTCCAGGCATGCAGTAATTACTTATCTGTTGCCTTTTTAAACAGTTATTCAATGATATACCCAAGTTTTTGCCTAAAATATGTACATTCATGATAGATGAACTATGTACATTCTTATTTAAGTTTACGCTGAACCCTCACTTTTGTCCGGTGTTTATTATTATTTGAAGTTGTTGTCAGGAAGATGCTGCCCCCCGATCTCCTGTTTCAGTTTCCCTCTGCCCCTTTTTACGACATCTGAGGGATGGCAGGGGGTAGTATGGGTTCTCCTACTCCACCACTATAGTGGCTTTTTCTCTTATTTGAAAAAATTATTTCCTTTCAGTCAGTACCAAAACCGCATAAGGTTAGAGGTGAGATTCAATTCACACCAATTTATCATATAGATATCTGGCCTGTAGAGTGTGATATAGACAATGATTGCAAGGACGAAATTTTTTGCCTTGATGCCGTTAAAGTTGAGGAGGAGATTTTCGAATATGAGAATTCCAAATTGGAAGTAAATGAGAATCATGAAACAGGTAAGATATACCCCTTTTTTGATATTACTAAAATAAGGTACAATTTACCTTATGGCAAGTGGTTACTGTAGCCCATGGACACAAAATAAAGAGGGCTTCATGAATAATGTATTGATTTACTGATTTGCCTTTGTCTAAATTCATGTCATGTTCAAAGTTCAGTGGGTGTCAAAAGCACTCTTATTAATACATTTAAAAAATATTTTGACCCTGTATAAATGCAGCCAGTATGTATGTCACTACGATACACACTGGTAAGCAACCAATTATCTTTGCCATCTTCTTAGTGTCAGTACTAGGTGGTGTGACTCCATGTTTGCCTAGGAGTTGATCTATTTGTGCCTGCCCAGATGGACTTCTCCCTCCTCCTCTTACCTATTTCTGCCGTCAAATAGCAGTGCGTGCACTGCTGTGTCCCATTCTGATGGGTATAGAGTCAGTATAATCACAGGCTGTGGGTCATTTCATCTTAGTCATCAGAGATGAGCGCATTGCATCATTAAATCTTCATCATTACAGCCTTCACAAGTCCACTGCTAAACATAGGTCTCACCCAAGGAATGCCACAAAAACACATTTCTTACCAGTTCGTCACTCCATCTAGTGGAGGACCGCCCTATACTTCGTCTACCGGTAGGAGGCTGCCACTCGTGAAACTTCCTCATTCATTGCTTCGAGCTGTATGACCGGAATTTCAAATTTCAAAGAATTAATTCAGCATTTGAAACAATGATGTTAAAGTAACTACAACAGAAGTGAGACGACGGGCCCGTGCTTGTGTCAGGAATCGCATCAATTATTTTGATAAATATATATAAATAAATTAATAAAGAATTTTTATTAGTCTGCCTAAAAATTTAAATTTTCTACCTCAATCTGATTTTAAGGGACGTAAGCGCGTAAGTGATACCTCAAATGAAAGAGTAATAACTAAGCATGTTTTCAAAAAGGTTTGAAGAAAAATAGTTCCATCCATTTTTTTTAACGTAGCGTCAAAAACCTGTTTCTTTAAATCGTAGAAAATTTTCGTGAACTCGTGTTTGTACAAAAAATGTCTGATGACACAGATGCTGAGACCATGTTTTCTTAGATTGCTTACACCTTACACATTATTTTAATTTAAAAAAAAAACACTTTTATAAAACTGGCAATTATTTGCAATGAATTGCACATCTTAACGCGCACGTTGCTGAACAAGTGTACTGTTGTAATAATTGTGATTATAAAAGTGTAAAAAAATCATTTGCAGAGACATATGAAATACATACTGGAGAAAAACCTTTTTCGTGTCATATCTGTAAATATCAATGGATTCGAAAAAGTAATTTGCAAACACATAAGAAAATACATACTGGTGAAAGACCTTTTTCGTGTCATATCTGTAAATATCAATGCATTCAAAAAAGTAATTTGCAAACACATATGAAAATACATACTGGTGAAAATCCTTTTTCGTGTCATATCTGTAAATATCAATGTATTCGAAAAAGTAATTTGCAAACACATAAGAAAATACATACTGGTGAAAATCCTTTTTCGTGTCATATCTGTAAATATCAATGTATTCGAAAAAGTAATTTGCAAACACATAAGAAAATACATACTGGTGAAAAACCTTTTTCGTGTCATATCTGTATATATCAATGTATTCAAAAAAGTAATTTGCAAACACATATGAAAATACATACTGGTGAAAATCCTTTTTCGTGTCATATCTGTAAATATCAATGTATTCGAAAAAGTAATTTGCAAACACATATGAAAATACATACTGGCAAGTAGATTGTAAAATATGGGAGTGCGCACTTCATACTAGAGAAACGTTCCTAAATCAGTGACCTTGAAATGAATGAAAGGCACCGAGTTAGGCGTTGCATTTCTTTCTAATAGTGTCCATGATACAATATTTTGAGAATATTATTAGTGTATACAGCACCACGGAAAACGAAATGCGTATTTTTTTCTATAGTAGAAAAGTACTAGTGGCGGCGTAGCGTGGGTTGACACCCAGGGCGGTTTTCTATCAAGCACCCCCCAAAATAAAACAAAAAATGCTATACATGCTAACAGGACTTTCTTTATTTTGCTAAAATATTCTAATATATTATCAAAGTTTACTTTCTTGTCATTTTCGTTAGATAAAATGGAAAGATTGGTTAGTCCCGCTTGACTCATTGTGGACCTTAAGTTAGATTTTATTAACTTGAGTTTTGATAAGCTTCCTTCACATACTTACTTACTTACTTACTTATCTTCACGCACAATCCCTGACGGGGTAGCCAGAGAGAACAGATCGCCAAGTGTCACGATCCTTACAAACCTCTTTCGCTTCTTTCAGATTCATTATCTTCTTCATACATACACGTCTAGGTATCCGAGTACTCTTGACCCTACCCTCTTCGAGCAATTTGCTCACATGGTCTTCGAAAGCTATCCGTGCATCCTCTTCCAGGTCTAAATCCGCATTGTGCCTCCCATAGAAATCTTTCCGATTTCTCTTGCATCCTACGTGTCAAAACCTTCGAGTAAACTTTACTTGCTAAACTGGTCAAACTGATCGCCCGATAGCACCCGCAGTCAAAATGTGAACCTTTACCTTTATATAAAGGCACAATGACTGCGGATCGCCAATCATCCGGGGACATCCCCCGTCCGCCAGCACAAATTGCACAGCAGATGAAAGCTGTCCCAGACGCGAGGCCCACCATACTTGACCATTTCAGCAGTAACTCTGTCTAGACCCGCAGCCTTACCACATTTCAAACTTCGAATCGCACGTTCAATCTACTCGCATGATATTTGTCCCTAGTATCCGCTTCCTGAAGCTTCCAGCTTCGGATGCGACAGACCGACTGTGGTTCTGTTACTGCCGTCCGGTAGCGCCAACCCGCGAACAGACCCCTAAATCTAGTAATCACTAGATAGTTATCCGTTCCCAGGTCAGCACCCCTGAACACTCGCGTATCCATCACCTGTTTTCGCAGTCGGTCATCCACCAGGAACAAATCGATCATACTTCTCTCATTCTTTCTTTCTCTAGTATACATATGGATTTTCTTGTGATTAAACATAGTGTTTGTCACAAGAAGACCCTTTTCCTTGCATACAGCCAGTATAAGCTTGCCAGCATCATTAACCCTTTTATCGCCAAACTTTCCAAGTACCGACTCGTACCCTGGTTGAGCGGTACCAACCCATCCATTGAAATCACCACATACAACAATTCTTTCGTTTCCCCTAGCCAAATCTAGAACTTCTCTTACATTCTCCCAAAACTCCTCCAGCTCAGCCCTGGACGACGAAGCTACCGGCGCATAAACAGCCAAAAGGAATAACTTCGTCAGTCCCAATTTAAAGCGAACCCAGAGAAGTCTTGAGTTCACAACCTTATATTCAGTCATAACATCGACCAACCGAGAAGACAGCAGCACCCCACTCCCTGGCAGGCGTTCTCGCTCTCCGGGACTCCGGACCATAGAGCTAACGCCCCGCCAGTGAGGTCTTCAGTACCACTGCCCTTCCGTTTGGTCTCCGACATACACACGACATCTAATTCTCTTTCTTTCATTATTTCGATCAACTCATTCATCTTATCTCTCATGCCTCCTCTAACATTCCACGTGCCAACTCTGCACTCTGTCCTCCACCTTCCGCCGTGTCGGGCTTCCTTCACATGAAACTTAATAGTAAAAAAAAATCTTAGACAGCGTTAGATTCGGAACAGATTCAGAATAACCAATTTTACGAGAAAAGCTCCAATGAGTTACATTGAACCGCTTCTTTTATTTATTTATTGGCCATTTCGTTACATTACATAACATTGGTACGTCAAAATTACAATTCAAAAGATATAAGATTACACTAAATTATTAAAATCACAAATTAATATATATCTACATTTACATTATTTTACATATCACACAAGTCAGAAAATGAACATTTCATATATTCTTCTATATTATAGAAAGCGTGATTCAAAAAGAATGTTTTTGTCACTTGTCGAAACGCATTTAATGGAAGTCTTGTTATTTCTAAAGGCAATTTATTGTACATTTTGATTTTTGATGGAAAACCTTGCTTGGACGCTTTGACTAATCTGGTTCTTGGAACAACTAATCTTTCGCGATTTCTTGAATTGTAGTTGTGTACGTGCATCTTCATTGATAGTTCACTTTTTTGCTGGTGCACTTCTAGAAGCGAACTATAAATATACAACGACACGACAGTCATGATTTTCGCTTTTTGGAAATAGGCTCTTGCTGATGCCAATCTTTGCAATCCATGTATAATTCTAATCGACCTTTTTTGACAAATCAGTACTCTTTCAATTTGTGAAGCATTACCCCATATCGTAATCGCGTAGCTAATAATTGAGTGACAATATGCAAAATAGACGGATATTAGAGGTTTCCTGTCAATAATGAACTTAAGATTAAATAAGGCGTTTTTTGCACAGGATAACTTTTTACAAACATTATCTGTATGGGTTTCATAACTTAGTGGAATCGAGAGTAAACCCTAAAAAATGTGACTTCACTATTTGTGACTTTATTTGTTTTTTTGCTTGCATAATTAATTATGGTACTTTTTTCTGCATTCAAAATTATTCCGTTTGCTTCAAACCATTTTCTTAGTATACTTAAAATTTCATCTGTCTTCTTGGCTACTTGAAATGCGTTTTTATCTTTAATACTAACTTGTGTATCATCCGCAAATAGTGTAACCATCGCCCAGTCAGTTAAATTTTTGCAAGGTCATTCACGTATACTAAAAACAGCAATGGTCCCAGGATGGAGCCCTGCGGTACGCCAATGTAACTATGTTGTCGATCGGACTTAGTATTATTTAGATTAACTATTTGAATTCGATTGTTAAGATAAAACTGCATTATACTCAACTCTTATCCTTCAAATCCGTAAAATTTCAGTTTATGAATTAAGATATCATGCCACAAACAATCGAAAGCCTTGGATAAATCGCAAAAAATGCTAGATACCTTCTGTGATTCATCCAAAGCGTCCAATACGAAGTATACTATTTTTCTAATAGCCATTTCGGTTGATCTATTTTTGCGGAAACTAAATTGACAGTCTGTAAATAGATTATTTTTTTCAAAGTAGTCTAATATCCTAGATTTTATGGCAGTTTCTAAAATCTTTGATATAACTGGTAATATACACACCGGTCTGTAGTTCCTGATTTCAGTAGTTTCTCCTTTTTTGAACAGTGGCACGATTTTTCCTATTTTTAAGCTATCTGGGAATATCCCATCTGTGATGCAATCATTCAAGACTTCCAAAATTATATCAAACATGTCTTTGTTGTGGATGATAAGTTCTCTAATAGTTTTAGTTGACATATCGTATATGTCTCTTGATGTTTTACATTTTAAACTATTAATAATATTCCAAAATTCGGATTTACTTATTTTAGGAAAGCTAATTTTATTTTTTGTTGAGTTTTTTAAATATTTGCTACAATTATCAACCTTAATGTCTAAATTTTCTGTAAGTTTACCGGCTATATTTCAAAAGAACTCATTGAAACTGTTTGCTATATTTTTATTATTTGTGATTATATCTCCACTGTGATTTTTAATTTTAGTAATTTTATTTTTACCTTGTGTTTTTATTTGATTTTTTTGTTCGTTAATAATTGTCCAAGTGGTTTTAATTTCATTCGTGGAATTTTTAATTCTAAATGCGTTCCTAAGTTTTTGAGCTGTTTGAAGTACTTTTCTATATATTTTCCTATAATCATTTAGTTTGGATTTTCTAATTTTATCTGGATACAAGTTATGTAATATTTCGAGTTTTTGAAGATTATTTCTATATATCAAAATACCTTTGGTTGTTAGTTTATGCTTGTTTATTCTGTGTTTAAATGTTTTTAATGGAAATGCAGTGTAGGAGCAATAGTTTATATGGTGTATCAGAATGTTCATTTTCTCATTTGCGTCAAGTTTCAAGTTTATATCATTTCTTACACATTCAAAGTCTTTACAGAACAAATAATGAAAGTATTTTACATTTTCCTGAGATATTATTCGAGATCTGACCTCTGTCTTCTAATTTGGTTTAGGATACTTAGAATTCAATTTATACCTTAATTCTTTGACATTATGATCTGATAATTTTACGTCTAATACTTTAGCTCTGTGATACTGAAAATCATCATCGTCATTTAAGATGAAATTATCAATACATGTAGAAGACTTGCCTTTAGTTCGGGTTGGCTCATTTAAGACAAATTTACATTTCAATTCACTCAGTAGTTTTAAAAATTTGGGTACTTTATTATTTGGTTTCAATATATTTAAATTAAAATCTCCTGTAATTACAATTCTTTTGTTTTCCTTACCTATTTTTTTCAATAACATTAGTCATAATATCTTCGAATATTAAATAATCATTATTGATTATTTAATATATACATAATCATTATTCTTGGGAAGAAATGCTGGTAGCTTTCAAGTCGTGAAGTCTCCAAAATTATATATCCTGCAGAAAAATCATTTCAGATTTTTGTCAGATTTTGAACTATTATTTGAAGATCTTCATCTGGTGACATTAGCAGAGTGTAAGACTGAACAACACTAAATGTTACGAGAATATCATCCATTGCTCTGTAGCGATGGTCTAGTTCCTGGTAAAATCTGTGAAGACATTTTAACATAGCTCTCTGCAGCTCCTCTGGCAATGTTAGTCGAGCATATCGGGCCATTTCTCTTGGTAAACGTTTTTCAAATCTCCTCATTCCTCTTCTACCTTCAATCGAAATTTCCACATTCTCACATTTTTTGTTACGTAGGGAATAGCTTCTTCCACTAGTTGAATACGTTGGGTTTGAAGAAAAATTTTTGGGCTTTGATTTTTATCTCATACTTTTCCAGTGATAATCTAGATTATTACTACATTATTTAGTATTTACTTTTGTGTCTGACTAACTTCTAGTAGGATTTTACACCAAAAGGAAAGATAGCATAAAATACTGAAGTCACACAAAGCTGGTAAGAGTGTAGATACTGCTTCTTTTATATCGACGTTTTCTCTGTTGGTGCTGGGGTCATATATATCTTCGAGTGTTTACACTAGTTTTTTTTTATTTCCCTTCTGCAGTGGTTTAACAACGTCATGATGACCAATTCATTTTGTCTCTGAGAGTCTTTTGACGGATACGCCTACACTTTTTATTAAAGTTTCCCATTGGCGTGTGGATGATGAAAAGAACCTGTAAACTCTTTCTACTGTTCCGAAAAAAAGTTACTTAACTTGAATTAACGCTCCCTAAGTGAGTGCACTCCACATAGATTTAGCGAATGATTAGCACAAGGCATTTTTTACGTGGTAGAGCCATGCTGCAGCTATATAAGTAGTATAGTTGTAGCACAAATGGGCCGGCTCGACCGGGGAAGGACCACGCACTCACAGAATACCAGCGTAAAATAGCAGCTCAACACTGATGTATTTCGTATGGTGAGTGAAGAGAACCGGAGACCTTTTTACTGGAAAAGAGTCATTACATCTTAGTCCTCACGGGTGACAATGCATCTGCATTTTGATTCGCAAACTAGGATAGATGTAGATGTCTATGGGCCACAGCAACCACTTACCATCCGGTGGACTGTGTGCTCGTTTCTCACCCTATTCTATATAAAAAACAACAATATATTCATTCATTTGACAACGTTAAATTTTAAAATAGTGTTGTCATCTATAGCGTAAAATGCACCCCCTAGTTTTTAGGGAAAGAACATTCGTGTAACAAAAACAGAAACCTTTTTATTCAATATAGATTATAAATAATACTTATTGAAAGTCACTCTTTTGTTTAATTACCACTGGTTCGAAAAAAACCCTCTGTGCTGCGAAGAACCAGCAAGAAACCCAGCGGCACTTTCTTTTTAAATAACAGCTTACAATCATGTATAAATTATAAACACAACAAATTAGAAATAGCTTGGTAGCGATTACCTCATTTCCAGGGGTTATTATCATCCATAAATTGTTTAATATTATAATAACCCTTTTTAAACAAACTTAGTTTATTAAAATTTTTGTACTTTGAGCAGGACAAATTTTGTATATTTTCTAGAATTTTGTTGTAATAGCGTATACATCGCCCCAAGGATGAATTACTGACTCGATGGAGTTGAGTAACTGGTACTACTTGCTTGTGTTTTTCCTAGTATTTACAGAATGAATATCACTTATTTTTGTAAAACTACTTTTATTTTTGTGTACGTACCTTACATTTTCATAAATGTTTGAGAGGCCAAAGTTAATATATTAATTTCTTTAAATTTTTGTCGCAGCGACTCTTTAGGCTTTAAATCATAAATTATTCTTATTTTCAGTATCAGCTGCGTGTCCCCATAGCAAAATACCATACGATATTATGCTATGGAAAAAGCTAAAGTAAACTAGTCTAGTTGTTTCAACATTGGTAAGACTTCTAAATTTTTTACAGGATATGCTGCACAGCTAAGTCTGCTTGCTAATTTTGATACATGGGGACTCCACTGAAGCTTGGCATCTAATGTAATTCCAAGAAAAATTGTGGTATCTACCAGACTCAGTTTCTGTCCATTTAAAATTACATTGGAATTTAATTGTTTCACATTTGGAGTCATAAATTTCATACATTAAATTGTTTTAGTGGTTTTTTTTCGTGTTACTTAATAATAAGCTTAATTAAAATACAATATGGAATATACCAACTATGATTAGCGATAAAAAATGTAAGATTATCGTTCTAGCATACGTCTAAAATATTACTTTAAGTCAAGAACTGCCTAAACGTTGGTAATGTTTTTATCTTGTGTAAACACTTATCAATGTTAGAAGGGGACAAAATACCAAACTCGGTGCCTCTCTTTCTAAGAAAAATGAGGAACGGTAACAATGTTCTAAGCCCTCACTCCCTATATTATATTATAACCTCCTTGCACACTGGTGAAAACCCTTTTTCGTGTCATATCTGTAAATATCAATGTATTCGAAAAAGTAATTTGCAAACAAATATGAAAATACATACTAGAGAAAAAACTTTTTCATGTAATATCTGTGAATATAAATGTATTGCAAAAAGTGATTTGCAAAAGCATATGAGAATACATACTGGAAAAAAGCCGTTTTCATATAATATCTGTGAATATAAATGTATTACAAAAAGTGATTTGCAAAGGCATATGGGAATACATACTGGAGAAAAACCTTTTTCATGTAATATCTGTAAATATAAATGTATTAGAAAAGATGTGTTGCAAACACATATGAGAATACACACCGGAGAAAAGCCCTTTTCGTGTAATATCTGCGAATATAAATGTATTACAAAAAGTGATTTGTAAAGGCATATGAGAATACATACTGGAGAAAAACCTTTTTCATATAATATCTGTGAATATAAATGTATTAGAAAAGATGTGTTGCAAACACATATGAGAATACACACCGGAGAAAAGCCCTATTCGTGTAATATCTGCGAATATAAATGTATCCACTACCCCATATCTTCCGTGACAACGGGAAACAGGCATGAGATGGGAAGCAGCATCTTCCTGATAACAGCAAAAATACAATAAAAAAACTGCGGTTGCCAACCCGCTCGCCAAGCGTGGCAACTATGGCAAATACCCCCCAAATGGATAAAGTTACTAAGAGACGGCCCCCAGTCCCCGGCGACCCCGCTATTCCTGGCTACGGTGGCGACCATGGTATCGGCGGGGCATGGGGTGCTAAGAATCTCCGGTGGAAGTTCGGTTGCCACCTACGACGACTCGACCTTGCAACATACAACGCACGCACCCTGAGTACTGACGACAAGATTGTGGAGCTGGAAGAAGAGATAGACAAGTTACGCTGGCATATTATAGGATAATCCGAAGTCCGAAGAGAGGGGGAGGAAACGGTAATTCTCGAATCCGGCAACTTGCTCTATTACCGGGAGGGCGACCATCTGTCCCAAGGAGGTGTTGGTTTTATCGTCCACAAGTCTCTCGTTAACAACGTTGTAAAGATTGAGAGTGTGTCGACGAGGGTTGCGTACCTTATACTCAGAATCACCAAACGGTATTCGCTGAATGTCATACAGGTTTACGCACCAACCTCGGCACACCCCGATGTGGAGGTGGAGGAAATGTATGAGAATATCTCTTAGAGACATGCATTCCTCCAAAACCCATTATACAGTGTTAATGGGAGTCTTCAACGCAAAACTAAGCACAAGAGAAAACGGTGAGCTGAAAGTAGGGAAATTTGGAATAGGGCAACGGAACCCAAGGGGCAAGCAGCTGGCTGACTTCATGGAGAAAGAGGGACCCTTTATGATGAACTCTTTCTTCCAGAAGCGGCCCCACAGGAAGTGGACCTGGTCGAGCCCCGACGGTTCGACAAAAAATGAGATTGACTTCATTATGACGACCAGACGACAACTGTTCAGTGATGTCTCAGTGATCGCGAGGGTGAAAACTGGCAGCGATCACCGAATGGTTAGAGGCACACTGAACCTAAACGTTAAGTTTGAGAGGTCACGTCTAATGAAGTCAACGTTCCGTCCCCCTCGTGCTCTAATCCAAAGACCCGAAACCTTTCAGCTCGAGTTATAAAACCGTTTTCAGTGCCTAGAAGACTGCAATGAAGTGGACGATATGAATGACAAGCTCGTGAAAACTGTCCATGCGGTCGGAGCTAAGTTCTGCAAGACCCGCCGCAGAAGAGCACAAAAACTCTCCGATCACACTCTTAATCTCATGGCTGTTAGACGGGAGATGAAGCTACATTCTTCAACAGATTTGACAGCATACAGGCAACTGAACAGACAGATCTCCAAATGCATGCGGCGGGACTTACGCAACTTCAATACAGCTCGTATTGAAGAAGCGATCGAGCGGAACCAAGTTTCCAAAGTATTTGCCAGAGATCTGTCTGCCAGAAGGAGCCAACTGTTAAAGCTGAAGACAGAGTGTGGCAGCATCGTTTCCGGGGCACCTGAGATTTTGAGCAGGCAGCTGTACACGTCATCGTTGGAGCCACACGCAAGTGTGAGTAACGATCCAAGAGCGAGTCTTATCCGACACTATTCCGCAGATATCCCGGACGTCAGTCTGAGCGAGATTAGAAAGGCTCTCCAGCACCTTAAAAACGGCAAGGCCCCCGGCGAGGATTGAATTACAGCGGAGCTTCTGTGGGTGAGCGGGTGGAAAACCGGTACTTGAAGTCCTTCAGAAGCTCTTTAATTCCGTCCTCCATGGTGGCATTACACCGGAGGCGTGGAGCAAAAGTGCGGTAGTCTTGTTCTTCAAGAAAGGCGACAACGCTCTCTTGAAGAACTACAGACCGATTTCCCTTCTGAGCCGTGTCTACGTGATGTTTTCGAGAGTCATTACGAATCGTCTCGCGCGCAGACTAGACGACTTCCAGTCTCCCGACCAAGCCGGTTTCCAAAAAGGCTTTAGCACCATAGACCACATATATACCCTTCGGCAAATTGTACAGAGGAGTACAATTTGCCACTATTTCTGGCGTATGTGGACTATGAGAAAGCCTTTGATTCCGTCGAAATTTGGGCGGTGCTGCAGTCCCCTTAAGCGGTGCCAAGTTGACTGTCGGTATATCGAAGTGCTGACGTGCTTGTACAGTAGGGCTACGATGGCTATCCGAGTACAGAACCAGAGTACGAAACCTATCCATTTGCAGAGAGGTGTAAGAGAGGGTGGCGTCATATCCCCGAAACTCTTCACCGCTGCATTGTAAGACGCTTTCAAGCGTCTGGTCTGGAAAGGATACGGTATCAACATCAATGGCGAGTACATCACTCACCTTCGATTTGCCGACAATATAGTCCTTATGGCAGAATCGCTGGAGGACCTAAGCACTATGCTCAATGACCTCAATAGTGCTTCCCAACGGATAGGTCTTAAGATGAACATGGACAAAACAAAGATCATGTTTAATGTCCATGTGACACATATGCCGGTAGTTGTTGGGAGCACTAAGCTCGAAGTTGTTGACGAGTATGTTTACCTGGGACAAATAGTCCGACTACGTAAGTCCAACTTCGACCGAGAGGTCAATCGGCGGATTCATCTCGATTGGGCAGCGTTCGGGAAATTACGGCACATCTTCTCGTCAGGTATACCTCAAAACTTGAAAATGAGACTGTACAACCAGTGCGTGTTGCCAGTGATGACATACGGAACTGAGACGTGGTCCTTCATTGCTGGCCGGATGAGGAAGCTCAAGGTCGCTCAGCGAGCTATGGAGAGGGCTATGCTTGGAGTTTCTCTGCGTGATAAACTCAGAAATGAGGATATCCGCAATAGAACCAGAGTGACCGACACAGCCCAACGGATTAGTAAGTTGAAGTGGCAATGGGCCGGCCATATACTCGTAGCTCGAAGAACCGACAACCGATGGGGAAAAAAGTGTTGTTTTTTTTCGTAGATTCACCTAAGTCAAATACGTAATTGTGCATAAATATCTAAAAGATTGTGTTTTGCCAATATCGCATAAGAATTAATTATGTTGAAGTGTAAGAAATACAATAAGGCTGTGTCGACTGCGAAAGATGAGACTTGTAAATGCAAAGGCTCATGTGAAGCGGTCTTCCATAAAAAGTGCGTCACGAGAGATACCTTCAAAAATGAAAAATGTGAAGATTCTGTTTCCCTGCCCAGATCGCATCCTAGTTCGCCTAGTGTTGATGAACCGGATATTGCAGTGATCCTGGCTGATATGAACAGGAAAATGGAAGTGGTGTACAAAATGGAGAAGAAGTTGAGTGAGCTGGCCGATCTGGTTGATTTTGTATCAGAAAAGTATGATAATCTGATGGAGTACCAGAAATCAACCGAAACAAAAATAAAATCCCTAGAAAACATGAATGCATACTTAGTGAAGTGCAATAAAGCACTGGAAGAACGTGTGAACGAGCTGGAAGAGAAAGACAAGGAAAAAAGGTGGAGTTGGCTGGACTGGAAAAGAAAGAAAATGAAGATGTGGCGAAACTAATAGTCCAAATTGCTAACAAGCTCCAGATGGATGTTAGTCAGATTGAGCACGCAGAGAGGGTAGGTCGTGAAAAACCAAACACGGACAAACCACTGCTAGTAGTTGTAACGCTGAGAACAAAAGAGGCTCGTGATAAGTGGATTGAAAGTCGCAAAAAACGCTTGACAAATGGTGAAATTTATGGTACAAATAACGACACCCGTATTTATATAAGTGAGAATCTCACTAGATATAAAAGGAACCTTCTATGGGTTACTAAAAACGAGCTTAAGAAAACATACAAGTAAATTTGTGTACAAGATGGAAAAATACTCATAAGAAAAAGTAATGAACAGAAAAAAATAATGTCAATAAGGAGTGAACGAGATATTGAAAAATATATAGAAAGTAATGTAAATACGGCGACTGACTAGATGTTGTTGTTGGTACCTGTATGCCTAACGCACACATAGTGCGAAGTAAACACTGCGAGCTAAACTAACATCAAATAAAAGGTGATCGTTTCGATGCAATTATCACATTAGAATGTCAATTTACTAGATTTAAAACAGCGAACTCCTGGGTGCAGAGTATATCTAGCAACAACAAATATTTACACATATTACACTTAAATATTCGGTTGATAAGAAAAAACTTTAATAAATTGAAATTTTTTGTAAAAAAATGCTCTGAAGAGTTAGGAATACTAGTGTTGACAGAGGTTAACATTAAGGAGATCGAGCTATCACTATACCACATAGAGGGGTACAATCTATTTGCAAACACGAGGGAAACTACAAGAGGAGGGGGTGTGCTTATTTATGTCAAGGAATGTCTTATTTTTAATGCGCAAAAAACCCTGACGAGTTCACTGGAAGGACTTCATGGTAAACTCACTGTTAACAACTCAACTCTAAATATAATTGCAGTCTACAGACCACCAAAAACGAATAAGTTTTTATTCGTTGATGAAATCGAGCAGATAATTAAGAACATCCCAACGAGTGAGGAAATTATCATGTTAGGTGACGTCAATATTAACTTATTAGGAGTGAGTGAAAGCCAACTGGTGTCAAAATATAAGGACTGCATGTGTGCACTAGACCTACAGTGCGTAATACCGAATACGGAGGTAACGCGAGAGGTTATCGTCGCGGGTGTAAGAGAAATGTCGTGTGGCGATCATGTCTGGGTGCGAACAAGACAGCTGCGAGACTGCCATTCGTTTGTTATTGAGTGCTTTATGTCGGATCATCACGTGGTTGGAGTCTCGGTACCGTTACATTTGACGCAACACTACACTGACAGTGTGGACTCGGACACTCGTTATGTGATTAATAATAAGCTAGTAGCTAAGCAGATCACAGATTACGATTGGTCTCAACTGTTGCTTATTGATTGTCCGTTAAATTTGTATTGTAATTTAGAAAATGTTTTCAATGATATTTATAAAAATAGTAAGACTGTAATGCCAAAGATTAAAAAACGGGATACACAACCGTGGATAGACAGAGATTTGAATGAAATGTTAATGCGTAGGGATGGGTTATTTAGGGATTGGAAAGAAACACCAAACAATAATACAAAAAGACTAGAATACACACGATTTAGAAATAAGGTTAACAAATTAATATTTAAAGCGAAACATAGGTATCGGCAGGAAGAAATCAAGAAGTGTAATGGAGACCCAAAAAAATCTGGGACAAAATTAATACCTGGACAGGTAGGAAAAACGCAAAGATAGATGATATTGTTAAAAGATACTTTGAAAATAAAGACACGATGTATAATATATGTAGTCAATTTGCAGATACGTTTACTAACGAAATTATTGCTATTAAACATAATTGTAATATTAAACTATTAGACAGAAGTAAATATGTTAGAGAATGTGATGTTATATTTCGCTTTAAGCCAGCTACCAGTGACGCAGTGTGCAAAGTCATCGATCAGTTGAGCTGTGATAAAGCGCCAGGCAGTGACTGCATTCGAGTCATAGACATAAAAATAATCAAGAATTATATCTCACCGGTCTTATCGCACTTTGTCCACCTGTGTTTGTCGAAAGGGGAATATCCTAACCCACTCAAAAAAGCTTTAATTAGGCCCATCTACAAGCAGGGAGCGCACTCAGTGTATGCTAACTATAGACCGATTGCTATCTTATCGGTCATTAATAAAATAGTTGAGAAGATGATAGTCGGCCAGGTTAGCCAATTTTTAGAGCAAAATGGTATATTAGCGGATGCACAACATGGTTTTAGGCATGGTCGTAGCACCGTAACAGCACTATCACAGTTTTCAGAAGATATGAACAGTAGTCTCGACCATTGGCATCAGGTCCTGGCGCTGTTCATAGACTATAAAAAAGCCTTCGATACCTTGGATCATGAGGTGCTGTTGCAGGCCATGGATGAGTGTGGAATCAGGGGCCCCACAAACAGGTGGTTCCGGAGTTATCTGAGTGGCAGAACCTTACAGACCTACATCTCTGGTGTTGCTGGTAAAGAAGTGGTGGTACAACTTGGTGTTCCGACTGGTTCAGTCTATGGTCCGGTTGGCTACGTTATGCATGTCAATAGCGTCATTAATGTGGTGAAGAAATGTCGGGTGTATATGTACGCGGACGACATGTGCCTTATGTACTCCTCTAAGAATATACAAGAGATCAGGGCTGTGCTACAGGCTGACTTCGATAATATTATCCGGTGGGCTCACGATAATTGTATCATACTCAACCTTAATAAGACGAAAGTGATGCATCTGTATTCACCGCACAACTCAGTGGCAAAAAATGTCAAGAGCGTGGATATAGGTATCGTGGGTCACACGTATGAGTGTATGCACGTCAAAAATGTAAATTGTGTTTGTTTAAAGCTAGAATATGTCAGCAAATTTAAGTATCTGGGTCTATGGGTGGACCGCAACATGAATTGGAAAACACAGGTTGACACTGTGTGTACAAAGCTTAGGGCAGTGTTGAGTAAGTTTTATATCCTGAGTGCGCCATTGAGTAGAAAAACGCTGCGTGTCCTTTATTTTGCTCTCGCTGAGTCATTGCTAACATAAGGATTGAATACGTATGGCCGTACATTTAAAACCTATCTTAACAGTATAAAATCGCTGCAAATTCGTTTTATGAAATACCTTGTTAGCCCACAAACAAAACTTGCCTGTAAAGAAAATTATGAAAAACTATTTGTTGTCTGTAAGGTGCTTCCTGTACATGAAAAGGCCAAGTACCTGTTGGTTCCAGAACAGTTCTATAACGACCAGTTTAAAGTACAAGTGTAAAATATGTACAATACTAGAAGCGTTAGAGAGCGTAAACTCGCGCGACCACCAGTAAAAAATTACTATGGCAAAAGAACCAACAAGTATATGACCCCTATACTTTTCAATAATAGCGATTGGCTGAGAGAAGATAATACTAGAATAAGTAAACGAACAATAAAAAATAAATTAAAAACTGTTTTCCTTAATGAAGTTGTCGCGAGATGTGAAAATATTAACTAATTTGTTGTTGTTTTAATATAACTTTTGACAATTACGTATATTAGACCTTATTATTTAGCTTTATTTTCATTAAATTGTATACTTACGTATTTGAACCAAATGTATAAAGGCAAGCGCTAATCCCGCCGACAAACTGTTACGCAGTTTGGTGGGTGTGAAAAATGTACTAAAGGTTTGGTCCAGAATAAATGATTTATTATTATTATTATTATTACCGGCAGGCGAAGTGTTGGGCGTCCCCCACTAGATGGAGTGACGACCTGGTAAGATATGCAGGAAGTCGATGGATGCAGGTGGCTCAGGACCGTGCTTTGTGGCATTCCTTGGGGGAGGCCTATGTTCAGCAGTGGACTTGTGAAGGGCTGTAATGATGATGATGATGATGAAAAGTATACTAGATAAAAATCCATTTGTCATGAGTTCCTTATGTAACTGTTGAACAAGTAGAAAAACCTTTCCGTGCCATATGTGCTAATTGAAACTGCATTTATTTTGAAGAAGCTAATTCAAAAACCAAAGAAGCAACCAAGAGAAATCTAACCTTGAAATATGTACCGAGTGGTTAGTGGAAACAGACCAGACTTCATGTTTTTTTTTATTTAAATCATACTAGTTTATATTTTTATTTATTCGTTTCGACATTTATCGTTACAAAAAAAGTCCGCTGCTCAACATAGGCCTCCCCCACGGATTGACTCATAGGGGGGATATTTGCCATAGTTGCTCTCTAACAAGAACACAATAAACATCGAAACGAAAAAAGGAAAAACATTAGCAATCAATTAAATAAAGAATAACATTTGCTGGTCTGTTTCCACTAACCTTCCATTTGTTTCATATTTTAAAGATTTTTTTTGTTTTTGAATTAGCTTCTTCAGAATAAGTGCAGTTTCAATTAGCACAATTCAAGGCACGGAAAAGTTTTTCTACTCGTTCTAGTAGTCAAGTTATTAATACATTTCATATTTACACTGTAAAATGTCCAGACTGAATTGGGAGTGAAACTGAAACATTAAACTCCTGCCGTGGCAGCTAACTATAAATTAAAGTGAAAGACATTTACATCACTCCTTTTGTGTTTTTTTAATCTTAGGTTTCTTTGATCTTATAGATTATCTTACGTTAATGGAGGAAATGATTTTGCTATTTATTTTAACGTGTGGACATTGTTTTTATTAGTTTTAACTTGACTTGTACTAAAAAACTTTGCAGTTTAAGTACTGTAAGGCAGTTTTCTTGCAGAGGCTTTATTTAGTTAGGTCTTATTGTAAATGTATCTTCACGATTGTTTGAACTTTTTGTTAAATTTTATATAGGTCGAAGACTTGTATACTGTAGTCTACGTCACTTCTGGCATCGCACTATATCTGTTTGTGAAGTTTGATTTCAGTCCATGAAGCTATTCAAATGACTAGCCTGGACAGACAGAGTTGCAAACAAACATTTCAATAATGTTTATCCATGTCTTAATGGTATGCAAGTAACTCGCTCGGTAGCGAAGCTTCCATACAAGCCGAGAAGCCCGGCGTGCCCTATTAATAATATCAACTAATAAAATAACTCGTAAACTGTTTCAAAGCGCTCCTCTGTTCTACACAGGTCGTGACCTTGTAGCCTTATTATGTAACGTCAACACTTGGCAGATTGCTTTACTGCGCGATACTGCTGTCATAAAAAAGGAGTTGAGTTGAGCGATTAGTCGTCTCTCTCGCACGCGTGGGCTTTTTACCGGGCTTTCTAGAAGACGATCGCTCCCTTTCTAACCTGTGGCAAAATGTTCTATAACGAAATATAACTACGATTGTTTATATAGCAATCAGAATGGAGATCAGAAGCGACGCTTTCAGTGTGAAGTTGTCGAGCGTTTGCAAAGTTCACTTCACAACTTCACATTGCAATGTTTACTCTGTGTGTTTACTTGAGCGAATGAAACTCGCAATATTGAGTTGGAAATTTATACTTTTTTATAGATTTATAGTACGGTCTTGAATTTGATGCTCGCATTCCATTTCGAGGGCGTGGCTCGGTTAATTGTTTTTGGAAGTTAAAGTTAAAGTTAATGTTTAATTGTACCGTCGCGTTAAGTGCCTTTTGTGTGTTGACCATGTAGTTAGTTTGCATGTCAGCTAGGCTGATTTTGAGTCTTAATGCGGGCGTAGTATTTAATATCGTACGAAGGAATTTAGTTGTTGTTTGTAACGCTGAACTTTATGACTCGAGAAGAGATCGCGTTCCTTCCCTGTTTGTAATTTGGTGCTACATGAACCCGGAACCTCGAATATTGAACTTTGAACGACTGTTCGTTATTTGTGTCACGTGTTAGATTTCGATGAACGTTGAATTGGTTGACTTTGAAGTTAATTATATTTACAATAAAGTTGATAGACTGGAATAGTGAAATGAAGAAAGAAGTTGTCAATTGGTGACGTCCGCTGGAATAATACAAAATTGTGGGGCAGCATCGGACCAGGCCGCTGCCCGATCACCTCAGTTAGTTCAGGTCACATATACAGGGTATTTTTGGAACGCTCCCGAAAACTAAGACAGGCGACAGCACCAAGTATACCTTTGATCATGGGTCATAAATAAATTTGATCCTGATGAAAAAAAAACATATTTTTACAACGTTTTATTAGCTTTATTCACGCGCCATCATGTTAGTACAGCTAAATGAAACGATAATTTCATAAAAAAAATCATGAAGATACTGAAACATAAAACCAGCAGTGGAAACTGAATTGATATCACCTGACTAATGGAGGTTAATGTACGCGCGAACGGTGAAAAAAGAACGCTGGCCTTGAACTTTGGCACTGAGCGATTTATCACATATTGGCCAGTATTACTGTGCCTGCATGCTATTGGTTCCCGCGCTTTGTTCGCTCCAAAAATACAGTCGCATACACAGCTTACTTTGCGACTCGCGACGATGTTTTAAAAAGGAAGGAAAAAAAATTATTTATATCTATTGTTTTATGACTAAACTAGTGAACGAAAAGGTAAATATGATAAGAGAAGGTGAATGGGGAAAATTGTGCAGTAAAGTTAAAATTGTTGAGGAATACCGAAAAAATTACCATGTGATCGACCTGATGACGGAAGCTCAAGCGAAGATGAAAGTGATGATGAAGTAGCATCCAGTAACACCAACACACCATCAACATCTGGCTTCCATGTGACCCAAGACGTCATAATGGACGGCGTGTCACCCTTAGCTTAAGTTTTTTTGTTACAAACTACTTTATATTTTACGATAGAAATAACAAACAATGCTCAAGTAAACATTATCTATTTTTAATTCCCATCTCTTCCAAAGTTCTAAGTAGCTAGTAAAACACCTATTATGATTCTACAATAAAACGATTAATTACTATAATATTATAAAACAATAGCCCAATACCATGTAGTACTTTAGAACGCGACTGTACCCACACTCACTCCGCTGTCGACCTGTATCTAGCTCGGTATGAAACAATGCTGCGGTCATAAGAAAAAAGGGCGCATCTAACAATTTTCGAATAAATTACCATTCGACTCATGATAAGAAGACGCATCTACTAAATTTTTTTAATATTCACTAATATCAATATTTTAGAAATTATCGTCAGAATTTTAGACGTAGCTGTTGATCACAGATGACATTTTATTAGTAGAAAAGACTTATACAAATTCAACATAAAAGAAAAGACTTATTTAACCAGTTGCTACGTCATCTTTAACAATATTTGCATCGATTACTTAAATTTAAATTATTCTTGTCTTATTATTTTATATCTTATTATTAAGAGCTCATATCTTATTATTAAGAGCTGGTGTTTCACATGTGGTCCCATATAAATTTGATCGAGGTCAGACCAATAGTTTTTGAGTTATCCTTAATTATTTATATTGCGATAATAAATACATAAAAAATATTGCAATTTGTGCTAATTACATAGTGAAAAATGTTTAAAAATAAAGATGCAAAATGGAAAATTGCAAGCGGCTCACTATACAGTATAGCCGAAGTCTACCTTATGGGGGCGAATCCCAGTAACGTTGTAGTAGGAAGAACTACCAGTGACAAGCAGTAGTATCCGGTAGTAGCTGAAGTGACTAGTAGCAGAACATAGTGAACAGTAATAGTGAATTAGAAAAAGTTTAGCTAGCCGAAAAAGGTCGTAACTGAAACTCGCAGTTACACATAGCCGAAAAAAGTGGCAACTGAAAATTCGCAGTTGCATATAGTGAAAAATGTTAGCTAGCCGAAAAAAGTGGTAACTGAAAATTCGCAGTTACATATAGTGAAAAAGTGTTAGCTAGCCGAAAAAAGTAGTAACTGAAAATTCGCAGTTACATATAGTGAAAAGTGTTAGCTAGACGGAAAAAGTGGTAACTGATATTCGCAGTTGAGTTCGCAAGTGATAAAATCAACTAGTTTTAGTTGATTAATAGCTGCTAGTCAGTAGTGTTAGAAAACCAGCTACTACCAATAGATATTTTGATACTACCAATAGATATTTTGATACTACCAGTAGATATTTTGATACTACCAATAGATATTTTGATATTACCAATAGATATTTTAATACTACCGCACATTTTAATTGAATCTTTTGAAATATATTGTGACCAACCGATAGTGAACAACCGTAGTTGACCAACCGTGTTCAACAACCGTAGTAGATAAATAATAGTTATAAAATTTCGCGACTAATTAATCAGTCGAACCGCTGGCCACTCCCTTGCTATTTTAATTTATAAATCGTGCATTTTAATTTTGAACCTCAGTCCACAGTTTTCCAGCAGCACACACACAGAGACGGCAGTGAAAGTACCCTCCGGAACCTATAGGTGTAGGACGTGAGCGACTCGCGGAGTATCTTCGACAACATTTACTCCGGAGAGTTACGCCCGTCCGGCACATTCGCTGGTCCTTCGAGCCGAATCCTTCATCCGTTTGTATTTCGGAACCGGATACATAGTCACTACCGTAATAAAGTTGCAGAATTTTAAGAATAACGATGCCGATCACTCGTTCGCAAGGAAGGGGAGCCATGGCGTGGACTGTCGGTCTAGAAGGAGGCCCGTCGGACAATACCGACGCCGTCCACGCTCACCGTCGACAACAGAAGGGCGCTGAGGCGCCATCTTGCCCCCGCGATGGGGGGTACTCCTGCCCGTTCCGGTCACTGCAAACGGGACACTGAGATAGAGGCACCAAATAGAAGGCAACGATGACATTCGCTGTGCATCACCGCCAACAGCCCGGGAAGATGTACTGGCAAATCTTTACAAGGCCTGAGGATCAAGTGTGGCAACACGTACTATGGCGTGAATCCCCTTCCTTGCCTGTTCAAGAATTTGAACTTCGTACGATCACATACGGAGTCAAAAGCTCGCCTTACTTAGCGATACGAACATTACATCAGTTAGCTACAGATCCCGGTAATCAGTTTCCTCTTGCTGCTGAAGCTCTTCAGCATCACACTTATATGGACGATATTACTACAGGTGCTTCCTCAGTCGAAGCAGCCTCTTAGCTTAAAGAAGATTTAATCAATCTCCTTAATTGTGCCCAGCTAGATTTGCGTAAGATGAGCAGTAACAACCCTTTATTTCTTCGATCGTTACCCATGGAACATTGTCAGTGTCCGAAGACATTTTCTGATGATAGTTCAATAACGCTTAAGGTTTTCAGAGTTCAATGGGATCCTGAGGAAGACTATTTCACTTACTCCGTCTCTCCTGTGAATGTGGAGTTTACGAAACGTTCAATCCTGCCCCACGTAGCTAGTACTCGTATTTATGATCCGTTGGGTTGGCTTTCAGCTTTTATTCTTTTAGCCAAACTACTTCTTCAAAACTTATGGCGTATTGGAGTGTCTTGGGATGAAATCATTCCCGCCAATCTGTGTGACGATTGGGTCTCATTTGTGTCTGACTTATCTAATATAAAATCGATAAAAATCCCTCGTAAAACCGTGATTGACTTAGCAGCTACACACCAGCTCATTGGGTTTTGCGATGGATCAACCAAAGCATATGGGTGCTGTGTCTATCTCCGATCAAGCATCGATGATCAAAAACAAGTTTCTCTTTTGATTTCTAAATCTAAAGTGGCTCCGATTACACCTCTAACAGTTAATCGTTTGGAGTTGTGCGGTGCGCTCTTGTTATCACGTACTCTCAAACACATGCAAACTTTACTTATTTCCAAAATAAATATATCTCATATTGTTGCCTACACGGATAGCTCAACTGTATTAGCTTGGATTAATACCGAGCCATACAAATTGAAATCTTTTGTTGTGCATCGAGTAGTTAAAATAACTGACGCATTTGAACCTTCTGCCTGGAGGCATGTCTCGACTCAGGACAATCCTGCTGACTTTCCTAGCCGAGGTCTCTCGTGTGCAGAATTGATCAATTGTAAGCGATGGTGGTCAGGACCAGATTGGATGCTTAGTGGTCCAGATCACTGGCCAGCTCAAAGTGGGTGTAAGCCCCAGGATGAGTTGCCAGAGTTGAGAACACGCACTTTGATTGCTCAATCTCGGGAATCTGATAAAGACATTATGAAGGTGTTATTAAATCGGTATTCATCCTTATCGCGACTACAAGGAGTATTGGCATGGGTCTTTCGCTTCATTTCTAATTCGCGCAAACAACAAAGCCAACGCGAGAAAGGTCACTTGACTACGAATGAGGTAAAGTGTTCTCTGTGTAGCCTTATTAAATATGTCCAATGGGGCAGCTTCAATCAAGAGATGTCTCAATTAAAATCGCAGAAGCCTCTACCTAAATACTTACAAAAGTTGTCTCCATTTATTGATAACCTAGGACTCATGCGAGTGGGTGGACGACTTAGTAATTTCAACTTACCTGAGCACACAAAACATCCATATTTGTTACCGAAACAATCTATTTTATCTCAATTAATTATTAGCTATTATCATAAACGGTATTTGAACTGTGAACCTCGCACGTTACAATCACTAATTGTTCGCAAGTTCTGAATTTTAGGAATTAGAAATCTTATTCGTTCTATTTTAACAAAGTGTATGACTTGCTGTCGGGTTAAACCTATACCCTATCAGCCGTCTATGGGCAACCTGCCTACTTGTAGATCTCAACAAGGTTAGGGATCAGGTAGGGATCAACTTTGGCGGTCCTTTTCTTATAAAAGAAAACAGACGACGTAACGCACGGGTCAGTAAGGCTTACATATGCTTGTTCATTTGTTTATGTGTAAAAGCAGTTCATTTAGAACTCGTATCTGAACTGTCTACAGAAGCGTTTCTAGCCGCCCTAGACAGATTCGTGTCTCGTCGTGGAATATGTCAACATATTGTGACAGATTGTGGCACTAACTTTGTAGGCGCTAAACGATATCTTGAGAAAATGGTTAAATTATTGATAGATAAAAAACACGATATTTCTGCCTTTTGCAAGAAATCGAAACTCAGATTATGTGACAATATAAACGAACAACAGCGCCAATATTTGTTTGAAACTTTCTGGAAGTACATGAACTGGGAGCAACAAAGATCATTTATAACTTCTCACGTTAATAAAGTACCAAAGAAAATTACAAAAAAATCCAGAAACATCCAAAAGAACTGATAGTTGAACTTATGTTTTGACGACTGATAATGTACGCCACCAAGTCTGTAAAAAAATGTTCTTGACCACTCTTGGCATTATGGATTGGTTTGTCGGATATTGGGTGACAAAAACAGACTGTGCTATTTCTCCCGATTTGTCTACTTCAACCACTAATCGCAGGAATCTAGAGAAAATCGCACTACTATTGTCGTGCTAAATCATCTTGAGAATATTTAGAACCAAATTTCTCATTGAATAAAACTACTTTTACGGATTTTATCGCGTTTAATTAACTTAGGTTATATTCCCGATAATTTTCTCGAGCATAACACAGCTCTATAACACATATAAAGAGAATTGTGAGTTAGAGAGTAGAGAATGCCTTGACGGTAAATTATTTGACAAATTATTTTTGAAACTCAATCTGAGCTTATTCCACCCGAAGAAAGATCAGTGTGACGTTTGTTGCAGTTATAAAACTGGAAGCATTACCGATGAAAAATACGCTCAACATGTTATGAAAAAACATCGAGCCAGGAAAGAGAAAGATACTGACAAAGGTATTGCACAGCTGGAGCTTGTCACGTATTCACGCAGGATGTTGAATCGGTAAAATTGGCCCCGTATCTTCAAGCCAGTGCTATTTATTATAAAACTAAATTATGCGTCCAGAATTTTACATTATACAATTTAGCAACTAAGAAAGTAATGTGTTATTGGTTCGATGAGTCAAATAGCACGCTTGAAGCCTCTGTTTTTGCTTCATGATTAGTAGACCATCTAGAGAAGGTTTTGAGTCAGAAATTATTGTCTGTGATTTTATATTCCGATGGCTGTTGTGCTCAAAATCACAATTTTATCTTAAGCAATGTTTTATTACGTTTAGCGTTTGCAAAAAATATTGTGGTTACTCAAAAGTACCTGGAAAAAGACCATTCCCACATAGAATTAGATTCCGTACACAGTGCAATAGAGTGTAAATAAAAAGGTAAAGAAATTTACCTCCCACAACAACACATGACTGTAACTAAAACAACTAGGAGCGATCCTATGCCTAATGAAGCTCGTTATTTGGACTATACCTTTTTATCGACTTTTCGAAAGAATTAATTTATTAATCTATACGGCCTGGTTATAAGACAGGTGACCCAGTCGTCACAGATGTACGTATGCTAAAATACATACGAAATGGCACAATTTGGTACAAAATTGATTTTGTTGACGAGCTTCATCCGTTACCACATCGTCCCACGCCAATTAACAGCATTAAACAAATAAATCACCAGCAGAAATTGTATGCAGCTAGAATACCAATTACAAAGCGGAAGTGTGAAGATTTGCAAGATCTAAAAAGTGTATTACCAACTAGTTGCCACTCTTTTTATGATGACCTTCCGCACAGCACTATCGCTAAAGACTGCAACTAACTATTAGACTAGAGATTTCGAGTATAACTTTAAACTTTTATTATTTTGTTACCATTATATCTTATTTCGTTAGAATTTTTAAAGACTATGTTTTAAATATTTACCAATTAAAATAACAATAAAAAATTGCACATACGCTCTAAAGGTTCGTGTGATTCGCAAGACTTAGGTTATAGATACCTATGTTATAACGATTGTTAATTATTATTGAAATATTTCGTAATAATAACTTTTCGTTGTAAATCATCTATTAATACCTTATTCCCTAACATTTCCGCAAACAACTCCACCTAAATCTAATAAAATATCAGTCAACACAGCTCAAGTGATACAATAAAAGTTAAAATAAAGTATATAGTCAAAATAATTATAAATAATTATTCCTTAACCGCTAACTAGGGCATTTATTAAGTAACAACAGAAAATTATGTAAATTGGCTTCTGAGAGGATATCTTAGATAAATTGTAATAAAATGATCATTACAACTCATTTCTCTTCGTGCTTAATGTTCATGACAGAGTCAGTTCGCGCACAGTCAAATAGTCAGAAATACGTCCCCATAGAAAATAAAATTAATTAAATTAGTAGTTGACGCAGTACAACCGAAATAAAAAGAACTAGATTACCCACACAATGGTGGTAAAAGTCTAAGTATGTCAATTTAAATTACATGTAATTGTAGTAATGTACTTTGGCGAACTATCGCTATCTCTTACTGACATACGCTGAGGTCTTGTCTATCTATATTTCTCTGTCTACGAGTTTAATACTATATCTATGGTCTGATTCTGGTAGAATCTACTAGTTAGTTTGTGGGCGCTTGAGTTTGGGCGGGAACTTGATCGACAGCGGTTTGCTGCTACTGTATTATTGTTTAAATAATGGTTTGAAGTGGATTTTGATATGTAAAAGTGGTGCGATTTTGTGTATTATGTGTCTGCGCATGTGAACTATTAGTAGACGGTAGTAAACGGTGAAACAACTGCTCTGATGGTGATGTGATTCTTAAAATAAGGTGTCTGTCTGCTTAGGCGCCTTGAGATGCCATCGACAACTGTCAGCTGTCTGCTGGCTTAAGTTGCCGTTAAAATCTCCCAAGGGCTGTACAATGTGACGCATCAACATATTGCGAAGCAGTGTACTATTAAGGATAATTATATATTGTACTTCAGGATCAGAAGGGCCAGAACCCAAAGCCGTAAAGCCAGTTATTAAAAAAATGTGGGCGCTGGCCTAATGGATAGGCAAAGAAAAAAATCGCATCGATAGTTTTAAACAGCGTCGATATATATCGCGTGATAAATATCGATATGCATGAAGTAAAGATAAAGTCCATAATTTTATATTATTGACGGTTGGACGACGAAAAAGGAAACGGCAACCACACATGAATACTTATGTACCTCCTTTTGTTGTTACTCTGTAAAGGATTTGTTAGAAATTATTTTTTTATAAATTTGTTTTTCTTTGTAGCTCTTTGGTGTGTTGGGATAACCATAATTACCAAACTTATTGTGTAGGATTGAAATGAAAATGTATATTTAGTATGTATCACATACTTATGTATTTTTGGTTTTAATATTAGTTAAAGTACCTGTATTTAACAACAAAACAACTTATATAGCAGCCTTCACGAAAAAATATTAGTCTAGCTTTAAGATGTAAGTACATAACCTATTAATAGATTAATTATCACAGTTAAAATATTCTTCAATAAGTTCAAACTTTTTCAAATTCAAAATATTTATTCTAAATTAAGTGTTTGGCGTTAATTTAAAGTATGATGTATCTTACAACTTAACCACCCTTTTCAGGTATTACAATAATAGGTCTGTGATTTACGTAGTTGTAATGATCATAATTAATCAAAACTATAAATGAAATTAAATTACATATGTAACTTAGCTATTATAAATCTCTAAATAACAAATTGTTTTGACTGTAACTAAATACTATTTGAAACACAAAGCGCGCACACAACGAACGAATCGCGCTCTTACTTTTATGTTGGCTCACTTGATTCCTTCATGTACAGCAGCCCAAACTCTTGGGGAGATACAAATCGAGTTAACTCGAGTTAAGCGCAACTCGAGTTGACTCATCACTAATATATCGGTATTTTTTGCCTGAGCCTACGCATGAAGTTATAGATTAAGATGGAGGCCACACTTGGAACAACAGCTTGAGCAGGGTGACCATCTTTAAAATACAGATCCTGCCTCACTTTGGTTAAAAACCTGCCAAATCCTGCCGAAGTCTGTAGTGAAAAATGCCCAAATACTGCCAACTTTATTTACCATTGTATTAAACTAAAAAAAGTAAAAATACACATATAAATGCTATATTTTTTTAATTAAAATTAAACATACCATTCGTTGGTTTGCATGCAATGCAATCGCCATGCTCACCAATGCCTTGTTTAACGTACAAGATAGACGGTAAATGTTTGTTTATAAATCTGTTTCGTGCTTTTTTCTTAATTTAATTTATTTGAGAGAATATTCTTTCTTTTTTTTCTATTTTTAGTAGCGGCATGCTTCTTTAAAGCGGACAACCGGGGTGTCAATTTGCAGTTACACAGTCTGGATCATCTTTAGCTTCGGAGATCCATGATGAAAGTAAAAGATCTTGCTCCCACTTTGCTCTATACGCCCTTTCATATTTTAGCTTCATTACCGTCACCTATAATTACTATCGTCCACGAAATATTATTAACAAGATGTTATCACCATGAAATCTAATGCGATGCCAAACTAAAGTACGTCTCTTTTATAACTGATTGAAATATTAATCAACTCGGGTTAATTCGTTTTAAGATTAAGAACTTTATGCACAATTTTTTTAAAGTTGTTTACTGAATGTGATACAAACATAATACGAGACATCGAGAAATACAGGGAAATCCCAAACATGCTGGCGAAGTCTCTAGGGTTGCCATTTTCGTCATTCTAAGTTGCCATAATAAACTCTATTTGAATACCCCAAATGTTTATAAATACTGCCAAATACTGCCAGGTTTTATAAAACGTCAACCGATCATGCCAGAGGCTAAAATAAGAGGCCAATCCTGCCAAAATGGCAGGAACCTGTCACATATGGTCACACTGAGCTTGAGTCAAATACCTACGTATCTTTATCTCACTCTCTGTGGTCTGACTTCTCTTTTTAGTGTGGAACACAATATTGCTATGTTTTGATTTGAATCTCCCGGTAAATTCTTAGAAATAATTTCCACACTAACTAAATCAGAAGTTAAGCTTTGTAAAATAATGTACCAACAAATAAATAGTTGATCTACGATTAGTTACATTAAAAATTCCAAAATTGAAGGTCTCGTATGCATTATTGGGTTCACAAATCAGTGAATTACAATCCCATTTCCTAAGGATTCGGTAATATGGCAACATTAGCCCTATATGTCAACATAAATTAGACAAATATAGCGGTTGTTTACTTAGCAGTTCACAGCGTCGTTTGAGATATTTAAAGTTAATTATTGTTATAATTCAAGAAATGGTGCAAACTTGTGTAGTACGTGGTTGCGACAGTAGTTGGTGTCCAGGAGGTGATATAAGATTTCACACGTAAGTGTTTAAATAGTGACTTCTGACATTGAATACTTGTAAACATACTTTTTGTATTTTCACTTAATTTTTTGAATTGAACGTTTTTTGAATGAAACGTTTTATCAGTGTTTTAAACATATTAGTAAATTATAACTTTGTCAAAATCAAATAGTTTTACATTGAATTTAATTAAGTTTGAACAATTTTATTGTTTTTGTTTAAAAGAAATCGCAATGAAGTAGTGTGACCATATTGATGATGTATCTGAGACTTTCCGTGTGACCTTAACTAATTATATGTACATGTTTCTTATTATGTTACCGGAAATGCATGAAATTTAGGAATTATGTACACTTCCTATATATTCTATATAATGACGTATTTCATAATATTAAATTAAAAATGAGTAACATAATATATTCTTTTGGTAGACAATTTATTTTTATTTAGTTTTTGTTTCTCATTATTCTGATACTTTAATAACGTTTATAATAATTATGTATTTAGAAATTTAATAGTTTAGATGTATGATACAAAGCAACATTTTGTAAAATATGTTATTATTTGCAGACAATAAGAGCATTACATGAAGAGTCTATTGTGCAAATAGCTGCTCTGGCTGTACCAAGCACTAGTTCTGGCATTTATGAAAGTAGTTCTGCACTTAAGGAAACAGAAGTGAAATGTACTGGCTGTAATATTGAAGACCGAACTAGTAAAAAACAATGTCGAAAAATTCTTGAAACTTTATGCAATCTTAACAAATTACCTGTAAGTGTCCTTTTCCTTTATTACTAAATATATACCTTTTATTTGTATTTATTATGACTTTAATATTACATTACATAATGTATTATATAGCTTAAAACACATACATATTTAAACTATTTAGTGCCAATCGCAGTGTGGTAATAGTTACTACGACACTAAGCATAAAGCTTCTTTTTGATGCTTCATTTATGCGTGCTCATGAAGGCGCGCTCCGGTATATTATATGTTACCTATTAAGTGATGTAAATTTGTACTGACATTATGATGTAGAAGAGTTATTTGTTTCTTTTTTTTTGTTAGAGTTCTCTAATCTCTGGAACTATACCAGTCTGATTTGAAAATATTTTTTTTTTCATTTTTAAAACCAATTCTTCAGGAAGTCTATCTAACATCATGCTACGACCCTATGAGTGGAGCAATACGATGTACGATGCTAAAAATACTGATTTCATAAAGTTTTCTTGTTTTCTTAGGTCAGCAGTGAATACGACGATCCCGCGAAGATTGATAGGGGCGTGCAAGTGAAAATAAAGTGTACTAAAGAAGAAATACTTGAGACGAAAACTAAGATTCTTAAGCAAAAAGTGGCGCGCCAAACTAAAAAATTCAGGATAGGTCTTCTTTAATGGACACTATTAAAAAGTATACGGGTCAATCAGAAATTGAAAATATTATTCAAGGGCGCTTTGCTCATATCTGTAAGGACTTCAAAAAGCCACAGAGTAATCCACATGGTGTGAAAAATTCAATAAATAATTTTAATATGGAAAGTCTTTATTTATTTTTTTAAGGTTTTTAACAAACCATGTAGTGGTGGTGTGAGAATATCCACTACCCCATATCGTTCCGAGGGTGTTGTAAGAGGTGTCAGAGGGAAAATTAAACAGGAGATGGGCAGCGGCATCTTCCTGATAACAACTCAAAATAATAATATATTATCGTTCCTATTATAGTACATATGTTACTAGAAATCTATGAAATCCGTTATTATATAGAATTCCTAGGAATTGTAGATAACTCTTAAAATTAACTGGATGTGTGGAATATAGTATTATACACATTTCAGCTCAGAGCAGCCTGACTCGGATGGGTTAGGTCAGAAGGCTAAGGCAGGAGCTCCGCTACGCTGCTTTTTTTTATTTATTTTATTTATTTATTTAATAACAACCTTTTTTACATATATTCATTGATTCCCTGGTCCCTGAGCTAGTGTAACTGTGTTTCAGGAACCAGTTCCTCCCCTTAAAGTTAGCCTTGTCAAAAATTCAATTTCTATATAATAATAATAATTTAGTTATTTAGCAAGTACAGAAATATAAATAAGAAATTTAAAAAAAATGTTATTAAGCTTTAGTCCTCGTGATATTTTTTTAAAATAATTGTCCAGAAATAGATTTAGTCTCTCTGAACAATAAATCAGGTATATTTTGCCCAATTCATTGATCACCCGTAGTTATAATAAATTTTAATTTTATATTTCGTTGGTACCGTTTAGGAATTGTATACAATAACCAGAAAATACATTATCGAAATGGTAGTTATAAAATATTCTCTGATATATTTATTTTCCACATTTTCTAAACAGGCTCGGCATTATATGGGTTGTGACGGAAATGCGTGGTCATATTTTAATAACGGTTCTGCCCATGGAAATGAAAACCTTTCTTCATAAAACTAGTCAATTCTCAAAAAAATTGTACAAAAATTTATAATCTATATAGGCTAGGACTTAGTGGTAAACAGAGATATAGATATTTATAAATAAAACACTTAATGTAACTCAACTACTTATAGCGATATCCTGGGAAAAATAAAATAAAGGTCACCTACTTAGAAAGGAAGGGCCTGCCCACAGAGAGCGAGATAGTAATGCATAGGTTTAGCTTCAAGTAGGTATTCGGAGTGTGGTCTCCATCTTTATCTATAACTTCATGAGCCTACGCTGGGCCACAAACAAAACACAAACTATATAGAAACACTACGCGTTGGGCGCATTATAAACTTTAGGAGTCACAGAGTATCTTTTTATACCAAGGAGTGTTAGGAGTAATAGTGTTCTGTGATTATAAAAAATTGTGTGTATTCTGTGATAATAAATTGTAATAATAACAAGAGAATGGCCTAAAGGTCTAGATACCAGGCCATAAACACCAAAAAAAAAAAATAACAAGAGAAAAGTCCGGTTTGTTGATGAAAAAGAGAATTCAATAATCAATTTTAATAAAGCTATAGAAAACAGCAATGGCCTTTAGTGAAGGTGAAGTTTGTAGAATTTGTTTAAGCGTTAATATACGCATGTTTGCACTAAAGGAGACTGGCCTCCAAAATTTGTATAAGACATTGACGAACAGTTTTGTAAGTTTTTTAATATTTATTTATTGCTAAATGAAGTTGCGGTAATTTATTGTTATCACTGAAGAAATACATTATGTTGCCCGATATATGTTCTAAGATGTAGCGTTAAATATAGTGACAAATACAACCAGAACCTGTAAAATAACAATTAGCCTGGTATCCTGGGTCGCACTAAAATCAGTATTATCATTTAAGTAAAGCCTAGTAGGATATATACTTGGGTACGGAAGGAGCGGCATGTTGCGCAACATGTCTCAACTAATACGTGGAATGTCCCGAGACATGTCGCGGAACTTTTTGCAGGCCACACTAATCAGTAGTCAGTGCTTATAGAAATGTCTCCCAAAGAGGTTGTGGCGATTAGTGCTGTGTACGTAGTGCTTATTGCGGGAGTGAAACGTAAGCGAAAGAAAAGGTGGTGGATTCAGAATTCCTTACTACAATGAGAAGAAACAGAAATTGATATTTTAAGTGATCTCCGAATGTCTGACAGATTTTTTGTGAATTTTACTCGAATGTCAACATCTGATTTTGAAACGTTATAACAAATGATCGGACCTTCCATAACCAAACAGGATACTATACTATGGAATGCTGTTGCCCTCATATCAGTATCAGACTTGCCATTGCATTAAGATACTTGTTGACTAGAGTTTTTTATGCTTGTTTGTCATACACTTTTCGAGTGTTGAAACAACTGATCGGCAGAATAGCACCAGAAGTTAGTGGTTAGAAGTATCCCATAACAAAATACGACTCTGGTAAAGTTCAAGAAATAAAAGCACGGTTTAATTTCCCCACACAACTGACATGTTGCAAGTAAAGTTGTACACACAACTACACCCGGTAACAAATGACGTGACACTGACGCCGGACACGTGTACTCTCTCTCGAAGAGGGAATAAGCAACATGTCCCATGTCACTTACAATGTTCTGGGTCACTGTGCAATGTAGCATCGTCATGTAGATTGAGTGTTCCACATCATCTTGCGGGGCAAAATGGCTCCTAGTGTATCTGGGTCTTAGTTTAGTATAGTTTACTACGGGCTGATTTCTGCAACTCCACGTCTATGCGTGTATTTTACGTTTGGGCAGGAATAATATGCTTATTCGAGCCATGAGATCTCCCCGAAGAAGCTCAACAGTCCTTTGATGTTGCATGCAACTTTGGGGAGTGATCTCGTCGTGCCGAGATGTTTAGCCCTGTACGTAGCGACCTCCGGACATTTCAATATCACACGGGCCGCCATTTCTTCTTCCCCCAGACATGCCCTGCACAGGGGATTATCTGTAACACCTATAGTAAATAAATGCTTGTTAAAGTTGCCATGTCCTGTGATAGCACTTGCTATATCCTGATCTGCGGCTTGTTCAGTCTCATTAGAACTTTGGTTAAACAACTGTTTATTTCAGGCAGGGCCTCCCTAGCTTGTCTACAGTCTACTAGATTTTTCCAAAGCTGAGCATGTAGATTAGTGAAGTGTCAAATATCTGGGTCTTAATTGTACTACATTCTCCTTCCATTCCTTCCATGCAACCCGCACTGCTGCATAGATTTTGTTCCTGGTGTCTGTTCTAGTACATATTACTTGAATGACTATTATTGTGATTTTTTATCAACAAATTAACATTTACCCTGGTTTGGTTGTTCAGCAAATTAAAACAGTTCTATCGGACTATTAAAATGAGAGAATAGAGTAGAAAGACTTATTATCATTATTTTATATGTGGTAGAGCCGGACTGCAGCTATATTATGGTTGTATCATGGATGGGTCGGCTCGACCGGGGTGGTACTACACTTTCACAGAATGTGTAGTACCACCCACCACCCTGTGTTTTGTTTCAATATCCTCCTACCACAAGCATTATCAGTTCACTTAGAGCGATAAGAGAAGTATTTGTAATGTTCTTAGTGATGATAGCAGTTTGAAGTTAATGTAGGTAATGTAGTTGATGGATGTAGATGGCTTGGAACTGTAGGAGTTTCTTTCTGCCTAGATATCATCCTCTTACCATTTTCTGGCACCAAGCAGCAGTATGTGTCCCAGTCTGAAGGACATCGAGAGCCAGGCTGTGATGCATTACATCTTAGTCCTCAGAGGTAACAATGCATCTGTAGCCATTGCTTGAAATTCGTTGCAGGTGCCTATGGTGCCCATTAGTCACTTACTAGATGGTAAGTTTATTTGTCACTTCAATATTATAAAAAATGATGTTGACAAATTAAAATGTGGTAGCCAATAATCTCTATTACAAACTTATATACACTTATGTATTTGAATACTATTTCATATTTATGAAGATTTTCATTTTTTCAGTTGGATGAGACTGAGGGGCCAATAATTGTCTGTTTCACCTGTCATGCAAGACTCATTCGCTGCAGAAGATTACAACAACAGGCTATTGAGTCAAATGTGGTTCTGGAGCAGTTGCTTTCAGGAGGATCCATGGTATTATCCATTCCATCCATTAAAACCTATAAAAGTCCACTGCTGAACATAGGTCTCACTCATAGATTGCTTCATAGGAGGGATTTTGCCAAATTTGCCACACATGGCAAGTTGGCAACCTTAGTTTATATTAGTCTAAGTTGTCATCAGGAACATGCGGCCGCCCTACCTCTGTTTCTGTTTCCTTCTGTTGCCTCTTACGACACCCATCCCGTGGATAGGTATATAGGATAGTGCAGGGGTCGGCAACCTGCGGCTCGCTAGCCACATACGGCTCTTTGGATGTGAAGCTGTGGCTCTAGTTCCATACGCAAATATTATTTATTTTATAAAAAAAAATTATAAATCAACCCATACTGAGCCATTTGGGGTTGATACTGGATCTCTAGAAATGCAATTGATCGATTTAAAAAGTAAAGCTTTGTGGAGTTCAACAGTGGTAGAGCCACACGGTAGCTTTTGCTGTCGCACGGATGGGCTGGCTCGAACCGGGGTAGTACCACGACCTCACAGAAAACCAGCGTGAAGTAGAGCTTTGCGTTTTGCTTGGTGAGTGCAGGTGGCTGGAGGTCCTTTTTACTGGAAATGAGGCATTCCATCTTAGTCCTCACGGGGTGACAACGCATCTACATTTTGATTTGTAACAAAGGATAGATGTAGATGTCTATGGGCCGCAGCAACCACTTACCATCAGGTGGACTGTGTGCTCGTTTGTCACCCTCATTCTATAAAAAAAAAAAAGTTGGAGGTGCAGAAATGTATGTACGTAACGCAACAAAAATGAACGGCTTTAAAAGAAAGGCTGCGAGTTGAGTTATATTTGACACATGGAATAGTCTTCCAGATTGCTATAGTGAGGTGAAGAAGTTGGCATTTGTAGTGCTGACTATCTTCGGATCGACATATTCGTGCGAGCAAGCATTCTCTTGCATGAATATAATTTAAAGTAAAGTAAGAAGCAAACTAATAATAATAATAATAATAAAGCCATTTATTCAACAGTACGTAATACAATTTCTTAATATCTAAGTCATATAAAATCTACATTGTCTTCTGCTGATTGCCAATCGGCAAAGGCCTCCTCCAACCTTTTCCACTCGTTTCTATCCTTGGCAACCCGGTTCCAAGTCACACCCGCGAATTTGACCAGGTCGTCCTCCCATCTTTGGCGGGGTCTCCCCCTCTTTCTTATGCCATTCCTGGGGTACCATTCTGTGACCTTTCTGCTCCACTTTTCCTTCCCTACTCATATGCCCAGCCCATTTCCACTTTAATTTCCTGACTTTTGTTGCTATGTCCCGAACCTTTGTGTTTTACCTAATGTCTTCTAACCTGACTCGATCCTTTTTCCTGATTCCCATCATGCTTCGCTCCATCGAATACTGGCATATTTTTAATTTCTTACTGTTTAATTTAGTAGGAGCCCATGTTTGACATCCGTACATCAATACAGGAAGAATGCATGTGTTGAATACTTTGGATTTAATGGATATGTGCAGTTCTTTATCTTTCACTATTTCCTTCATGCTCCAATATCTTTTCCATCCGTTAGCTACTCTCCTGTTGATTTCTTTTTCCATGTTGTCTGTGGGTGAGATCATTTGGCCCAAATAGATGTATTCATCAACGTATTCTATCTCACTCTGGCCAACCCTGATGTTTTCATTCTTAGGTCCGTTGGTCATTACTTTCGTTTTCTCCATGTTCATTTTCAATCCCACCGTGTGACTTTCTAATGCCAGATCGTTTGCCATGACATTCAGTTCATGTGGGGTTTTTGCAAAGAGAACGATGTCGTCTGCGAATCTTAAATGTGTTAACCAAGTTCCATCGATACTGATTCCATATCCATCCCAATTTAGTCTTCTGAATATCATTTCAAGGGCCGCAGAAAAAAGTTTTGGGGATAGCGGGTCGCCCTGTCGCACCCCTTTTTGTATGCTAAATGGTTCTCCTTTCTTTTCTAACTGTATGCATGCTGTACTTTTCTTGTATATCTCTCTCAGTATCCTTATGTACTTGCTTTCGATACCTTGTTCTTTTAGGGCCTGCCATATCTTATTGTGAAATAAAGAGTCGAAAGCCTTGCTGTAGTCTATATATGCCATGTAATATAATTGGTTGTATTCATGGGATTTTTCTATAATCTGCCTCATAACATGTATGTGGTCCAATACTGAGTACCCTCTTCGAAAACCTGCTTGCTCGTTTGGTTGGTTGTCGTCTAATTTTCTTTCGAGTCTTCTTAGCAGTATTTTCGCAAATATTTTGTATAAGTTGGACATAAGGCTGATCGGGCGGTAATTACCTATATTAAGTTTATCACCCTTTTTATATAACAATACTATATTAGATTGCGTCCATTGTATCGGGATAACTTCATTTGCGAAAATTTCATTAAATAGTTTCGTGATAACTGGTAACAGGACATTTTTTGCCATTAATAGGATTTCATTTTCAATGCCATCTGGCCCTGGGGCTTTGTCTTTACTTTGGGACTGTAATGCTACTTCTACCTCTCGTTGCAGTATATAGGGTATGCTCTCATCCTCATCATCGTTTAGTACTATTACTTCGCCAGGTTCTTCTTGTGTGTTCTCATATAATTGTTTATAGTATGATGTAGCAATATCTTTTATGTCTGATCTTCTATTTTGTTCTATTCCTTTCTCATTTCTAACTTTTGTGACCCAATCTTTTGATTCTGACAGTTCTTTATATGCTTTTTTTGTTCCTCCTGTTCTAATGATTTGCTCTTCTATTTTTTTTCTTCTGTTTTGTTTTCTATCCCTTCTCATACTCTGTTTTATATCTTTACTCAGCTCTGATATGCGTTTTCTACGATTCTCTGTCTCTGGAACTGATTACTTGTTTCCTTGCTTCGAGTAGATTTTTTGTTTTTATTGATAAATAGCTTTTCTTCTTTTCTTTATTAGTGCAGGTACTTTTTGCTAGTTTGATTGAAGTCTCAAACCAGTCGTATTTCTGTTGGATATCTAGGTTCTTGGTTTCTTTCTCAAAGTCTGCAAATCTTTCGGTCAGTTTATTTGCAGCTTCTTTTAGGTTTTGAATACTCAACTTACCAACAAAGTGCCTCCTGGGTCTTTGTGTCTTTATATGTCGTAGTGTGAGATCTGCCCTGACCATTCTATGGTTCGTGTTGAAATTAAATTTGTTCACAACATTTAAATCGGTGAAACACATTGCTTTGTTGGTGAGAACAAAGTCAATCTCATTTTTGTATTTGCCTCCTGGTGATACCCATGTCCATTTCCTTGAACCTTTCTTTTTAAATTTGCTGTTTAGAATATAGAGGTTGTTTTCGAAAGACATATTAATGAGTCTTTCTCCATTTTTGCTTCGTCGAGTTCCATATGTAAAAGGTCCGAGAACACGTCTTTCTTCTGGCAAGCTTTCACCTGTCTGGCCGTTGAAGTCTCCCATCACTATTAAGTTTTTGTGCATATGTCTCTCTATAGTACTGTTTAGATTCTCATAGAATTCTTCAATTGTCTTTTTGTCTGCTTGTTCAGTTGGAGAGTACACTTGCACAATAGACCACATATCTTCGTAATTGGGTAATTTTATATTTAGCACTGCTAAACGGTCCGAAATTCCTATGAACTCGTCAACATATTGTATCATGTGCTTTTTGAGAATAAATCCTACCCCATTTTGGCCTTCTTTTTCGCCTATGTGATATAGAAGGAAGTCCTCGTATTCTTGTATGTTTTCTCCAGCTCGTCTTACTTCACTCAGACCCAGAATGTCCCATTTGATATCATTTAGTGCTTTACTTAGTTCTGTTAGACTCTCGTCCGACTTTAGGGTTAGAACATTAAGTGCTGCAATTTGGATACTTTCTTTAAAGGGGGCATTACATTTATCTTTGTTGTTAATGTTGTTGTTTTCTAGTGTATGTTTGTTTAGAAGTGTATGTTTGTTTGGTTTTTTTGAGGTTGGTGGGTGGTGGTCTAATTCCCCACGGGGACCAGCCGGGTTGGGGAATGTTAATTTAGTTTTGGTGGTATTCGTTGTTTTACTGTTTTCATTTCGACTACCGCCTATTTCTAGTTTTTTGATGTCTCCTCTATATTCGCTTTCGATTGGCTTCTCATTCTTTCTGCTGGGTTGATTCTCGACATTTTAGCAAGTTGGTATAACTTGGGTTCTCCAGGGGCTTTGCTGAAGTTGTCCGGGGGAGTAGAAGGTGGGGTGGATTGGGCTCTCTTCCTCTTTTCAGGTTCCATTTTGTCTCGTATTATTAGTTTGCCATTCCTTATTATTGCATACTTTCCAGATGCTCTGGCTTCCTTCATTTTTGGGATAAGAGCCTTTCTTTCTTCCAGTTCCTCTTTAGACAGATCTTCTGTTACGTAGACTCCTTCTTAGAATTTTTTCTTCATTTCCAAGATTTCGTTTCTTCTCCATGTTAGGGTACATGAAATTTTTATAGGTCTTATCTTGCCTTCTGTCTTTTTCCCAACTCTGTATATGCTGCTTAGTTCCCATTCATCCCAGTCGTGTTTCTCTTTCTCCGCTTGTTCTGTTGTGCAGGGAACGTTGAATAGTTCTATTACAGTATTCATTAATTCTAGATTGTTATTTTCAGTTTCTTCAACCCCGTGCAGTAAGACATTATTTTTCCTCGTTTCAAGTTCCAGATATTTTACTTTCGATCTTAGTAGCAAAATCTCAGCCTTCATAGCTTCGTTTTCCTTTTTTATTGGTAACAGTTGCTCTTCAATAGTTTTGCTGATAGTCTCGGTTATGGTTTGGGTTTGTTTATCATTTTGTTTTTCAATCTCTTCCTTTATAGTGGCCAACAGCATTTTTGTTTGTTCGTCCATACTTGGTACCGATTTTCTACCAAATTGGTAGGTTTTGGCTTGACCTGGCAACTTTTGAGGGTTTTGACAGTAGTTGGACTTCCAATTTTTGTCTATGGTTTTTAATAACTTCAATAATTTTGCAAACTTTCGATGGTTATTTCACTGTACTTAGCACTTCCCACGAAAGGATTATTAGTTTAAATTTATCAATACTGTTTGTTCGATATTTTTAGTGCACTTTTTTTCCGATCGGTCACTTTTGTACTATTGTTACTAATTAAAATGCGGAGACGATCACTACGTAATGTTCAGTTTGACAGTTGTCAAGCAAACTAACAAATGAAAATTCAGATTCGTGTTTAAAACTTAAAACAACAAGTTATTTAAGCCAAATTTATCCAAACTTTCTAAAACCATGCAAAGCCAAAACTCCCATTGAATTTGTTTGCTCAATTGTTTGTACTTGAAGTATAAGTTAGTGTTGTGAGACTTACAATGTAAATAAATGTTTGTTTTAATTTTTTACTTAAATAATAAGTGATTATCTAATAATACCATATAAAGTTGCCGACCCTGTGATAGTGGATATTCTTACACCGTCACTGCACAATCCACTTTTCTATGCTGCTTCCCATTGCTATATGGGAGAATGTTTCTAGTGTTCAAAGTTAAGTTTGTCCTTCAATCCAACTTACTTTTGTTAGAGCAATAGTCCTTATTTTTACAAAACAATTATCAAACTGTTTATACTGTTATATATTACCCTATTGTATATAAACAAATCTCAATAAACAAAGATAAATCTTTGTCAATTTACAGCTTTCGTTAATCTGAATCCAAAAGTTGTTGAGACACGATTCTCGGGATAGATGAACTATGTACATTCTTATTTAAGTTTACGCTGAACCCTCACTTTTGTCCGGTGTTTATTATTATTTGAAGTTGTTGTCAGGAAGATGCTGCCCCCCGATCTCCTGTTTAAGTTTCCCTCTGCCCCTTTTTACGACATCTGCGGGATGGCAGGGGGTAGTATGGGTTCTCCTACTCCACCACTATAGTGGCTTTTTCTCTCATTTGAAAAAATTATTTCCTTTCAGTCAATACCAAAACCGCATAAGGTTAGAGGTGAGATTAAATTCACGCCAATTTATCATATAGACATCTGGTCTGTAGAGTGTGATATAGACAATGATTGCAAGGACGAAATTTTTTGCCTTGATGCCGTTAAAGTTGAGGAAGAGATTTTCGAATATGAGAATTCCAAATTTGAAGAAAATGAGAAGCATGAAACAGGTAAGATATACCCCTTTTCTTGATATTATTAAAATAAGGTACAATTTATCTTATGGCAAGTGGTTACTGTAGCCCGTAGACACAAAATAAAGAGGGCTTCATGTGTAATGTACTGATTTACTGATTTGCCTTTGTCTAAATTCAAAGTGCATGTCAAAAGCACAAAGATACATACTGGTAAGCAACCAATTATCTTTGCCATCTTCTTAGTGTCAGTACTAGGTGGTGTGACTCCATGTTTGCCTAGGAGTTGATCTATTTGTGCCTGCCCAGATGGACTCCTCCCTCCTCCTCTTACCTATTTCTGCCGTCAAATAGCAGTGCGTGCACTGCTGTGTTCCATTCTGATGGGTATAGATTCAGAATAATCACAGGCTGTGGGTCATTCCATTTTAGTTGTGGTAGAGCCATGCTGCAGCTATATTAGTAGTATAGTTATAGCACAAATGGGTCAGCTCGACCGGGGAAAGACCACGCTTTCACAGAATACCAGCGTAAAATAGCAGCTTAACACTGCTGTGTTTCGTATGGTGATTGTAGAGAACGGGATACCCTTTTTACTGGAAAAGAGGCATTCCAATGTAGTCCTCATGGGTGACAATGCATCTGCATTTTGATTCTTTATTTAGGACAGATGTAGATGTCTATGGGTCACAGTGACCATTTACCATCGTGTGGACTGTGTGCTCGTTTTTCACCCTATCCTATAAAAATTAAAATGAAAAGATGAGCGCATTGCATCATTAGATCTTCATCATTACAGCCTTCACAAGTCCACTGCTGAACATAGGTCTCACCCACAGAATGCCACAAAGCACAGGAATCTATCGCTTTCCTGCATTTCTTACCAGGTCATCATTCCATCTAATGGAGAGCCGCCCTACACTTTGTCTACTGGTACGAGGCTGCCACTCGTAAAACTTCCTCATTCATTGTCATTTCTTCAAGCTATATGGCCGGAATTTCAAATTTCAAAGAATTAATTCAGCATTTGAAACCATGATGTTGAAAGTAACTACAACAGAAGTGAGATGACGGGCCCGTGCTTGTGTTAGTAATCGCATCAATTATTTTGAGCATCAACAAATAAATAATTAGAATTTTTATTAGTCTGCCTAAAAATTTAAATTTTCTACCTCAATCTGGTTTTAGGGGACAATTGAAAAATTTGTAACAAATGCGTGTAAGTTATACCTCAAATGAAAGAGTAATAAGCAAGCATGTTTTCAAAAAGGTTCTAACAATAAATTAAAGTACCATCAGTTTTTTTTAACGTAGTGTCAAAAATGTTTATTATTTAAAATGTTAATTATGTTTCTTTAAATCGTAGAAAATTTTCGTGAACTTAGTGTCTGTACAAAACTATGTCTGATGACACAGATGCTGAGACTATGTTTTCTTAGATTTCTTATTCATTACTTAAATTAAAAAAAAACGGACGTTAATTAAATTGGCAATTATTAGCAATTAACTGTAAAAATTTTAGTTTTATCACCAAAAACAAAAAGTATAGTCAGACTGTCTAAAATAATTATGGCCTAAATGATCTTCTTCAATCAACAAGTCAATCTTCCAGTCATTCTGTATAATGCTTGTCCCGTGTGCGATTTGAAGCATCTATACTAGAACATGGTGAGAAGAACGTCGTCATTATCATTCGAATTTAGTTTCTCTACCATTCTTTCCCTCCAAAAATGAATATGATACACATTATTAAAAGTAAAATACTTTATATCTAGCAACATTGTATAATTATGTAATTTTATAATTTATCTATTTCTCCCTGGTTGACTGATAGAGAATGCGTTTAAGGTGTCTTACAATAAAAAGTTTTACTTATAATAAATTAAATGTTCAATTCGTGTGTATTTCAGAACCATACATCATACCGACAAATCATTTTTCAAAAGCGTCTGAGAGCAAGATTAAATCTAATTCTACTGATTGTAACATTAACGATGTTCGTAAAGGAAACCTTGATTTAGAAAGCCCTACTATTAAATCAAAGCCTAAAGTCAAAAAAGATAATCAACCAATTAATAAAAAAGGAAAGCATCCTGCAAATATTATGAGAAAGAAAATATTGAAACAAAAGAGTGTAAATATACTTACGAAAAAACCGTCAGGGGCATCAACAAAATACATTTTTGAATGTTATAGTTGTAGCAAAAAATTTTCAACAAAAGACATTCTCGCCAAACACATTTCATACAGTCATAAGACGCAAAAGAACCAAAAGAACACCACTGCAGTTCGGACACAAGTTGAACAAACTCCAGTACCACAAGTAACGAAAATATTTAATTGTGATATTTGCGAATTTAAAACAACTCAAAAAGGTCGCATTTTGGCACATCTTAAAGCGCACGTCGCTGAACAAGTGTACTGTTGTAATAATTGTGATTATAAATGTATTAGAAAAGATCATTTGCAGAGACATATGAAAATACATACTGGAGAAAAACCTTTTTCATGTAATATCTGTGAATATAAATGTATAGAAAAAAGTTATTTGCAAAGGCATATGAAAAAACATACTGGAGAAAAACCTTTTTCGTGTCATATCTGTGGATATAAATGTATTGATAAAAGTAATTTGTGGTATCATATGAAAATTCATACTGGAGAAAAACCTTTTTCGTGTCATATCTGTAAATATCAATGTATTCAAAAAAGTAGTTTGCAATCACATATGAAAATACATACTGGAGAAAAACCTTTTTCGTGTCATATGTGTAAATATCAGTGCATTCAAAAAAGTGATTTGCAAACACATATGAAAATACATACTGGAGAAAAACCTTTTTCGTGTCACATCTGTAAATATCAATGCATTCGAAAAAGTCAATTGCAATCACATATAAAAATACATACTGGAGAAAAACCTTTTTCATGTAATATCTGTGAATATAAATGTATAGAGAAAAGTAGTTTGCAAAGGCATATGAAAATACATACTGGAGAAAAACCTTTTTCGTGTCATATCTGTGAATATAAATGTATAGAGAAAAGTAGTTTGCAAAGGCATATGAAAATACATACTGGAGAAAAACCTTTTTCTTGTCATATGTGTAAATATCAGTGTATTCAAAAAAGTAGTTTGCAAACACATATGAAAATACATACTGGAGAAAAACCTTTTTCGTGTCATATCTGTAAATATCAATGTATTCACAAAAGTAGTTTGCAAACACATATGAAAATACATACTGGAGAAAAACCTTTTTCGTGTCATATCTGTAAATATCAATGTATTCGAAAAAGTAATTTGCAAGCACATATGAAAATACATACTGGAGAAAAACCTTTTTCGTGTCATATCTGTAAATATCAATGTATTCGAAAAAGTCATTTGCAAAGGCATATGAAAACACACACTTGAGCAGAACCTTTTTTGTGAGAGATCTGGTAAAATATGTACAATATTATGTAAACGTATTTTATATAAATATAAAAGTATACTAGATAAAAATCCATTTGTCATGAGTTCCTTATGTAACTGTAGAACGAGTAGAAAAACCTTTCCGTGTCATATGTGCTAATTGAAACTGCATTTATTCTGAAGAAGCTAATTCAAAAACCAAAGAAGCAACCAAGTGAAATCTAACCTTGAAATATGTACCGAGTGGTTAGTGGAAACAGACCGGACCTTCATGTTTTTTTTTTAAATTTTATTTAAATCATACTAGTTTGTTTTTATTTATTCGTTTCGACATTTATCGTTACCGTTACAACCTATAAAAGTCCGCTGCTGAACATAGGCCTCCCCCACGGATTGACTCATGGGGGGATATTTGCCATAGTTGCCATGCAGGTGGATTGGCAACCGCGGTTTTTTATTTTTATTTGTTATTAGGAAGACGCTGCTGCCCATCTGGTTTATTTCCTCCGTCGCCTAGATATAATATATAGATATAGATATAATATTGTAACGCACGCACCCTGAAGACTGACGAGAAGATCCTGGAGCTGGAAGAAGAGATAGACAAATTGCGCTGGATTATCCGAAGTCCGAAGAGAGGGGGAGGACACGGTAATCCCCGAATCCGGCAATTTGTTCTATCACCGGGAGGGCGACCATCTGTCCCAAGGAGGTGTCGGATTTATCGTCCACAAGTCTCTCGTTAACAACGTTGTAAAGATCGGGAGTGTGTCGACGAGGGTTGCGTACCTTATACTCAGAATCACCAACCGGTATTCGCTGAAGGTCATACAGGTTTACGCACCAACCTCGGCACACCCCTATGAGGAGGTGGAGGAAATGTATGAGGATATATCTAGAGCCATGCATTCCTTCAAAACCCACTATACGGTGTTAATGGGAGACTTCAACGCAAAACTAGGCACAAGAGAGAACGGTGAGCTGAAGGTAGGGAATTTCGGATTAGTGCTACGGAACCCAAGGGGCCAGCAGCTGGCCGACTTCATGGAGAAAGAGGGACACTTTATGATGAACTCTTTCTTCCAGAAGCGGCCCGACAGGAAGTGGACCTGGTCGAGCCCCAACGGTTCGACAAAAAAGAGATTGACTTTATTATGAAGACCAGACGACAACTGTTCAGTGATGTCTCAGTGATCTTGAGGGTGAAAACCGGCAGCGATCACCGAATGGTGAGAGGCAGGCTGAACCTTAACGTTAAGTTGGAGATGTCACGTCATTCCAAAATCCCGAAAACTTTCAGCTCGAGCTACGAAACCGTTTTCAGTGCCTAGAAGACTGCAATGAAGTGGACGATATGAATGACAAGCTCGTGGAAACTGTCCATGCGGTCGGAGCTAAGTTCTGCAAGACCCGCCGCAGAAGAACACAAAAACTCTCCGATCACACTCTTAATCTCATGGCTGTTAGACGGGAGATGAAGCTAGGTTCTTCAACAGATTTGACAGCATACAGGCAACTAAACAGACAGATCTCCAAATGCATGCAGCGGGGTCTGCCAGAAAGAGCCAACTGTCAAAACTGAAGACAGAATGTGGCAGCATCGTTTCCGGGGCACTTGAGATTTTGGGTGAGATTGAGAGGTTCTATGGGCAGCTGTACACATGATCGTTGGAGCCACACGCGAGTGTGAGTAACGATCCAAGAGCGAGTCTTATCCGACACTATTCCGAAGATATCCCGGACGTCAGTCTGAGCGAGATTAGAATAGCTCTCCAGCACCTTAAAAACGGCAAGGCCTTAGGCGAAGACAGTCTGAGCGAGATTAGAATAGCTCTTCAGCACCTTAAAAACGGCAAGGCCTTAGGCGAAGATGGAATTACAGCGGAGCTTCTGAAAGCGCTTTTATACGTGGTAGAGCCATGCTGCAGCTATATTAGTAGTATAGTTGTAGCACGAATGGGTCGGCTCGACCGGGGAAGGACCACGCTCTCACAGAATACCAGCGTAAAATAGCAGCTTAACGCTGCTGTGTTTCGTATGTTGAGTGTAGAGAACCGGAGACCCTTTTTACTGGAAACGAGGCATTACATCTTAGTCCTCACGGGTGTCAACGCATCTGCATTTTGATTTTTAATCGAAGATAGATGTAGATGTCTGTGGGCCACAGCAACCACTTACCATCAGGTGGACTGCGTGCTCGTTTGTCACCTTTACCCTATAAAAAAATGCGGGTGGAAAACAGGTACTTAAGTCCTTCAGAAGCTCTTTAATTCTGTCCTCCATGGTGGCATTACACCGGAGGCGTGGAGCAGAAGTGCGGTGGTCTTGTTCTTCAAGAAAGGTGACAACGTTCTCTTGAAGAACTACAAACCGATTTCCCTTCTGAGCCGCGTCTACGTGCTGTTTTCGAGAGTCATTACGAATCGTCTCGCGCGCAGACTTGACGACTTCCAGCCTCTCGAACAAGCCGGTTTCCGACAAGGCTTTAACACCATAGACCACATACATGCCCTTCGGCAAATTGTACAGAAGTCCGAAGAATATAATTTGCCACTATGTCTGGCGTATGTGGACTATGAGAACGCCTTTGATTCCGTCGAAATTTGGGCGGTGCTGAAGTCCCTTCAGCGATGTCAAGTTGACTGTCGGTATATCGAAGTGCTGAAGTGTTTGTACTAGTGTTGCCCAAATGCAAGAACAAGACGAGACTTAGCAAGTCTTGGTCTTGGTCTTGCGCCAATACACCTGGTCTTGGTCTTGGTATTGCGCTCCGAGTCTTGGTCTTGGTCTTGGTCTTGCAGCAAGAGTCTCGCAAGTCTCGCAATGACCTATTAGCCTATTACTATTTATTAAACGTTACTTTAGATCTTAGAACAACTTAACAGAGTAGGTACATATTGAGCTTGAATTAACATAGCCATAGTAAAGACCAACCATATTAATAAATGTCTAAACATTTAATGAGATATTCGAAAAATCAACTGACACCGGGTGGGGTTTGAACCTACGACCTAAGCGATCCGTGCCGATGCTCTAACCAACTGAGCTATCTACCGTGTCCCACAGCCACGGGCGTCAGTTTCTTAATAAACGTTTACATTTAATAAGCTTACATGTGCTAAAACATGGTTAAACATATATATAAAAACAAATTAATGGCAATAACTACACTGTATTTTAAATAACATTATCTCTCTAGAAAGAGATTGATGGACCCTCAGCATATATGAAATGGAATAAAAAAGTTATACAATATACAATTTATTTAAATAAAAAATAAAATACGATGCAAATTAAATTACTTCACAGTATGTACACAACAGCTTTCACATTACTGTTACTTTATATTTATTCTTTTGACAAAGCATTAATACAAAGTAACCATCTGGCTGACTCATCACTTAACCTATTTCTATGTTTTCTAATTACTAATGATGCATTAGAAAATAATTTCTCAACAGGTACTGAAGTTGCAGGTATTAAAAGAAAATCACGGGCCATCTTCGATAAAATCGGATATTTTGTCTCATGCGTCCTCCAACAGTCTAAAATGTCTTCCGAGATGACGGCTCTGGGTTTACCTAGGTGCCCCTTCAACTCCTTAATAACTAAGTCTTGAAGACAACATCCAGATCCATTTTTACACATTTCAAGTGTTTTAAAAGTGCTATGGTGTCAACCATATTTATCAAATGTGTGACGACATATTCGAGCACTTTGTGTTTTAAAAACACACACTTGCAAAAGTCGAGATCTGCAGTGAACTTACTGAACATGTTTATCTTTTAGGTAATAATAATAACAATAATAGTAAGTAATTATTATAAATCCATATAGTTAATTTTATAATAATTACTTACTAGAATAAATTATTATGATACCTACCTATTATCTAATTACAATAATTCTTGCGAGATCAGGATAATGTATTCGTGTCCATTCTGAGCACCCGGAAACTTATTTTATTCTTTGGAACATGTACTCTGTGGCGGCAATCAAACAGTGTCAAATGTAGTGCGTGTGGCGCGGCGGCGACGATTATGCGATATCAATAGTAGCCGCCGGCACGTGTATCTTGACCTTGTACTTAAGAATAGCTGCACAATTTCTTTGACAGGTCAGTATCCGACCTTTGATGACGCCGACAACTAGACGCCGCGCACTATCAAAGTGCCGATGGTCAAAACTAGGGATGCACTCTTTTTTCTTTTAATGGATATTTTCATTCGCTATGTATATTTATGGTATTGTTCGTAATGCGCATAAGTCCAATTTTCCAATTTTATTTTCATTATATTTTTTGCGTCTCATAAGAGTCCCTAAGCGTATACCCGAACTCCTATACTCCCTGAAACGACACTTAGTCCTAACTGCAAGACGCAAGAGTCTCGCAAGCTAAGTCTTGTTCTTGCGCAAATCTTGCACAGTCAGTCTTGGTCTTGGTCTTGCTAAAAAGAGGCGGTCTTGTTCTTGGTCTTGGTCTTCCAAAAATGCAAGAACAAGACCAAGACTGCAAGACCAAGACCGATTTTGGGCAACAGTAGTTTGTACAGTGGGGCTACGATGCCTGTCCGAGTACAGATCCAGAGTACGAAACCTATCCAATTGCAAGACAGGGTGACCGCTGCATTGGAAGACGTTTTCAAGCTTCTGGACTGGAAAGGATACGGTATTAACATCAATGGCGAGTACATCACTCACCTTCGATTTGCCGACGATATAGTCCTTATAGCAGAACCGCTGTAGGACCTAAGCACTATGCTCAATGACCTCAATAGTGTTTCCCAACGGATAGATCTTAAGATGAACATGGACAAAACAAAGATCATGTTTAATGTCCATGTCACACCTATGCCGGTAGTTGTTGGGAGCACTAATCTCGAAGTTGTTGACAAGTATGTTTACCTGGGACAAATAGTCCGACTACGTAAGTCCACCTTCGACCGAGAGGTCAATCGACGGATTCAACTCGGTTGGGCAGCGTTCGGCAAATTACGGCACACTTCTCGTCAGGTATACCTCAAAACTTGAAAACGAGACTGTACAATCAGTGCGTGTTGCCCGTGATGACCTATGGTACTGAGACGTGCTCCTTCACTGCTGGCCGGATGAGGAAGCTCAAAGTCACTCAGCGAGCTATGGAGAGGGCTATGCTCGGAGTTTCTCTGCGTGATAAACTTAGAAATTATATATTTTTATTTTATGGCTTTAATAAAAATAATGTTATTTTGTCAGCAAACCACACACGTTTTTATTGTTTTCTTGCAATGCCGTCCATCCAAAGGTTGTCTGGAAGAGATCGCTCTTAGCGATAAGACCGCCCATTGTACCACATTTCTTTTTCTTACTTTTTAGTAATATTTTTGTAATTTTTTGGCGTACAATAAAGTGTTATCTATCTATCCGCAGTAGAATTAGAGTGACCGACATAGCGCAACGGATTAGTAAGCTGAAGTGACAATGGGCCGGCCATATAGCTCGAAGAACCGACAGCCGATGGGGAAAAAAGGTACTCGAGTGGCAACTTCGGTCCGGCGTACGAAGTGTAGGGCGTCCCCCCACTAGATGGAATGACGACCTGGTAAGACATACAGGAAGTCGATAGATGCAGGTGGCTCAGGACCGTGTTTTGTGGCATTCCTTGGGGGAGGCCTATGTTCAGCAGTGGACTTGTGAAGGGCTGTAATGATGATGATGATGATAGATATAAGAATATCCACTACCCCTTATCATCCCGTGTGTGTCGTAGAGGCGACAGCAAGAAACAAATCAGAAGACGTGCAGCAGCATATTCCTACTAAAATAAAAAAAAATTGTGTTGCCAAGCGTGGCAACTATGGCAAATATCCCCGTATGAGGCAACATATGCGGGAGGCCTATGTTCAGCAGTCGACTTTAATAGGCGCTAACAATAACAAAATAAGCGTCGTAACGAAAAGAAGGATAAACATTAGCAATCAATTAAATAAAAAAAAACATGGTCTGGTCTGTTTCCACTAACCTCCAACTTGTTTCATATTTTAAAGTTCAATTTTTTGGTTTTTGAATCAGCTTCTTCAGAATAAATGCAGTTTCAATTAGCACAATACAAGGCACGTAAAGGTTTTTTTACTCGATCTATTATTCCGTACATGATGGCTTTTGTAGTCGAGTTATTAATTCATTTCATATTTACACTGTAAAATGTCCAGACTGAATTCGGAGTGAAACTGAAACATTAAACTCCTGCCGTGGCAGCTAACTATAAATTAAAGTGAAAGAAACTTACTTCACTACTATTTTTTTTTATTTCAGGTTTACTTTGATCTTATAGATTATCTTACGCTAATGAAGGAAATGTTTAAGTACTGTAAGGCAGTTTTCTTGCAGAGGCTTTGTTTAGTTAGGTGTTGTTGTAAAGTGAAATGTATCTTCACGATTGTTTGAACTTTTTGTTAAATTCTATATAAGTCAAAGACTTGTATACTACTCGAGCGGCAATTCAGAATAAAAACCGTGTGACAGCTGTGGATCGCGGGTAGCCGGCACGGTAAATATGCTGGTTACGGTGGCAATCATGGCAACGGCGGGGCAGGGGGTGTTAAGGATCTCCGGTGGAGCTTTGGTTGCCAACTAAGACGACTCCACCTGGCTACATTTAACGCACGTACCCTGACGACTGACGAGGAGATCCTGGAGCTGGAAGAAGAGATAGATAAGTTGCGCTGCAATATTATAGGATTATCTGAGGTCCGAGAGGGGAAGAAAGAAAAATGAGGCCTTATCATTTATATGTCATTTATTCAGAAGAAAAACCTATACATAATATACACATTCGTTTTATTAAACTATTCATTTATATTTATTTCTGGAATACATTCATAACTATGAACTTAACTACTAAGCCATAGCATAAAATAAATTTTCCCGTTAATCGGGTAATAGTAAAGCTGTGGGATATACAATAATTTTTCAACCAACCCATAACCAAAAGAGCAATGGCAGAAAAATTGTTGACAAATATTATAGCGTCTAGAAATAAGTTATATATAAAATGAGTTTTATTATTTTTCTATGATTTTTCAAATAAAAATGTATTTTAATTAAAGCCACAGAAAAAAACAAACATTTTTGGGAATATCAAATGACTGAAATCATTTTACTCTATTCAAATGTTGCCATTTAGTATATTCCTACTATTTTCGTATACACTTTGTAACACTACCAACACAACACACAAAATATTTTTATATTATATTATTATAAGTAATAAATGTACTATCAGTAATAACAAAAATAAAGGTAATATGGCGCTGAGAATAAGTCTCTTACAAAGAATTTCCTACAATAATACATTATCTCAATCATAGACTTAGCATCTAATTCATAGTACATTCTAAATCTATGATCTCAATCATAGTACTATGTAACAATTCCATTTAATGTTATGCCAACACTAGCTAAAATAAAATGTCACTGTTTTTTACTACTACTGGCTTTACGGCTCTGGGTTCTAGCCCTTCTGAGAATGTCACTATGGTACAAAAGCCCTGGAGTCATGCCAGAAATATACATTTATAATATGCGAATATATAATAGAGATACAATAATCTAAAAACTCTCAATTATGTATTAAGCTAACATCAAACAAACACATGAAGCATGACTTTTTTCAAGTGACATAGGACATAACCTAAAAAGGTTCAAATGTAAATATCTTTTTTTTGACGCCTCAGTACAAAATTCTTTGACAGAGTTATTAAGGGACTGACGCTTAACATTTTAAGATATTTTTGGTATGTAGACGCCACAATTTCTTCTCAACTAATTTTATGTATGAAAGTCTGCCATTGCTCTTTGTTTTCACGAACGCAACAGACCCATAGCTAGGGGGCCCAGTTATAGTTACCGGTTTTATCGGAAATGATATATATTAACCCTTTCACCGCCGCGCTTTAGTTGCCGTGGAGTGTCTCCAGCGCCAGGAACTTTTATTTATTATTTTGCATAGTGTTGGAACAACCATTTATCGATAAATGAAACAAAGTTTTAAAAATTATAGATTATTATTTATTTTAATCAAAATAACATTCTTCTTATTGGGTATTATAACTAGCTTTAATCAGTATTAATTTTCATTAATCACATTGCACTTAATCAGCGTTAATTCTCTTCTTAAAACTAATCAATATTCAGGAGATGGGCATGGACCTTGATCTAATATATGTAGCTCGTTCCGAGCGTTATATATCAAATTTATTATGTCCTTATACACTTGCGATCGAATCTCGTATGGGACTGACTCCATTTCAAATGCAATTAATGTACCAAAATGCTCATTTCGAGGATCTTCTGGTCTTTGATTAAAGAATCTTGAAGCGGGCAAACTTATATAAGCTGTGTAGTCATCTTTTTCCGATTTCACATAGCATATGTAATGATTTTCGGTCTGCGTTGATCTACCATTTTTGGAAAGTTTTCTTTTTATTTTCTTTTTCGGTCGAATAGATGGTGGCGATTCATCACTTTTTTACATGATGATTCTACCGACCCCCCACCCCAGCCTGCAAAATAATGATATTTGTAATAAAAAAAATACTAGTCGACGTATTTTTAATAGCACATTACGATTATACTTGTATTTGTAATTGCACACTCTCCAACTTTTTATAAAAGATCAAAAAGTAAATTATGGTTTTTACTAGTACTGCAATATCGATATCTCCGTAAATAAAGTTTTTTTCTAATTGCACAGAGTGCCAAAAAATTGCACATATCTCGATTGTAATTGCACAATAACGTATTGTTATTGCACATAGTTCATCATCATCATCATTACAGCCCTTCACAAGTCCACTGCTGAACATAGGCCTCCCCCAAAGAATGCCACAAAGCACGGTCCTGAGCCACCTGCATCCATCGACTTCCTGCATGTCTTACCAGGTCGTCACTCCATCTCGTGGGGGGACGCCCTACACTTCGCCTACCGGTACGAGGCTGCCACTCGAGAACCTTTTTTCCCCATCGGTTGTCGGTTCTTCGAGCTATATGGCCGGCCCACTGCCACTTCAGCTTACTAATCCGTTGGGCTATGTCGGTTACTCTGTTTCTACTGCGGATATCCTCATTCCTAAGTTTATCACGCAGAGAAACTCCGAGCATAGCCCTCTCCATAGCTCGCTGAGCGACCTTGAGCTTCCTCATACGGCCAGCAGTGAAGGACCACGTCTCAGTTCCATAAGTCATCACTGGCAACACGCACTGGTTGTACAATTTCGTTTTCAGGTTTTGAGGTATGTCTGACGAGAAGATGTGTCGTAGCTTCCCGAACGCTGCCCAGCCGAGTTGAATCCGTCGATTGACCTCTCGGTTGAAGTTGGACTTACCTAGTCGGACTATTTGTCCCAGGTAAACATACTCGTCAACAACTTTGAGCTTAGTGCTCCCAACAACTACCGGCATAGGTGTGACATGGACATTGAACATGATCTTTGTTTTGTCCATGTTCATCTTAAGACCTATCCGTTGGGAAACACTATCGAGGTCATTGAGCATAGTGCTTAGTTCCTCCAGCGATTCTGCCATAAGGACTATATCGTCGGCAAATCGAAGGTGAGTGATGTACTCGCCATTGATGTTGATACCGTATCCTTTCCAGTCCAGAAGCTTGAAAACGTCTTCCAATGCAGCGGTGAAGAGTTTCGGGGATATGACGTCACCCTGTCTTACACCTCTCTGCAATTGGATAGGTTTCGTACTCTGGTTCTGTACTCGGATAGCCATCGTAGCCCTACTGTACAAGCACTTCAACACTTCGATATACCGACAGTCAACTTGGCACCGCTGAAGGGACTGCAGCACCGCCCAACTTTCGACGGAATCAAAGGCTTTCTCATAGTCCACATACGCCAGACATAGTGGCAAATTGTACTCTTCGGACTTCTGTACAATTTGCCGAAGGGTATGTATGTGGTCTATGGTGCTAAAGCCCTTTCGGAAACCGGCTTGTTCGGGAGGCTGGAAGTCGTCAAGTCTGCGCGCGAGACGATTCGTAATGACTCTCGAAAACAGCACGTAGACGCGGCTCAGAAGGGAAATCGGTCTGTAGTTCTTCAAGAGAGCGTTGTCACCTTTCTTGAAGAACAAGACCACCGCACTTCTGCTCCACGCCTCCGGTGTAATGCCACCATGGAGGACGGAATTAAAGAGCTTCTGAAGGACTTCAAGTACCGGTCTTCCACCCGCTTTCAGAAGCTCCGCTGTAATTCCATCCTCGCCTGTGGCCTTACCGTTTTTAAGGTGCTGGAGAGCCATTCTAATCTCGCTCAGACTGATGTTACAGCAAAGACTGCTATCTCTTGGAATATATGTTTTATTGTACATAGTAGGGGATAACCATGATATAGTATTATTTGCAGATGACACTTCTTTAATTTTCAAATTAAGTCGACAGTTACTAAAATATGACGAAGTAAATAATGCTATATCTAAATTAGTAAATTGGTTCGATGTTAATAATTTGCATTTAAATGGCACTAAAACAAAATGTATGAAATTCGTGACTCCAAATGTCAAACAATTAAATACTAATGTAATTTTAAATGGGGAGAAACTGAGTCTTGTAGATACCACCATTTTTCTTGGAATCACACTAGACGCGAAGCTTCAATGGAGCCCCCATATATCAAAACTAGCAAGCAGACTTAGTTCTGCAGCATATGCTGTAAAAAAGATTAGAAGTCTAACCAGTGTTGAAACAGCTAGACTAGTTTACTTCAGCTACTTCCATAGCATAATGTCGTATGGTATTTTGCTATGGGGACACGCAGCTGACACAGAAATTATATTTGTTTTGCAGAAGAGGGCCATAAGAGCAATTTACGATTTAAAGCCTAAAGAGTCGCTGCGACAAAAATTTAAGGAAATTAATATATTAACTTTGGCCTCTCAATACATTTATGAAAATTTAATGTACGTACACAAAAATAAAAGTAGTAGTAAGTATATTCATTCTGTAAATACTAGGAACAGACACAAGCTAGTAGTACCAGTTACTCGACTCCATCGAGTCAGTAATTCATTCTTGGGGCGATGTATACGCTTTTACAACAAAATTCCAGAAAATATACAAAGTTTGGCCTGTTCAAAGTTCAAAAACTTTATTAAACTAAGTTTGTATAAAAAGGGTTATTATAATATTAAGGAATTTATGGATGATAATAACCCCTGGAAATGAGGTGATCGCTACCAAGCTATTTCTAATTTGTTGTGTTGTTAATTTGTGTAACATCATGATTGTAAGCTGTTATTTAAAAAAAAAAAGTCCCGCTGGGTTTCTTGCTGGTTCTTCCCAGGACAGAGGTTTTTTCCGAACCAGTGGTAATCAAACAAAAGAATGACTTTCAATAAGTATTATTTATAATCTATATTGAATAAAAAAGTTTCTGTTTCTGTTTCTGTTTCTGTTTCTATTGTTGTGCAATCGATCAAAATGGACGAGCCTTGGCAAGGCTCTTCATATTTATAGTCTCGTACAGCGCCCTCAGCGGTATTACAATGGAACTAATTGCTTAGGTTCTATAACTAACACACTCTGTGATCGATACAATGGTTAGGTTACTTCCTAGTTACAGTACGGGCGACCTAGATGTCGCTAGTTTGTTGTACATGGTATGAGATAGATGGCGCTGTCATCTGAACAACTGACGTCCGGGATATCTTCGGAATAGTGTCGGATGAGACTCGCTCTTGGATCGTTACTCACACTTGCGTGTGGCTCCAACGATGACGTGTACAGCTGCCCATAGAACCTCTCAATCTCACTCAAAATCTCAGGTGTCCCGGAAACAATGCTGCCACATTCTGTCTTCAGCTTTGACAGGTGGCTCTTTCTGGCAGACAGATCTCTGGCAAAGACTTTGGAGCCTTGGTTCCGCTCGATCGCTTCTTCAATACGAGCTGTATTGAAGTTGCGTAAGTCCCGCCGCATGCATTTGGAGATCTGTCTGTTCAGATGCCTGTATGCTGTCAAGTCTGTTGAAGAATGTAGCTTCATCTCCCGTCTAACAGCCATGAGATCAAGAGTGTGATCGGAGAGTTTTTGTGTTCTTCTGCGGCGGGTCTTGCAGAACTTAGCTCCGACCGCATGGACAGTTTCCACGAGCTTGTCATTCATATCGTCCACTTCATTGCAGTCTTCTAGGCACTGAAAACGGTTTTGTAACTCGAGCTGAAAGGTTTCGGGACCTTGGAACAGAGCACGAGGGGGACGGAGCGTTGACTTCATTAGACGAGACCTCTCCAACTTAACGTTTAGGTTCAGTGTGCCTCTAACCATTCGGTGATCGCTACCAGTTTTCACCCTCGCGATCACGGAGACATCACTGAACAGTTGTCGTCTGGTCGTCATAATGAAGTCAATCTCATTTTTTGTCGAACCGTCGGGGTTCGACCAGGTCCACTTCCTGTGGGGCCGCTTCTGGAAGAAAGAGTTCATCATAAAGAGTCCCTCTTTCTCCATGAAGTCGGCCAGCTGCTGGCCCCTTGGGTTCCGTTGCCCTATTCCAAATTTCCCTACTTTCAGCTCACCGTTCTCTCTTGTGCCTAGTTTTGCATTGAAGTCTCCCATTAACACCGTATATTGGGTTTTGGAGGAATGCATGGCTCTAGAGATATCCTCATACATTTCCTCCACCTCCCCATCGGGGTGTGCCGAGGTTGGTGCGTAAACCTGAATGACCTTCAGCGAATACCGTTTGGTGATTCTGAGTATAAGGTACGCAACCCTCGTCGACACACTCCCGATCTTTACAACGTTGTTAACGAGAGACTTGTGGACGATAAATCCGACACCTCCTTGGGACAGATGGTCGCCCTCCCGGTGATAGAGCAAGTTGCCGGATTCGAGGATTACCGTGTCCTCCCCCTCTCTTCGGACTTCGGATAATCCTATAATATGCCAGCGCAACTTGTCTATCTCTTCTTCCAGCTCCACGATCTTCTCGTCAGTCCTCAGGGTGCGTGCGTTGTACGTTGCCAGGTCGAGTCGTCTAAGGTGGCAACCGAACCTCCACCGGAGATTCTTAGCACCCCCTGCCCCGCCGTTACCATGGTCGCCACCGTAGCCAGGAATAGCGGGGCCGCCGGGGACTGGGGGCCGTCTCTTTGTTACATTCATGGGGGGTAATTGCCATAGTTGCCACGCTTGGCGAGCGGGTTGGTAACCGCAGTTTTTTTATTGTAATTTTGGCTATTATCAGGAAGATGCTGCTGCCCATCTCCTGCCTGTTTCCCTTTGTCGCCTTTTACGACACCCACGGGAGGATATGGGGTAGTGGTATTCTTGACCGCCACTACACGGCATAGTTATTTAGTTACAAAAATTAATAATTAAGTAAAACTGACGGTCGCCGCAAATATGCGCTATACGCAGCAGACGACGGGCATACCATCAATGAAAACGGGCCATAAGTCGTTCTGATTTTTAACCACAACACAACACGTATCAATCCATTTCAGAATATTTGATTTTAAGGAAATGAAAAGCAGTATGTATTATTTTTTGTTATTTCTGTGGATACTGATGTGAAAACAGCTGAAACTGGATACATGCAGAGAAAGTTGGTGCAGAGTTTGGAAGATCTTTGCCTGAACTACGATTCAACAGTTAGAAATTCTACAAGAGACATTGTTCAGGTTCTCTATGGTGGAGATGCCATGGACCACAGAACACTATTACTCCTAGCAGAGAGCAATTTCAATCGAGATATGTGCAATTTATTGGCACTATGTGCAATTAGAAAAAACTTTATTTACGGAGATATCGATATTGCAGTACTAATAAAAACCATAATTTACCATTTGATTTTTTATAAAGAATTGGAGAGTGAGCAATTACAAATACAAGTATAATCGTAATGTGCTATTAAAAATACGTCAACTAGTATTTTTTTTATCACAAATATCATTATTTTGCAGGCTGGGTTGATTCTACTCCATATACTAGAAGATTATTTATGTTCCTGTAAAATGTATAAATTAAGCAAATATAAATGTAGTGTAAAATTCTCAAATACCTGACTACTTATTTATTTTACATGAATATTTACTTACCGATTTAATATCACTGTCTGTAGATGAAACTGTGATTATCATTATGCGATTCTAAAATATTTAACAGTTCTTCTTCGTCTAGCGTTATCGATAATTTCCAGCACTAAAAATGCAAATAGGTATAGTACACGCGTGTTATCACGGTGACGGCGCCACAGTAATTGACAATTTATTGAAACGTCACTGTCCTTGACATTAGCCGCACGATAAATCGCGGCGCTGGCTATATGCTTCATGATGCTGGCTTTCTCAACTCGTATGCACTAGTGACGTACCGGGATAATTCAATTTTACATTTGGCTTATTTGGTTTATAAATTAATATTTTTATTTCTTGTCGCAAAAATCATTTAAATAATATATGAAATTAAATTTTTATGAATGTTTAGTTCACTTCATTTAAATATTACATTATGATGACTTGACTATCATTTTAATTTTGAAAGAATACAAATATAATTTTTTTGATGAATCTTTTACAGTGGCGCAGCAGTGGTCTCAGAAATATCACGGGGATGGCGAGGCAGCAAGGTGTTTAATTTCATCTTGCACTTAGTAACACTATATATTTCTGTTATTTTTTTTGACATTGGTATCTACAAGTGTCCACAATTACTTAAATGTATTAAATTGAATAGCAAAATCGAATTAACCTTGCAGTTTTTCTAGTAACATGAGCATTTCGGGATATTACGTGAGAGTGCTGACGGTATTCACATTAAGATTCGTAATATTACGGCTATGGCGGTGAAAGGGTTAATACAAAAATACGTATTCATGTATTATTTTAATGAAGAAATTACATATTTCTTTCATATTTGGACTGTTAAATGATTTCATTTTGTGAATATTTCAATAAAAATATCATATTTTTAGTCTATTTTTGACAAGTCACCGTATTTGACACTCAGTGTTACCTGTGCATCGACTGTATTGCCATATTGCCGTTCCCCACATTTCTTGTTTTAATGTGGGCCTCATTATATTTTCGTTCTCCACTTGATGTAGGGTGGTCATAAGGTGTCAAGGATGAGGCTGATAATAAAAACGTTTTTAAATATTATTGTATAAAATAATGTAATTTATATGATGTAAAATAAAATATTTCTTTTCTATTCCAGGTCGTACCTAAACTTTCAAAATGTATTAGGAATACCTAATAATGGTTCTGCAAATACCTAGTTTAAGTGTACTTTTTAATTAATTGAATATCCCTTACCTATGCATAATTTTTTATTAAATAATAAGTATTTATTTAATCAATATTTTGAGCTTTGTGATGAATGCTTGCACGTAAGTTTGCTAGCAAATATCTGTGAATGATGTTATTCTTTTTGTTTGTAATTCTTTTAATTCTATTTGTAACCTACATAAGTTTTAATAAAGATTATTATTATTACTATGATTATTCTGGTTATTTTTTATTTTAACGTTTAAGAGATAGCCACTATCCCCAAGGAAATGGCTGTCTGCATACTCCCCTCTTTCAAACTTTCTAAAAGTATTGCTGTTTTGGTAAATTGTTGAATCATGTGTAGAGGCTGGCCAGCGTGCAACAACATCCTGCACAAACAAATTTGCTGATGCAATTGTTTGGACATTTATGGAAAAGTAGCCTTTCCTGTTTCTAAATAGTTCTGCATCATCTCCACCTAAAGATATAAATAATACTTCATCAGTATTGATTGATAGGATACTAAGAGAAATGAACTTTTAGTGAAAGGAAGTTAAATAAAAAAAAATCATTTCTTTGCCGAATCGGCTGACTGCCTACTTTGTTATTGTTAAAACTCCTCGTTAAATATATTGTTTTATAATTAATTTGAACTTACTGTCACTTTATAATCATACAGTATTATAAAAGTAAAGAAATTAAAATATATTTATCATTAAATAGTGTGAAACATAGAAGATAATTACAAAAGTATTGTTGTCGGCGCACGTCATCGCGCCTCGGCCAAAATGAAGGACGCTGGGGGCGTCACTCACTCAGCTGCGAGTCGCAAACGGGCACTTTATTATTCAATTTACGTTACGTTTGTTTAGAAGTTTTACGGCAGTAAACCTATTATTAATACAGTCCACTCTTTTTATTTCCAAAGTCCCGACAAGGCCTAAACATATGGTCCTTCGATCGCAAAACATTTACCAGTTTTTGCCGCAATTATCGTCGACAACGTCAACGGTCGCCGAGCGAACTTTGAGCCCACAGCCACATATATTGAAAAAGGAAGTCGTTCCCGTAGCAGCCTGCGTCATTAGGGATGGGCAAAGGGAAAAAATATATCGATATATATAGAATCTATATTTTTAAACAGAATCGACTGTTGATATCGAGTGTCATATTTTACCTGAAATTATAAAGGTTCTACCGTCTTCATTCGTGCATATAAATCACGTCCCTATTCCTTCAGGTCTTACACTAGCAGACCCGAACTTTAATGTTCCGTCGGTCGTAGACATCCTGGTAGAGGCTGAGGTGTTTTTTTTAATGTCTTAGGCAGTAAAACTATAGATTTAGGGAAACATCTACCTAAAGCAAAACATCTACCTGAAGCTCGACCGGGGTGGTACTACACTTTCACAGAATGTGTAGTATCACCCACCACCCTGTGTTTTGTTTCAATATCCTCCTACCACAAGCATTATCAGTTTACTTAGAGTGATAAGAGAAGTTTTTGTAATGTTCTTAGTGATGATAGCAGTTTGAAGTTAATGTAGGTAATGTAGTTGATGGATGTAGGTGGCTTGGAACCGTAGGAGTTTTTTTCTGCCTAGATATCATCCTCTTACCATTTTCTGGCACCAAGCAAGAGTATGTACCCCAGTCTGTTTGTTTGTTTGTGTTGACAAAGTGAAATGTGGTAGCCAATAAATTTTATTACAAACTAATATATTTAAGTAGTATTCCATATTTATGAAGATATTTCATATTTTCAGATGGATGAGAATGAGGGGCCCATAATTGTCTGTTTCACCTGTCATGCAAGACTCATTCGTTGCAGAAGATTACAACAACAGGTTATTGAGTCAAATGTGGTTCTGGAGCAGTTGCTTTCAGGAGCATCCATGGTATTATCCATTCCATTCATTAAAACCTATTAAAGTTCACTGCTGAACATATGCCTCACTCATAGATTGCTTCATAGGAGGGATTTTGCCAAATTTGCCACACTTGGCAAGTTGGCAACCATAGTTTATATTAGTTGGAGTCATTATCAGGAAGATGCAGCTGCCCAACCAGTAGTGTAGTTGTACCACTTCTAGACCACCTGAGTCAGACGTGGTTCAACGACGTTCGTCGAGACCCGATCCTAAAAAAAAAAAAAAAAAAAAAAAAAAAGGGTTTTGGCATGCTCTGATCACGAATCCGTTTTTCCATTTTTGTGTAGAATGCACGGTTCCGGAGATGTGTAGATCAATTAGCTAATATCTAATTGATATCCGGTAAGGGCCTCCACCGTCATTAGCGTCCCATTGTTCCTATCTCTATTGTTCCTTAATCACCTTCATTGCAGCGTGTGCGTCGACTATATCAGTGCTATTGTTTATTATAATTCTTTGTTTATACAACGCTAATCTGAATCATCAATAAAAGACATTACATAATTTTGTTACAATTTTTATTTATAAAATACAAAATCTTATTAATTATTATCTATAAAATAGGAGCGAAACATCTCATCCACTAAAATATCGTTGTACAATGTGTTCCTTGTAAATATACTCGTAAAACTATGTATTGAACATCCTTGAAACTTATATAGTAAATACATTAAGCAATATTCGCCACAAACTGAAGTCCACTCATTCTGAATCCTATCAACATTCCAGTTCCATCTTTTACAATTCCTTTTTAAAAACTCTAGATGATATCGTACAGGTGATCGTCCATATGAATCAAAATATTGACCGACGTCATTCGTATCGATATATAAAGCTACCCAATGTGACCCTGGTTTATCATCTGTATCCAAATTACATATTATATACGTTGGTACGTGGGTATACATAGGCAGTCTATTAGCTGCATAAACATTATTTTCTAGACTGGGGTGAATCTTTTTCAGATGTTGTTGTACATCTAGTGTATCCATGATATTACTGCTATTAGTAGATTATTACAGTACCTAGCTACTCAATGAATAACATAGGAATGGTCAATTATAGTGATTTCTACATATTAACTTGCATTTTTGTGATATACAAATCGTACTTGAGTCATTGATCACCAAACAAAACACAATACGAAGAAATGTTGAGATAGGCAACGGAAATGTGAGATAAACTGATATGTTTCTAAATATTAAATTGCATTTTTGTGTTATACAAATCGTACTTGAGTCATTGATCACCAAACAAAACACAATACGAAGAAATGTTGAGATAGGCAACGGAAATGTGAGATAAACTGGTTGACGCATAAAGTAATTATCAACTCATTACGGAAATACTTTAGATTAGAATTTTTACGTACTGGTGGTATATAAGACCAACAACCGCAGTCATCGAGTTAGTGTACGGTCGTTTGGCTACAGTGGATCTATCAATAGTACATTTGTGTTACTTCAATACACCAAAGGCTATGGATGTAAGTGTTTATTTTATTGACTAAATTACTTTTTTTCTGTTATTTTCATGTGTGTGCATTATTTTATTTAAATATTGTGTATGTATATGATTAAGCCGTGGTAACTCAGATGGTTAGCGCTAGCTGTAAATTTCACAGTACGCGACCCGGGTTCGATCCCCGCCAGCACCAATTAAATTGTTAATAGCAATTTTAAGTGCTTATTACCACGTGCTTGGTGGTGAAGGAAAACATCGTGAGGAAACCTGCATGTCTGAGAAAATTTCGAAGGCATGTGAAGTTCGCCAACACACATTGAGGGAGCGCGGCGGACATTTCCTTGCTCTAAAACCCTCTCAGAAATGAGAGGAGGCCTATGTTCAGCAGCGGACTTTAATAGGCTGTAACTTTAACTTTTTTAACTTTTATGATTAAGTGTTAACAAATTGATATTAACATGATAACTGTGTTGTTGCAGAAATCATTGAGCTTCGATGAAGATACCTATAAACAGTATTACTACTCGCCACTCTCCCCTCAAGAAGAGAGTGATAACCTCGTCATTAATAATAACACATGCGATGGTGGAAAAAGAAAATCGCAATCGATTGATCATTTTTTTGAAGCTGAATCAAAAATAAAAAAGAGGAAGCTGTTATCATCAACCGTAGCACGAGCCGCTAGAGATGGTGTATCATACATTTCTACTAATTCTGACGACGGAGACCAAGCGACGCATCTCATCAAAATTGAAATGTACGATATGAAGAAGCTATCCAAGATTCCAACTACTGATCATTGGAAACATGCTTCCACGAGAATTAAATATTACGTAAAGACTAATAAGGATAGCATCTACGACAATACAAACGCCCTCGTATACAATATAACAAAGACAATAGCAGAAAGTGAAAAAGTTAAAAAATACTTTTTTAACAATGACAGTCATTAGCTGATCATTAGTGAATGTGATTCTGTTTACTTCAATTACAGGAAGACAAGAGCGGAAGGAAGAGATGAGTGTGGCATACGTGTACAAAACACATCATTGAATAACAAAACTACAACACTGAGTGGAGAAGAAAACGAGAAGAGTATGCAGTACTCAAGAGCTGAATATCCATTCTTCAGTTCAAAATCTAGCCGTTTGCTTAGTTTCGAAAACTGGCCTCTAGTTATGCGACAGAAACCTGAAGATCTTGCAGAAGCTGGTTTCTTTTATACTGGCCATGCAGACGGGACCAAGTGTTTCCATTGTGGTGGTGGTTTAAAAGATTGGGAAGATGATGATGATCCTTGGCAGCAGCATGTTCAGTGGTTTAGTCAGTGTGCTTATGTAAAATTTCAACTCGAACAGTGTTTTGTATTAGATTAAATAGAAGATTTATAAAGAAATAAAAAAAAATATATTGCATACAATTTGTTTTATTTAATTTTATAACGTTTCACATAGTTACATACACACAAAATGCATTACACATAACACATAAAATCTAACACACAACACATATTATAACCTTAACTACTATAGTCTACAGTAACATTTCTGTTTTTATCTATCTCAATAATATTATCAAACTCAGCATAAACTATACAGTTAATTGTTTGTATTAATGAGGATTCAAATCGTACTTCTATTCTTACACTACCATGCTTTATGAGATTCCAATGAGTTGATGAGTTAGCTGATAAATCAGGAGTTAAGTCAAATGCTAATAGACAGTAACCTTTGCCATACTGTTCACAAGAGATTCCATTTCCTTCATTAAGAAAGTGAATACCAGTTCCCGAGAATAGAGTATGATATGCTGATGTAAATATGCTATTATTAAAAGATGGTTGCAAAGCTTTTGAAGGTATTTGTTGACCATCAATATATAAGCTGAAAGAATTAATACCATAGTTTTCAAAGTTAAATGGATTTTTAGTAAGGGAACCATTAAATGCAGAATTGTTCACAAATCCAATTATACATCTTTTCGGTACCTGTCCTAAAAATATATTATCAAGAGTTTTTCCTTGAACACCTGAAGGAATTGTTAAAACTTTTACTTCAGCTCGAGTAATAGGATATTTAGCAGTGGTAGAAGCTAAAACTTTTTGATGTGCGAGTAATACACTTGGATTAATTCGTGCTCGTCGCACAATAAGAGTTGCGTCCGTAATGCAAACTTTAAACTTTACATCGTTCGACCCAACAATTAAATTAAAACTCTCTCTTGATCGAACCAATTTAACACTCATTTCAACACCATTAATTAAAAATTTATCTTGGTTAAAAATGTCACCGTGAAGATGACCAATCATTTCTATTTCCTTACTTTCACTAATCAATTCCTGTCTTTTAACAAATCCTATGTTTTTACCATCTGTAGAATCCATTTTTCCTGCTGTATCCTCATACCAAAGACTACAAGTAAGATGAGATTGTTTAGCAGCAGGGGCATAGTTTAAAAGGGTTTCCATGTATGCTCGATATGCATAGGTATTATTAGGTGGTGATACAAGTTTTTGGTTTAAATAAACATCAAGTTGACTAAAAAGTGAATGCAGCCAATTATTTACAGGTGCTACTATTGTAGTAGATACCAAGTTAGTTGAATCTTGATTTAATACTTTTGCCTTTATGTGGAGTAATGTATGAGACAAATCTATGTAGTCATCGCCGGTCCCAGGAACTTGAAACTCGATAGGTCCATCATCACCAAGAGATGAAATTGGTTTATAATGAATCCACAATCCATTTTCAATGCTAGTTTGTGTAGACGGTAGTGCAAACAAATCCAATTCTGACTTAACGCACTCGCAAGAATGATTATGAAGGAAAGACATATTTAGTTTGAAAATATATCTTTGATATTTTTTGGTTTTAGACTAAGTTTTTTCGCAGCTTTCACTTTAGCAGTTAATGGTGGAATGAACGATGTCAATCGTTTTCTTTTAGTTTTATACCCAGATCCAGTCATGTTAAATTGATCAATTTTCTCATCAGCCTTTCGTTTTAAATTCGTACTAACTTGCTTTAGACGATCTTTTATTGAGGCTTCCATAGGACGGGCTTGAACCATATCCGATAAAAGTCCTACTCCAGCGCTTAATGCCTCCTTACCAATCACTCGAGCACCACTTGAAAGTAAAGGTAAAACTGATCTGAATAACCCCCCTAAGAAGCTCCCAATACCATGACCGCGTTGATATGGTGAACCCTTATAAATTACTCCAACTCCTGATCCAGCTTGATGTGTATAATAATTTTCATATGGACATTTATGATGATCACGAAGAGAATTCATTATTATAATTTTCGGAAATGTAGTTTAATACACACGGTTCCAAACTGGAATGGTATTTTTTGTCCTGTACTCGATCTTATAACTATTTCCAACGTATCGAACTCTCTTCGCATAACAGGTAAGTAGTGAGGTTGAGAGAAAACGTGCATTTTATTTGCACCATAAATGTATTTTGTAGGATCTAATGAAATGACTCTTAATAAAGGAGTCATAACATCACCCACAATCTGAGGATCGATAATGTCGCAATATAGAAATAGTTGAGATGGTAACCCTAAGTGTAAATTAGCAGGACACTTTCCAAAATTTCTCTCTAGGAGATTTTTATTTGGTTCATAACCTAGCTGTAAACTTAATTTGGGTGATAATGTTACGGATGTTATATTTTTATCCAATACCGAAATAGACACAAATTTTGTTATTTCATCATAGCGAAATTTCAAGTTCTCTCCGATACCATTTAACACTCTTAAAATATGCTCAACGTTATCATAGTTGGTAGCTGGAATATGTTTTTTGTAGTACACTGTGGATGGCTTATCTTCATTAGGCATTAACATAGATTTTGTAATGTATATAACATTTTCATGGTCTTGAACAGTAAACATGGTACATGGATATTGAAACTCGACAACTCCAACCGACCATTCACCTTCTAATTTTATAGCTTTTGGTAATTTCGTTGAAAAATTTGTGGTCTTGTTATCAGGAAAGTATTCCATTGAACTATTGCTGAGCAAAGTTAAATAGAAACTTTCTTTATTCATATTTCTTTTAAACTAGAAGCTAATATCCAACTGTTAAATTTATCTGGATAACCTTTCCACTTCACTAATACTTCTTTTCTGTTACCTGAATAACGAGTGTCAATTATTTTATCTATTTTATGTTGTGAGGTGGGGTTGTAAGTGATTTTCTGTAATTCTCTTTCATAAAAAGTACCAATTATTGGTTCATTTTGTAAATCTGTTATTGTATAAACAACCCATGGAGATCTATCAATTATTGAAGATATAATAAATATTTCATCACTCCAATTTGATTCATATCCTTTTTGGAATACATGTTTATATTTAGTTATTCGAACATAATCACCCACATTGAAATTTGGTTTAGGATTTTCTAAAGAAAGTTTTTTTGACCGTCTATCATAAAGATTAGTCCAAACTGTCATAATATTGTTGGAATTTACATCACATGGGCACATCTTAATACTAGAGTGAAAGCTGTGATTATAAGAGTATATTAAATCTTGTAAAACATCTATATATCTATAAGTATTATTATGAGTGAAATAACGCCACATTTTCATTTTTAGTGTTCTTTGAAATCGTTCAACAATACTGGCCTTAATGTCAGGATTGTTAGTGGTATAGTAATTAATCTTTTTGGATTTAAAGTATTTTTGTACATCTTTTGAAACAAATTCTGTACCTTTATCGGATTGTATGTGAGTAGGTGTTAAATTACTTTCAGTAAATATACTTTCAAAACATTCTTTAGTTGTTTCTGAGTTTTTCTTTTTCATTGGTCTTGCAAAAGCATATTTACTAAATACATCAATAATACAAAGTATATACTTGAAACCATCATTATATTGAGAATAAGTTCGCATATCACTTAAATCAGCTTGCCACAGTTCATTAATATTTGATAGAATGTACCTATTACGCGGGAATTTTTTTCGAATGGGTTTATGTAATGTGTATGTTTCTTGTGATTTTAACCATTCCTTTACTTGCTTTTTATTCATTTTACCCTTCATGGCTTTTGATAATTTATCAATACTACCAAAACCAGCGGGATTAGATGGATCATAATAAATCCTGTTAATTTCTTCTAGTACGGAGTCCATTTTTCCCACTCAAGTCCTTTACGTATTTTAGTTGTAGACTTTTTATCTCTACTGCACGGTGTAGAAAACTCTTGAACTTCAATCTCAGAGGGTTTGTTCAGATCTTTTGCTTGAAGTTGGTTAATAAACTCACATCTCCTTGGATTTCCAATATAAGTAAGTGGTACTTTAATATCTTTTAATGCTTCAGCAAATCTAACCCACCCTACCGGATCACTTCTTTTTAGGGGTCTTAGTGAATCATTTATTAAATCAACAATATTACTTCCAGGAATTTTTTCACTATCAATTATGACTGTACCTTCGTTATCCCAATGTATTTTACTTTTACTTGTTTCAACTAAGTTTAGTTAGTTTTTTTTAGTTTTTAGTTGACTGTCGGTATATCGAAGTGTTGAAGTGCTTGTACAGTAGGGCTACGATGGCTATCCGAGTACAGAACCAGAATACGAAACCTATCCAATTGCAGAGAGGTGTAAGACAGGGTGACGTCATATCCCCGAAACTCTTCACCGCTGCATTGGAAGACGTTTTCAAGCTTCTGGACTGGAAAGGATACGGTATCAACATCAATGGCGAGTACATCACTCACCTTCGATTTGCCGACGATATAGTCCTTATGGCAGAATCGCTGGAGGACCTAAGCACTATGCTCAATGACCTCAATAGTGTTTCCCAACGGATAGGTCTTAAGATGAACATGGACAAAACAAAGATCATGTTTAATGTCCATGTCACACCTATGCCGGTAGTTGTTGGGAGCACTAAGCTCGAAGTTGTTGACGAGTATGTTTACCTGGGACAAATAGTCCGACTAGGTAAGTCCAACTTCGACCGAGAGGTCAATCGACGGATTCAACTCGGCTGGGCAGCGTTCGGGAAGCTACGACACATCTTCTCGTCAGACATACCTCAAAATCTTAAAACGAAATTGTACAACCAGTGCGTGTTGCCAGTGATGACTTACGGAACTGAGACGTGGTCCTTCACTGCTGGCCGTATGAGGAAGCTCAAGGTCGCTCAGCGAGCTATGGAGAGGGCTATGCTCGGAGTTTCTCTGCGTGATAAACTTAGGAATGAGGATATCCGCAGTAGAACCAGAGTGACCGACATAGCCCAACGGATTAGTAAGCTGAAGTGGCAGTGGGCCGGCCATATAGCTCGAAGAACCGACAACCGATGGGGAAGAAAGGTTCTCGAGTGGCAGCCTCGTACCGGTAGGCGAAGTGTAGGGCGTCCCCCCACGAGATGGAGTGACGACCTGGTAAGACATGCAGGAAGTCGATGGATGCAGGTGGCTCAGGACCGTGCTTTGTGGCATTCTTTGGGGGAGGCCTATGTTCAGCAGTGGACTTGTGAAGGGCTGTAATGATGATAATGATGAACTAAGTTTAATAATAACTGCCCTTTTTTATGATAAGTTTTTGGTATTAAACTGAGTATTTGAGCTGGTGTGTAAAGTGGATTTTCATCATTTTCTTTACTTTTAATGGATCGATTCTCCTCCAGCAAAGATTCAATATCAACTGAAGTTTTTAGATCTCTATCTTTATTTTTAAAACCAATTTTTGACTCATTTGAATCTTCATTAGATGTATCAGAATAAATTGGTAATTTGAGTGGTTGACGATCCTCTTCGGTAAAATGAAGGTATCTTTGCAGTGTTTGTAAATATAATATCCATTTCTTTCGGTCTTCCGTCTTACTATTCATAATATTTTGCATTTCAATATCTAATCGAGATAAATTACTATTAACCTTATTTTCTTGTTTTTATTTTTCAATCAATCCAGGTTCGATAAGTATCATTTTCTTTGCATTTTCCATGTTAACTGGCTAGTCCACTCACTAATCCACTCAATATTGCACCTAATATTGTTGGTAAGAAAGCCCCTCCTTTTTGTATAATTATATTTTTTCTTAGTTTATGTTTACACTTACGTACTAGTTTACGGAGTATGTTTTTATGTTTATTCAATTTTTGTTTATCCTGATCTTTAAGAGGTACTTTTCCTTGTAAAACGTTATGAATACACTCACAAATACAGTTAATTTCTTCTTCATCACACGTTCTAAGTAATGCTCTTTGATATTTTGGTTTAAGCGTATGCAAAGCGGTTAGCAAATGTTTATACGTTGTGAGTCGACGATGCATCATTTAGCAATGATTTCAATTGTTTGATTCTTGGTGTATTTAAACTCTTTTGTGGGGACGTAGACTGTACAGAAACCATTAAATGGAAAGACATTTGTCTTGATACGACAAAAATCATTGGTATTCTGTTTTAAATCTACCATTAAATATCCATGCGCCTCTAGAGTTGCATCCCTGTAGGCATTTTCAATGAATTTTGGGTTATCTGGTGATACTTGTCTTGCTAAATATCTTATTTGAGTTTTATCTCGAGGGTTTTTAAAATATATTATATAACTTGAGTTTAAAGATATGTCTCTTTGTCCTTTACCCTGATGAAATAAATTTTGTGTTAGATAAAATACACTAAGATTCCTGTGATGACTACCTTTTGTAAATATATCCACAATTCTTCCATCGGACTCTCTCATTAGATCATCAATAATAACAAGATGTGGGTTTTCACCATCAAACATATTAAGATTTGGAATTCCTTGATGATAGTTAACATTTGGTAAATTATATAATGGTTGCATTTCATCAAAGCACCTTGTGATCTGATTAAAATCACAATTACATATTTCTGTAACTGATTTTATGAAATTTGTTACAAAATTTGACTTCCCACACCCACTTGGTCCTGCCACAATAGCAGTGAACGGATGGATAAAGTGAAACATAACACACGTCTAAAGTTCAAAGGGGTGAAATAAAAAATGAAAGTGTTGGTGTAAACAATTAATATATATTCCAAAAATTATATAAAACAGAATTATCTGTATACTATTTCTAACACAATTAGTACATCATAATTTTACAATTAACTCAACCTCAAATAAATAGAAACAACAATTAGTACATCATAATTTTACAATTAACTCAACCTCAAATAAATAGAAACAACAATTAACTTAAATTATTTACAATAAAACAATGTTTAAATATGTAATAAACTACGTCATATTATAGTATTATCATAATTTTACAATCAATATAAATTTTTCTTAAACGCAGACATAAAAGTAAAAACTATCAACACTTAACGCAGTTTATAATGACCCCAAGCTAATGTTTCAATATTATTATCTAAAATATGTCTCTTTGTGTCATTATATGATAAACCTATCTTATTTAATTTTTGTGTGAAAATTGTGTGTTTAATTGATTTAAATCTAAGCATGCTATAATATTGCACTTTTTTATTAAATAGAGAAGACTTATAACTATTCATTGTCATCTTTTTAGTGATACATTTATTTACCCCTTTTGCCTTGGCTATAGTCTTATTCTCTTAGTTAAAAGCGTACATTTTGGATCGTAAACCCACAAATTCTTTCATGATTTTACCATTATTTTCATCTTTAAAAAAACCTAATTTCTTTTTATTTAATTTTGGATATTCAAAAATATTATTTGTATCATAATCTGAGGTATCAAAGTATGATGAAAGGTCAGGTTTTATATCAGTGTAAAAATCATTTGTAAATATATGATATATTAAACTATCCGTATCTGTATACAATAATTTGATTTTACTAAACTTTTTAATCATATAGTTATAATGAAAATCATACATTAATGTTTTTGAAATATCTAAAATGCAAAACCCTAAATAAATTGGTTTGTTATATATTAACTTCGTTTTTCGCAACTGAACCGCAACTAGGTTTTCCGAAAATATTGAAAGGCTATGAAATTGTGGTTCAGCGATTAGATCTTGAGCACCTAAAGCTTTACCCTGGTTCTCCCAGTGCGTAACTAATTTTATGTTAACCCTTTTTTCAATATTCTCCATAGTCTTACCGAAGACTGAATTATTCATTAATTTATAAAAATCTTTTTCGAAATCTGATTTTGCTAAAGTTCTTAATTTTGTGTTTAGATCTATGTACATCTTCAACCAGGGAGACTGTTTAAATTTTAAAACTCTATGAATTTTAGTTAATTTAACCCCCATTTCTATGCACTGCTTTAAATTTCTGTAATGAATTACATATTTATCTTTATTATTTAAATTTAGGACTAGTTTATTCTCATTAATATTGCCTACACAAATGTTTTCTGGACATAAAGGAAAGTCCGAATGTAAATCATGAAGTTCATCTGGATATTCCAAATCAACTTCTAAAATAAAACCGAAGTCTGATGTCTTAGACACATTAAATTCTGTATTTGGATTTACCCATTCGAATCCACCAGTAGGAAGATATTGAGACATAGCCCAACCATATAAATTGTTGGCATCAAAATATGTGATATATGAATTTGGTTTCCCTGTATCATAATCCTCCATGTATTTGTTATTAGCTCTAGCATAACGATTACTACATTGAGATACACCACCTCTGATACCTGATCTAATAAATGCAATTTTCTCATAATCTGTTAAAAGTTCTAATTCTATTTTTGTATATTTTAACATTGCATCCCAACTTAAACCGGGTGCTGTGTAATAATGGGCAGGGTCTAAATCATATGTATTAATACATAACTTTCTAAAGTTTTCAAATACATCGGATAAAAGTAAAACGTCTGTTTTTAAATATAGGTTTGAATAATCCAGCATATTACAACACCCAAAATGTTCCCAAACATCTTTAGCATGATTGTAATCATCATTTGAAATATGTGAATCTGTGAGTGAACTATAAAAACATTTTTGTTCAGGGAGCGATGTTAGACTTAAACTATCATATTTAGTCATAAGTTCATATGGATAAACACCTTTCCGTTTTAAACGAAAGAAATCTTCATCATTAGGGTAATTTCTACGTAATTCTTGAAATTGATCATTACTGAGATTTTTGGCCAATTCTTCTAATTTACACGATAAAAACTTAAATGAATCTAAGAATCTCAATATAATTTCGTGGTTATTCACTTTTAATTTTTTGGAAAAGGATATATATTTTTCTTTATTTTGAGGGATAACTTCGACTTCACCATCACAAAAGTTTAACGCGTGAACAATAAAATGAGCATCATAGTGACTAAGGTTGTGTAAAAATATTGGTATATAACTAGGTGTTCTGATCTTCGAACAACATGATTCATGAGCAACACCTATAAAACTACCAGTGTACCAATCAAAATCATAAAAATGTTTTGCCAACTCAGTTTCACAAATATGACAAATGGTTGCATTTGAAATTTGGTTTTTGTCTTCATTTGTTAGCGGAAGTGGTGGATATTTTTGAAGTCTATTTATTTCTTTTAGATTGTTAGATAAACTTTCCATAAACACTTGTGCACAGTTGGGTCCGCAATATGTTACATATTTTGATAATTTATCATCATATGAACATTTTATATAATATCCAAAACTATGTACTTCATGTTTCTGAATATTATGAGTGAAAGGTTTGGAAGGATCGTTAGAACATGATTCTATTGGTTTTAAAAATGCTTCAAAATCAGCATAAACTACGAATGGTATCTTTAACTTTTTTTCATAACTATCAAATTTAATTTTATCATTTGAAATAGGTTGATCAAACCAATTCTTTTTTTTTAAAGTTTCACTGTTTGGTAATACTGTACAAATGTGAGCACAATCGTATTGTTCATGGTTATTTAACCTTTCCTGAGATGGAAAACGAAGTAGACATGCTTCACAAATGTACATGATGTGACCGTCTTTTGAAATTTGTTTACTAACTAACCGCGATAAATTTTTTATATAGCAATAATGATTTTTTGTATCCTTGGAAAAAAATAATAAATTGATATGTCTATCTTTACGACACTTTGTTAAAAATAATGGACCTACTATAGAATTACATCGTTTTTCTTTATTATATTCTAACCCAAAAACATTAATACTAATATCATTTAATTTCTCTACTTTTGCTATGTCAGAAATTTTAACCGGAAAGGAAATACCATCAAATTTAAGTTTATTTGCATGTTTAACGTACGATGATACCCGATCGGTGTGTTTGTTTACAGGATATAACGCCGAGAGTAACGCCCATTTAAAACAAAAATAATCCTTGTTTTTTACATTTATAACAGCCTTTTTTAATTTTATGTCACGAGGAAGATCTATGTATGAAGTACCGCGTAGGGGGTTAAATTTATTAACATTCATGTCTATAGATTTTATGTTTTTTAGACTCCATCCACTATCTTTTTTTTCGAAAGCACTAATTTTAGTAGTAATTGTATCATTTAAAGATGAAAGAAAAATATTTAAGTCATCTCCTTGACAAATAATATAGTTAAGCGTTTGAAAATCGAACGTATCATGAATATCTTTAGTTTGTTGAACAAAATCAGCATGCAATATGAAGTTTACCTTAAAAATTATGTGTTGATGAATACACTCTTGTAATAAAAATAAAATATCATCTTTAATAGAATTTAAAAATAGTTCAGGAGTTTCAAAATTTACCCATGTCGAACGATCTACTCTACTCTTGATTTTATAAGTTAAAATCCTATTTCCAAAAGCAGATTCAATAACACTAACGTTTGATAAAGAATTATGTGAATTTAAAAGATTATTTTTATGAACATTACTTTTAAAATGATTAGCTAAATACCGTTTCTTGATAAATATATGGCACGTTGGACATTCCACTTGATCATCGTTACTGATACTGTTCCCTGCAGAGGTATGCGCTTCTGCTTCCGTTGTTGGTTTTTTGATGATCTTGGATTCTTTGCTGCACGTTCGCTTCGTTCCTCTTCCAAGTTGTAGTGGTTGACTGCTAAAATGTTTAAATTTATTAAAAACTGTATAAGACAATATGTAAATTATGATCGAAATGAATGTTTATTTTACATACTTAAACTGTGTTTCAACCATCGCACAGTGATGATACAACTCATCATCGTATGACGAATCGAACAGTTGACCCCTCTCCATTTCTTCACAAACTTTAGACAACTCCTGATTTAATTCGCTATTGAATAGTTCCGTATTCTCTTCCATGATTGTGGAGAAAAAAGCACTGGTGCACACTTCACTGAAGTTTTCCCTTCCTCTTTTTTATTTTTGATTCAGCTTCAAAAAAATGATCAATCGATTGCGATTTTCTTTTTCCACCATCGCATGTGTTATTATTAATGACGAGGTTATCACTGTCTTCTTGAGGGGAGAGTGGCGAGTAGTAATACTGTTTATAGGTATCTTCATCGAAGCTCAATGATTTCTGCAACAACACAGTTATCATGTTAATATCAATTTGTTAACACTTAATCATAAAAGTTAAAAAAGTTAAAGTTACAGCCTATTAAAGTCCACTGCTGAACATAGGCCTCCTCTCATTTCTGAGAGGGTTTTAGAGCAAGGAAATGTCCGCCGCGCTCCCTCAATGTGTGTTGGTGAACTTCACATGCCTTCGAAATTTTCTCAGACATGCAGGTTTCCTCACGATGTTTTCCTTCACCACCAAGCACGTGGTAATAAGCACTTAAAATTGCTATTAACAATTTAATTGGTGCTGGCGGGGATCGAACCCGGGTCGCGTACTGTGAAATTTACAGCTAGCGCTAACCATCTGAGTTACCACGGCTTAATCATATACATACACAATATTTAAATAAAATAATACACACACACATGAAAATAACAGAAAAAAAGTAATTTAGTCAATAGAATAAACACTTACATCCATAGCCTTTGGTGTATTGAAGTAACACAAATGTACTATTGATAGATCCACTGTAGCCAAACGACCGTACACTAACTCGATGACTGCGTTTGTTGGTCTTATATACCACCAGTACGTAAAAATTCTAATCTAAAGTATTTCCGTAATGAGTTGATAATTACTTTATGCGTCAACCAGTTTATCTCACATTTCCGTTGCCTATCTCAACATTTCTTCGTATTGTGTTTTGTTTGGTGATCAATGACTCAAGTACGATTTGTATAACACAAAAATGCAATTTAATATTTAGAAACATATCAGTTTATCTCACATTTCCGTTGCCTATCTCAACATTTCTTCGTATTGTGTTTTGTTTGGTGATCAATGACTCAAGTACGATTTGTATATCACAAAAATGCAATTTAATATGTAGAAATCACTATAATTGACCATTCCTATGTTATTCATTGAGTAGCTAGGTACTGTAATAATCTACTAATAGCAGTAATATCATGGATACACTAGATGTACAACAACATCTGAAAAACATTCACCCCAGTCTAGAAAATAATGTTTATGCAGCTAATAGACTGCCTATGTATACCCACGTACCAACGTATATAATATGTAATTTGGATACAGATGATAAACCAGGGTCACATTGGGTAGCTTTATATATCGATACGAATGACGTCGGTCAATATTTTGATTCATATGGACGATCACCTGTACGATATCATCTAGAGTTTTTAAAAAGGAATTGTAAAAGATGGAACTGGAATGTTGATAGGATTCAGAATGAGTGGACTTCAGTTTGTGGCGAATATTGCTTAATGTATTTACTATATAAGTTTCAAGGATGTTCAATACATAGTTTTACGAGTATATTTACAAGGAACACATTGTACAACGATATTTTAGTGGATGAGATGTTTCGCTCCTATTTTATAGATAATAATTAATAAGATTTTGTATTTTATAAATAAAAATTGTAACAAAATTATGTAATGTGTTTTATTGATGATTCAGATTAGCGTTGTATAAACAAAGAATTATAATAAACAATAGAACAATAGAAATAGGAACAATGGGACGCTAATGACGGTGGAGGCCCTTACCGGATATCAATTAGATATTAGCTAATTGATCTACACATCTCCGGAACCGTGCATTCTACACAAAAATGGACCGCGGATTCGTGATCAGAGCATGCCAAAACCTTTTTTTTTTTTTTTTTTTTTAGGATCGGGCGTCGACGAACGTCGTTGAACTCAGGTGGTCTAGAAGTGGTACAACTACACTACTCCAACCCCTGTTTCTGTTTCCCTCTGTGTCTTATGACACCCATCCAGTGGATAGGTATATAGGATAGTGGATATTCTTACACCATCATTGCACAATCCTGCTATGCTGCTTCCCATTGCTATATGGGAGAATGTTACTAGTGCAAAGTTAAGTTTGTCCTTCAATCCAACTTACTTTTTTATTAGAGCAATAGTACTTATTATTTTTACAAAAATAATTATCAAACTACTACTAAACTACAAGTTTATACTGTTACATATTACCTTATTGTATATAAACAATGTACAGCTTTTGTGACTCTGAATCCAAAAATTGTTGGGACTCGATTCTCGGGATAGATGAACTATGTACATTCTTATTTAAGTTTACGCTGAACCCTCACTTTTGTCCGGTGTTTATTATTATTTGAAGTTGTTGTCAGGAAGATGCTGCCCCCCGATCTCCTGTTTCAGTTTCCCTCTGCCCCTTTTTACGACATCTTCGGGATGGCAGGGGTAGTATGGGTTCTCCTACTCCACCACTATAGTGGCTTTTTCTCTTATTTGAAAAAATTATTTCCTTTCAGTCAATACCAAAACCGCATAAGGTTAGAGGTGAGATTCAATTCACACCAATTTATCATATAGATATCTGGCCTGTAGAGTGTGATATAGACAATGATTGCAAGGACGAAATTTTTTGCCTTGATGCCGTTAAAGTTGAGGAGAAGATTTTCGAATATGAGAATTCCAAATTGGAAGTAAATGAGAATCATGAAGCATGTAAGATGATATTACTAAAATAAGGTACAATTTACCTTATGGCAAGTGGTTACTGTAGCTCATGGACACAAAATAAAGAGGGCTTCATGAATAATGTATTGATTTACTGATTTGCCTTTGTCTAAATTCATGTCATGTTCAAAGTTCAGTGCATGTCAAAAGCACTCTTATTAATACATTTAAAAAAATATTTTGACCCTGTATATATGCAGCCAGTATGTATGTCACTACGATACACACTGGTAAGCAACCAATTATCTTTGCCATCTTCTTAGTGTCAGTACTAGGTGGTGTGACTCCATGTTTGCCTAGAAGTTGATCTATTTGTGCCTGCCCAGATGGACTTCTCCCTCCTCCTCTTACCTATTTCTGCCGTCAAATAGCAGTGCGTGCACTGCTGTGTCCCATTCTGATGGGTATAGAGTCAGTATAATCACAGGCTGTGGGTCATTTCATCTTAGTCATCAAAGATGAGCGCATTGCATCATTAAATCTTCATCATTACAGCCTTCACAAGTCCACTGCTGAACATAGGTCTCACCCAAGGAATGCCACAAAAAGACATTTCTTACCAATTCGTCACTCCATCTAGTGGAGGACCGCCCTATACTTCGTCTACCGGTAGGAAGCTGCCACTCGTGAAACTTCCTCATTCATTGCTTCGAGCTGTATGGCCGGAATTTCAAATTTCAAAGAATGTGATGTTAAAGTAACTACAACAAAAGTGAGACGACGGGCCCGTGCTTGTGGCAGGAATCGCATTAATTATTTTGATAAATATATATAAATAATTAGAATTTTTATTAGTCTGCCTAAAAATTTAAATTTTCTACCTCAATCTGATTTTAAGGGACGTAAGCGCGTAAGTGATACCTCAAATGAAAGAGTAATAACTAAGCATGTTTTCAAAAAGGTTTGAAGAAAAATAGTTCCATCCATTTTTTTTAACGTAGCGTCAAAAACCTGTTTCTTTAAATCGTAGAAATTTTTCGTGAACTCGTGTTTGTACAAAAAATGTCTGATGACTCAGATGCTGAGACCATGTTTTCTTAGATTGCTTACACCTTACACATTATTTTAATTTAAAAAAAAAAACATTTATAAAACTGGCAATTATTTGCAATGAATTGTAAAATTTTCGGTTCTATCACCAAAAACAAAAGTATAGTCAGATTTTGTCTAACATAACTATGGCCTAAACATAGAATTAATACGCATAATAATTCTATGGGCCTAAATGATATTTTTCAATCACTAAGTCAATCTTCCAATTATCCTGTATAATGCTTGTCCTGTGTGTGATATGAAGCAGCGATCATTAGATGTAATTGTAACATGGTCAGAAGAACATCATCATTAAAAAAAATTTCAACAAAAGACATTCTCGCCAAACACATTTCATACAGTCATAAGACGCAAAAGAACTCAGTCACCACTGCAGTTTGGACACAAGTTGAACAAACTCCAGTACCACAACTAACGGAAATATTTAATTGTGATATTTGCGAACACATAAGAAAATACATACTGGCAAGGAGATTGTAAAATATAGGGAGTACGCACTTCATAATAGAGAAACGTTCCTAAATCAGTGACCTTGAAATGAATGAACGGCACCGAGTTAGGCGTTGCATTTCTTTCTAATAGAGTGTCCATGATACAATATTTTGAGAATATTATTAATGTATACAACACCATGGAAAACGAAATGCGTATTTTTTTCTATAGTAGAAAAGTACTAGTGGCGGCGTAGCGTGGGTTGACACCCAGGGCGGTTTTCTATCAAGCACCCCCCAAAATAAAACAAAAAATGCTATACATGCTAACGGGACTTTATTTTGCCAAAATATTCTAATATATTATCAAAGTTTACTTTTTTTAAATTTTTGCAAGGTCATTCACTTATACTAAAAACAGCAATGGTCCCAGGATGGAGCCCTGCGGTACGCCAATGTAACTATGTTGTCGATCGGACTTAGTATTATTTAGATTAACTATTTGAATTCGATTGTTAAGATAAAACTGCATTATACTCAACTCTTTTCCTTCAAATCCGTAAAATTGTGTGTGGCAGTGGCACTATTTTTCCTATTTTTAAGCTATCTGGGAATATCCCATCTGTGATGCAATCATTCAAGACTTCCAAAATTATATCAAACATGTCTTTGTTGTGGATGATAAGTTCTCTAATAGTTTTAGTTGACATATCGTATATGTCTCTTGATGTTTTACATTTTAAACTATTAATAATATTCCAAAATTCGGATTTACTTATTTTAGGAAAGCTAATTTTATTCTTTGTTGAGCTATTTAAATATTTGCTACAATTATCAACCTTAATGTCTAAATTTTCTGTAAGTTTACCGGCTATATTTCAAAAGAACTCATTGAAACTGTTTGCTATATTTTTATTATTTGTGATTATGTCTCCACTGTGATTTTTAATTTTAGTAATTTTATTTTTACCTTGTGTTTTTATTTGATTTTTTTGTTCGTTAATAATTGTCCAAGTGGTTTTAATTTTATTCGTGGAATTTTTAATTCTAGATGCGTTCCTAAGGTTTTGAGCTGTTTGAAGTACTTTTCTATATATTTTCTTATAATCATTTAGTTTGGATTTTCTAATTTTATCTGGATACAAGTTATGTAATATTTCGAGTTTTTGAAGATTATTTCTATATATCAAAATACCTTTGGTTGTTAGTTTATGCTTGTTTCTTCTGTGTTTAAATGTTTTTAATGGAAATGCAGTGTAGTAACAATAGTTTATATGGTGTATCAGAATGTTCATTTTCTCATTTGCGTCAAGTTTCAAGTTTATATCATTTCTTACACATTCAAAGTCTTTACAGAACAAATAATGAAAGTATTTTACATTTTCCTGAGATATTATTCGAGATCTGACCTCTGTCTTCTCCTTTGGTTTAGGATAATTTTACGTCTAATACATTAGCTCTGTGATACTGAAAATCATCATCGTCATTTAAGATGAAATTATCAATACATGTAGAAGACTTGCCTTTACTTCGGGTTGGCTCATTTAAGACAAATTTACATTTCAATTCACTCAGTAGTTTTAAAAATTTGCGTACTTTATTATTTGGTTTCAATATATTTAAATTAAAATCTCCTGTAATTACAATTCTTTTGTTTTCCTTACCTGTTTTTTCAATAACTTTAGTCATAATATCTTCGAATATTAAATAATCATTATTGATTATTTAATATATACATAATCATTATTCTTGGGAAGAAATGCTGGTAGCTTTCAAGTCGTGAAGTCTCCAAAATTATATATCCTGCAGAAAAATAATTTCAGATTTTTGTCAGATTTTGAACTATTATTTGAAGATCTTCATATGGTGACGTTAGCAGAGTGCAAGACTGAACAACACTAAATGTTACGAGAATATCATCCATTGCTCTGTAGCGATGGTCTAGTTCCTGGTAAAATCTGTGAAGACATTTTAACATAGCTCTCTGCAGCTCCTCTGGCAATGTTAGTCGAGCATATCGGGCCATTTCTCTTGGTAAACGTTTTCCAAATCTCCTCATTCCTCTTCTACCTTCAATCGAAATTTCCACATTCTCACATTTTTTGTTACGTAGGGAATAGCTTCTTCCACTAGTTGAATACGTTGGGTTTGAAGAAAAATTTTTGGGCTTTGATTTTTATCTCATACTTTTCCAGTGATAATCTAGATTATTACTACATTATTTAGTATTTGCTTTTGTGTCTGACTAACTTCTAGTAGGATTTTACACCAAAAGGAAAGATAGCATAAAATACTGCTTCTTTTGTATCGACGTTTTCTCTGTTGGTGCTGGGATCATATATATCTTCGAGTGTTTACACTAGTTTTTTTTTTTATTTCCATTCTGCAGTGGTTTAACAACGTCATGATGACCAATTCATTTTGTCTCTGAGAGTCTTTTGACGGATACGCCTACACTTTTTATTAAAGTTTCCCATTGGCGTGTGGATGATGAAAAGAACCTGTAAACTCTTTCTACTGTTCCGAAAAAAAGTTACTTAACTTGAATTAACGCTCCCTAAGTGAGTGCACTCCACATAGATTTAGCGAATGATTAGCACAAGGCATTTTTTACGTGGTAGAGCCATGCTGCAGCTATATAAGTAGTATAGTTGTAGCACAAATGGGCCGGCTCGACCGGGGAAAGACCACGCACTCACAGAATACCAGCGTAAAATAGCAGCTCAACACTGATGTATTTCGTATGGTGAGTGAAGAGAACCGGAGATCCTTTTTACTGGAAAAGAGTCATTACATCTTAGTCCTCACGGGTGACAACGCATCTGCATTTTGATTCGCAAACTAGGATAGATGTAGATGTCTATGGGCCACAGCAACCACTTACCATCCGGTGGACTGTGTGCTCGTTTGTCACCCTATTCTATATAAAAAAAAACAATATATTCATTCATTTGACAACGTCAAATTTTAAAATAGTGTTGTCATCTATAGCGTAAAATGCACCTCCTAGTTTTTAGGGAAAGAACATTCGTGTAACAAAAACAGAAACCTTTTTATTCAATATAGATTATAAATAATACTTATTGAAAGTTACTCTTTTGTTTAATTACCACTGGTTCGAAAAAAAACCTCTGTGCTGCGAAGAACCAGCAAGAAACCCAGCGGCACTTTTTTTTTAATAACAGCTTACAATCATGTATGTTACATAAATTATAAACACAACAAATTAGAAATAGCTTGGTAGCGATTACCTCATTTCCAGGGGTTATTATCATCCATAAATTGTTTAATATTATAATAACCCTTTTTAAACAAACTTAGTTTATTAAAATTTTTGTACTTTGAGCAGGACAAATTTTGTATATTTTCTAGAATTTTGTTGTAATAGCGTATACATCGCCCCAAGGATGAATTACTGACTCGATGGAGTCGAGTAACTGGTACTACTTGCTTGTGTTTTTCCTAGTATTTACAGAATGAATATCACTTATTTTTGTAAAACTACTTTTATTTTTGTGTATTTTATTTACGTACCTTACATTTTCATAAATGTTTGAGAGGCCAAAGTTAATATATTAATTTCTTTGAATTTTTGTCGCAGCGACTCTTTAGGCTTTAAATCATAAATTATTCTTATTTTCAGTATCAGCTGCGTGTCCCCATAGCAAAATACCATACGATATTATGCTATGGAAATAGCTAAAGTAAACTAGTCTAGTTGTTTCAACATTGGTAAGACTTCTAAATTTTTTACAGGATATGCTGCACAGCTAAGTCTGCTTGCTAATTTTGATACATGGGGACTCCACTGAAGCTTGGCATCTAATGTAATTCCAAGAAAAATTGTGGTATCTACCAGACTCAGTTTCTGTCCATTTAAAATTACATTGGAATTTAATTGTTTCACATTTGGAGTCATAAATTTCATACATTAAATTGTTTTAGTGGTTTTTTTTTCGTGTTACTTAATAATAAACTTAATTGAAATACAATATGGAATATACCAACTATGATTAGCTATAAAAATGTAAGATCATCGTTCTAGCATACGTCTAAAATATTACTTTAAGTCAAGAACTGTCTAAACGTTGGTAATGTTTTTATCTTGTGTAAACACTTATCAACGTTAGAAGGGGACAAAATACCAAACTCGGTGCCTCTCTTTCTAAGAAAAATGAGGAACGGTTACAATGTTCTAAGCGCTCACTCCCTATATTATATTATAACCTCCTTGCATACTGGTGAAAACCCTTTTTCGTGTCATATCTGTTCTGTAAATATCAATGTATTCGAAAAAGTAATTTGCAAACACATATAAAAATACATACTGGAGAAAAACCTTTTTCATGTAATATCTGTGAATATAAATGTATTGCAAAAAGTGATTTGCAAAAGCATATGAGAATACATACTGGAAAAAAGCCGTTTTCATATAATATCTGTGAATACAAATGTATTACAAAAAGTGATTTGCAAAGGCATATGAGAATACATACTGGAGAAAACCCTTTTTCATGTAATATCTGTGAATATAAATGTATTAGAAAAGATGTGTTGCAAACACATATGAGAATACACACCGGAGAAAAGCCCTTTTCGTGTAATATCTGCGAATATAAATGTATTACAAAAAGTGATTTGTAAAGGCATATGAGAATACATACTGGAGAAAAACCTTTTTCATATAATATCTGTGAATATATTGCGCGTTTACCGCTAAAAAGAACCCCTTTGTCGTATCTCCTCAGTTTCAAGGCACTCCCCTTCTTGCCTCAGCCAGTATCGGTATCCTCGGAGTCGACATATCGAGTGACGTGCAGTTTCGTGGTCACTTGGAAGGGAAGGCCAAATTGGCCTCTAAAAAGCTTGGCGTGCTCAGCAGAGCGGGACAGTATTTCATGCCGGCACACCGCCTGCTACTTTACAAGGCGCAAGTTCGGCCTCACATGGAATACTGTTCCCATCTCTGGGCAGGGGCTCCCCAGTGCCAGCTCCTTCCACTTGACCGCATCCAACGCAGAGCGGCTCGAATTGTCGACGACCGAGCCCTTCCCCGCTCGGCCCGGCCCGATCGGCTCGATTCATTGGCACTGCGAAGAGATGTTGCATCCCTTTGCATTTTCTTTCGCATCTACCATGGGGAGTGCTCTGAGGAATTGTTCGGATTAATCCCAGCCGCCAAATTTCACGAACGCACATCGCGGCAGAACTCCCGATACCATCCACACCATCTGGATGATTGGCGGTCCACCACTGTGCGATTTAGAAGATGTTTTCTTCCTCGCACTACCTCCTTGTGGAATCGATTACCATCAGCGATTTTTCCGGACCGATACGACTTAGGGACCTTCAAGAAAAGAGCGTACTCCTTTTTAAAAGGCCGGCAACGCATCTGCGATTCCCCTGGTGTTGCAGTTGTTCATGGGCGGCGGTAGTCACTTACCATCAGGTGAGCCGCATGCTCGTTTGCCCCCTCTCCTATAAAAAAAATGTATTAGAAAAGATGTGTTGCAAACACATATGAGAATACACACTGGAGAAAAGCCCTATTCGTGTAATATCTACGAATATAAATAATGTAGTATAAAAGGTAATTTGCTAACACATATGAAAATACACACCGGAGAAAAGCCCTTTTCGTGTAATATCTGCGAATATAAATGTATTACAAAAAGTAGTTTGCAAACACATATGACTTGAGCAGAACCTTTTTTTTTGAGAGATCTGGGAAAATATGTGCAATATTATGTAAACGTGTTTTATATAAATATAAAAGTATACTTGCCGTGTAGTGGCGGTTAAGAATATCCACTACCCCATATCTTCCGTGACAACGGGAAACAGGCAGGAGATGGGCAGCAGCATCTCCCTGATAACAGCAAAAATACAATAAAAAAACTGCGGTTGCCAACCCGCTCGCCAAGCGTGGCAACTATGGCAAATACCCCCCAAATGGATAAAGTTACTAAGAGACGGCCCCCAGTCCCCGGCGACCCCGCTATTCCTGGCTACGGTGGCGACCATGGTATCGGCGGGGCATGGGGTGCTAAGAATCTCCGGTGGAAGTTCGGTTGCCACCTACGACGACTCGACCTTGCAACATACAACGCACGCACCCTGAGTACTGACGACAAGATTGTGGAGCTGGAAGAAGAGATAGACAAGTTACGCTGGCATATTATAGGATAATCCGAAGTCCGAAGAGAGGGGGAGGAAACGGTAATTCTCGAATCCGGCAACTTGCTCTATTACCGGGAGGGCGACCATCTGTCCCAAGGAGGTGTTGGTTTTATCGTCCACAAGTCTCTCGTTAACAACGTTGTAAAGATTGAGAGTGTGTCGACGAGGGTTGCGTACCTTATACTCAGAATCACCAAACGGTATTCGCTGAATGTCATACAGGTTTACGCACCAACCTCGGCACACCCCGATGTGGAGGTGGAGGAAATGTATGAGAATATCTCTTAGAGACATGCATTCCTCCAAAACCCATTATACAGTGTTAATGGGAGTCTTCAACGCAAAACTAAGCACAAGAGAAAACGGTGAGCTGAAAGTAGGGAAATTTGGAATAGGGCAACGGAACCCAAGGGGCAAGCAGCTGGCTGACTTCATGGAGAAAGAGGGACCCTTTATGATGAACTTTTTCTTCCAGAAGCGGCCCCACAGGAAGTGGACCTGGTCGAGCCCCGACGGTTCGACAAAAAATGAGATTGACTTCATTATGACGACCAGACGACAACTGTTCAGTGATGTCTCAGTGATCGCGAGGGTGAAAACTGGCAGCGATCACCGAATGGTTAGAGGCACACTGAACCTAAACGTTAAGTTTGAGAGGTCACGTCTAATGAAGTCAACGTTCCGTCCCCCTCGTGCTCTAATCCAAAGACCAGAAACCTTTCAGCTCGAGTTATAAAATCGTTTTCAGTGCCTAGAAGACTGCAATGAAGTGGACGATATGAATGACAAGCTCGTGGAAACTGTCCATGCGGTCGGAGCTAAGTTCTGCAAGACCCGCCGCAGAAGATCACAAAAACTCTCCGATCACTCTCTTAATCTCATGGCTGTTAGACGGGAGATGAAGCTACATTCTTCAACAGATTTGACAGCATACAGGCAACTGAACAGACAGATCTCCAAATGCATGCGGCGGGACTTACGCAACTTCAATACAGCTCGTATTGAAGAAGCGATCGAGCGGAACCAAGTCTCCAAAGTATTTGCCAGAGATCTGTCTGCCAGAAGGAGCCAACTGTCAAAGCTGAAGACAGAGTGTGGCAGCATCGTTTCCGGGGCACCTGAGATTTTGAGCAGGCAGCTGTACACGTCATCGTTGGAGCCACACGCAAGTGTGAGTAACGATCCAAGAGCGAGTCTTATCCGACACTATTCCGCAGATATCCCGGACGTCAGTCTGAGCGAGATTAGAAAGGCTCTCCAGCACCTTAAAAACGGCAAGGCCCCAGGCGAGGATTGAATTACAGCGGAGCTTCTGTGGGTGAGCGGGTGGAAAACCGGTACTTGAAGTCCTTCAGAAGCTCTTTAATTCCGTCCTCCATGGTGGCATTACACCGGAGGCGTGGAGCAAAAGTGCGGTGGTCTTGTTCTTCAAGAAAGGCGACAACGCTCTCTTGAAGAACTACAGACCGATTTCCCTTCTGAGCCGTGTCTACGTGCTGTTTTCGAGAGTCATTACGAATCGTCTCGCGCGCAGACTAGACGACTTCCAGTCTCCCGACCAAGCCGGTTTCCAAAAAGGCTTTAGCACCATAGACCACATACCAAATTGTACAGAAGTCAGAGAAGTACAATTTGCCACTATTTCTGGCGTATGTGGACTATGAGAAAGCCTTTGATTCCGTCGAAATTTGGGCGGTGCTGCAGTCCCTTCAGCGGTGCCAAGTTGACTGTCGGTATATCGAAGTGCTGAAGTGCTTGTACAGTAGGGCTACGATGGCTATCCGAGTACAGAACCAGAGTACGAAACCTATCCAATTGCAGAGAGGTGTAAGAGAGGGTGGCGTCATATCCCCGAAACTCTTCACCGCTGCATTGCAAGACGCTTTCAAGCGTCTGGACTGGAAAGGATACGGTATCAACATCAATGGCGAGTACATCACTCACCTTCGATTTGCCGACAATATAGTCCTTATGCAGAATCGCTGGAGGACCTAAGCACTATGCTCAATGACCTGAATAGTGCTTCCCAACGGATAGGTCTTAAGATGAACATGGACAAAACAAAAATCATGTTTAATGTCCATGTCACACATATGCCGGTAGTTGTTGAGAACACTAAGCTCGAAGTTGTTGACGAGTATGTTTACCTGGGACAAGTAGTCCGACTACGTAAGTCCAACTTCGACCGAGAGGTCAATCGGCGGATTCATCTCGGTTGGGCAGCGTTCGGGAAATTACGGCACATCTTCTCGTCAGGTATACCTCAAAACTTGAAAACGAGACTGTACAACCAGTGCGTGTTGTCAGTGATGACATACGGAACTGAGACGTGGTCCTTCTTTGCTGGCCAGATGAGGAAGCTCCAGGTCGCTCAGCGAGCTATGGAGAGGGCTATGCTTGGAGTTTCTCTGCGTGATAAACTCAGAAATGGGGATATCCGCAATAGAACCAGAGTGACCGACACATCCCAACGGATTAGTAAGTTGAAGTGGCAATGGGCCGGCCATATACTCGTAGCTCGAAGAACCGACAACCGATGGGGAAAAAAGTGTTGTTTTTTTTTTTCGTATATTCACCTAAGTCAAATACGTAATTGTGCATAAATATCTAAAAGATTGTGTTTTGCCAATATCGCATAAGAATTAATTATGTTGAAGTGTAAGAAATAGAATAAGGCTGTGTCGACGGCGAAAGATGAGACTTGTAAATGCAAAGGCTCATGTGAAGCGGTCTTCCATAAAAAGTGCGTCACGAGAGATACCTTCAAAAATGAAAAATGTGAAGACTGTGTTTCCCTGCCCGGATCGCATCCTAGTTCGCCTAGTGTTGATGAACCGGATATTGCAGTGATCCTGGCTGATATGAACAGGAAAATGGAAGTGGTGTACAAAATGGAGAAGAAGTTGAGTGAGTTGGCCGATCTAGTTGATTTTGTATCAGAAAAGTATGATAATCTGATGGAGTACCAGAAATCAACCGAAACAAAAATAAAATCCCTAGAAAAAATAAATGCATACTTGGTGAAGTGCAATAAAGCACTGGAAGAACGTGTGAACGAGCTGGAAGAGAAAGACAAGGAAGAAAAGGTGGAGTTGGCTGGACTGGAAAAGAAAGAAAATGAAGATGTGGCGAAACTAATAGTCCAAATTGCTAACAAGCTCCAGATGGATGTTAGTCAGATTGAGCACGCAGAGAGGGTAGGTCGTGAAAAACCAAACACCGACAAACCACTGCCAGTAGTTGTAACGCTGAGAACAAAAGAGGCTCGTGATAAGTGGATTGAAAGTCGCAAAAAACGCTTGACAAATGGTGAAATTTATGGTACAAATAACGACACCCGTATTTATATAAGTGAGAATCTCACTAGATATAAAAGGAACCTTCTATGGGTTACTAAAAACCAGCTTAAGAAAACATACAAGTACATTTGGGTACAAGATGGAAAAATACTCATAAGAAAAAGTAATGAACAGAAAAAAATAATGTCAATAAGGAGTGAACGAGATATTGAAAAATATATAGAAAGTAGTGTAAATACGGCGACTGGCTAGATGTTGTTGTTGGTACCTGTATGCCTAACGCACACATAGTGCGAAGTAAACACTGCGAGCAAAACTAACATCAAATAAAAGGTGATCGTTTCGATGCAATTATCACATTAGAATGTCAATTTACTAGATTTCAAACAGCGAACTCCTGGGTGCAGAGTATATCTAGCAACAACAAATATTTACACATATTACACTTAAATATTCGGTCGATAAGAAAAAACTTAAATGAATTGAAATTTTTTGTAAAAAAATGCTCTGAAGAGTTAGGAATACTAGTGTTGACAGAGGTTAACATTAAGGAGATGGAGCTATCACTATACCACATAGAGGGGTACAATCTATTTGCAAACACGAGGGAGACTACAAGAGGAGGGGGTGTGCTTATTTATGTCAAGGAATGTCTTATTTTTAATACGCAAAAAACCCTGACGAGTTCACTGGAAGGACTTCATGGTAAACTCACTGTTAACAACTCAACTCTAAATATAATTGCAGTCTACAGACCACCAAAAACGAATAAGTTTTTATTCGTTGATGAAATCGAGCAGATAATTAAGAACATCCCAACGAGTGAGAAAATTATCATGTTAGGTGACGTCAATATTAACTTATTAGGAGTGAGTGAAAGCCAACTGGTCTCAAAATATAAGGACTGCATGTGTGCACTAGGCCTACAGTGCGTAATACCGATTACGGAGGTGACCCGAGAGGTTATCGTCGCGGGTGTAAGAGAAATGTCGTGTGTCGATCATGTCTGGGTGCGAACAAGACAGCTGCGAGACTGCCATTCGTTTGTTATTGTGTGCTTTATGTCGGATCATCACGTGGTTGGAGTCTCGGTACCGTTACATTTGACGCAACACTACACTGACAGTGTGGACTCGGACACTTGGTATGTGATTAATAATAAGCTAGTAGCTAGGCAGATCACTGATTACGATTGGTCTCAACTGTTGCTTATTGATTGTCCGTTAAATTTGTATTGTAATTTAGAAAATGTTTTCTATGATATTTATAGAAATAGTAAGACTGTAATGCCAAAGATTAAAAAACGGGATACAGAACCGTGGATAGACAGAGATTTGAATGAAATGTTAATGCGTAGTAGGGATAGGTTATTTAGGGATTGGAAAGAAACACCAAACAATAATACAAAAACACTAGAACACACACGATTTAGAAATAAGGTTAACAAATTAATATTTAAAGCGAAACATAGGTATCGGCAGGAAGAAATCAAGAAGTGTAATGGAGACCCAAAAAAATCTGGGACAAAATTAATACCTGGACAGGTAGGAAAAAAGCAAAGATAGATGATATTGTTAAAAGATACTTTGGAAATAAAGACACGATGTATAATATATGTAGTCAATTTGCAGATACATTTACTAACGAAATTATTGCTATTAAACATAATTGTAATATTAAACTATTACACAGAAGTAAATATGTTAGAGAATGTGATGTAACATTTCGCTTTAAGCCAGCTACCAGTGACGCAGTGTGCAAAGTCATCGATTAGTTGAGCTGTGATAAAGCGCCAGGCAGTGACTGCATTCGAGTCATAGACATAAAAATAATCAAGAATTATATCTCACCGGTCTTATCGCACTTTGTCCACCTGTGTTTGTCGAAAGGGGAATATCCTAACCCACTCAAAAAAGCTTTAATTAGGCCCATCTACAAGCAGGGAGCGCACTCAGTGTATGCTAACTATAGACCGATTGCTATCTTATCGGTCATTTATAAAATAGTTGAGAAGATGATAGTCGGCCAGGTTAGCGAATTTTTAGAGCAAAATGGTATATTAGCGGATGCACAACATGGTTTTAGGCATGGTCGTAGCACCGTAACAGCACTATCACAGTTTTCAGAAGATATGAACAGTAGTCTCGACCAGGGGCATCAGGTCCTGGCGCTGTTCATAGACTATAAAAAAGCCTTCGATACCTTGGATCATGAGGTGCTGTTGCAGGCCATGGATGAGTGTGGAATCAGGGGCCCCACAAACAGGTGGTTCCGGAGTTATCTGAGTGGCAGAACCTTACAGACCTACATCTCTGGTGTTGCTGGTAAAGAAGTGGTGGTACAACTTGGTGTTCCGACTGGTTCAGTCTATGGTCCGGTTGGCTACGTTATGCATGTCAATAGCGTCATTAATGTGGTGAAGAAATGTCGGGTGTATATGTACGCGGACGACATGTGCCTTATGTACTCCTCTAAGAATATACAAGAGATCAGGGCTGTGCTACAGGCTGACTTCGATAATATTATCCGGTGGGCTCACGATAATTATATCATACTCAACTTACCGCACAACTCAGTGGCAAAAAATGTCAAGAGCGTGGATATAGGTATCGTGGGTCACACGTATGAGTGTATGCACGTCAAAAATGTAAATTGTGTTTGTTTAAAGCTAGAATATGTCAGCAAATTTAAGTATCTGGGTCTATGGGTGGACCGCAACATGAATTGGAAAACACAGGTTGACACAGTGTGTACAAAGCTTAGGGCAGTGTTGAGTAAGTTTTATATCCTGAAGGCGCCATTGAGTAGAAAAACGCTGCGTGTCCTTTATTTTGCTCTCGCTGAGTCATTGCTAACATATGGATTGAATACGTATGGCCGTACATTTAAAACCTATCCTAACAGTATAAAATCGCTGCAAATTCGTTTTATGAAATACCTTGTTAGCCCACAAACAAAACTTGCCTGTAAAGAAAATTATGAAAAACTATTTGTTGTCTGTAAGGTGCTTCCTGTACATGAAAAGGCCAAGTACCTGTTGGTTCCAGAACAGTTCTATAACGACCAGTTTAAAGTACAAGTGTAAAATATGTACAATACTAGAAGCGTTAGAGAGCGTAAACTCGCGCGACCACCAGTAAAAAATTACTATGGCAAAAGAACCAACAAGTATATTACCCCTATACTTTTCAATAATATCGATTGCCTGAGAGAAGACAATACTAGAATAAGTAAACGAACACTAAAAAATAAATTAAAAACTGTTTTCCTTAATGAATTTGTCGCAAGATGTGAAAATATTAACTAATTTGTTGTTGTTTTAATATAACTTTTGACAATTACGTATATTAGACCTTATTATTTAGCTTTATTTTCATTAAATTGTATACTTACGAATTTGAACCAAATGTATAAAGGCAAGCGCTAATCCCGCCGACAAACTGTTACGCAGTTTGGTGGGTGTGAAAAATGTACTAAAGGTTTGGTCCAGAATAAATGATTTATTATTATTATTATTATTATTACCGACAGGTGAAGTGTTGGGCGTCCCTCCACTAGATGGAGTGACGACCTGGTAAGATATGCAGGAAGTCGATGGATGCAGGTGGATCAGGACCGTGCTTTGTGGCATTCCTTGGGGGAGGCCTATGTTCAGCAGTGGACTTGTGAAGGGCTGTAATGATGATGATGATGATGAAAAGTATACTAGATAAAAATCCATTTGTCATGAGTTCCTTATGTAACTGTTGAACAAGTAGAAAAACATTTCCGTGCCATATGTGCTAATTGAAACTGCATTTATTTTGAAGAAGCTAATTCAAAAACCAAAGAAGCAACCAAGTGAAATCTAACCTTGAAATATGTACCGAGTGGTTAGTGGAAACAGACCAGACTTCATGTTTTTTTTTATTTAAATCATACTAGTTTATATTTTTATTTATTCGTTTCGACATTTATCGTTACAAATCAAGTCCGCTGCTCAACATAGGCCTACCCCACGGATTGACTCATAGGGGGGATATTTGCCATAGTTGCTCTCTAACAAGAACACAATAAACATCGAACGAAAAAAGGAAAAACATTAGCAATCAATTAAATAGAGAATAACATTTGCTGGTCTGTTTCCACTAACCTTCCATTTGTTTCATATTTTAAAGATTTTTTTTTGTTTTTGAATTAGCTCCTTCAGAATAAATGCAGTTTCAATTAGCACAATTCAAGGCACGGAAAAGTTTTTCTACTCGTTCTAGTAGTCAAGTTATTAATACATTTCATATTTACACTGTAAAATGTCCAGACTGAATTCAGAGTGAAACTGAAACATTAAACTCCTGCTGCCTGCTGCCACAGCTAACTATAAATTAAAGTGAAAGACATTTACATCACTACTTTTGTTTTTTTTTATCTTAGGTTTCTTTGATCTTAAAGATTATCTTACGTTAATGGAGGAAATGATTTTGCTATTTATTTTAACGTGTGGACATTGTTTTTATTAGTTTTACCTTGACTTTTACTAAAAAACTTTACAGTTTAAGTACTGGAAGGCAGTTTTCTTGCAGAGGCTTTATTTAGTTAGGTGTTGTTGTAAAGTGAAATGTATCTTCACGATTGTTTGAACTTTTTGTTAAATTTTATATAGGTCAAAGACTTGTATACTGTAGTCTACGTCACTCCTGGCATCGCACTATATCTGTTTGTGAAGTTTGATTTCAGTCCATGAAGCTATTCAAATGACTATCCCGGACAGACAGACTTGAAAACAAACATTTCAATAATGTTTATCCATGTCTTAATGGTATGCAAGTAACTCGCTCGGTAGCGAAGCTTCCATACAAGCCGAGAAGCCCGGCGTGCCCTATTAATAATATCAACTAATAAAATAACTCGTAAACTGTTTCAAAGCGCTCCTCTGTTCTACACAGGTCGTGACCTCGTAGCCTTATTATGTAACGTCAACACTTGGCAGATTGCTTTACTTCGCGATACTGCTGTCATAAAAAAGGAGTTGAGTTGAGCGATTAGTCGTCTCTCTCGCACGCGTGGGCTTTTTACCGGGCTTTCTAGAAGACGATCGCTCCCTTTCTAACCTGTGGCAAAATGTTCTATAATGGAATATAACTACGATTGTTTATATAGCAATCAGTATGGAGATCAGAAGCCAGGCTTTCAGTGTGAAGTTGTCGAGCGTTTGCAAAGTTCACTTCACAACTTCACATTCCAATGTTTACTCTGTGTGTTTACACTTGAGCGAATGAAACTCGCAATATTGAGTTGGAAATTTATACTTTTTTATAGATTTATAGTGAAAATGGAGGATAATAGTTTTTCTTGTGATGAATTGGAGTGTGTTAAAGCGCTAATCGGCGAGGAAACGGTAAAATCGAAAAAGAGAAAAGGTAATTTTTTATAAAACTGTTAAGACATACCTTGGGCTTGCCCTAGTTTGGAGCCCTAGCTTTGCCACTGAACTCGCTGGATTTAAATAAAGCAGTAACTCGATATTACAGACAGACACTAAAATTTTATTTATATGTAAAGATGTAGAAGTCAATCCCTCCAATGTCTTTTCCTTACCGTGTTACCTTATCGTTGCATTTTGCAATATTTAACTTGCTAGTGTGACGTGGAACCTTGCGCGCACGCCGAGTGGACATACGGTCTTGAATTTGATGCTCGCATTCCATTTCGAGGAAGTGGCTCGGTTAATTGTTTTTGGAAGTTAAATTTAAAGTTAATGTTTAATTGTACCGTCGCGTTAAGTGCCTTTTGTGTGTTGACCATGTAGTTAGTTTGCGTGTCAGCTAGGCTGATTTTGAGTCTTAATGCGGGCGTAGTATTTAATATCGTACGAAGTTTTTTAAACACTGGTTGACACGATTCATTCGGTTTTAGCCCACCTATCTCTAATGCAGTTTTTTTTTGCGCGACAAATGCTTTATTTTGATCAGTGCTGTTGCCCCACATTACGAGACCATACCGCAGTAAAGATTCTACGTATGCATGGTAGGACATGACAGCGGTTTTTATGTTTGTTATGTTTTTTATTTGTTTAAGTACATATACGAATTTATTTATTTTGATAGAGACATCGTTTACATGTGGTTTCCAATTTATAACGTCATCTATAATTAAACCTAAAAATTTCGTATGTGTGTCGGACGGGCGTTACTCTCCGGAGTAAATGTTGTCGAAGATACTCCGCGAGTCGCTCACGTCCTACACCTATAGGTTCCGGAGGATACTTTCACTGCCGCCTCTGTGTGTGCTGCTGGAAAACTGTGGACTGAGGTTCAAAATTAAAATGCACGATTTATAAATTAAAATAGCAAGGGAGTGGCCAGCGGTTCGACTGATTAATTAGTCGCGAAATTTTATAACTATTATTTATCGACCACGGTTGTTGAACATGGTTGGTCAACTACGGTTGTTCACTATCGGTTGGTCACTATATATTTCAAAAGATTCAATTAAAATGTGCGGTAGTATTAAAATATCTATTGGTAATATCAAAATATCTATTGGTAGTATCAAAATATCTACTGGTAGTATCAAAATATCTATTGGTAGTATCAAAATATCTATTGGTAGTAGCTGGTTTTCTAACACTACTGACTAGCAGCTATTAATCAACTAAAACTAGTTGATTTTATCACTTGTGTAACTGCGAATATCAGTTACCACTTTTTCCGTCTACCTAACACTTTTCACTATATGTAACTGCGAATTTTCAGTTACTACTTTTTTCGGCTAGCTGACACTTTTTTACTATATGCAACTGCGAATTTTCAGTTGCCACTTTTTTCGGCTATGTGTAACTGCGATTTTCAGTTACGACCTTTTTCGGCTAGCTAAACTTTTTCTAATTCACTATTACTGTTCACTATGTTCTGCTACTAGTCACTTCAGCTACTACCGGATACTACTGCTTGTCACTGGTAGTTCTTCCTACTACAACGTTACTGGGATTCGCCCCCATAAGATAGACTTCGGCTATACTGTATAGTGAGCCGCTTGCCATTTTCCATTTTGCCTCTTTATTTTTAAACATTTTCACTATGTAATTAGCACAAATTGCAATATTTTTTATACAAGGCTAATTTTTACACTAACACGCTATACATCATTAAATAGGCATTTTGGTCCTTTATCAGTATGTGGTAAAGGTTATTCATTTAAAAAAGTTATTAAATGAAATGTCCCAAACTTTCACAACAAATTAATTCTTTAATTTTTCTATATTTATCAAATGCGTCTATTTATACAAATTATTTCTTTACTATCGTAATCTATATATCATATGCTACCTAAATATCATATTTACAACTCTTTTAAAACACAAAAATATTCTCATTATTTTCAGTACAAACTATTGCGCAGTTAATTAAACTTCCAGAAAGTTCTACGATATGATGCGCCGTGATTGGTCGAATTTTTCTTAAATGCTTAAAGTTGTTTATATCAACTATTATTAAAACGACATTCCATACAGATATATTAAGAGTTGTAAACACAATGTAAAACTATATTAATACACAATTTGCTCGATTTCGTTGGTAATTTCAATTTTTATACATAATAATCTTCTTTCATCACTTTTTTCTTAAAGTCTTTAGGCCGTCGCGAACAGTATGACTAGCTGCTTTTATTTTTGGAATGTTAAGTTTAAGATTCTGTTTATTATTAGTGTATTTATTAAATTGTATATACAAAGATTTGTCTAAATCAATTTTTAAATTATGTATGTCAACCCAATTAATTAAAGTATCTATTGTATTATTTATGTCAGCTTCGTGGTCACTCATATTATTTATTTTTTTATTGGAAGTCACGATTATTGAAATATCATCAGCAAATAGAATACATTTATGCTTCGTCATATTGACAATGTCATTTAAGTACAACAAAAACAGAATTGGACCGAGAACACTTCCCTGTGGAACGCCATATTTATTGTTTCGGTATTCGGACGAGTACGGTATTATGTCCGCATTTACATCTGCTTTAGTAACAATAACACATTGTTGCCTATTATAAAGATATGATTTTATCCATTGAAACGTTGGTCCTCTAATTCCAATCTTTTCCAATTTCTGTAACAATAGGTCATGTGAAACTAGCTCAAAGGCTTTAGATAGGTCAAAAAATAGTCCCGTGGTAAAATTATTATTATTGATATTTGATAGTATTATTTTTATGAATGAAAAAATCGCCAAAGTTGTAGATTTATCTTTTTGAAAGCCGTACTGTTCGTTTGATATAATGTGATATTTATTACAAAATTCAATAAGTCTTATATACATGCATTTTTCATATATTTTTGATATAACGGATATTAAGATTATTGGTCGATAATTTTTAATATCATATTTCTCTCCTTTTTTAAACAGCGGCTTAACTATTGATAGTTTTTAAATGTTGTCGAAGATACTCCGCAAGTCGCTCACGTCCTACACCTATAGGTTCCGGAGGATACTTTCACTGCCGCCTCTGTGTTGCTGCTGGAAAACTGTGGACTGAGGTTCAAAATTAAAATGCACGATTTATAAATTAAAATAGCAAGGGAGTGGCCAGCGGTTCGACTGATTAATTAGTCGCGAAATTTTATAACTATTATTTATCGACCACGGTTGTTGAACACGGTTGGTCAACTACGGTTGTTCACTATCGGTTGGTCACTATATATTTCAAAAGATTCAATTAAAATGTGCGGTAGTATTAAAATATGTATTGGTAGTATCAAAATATCTATTGGTAGTATCAAAATATCTATTGGTAGTATCAAAATATCTATTGGTAGTATCAAAATATCTATTGGTAGTATCAAAATATCTATTGGTAGTAGCTGGTTTTCTAACACTACTGACTAGCAGCTATTAATCAACTAAAACTAGTTGATTTTATCACTTGTGTAACTGCGAATATCAGTTACCACTTTTTCCGTCTAGCTAACACTTTTCACTATGTGTAACTGCGATTTTCAGTTACGACCTTTTTCGGCTAGCTAAACTTTTTCTAATTCACTATTACTGTTCACTATGTTCTGCTACTAGTCACTTCAGCTACTACCGGATACTACTGCTTGTCACTGGTAGTTCTTCCTACTACAACGTTACTGGGATTCGCCCCCATAAGGTAGACTTCGGCTATACTGTATAGTGAGCCGCTTGCCATTTTCCATTTTGCCTCTTTAAGTCACGATTATTGAAATATCATCAGCAAATAGAATACATTTATGCTTCGTCATATTGACAATGTCATTTAAGTACAACAAAAACAGAATTGTACCGAGAACACTTCCCTGTGGAACGCCATATTTATTATTTCGGTATTCGAACGAGTACGGTATTATGTCCGCATTTACATCTGCTTTAGTAACAATAACACATTGTTGCCTATTATAAAGATATGATTTTATCCATTGAAACGTTGGTCCTCTAATTCCAATCTTTTCCAAATTCTGTAACAATAGGTCATGTGAAACTAGCTCAAAGGCTTTAGATAGGTCAAAAAATATTTGATAGTATTATTTTTATGAATGAAAAAATCGCCAAAGTTGAAGATTTATCTTTTTGAAAGCCGTACTGTTCGTTTGATATAATGTGATATTTATTACAAAATTCAATAAGTCTTATATACATGCATTTTTCATATATTTTTGATATAACGGATATTACGGTTATTGGTCGATAATTATTAATATCATATTTCTCTCCTTTTTTAAACAGCGGCTTAACTATTGATAGTTTCAATTTATCTGGAAAGATTCCACACGAAAATGAAAAATTAATTAAATATGTCAAGATTTCAATTAATTCAATCATACATGTTTTTATTATTTTTGTGTTTACGTCATCGTAGCCTTCAGAACTAGTATTTTTAATAGCATTATTTCCCTTCTAACCTCATTTTCAGACATAGGTCTAAGAAACATTGAGTTGACATTCGCGCTGTTAATGGTTACATTTTTCGCTGTAGTGTGTGTTGTTGATTCACGGGTCAAATCAATAAAATGATTGTTAAAAGCAGTAGCTATATCTACAGGATTCGTAAGAACTTTATTATTAGCTATAATTTTTTCTATATTTTGCTTGTCATATGGGTTAGATATTTCTTTTTTTGATAATGGTCCATGTTGCTTTACATTTGTTATCATTTTTATTTTTAGTTGTAGCATCAATGGGTCGGCTCGACCGGGGAAGGACCACGCTCTCACAGAATACCAGCGTAAAATGGCAGCTTGACATTGCTGTGTATCATATGGTGAGTGTAGAGAACTGGAGACCCTTTTAACTGGAAAAGAGGCATTCCATCTTAGTCCTCACGGATAACAACGCATCTGCATTTTGATTCGCAAACGAGGATAGATGTAGATGTCTATGGGCCACAGCAACTACTTACCATCAGGTGGACTGTGTGCTCGCTTGTCACCCTATACTATAAAAAAAGACACAAGATATACCTATGGCAGTGCCGGAAGTTGAGATAACTCCACGTAAAAAGAAGTTAATTAAGAAATTGGAAAAGAAGACGTTATTACGCGATAATATGCGGAAGAAACTAGATGCTTTAAGATCAAAGACCTGGCGTTTGCAAAAAAAAAGTTGCTGAACAATCTAGTGTAATTGAGGAATTAAAAACTCGATCTTTAATCAACCAAGAAAAGGCTGACTTGCTGTCATCGATCGATACAACCAATCGAAATTTCCTAAAAAAGTTACTATGTAAAATGAAAATTCGTTATTTTAACTTTTATTCAATACATTGATCAAAGGAATGATTAGTTTACCCTTTAGTCTTAAGTACAATTTTACTATGTATACTTTTGACAATTTAATTTAATTAAACTATATTTAATCAATGTGGTTGTTTTATTATATCTATAAAATCATACATCATCCCTTAGCTTACAACACCGCTCAAGTCGAAAATTGACGGTTTTCACAATTGAATGCCTTTAGATGGAGATGCTTATTGCGTGTCTAACCATTGGCCACATGATATAGATTTCAGCCAATCAGAAGCCGTAATTCGAAAAGTAGTGACAGCGCCCAAGTCGGTTGGCCTCTCAACACCGCACAAGTCGTTAATCTGTAATAAATTATTATATTTTTATATGAATTTTATCTCTGAAAAGTCTATGCAAGAAGTTTTAATGTAAAATTAAGAGGTAAATTATATAATAAAGTAACCATAGATTAATGATAAGTCATCGCGCGCTCTGACTAGATACCTCCGGCGCTCATGTAAAATGCGGCAGCAAATACTACGCCGAAATCGGCGTACCCGAGCCAGTCGCATTGCAGGCTACGGTACCGAAGATCATAATCCGAAGTAAAATATCAGTTTACGTATTGAATTGTGTAAAAATAATACTACAAGAAATAAGAAAGACACTGGAATCACATACTATCATTAAGTATCATACAATTTCGAAATTTTAACATAAAATAACACGAGCCATAAATAAGTTACAAAATATTAATGACGCTGTTCACTATTCAGTGTTGCCGCGAATGCAAAAATAAAGTTCCCGTGGCTGAGATTTTTATATGTGAATTTATTGTTACTATATTTTATAATATAATATATTTAACTTATTATAATATAACCTAATTCTATATTATTTAATATTTATTTCTGTAGTATTGCTCAAATGACATAATTGCCGTTTATTAGAGTTCCGTACCCAAAGAGTATCAACGGGACCCAAGTCTCCCTTATCGTTCCGTTTGTCTGTCAGTAGGCTGTATCTTATGAACCGTAATATGTAGAATTTTCACAGAATGTGTATTTATATTGCTGCTATAACAACATAAAATAAAAAAGAAAACAAGTAAAATATTAAAGGACCCAAAAAATCACGTTTCATGTATGAAGACCATACAAGAAACGTGATTTTTTCTGTATTGGTATGTGTTTTGTTTACAGACTAAAGCGAAACCTCGTTTAGCACGCAATAAAATGATGCTGTGTGTATGGTGGTATTGAAAGTTTATCATGAGCTTTTACCGCCGGGTAAAACCATCGATTCGGATCTCTACTACCAGTAAATAATGAGATAAGCAAGAAATAGAAATAAAAAAACGGCTGGCATTGATAATCACAAAAGGAGTGGTCTTTCATCATGATAACGCCAGATCACAAGATTAGTTATCTGTTTGAGACTTTCATTACACACTAACATTCCTAAAAATCCAGTATTTGCTTGAGTACTTTAAAACTGGTTTAAAAGTTTTAGTCATTATTTTCTTTTGTTGCTTGTGTTCTATAAAAGAAAGCTTTCTGGAGGTTTTAATATTTAAGTTTAAAAGTTTTTTTTTCCATTATAAATGGGATGACTAAATCCATGTTCCTTCAAATCTCTGGTATTGAATATATGAAATAAAACTACTTGTCGCATTTTTTTTAATCAAAATCCCAAGATTTCTACGGCAACGTTTATTTTCTGTTATGTCACTACCTACAAGATGGTAACAAATTATCGAACAGAATGGACCCATATATATTATAATTAAATGTAATAAAACTTTAAAACAAAAACATTCTTTTTTCCAATTCAACAGGAATTAATGCTATTAAAAAATACTAGCACTGAAGGCTACGATGACGTAAACACAAAAATAATAAAAACATGTATGATTGAATTAATTGAAATCTTGACATATTTAATTAATTTTTCATTTTCGTGTGGAATCTTTCCAGATAAATTGAAACTATCAATAGTTAAGCCGCTGTTTAAAAAAGGAGAGAAATATGATATTAAAAATTATCGACCAATAACCTTAATATCCGTTATATCAAAAATATATGAAAAATTCATGTATAAAAAGAAAAATTTATTGAAAGACAAAAGACTTATTGAATTTTGAAATAAATATCACATTATATCAAAAGAACAGTACGGCTTTCAAAAAGATAAATCTACAACTTTGGCGATGTTTTCATTCATAAAAATAATACTATCAAATATCAATAATAATAATTTTACCACGGGACTATTTTTTGACCTATCTAAAGCCTTTGAGCTAGTTTCACATGACCTATTGTTACAGAAATTGGAAAAGATTGGAATTAGAGGACCAACGCTTCAATGGATAAAATCATATCTTTATAATAGGCAACAATGTGTTATTGTTTCCGAATACCGAAACAATAAATATGGCGTTCCACAGGGAAGTGTTCTCGGTACAATTCTGTTTTTGTTGTACTTAAATGACATTGTCAATATGACGAAGCATAAATGTATTCTATTTGCTGATGATATTTCAATAATCGTGACTTCCAATAAAAAAATAAATAATATGAGTGACCACGAAGCTGACATAAATAATACAATAGATACTTTAATTAATTGGGTTGACATACATAATTTAAAAATTGATTTAGACAAATCTTTGTTTATACAATTTAATAAATACACTAATAATAAACAGAATCTTAAACTTAACATTCCAAAAATAAAAGCAGCTAGTCATACTGTTCGCGACGGCCTAAAGACTTTAAGAAAAAAGTGATGAAAGAAGATTATTATGTATAAAAATTGAAATTACCAACGAAATCGAGCAAATTGTGTTTGTGATTAATATAGTTTTACATTGTGTTTACAACTCTTAATATATCTGTATGGAATGTCGTTTTAATAATAGTTGATATAAACAACTTTAAGCATTTAAGAAAAATTCGACCAATCACGGCGCATCATATCGTAGAACTTTCTGGAAGTTTAATTAACTGCGCAATAGTTTGTACTGAAAATAATGAGAATATTTTTGTGTTTTAAAAGAGTTGTAAATATGATATTTAGGTAGCATATGATATATAGATTACGATAGTAAAGAAATAATTTGTATAAATAGACGCATTTGATAAATATAGAAAAATTAAAGAATTAATTTGTTGTGAAAGTTTGGGACATTTCATTTAATAACTTTTTTAAATGTAAATATATTGAATAACCTTTACCACATACTGATAAAGGACCAAAATGCCTATTTAATGATGTATAGCGTGTTAGTGTAAAAATTAGCCTTGTATAAAAAATATTGCAATTTGTGATAATTACATAGTGAAAATGTTTAAAAATAAAGAGGCAAAATGGAAAATGGCAAGCGGCTCACTATACAGTATAGCCGAAGTCTACCTTATGGGGGCGAATCCCAGTAACGTTGTAGTAGGAAGAACTACCAGTGACAAGCAGTAGTATCCGGTAGTAGCTGAAGTGACTAGTAGCAGAACATAGTGAACAGTAATAGTGAATTAGAAAAAGTTTAGCTAGCCGAAAAAGGTCGTAACTGAAAATCGCAGTTACACATAGCCGAAAAAAGTGGCAACTGAAAATTCGCAGTTGCATATAGTAAAAAAGTGTCAGCTAGCCGAAAATAGTAGTAACTGAAAATTCGCAGTTACATATAGTGAAAAGTGTTAGCTAGACGGAAAAAGTGGTGACTGATATTCGCAGTTACACAAGTGATAAAATCAACTAGTTTTAGTTGATTAATAGCTGCTAGTCAGTAGTGTTAGAAAACCAGCTACTACCAATAGATATTTTGATACTACCAATAGATATTTTGATACTACCAGTAGATATTTTGATACTACCAATAGATATTTTGATATTACCAATAGATATTTTAATACTACCGCACATTTTAATTGAATCTTTTGAAATATATAGTGACCAACCGATAGTGAACAACCGTAGTTGACCAACCATGTTCAACAACCGTGGTCGATAAATAATAGTTATAAAATTTCGCGACTAATTAATCAGTCGAACCGCTGGCCACTCCCTTGCTATTTTAATTTATAAATCGTGCATTTTAATTTTGAACCTCAGTCCACAGTTTTCCAGCAGCACACACAGAGGCGGCAGTGAAAGTATCCTCCGGAACCTATAGGTGTAGGACGTGAGCGACTCGCGGAGTATCTTCGACAACATTTACTCCGGAGAGTAACGCCCGTCCGACACACATACGAAATTTTTAGGTTTAATTATAGATGACGTTATAAATTGGAAACCACATCTAAACGATGTCTTTATCAAAATAAATAAATTCGTATATGCACTTAAACAAATAAAAAACATAACAAACATAAAAACCGCTGTCATGTCCTACCATGCATACGTAGAATCTTTACTGCGGTATGGTCTCATAATGTGGGGCAACAGCACTGATCAAAATAAAGCATTTGTCGCGCAAAAAAAAAATGCATTAGAGATATGTGGGCTAAAACCGAATGAATCGTGTCAACCAGTGTTTAAAAAACTTGGCTTATTACCACTACCATCACTTTATATCTATGAAGTATGTATGTTTGTACAGAAGTACAAAACGTTGTTTACAACAGTGGCTAAATAATTGTAATTTCTAAAGTGTTAAGGATTTTTGTAGCCAAAAATATTAATGTAAAAAAAATTTGCATGCTATGAATAATCGTAGCAAAACATGCTGATCTGAAATGTTCTGTAAAAGCTATTATTTACTATGTTTTATGCAAATAAAATATTATTATTATTAAAAAACTATACTACTAATATAGCTGCAGCATGGCTCTACCACGTATACGTGTCTGAAATATAATAAAGAATATTACAGTATTTATAATAAACTAGCTGTTGCCTACGGCTTCGTTCGTTTTTTTTAAAAGCTTATAGCACTCAGGTATATTGTAGCTTCCTATTAGTGAAAGAATTATTGATTGAATGGAGATAAGTAGTTTCAGAAATTAGCGCGTTCAAACAAACTCTTCAACTTTATAATATTAATATAGTATAAGTATTTGTATTATATGTATAAAGATATTTATTATTTTTATTATTTACGGTATACGGTAAGTATAGTTTAAGTTGGAAGCTCCAGTGTGGCCCCCGAAATTCAAATTTTCTTGCGTTTTTTGGAATTTGCAGGCCAGGGTTAGGTTGTTTATTTAACAAAATATGAAACAACATATGATTCGCGACCGTAGCGATTATGTGTTTACAGAATTATTATCATTAAAATCACCAATACAACCCTGTAAGTTCATATTAGCCATAAGTTCGCTGGCCACTCCCTTGCTATTTTAATTTATAAATCGTGCATTTTAATTTTGAACCTCAGTCCACAGTTTTCCAGCAGCACACACAGAGACGGCAGTGTAAGTACCCTCCGGAACCTATAGGTGTAGGACGTGAGCGACTCGCGGAGTATCTTCGACAACATTTACTCCGGAGAGTTACGCCCGTCCGGCACATTCGCTGGTCCTTCGAGCCGGATCCTTCATCCGTTTGTATTTCGGAACCGGATACATAGTCACTACCGTATTAAAATTGCAGAATTTTCAGAATCAAGATGCCGATCACTCGTTCGCAAGGAAGGGGAGCCATGGCGTGGACTGTCGGTGTGGAAGGAGGCCCATCGGACAATACCGACGCCGTCCGCCACCAGATGCCACCACGCTCACCGTCGACAACAGAAGGCGCTGAGGCGCCATCTTGCCCCCGCGATGGAGGGGTACTCCTGCCCGTTCCGGTCACTGCAACCGAACCGGGACACTGAAGCAGAGGCAACAAATAGAAGGCAACGATGACATTCGCTGTGCATCACCGCCAACAGCCCGGGAAGATGTACAGGCAAATCTTAATAAGGCCTGAGGATCAAGTGTGGCAACACGTACTATGGCGTGAATCCCCTTCCTTGCCTGTTCAAGAATTTGAATTTCGTACGATCGCATACGGAGTCAAAAGCTCGCCTTACTTAGCGATACGAACATTACATCAGTTAGCTACAGATCACGGTGATCAGTTTCCTCTTGTTCCTGAAGCTCTTCGGCATCACACTTATATGGACGATATTACTACAGGTGCTTCCTCAGTCGAAGCAGCCTCTCAGCTTAAAGAAGATTTAATCAATCTCCTTAATTGTGCCCAGCTAGATTTGCGTAAGTGGAGCAGTAACAACCCTTTATTTCTTCGATCGTTACCCATGGAACATTGTCAGTGTCCGAAGACATTTTCCGATGATAGTTCAATAACGCTTAAGGTTTTGGGAGTTCAATGGGATCCTGAGGAAGACTATTTCACTTACTCCGTCTCTCCTGTGAATGTGGAGTTTACGAAACGTTCAATCCTGTCCCACGTAGCTAGTACTCGTATTTATGATCCGTTGGGTTGGCTTTCGCCTTTTATTCTTTTAGCCAAACAACTTCTTCAAAACTTATGGCGTATTGGAGTGTCTTGGGATGAAATCATTCCCGCCAATCTGTGTGACGATTGGGTTTCATTTGTGTCTGACTTATCTAATATAAAATCGATAAAAATCCCTCGTAAAACCGTGATTGACTTAGCAGCTACACACCAGCTTATTGGGTTTTGCGATGGATCAACCAAAGCATATGGGTGCTGTGTCTATCTCCGATCAAGCATCGATGATCAAAAACAAGTTTCTCTTTTGATTTCTAAATCTAAAGTGGCTCCGATTACGCCTCTAACAGTTAATCGTTTGGAGTTGTGCGGTGCGCCCTTGTTATCACGTACTCTCAAACACATGCAAACTTTACTTATTTCCAAAATAAATATATCTCATATTGTTGCCTACACGGATAGCTCAACTGTATTAGCTTGGATCAATACCGAGGCATACAAATTGAAATCTTTTGTTGTGCATCGAGTAGTTAAAATAACTGACGCATTTGAACCTTCTGCCTGGAGGCATGTCTCGACTCAGGACAATCCTGCTGACTTTCCTAGCCGAGGTCTCTCGTGTGCAGAATTGGTCAATTGTAAGCGATGGTGGTCAGGACCAGATTGGATGCTTAATGGTCCAGATCACTGGCCAGCTCAAAGTCGGTGTAAGCCCCAGGATGAGTTGCCAGAGTTGAGAACACGCACTTTGATTGCTCAATCTCGGGAATCTGATAAAGACATTATGAAGGTGTTATTAAATCGGTATTCATCCTTATCGCGACTACAAGGAGTATTGACATGGGTCTTTCGCTTCATTTCTAATTCGCGCAAACAACAAAGCCAACGCGAGAAAGGTCACTTGACTACGAATGAGGTAAAGTGCTCTCTGTTTAGCCTTATTAAATATGTCCAATGGGGCAGCTTCAATCAAGAGATGTCTCAATTAAAATCGCAGAAGCCTCTACCTAAATACTTACAAAAGTTGTCTCCGTTTATTAATAACCTAGGACTCATGCGAGTGGGTGGACGACTTAGTAATTTCAACTTACCTGAGCACACAAAACATCCATATTTGTTACCGAAACAATCTATTTTATCTCAATTAATTATTAGCTATTATCATAAACGGTATTTGAACTGTGAACCTCGCACGTTACAATCACTAATCGTTCGCAAGTTCTGGATTTTAGGAATTAGAAACCTTATTCGTTCTATTTTAACAAAGTGTATGACTTGCTGTCGGGTTAAACCTATACCCTATCAGCCGTCTATGGGCAACCTGCCACCTTGTAGGGATCGGCTTTGGCGGTCCTTTTCTTATAAAAGAAAATAGACGACGTAACGCACGGGTCAGTAAGGCTTACATATGCTTGTTCATTTGTTTATGTGTAAAAGCAGTTCATTTAGAACTCGTATCTGAACTGTCTACAGAAGCGTTTCTAGTCGCCCTAGACAGATTCGTGTCTCGACGTGGAATATGTCAACATATTGTGACAGATTGTGGCACTAACTTTGTAGGCGCTAAACGATATCTTGAGAAAATGGTTAAATTATTGATAGATAAAAAACACGATATTTCTGCCTTTTGCAAGAAATCGAAACTCAGATTATGTGACAACATAAACGAACAACAGCGCCAATATTTGTTTGAAACTTTCTGGAAGTACATGAACTGGGAGCAACAAAGATCATTTATAACTTCTCACGTTAATAAAGTACCAAAGAAAATTACAAAAAATCCAGAAACATCCAAAAGAACTGATAGTTGAACTTATGTTTTGACCACTGATAATGTACGCCACCAAGTCTGTACAAAAATGTTCTTGACCACTCTTGGCATTATGGATTGGTTTGTCAGATATTGGGTGACAAAAACAGGCTGTGCTATTTCTACCGATTTGTCTACTTCAACCAGTAATCCAGAATCCAGAGAAAATCGCATTACTGTCGTGCTAAATCATCTTAAGAATATTTAGAACCAAATTTCTCATTGAATAAAACTACTTTTACGGATTTTATCGCGTTTAATTAACTTAGGTTATATTCCCGATAATTTTGTCGAGCATAACACAGCTCTATAACACATATAAAGAGAATTGTGAGTTAGAGAGTAGAGAATGCCTTGACGGTAAATTATTTGACAAATTATTTTTGAAACTCAATCTGAGCTTATTCCACCCGAAGAAAGATCAGTGTGACGTTTGTTGCAGTTATAAAACTGGAAGCATTACCGATGAAAAATACGCTCAAGATGTTTTGAAAAAACATCGAGCCAGGAAAGAGAAAGATACTGACAAAGGTATTGCACAGCTGGAGCTTGTCACGTATTCACGCAGGATGTTGAATCGGTAAAATTGGCCCCGTATCTTCAAGCCAGTGCTATTTATTATAAAACTAAATTATGCGTCCAGAATTTTACATTATACAATTTAGCAACTAAGAAAGTAATGTGTTATTGGTTGGATGAGTCAAATAGCACGCTCGAAGCCTCTGTTTTTGCTTCATGATTAGTAGACCATCTAGGGAAGGTTTTGAGTCAGAAATTATTGTCTGTGATTTTATATTCCGATGGCTGTTGTGCTCAAAATCGCCATTTTATCTTAAGCAATGTTTTATTACGTTTAGCGTTTGCAAAAAATATTGTGGTTACTCAAAAGTATCTGGAAAAAGACCATTCCCACATAGAATTAGATTCCGTACAGAGTGCAATAGAGTGTAAATAAAAAGGTAAAGAAATTTACCTCCCACAACAACACATGGCTGTAACTAAAACAGCTAGGAGCGATTCTATGCGTAATGAAGCTCGTTATTTGGACTATACCTTTTTATCGACTTTTCGAAAGAATTAATTTATAAATCTATACGGCCTGGTTATAAGACAGGTGATCCAGTCGTCACAGATGTACGTATGCTAAAATACATACGAAATGGCACAATTTGGTACCAAATTGATTTTGTTGACGAGCTTCATCCGTTACCACATCGTCCCACGCCAATTAACAGCATTAAACAAATAAATCACCTGCAGAAATTGTATGCAGCTAGAATACCAATTACAAATCGGAAGTGTGAAGATTTGCATGATCTAAAAAGTGTATTACCAACTAGTTGCCACTCTTTTTATGATGACCTTCCGCACAGCACTATCGCTAAAGACTGCAACTAACTATTAGACTAGAGATTTCGAGTATAACTTTTAACTTTTATTATTTTGTTACCATTATATCTTGTTTCGTTAGAATTTTTAAAGACTATGTTTTAAATATTTACCAATTAAAATAACAATAAAAAATTGCACATACGCTCTAAAGGTTCGTGTGATTCGCAAGACTTAGGTTATAGATACCTATGTTATAACGATTGTTAATTATTATTGAAATATTTCGTAATAAAAACTTTTCGTTGTAAATCATCTATTAATTCCTTATTCCCTAACATTTCCGCAAACAACTCCACCTAAATCTAATAAAATATCAGTCAACACAGCTCAAGTCATACAATAAAAGTTAAAATAAAGTATACAGTCAAAATAATTATAAATAATTATTCCTTAACCGCTAACTAGGGCATTTATTAAGTAACAACAGAAAATTATGTAAATTGGCTTCTGAGAGGATATCTTAGATAAATTGTAATAAAATGATCATTACAACTCATTTCTCTTCGTGCTTAATGTTCATGCCAGAGTCATTCAGTTCGCGCACAGTCAAATAGTTAGAAATACGTCCCCATAGAAAATAAAATTAATTAAATTAGTAGTTGACGCAGTACAACCGAAATAAAAAGAACTAGATTACCCACACAATGGTGGTAAAAGTCTAAGTTTGTCAATTTAAATTACATGTAATTGTAGTAATGTACTTTGGCGAACTATCGCTATCTCTTACTGACATACGCTGAGGTCTTGTCTATCTATATTTCTCTGTCTACGAGTTTAATACTATATCTATGGTCTGATTCTGGTAGAATCTACTAGTTAGTTCGTGGGCGCTTGAGTTTGGGCGAGAACTTTATCGACAGCGGTTTGCTGCTACAGTATTATTGTTTAAATAATGGTTTGAAGTGGATTTTGATATGTAAAAGTGGTGCGATTTTGTGTATTAAGTGTCTGCGCATGTGAACTATTAGTAGACGGTAGTAAACGGTGAAACAACTGCTCTGATGGTGATGTGATTCTTAAAATAAGGTGTCTGTCTGCTTAGGCGCCTTGAGATGCCATCGCCAACTGTCAGCTGTCTGCTGGCTTAAGTTGCCGTTAAAATCTCCAGAGGGCTGCACAATGTGACGCATCAACATATTGCGAAGCAGTGTACTATTAAGGATAATTATATATTGTAACTTCAGGATCAGAAGGGCTAGAACCCAGAGCCGAAAAGCCAGTTATTAAAAAAATGTGGGCGCTGGACTAATGGATAGGCAAAGAAAAAAATCGCATCGATAGTTTTAAACAGCGTCGATATATATCGCGTGATAAATATCGATATGCATGATGTAAAGATAAGGTCCATAATTTTATATTATTGACGGTTGGACGACGAAAAAGGAAACGGCAACCAACCACACATGAATACTTATGTACCTTCTTTTGTTGTTTGTTTGTTTTGTCATTAATACAACATTTTAAAATATATCGAAATTGATACGAATTCGATACTCTAAAATAAATATCAATATATCGCGATTTAAAATATCGACGATATATCGTATAGATGTGCCAATTTGGAAAAATTACAACTCGAGTTAACTCGAGTTGTAATTCACGCAACTCGAGTTTAAACTTGAGTTACACAACTCGAGTTTAAACTTGAGTTACGCAACTCGAGTTAGCAGTGTGAAAAACAAAATATTTTTTTCATACTGCTAACTTTTACTCTGTAAAGGATTTGTTAGAAATTATTTTTTTATAAATTTGTTTTTCTTTGTAGCTCTTTGGTGTGTTGGAATAACCATAATTACCAAACTTATTGTGTAGGATTGAAATGAAAATGTATATTTAGTATGTATCACATACTTAAGTATTTTTGGTTTTAATATTAGTTAATGTACCTGTATTTAACAACAAAACAACTTATATAGCAGCCTTCACGAAAAAATATTAGTCTAGCTTTAAGATGTAAGTACATAACCTACTAATAGATTAATTATCACAGTTAAAATATTCTTCAATAAGTTCAAACTTTTTCAAATTCAAAATATTTATTCTAAGTTAAGTGTTTGGCGTTAATTTAAAGTATGATGTATCTTACAACTTAACCACCCTTTTCAGGTATTACAATAATAGGTCTGTGATTTACGTAGCTGTAATGATCATAATTAATCAAAATTATAAATGAAATTAAATTACATATGTAACTTAGCTATTATAAATCTCTAAATAACAAATTGTTTTGACTGTAACTAAATACTATTTGAAACACAAAGCGCGCACACGACGAACGAATCGCGCTCTTACTTTTATGTTGGCTCACTTGATTCCTTCATGTACAGCAGCCCAAACTCGAGTTGGGGAGATACAAATCGAATTAACTCGAGTTAAGCGCAACTCGAGTTGACCCATCACTAATATATCGGTATTTTTTGCCTGAACCTACGCTGGGCCACAAACAAAACACAAACTATATAGAAACACTACGCATTGGGCGCATTATAAACTTTAGGAGTCACAGAGTATCTTTTTATACCAACGAGTGTTAGGAGTAATAGTGTTCTGTGATTATAAAAAATTGTGTGTATTCTGTGATAATAAATTGTAATAATAACAAGAGAATGGCCTAAAGGTCTAGATACCAGGCCATAAACACCAAAAAAAAATAACAACCACAAATTATAAAGACTACAACAAACTTTATAATTTGTGGACTACAAGAGAAAAGTCCGGTTTGTTGATGAAAAAGAGAATTCAATAATCAATTTTAATAAAGCTATAGAAAACAGCAATGGCCTTTAGTGAAGGTGAAGTTTGTAGAATTTGTTTAAGCGTTAATATACGCATGTTTGCACTAAAGGAGACTGGCCTCCAAAATTTGTATAAGACATTGACGAACAGTTTTGTAAGTTTTTTAATATTTATTTATTGCTAAATGAAGTTGCGGTAATTTATTGTTATCACTGGAGAAATACATTATGTTGCCCGATATATGTTCTAAGATGTAGCGTTAAATATAGTGACAAATACAACCAGAACCTGAAAAATAACAATTAGCCTGGTATCCTGGGTCGCACTAAAATCAGTATTATCATTTAAGTAAAGCCTAGTAGGATATATACTTAGGTACAGAAGGAGCGGCATGTTGCGCAACATGTCTCAACTAATACGTGGAATGTCCCGAGACATGTCGCGGAACTTTTTGCAGGCCACACTAGTCAGTAGTCAGTGCTTATAGAAATGTCTCCCAAAGAGGTTGTGGCGATTAGTGCTGTGTACGTACTACGTAGTGCTTATTGCGGGAGTGAAACATAAGCGAAAGAAAAGGTGGTGGATTCAGAATTCCTTACTACAATGAGAAGGAAGAGGAATTGATATTTTAAGTGATCTCCGAATGTCTGACGGATTTTTTGTGAATTTTACTCGAATGTCAACATCTGATTTTGAAACGTTATAACAAATGATCGGACCTTCCATAACCAAACAGGATACTATACTATGGAATGCTGTTGCCCTCATATCAGTATCAGACTTGCCATTGCATTAAGATACTTGTTGACTAGAGTTTTTTATGCTTGTTTGTCATACACTTTTCGAGTGTTGAAACAACTGATCGGCAGAATAGCACCAGAAGTTAGTGGTTAGAAGTATCCCATAACAAAATACGACTCTGGTAAAGTTCAAGAAATAAAAGCACGGTTTAATTTCCCCACACAACTGACATGTTGCAAGTAAAGTTGTACACACAACTACACCCGGTAACAAATGACGTGACACTGACGCCGGACATGTGTACTCTCTCTCGAAGAGGGCATAAGCAACATGTCCCATGTCACTTACAATGTTCTGGGTCACTGTGCAATGTAGCATCGTCATGTAGATTGAGTGTTCCACATCATCTTGCGGGACAAAATGGCTCCTAGTGTATCTGGATCTTAGTTTAGTATAGTTTACTACGGGCTTATTTCTGCAACTCCACGTCTATGCGTGTATTTTACGTGTGGGCAGGAATAATATGCTTATTCGAGCCATGAGATCTCCCCGAAGAAGCTCAACAGTCCTTTGATGTTGCATGCAACTTTGGGGAGTGATCTCGGCGTGCCGAGATGTTTAGCCCTGTACGTAGCGACCTCCGGACATTTCAATATCACACGGGCCGCCATTTCTTCTTCCCCCAGACATGCCCTGCACAGGGGATTATCTGTAACACCTATAGTAAATAAATGCTTGTTAAAGTTGCCATGTCCTGTGATAGCACTTGTTATATCCTGGTCTGCGGCTTGTTCAGTCTCATTAGAACTATGGTTAAACAACTGTTTATTTCAGGCAGGGCCTCCCTAGCTTGTCTACAGTCTATTAGATTTTTCCAAAGCTGAGCATGTAGATTAGTGAAGTGTCAAATATCTGGGTCTTAATTGTACTACATTCTCCTTCCATTCCTTCCATGCAACCCGCACTGTTGCATAGATTTTGTTCCTGATGTCTGTTCTAGTACATATTACTTGAATGACTATTATTGTGATTTTTTATCAACAAATTAACATTTACCCTGGTTTGGTTGTTCAGCAAATTAAAACAGTTCTATCGGACTATTAAAATGAGAGAATAGAGTAGAAAGACTTATTATCATTATTTTATATATGGTAGAGCCAGACTGCAGCTATATTATGGTTGTATCATGGATGGGTCAGCTCGACCGGGGTGGTACTACACTTTCACAGAATGTGTAGTACCACCCACCACCCTGTGTTTTGTTTCAATATCCTCCTACCACAAGCATTATCAGTTTACTTAGAGCGATAAGAGAAGTATTTGTAATGTTCTTAGTGATAATAGCAGTTTGAAGTTAATGTAGGTAATGTAGTTGATGGATGTAGGTGGTTTGGAACTGTAGGAGTTTCTTTCTGCCTAGATATCATCCTCTTACCGTTTTCTGGCACCAAGTAGCAGTATGTGTCCCAGTCTGAAGGACATCGAGAGCCAGGCTGTGATGCATTACATCTTAGTCTTCAGAGGTAACATTGCATCTATAGCCATTGCTTGAAGTTCGTTGCAGGTGCCCATGATGCCCATTAGTCACTTAATAGATGGTAAGTTTATTTGTCACTTCAATATTATAAAAAATGATGTTGACAAATTAAAATATGGTAGCCAATAATTTTTATTACAAACTTATATACACTTATGTATTTGAACACTATTTCATATTTATGAAGATTTTCATATTTTCAGTTGGATGAGATTGAGGGGCCAATAATTGTCTGTTTCACCTGTCATGCAAGACTCATTCGTTGTAGAAGATTACAACAACAGGCTATTGAGTCAAATGTGGTTCTGGAGCAGTTGCTTTCAGGAGGATCCATGGTATTATCCATTCCATCCATTATAACCTATAAAAGTCCACTGCTGAACATAGGTCTCACTCATAGATTTTGCCAAATTTGCCACACTTGACAAGTTGGCAACCGTAGTTTATATTAGTCTAAGTTGTCATCAGGAAGATGCGGCCGCCCTACCTCTGTTTCTGTTTCCTTCTGTTGCCTCTTACGACACCCATCCCGTGGATAGGTATATAGGATAGTGCAGGGGTCGGCAACCTGCGGCTCGCTAGCCACATACGGCTCTTTGGATGTGAAGCTGCGGCTCTAGTTTCAAACGCAAATATTATTTATTTTATAAAAAAAAATTATAAATCGATCCATACTGAGCCAGAGTTGATAAGGAAGTTGAAAAAGTTGGAGGTCCAGAAATGTATGTACGTAACGCAACGAAAATGAACGGCTTTAAAAGAAAGGCTGCGAGTTGAGTTATATTTGACGCATGGAGTAGTCTTCCAGATTGCTATAGTGAGGTGAAGAAGTTGGCATTTGGAGTGCTGACTATCTTCGGATCGACATATTCGTGCAAGCAAGCGTTCTCTTGCATGAATATAATTAAAAGAAAGTAAGAAGCCAACTAACAAATGAAAATTCAGATTCGTGTTTGAAACTTAAAACAACAAGTTATTTAAGCCAAATTTATCCAAACTTTCTAAAACCATGCAAAGCTAAAACTCTCATTGAATTTGTTTGCTCAATTGTTTGTACTTGAAGTATAAGTTAGTGTTGTAAGACTTACAATATAAATAAATGTTTGTTTTAATTTTTTACTTAAATAATAAGTGATTATCTAATAATACCATAGAAAGGTTGCCAACCCTGTGATAGTGGATATTCTTACACCGTCACTGCACAATCCAGTTTTCTATGCTGCTTCCCATTGCTATATGGGAGAATGTTTCTAGTGTTCAAAGTTAAGTTTGTCCTTCAATCCAACTTACTTTTGTTAGAGCAATAGTACTTAGTTTTACAAAAACAATTATCAAACTGTTTATACTGTTATATATTACCCTATTGTATATAAACAAATCTTAATAAACAAAGATAAATCTTTGTCAATTTACAGCTTTTGTGAATCTGAATCCAAAAGTTGTTGAGACACGATTCTCGGGATAGATGAACTATGTACATTCTTATTTAAGTTTACACTGAACCCTCACTTTTGTCCGGTGTTTATTATTATTTGAAGTTGTTGTCAGGAAGATGCTGCCCCCCGATCTCCTGTTTCAGTTTCCCTCTGCCCCTTTTTACGACATCTGTGGGATGGCAGGGGGTAATATGGGTTCTCCTACTCCACCACTATAGTGGCTTTTTCTCTCATTTGAAAAAATTATTTCCTTTCAGTCAATACCAAAACCGCATAAGGTTAGAGGTGAGATTAAATTCACACCAATTTATCATATAGACATCTGGCCTGTAGAGTGTGATATAGACAGTGATTGCAAAGACGAAATTTTTTACCTTGATGCCGTTAAAGTTGAGGAAGAGATTTTCGAATATGAGAATTCCAAATTGGAAGTAAATGAGAATCATGAAACAGGTAAGATATACCCCTTTTCTTGATATTATTAAAATAAGGTACAATTTACCTTATGGCAAGTGGTTACTGTAGCCCGTAGACACAAAATAAGGAGGGCTCCATGTGTAATTTACTGATTTACTGATTTGCCTTTGTCTAAATTCAAAGTGCATGTCAAAAGCACTCTTATTAATACATTAAAAAAATATTTTTACCCTGTCAACTAGTATGTATGTCACTAAGATACATACTGGTAAGCAACCAATTATCTTTGCTATCTTCTTAGCGTCAGTACTAGGTGGTGTGACTCCATGTTTGCCTAGGAGTTGATCTATTTGTGCCTGCCCAGATGGACTCCTCCTCTTACCTATTTCTGCCGTCAAATAGCAGTGCATGCACTGCTGTGTTCCATTCTGATGGGTATAGAGTCAGAATAATCACAGGCTGTGGGTCATTCCATTTTAGTTGTGGTAGAGCCATGCTGCAGCTATATTAGTAGTATAGTTATAGCACGAATGGGTCGGCTCGACCGGGGAAGGACCATGCTCTCACAGAATACCAGTGTAAAATAGCAGCTTAACACTGCTGTGTTTCGTATGGTGATTGTAGAGAACTGGATACCTTTTTTACTGGAAAAGAGGGATTCCATCGTAGTCCTCATGGGTGACAATGCATCTGCATTTTGATTCTTTATTGAGGACAGATGTAGATGTCTATGGGTCACAGCGACCATTTACCATCGTGTGGACTGTGTGCTCGTTTGTCACCCTATCCTATAAAAATTAAAATGAAAAGATGAGCACATTGCATCATTAAATCTTCATCATTACAGCCTTCACAAGTCCACTGCTAAACATAGGTCTCAGTCACGGAATACCACAAAGCACAGGAATCCATCGCCTTCCTGCATTTCTTACCAGGTCATCATTTCATCTAAAGGAGGGCCGCCCTACACTTTGTCTACTGGTAAGAGGCTGCCACTCGTAAAACTTCCTCATTCGTTGTCATTTCTTCGAGCTATATGTCCGGAATTTCAAATTTCAAAGAATTAATTCAGCATTTGAAACCATGATGTTGAAAGTAACTACAACAGAAGTGAGACGACGGGCCCGTGCTTGTGTTAGTAATCGCATCAATTATTTTGAACATCAACAAATAAATAATTAGAATTTTTATTAGTCTGCCTAAAAATTTAAATTTTCTACCTCAATCTGGTTTTAGGGGACAATTGAAAAATTTGTAACAAATGTGTGTAAATTATACCTCAAATGAAAAAGTAATAACCAAGTATGTTTTCAAAAAGGTTCTAACAATAAATTAAAGTACCATCAGTTTTTTTTAACGTAGTGTCAAAAATGTTTATTATTTAATATGTTAATTATGTTTCTTTAAATCGTAGAAAATTTTCGTGAACTTAGTGTCTGTACAAAAATATGTCTGATAACACAGATGCTGAGACTATGTTTTCTTAGATTTCTAATTCATTACTTAAATTAAAAAAAAACGGACGTTAATTAAATTGGCAATTATTAGCAATTAACTGTAAAAATTTTTGTTTTATCACCAAAAACAAAAAGTATAGTCAGACTGTCTAAAATAATTATGGCCTAAATGATCTTCTTCAACCAACAAGTCAATCTTCCAATCATTCTGTATAATGCTTGTCCCGTGTGCGATTTGAAGCATCTATACTAGAACATGGTGAGAAGAACGTCATCATTATCATTCGAATTTAGTTTCTCTGCCATTCTTTCCCTCCAAAAATGAATATGAGAGACATTATTAAAAGTAAAATACTTTATATCTAGCAACATTGTATAATTATGTAATTTTATAATTTATCTATTTATCCCTGGTTGACTGATAGAGAATGCGTTTAAGGTGTCTTACAATAAAAGTTTTACTTATAATAAATTAAATGTTCAATTCGTGTGTATTTCAGAACCATACATCATACCGACAAATCATTTTTCAAAAGCTTCTGAGAGCAAGATTAAATCAAATTCTACTGATTGTAACATAAACGATGTTCGTAAAGGAAACCTTGATTTAGAAAGCCCTAAATCAAAGCCTAAAGTCGAAAAAGATAATCAACCAATTAATAAAAAAGGAAAGCGTCCTGCAAAGATTATGAAAAAGAAAATATTGAAACAAAAGAGTGTAAATATACTTACGAAAAAAACGTCAGGGGCATCAACAAAATACATTTTTGAATGTGGTGCTTGTAGCAAAAAATTTTCAACAAAAGACATTCTCGCCAAACACATTTCATACAGTCATAAGACGCAAAAGAACACCACTGCAGTTCGGACACAAGTTGAACAAACTCCAGTACCACAACTAACGGAAATATTTAATTGTGATATTTGCGAATTTAAAACATCTCAAAAACGTTGCATTTTGGCACATCTTAAAGCGCACGTTGCTGAACAAGTGTACTGTTGTAATAATTGTGATTATAAATGTATTAAAAAAACATGTTTGCAGAGACATATGAAAATACATACTGGAGAAAAACCTTTTTTGTGTCATATCTGTAAATATCAATGTATTCAAAAAAGTCATTTGCAATCACATATGAAAATTCATACTGAAGAAAAACGTTACTCGTGTAATATCTGTGAATATAAATGTATTAGAAAAGATGTATTGCAAACACATATGAAAATACATACTGGAGAAAAACCTTTTTCGTGTCATATCTGTAAATATCAATGCATTCGAAAAAGTAGTTTGCAAACACATATGAAAATACATACTGGAGAAAAGCCTTTTTCGTGTCATATCTGTAAATATCAATGCATTCGAAAAAGTAGTTTGCAAAGACATATGAAAATACATACTGGAGAAAAACCTTTTTCGTGTCATATCTGTAAATATCAATCTATTCAAAAAAGTAGTTTGCAAACACATATGAAAATACATACTGGAGAAAAACCTTTTTCGTGTCATATCTGTAAGTATCAAAGTATTCGAAAAAGTAATTTGCAAACACATATGAAAATACATACTGGAGAAAAACCTTTTTCATGTAATATCTGTAAATATCAATGTATTCACAAAAGTAGTTTGCAAACACATATGAAAATACATACTGGAGAAAAACCTTTTTCATGTAATATCTGTGAATATAAATGTATAGAAAAAAGTACTTTGCAAAGGCATATGAAAAAACATACTGGAGAAAAACCTTTTTCATGTAATATCTGTGAATATAAATGTATAGAAAAAAGTACTTTGCAAAGGCATATGAAAAAACATACTGGAGTAAAACCTTTTTCATGTAATATCTGTGAATATAAATGTATAGAGAAAAGTTGTTTGCGAAGGCATATGAAAATACACACTTGAGCAGAACCTTTTTTGTGAGAGGTCTGGTAAAATATGTGCAATATTATGTAATGTAAACGTGTTTTATATAAATATAAAAGTATACTAGATAAAAATCCATTTGTCATGAGTTCCTTATGTAACTGTAGAACAAGTAGAAAAACCTTTCCGTGCCATATGTGCTAATTGAAACTGCATTTATTCTGAAGAAGCTAATTCAAAAACCAAAGAAGCAACCAAGTGAAATCTAACCTTGAAATATGTATAGAGTGGTTAGTGGAAACAGACCAGACCTGTCTGTCTGAAGTCTTACTTATTTCGTTTCGATGTTTATCGTTACCGTTACAGCCTATAAAAGTCCGCTGCTGAACATAGGCCTCCCCCACGGATTGACTCATGGGGGGATATTTGCTATAGTTGCCATGCAGGTGGGTAGGCAACCGCGGTTTTTTATTTTTATTTGTTATTAGGAAGACGCTGCTGCCCATCTGGTTTATTTCCTCCGTCGCCTAGATATAATATATAGATATAGATATAATATTGTAACGCACGCACCCTGAAGACTGACGAGAAGATCCTGGAGCTGGAAGAAGAGATAGACAAATTGCGCTGGAATATCATAGGATTATCCGTCCGAAGAGAGGGGGAGGACACGGTAATCCCCGAATCCGGCAATTTGTTCTATCACCGGGAGGGCGACCATCTGTCCCAAGGAGGTGTCGGATTTATCGTCCACAAGTCTCTCGTTAACAACGTTGTAAAGATCGGGAGTGTGTCGACGAGGGTTGCGTACCTTATACTCAGAATCACCAAACGGTATTCGCTGTAGGTCATAGAGGTTTACGCACCAACCTCGGCACACCCCGATAAGGAGGTGGAGGAAATGTATGAGGATATCTCTAGAGCCATGCATTCCTCCAAAACCCACTATACGGTGTTAATGGGAGACTTCAATGCAAAACTAGGCACAAGAGAGAACAGTGAGCTGAAGGTAGGGAATTTCGGATTAGGGCAACGGAACCCAAGGGGCCAGCAGCTGGCCGATTTCATGGAGAAAGAGGGACTCTTTATGATGAACTCTTTCTTCCAGAAGCGGCCCGATAGGAAGTGGACCTGGTCGAGCACCAACGGTTCGACAAAAATGAGATTGACTATTATGAAGACCAGACGACAACCGTTCAGTGATGTCTCAGTGATCTTGAGGGTGAAAACCGGCAGCGATCACTGAATGGTTAGAGGCACACTGAACCTAAACGTTAAGTTAGAGAGGTCATGTCTAATGAAGTTAACGCTCTGACCCCCGTGCTCTATTCCAAAGTCCCGAAACTTTTCAGCTCGAGTTACAAAACCGTTTTCAGTGCTTAGAAGACAATGAAGTGGACGATATGAATGACAAGCTCGTGGAAACTGTCCATGCGGTCGGAGCTAAGTTTTGCGAGACCCGCCGCAGAAGAACACAAAAACTCTCCGATCACACTCTTAATCTCATGGCTGTTAGACGGGAGATGAAGCTACATTCTTCAACAGATTTGACAGCATACAGGCAACTGAACAGACAGATCTCCAAATGCATGCGGCGGGACTTACGCAACTTCAATACAGCTTGTATTGAAGAAGTGATCGAGCGGAACCAAGGCTCCAAAGTCTTTGCCAGAGATCTGTCTGCCAGAAAGAGCCAACTGTCAAAGCTGAAGACAGAGTGTGGCAGCATCGTTTCCGGGGCAACTGAGATTTTGAGTGAGATTGAGAGGTTCTATGGGCAGCTGTACACGTCATCGTTGGAGCCACACGCAAGTGTGAGTAACGATCCAAGAGCGAGTCTTATCCGACACTATTCCGAAGATATCCCGGACGTCAGTCTGAGCGAGATTAGAATGGCTCTCCAGCACCTTAAAAACGGCAAGGCCCCAGGCGAGGATGGAATTACAGCAGAGCTTCTGAAAGCGGGTGGAAAACCGGTACTTGAAGTCCTTCAGAAGCTCTTTAATTCCGTCCTCCATGGCGGCATTACACCGGAGTCGTGGAGCAAAAGTGCGGTGGTCTTGTTCTTCAAAAAAGGCGACAACGCTCTCTTGAAGAACTACAGACCGATTTCCCTTCTGAGCCGCGTCTACGTGCTGTTTTCGAGAGTCATTACGAATCCTCTCGCGCGCAGACTTGACGACTTCCAGCCTCCAGAACAAGCCGGTTTCCGAAAAGGCTTTAGCACCATAGACTACATACATACCCTTCGGAAAATTGTACAGAAGTCAGAGGAGTACAATTTGCCACTTTGTCTGGCGTATGTGGACTATGAGAAAGCCTTTGATTCCGTTGAAATTTGGGCGGGTCTGCAGTCCCTTCAGCGGTGCCAAGTTGACTCTCGGTATATCGAAGTGCTGAAGTGCTTGTACAGTAGGGCAACGATGGCTATCCGAGTACAGAACCAGAGTATGAAACCTATCCAACTGCAGAGAGGTGTAAGACAGGGTGGCGTCATATCCCCGAAACTCTTCACCGCTGCATTGGGAGACGTTTTCAAGCTTCTGGACTGGAAAGGATACGGTATCAACATCAATGGCGAGTACATCACTCACCTTCGATTTGCCGACGATATAGTCCTTATGGCAGAACCGCTGAAGGACCTAAGCACTATGCTCAATGACCTCAATAGTGCTTCCCAACGGATAGGTCTTAAGATGAACATGGACAAAACAAAGATCATGTTTAATGTCCATGTCACACCTATGCCGGTAGTTGTTGGGAGCACTAAGCTCGAAGTTGTTGACGAGTATGTTTACCTGGGACAAATAGTCCGACTAGGTAAGTCCAACTTCGACCGAGAGGTCAATCGGCGGATTCAACTCGGTTGGGCAGCGTTCGGGAAATTACTGCACATCTTCTCGTCAGGTATACCTCAAAACTTGAAAACTAGACTGTACAACCAGTGCGTGCTGCCCGTGATGACATACGGAACTGAGACGTGGTCCTTCACTGCTGGCCGGATGAGGAAGCTCAAAGTCACTTAGCGAGCTATGGAGAGGTCTATGCTAGGAGTTTCTCAGCGTGATAAACTTAGAAATGTGGATATCCGCAGTAGAATTAGAGTGACCGACATAGCCCAACGGATTAGTAAGCTGAAGTGACAATGGGCCGGCCATATAGCTCGAAGAACCGACAGCCGATGGGGAAAAAAGGTTCTCGAGTGGCGGCTTCGTTCCGGCGGACGAAGTGTAGGGCGTCCCTCCACTAGATGGAGTGACGACCTGGTAAGACATGCGGGAAGTCGATGGATGCAGGTGGCTCAGGACCGTGCTTTGTGGCATTCCTTGGGGGAGATCTATGTTCAGCAGTGGACTTGTGAAGGGCTGTAATGATGATGATGGTGATAGATATAAGAATATCCACTACCCCTTATCATCGGGATGATAAGGGGTAGCGCCTCTACGACACACACGGGTGTGTGTCGTAGAGGCGACAGCAAGAAACAAATCAGAAGACGTGCAGCAGCGTATTCCTACTAAAATAAAATAAAAATCTGTGTTGCCAACCCGCGTGCCAAGCGTGGCAACTATGGCAAATGTCCCCGTATGAGGCAATATATGCGGGCGGCCTATGTTCAGCAGTCGACTTTAATAGGCGCTAACAATAACAAAATAAGCGTCGTAACGAAAAGAAGGATAAACATTAGCAATCAATTAAAAAAAAAAAAACATGGTCTGGTCTGTTTCCACTAACCTCCCATTTGTTTCATATTTTAAAGTTCAATTTTTTTTGTTTTTGAATCAGCTTCTTCAGAATAAATGCAGTTTCAATTAGCACAATACAAGGCACGTAAAGGTTTTTTACTCGGTCTATTATTCTGTACAAGATGGCTTTTGTAGTCGAGTTATTAATACATTTCATATTTACACTGTAAAATGTCCAGACTGAATTCGGAGTGAAACTGAAACATTAAACTCCTGCCGTGGCAGCTAACTATAAATTAAAGTGAAAGAAACCTTATTTCACTACTATTTTTTTTATTTCAGGTTTACTTTGATCTTATAGATTATCTTACGCTAATGAAGGAAATGTTTAAGTACTGTAAGGCAGTTTTCTTGCAGAGGCTTTGTTTAGTTAGGTGTTGTTGTAAAGTGAAATGTATCTTCACGATTGTTTGAACTTTTTGTTAAATTCTATATAAGTGAAAGACTTGTATACTACTCGAGCGGCAATTCAGAATAAAAACCGTGTGACAGCTGTGGATCGCGGGTAGCCGGCACGGTAAATATGCTGGTTACGGTGGCAACCATGGCAACGGCGGGGCAGGGGGTGCTAAGGATCTCCGGTGGAGCTTTGGTTGTCAACTAAGACGACTTCACCTGGCTACATATAACGCACGTACCCTGACGACCGACGAGGAGATCCTGGAGCTGGAAGATAAGAGATATTATAGGATTATCCGAGGCCGAGAGGGGAAGAGAGAAAAATGAGGCCTTATCATTTATATGTCATTTATTCAGAAGAAAAACCTATACATAATATACACAAATATATTGATACGTTCGTTATTATTAAACTATTCATTTATAAGTATTTCTGGAATACATTCATAACTATGAACTTAACTACTAAGCCATTGCATAAAATAAATTTTCCCGTTAATCGGGTAATAGTTAAGCTGCCGGCATATACAATAATTTTTCACGCACACTAGCATCTTTACAAATTGTCTCATGCCCAATTTTACCAACATCCCCTAAACAATCACATAGTTAGACGACCGATAAGCTAAAAGGTCCCCTAAACCAACCCATAACTAAAATTTGTTTTCACGAACGCAACAGACCCATGGCTAGGGGGCCCAGTTATAGTTACCGGTTTTATCGGAAATGATATATATTAACCCTTTCACCGCCGCGCTTTAGTTGCCGTGGAGTGTCTCCAGCGCCACGAACTTTTATTTAATATTTTGCATAGTGTTGGAACAACCATTTATCGATAAATGAAACAAAGTTAAAAATTATATATTATTATTTATTTTAATCAACATAACATTCTTCTTATTGGGTATTGTAACTAGCTTTAATCAGTCTTAATTTTCATTAATCACATTTCACTTAATCAGCGTTAATTCTCTTCATAAAACTAATCAATATTCAGGAGATGGGACCTTGATCTAATATATGTAGCTCGTTCCGAGCGTTATATATCAAATTTATTATGTCCATGTACACTTGCGATCTAATTTCGTATGGGACTGACTCCATTTCAAATGCAATTAATGTACCAAAATGCTCATTTCGAGGATCTTCTGGTCTTTGATTAAAGAATCTTGAAGCGGGCAAACTTATATAAGCTGTGTAGTCATCTTTCCGATTTCACATAGCATATGTAATGATTTTCGGTCTGCGTTGATCTACCATTTTTGGAATTTTTTCTTTTTATTTTCTTTTTCGGTCGAATAGATGGCGATAATGGCGGCGATTCATCACTTTTTGACATGATGGTTCTACTCCATATACTAGAAGATTATTTATGTTCCTGTAAAATGTATAAATTAAGCAAATATAAATGTAGTGTAAAATTCTCAAATACCTGACTACTTATTTATTTTACATGAATATTTACTTACCGATTTAATATCACTGTCTGTAGATGAAACTGTGATTATCATTATGCGATTCTAAAATATTTAACAGTTCTTCTTCGTCTAGCATTATCGATAATTTCCAGCGCTAAAAATGCAAATAGGTATAGTACACGCGTGTTATCACGGTGACGGCGCCACAGTAATTGACAATTTGTAAGCATGAGACCGATATATCAAAACGTAACTAATAACTTTATGTTATCAAGTATCATATCATATCGATAAACCTAAGAACATAACCGTTATCACATATCCAACCAAAACCCAAAATCAACTAACCAACGTACGAAACGTAAAACGCAAACTGTAACGATATGCCAAAAACCGAAAACTGCCCAAAACCAAAACTAACCGATGTCCTTTGATATTCGTTGTTTCTCGTTCTAGCGACAGTATCATAAATACGTATGAAAGAGATGAAGCGAATATGGATTTCGTTGCGATGTGTTGGTTGTTATCATAAAACGGTGCACGTAGTGAAATATAATTATAAGTTTCTTAACAATAAGGTCGAATTTTAAATGGTTAAAATTGCCTAATTTTTTAAGTTTGTGTAGTTGTGAGAGTTGTCAGATTTAAATGATCTTTAGGACATTAGGCACTAGACTTAGATTTGTTTCATCACATTATATTTCGTTTAGGCAACTTTTGTTTATGTGAAAGTTAGAATTTGATTTTTTTTTTTCAAACGTAACAATTACGCACTTGACATTGGTGGCGCGTGTAGCTACTATGAAACTATCTTTAAAATTATTAATTTTTGACGTTGCGTTTGTACATTTATTTGTAATATTTGTTTGCATTTTGTACATTTGTTTTAAAACTTTCCTGTCAGTCCTAAGCCTAGTTAAGTATATGTAGGTAAATCGCCAACTTAAATAATCATTATAAAAAACAATGATTATTAATATAATAATAATAAATAAACTATGTACCTATAATAATTTTATAAATATATATATATAAATTATGTTTACTACTTATGAATACAGTTTAATTATTGACTTCGAAATCAAACTCTGATCCTACGTCTCACTTTAAAAAAATATGGGTATAAACATACTGCATAACAATCATAAACTATACAGGGTGTTTTTGGAACGCTCCCGAAAACTAAGACAGGCGACAACACCAAGTATACCTTTGATCATGGGTCACAAATAAATTCGATCCTGATGAAAAAAAAATCATCTTTTTACAAGGTTTTATTAGCTTTATTCACGCGCCATCATGTTAGTACAGCTAAATGAAACGATAATTTCATAAAAAATATCATGAAAATACTGAAACATAAAACCAGCAGTGGAATTACTGAATTGATATCACCTGACCTGAGCTAGATAAAGGTCAATGTACGCGCGAACACAAATTCGCGCGGCCCGCAACTAGCGGGCCTTCCAACAATACCTAATAATTTACAACACGTGTCTAAATACCTAACTTATCTACTTAACCTACTATTTTGCCACTGTGCTTATCTCCACGTAGCCACTTTAATCCGAATTTACAGGTTAAATAACCCAAATAACTGGTTCGATTCCCCGCTAATGAAGAAATACTTAAATGAAATGTAACCAAGGTTGGAGTCATGCGTTTTTATTCATCGTGTAGGTATGTTTATTATTCTCGTGTATTATGTTATGTACCTATTCAGATTAGTCTACTACTAAGTTATTTAAAAAAAAATAGTTATGAAACAGCTTACTGCTCTAAATCCTCCGTGGTCTTATGAGATGCGGCTCAAATTGTGCTCCATTCATTTCAAGGCAGACTTGGGTGCAGGCGGGGCATCATCGTGTGGTCTTCGACACAGTCCGTACGTAGTTTCTCGAAATCATCCACGATCCTTTGGCGCATTTCGTCAGCACTATCACACTCACGATTAAAAACCCTTTCTTTCATATACCCCACAAAAAGAAGTCTAACGGGTGTCAGATCTGGTGAGCGAGGTAGCCAAGCGTGTGGTCCTAGTCTGCCGATCTAGCGATCATCAAATAGCTCATTGAGGCGCTCACGGACGAACCTCACGACATGTGGAGGGGCACCATCATGCTGGAACCATGTGCGGCGATATTCAGCCAACGATAGGTCGTCTAAAATGTCAACCAACTGTTCATTTATAAAGTTTAGGTATCGCTGTCTGTTCAGTCGCTGTGGCAGAAACACTGGTCCCAGTATGCGATCCTTAAATAAACCTGCCCATACCTTAACCGACCATCGGGTTTGGTGCCCGGTTTGTCGAACAGCGTGCGGGTTAACCTCTGAATACACGTGTGTATTTCTTCGGTTCCACAGGCCGTTTCTGGTAAATGTCGACTCATCCGTCCAGATAATGTGCTCAATGGAACCAGGCACACGTTGTTGCTGATATAATAACCAACGGCAGTATAATAACCACTATAAACGTACGCGTTAGGCATTATTAAAACAAAAAAGAATCCAAAAACGTAACAAAAACTTTAATATCAACACGTAATCACAAGTAAATTTATTAAACAAAACGATTGAACTGTCGCTCGCGCACGCGTGTACAAAATCAACACGAAACTGTCTCACAAACTAAAACCAACGAACCCCGTCAAGGCTGAAAATTACTGCGTCACAAGCGTGAGGCGACAGGGTTAGGCATTCTGCCGTCATAATAAAAAAGGAAGTAACTAACAAAAACGTAAAATGGAAATAAAAAATAAATTGATGAATTTTTCTTTCAGACCCCGTGTCTAAAGTATATTAAAAGGTATCTATATTGAAATATATACGTAGAGACATGAAGATTTTAAGGACGAACTTATTTTTTTTTTTTTAAATTTGTTTATTTATTTAAATAAAACGAATTTTCCTTTTCATCTTAGATTAAAAAATACACCTGGCAACACAAAAACATCGAAGGAAAGACGCATGTAACTATTTGGGTCTTCCCAACCTAATAAATAAAACAAAACTACCATTCATTTAACATTTTTACATATTTTGGAAAGGTCATTTGAAGTTGAGAGGACGCTAATAGTAATTTACTACTTTTTTCTTAGTAAATATTAGAAAAGCATTGGTAGTGAGACACAAAAAATAACAACCCGCAACTCTTGAGTAATGATTTTAAAAGGGATATCATACAAGACTTACTACGATAATAATTAAAAATTAAAACATTTGTACAACCGACTTTAATATAAATAATTAAGGATAACTCAAAAACTATTGGTCTGACCTCGATCAAATTTATATGGGACCACATGTGAAACACCAGCTCTTAATAATAAGATATAAGCTCTTAATAATAAGATATAAAATAATAAGACAAGAATAATTTAAATTTAAGTAATCGATGCAAATATTGTTAAAGATGACGTAGCAACTGGTTAAATAAGTCTTTTCTTTTATGTTGAATTTGTATAAGTCTTTTCTACTAATAAAATGTCATCTGTGATCAACAGCTACGTCTAAAATTCTGACGATAATTTCTAAAATATTGATATTAGTGAATATTAAAAAAATTTAGTAGATGCGTCTTCTTATCATGAGTCGAATGGTATATTTAACTCATTTATTCGAAAATTGTTAGATGCGCCTTTTTTTCTTATGACCGCAGTATTGTTTCATACCGAGCTAGATACAGGTCGACAGCGGAGTGAGAGTGGGTACAGTCGCGTTCTAAAGTACTACATGGTATTGGGCTATTGTTTTATAATATTATAGTAATTAATTGTTTTATTGTAGAATCATAATAGGTGTTTTACTAGCTACTTAGAACTTTGGAAGAGGTGGGAATTAAAAATAGATAATGTTTACTTGAGCATTGTTTGTTATTTCTATCGTAAAATATAAAGTAGTTTGTAACAAAAAAACTTAAGCTAAGGGTGACACGCCGTCCATTATGACGTCTTGGGTCACATGGAAGCCAGATGTTAATGGTGTGTTGGTGTTACTGGATGCTACTTCATCATCACTTTCATCTTCGCTTGAGCTTCCGTCATCAGGTCGATCACATGGTAATTTTTTCGGTATTCTTCCTCAACAATTTTAACTTTACTGCACAATTTTCCCCATTCACTTTTTCGTTCACTAGTTTAGTCATAAAACAATAGATATAAATAATTTTTTTTCCTTCCTTTTTAAAACATCGTCGCGAGTCGCAAAGTAAGCTGTGTATGCGACTGTATTTTTGGAGCGAACAAAGCGCGGGAACCAATAGCATGCAGGCACAGTAATACTGGCCAATATGTGATAAATCGCTCAGTGCCCAAGTTCAAGGCCAGCGTTCTTTTTTCACCGTTCGCGCGTACATTAACCTCCATTAGTCAGGTGATATCAATTCAGTTTCCACTGCTGGTTTTATGTTTCAGTCTTTTCATGATTTTTTTTATGAAATTATCGTTTCATTTAGCTGTACTAACATGATGACGCGTGAATAAAGCTAATAAAACGTTGTAAAAATATGTTTTTTTTTTCATCAGGATCAAATTTATTTATGACCCATGATCAAAGGTATACTTGGTGCTGTCGCCTGTCTTAGTTTTCGGGAGCGTTCCAAAAATACCCTGTATATTAACATACATGTCTAAATATTACATCTAAGATTATATTAGAGACTCTGACTTCTAAACTAAAATAATCGAAGTAATTCGTAAAATAAATGTTGCTCTCATTCTACAGTTTTCAGGCATAGATGAGCCACTCTGAAAAATAATTAGGTGACGAAAGACGAAACGAGGAAAGTTTCTTCTGCGCTTTTATAGATGGCGAAGGGATTATAAATTACTGAAAATTATACTAGAGGGCGCTATCATCTAGGTTCAGTATTATTTTGTACATATTTCAATAAAATTAAGAGGAAATCAATTAAATTTAAATATTAACTAATTTGTTTTAAGTAAATATTTATTATGTTTGTTTGAGAAAACCATGGTGTGAATTGCTTCCTTAATTTACAAAGAATTATTAATTAGAATTATTACGATATATATATATATATATATATATATATATATATATATATATATATCGGCGTATTTCAAAACTTTGCTAGCATGGTTTAAGCTTCGGTATAAATAATAAATATTAAATACGCACAGTGGCGCCATCTTTTAATAGATTATGTAAAAATATCGGAAAAAATAGTACATTTTCTGTGAGATGGCAATAGTATCAATGTAAAGCAAGCTACTGAGGACTTTCATACCCCTGATTTTAGTATGTTTCGGTTGTAAACCATTACTACTGATATCGATATTTGAAAACGGTTTTCAATAACGATATGAAAACTAAATATCAGTTATGTAACCGTTGCAACCAAAATCTGAAAACGCCCATGCTTAATTGAAACGCCACTGTCCTTGACATTAGCCGCACGATAAATCACGGTGCTGACTATATGCTTCATGATGCTGGCGTTCTCAACTCGTACGCACTAGTGACGTACCGGGATAATTCAATTTTACATTTGGCTTATTTGGTTCATAAATTAATATTTTTATTTCTTGTCGCAAAAATCATTTAAATAATATATGAAATTAAATTTTTATGAATGTTTAGTTCAGTTCATTAAAATATTACATTATGATGACTTGACTATCATTTTAATTTTGAAAGTATACAAATATAATTTTTTTGATAAATCTTTTACAGTGGCGCAACACTGGTCTCAGAAATATCACGGGGATGGCGAGGCAGCAAGGTGTTTAGTTTCATCTTGCACGTAGTAACACTATATATTTCTGTTATTTTTTTGACATTGGTATCTACAACTGTCCACAATTACTTAAATGTATTAAATTTAATAGCAAAATCGAATTAACCTTGCAGTTTTTCTAGTAACATGAACATTTCGGGATATTTAATGATTTCTTATATTTACGCGAACACTACACATTTTTAAATAAAACTAATTTTACGGATTTTATCGCGTATATTAATCTATTTTTATATTCCCGACGTTTCGGGTGCTTTCCAGCACCCGTGGTCACGGGGGACTGAGGTGTTTGACGTCCAATTCAGCAATTTACCAAAACAGCAATACTTTTAAAAAGTTTGAAAGAGGGGAGTATGCAGACAGCCATTTCCTTGGGGATAGTGGCTATCCCTTAAACGTTAAAATAAAAAATAACCAGAATAATAATAGTAATAATAATAATCTTTTTTAAAACTTATGTAGGTTACAAATAGAATTAAAAGAATTTTCAAAATTCTTTAACTCACTGGACAAATTGTCTATGGTATTATTTATGATTTGTAAATCGAACCGTTTTTGCTGAATCACCAATAATATCGGTAAAGAGGATTTAGAGGCTATACGTCAAGACATTTCGTCCTTGTTACGTCGAAGTTCAGCGCCGAAATTGAACCTCCCCAAAGACGAATTTAAAGCGTTGTACAACTTACGCAACAGACCAGCGATTCTCCGCGCGGATAAAGGAAATGCTACGGTAATAATGGACACGTCAGAGTATAATTTCAAAATACAACAACTTTTATCGGACGTAAGTACATACAAAAAGGTCAAAATAGACCCTACAACTAATACACTTAAAACAACTACTGATTTAATAAAGAAATACTCCGAAAAATTAGATCTCGACGTGAATTCGACAATACCATCATGTGCCAAACCACCGAGGTTGTATGGGTTACCGAAAATACACAAACCAAACGCTCCACTACGTCCTATAGTAAGCCAGATCGATTCACCAACTTATAAGTTGGCTCAACACTTGGCAAAAATACTGTCACCACTAAGAGGACATACCAGAGCACACACAAAGGATTCATACCATTTTGTTAGTGAGATTAAAGACCTACATCTCGCTGACAATGAAACTATGGTCAGTTTTGATGTTCAGTCACCATTCACATGCCTACCTATTGAAGACTGCATCTCAATTGTTAATAGAAAGCTAGAAGATAACAACATGCCTACAGAATATGCAGTATTACTCAAACACTGCCTCACATCTGGCTATTTGTTGTGGAAAGAAGAGTTCTACATGCAAGTAGACGGAGTGGCAATGGGCTCACCTGTATCTCCCGTAGTCGCCGACATATTCATGGAGGACTTTGAGGAGAAAGCCCTTCTTACTGCTCCTGTAAATCCAAGATTCTACAAGCGGTACGTAGACGATACTTTCACAATTTTACCATCTGACAAAGTAACTGCATTTTTAAACCACCTTAATTCCATAAACCCTAAAATACAATTCACAATGGAGTTAGAGGCAAACAATACTTTAGCTTTCCTAGATGTTTTAGTCATCCGAAATCCTGATAACACTATTGGTCATACTGTGTACAGAAAAAATACCCATACCAACCGATATCTAAATGGTGAATCTCACCATCATCCTTCACAGTTAGCTACCGTGGGAAAATCTTTGTTTCAGAGAGCACGAGGGATCTGTGACAGAAAACATCTGGCCGCCGAGCTTCAGCACGTCGAGCAAGTACTGCAAGACAACAAGCTTCGGGTCCCGCGCCTACGTCACAGTGACCGAGTGAAGCCAGCCACAGTCGAGCGTGTGCCTGCTGTACTACCCTATGTCAGAGGAGTCACAGACAAGGTTGGCTACATCTTGAATTCTTGAAGCGAGCTTCCATTAAAACATACTTCAAGCCGCTGAAGAAGATTGGTCAATTTTTACCATCTGTCAAGTGTCATATCCCTCTACAAGATGCAGGAGTGTACAAGCTGGATTGTGAATGTGGTCTCTCGTACATAGGACAAACAAAAAGATCTATTAAAACCCGCGTTAAAGAACATATAGCTGACGTGAAGCACCGACGTATCGGGAAGTCTGCAGTTTGTGAACACGTTCAAGGTCGTCCCCGCCATTACATTAGATTTCATAGACCACAAATCCTCGCAAAAGAACACCGATTCCTCCCAAGGATGATTCGCGAGGCTATTGAAATTAAAAAACATCCTAATTTCAATAGAGAAGATGGATGGGTGCTGCCATCTGCTTGGGACCCATAATTAATAAAATCAAATCCAAACCCAAGTATACCACTGCTAGACTTCAAGATACTGTAAGCTCATTCTGCGTAAATCGGACCAAAAATTAATATTAAAAAACTGAAGGTAGCCGGGCTAACTATGACAGCAGGACGTCAAACACCTCAGTTCCCCGTGACCACGGGTGCTGGAAAGCACCCGAAACGTCGGGAATATAAAAATAGATTAATATACGCGATAAAATCAATAAAATTAGTTTTATTTAAAAATTTCGGGATATTACGTGAGAACGCTGACGGTATTCACATTAAGATTCGTAATATTACGGCTATGGCGGTGAATGGGTTAATACAAAAAATACGTATTCATGTATTATTTTAATGAAGAAATTACATATTTCTTTCATATTTGGACTGATAAATGTTTTCATTTTGTGAATATTTCAATAAAAATATCATATTTTTAGTCTGTTTTTGACAAGTCACCGTATTTGACACTCAGTTTTACCTGTGCATCGACTGTATTGCCATATTGCCGTTCCCCACATTTCTTGTTTTAATGTGGGCCTCATTATATTTTCGTTCTCCACTTGATGTAGGGTGGTCATAAGGTGTCAAGGATGAGGCTGATAATAAAAACGTTTTTAAATATTATTGTATAAAATAATGTAATTTATATGATGTAAAATAAAATATTTCTTTTCTATTCCAGGTCGTACCTAAACTTTCAAAATGTATTAGGAATACCTAAAAATGGTTCTGCAAATACCTAGTTTAAGTGTACTTTTTAATTAATTGAATATCCCTTACCTATGCATATTTTTTTAATAAATAATAAGTATTTATTTAATCAATATTTTGAGCTTTGTGATGAATGCTTGTACGTAAGTTTGCTAGCAAATATCTGTAGAATGATGTTATTCCTTTTGTTTGTAATTCTTTTAATTCTATTTGTAACCTACATAAGTTTTAAAAAAGATTATTATTATTACTATTATTATTCTGGTTATTTTTTATTTTAACGTTTAAGGGATAGCCACTATCCCCAAGGAAATGGCTGTCTGCATACTCCCCTCTTTCAAACTTTTTAAAAGTATTGCTGTTTTGGTAAATTGCTGAATCATGTGTAGAGGCTGGCCTGCGTGCAACAACATCCTGCACCAACAAATTTGCTGATGCAATTGTTTGGACATTTATGGAAAAGTAGCCTTTCCTGTTTCTAAATAGTTCTGCATCATCTCCACCTAAAGATATAAATAATACTTCATCAGTATTGATTGATAGACTACTAAGAGAAATGAACTTTTAGTGAAAGGAAGTTAAATAACAAAAAAATCATTTCTTTGCCGAATCGACTGACTGCTTACTTTGTTATTGTTAAAACTCCTCGTTAAATATATTGTTTTATAATTAATTTGAACTTACTGTCACTTTATAATCATACAGTATTATAAAAGTAAAGAAATTAAAATATATTTATCATTCAATAGTGTGAAACATAGAAGATAATTACAAAAGTATTGTTGTCGGCGCACGTCATCGCGCCTCGGCCAAAATGAAGGACGCTGGGGGCGTCACCCACTCAGCTGCGAGTCGCAAACGGGCACTTTATTGTTCAATTTACGTTATGTTTGTTTAGAAGTTTTACGGCATTAAACCTATTATTAATACAGTCCACTCTTTTTATTTCCAAGGTCCCGACAAGGCCTAAACATATGGTCCTTCGATCGCAAAACATTTACCAGTTTTTGTCATAATTAACGTCGACAACGTCAACGGTCGTCGAGCGAACTTTGAACCCATAGCCACATATAATGAAGAAGGAAGTCGTTCCCGTAGCAGCCTGTGTCATTAAATATATCGATATATATCGAATCATTATTTTAAAAAGAATCGATATATATCGCGTAATATATATCGATATGTCGTCATCATTTGAATGATGTAAAGATAAGGTCCAAAATTTTACCTACTGACGGTTGGACGACGAAAAAACGATACTACATTTTAAAATATATCGAAATTGATACGAATTCGATACTCTAAAATAAATATCGATATGTCGATATATCGTGATTTTAAATATCGACGATATATATCGATATTATTATTATAAAATATCGATATTTTGATATATCGTTTTTTTTTGCCCAAGCCTATGCGTCATCATTGAAGACGCTGATGTATAGGACATTGGCCTAAAGGTCTAGATGCCAGGCCATAAACTCCAAAAAAAAATGTATAGGACAGTTATTATACTCTTTGCGCTGATGTCATCCTGGGAGTATAAAAACTATTTGAGTGAGTTCGTTCCAATTAGTTATTTTTCCACTTTCATTTCATGCCGAAAAAATCATTTCTACATATTTCATTGGCTAAGTTATATAAGTAATATTTCATTTACTTTTAATAAGTAGGTACCTAATTAACTTCAGTGCTTTAAAAATTGCTTTGTCATTGCAACGCTCGCTTGTTTAACCCTTTCGCTGTCACGTGCACTAGATATAGGGCACTGCTATTGTGTTACTATTGTGTCTGGAAACCGGACAGTGAAAGTGTTAAATTTAAATGCTTATTCCGTTACAAATATCAAGCGCTAAAGTGTCCATTCGTTGACCTTGCGCTGATTCATATTTTACCTGCGCGCAACAGTCCCTTTTGTTCTCGCACAGCAGTTATCTTTTTTATCCTAAAGTAATCAACGTTTTCTTTTCCTTTGCTGTGTTTATATAAAAATAAAATGGCAGATAATTTAAAAACTTTATTGAAGAAGCGTAGTTCGATAAAATCAAAGCTTACAATTTACAACAATTATTAAAATTTAATTAAAAGTAGTTCTGATATTTCTGAGTTTGCGTTTTAATAAATTCGAAACCTTATATTCAGAATTTGATGAATATCAGACAAACATAGAAGTGCTTGCCGATGATGCGGGGTCTGCGTTAGTTAAGCGTGAGGACTTTGACCGTCAGTGCTTCAATCTGATGGCCATCACGCGCAGCCTGCTCGGTGCTTCGTCTAACGGTGCTGGGTCAGAGGCGGGTTTCAGAGATGCCGACTCAGATGCACATTGTTCTAATAAGAATAGTTTTGTTCGTTTGCCCAAAATTGATTTACCTCATTTCCATGGGATCTACCAATGCTGGCTCGAATTTCGAGATACATTTACGTCATTAATTCACGATAACTATAGTATCAATGAAATAAACAAGTTCCACTATTTGCGCGCTTCATTGCAGGGAAACGCAGCCTTAGTTATTAAAAATATTGATTTTAAACGCGATCATTATAAAATTGCGTGGGACATGTTGTGTGAGCGGTATAACAACTACCGCCTCCTTGTCAATAATCATATGCAAGCTTTGTTTGATATCGATGCTATAGTCAAGGAGTCAAGTGTCTCAATCAGAAACCTGGTAGATACACTTAATAAAAATGTAAGGGCACTAACAAAATTAAATCAACCCACTCAATATTGGGACACATTATTAATATATGTCATGACTACAAAATTAGATTTGACAACAAGTCGTGACTGGGAAGGGCATAGGAGCAATATTTTAAAAGATGATCCTACTTTAATGCAATTTTGTTCTTTTTTAATTTGATGTGATTGGTTAGAGTCCGTCGAGTCAATTATCAATTCTTCTCAGACTAATACTATTGTACCTTTAAATAATAGTCATACATATAAAAATTCCAATTCTAAAGTCACTCAAGTTAATAAAAAATCACATAATAATTTTAATAAAATAAATAAATGTCCACTTTGTTCCCAGGCTCATACGTTATATAAATGTGAATCCTTTAGAAACTTAACTATAGTGGATTGTATAAAAATGGCAAATGATTACAATGTTTGTCTTAACTGCCTGCGCGTCGGACATTCTGCTAAGCAGTGTAAACTCACACATTGCAAATATTGCAATACAAAGCACAATACGCTTTTGCATTTAGAATTTACTGAACCCAAACCATTTTCTAATCCATTGCCTTTTGCTATGCCTTCTGCTTTGCCTTCTGCGTCAAATATCGCACTATCAGCCAATTCCTTGTAGCTTGCTACTTCTGCGCATGTTTTACTGTCCTCAGCTATAGGAACGTTGTCAGCGGAACGGGTAAGAAGTACACTGCGCGGCTACTGCTGGACAACGGTAGTACTGCCAACTTTGTTACGCACAGACTATCAGAGAAACTGGGTTTGTCACATCGCAGTACGAGCACCAAGGTAACAGGTATTAATAATCACAAATCCACCAGTACACAGTCTTGTCACCTCACAATTGAGTCTTTATGCTGTGCCTTTACTGTTGATATCGAGTGTCATATTTTACCTGAAATTACAAAGGTTCTACCGTCTTCATTCGTGCATATAAATCACGTCCCTATTCCTTCAGGTCTTACACTACCAGACCCGAACTTTAATGTTCCGTCGGTCGTAGACATCCTGGTAGATGCTGAGGTGTGTTTTTTAATGTCTTAGGCAATAAAACTATAGATTTAAGGAAACATCTACCTAAGTTGTGCGAAACTAAATTCGGTTGGCTTGTCTCCGGTAGTATTTCGCATCAATCTAATTTTGTTTCATCACTCCTTTGTCATCATTCCAACGTCACTCCCAACCTAACTCAATTTTGGGAGGTTGACAACGTGTCGTCAAAACATTCACTTTCTCTTGAAGAAAGAGTCTGTGAACAACTTTTTACCCAAACCACCGTTCGTAAAAATGATGGTAGGTTTGTCGTGACGATGCCCTTAAAAGAGGACCCTAGAACTTTAGGGCATTCGTATGAAAACGCAAAAAATCGTTTTCTATCCCTGGAGCGGCGTTTTAAACGCGATCCTTCATTTAAAACTAAATATTGTGAATTTATGAGAGAATATGAGCATTAAGGTCATATGACTTTAGACTCTGACTGTACTTTTACGCCTAAAAACTCCGTGATCACATATTTCATCCCACATCATGGAGTCATTCGTAGCTCTAGTACCACTACTCAACTACGCGTAGTATTCGACGCATCAGCCTCTACCAGTTGGGGCGTGTCTCTTAATGACATTCAGATGGTCGGTCCCGTAGTGCATGACGATCTCTTTTCCATTTTAATACGTTTTCGTCAACATAAATACGTGGTCTCAGGTGATGTAGAGAAAATTTATATAGCACATTTGCTATCAGTCTTAAATTATATTTGGATAGGTAACACCTATCTTTTGTCCAAAACTTTTTTATGAAATTATTTATATCAACTAAATGAAATTTGTCATTATTATAATTACAATTATATGTCAAATTTAAATTATTGTTACATATTAAATTATTCGTTTGTATATTTAAATTATGTCTTAGATTATTTTCTTGTGGCAATCTCTGTATGTAAGGCAGTGTGAACAAGACAATTTTGTGTACATTTAAGTTATTAAGTTGCTCAATATATCTTAATAACTGTTTGTTGTTTACACTGCCTCTTCTACCAACAAAATTATTATTGTACTATTTGGGCAAAATTTAGTAACTATGATTTTATTTAGGATGTCACTAAAGGATGCTCCAGGCATGCAGCGATTTGTAATTTTTTGTCCGTTTAAAGAGTAATTTAAAGTTATGCCTAGATTTTCCTATGTCAAAAAGCTGTAGTGGGTGACTTAGAGTTTCAACACCAGATTCCTCAATAAATATTTTTGTTCTAAGGGAGGTATGTGAAGAGGCGTTATCCTGATGCAGCATGATTCCACGAAGCCCGGTCTTTGGTCTTCTCTCCCACACAGCTTGAAAAGCTTTGGGTAATGCAACTGTAGTATACCATTCAGAGTTGACTGACCTACAATTTTCCAGCATTGACGTCGACAAATGTCCGCTCCGTAGAAAAAAACTAGCCACCATTGTTTTGCCGACGTTGCGAGGTCTTTTGTGGGTTTTGTGTGTAACTGTCCTTCTGAGTAGACCCATACCGATGATTGCCTTTTATTTTCCGGAGCATATTGATAGATCCATGTCTCGTCACCAGTAACGATTTCTGAAACACGCCTAGATGCCCCGTCTTCAAAAAGTAGACGCATTTCGTGGCACCAATCCACACGAGTCTGTTTTTCGCTGTCGGAGAGCAAACGAGGGATCCATCGACAACAAAGCTTCCTCACTCCAAGATGTTGATGTAGGATGGTATGAATGCTCCCCGAACTAATGCCTACAATCTTTTCGATGTCCGTATATGTGATTCGTGGGTCTTCTCGCATCAACATTTCAGTAGTCCATACATTTTCTGCCGTTACTACTTTTTGCGGGGCTCCGGTTCTTTGGTCATCTTTAAGATTAATTTTACCCCTTTTGAATTCAGCAAAGCACCTAAAAATTGTTGCGCGTTGTGGAGCTGAGTCCCCTAATGCTGATTGTAACCGTTGTAAACACAATTGTTCGGTTAAAACAAATTTAAAATCATATTATATCATAGCGCGCAAATGTTCACGGTTAAGATCCATCGTTTTAAATGAAAAGCGTGGGAAGCGTTGCAGGAAAATTATTAGAACGTTGTTTTTTTTTTAATATTGAGCAATTGGCTTATTGAGTTCTATTTTTAAATAAATTTACTTTTTAGAAACATATAACACGGGTGCGTTCCATTTTTAAATTTCGAGCATCTCAAAACTTATTGAGTGACCTACGTAAATGAGAGATACGACAACTGACAAAATGATATGTTGAATGTGAATTCTCATGAACATGAATGACACTCTGACGAGATAAGTTTTAATTTTAAAAGTTGAATTTATTTTTTCTTTACATTGGTAGAGATAGTTATTGAAATTAAATTAAGTGGTGAAATTAAGCTGGCAAGTATGGCGCCCTGTAAGCGCCGACAACCCGGGCGGCTGCCCGCATAGCCCCCTCGCCCCCCTAAAGCTGGCGCTGACTTTCCCCCAGTATCTTTAGATAACATTCAGAGTGCCTACTCCCAGTTTATAACCTTTCGGAATAATATAGCCTGCAAAATTTTCACTTTGAAGAATTCCTCCACAAAAAGAATTTCTTCATCTCCATGGTGGGATGCAGATTGTTCCTTAATTATTACAAAACGAAAGGCAGCATAGCGACTATATTAATCTAATATGTATTTGGAAATTATCTAAATCTTCCCTATCTCCTTCTACTGTTGTTTGGAAAAGTATCAGGCGCTTGTGTGTTAAATGATTGCAATCCCTCTTGTGCAGACCCCTCCCATTGGCTCGACGACTTCAGTAACATACTGGTTCCCCCCTGCGTTCCACTGGAAGAAGACATATTTCCTACCCCCAAATCATTCACTCCTCACTCATCTAACTCATCTACGCTGAACTGCAGTTAGTGCTTAAGCACCTAAAGGATTCCACTCCTGGCATTGATGGTATCCCCTACTCATTTCTTGTTAATATGAGTACTACGTTTAAGCAGTTGTTTTTAAGCATCATTAACTTTACTTTTACAACCGATTCTATTCCATATGACTGGAAAACACATATTATTATACCCATTCTAAAATCTGGTCAAGACCATTCTTCAGCATTAAGTTATCGCCCTATTGCTATTTCATCAACCTTGTCTAAAATTACGAAGCATCTCATAAAAAATCGACTTCAGTGGATTCTTGAAAATACAGGCATTATATAAAAGAGCCAATTTGGTTTTAGAAAAGGTTTTAGCACAATATATAGCCTTAGCATCTTAGTATTCGATATAAGACTCGCCTTTTCCAATGACAATTTTCTGGTAGGCGTTTTCATTGATGGTTGTGCGGCATGTGATGATGTTGGTCTCCCACTGCTCAGGTGAAAAATGCATCAGCTGAACATTCCTGAGAGCATTAAAAATTTCGTATCAAATCTACTTTCACATAGACACATATTAGTTCGTTCAGAAGGAAGATTTCTACCAGCTAGATTTATCTGGAATAGACTTTTTTTATAGGATAAGGGTGAAAACGAGCACACAGTCCACTTGATGGTAAGTGGTTGCTGCGGCCCATAGACATCTACATCTATTCTCGATTAAGAATCAAAATGCAGATGCGTTGACACCCGTGAGGATGTAATCTAAGATGTAATGCCTCGTTTCCAGTAAGAAGGGTCTCCGGTTCTCTACACTCACCATACGAAACACAGCAGCGTTAATCTGCTATTTTACAATGGTATTCTGTGAGAGCGTGGTCCTTCCCCGGTCGGGCCGACCCATTCGATCTACAACTACACCTACTACTAATATAGCTGCAACATGACTCTACCACGTAAAACCCCAAGGCTCAGTCTTGAGCCCCTTCTTATACAGTCTTTACACTCATTTTCTAAACAGATATGTGAATTACCTAGATAATGTCCTGCAGATGACTTAGCCTTATTTGTAACTGATGCCTCTATTGCCAAAGCTACCTCCCGTTTATACCAAGCTGTCAACTTTCTTAATAATTGGCTGTTTGAGCATGGTTAACAACATCTCCTTTGAAATGTAGTACTTTGGGTTTCTCTAGACGAAGGCATATACCAGAAGTATCCAAATATATTGAAAATACCCTAATCACCACTGAAAATCAGGTGAAATTTTTAGGAGTTATTCTGGATAACAAAATGACAGAAATTTTTCATCTATCATATATTGCTTCAAAATGTGAAAAAAAAAACTTCAATGTAATCCGATCTCTATCAGGTGCTTGGTGGGGCTATCACCCCTACTCTCAAAAGCTTTCATACAATGCTCTAATTAGAAGTCATTTTGACTATGGTTGCTTTTTACTAGAGTAGCAAAATGGCCCTTAATACCTTGCACGAAATTCAGTCAAAATGCCTACGTATAATAACAGGTGGCATAAAATGGGAGTGCCCATTTCCGCTCTTCAAGTTGAATCTGTTGAGCATATCTTTGTACCAAATAACTGTAGAGATATAATTACAAATTTCTGCGTGTAAAATACAATGATTTGTTATCCTAATCGACATTTTTACTCAATCCCCAGATTTAAAAAAGTATTGCTCATAAATAATTCAGTATAGAGAACTAACTTTTATTATGTAAAAATATCGATAAACAATATATCGATAAAAGTTTTATCGATAGAATTATTCGAGGATAGACATTTACAGCACTATTAGAAATCGCCTATGTTGTCAGCACTGCTTGTCAAAAATTAATTGTCATGTCTTGATGTTGGTAGAGTAGCTTGGCGCAATGTCATACATTTACTTTTTCTTAGGAAGTCCCGCCTCTTAAACGTAGTGGTTATATTCTCTTTGTAATGAACCAACACGTGGAAACAATTGTATAGATCATGTGTTTAGTAATATAATGAATGCAACGGCATGTGTTAAAAAGTTATATTTATCTGATCATGAATCGGCGCAAATATTATCTATTGATGTGCATAAACAGAAAAAAAGTTAAAGGATACTTGGGAATCATAGAATTATTACGCGTAGAATACTAGTACGCGCACCGAAAGTGAAGCAAGTAAACACAGAACACTATTACTCCTACGGAGCAAGTAAAACTAACTCGAAACCGCGTAAGTTGACTCAGCGACGCGTCAGTGCGCAACGTCACGTCCATAGAGTACTTTTATATATACTGAAAGTGAAAGTGCGCATCGTCAAGTTTTACGGAGAAGAGCTCGCGAAAAATTGTAAAAATTACCGTTTGTGTTGTAAAATATTGTCACAACGGTGATGATAAACATAAAAGAAGTAAAGGTATTACATTTCATAAGTTTATACATTTAATTCATTATAAGTACGTAAAACTAAAAAAATACTTACCTAAGCTCTCATAATACAAATGTTGCTAGTTGTGATGAAAAAATCACAATTTTCTTTTAAAAATATTTATTTTCTATTTGTGTTTAAAACGTTTAATCGCAACGCTCTGTGTAAAACTCAAATGTTTATATATAGATACCTACTTCTCTAAGTGTTATCATTATATTAACAATGGGTGCCTATTTAAAACTAATACGGAATTATCAGTTAATCGCGATTCCTCGACGCCATTTTAACGCGACTATTTTATTTTAATTGTTTTTTTATTGACTAAGGTTACGTTTTAGAGTATAGAATAAAAACTTTTTTATTTACAACATCATGAAATTATTAATAAGAACGCCTTTACTAACCAGATGTCACTTTACAACCAAACATTAACCAGATGTTACGTTAGACCCAAACATAGCCTATTTTAACCGACTCCCAAAAAGAAAGGTTATCAATATGTATATACACTAAGTGGTGGTACAACTTGGTGTTCCGACTGGTTCAGTCTATGGTCCGGTTGGCTACGTTATGCATGTCAATAGCGTCATTAATGTGGTGAAGAAATGTCGGGTGTATATGTACGCGGACGACATGTGCCTTATGTACTCCTCTAAGAATATACAAGAGATCAGGGCTGTGCTACAGGCTGACTTCGATAATATTATCCGGTGGGCTCACGATAATTGTATCATACTCAACCTTAATAAGACGAAAGTGATGCATCTGTATTCACCGCACAACTCAGTGGCAAAAAATGTCAAGAGCGTGGATATAGGTATCGTGGGTCACACGTATGAGTGTATGCACGTCAAAAATGTAAATTGTGTTTGTCAAAAGCTAGAATATGTCAGCAAATTTAAGTATCTGGGTCTATGGGTGGACCGCAACATGAATTGGAAAACACAGGTTGACACAGTGTGTACAAAGCTTAGGGCAGTGTTGAGTAAGTTTTATATCCTGAAGGCGCCATTGAGTAGGAAAACGCTGCGTGTCCTTTATTTTGCTCTCGCTGAGTCATTGCTAACATATGGATTGAATACGTATGGCCGTACATTTAAAACCTACCTTAACAGTATAAAATCGCTGCAAATTCGTTTTATGAAATACCTTGTTAGCCCACAAACAAAACTTGCCTGTAAAGAAAATTATGAAAAACTATTTGTTGTCTGTAAGGTGCTTCCTGTACATGAAAAAGCCAAGTACCTGTTGGTTCTAGAACAGTTCTATAACGACCAGTTTAAAGTACAAGTGTAAAATAGGTACAATACTAGAAGCGTTAGAGAGCGTAAACTCGCGCGACCACCAGTAAAAAATTACTATGGCAAAAGAACCAACAAGTATATGACCCCTACACTTTTCAATAATATCGATTGGCTGAGAGAAGACAATACTAGAATAAGTAAACGAACACTAAAAAATAAATTAAAAACTGTTTTCCGTAATGAAGTTGTCGCAAGATGTGAAAATATTAACTAATTTGTTGTTGTTTTAATATAACTTTTGATAATTACGTATTTTAGACCTTATTATTTAGCTTTATTTTCATTAAATTGTATACTTACGTATTTGAACCAAATGTATAAAGGCAAGCGCTAATCCCGCCGACAAACTGTTACGCAGTTTGGTGGGTGTGAAAAATGTACTAAAGGTTTGGTCCAGAATAAATGATTTATTATTATTATTACCGACAGGTGAAGTGTTGGGCGTCCCCCCACTAGATGGAGTGACGACCTGGTAAGATAGGCAGGAAGTCGATGGATGCAGGTGGCTCAGCACGGTCCTGAGTGGTCCTTTGTGGCATTCCTTGGGGGAGGCCTATGTTCAGCAGTGGACTTGTGAAGGGCTGTAATGATGATGATGAAAAGTATACTAGATAAAAATCTATTTGTCATGAGTTCCTTATGTAACTGTTGAACAAGTAGAAAAACCTTTCCGTGCCATATGTGCTAATTGAAACTGCATTTATTTTGAAGAAGCTAATTCAAAAACCAAAGAAACTACCAAGTGAAATCTAACCTTGAAATATGTACCGAGTGGTTAGTGGAAACAGACCAGACTTCATGTTTTTTTTTTAATTTAAATCATACTAGTTTATATTTTTATTTATTCGTTTCGACATTTATCGTTACAAAAAAAGTCCGCTGCTCAAAATAGGCCTCCTCCACGGATTGACTCATAGGGGGGATATTTGCCATAGTTGCTCTCTAACAAGAACACAATAAACATCGAAACGAAAAAAGGAAAAACATTAGCAATCAATTAAATAAAGAATAACATTTGCTGGTCTGTTTCCACTAACCTCCCATTTGTTTCATATTTTAAAGATTGTTTTTTGTTTTTGAATTAGCTTCTTCAGAATAAATACAGTTTCAATTAGTACAATTCAAGGCACGGAAAAGTTTTTCTACTCGTTCTAGTAGTCAAGTTATTAATACATTTCATATTTACACTGTAAAATGTCCAGACTGAATTCAGAGTGAAACTGAAACATTAAACTCCTGCCGTGGCAGCTAACTATAAATTAAAGTGAAAGACATTTACATCACTACTTTTGTTTTTTTTTTTTAATCTTAGGTTTCTTTGATCTTATAGATTATCTTACGCTAATGAAGGAAATGATTTTGCTATTTATTTTAACGTGTGGACATTGTTCTTATTAGTTTTAACTTGACTTTTACTAAAAAAAACTTTACAGTTTAAGTACTGGAAGGCAGTTTTCTTGCAGAGGCTTTATTTAGTTAGGTGTTATTGTAAATGTATCTTCACGATTGTTTGAACTTTTTGTTAAATTTTATATAGGTCGAAGACTTGTATACTGTAGTCTACGTCACTCCTGGCATCGCACTATATCTGTTTGTGAAGTTTGATTTCAGTCCATGAAGCTATTCAAATGACTAGCCCGGACAGACAGACTTGCAAACAAACATTTCAATAATGTTTATCCATGTCTTAATGGTATGCAAATAACTCGCTCGGTAGCGAAGCTTCCATACAAGTCGAGAAGCCCAGCGTGCCCTATTAATAATATCAACTAATAAAATAACTCGTAAACTGTTTCAAAGCGCTCCTCTGTTCTACACAGGTCGTGACCTCGTAGCCTTATTATGTAACGTCAACACTTGGCAGATTGCTTTACTGCACGATACTACTGTCATAAAAAAGGAGTTGAGTTGAGCGATTAGTCGTCTCTCTCGCACGCGTGGGCTTTTTACCGGGCTTTCTAGAAGACGATCGCTCCCTTTCTAACCTGTGGCAAAATGTTCTATAACGAAATATAACTACGATTGTTTATATAGCAATCAGTATGGAGATCAGAAGCGACGCTTTCAGTGTGAAGTTGTTGAGCGTTTGCAAAGTTCACTTCACAACTTCACATTCCAATGTTTACTCTGTGTGTTTACACTTGAGCGAATGAAACTCGCAATATTGAGTTGGAAATTTATACTTTTGTATAGATTTATAGTGAAAATGGAGGATAATAGTTTTTCTTGTGATGAATTGGAGTGTGTTAAAGCGCTAATCGGCGAGGAAAAGGTAAAATCGAAAAAGAGAAAAGGTAATTTTTTATAAAACTGTTAAAGACATACCTTGGGCTTGCCCTAGTTTGGAGCCCTAGCTTTGCCACTGAACTCGCTGGGTTTAAATAAAGCAGTAACTCGATATTACAGACCGACACTTTAATTTTATTTATGTGTAAAGATGTAGAAGTCAATCCCTCCAATGTCTTTTCCTTACCGTGTTACCTTACCGTTGCATTTTGCAATATTTAACTTGCTAGTGTGACGTGGAACCTTGCGCACACGCCGAGTGGACATACGGTCTTGAATTTGATGCTCGCATTCCATTTCGAGGGCGTGGCTCGGTTAATTGTTTTTGGAAGTTAAAGTTAATGTTTAATTGTACCGTCGCGTTAAGTGCCTTTTGTGTGTTGACCATGTAGTTAGTTTGCGTGTCAGCTAGGCTGATTTTGAGTCTTAATGCGGGCGTAGTATTTAATATCGTACGAATTAATTTAGTTGTTGTTTGTAACGCTGAACTTTGTGACTGGAGAAGAGATCGCGTTCCTTCCCTGTTTGTAATTTGGTGCTACATGAACCCGGAACCTCGAATATTGAACTTTGAACGACTATTCGTTACTTGTGTCACGTGTTTGATTTCGATGAACGTTGAATTGGTTGACTTTGAAGTTAATTATATTTACAATAAAATTGATAGACTGGAATAGTGAAATGAAGAAAGAAGTTGTCAATTGGTGACGTCCGCTGGAGTGATACAACATTGTGGGGCAGCATCGGACCAGGCCGCTGCCCGATCACCTCAGTTAGTTCAGGTCACATATATAAACACTACTACACACTACTAACATGCACCTACACCTACCTACCGCCTGACCGAGCCTTGGGGTAGTCTTAGCTTCGGAACCAGGTACGTACTATTTATTTACCTAGCCTTATATCTATTGTGTAGGTTAAGTCTTCATAGGCCGTTGGGCTCCACCCTTAGTTGTCCGGCGAATCTACCGCTGATGGGCCCCGGGATATTTGACCTTTGTTGGGGCAGCTAGGGGCGTGTACAGTCACTATATTCTTGATCAGTCTATTTTATGGAAATTGATTCTTTTAGATGATGTGTGTGTAGCCGTTTATATACATACTTAAACATTTTTATCTTTAAAGCAGTATAGATATTTTTATATGTATGTAGTGTTGGGCGTGCAGTAAAAACAGAAATACCTTGAAAACACTCTTTATTTAATTTAATTAATTTTGCGTGCGCGTCTTTACAAGCGTCCTTTTTCCTCCAACTTGATTTCTTTTTTACTTACTCACTCACTATCATTCTTTTACTCATTCATCATTCGCTCCGTTCCTTCCAGATCACTTCATTACGCTGCGTTCTATCCCACATTCGGCCGTCCTGATCTCATGCCTGTCCTCAGGCATCCATGCCGCTTTCACTCCTTAACATTCACAATATTACCAAAAAAAAAATTAACTTACTACTAACACTTAAAAACAAAACAAACAGTTGTCTTAGCAATAATAAACAAACCTATACAACATAGTCTTGTATTTTACTTAACATTTCCTTTATTACAGTAATAGGTACTTACAAAGTAATTCAAACCACAGTCTTTTAGAAAGAAGTAAAAGAGTTAGTTTCTATTAGAGGCCGATATGCAAAGTATGTAATGGCATACTTTCTTTTTCTATAGGGTGTAAAAATCCTTCTTGTTTTCCAGATTTTCTTGTTGCCAGTAAGCATGGTATGCATGTTGTCATGAAGTCTTGTAATTTCTTATCCAACTGATTGATGTAATAGCTTTTACATATGATTTCTTTCATTTTCTTGCATGAAAAATGACCAATACCATGAGTTCTTTTTATTATTTCTTTTTCCAAAGTTTTTGGTATTACCAATTATTTCAATTCTCCTTTATACAGCAAATCATTTTCGATGCAATAATCTTGATAAGAACCATTCTTCAATATTTCTTTGATAGCTTTGAGGCCTTCATCTTGGTCTTGCATTTGTCTGATTTGTTGATGCATATCGGTGATCAACATCACTATAGGACAATCACGGCTGAGTGCGTCTGTATGTTTCATCTTTGAACCTGCTCGGTGCTCCACAGTGAAATCAAATTGGTCTAAAAATAGTACCCATCTCGCTACTTTAGCTGACAAATCTTCTTTCCTCAATGTTTGTTCAAATGCTCGGCAATCTGTGATGATTTTAAACTTAATTCCATGCAAATAATGTCTAAACTTCTATACACCTTCAATAATAGCTAGTGCCTCCAATTCTTAACTTTAATACTTTCTTTCCACATCATTGGTCTTTCGACTCATGTAGTAAACTGGATGCCATCCGTTATGATGAAATTGTAATAATATTGCTGCATACGCTAAACATGAACATCAGTGTGTAATTCTGTAGGCAAACTACTATTAAAAATCTTTAATACTGGATTACTAGATAATTTATACTTTAAGATATTAAACGCTTTTCTTTGGTCTTCACCAAAACAAAAAGGAGTATCTTTTTTGAGCAAATCTGTCAATGGCTGTGCAGTCAATGCATAGTTCTCTATATATTTTCGAAAATATGAGGTTAAACCAACAAACCTTTGTACTTGTTTGACATTACAGGGCTCGGGATACCTCACTACTGCATCAGTCTTTTCTGGGCTAGGTTTTTTACCTCTCCATTCTTGACGACATGTCCCAAATATTCTATTTCCTTCTGGACAAGTTTAGCTTTCTTCCAGTTTATCTCCAGTCCATATTCAGATGCCACTTCAAGCACCATTTGCAAGCGTTGTACTGCCTGGCTTTCATCGCTAGCTGGAATCAAAATATCGTCGATAAAGATCAGAATAATCCCCTTATTTATTAAATCTCTGAAAATAATTGAGACAAATCGCATGAAATTCTTTGGACTAACTGAGAGTCCAAAGGGGCTCTCAAGAATTCAAACAGGCCATGATGCGTTACGAAGGAAGTATAGGGTATAGATTCCTCGCTTATTTTTAAATGAAAAAATTCATTTTTCAAATCTAAAATACTGAAGATTTAGTCTTTCAATTTATCAATTAAATCCTCTACAATAGGCAAGGGAAACTCATTCTTCACAATTTTTTTATTTAGTGCCCGGTAATCTACACAAACCCTAGTTGTCTCATCTTTTTTTTTTGCACTAAAACCACTGGACTAGAATACTCAGAGAAACTCACCCGGATAATCTTCTTATCTAGCCATTCAGATACCTGTTTTTCAACTATTTCTTGCTCTTTTAGAGATAATCTTCGGGGTCGATGCGTCACTGGGATGTCGTCTTTCAGTACTATTTTTAACTGTATGGGAGCTTCCTTTTTCTGTACTGGTTGTCCATATTGATAGATTAACTGATGCACTTGTTTCTTCAACTCAGGATCTGTCATGGGACGTACAGAAAAAGCATGGTCACACTTACCAACAGTCATACATTTCACCCACTCGTCATCTTTCAAATAAAACCTCACTGCACCATCTTTCATTAACATAATAACACCTTTCAGAAAATCATGACCTATAATTACATTATACGGTACATAGTCGCTACTAATAATGTGGAAGATACCATCGAAATGTTGATCATCAGCAATAAATGGTAAATAACACTTTCCTAATGATTTAATCTTACACTGTCCAATCCCTGATAAAATAGTATTGTCATTTTCCGCTTTTGGCTGACCTAATGCCTCGTAACACTCTGATGAAATAATGTTAACGTCACTGCCTGAGTCGACTAATGCTTTAACCCTAAGATTGCACACCGTTATCATTTTCACTGGTTTTAACGTATCCGTTTTGTAAGTGCATGTATTGTTTACAATTTGCATAATTATTATTATTATTTGGTCTATTTGGCCCTTGGTATTGTGATTATGTCACAATAATTCTGCCAATGTCCGGTCCTTGGTCTGTCGCACCTTGTCTTTAGGCTTTTCGGTGGAAAAGGAGTTAGCGGTTATTAGGTGAAAATATGGATAAAAACAAAGCATCTAAATACATAAATTATGGACCACACAATATAGAGCAAACATCTAGTTATAGGAGAGAATTAGCCTGGGCAGGGAATAGAGAATTAGTTTAAGCTTACAATTTGCATAATCTCTCCGTTGTTGTTTTCCGAGTTTGACGTTGACACTGCTGTCAGATGCGGGCCGTCGTGGCTGCCAACATAGCCATCACACGACGAATGATCATTCACTTCCTGCGAATGAGTTGTTGATTCTTCCGTTGACTTCATCGATCGTCCGAACATAATGCGCTTCAACTTCAGGTTGTCACTTTGCTGCTGCCTTCGTTCTTTCTCGGGTACCGTCGTCGGATACCGAGTTTTGCCGAAAGTCGTCGAGTGAAACCGGCTTCCGCCGCTTCGTCTATGCTCGGGCGTTGTTGTTTCGTTTTGAACTTGAATGATTGAATGATGTATCGGACATGACGTAGCAATATGGCCGAACTGGTTGCATTTAAAACACTTTAATCCTTTTTCTTTATATGGGCAAAATGCAAATGATTCTTTTCAGATGGTTTTTGTCTGGGACTGCGCGCCTCCGATCGACGACGTTGTTCCATTTTACTCCTTACAGTTTCGTAAATACGTAGCTTTTCTTTTAATTCTGCGTACGTAGTAACACCATATAGCATTATCTTATTTGTCTCCAGATCCCATATCCCATCGACAATATATTTAATTGCCACGTAATCTGGCATTTTCCCTCTCTTTCCCAACTCTTTCATAGTCAGCATATAATCCAAACAGCTTTCATTGTCTTTCTTCTTGCGTGTGCTCATCGTTTTGTGTATGGTTTTGATGTCGACAGAATCAGGAAATTCTTTCAATACTGCAGCTTTTAGGTCATCCCACGACTTAAACGGTCGTTCCGCACGGAGCCAAAGCGCTACCGTGCCGGTCAACGAGCGCCTCGCCACTAATAATTGCTGTAGTGGAGTCCAGCCGAATATTTCAGCATTATCTTCGATTTCCTGCGCCCATTGTGCCGCTGTGAATGTACTGTCTTGTCCTGAGTAGTTTGGTATGAGCTCCGAAGTCATTTGTAGCATGTTGTCGCGAAAGTCAGCTCGTGCGTCGATGCTATCTTCGAAATCATCTTGGCGATTTTATCTGCGCTCTTCTCCGTCTTTGCTCATCTTGGTGTAGGTACTCGTCTTTGTTTCGTCTTCTTGTAATAACTTCACCAAAATGCCGCCCCGTCTTTGCCACTACCGCGTGTCACCACGTGCCGCCAGCCGCCGGATATTTCGCCTAAAACTCGTACACTGTCTTCTGAAGGATTTTACTGCACAAATCCCGGACGCACCCCCAAAAATGTAGTGTTGGGCGTGCAGTAAAAACAGAAATACCTTGAAAACACTCTTTATTTAATTTAATTAATTTTCCGTACGCGTCTTTACAAGCGTCCTTTTTCCTCCATCTTGATTTCTTTTTTACTTACTCACTCACTATCATTCTTTTACTCATTCGTCATTCGCTCCGTTCCTTCCAGATCACTTCATTACGCTGCGTTCCATCCCACATGTATTTATTATTTACGGTAAGTATTTACTACTTACCGTAAATAATAAAAATAATATCTATATACATATAATACAAATATTTATACTATACTAATATTATAGAGCTCTAATATCGAATAATCTCCCCCACCACGGCTGGTCACCGCGGGGGCAGTAGACCATAACCCTCCAAGCAAAAACAATTCAAAAAACAATAAGTACTACATAGCTACACTTAATGTCAGATCCCTTCTTAGCAATGAGAGACTAGTACAGCTTGAGCACGCTTTGTCAGAAATAAAATGGTCCATCATTGGGATCTCTGAAGTAAGAAGACAAGGATGGAGCATAGAAGACAAAGGAAATTATGTGTTATATAACTATGGGGAAACAAAAGGAGAACGAGGAGTAGGCTTCCTGGTCAAAAAGTCATACGATATCCAAGTGCAAGACTTCATTCCTATATCGGAAAGAGTTGCCCTGATTCATGTTAAACTAAATGAACAACTATTCACAATCATAGAAGCCTACGCTCCCACTGAAAGAGCTGAAATGCACGATATAGAATCATTTTACGATTGTCTCCAGAAAGCTGCTGAAAAAAGCACAAATAACATAATACTAATGGGGGATATGAACGCAAAAGTTGGTCAAATCACAGAAGAAGACAGCCTGGCATTGGGAAAATACGGCTACGGAGACAGAAACGAGAGAGGAGAACTATTCATTGACTTCTGCCAACAACACCAACTAAAAATATTGAATACAATGTTCAAGAAACCTCAATGTAGGAGATGGACTTGGAAATCTCCAGATGGAATCACACGAAATGAAATTGATTTCATTACGACTAACGTTCCAAAAATAATAGAGGATGTAAAAACTCTGAGCAGATTTAAATTTCCTAGTGACCACCGTATAGTGAGAGCAGAGCTAAATCCGAATAGTAGAAAGAAGTCGCGGAAGCACTACAAGCAAAAACCTCAAGCCAACTTTGACCCTAAGATCTTTAACAATATTCTGACACAAGAATTAACACATTGCAGTGAAAACCCCCACTCTTCTTCTTCCTTAAGCCTACAAGAGTACTACAACAGAGTCGAAAACTGCATCCTCAACAGTGTTGCAGAAGCAAAAATACCAAAGATAAACGAGAAGAAAAACATAATAACAGAGGAAATAAAAGAACTCATCAACCAAAGACACAATTTAGCTAACAAACAGGGGAAAACAAAACAAGAAAAATACAAATTGAGTAAGCTATACAGAGAGATTAACGATAAAATTAAAGCGAACGAACAAAATCACAGGCTACAAACTTTGGAAAAATATATCAATGAGTCAGGAGCTATCAAAAAAGCCTACAAGTGCTTAAAGAGATCAAAAAGCCTCATGTGTCACTTAAAATCGAAGACTGGTGCTTTAGCAACCAGCAGAAAGGAGATAACATACATAGCTACTAGTTATTACGAAAACCTTTATGACACTCAACACCATACATTAAATATAACACCACCAAACTTGTCTAATGAAGACCCAGCGCCATTATTCATGGAAAACGAAGTAGAGCACTCTATCAAGAAACTTAAACCAGGCAAAAGCCCAGGATCAGACGGAATTAATAACGAAATGATTATAGCTGGGAAAGATGCCCTCACTAAGCCACTAACGGAAATATTCAACCGGGTCATGAGAGAGAAAACAATCCCTACACAGTGGGCATCCTCAGATATTATTCTATTATATAAAAAAGGAGATCCCAAACAAATATCAAACTACAGACCGATCAGCCTAATGTCATGCTTGTACAAGGTATTTGCAAGTACACTATTACGCAGAATAACTCCCAAGATTGATGAAAACCAACCGATAGAACAAGCCGGCTTTAGGAAAGATTACTCCACAGTAGACCATATACACACCCTGAAAATGATAATAGAAAAATATAATGAATTTTCAATGCCATTATATATTGGTTTTATAGACTACTCTAAGGCCTTTGATTCCATAAGTCACGATTCAATATGGCGCGCTTTAAAGGAACAGGGAGTAAACAACGATTACATAGAAATATTAAAAGTGATTTATAAAAATAGCAAAGCGAGAGTTAAAATTGACTCACCTGGACAATTCTTCAGTATTAGAAGGGGGGTCAGGCAGGGCGACCCACTGTCCCCAAAAATATTTATATCCGTCCCATAACACATATTTAGAAATCTTGAGTGGAACAAAATGGGACTCAAACTACATGGTAAGTATCTGACGCACCTGAGATTTGCGGACGATCTGGTGCTGCTGACTGAAGATCACAAAGAACTACAATACATGTTGGAAACTCTCAATGAGTACAGTAACTCAGTTGGCTTAGAAATCAACATCGAAAAAACTAAGGTTATGACAAATGTAACAAAACTACCAGTCACACTGCAATCAAGAAACGTTGAATATGTAGATGAGTACACTTATCTTGGACATCAAATCTCATTTAGCAATGGAATGGACAAAGAGATCAATAGAAGAAAAACGAACACATGGAAAAAATACTGGAGTATGAGAGATATATTTAAGGGTACCCTCCCCAATAAACTGAAAACTAAAGCTATGGAAGTATGTCTAACTCCATGTTTGACATACGCCTGTCAAACATGGACACTTACAAAGAAACAACTCAACAGAATAGAAACCACACAGAGAGCAATTGAGAGAAGCTATCTAGGGATCAAACTAAAAGATCGTATAAAAAACTCAGAGATAAGACTTCGCACTCAAGCAAAGAATATAAAAAAGATTCTGCTTAAATCTAAATGGTAATGGGCAGGACATCTTCAAAGACTTAAGGACGATAGATGGACAAAAATAACAACTAACTGGTACCCACTGGGAAGGAAGAGAAAAAAAGGACGACCATTCAAAAGATGGGACGATCCCATAGTTAAAGTAGCAGGGAGAGTGTGGACAAGGTTGGCTAGAGACCGAGCCAATTGGAAAGTCTTGGAGGAGGCTTTTACCGCTTAGCGGTCCTTACATAGAATAGAATAATAGTCTTAATAATTGTAGCATATTACTCAGCACTAAGGCAACAGTAGTGGTGGTATAGATGTTTCATATGTGGTATGATAAAATTGTATAACTATTGTTAGACAAATGTTACAAATGTTGACAAATGTAGAACAGATTTAGACATAGAAAGTATGATTTTGCAAACAGATGCGTACAATTGGAAGCAAAAAGATGTAAGAATTAATAAATTGGTAAATGATTATTAAATCAATTTGTGTTTATTGAACTGTCATTAACGTTCCATCATACATTTGCCATAACTACTAAAACTGTACAACATCACCTATACTGTTTGCTAAAACTAAACATATAAGTATTAATTTTGTGCATGTTAGTCTTAAGCACCTAAATTAGAAATGTACTGCTGATTGTGTATTACTTAAACAAAATGTAAAAGCGAAATGTAAAGTAAGGAAACAATTAAAGCTATTTTATTTATTTTATTTTTTTATTTTTTATTTAATATTATAGAGCTGAAGAGTTTGTTTGTATGAACGCGTCTATCTCTGAAACTATTTATCCCAATTCAACCAATAATTCTTTCACTAATATGAAACTACAGTATGCCTGAGTGCTATAGGCTTTTTATCCAAAAAAAAAAACGAACGAAGCCGTAGGCAACAGCTACTTTGTTATAAATACAGTAATATCCTTTATTATATTTCAAACACAAGATATACCTATGGCGGCGCCGGATGTTGAGATAACTCCACGTATAAATAATTTAATAAAGAGATTGAAAAAGAAGAAGAAATTCGTTATTTTAACTTTTATTCAATACATATATCAGAGGACTGATTAGGTTAGCCCTTAGTCCTAAATACAATTTTAATATTTATACCTACTTTTGACATTCAAGGATTTAATTTGAATGAGTTTTTTCAGAAAAATATGATCTTATGGGTAATATGAACTTACAGGGTTGTATTGGTGATTTTAATGATAATAATTCTGTAAACACATAATCGCTACGATCGCGAATCATATGTTGTTTCATATTTTGTTAAATATACCACCTAACTCGGGCCTGCAAATTCCAAAAAACGCAAGAAAATTTGAATTTTAATAATAAAAATAATAAATATCTTTACACATATAATACAAATATTAATATTATAAAGATGAAGAGTTTGTTTGAACGCGCTAATCTCTGAAACTACTTATCTCCATTCAATCAATAATTCTTTCACTAATAGGAAGCTACAATATGCCTGAGTGCTATAAGCTTTTCAAAAAACACGAACGAAGCCGTAGGCAACAGCTAGTTTATTATAAATACTGTAATATTCTTTATTATATTTCAGACACGTATACGTGGTAGAGCCATGCTGCAGCTATATTAGTAGTATGTATTGTATTATTTATGTCAGCTTCGTGGTCACTCATATTATTTATTTTTTTATTGGAAGTCACGATTATTGAAATATCATCAGCAAATAGAATACATTTATGCTTCGTCATATTGACAATGTCAATTAAGTACAACAAAAACAGAATTGGACCGAGAACACTTCCCTGTGGAACGCCATATTTATTGTTTCGGTACTCGGACGAGTACGGTATTATGTCCCCATTTACATCTGCTTTAGTAACAATAACACATTGTTGCCTATTATAAAGATATGATTTTATCCATTGAAGCGTTGGTCCTCTAATTCTAATCTTTTCCAATTTCTGTAACAATAGGTCATGTGAAACTAGCACAAAGGCTTTAGATAGGTCAAAAAATAGTCCCGTGGTAAAATTATTATTATTGATATTTGATAGTATTATTTTTATGAATGAAAAAATCGCCAAAGTTGTAGATTTATCTTTTTGAAAGCCGTACTGTTCGTTTGATATAATGTGATATTTATTACAAAATTCAATAAGTATTTTATACATGCATTTTTCATATATTTTTGATATAACGGATATTAAGGTTATTGGTCGATAATTATTAATATCATATGTCTATAGCCCTTTCGGTCCCAGTACTCACAATTGTGACGGTGACTTTGTCAATTTTTATAAAATTAAACAATAGCCGTGAGTTGACGGGGACAGCGTCACACGATCGGGCGTGTAGTTCGGTTTATTATGACAAAGAGCAGTGGAATTAAATTACAATAATTTTGATTCAGTCGCCATTTGCCGCCTAGCAACAGACACGTGTTACGCGCCAAAATTAAACATACCTGTTTGTCACGTAAAAGTAAGTAAAAACTATAATGTTATTGCAATAATTCGTTTGAAAATAGCTAAATTCTCGATAAATTATGTTTTTATTCGTCCTTTCGCGTTTTTAGTTTGTCTTTTTCGACTTTACTTTTAGATGTCACAATCGTGAGGGTTCGGGCCCAACGTTGGTCGGATTAGTGATTATTTATACCAATTATTTTATGTTAAAAACCCTCTTGTTTACTTTTCAGCCTATTTGATACATCGTTATGGATAGAAATAACTTGGCTTTTGACCCTGATGCTATAATGGATCAACTGGCTGACTCGGATTTGGGCGAGGACTTTGACGACGATAATGATTGGCATCCACCTGGTCAGCTAACTAATTCTAGCTCGGATAACGAAGACGAGCAAGAAGCAAGAAATTCAACAGTAGCAAGTCCATCATCGTCGAATAAATGGATTCGCAGACGATTCGTCGGTAAAACCATGCCTACACTGATCTCGGAGCCGACGGAAGAAGTACTTACTCCAAGTGAATACTTTGATAGGTACTTTACTGAAGAAATTTACGAGTTATTTGCTTTTAACACGAATGTTTATTATCAGTCGAGTTTTAACAAACAACTTAATCCTCCGGTTACTGCGACAGAAATTAAAAAGTTTTTTGGTATTAATGGAATCCTGGGCTGCATTAGATATCCTAGAATCAAGATGGTGTGGATGCAACGATTTAGATCTTGTATTGCAGAGGCAATGGCTCGTGAAAGATTCTTTCTTCTCAGAGTAAACTTACACATAGTAGATAAGGGATCTGTATCACCTGAAATACAAACTCAGAACAAACTGTGGCTTGTCCAGCCACTGATAGATGCTGTAAGGGGCAGATGCTTACAGATACCTAATCTCACTTTTCAATAGATGAACAAATGGTGCCATTCCTCGGTAAGTGTCCTGTCAGACAATTTGTGAAAGGCAAACCGAGACCAGTGGGCCTTAAAAATTATGTCGTGACATCATCGAAAGGATTAGTGTTAGATTTTGAGCTCCATCAAGGCGACACCACTCCACTTTCATAGATCTTTGGGCCTTGGACCCGCTATAGTTTTACGTTTAATAAATACCCTGCCCAGAGGAAGTTTCGTCTATTTTGATAGATATTTTACGACCATTCCATTACTTGAGAAGATGTTAACGCTTGGAATTGAAGGCACTGGAACAACGAATAGATTTAAAGGATACCAGTTTCCCAAAGACTCTTCAATGAATCGGGGTGATTATCACGAGGTTGTTAACATTAAAAAAGATATCTGTGTCATTAAATGGAAAGACTCCAAAACAGTATTAACTTGTTCAACTGCTATTGGAGCCCTGCCATTGCATAAGGTCCAGCGTTACGATAAAGTTACAAAATCATACATCGAAGTAACTTGCCCTGATATGATTAAAAATTACAACGAACATATGGGAGGTGTAGACGTCAGCGACCAAATGATGGAGGTCTACAGATCATGGCATAAAACTCGCAAATGGCCAATCAAGTTAATAATGCATTTGTTTGACTTGGCCATGGTGAACTCGTGGTACGAGTATCGCCAATCATGTGATAGAAATAAAGTCAAGAACTCTAATATCATGGATTTTCTGGACTTTAAAATATGCGTATCTGATTTTCTACTTGGCGGCTCAACGAGAAAACGCACCCGAGAAGAATTCGAAGAAATGGCAAAGATGCCTTCAACATCCCACTATCAACCTGCACCTATTCCAACTATAGATAAACGTCTCGATGGGTATAACCATTGGCCCGTATGTGATTCTCTAAAAGCTCCTCGCTGTTGCCGAGTGACAGGTTGTACAAGCCGTTCAAAAGTAAGATGCACAAAATGCAATGTTTATCTTTGTAGTACTAAAGATAAGCATTGTTTCTACGTTTTCCATAATGAAAAATAATTTTTTTAATATTTTTCTCAAGTCTATTCCTTCTAGTAATTATAAACAGATGATCTCGATTGTGTGCCTTGTTCCTAGTTCTTAATAAGATTTTTATTGTATCTAATTACTCCAAAAATAGAGGTTAAAAGAAGCGTTATATTTTTGTTACTTATTAACAATAAGAAATTAAGTTAATATTGATTATAAAATAAATAATTAGCCCTAATTTTTAATTTTATTTGAATATTGTTATTACTCTCACGATCGTGAGGGTAGCTATAGTTGGGCCCGACATAGTACGATCGTGAGCATCGTGGAAAACAGTTTTCCCATTTTCCCAGATTTTTTAAGACCCCTTTTTTGTAATCTACGCATGTTATTTGCCCCAAATCAGTTCTGTAATATTCGTTAAGTAGCGCCGTCACGGCACGGGTCTGAAAGGGATAGGCCACAGCAACTACTTACCATCAGGTGGACTGTGTGCTCGCTTGTCACCCTATACTATAAAAAAAGACAAGATATACCTATGGCAGTGCCGGAAGTTGAGATAACTCCACGTAAAAAGAAGTTAATTAAGAAATTGGAAAAGAAGACGTTATTACGCGATAATATGAGGAAGAAACTAGATGCTTTAAGATCAGAGACCTGGCGTTTGCAAAAAAAAAAGTTGCTGAACAATCTAGTGTAATTGAGGAATTAAAAACTCGATTTTTAATCAACCAAGAAACGGCTGACTTCCTGTCATCGATCGATACATCCAATCGAGATTTCCTAAAAAGGTTTCTATGTAAAATGAAAATTCGTTATTTTAACTTTTATTCAATACATTGATCAAAGGAATGATTAGTTTACCCTTTAGTCCTAAGTACAATTTTACTATGTATACTTTTGACAATTTAATTTAATTAAACTATATTTAATCAATGTGGTTGTTTTATTATATCTATAAAATTATACATCGTCCCTTAGCTTATAACACCGCTCAAGTCGAAAATTGACGGTTTTCACAATTGAATGCCTTTAGATGGAGATGCTTATTGCGCGTCTAACCATTGGCCACATGATATAGATTTCAGACAATCAGAAGCCGTAATTCGAAAAGTAGTGACAGCGTCCAAATCGGTTGGCCTCTCAACACCGTACAAGTCGTTAATCTGTCATAAATTATTATATTTTTATGTGAATTTTATCTCTGAAAAGTCTATGCAAGAAGTTTTAATGTAAAATTAAGAGGTAAATTATATAATAAAGTAACCATAGATTATTAATAAGTCATCGCGCGCTCTGACTAGATACCGCCGGTGCTCATGTAAAATGCGGCAGCACATACTACGCCGAAATCGGCGTACCCGAGCCAGTCGCGTTGCAGGCTACGGTACCGAAGATCATAATCCGAAGTAAAATACCACGTATTGAATTGTGTAAAAATAATACTACAAGAAATAAGAAAGACACTGGAATCACATACGTTAAGTAGCATACAATTTCGAAATTTTAACATAAAATAACACGAGCCATAAATAAGTCACAAAATATTAATGACCATAGATAATACACTATATACCAGTAATGACGCTATTCACTATTCAGTGTTGCCGCGAATGCAAAAATAAAGTTCCCGTGGCTGAGATTTTTATATGTGAATTTATTGTTACTATATTTTATAATATAATATATTTAACTTATTATAATATAACCTAATTCTATATTATTTAATATTTATTTCTGTAGTATTGCTCAAATGACATAATTGCCGTTTATTAGAGTTCCGTACCCAAAGAGTATCAACGGGACCCAAGTCTCCCTTATCGTTCCGTTTGTCTGTCAGTAGGCTGTATCTTATGAACCGTAATATGTAGAATTTTCACAGAATGTGTATTTATATTGCTGCTATAACAACATAAAATAAAAAAGAAAACAAGTAAAATATTAAAGGACCCAAAAAATCACGTTTCATGTATGAAGACCATACAAGAAACGTGATTTTTCCTGTATTGGTATGTGTTTTGTTTACAGACTAAAGCGAAACCTCGTTTAACACGCAATAAAATGATGCTGTGTGTATGGTGGTATTGAAAGTTTATCATGAGCTTTTACCGCCGGGTAAAACCATCGATTCGAATCTCTACTACCAGTAAATAATGAGATAAGCAAGAAATAGAAATAAAAAAACGGCTGGCATTGATAATCACAAAAGGAGTGGTCTTTCATCATGATAACGCCAGATCACAAGATTTTATCTGTTTGAGACTTTCATTAAATTGAAACTATCAATAGTTAAGCCGCTGTTTAAAAAAGGAGAGAAATATGATATTAATAATTATCGACCAATAACCTTAATATCCGTTATATCAAAAATATATGAAAAATGCATGTGACGGCACCTGCACCGTTGTAGATGCGGTGGCGTCGGTCTAGCTAGACAGAATTCTTGTAAAAGACACGTGTACCGCACACCTGCGGCATTGCACCTGCGTTGCCGCCCGTCCTGCTTGTATAAAACGGACTGAGCGGCCGCCGTTAAGACAGTCTTGGCTCTGACGTGGAACGGTACGCTTGTCGTATTCCGTTACTAGTTTATCCTCGACTCGTTGGATAATTAATTCGTGTAAACGAATTAATTATTATTCCTAACTACAAAATTAGTCTCTGTACTATACTCACTTACCCTTCCTACACATGTATAAAAGACTTATTGAATTTTGTAATAAATATCACATTATATCAAACGAACAGTACGGCTTTCAAAAAGATAAATCTACAACTTTGGCGATTTTTTCATTCATAAAAATAATACTATCAAATATCAATAGTAATAATTTTACCACGGGACTATTTTTTGACCTATCTAAAGCCTTTGAGCTAGTTTCACATGACCTATTGTTACAGAAATTGGAAAAGATTGGAATTAGAGGACCAACGCTTCAATGGATAAAATCATATCTTTATAATAGGCAACAATGTGTTATTGTTACTAAAGCAGATGTAAATGCGGACATAATACCGTACTCGTCCGAATACCGAAACAATAAATATGGCATTCCACAGGGAAGTGTTCTCGGTCCAATTCTGTTTTTGTTGTACTTAAATGACATTGTCAATATGACGAAGCATAAATGTATTCTATTTGCTGATGATATTTCAATAATCGTGACTTCCAATAAAAAAATTAATAATATGAGTGACCACGAAGCTGACATAAATAATACAATAGATACTTTAATTAATTGGGTTGACATACATAATTTAAAAATTAATTTAGACAAATCTTTGTATATACAATTTAATAAATGCACTAATAATAAACAGAATTTTAAACTTAACATTCCAAAAATAAAAGCAGCTAGTCATACTGTTCGCGACGGCCTAAAGACTTTAAGAAAAAAGTGATGAAAGAATATTGTTATGTTTAAAAAGTGAAATTACCAACGAAATCGAGCAAATTGTGTATTAATATAGTTTTACAGTGTGTTTACAACTCTTAATATATCTGTATGGAATGTCGTTTTAATAATAGTTGATATAAACAACTTTAAGCATTTAAGAAAAATTCGACCAATCACGGCGCATCATATCGTAGAACTTTCTGGAAGTTTAATTAACTGCGCAATAGTTTGTACTGAAAATAATGAGAATATTTTTGTGTTTTAAAAGAGTTGTAAATATGATATTTAGTTAGCATATGATATATAGATTACGATAGTAAAGAAATAATTTGTATAAATAGACGCATTTGATAAATATAGAAAAATTAAAGAATTAATGTACCCATTTGTTGTGAAAATTTGGGACATTTCATTTAATAACTTTTTTAAATGTAAATATATTGAATAACCTTTATCACATACTGATAAAGGACCAAAATGCCTATTTAATGATGTATAGCGTGTTAGTGTAAAAATTAGCCTTGTATAAAAAATATTGCAATTTGTGCTAATTACATAGTGAAAATGTTTAAAAATAAAGAGGCAAAATGGAAAATGGCAAGCCGCTCACTATACAGTATAGCCGAAGTCTACCTTATGGGGGCGAATCCCAGTAACGTTGTAGTAGGAAGAACTACCAGTGACAAGCAGTAGTATCCGGTAGTAGCTGAAGTGACTAGTAGCAGAACATAGTGAACAGTAATAGTGAATTAGAAAAAGTTTAGCTAGCGGAAGAAGGTCGTAACTGAAAATCGCAGTTACACATAGCCGAAAAAAGTGGCAACTGAAAATTCGCAGTTACATATAGTGAAAAAGTGGTAGCTAGCCGAAAAAAGTAGTAACTGAAAATTCGCAGCTACATATAGTGAAAAGTGTTAGCTAGACGGAAAAAGTGGTAACTGATATTCGCAGTTACACAAGTGATAAAATCAACTAGTTTTAGTTGATTAATAGCTGCTAGTCAGTAGTGTTAGAAAACCAGCTACTACCAATAGATATTTTGATACTACCAATAGATATTTTGATACTACCAATAGATATTTTGATGCTACCAATAGAGATTTTGATATTACCAATAGATATTTTAATACTACCGCACATTTTAATTGAATCTTTTGAAATATATAGTGACCAACCGATATTGAACAACCGTAGTTGACCAACCGTGTTCAACAACCGTGGTCGATAAATAAGAGTTATAAAATTTCGCGACTAATTAATCAGTCGAACCGCTGGCCACTCCCTTGCTATTTTAATTTACAAATCGTGCATTTTAATTTTGAACCTCAGTCCACAGTTTTCTAGCAGCACACACACAGAGACGGCAGTGAAAGTATCCTCCGGAACCTATAGGTGTAGGACGTGAGCGACTCGCGGAGTATCTTCGACAACATTTACTCCGGAGAGTTACGCCCGTCCGGCACATTCGCTGGTCCTTCGAGCCGGATCCTTCATCCGTTTGTATTTCGGAACCGGAACCATAGTCACTACCGTATTAAAGTTGCAGAATTTTCAGAATCAAGATGCCGATCACTCGTTCGCAAGGAAGGGGAGCCATGGCGTGGACTGTCGGTCTGGAAGGAGGCCCGTCGGACAATACCGACGCCATCTGCCACCAGATGCCACCACGCTCACCGTCGACAACAGAAGGGCGCTGAGGCGCCATCTTGCCCCCGCGATGGGGGGTACTCCTGCCCGTTCCGGTCACTGCAACCGGGACACTGAAGCAGAGGCACCAAATAGAAGGCAACGATGACATTCGCTGTGCATCACCGCCAACAGCCCGGGAAGATGTACTGGCAAATCTTAATAAGGCCTGAGGATCAAGTGTGGCAACACGTACTATGGCGTGAATCCCCTTCCTTGCCTGTTCAAGAATTTGAACTTCGTACGATCACATACGGAGTCAAAATCTCGCCTTATTTAGCGATACGAACATTACATCAGTTAGCTACAGATCACGGTGATCAGTTTCCTCTTGCTGCTGAAGCTCTTCGGCATCACACTTATATGGACGATATTACTACAGGTGCTTCCTCAGTCCAAGCAGCCTCTCAGCTTAAAGAAGATTTAATCAATCTCCTTAATTGTGCCCAGCTAGATTTGCGTAAGATGAGCAGTAACAACCCTTTATTTCTTCGATCGTTACCCATGGAACATTGTCAGTGTCCGAAGACATTTTCTGATGATAGTTCAATAACGCTTAAGGTTTTGGGAGTTCAATGGGATCCTGAGGAAGACTATTTCACTTACTCCGTCTCTCCTGTGAATGTGGAGTTTACGAAACGTTCAATCCTGTCCCACGTAGCTAGTACTCGTATTTATGATCCGTTGGGTTGGCTTTCGCCTTTTATTCTTTTAGCCAAACTACTTCTTCAAAACTTATGGCGTATTGGAGTGTCTTGGGATGAAATCATTCCCGCCAATCTGTGTGACGATTGGGTTTCATTTGTGTCTGACTTATCTAATATAAAATCGATAAAAATCCCTCGTAAAACCGTGATTGACTTAGCAGCTACACACCAGCTTATTGGGTTTTGCGATGGATCAACCAAAGCATATGGGTGCTGTGTCTATCTCCGATCAAGCATCGATGATCAAAAACAAGTTTCTCTTTTGATTTCTAAATCTAAAGTGGACCCATCACTAATATATCGGTATTTTTTTCCTGAGCCTACGCTGGGCCACAAACAAAACACAAAATATATAGAAACACTACGCGTTGGGCGCATTATAAACTTTAGGAGTCACAGAGTATCTTTTTATACCAAGGAGTGTTAGGAGTAATAGTGTTCTGTGATTATAAAAAATTGTGTGTATTCTGTGATAATAAATTGTAATAATAACAAGACAATGGCCTAAAGGTCTAGATACCAGGCCAAAAACACCAAAAAAAAATACCAAGAGAAAAGTCCGGTTTGTTGATGAAAAAGAGAATTCAATAATCAATTTTAATAAAGATTCTGTTGTCATGGTGATTGGTTGTCACACGGGTTTAATAAATTTTCTCAAGAAAATTTTCATTAACGACGTTATTTTCGTTTGAATTGGTATATTTTTCTAAATTTCAATCTAATTATTGTACGTAAGTGTTTATTATTATTCGTAGTTAGCCTATCTACTGGGGATGGAAGAGATTGAACAGGATTCAGATCCTCCGGATGATCCCGGAAAATCTGGATCTTCACCCGACTTTTTTATTAATTCTAATCCTACTGATACATTTTACCAGTCCGATACTGGTAATCCAATGAAACGCAAAGCCTATAATATGTCAACCTTAAATTTAGAATCGAAGCAAAAGATGTCTTCTCTTCCTTCAGCAGCCGTACAGAATGTATATGTTCATCCTTTATCTGAACAAAAGAAACGCTATAATAGTAATGACAGTGCACCTTTTATTGTTCACATTATGAGACCGACAGTGGAGCCCTCCTCCGGAACTACAATTAAGCCAATTAAAGTGGGTCAATTTCTGTACCAAAACAATATTCAGGGAATTTTAAAAAATGGTGTTAAGAGCATAGGACGCAATCGTATTTCCATTGAGTTTTCTTCCACCCAACTAGCTAACGATTTTGTTGTAAGTCCATTACTTGCTAAAGCAAATTTTGTAGCCGTAATTCCTTCCTATGCTATTACGAGAATGGGTATCATTAGAGGTGTTCCAATCGATATAGGTATGGATGAATTCGTCTCTGCATCAGAAGTTGCCTCTTCTACAGAAATAATTCGCGCTCGTCGTCTAAACCTTAAAGTTATTAAAGCTGATAACTCTGTTGAGTGGATTCCAACACAAACGATTGTAATTACGTTCTCTGGTAAATTACTGCCCTCACATGTTTTTGCCTATTTCACGTCATATCCTGTAGAACCTTACCTTTTACCAACAATACAATGTTATAACTGCTGTCGTTTCGGTCATGTTAAATCTAAATGCCGATCTAAGCCTCGTTGTTATAAATGTGGACAACCACATGATGGAAAATCATGTGAAGTTACCTCGGTCACATGTCTTCACTGTACTGGTAATCATGCAGCTATTAGTTCATCCTGTCCAGAATTTAATAGACAAAAATCTATTAAAGTAATTATGTCCCAAGAACATATCTCTTATGATGAAGCATCTGTAAGAGTCCGCCCATCCAAACGATCCTATTCCGACATTGCAAGCAAAACTCCTTTAAATCCATCTCCTAATACGAGTAATAAGAATTCATATAAAAAAACTTTCTATATAAATAGGAAACCACGTTCTCCAGCATCCGATCATGGGTATGACCATACAGCCCATGTATCCATGATCCAAACCCCAAGAAGTTCTCTTCCTAATGGAAATGCTTACCCTAAAGATAATGAGCAAAACCATACTTCTCCAAATGAAAATTTAATAGACTTACTGATATCCACACTTATGTGTATCATTTCGAAATTTGACGACCACTGTTTACCTCCAAATTTAACCCAGTCTCTTGAGAAACTATCGATGCTCTTAAATAATATAAATAAGCATGGCTACGATTCTTCAATGGAACTGTCGCAGTATTAAGCATAAAAAAGGCGATTTAATCTATCTTATCAACAAATACAACCCGTTTCTTGTAGCATTATCAGAAGTTTGGCTTCACCCGAAATCTCACTTCCGTATTCCTGGTTTTCCCTGCCTTCGCGAAGACAGGAAAGATGGTTACGCCGGTGCTGTAATCCTAATTAATAGATTACATTCATTTATCAAGGTTTCACTTCCTCAACATAGTGAGGAATTAAACGTTGTAGCTTGCAAATGTAATGATATCACATACCTGTCTTTCTATATTCCTCACCCACATCCATCACTGATCACTGAATTAAACTTAATAATTTCATCTATTACTCCTCCTTTTATATTACTAGGTGATTTTAATGCTCACCATGTCTCATGGGGCTCATGCAGAAATGATACTTTTGGCTATCTCTTAATGGAATTGTTTGATGAATTTAATATTTGCATTTTAAATGATGGATCACCAACAAGGAGAGTATATCCATCTCAAAATCCTAAAAGTGTTGTTGATCTAACTTTATGTACCCCAAATCTTACATCACGTATTAATTGGAAAGTTTTATCTCACTCATATGGTAGTGATCATTACCCAATATTACTTTCATTAGCCAACTGCTCAATACCAATCAGAGTTTTTTCTCCGCTGTTAAAATATAATATAAAAGGAGCGGACTGGGCTAAATTCTCATCGTTATCAGATTCGGTACTCTCTAAATTTTATAACAGTGACTCTAATGATATAGAGACAAACTACAAAAACTTTGTTAAGTATCTTTTACTCACCGCAGGTTCATGTTTCACACGAAAAATTTCGCCCCCTACCAAAATTTGTTCTCCCCCATGGTGGGATGAGGAATGCACACTCAGTGTTAAAAAACGAAAACAAGCTGAACGTCTATACTACTGTCTATTGAAAACTTTTTAAATTATAAAAAAATAGCTGCCCATACATTAAAACTGTTAGAACATAAAAAAAAGACGGGTCGGCTTAGGTTTTGTGAAAATCTTTCACCCCGCTCTCCTGCTTCTATATTATGGAAGAATATAAAAAAATTCCGCGGATCATATAACGTTGATAATTATTCACCGCAATGTGATTCCTCTATTTGGTACAATTTATTTGCCGATAAGCTTGCTCCTCCTTGGGTTCCCTCCTTTGAGGAATTATGTTATTGTGAACCATTGATAACCCAACCTGGAGTAAACATTAATAATTCACGTTTTAATGAACTTTTCTCCAGTGAAGAATTTGAATTGGTTGTTCAACACCTTAAAGATTCGTCACCAGGAATAGACGGAATTCCATACTCATTTATTTCTAACGCAGGATCAAAATCTAAGAAATTTTTTCTAGACTTAATCAATGACATATTTATTACGGGAATAGTCCCTAATGGGACTATTCCCGTAATAAATGGAAAATGCAAATTATTATCCCCATCTTAAAACCAGACAAAAATCCTAGTGATGGTAATAGTTACCGCCCTATAGCACTATCATCAACTCTGTGCAAAATAATGGAGCATTTAATTAAAAACCGTCTAGAATGGTTTGTTGAAAATAAAGGTCTCTTGGCCAAAACACAGTTTGGATTTCGAAAGGGACTGAGCAAGCTTGATAGCTTGTCTGTTTTTACCTCTGATATACGCTCGGCTTTTTCCAGAGAAGAATCGGTTGGTGCTGTTTTTCTAGATGTATCATCAGCCTATGATAACGTTGTCCTCCCTTTACTCAAAGAAAAGATGTTTCTTTTGGATATTCCCCATAGAATTACTCGCATTATTTTTAATTTACTTTCAGTTAGGTCAATATGTATAAGAGTTCAAGGAAAACTGCTCCCTCCTAGACAGATATGGAGAGGCCTCCCACAAGGTTCTGTTTTAAGTCCTATTTTATTTAACATATACACCCATAATCTCGAACATTCTGTTAACTCCTTTTGTAAAGTCTTACAATATGCTGACGATCTAACTCTTTATTACTCTTCTAAGAACTTTACAGACTTGAGTTATCGTCTTAACTCTGCATTGTTCTACTTAAATAATTGGCTTACTAATAACGGTCTATCCTTATCACCTACAAAGAGTAGAGTAGTAATATTCTCTAGAAAAAGATTTTATCCCAATATTTCAATCTCAGTACAAAATCAAATAATTCCGACAAGTGATAATGTTAAATTTCTAGGTGTTTTTCTGGATTCTAAGATGACAGGTATTCCTCATTTAACGTTCATTGCCCAAAAATGTGAAAAGAATGTAAATATCCTTCTTTCACTGACAGGTGTTTGGTGGGGATCTCATCCATATTGTTTAAAACTTTTATATAACGCTCTAATCCGTAGTCATTTTGACTACGGTACATTTCTTTTGGAACCTTGTAATAAACAAGCTCTTAACCTTTTAGATAAAATCCAACTCAAGTGCTTACGAATTATTTTAGGGGCCATGAAATCATCTCCATCAAATGCTCTACAAGTTGAATGTGGCGAACCTCCTCTTTACCTACGTAGACAGTATCTTGCCGATCGCTTTATATATCGAATATTTCAGCTATCTTCACACCCACTGCTTTCTAAACTGCATTCTTTAAACTCTGGTTTGAAAAATAACAACTACTGGACTCATAAAGACGTTCCCCGTATTCTTAAAAGCTACCAAAAGATACTTACCTTCAAATTTCCCATATTTCAAAGTATGATTAATCCTCCATTCGTACATCCATTTGAATCTTTATGTTATCACCCTCCAGTTATATTAAATTTTGGTGTGACTAAAAATTCCCCTGTAGCCCAAGAAAAATTTCTAAGTAATATATTACATGAAAAATGGGAAGGCTGGTTGACCCTTTTTACTGATGCATCCAAACTCTCCGATAATAGTTTTGTAGGTTCAGCTGTCTGGATACCAAAATATAAAATTATTTTAAATCTTAAAAATACAAATGTTACTTCAATTTTCACTGGTGAAGCGGTTGCTATTTTAGAAGCAATTTTATTTATAGAAGCACATAAAATTAACAAATGTATTGTTTTTACTGACTCATATCTTTCATTACAAAGCATTTCATCTAACCCGTTTCGAAGTAAATCGAAATTCCCAATTATTTTTGAAATAAAAGATGCACTATATAGGTATTTTTGTCAAGATCTTAACCTGAAACTTGCTTGGCTGCCAAGTCATAATGGCATACGTGACAACGAATTTGTTGATTCCTTAGCAAAGCAAGCATCTACTTCTGGTATCCTCATGCATCATATAACATATACTCATGACCTTATTTCTCTTGCGAAAATCCATCAGATGTCAGATTGGAACTCTCTTTGGGAAAAAACTCAGAAGTCTATCGGTAAATATTATGCAGAACTCCAACCTGACATCCCCTCCAAACCATGGTTTTTTAAATTTAGAAATGGTTCCAAACATATCACATCTGTCATATGTAGAATTAGATTGGGACACACTTGTACATCTGTATTTTTGGCAAAACTTAAGATTAAAGATAGCTCAATTTGTGAGTGTGGATTAGACGAAGGTACGATCGATCATAAATTTTTTAACTGCCTCTCCGTTTCATTATACGATTTTCTTCCTAATAACATTCCTCGTCCTGTAAATCTTAAGTCTTTGTTAAATTTAGTTTTCACTCCTTTTGTTCAAACTTTATAGATTTCATATCCATTAATAACATTAAACTATAGTACCTTTGCCACTTACCTATATCCATATTATTATATTAGCAATAATTTTGTAAAAATATTATAATGTTAATTCATTCGAAAATAACTACATAGGTAAGTAAGTTCGTAACATAAAGTTAAGTAAGCGCATCTACGGAAACGGAAACTAGTAAATACTCTGTGTGACTCTCATGAAATACTTGACGCTGGCAGAATCCATTGTCCATTGTTGGAAGTTGCCAAATTAGGAAAAAAAAAATTTTTAATAAAGCTATAGAAAACAGCAATGGCCTTTAGTGAAAGTGAAGTTTGTAGAATTTGTTTAAGCGTTAATATACGCATGTTTGCACTAAAGGAGACTGGCCTCCAAAATTTGTATAAGACATTGACGAACAGTTTTGTAAGTTTTTTAATATTTATTTATTGCTAAATGAAGTTGCGGTAATTTATTGTTATCACTGGAGAAATACATTATGTTGCCCGATATATGTTCTAAGATGTAGCGTTAAATATAGTGACAAATACAACCAGAACCTGAAAAATAACAATTAGCCTGGTATCCTGGATCGCACTAAAATCAGTATTATCATTTAAGTAAAGCCTAGTAGGATATATACTTGGGTACGGAAGGAGCGGCATGTTGCGCAACATGTCTCAACTAATACGTGGAATGTCCCGAGATATGTCGCGGAACTTTTTGCAGGCCACACTAGTCAGTAGTCAGTGCTTATAGAAATGTCTCCCAAAGAGGTTGTGGCGATTAGTGCTGTGTACGCAGTGCTTATTGCGGGAGTGAAACGTAAGCGAAAGAAAAGGTGGTGGATTCAGAATTCCTTACTACAATGAGAAGGAAGAGGAATTGATATTTTAAGTGATCTCCGAATGTCTGACGGATTTTTTGTGAATTTTACTTGAATGTCAACATCGGATTTTGAAACGTTATAACAAATGATCGGACCTTCCATAACCAAACAGGATACTATACTATGGAATGCTGTTGCCCTCATATCAGTATCAGACTTGCCATTGCATTAAGATACTTGTTGACTAGAGTTTTTTATGCTTGTTTGTCATACACTTTTCGAGTGTTGAAACAACTGATCGGCAGAATAGCACCAGAAGTTAGTGGTTAGAAGTATCCCATAACAAAATACGACTCTGGTAAAGTTGAAGAAATAAAAGCACGGTTTAATTTCCCCACACAACTGACATGTTGCAAGTAAAGTTGTACACACAACTACACCCGGTAACAAATGACGTGACACTGACGCCGGACACGTGTACTCTCTCTCGAAGAGGGAATAAGCAACATGTCCCATGTCACTTACAATGTTCTGGGTCACTGTGCAATGTAGCATCGTCATGTAGATTGAGTGTTCCACATCATCTTGCGGGACAAAATGGCTCCTAGTGAATCTGGGTCTTAGTTTAGTATAGTTTACTACGGGCTGATTTCCGCAACTCCACGTCTATGTATGTATTTTACGTGTGGGCAGGAATAATATGCTTATTCGAGCCATGAGATCTCCCCGAAGAAGCTCAACAGTCCTTTGATGTTGCATGCAACTTTGGGGAGTGATCTCGGCGTGCCGAGATGTTTAGCCCTGTACGTAGCGACCTCTGGACATTTCAATATCACACGGGCCGCCATTTCTTCTTCCCCCAGACATGCCCTGCACAGGGGATTATCTGTAACACCTATAATAAATAAATGCTTGTTAAAGTTGCCATGTCCTGTGATAGCACTTGCTATATCCTGATCTGCGGCTTGTTCAGTCTCATTAGAACTTTGGTTAAACAACTGTTTATTTCAGGCAGGGCCTCCCTAGCTTGTCTACAGTCTACTAGATTTTTCCAAAGCTGAGCATGTAGATTAGTGAAGTGTCAAATATCTGGGTCTTAATTGTACTACATTCTCCTTCCATTCCTTCCATGCAACCCGCACTGCTGCATAGATTTTGTTCCTGGTGTCTGTTCTAGTACATATTACTTGAATGACTATTATTGTGATTTTTTATCAACAAATTAACATTTACCCTGGTTTGGTTGTTCAGCAAATTAAAACAGTTCTATCGGACTATTAAAATGAGAGAATAGAGTAGAAAGACTTATTATCATTATTTTATATGTGGTAGAGCCGGACTGCAGCTATATTATGGTTGTATCATGGATGGGTCGGCTCGACCGGGGTGGTACTACACTTTCACAGAATGTGTAGTACCACCCACCACCCTGTGTTTTGTTTCAATATCCTCCTACCACAAGCATTATCAGCTTACTTAGAGTGATAAGAGAAGTATTTGTAATGTTCTTAGTGATGATAGTAGTTTGAAGTTAATGTAGGTAATGTAGTTGATGGATGTAGGTGGCTTGGAACTGTAGGAGTTTCTTTCTGCCTAGATATCATCCTCTTACCATTTCCTGGCACCAAGCAGCAGTATGTGTCCCAGTCTGAAGGACATCGAGAGCCAGGCTGTGATGCATTACATCTTAGTCTTCAGAGGTAACATTGCATCTATAGCCATTGCTTGAAGTTCGTTGCAGGTGCCCATGATGCCCATTAGTCACTTACTAGATGGTAAGTTTATTTGTCACTTCAATATTATAAAAAATGATGTTGACAAATTAAAATATGGTAGCCAATAATTTTTATTACAAACTTATATACACTTATGTATTTGAACACTATTTCATATTTATGAAGATTTTCATATTTTCAGTTGGATGAGATTGAGGGGCCAATAATTGTCTGTTTCACCTGTCATGCAAGACTCATTCGTTGCAGAAGATTACAACAACAGGCTATTGAGTCAAATGTGGTTCTGGAGCAGTTGCTTTCAGTAGGATCCATGGTATTATCCATTCCATCCATTATAACCTATAAAAGTCCACTGCTGAACATAGGTCTCACTCATAGATTTTGCCAAATTTGCCACACTTGACAAGTTGGCAACCGTAGTTTATATTAGTCTAAGTTGTCATCAGGAAGATGCGGCCGCCCTACCTCTGTTTCTGTTTCCTTCTGTTGCCTCTTACGACACCCATCCCGTGGATAGGTATATAGGATAGTGTAGGGGTCGGCAACCTGCGGCTCGCGAGCCACATGCGGCTCTTTGGATGTGAAACTGCGGCGCTTTAGTTTCATACGCAAATATTATTTAATTTATAAAAAAAATTATAAATCGATCCATACTGAGCCATTTGGGGTTGATACTGGATCTCTAGAAATGCAATTGATCGATTTAAAAAGTAAAGCTTTGTGGAGTTGAAAATTTACAGAGTTGATAAGGAAGTTGAAAAGGTTGGAGGTCCAGAAATGTATGTACGTAACGCAACAAAAATGAACGGCTTTAAAAGAAAGGCTGCGAGTTGAGTTATATTTGATGCATGGAATAGTCTTCCAGATACTATAGTGAGGTGAAGAAGTTGGAATTTGGAGTGCTGACTATCTTCGGATCGACATATTCGTGCGAGCAAGCGTTCTCTTGCGTGAATATAATTAAAAGTAAAGTAAGAAGCCAACTAACAAATGAAAATTCAGATTCGTGTTTGAAACTTAAAACAACAAGTTATTTAAGCCAAATTTATCCAAATTTTCTAAAACCATGCAAAGCCAAAACTCCCATTGAATTTGTTTGCTCAATTGTTTGTACTTGAAGTATAAGTTAGTGTTGTGAGACTTACAATGTAAATAAATGTTTGTTTTAATTTTTTACTTAAATAATAAGTGATTATCTAATAATACCATATAAACGTTGCCGACCCTGTGATAGTGGATATTCTTACACCGTCACTGCACAATCCACTTTTCTATGCTGCTTCCCATTGCTATATGGGAGAATGTTTCTAGTGTTCAAAGTTAAGTTTGTCCTTCAATCCAACTTACTTTTGTTAGAGCAATAGTACTTATTTTTACAAAAACAATTATCAAACTGTTTATACTGTTATATATTACCCTATTGTATATAAACAAATCTCAATAAACAAAGATAAATCTTTGTCAATTTACAGCTTTCGTGAATCTGAATCCAAAAGTTGTTGAGACTCGATTCTCGGGATAGATGAACTATGTACATTCTTATTTAAGTTTACGCTGAACCCTCACTTTTGTCCGGTGTTTATTATTATTTGCAGTTGTTGTCAGGAAGATGCTGCCCCCCGATCTCCTGTTTCAGTTTCCCTCTGCCCCTTTTTACGACATCTGCGGGATGGCAGGGGTAGTATGGGTTCTCCTACTCCACCACTATAGTGGCTTTTTCTCTTATTTGAAAAAATTATTTCCTTTCAGTCAATACCAAAACCGCATAAGGTTAGAGGTGAGATTAAATTCACACCAATTTATCATATAGATATCTGGCCTGTAGAGTGTGATATAGACAATGATTGCAAGGACGAAATTTTTTGCCTTGATGCCGTTAAAGTTGAGGAAGAGATTTTCGAATATGAGAATTCCAAATTTGAAGAAAATGAGAATCGTGAAACAGGTAAGATATACCCCTTTTCTTGATATTATTAAAATAAGGTACAATTTACCTTATGGCAAGTGGTTACTGTAGCTCATGGACACAAAATAAAGAGGGCTTCATGAATAATGTATTGATTTACTGATTTGCCTTTGTCTAAATTCATGTCATGTTCAAAGTTCAGTGCGTGTCAAAAGCACTCTTATTAATACATTTAAAAAAATATTTTGACCCTGTATAAATGCAGCCAGTATGTATGTCAGTACTAGGTGGTGTGACTCCATGTTTGCCTAGGAGTTGATCTATTGGTGCCTGCCCAGATGGACTCCTCCCTCCTCCTCTTACCTATTTCTGCCGTCAAATAGCAGTGCGTGCACTGCTGTGTTCCATTCTGATGGGTATAGAGTCAGAATAATCACAGGCTGTGGGTCATTCCATTTTAGTTGTGGTAGAGCCATGCTGCAGCTATATTAGTAGTATAGTTATAGCACGAATGGGTTGGCTCGACCGGGAAAGGACCATGCTCTCACAGAATACCAGCGTAAAATAGCAGCTTAACACTGCTGTGTTTCGTATGGTGATTGTAGAGAACTGGATACCTTTTTTACTGGAAAAGAGGGATTCCATCGTAGTCCTCATGGGTGACAATGCATCTGCATTTTGATTCTTTATTGAGGACAGATGTAGATGTCTATGGTTCACAGCGACCATTTACCATCGTGTGGACTGTGTGCTCGTTTGTCACCCTATCCTATAAAAATTAAAATTAAAAGATGAGCGCATTGCATCATTAAATCTTCATCATTACAGCCTTCACAAGTCCACTGCTGAACATAGGTCTCACCCACGGAATGCCACAATGCACAGGAATCCATAGCGTTCCTGCATTTCTTATAACCAAGTATGTTTTCAAAAAGGTTCTAACAATAAATTAAAGTACCATCAGTTTTTTTAACGTAGTGTCAAAAATGTTTATTATTTAAAATGTTAATTATATTTCTTTAAATTGTAGAAAATTTTCGTGAATTTAGTGTCTGTACAAAAATATGTCTGATGACACAGATACTGAGACTATGTTTTCTTAGATTTCTTATTCATTACTTAAATTTAAAAAAAAAACGGACGTTAATTAAATTGGCAATTATTAGCAATTAACTGTAAAAATTTTAGTTTTATCACCAAAAACAAAAAGTATAGTCTTCTTCTTCTTCTTTCTTAGTTTTATGGCCCCTCTTTTTAGAATTCTGCCAATGTCAAGTCAGTCATGGGAGTGACAAGAGATTGTTTACAATAGTTACAAGTTATTATTGTTTGTGTAGGTCTTCACAATCTACAACAAAAGACGCCACAAGTTTATAACCATCACCATGTTAGTAATCTTACAACTTAATTTTATTAGTTCTAATATAATCACACAAAATATTTACAAAGGGAGTAAACACAAGGGACAGTAAGTATGAGAAATTAGTAGGACGAGGGATGTAGTTAGGGAGTATATCATAAAAGGAGAAGGAGACCTTGGGGCACTCAAAAAACAGGTGGTTAACTGTTCCTTCGCCTAACCCACATTCACAGATTGACGTATCCCTAATCCTTAATTTAGCTAGGTGTACAGGTGTGCAGGTGTGACCTAATCGGAGACGGCAAACAGTTGAGGTAATCACTTTACTAAAGTGACGGGTTTTAAAGAACCAAGGTTTTAGGGGGATATTATTTTGGACATTAGCATAATTTTTACATTTTATAAGTTTTGATTGCCAAATGGTTTGCCATGAGGAGTGTAAACTTAAGTTAGCCTTCGACAGGAGGTCATATGAGTAAATATTGTGTTTGGGTAGTGATCCAGATTTAGCTGCATCCTTAGCTATCCGATCAGCAACCTCGTTGCCCTGAATCCCACAGTGAGCAGGTATCCACGCCAAGACAATCCTTAGTCCCTTTTTATGACATTTGAATAGAGACTCTCTGATATTTAAAATTAATGGGTATTTTACTTTTAATTGAAATGGGCTGGAAGCAATACTTTGTAAGCAGCTAATGGAATCTGATAATATGAGAGTTTTTTTCAGGCTGTGAGATTCAGCATACAAAACTGCCTCTAATATAGCCAATGACTCACCTGTGAATACAGAAGAGTCAGAAGGGGAATTAAAATTTAAAATAATTTTATATTTAGGTATCCACACTGCGGATCCTACTAAACCTTTTTCGCTGACCTTTGAGGCGTCAGTGAACATAATCACCCAGTCAACCCACTTTTCAGCTAGAATCATGTTTAATTTAATATTTGGTTCAGTGCTGTCATTATAAATGCCAATATTTAAAAATATGTCTGGCTTATATATTAGGGCCTCATAGGGAATATTGTAGAGAGGGTTCCTGAGTGACTTGGAGTTTGGAGAAGGAAGATTGACAAGTTTGGAATAGCTTTTTATAATGCATGGCAAATCCTTATGTGACCAATATTGGGATCGCTTGACTAACTGGTTAAGGGAATGTAGTTTGGATAGGAGAGGATGGTGCGAATAACAGGCAGCTTTAAATAAAAATCTGTCTGATAAATACTGTCTTCGGAGAAAAAGAGGAGGCTCGACACATTCCACTTGGAGAGCGAGGATAGGAGTAGATTTCATTGCTCCTGTTATGATTCTGAGACATTTTGACTGGATTTTGTCCAGTATGTTAAGTGCCATTTTACTACATGGCTCCAGTAAAAAACAACCATAGTCGAAATGGCTTCTTATTAATGCATTATATAAAAGCTTTTGGGAATAAGGATGGGAGCCCCACCAGGAGCCTGATACAGATCGGATGACATTTAAATTTTTTTCACATTTAGCAGCTACATAGGATAAATGTGGGATACCTGTCATTTTACTGTCTAGAAATACTCCTAAAAATTTCACTTGAGTCTGAGAAGGTATAAGAGAGTCATCAATATGGATAGGCACATCTGGGGAAAACCTTCGTCTAGTAAATACTACTGAGTTACTCTTACTAGCTGAAATGGACAAACCATGTTCTATAAGCCAAAAGTTGAGGGATTTAACTGCTTGGGATAGACGGGAGATTGCTTGGTCAAAGGAAATGTCGGATGCATATAAGACTAAGTCATCAGCATACTGTAGGATATTTGCTAAGTAGTTTACAGATCTATCAAGTTCATATGTATAAAGGCTGTATAACAAGGGGCTCAGAACTGAGCCTTGAGGTAATCCCTTCCAGACAGGTCTAGGTGATGTGAGCTTGCCTTCAGAGCGAACTAATATGCGCCTCTGCGAAAGCAGGTTTGATACGACATTTGTGATTCTCTCCGGGATGTTCAGCTGTTGCATTTTCTGCCTGAGCAGCGGAAGAATAACATCATCGTAGGCCGAACGAACATCCACAAAGACGCCTACAAGATACTCATTGTTGGAAAAAGCAAGTCTTATGTCTGATACTAAGATACTAAGGCTATCCATTGTGCTAAAACCTTTTCTAAAACCAAATTGAGTCCTTGACAGAATGCCCCTATTTTCTAATATCCACTCCAGTCGATTCTTTACGAGATGTTCCATGACTTTAGATAAGGTTGATGAGATAGCAATAGGGCGGTAATTTAATGCTGAAGAGGGGTCTTTTCCAGGCTTTAAAATGTAACAAATGCCTGTAAGTTATATCTCAAATGAAAGAGTAGTAACCAAGCATGTTTTCAAAAAGGTTCTAACAATAAATTAAAGTACCATCAGTTTTTTTTTTAACGTAGTGTCAAAAATGTTTATTATTTAAAATGTTAATTATGTTTCTTTAAATCGTAGAAAATTTTCGTGAACTTATGTGTCTGTACAAAAATATGTATAGTGTAGTGATGATACAGATGCTCAGACTATGTTTTCTTAGATTTCTTATTCATTACTTAAATTAAAAAAAACAGACATTAATTAAATTGGCAATTATTAGCAATTAACTGTAAAAATTTTAGTTTTATCACCAAAAACAAAAAGTATAGTCAGACTGTCTAAAATAATTATGGCCTAAATGATCTTCGTCAATCAACAAGTCAATCTTCCAATCATTCTGTATAATGCTTGTCCCGTGTGCGATTCGAAGCATCTATTATTAGATTAATGTAGGTAATTGTAACATGGTGAGAAGAACGTCATCATTATCATTCGAATTTAGTTTCTCTACCATTCTTTCCCTCCAAAAATGAATATGAGAGACATTATTAAAAGTAAAATACTTTATATCTAGCAACATTGTATAATTATGTAATTTTATAATTTATCTATTTCTTCCTGGTTGACTGATAGAGAATGAAGGTGTCTTACAATAAAAAGTTTTACTTATAATAAATTAAATGTTCAATTCTTGTGTATTTCAGAAACATACATCATACCGACAAATCATTTTCCAAAAGCGTCTGAGAGCAAGATTAAATCAAATTCTACTGATTGTAACATAAACGATGTTCGTAAAGGAAACCTCGATTTAGAAAGCCCTACTATTGAATCAAAGCCTAAAGTCAAAGAAGATAATCAACCAATTAATAAAAAAGGAAAGCATCCTGCAAATATTATGAGAAAGAAAATATTGAAACAAAAGAGTGTAAATATACTTACGAAAAAACCGTCAGGGGCATCAACAAAATACATTTTTGAATGTGATGGTTGTAGCAAAAAATTTTCAACAAAAGACATTCTCGCCAAACACATTTCTTACAGTCATAAGACGCAAAAGAACCAGAAGAACACCACTGCAGTTCGGACACAAGTTGAACAAACTCCAGTACCACAACTAACTGAAATATTTAATTATGATATTTGCGAATTTAAAACATCTCAAAAACGTTGCATTTTGGCACATCTTAAAGCGCACGTCGCTGAACAAGTGTACTGTTGTAATAATTGTGATTATAAAAGTATTAAAAAAGATCGTTTGCAAAGGCATATGAAAATTCATACTGGAGAAAAACCTTTTTCGTGTCATATCTGTAAATATCAATGTATTCAAAAAAGTGATTTGCAAAAGCATATGAAAATACATACTGGAGAAAAACCTTTTTCGTGTCATATCTGTGAATATAAATGTATTAGAAAAAGTGATTTGCAAAGGCATATGAAAATACATACTGGAGAAAAACCTTTTTCGTGTCATATTTGTAAATATCAATGTATTCGAAAAAGTAGTTTGCAAACACATATGAAAATACATACTGGAGAAAAACCTTTTTCGTGTCATATCTGTAAATATCAATGCATTCGAAAAAGTGATTTGCAAAGGCATATGAAAATACATACTGGAGAAAAACCTTTTTCATGTAATATCTGTGAATATAAATGTATTCAAAAAAGTGATTTGCAAACACATATGAAAATACATACTGGAGAAAAACCTTTTTCGTGTCATATCTGTAAATATCAATGCATTCGAAAAATTGATTTGCAAAGGCATATGAAAATACATACTGGAGAAAAACCTTTTTCGTGTCATATGTGTAAATATCAATGTATTCAAAAAAGTAGTTTGCAAACGCATATGAAAATACATACTGGAGAAAAACCTTTTTCGTGTCATATGTGTAAATATCAATGTATTCAAAAAAGTAGTTTGCAAAGACATATGAAAATACATACTGGAGAAAAACCTTTTTCGTGTCATATCTGTAAATATCAATGCATTCGAAAGATTGATTTGCAAAGGCATATGAAAATACATACTGGAGAAAAACCTTTTTCATGTAATATCTGTGAATATAAATGTATTCAAAAAAGTGATTTGCAAACACACATGAAAATACATACTGGAGAAAAACCTTTTTCGTGTCATATCTGTAAATATCAATGCATTCGAAAAATTGATTTGCAAAGGCATATGAAAATACATACTGGAGAAAAACCTTTTTCGTGTCATATCTGTGAATATAAATGTATAGAGAAAAGTAGTTTGCAAAGGCATATGAAAACACACACTTGACCAGAACCTTTTTTGTGAGAGATCTGGTAAAATATGTGCAATATTATGTAAACGTGTTTTATATAAATATAAAAGTATACTAGATAAAAATCCATTTGTCATGAGTTCCTTATGTAACTGTAGAACGAGTAGAAAAATCTTTCCGTGTCATATGTGCTAATTGAAACTGCATTTATTCTGAAGAAGCTGATTCAAAAACCAAAGAAGCAACCAAGTGAAATCGAACCTTAAAATATGTACCGAGTGGTTAGTGGAAACAGACTAGACTTCATGTTTTTTTTTATTTTATTTAAATCATACTAGTTTGTTTTTATTTATTCGTTCTAGACTTCAACGCAAAACTAGGCACAAGAGAGAACGGTGAGCTGAAGTTAGGGAATTTCGGATTAGGGCTACGGAACCCAAGGGGCCAGCAGCTGGCCGACTTCATGGAGAAAGAGGGACACTTTATGATGAACTCTTTCTTCCAGAAGCGGCCCGACAGGAAGTGGACCTGGTCGAACCCCAACGGTTCGACAAAAATGAGATTGACTTTATTATGAAGACCAGACGACAACTGTTCAGTGATGTCTCAGTGATCTTGAGGGTGAAAACCGGCAGCGATCACCGAATGGTGAGAGGCAGGCTGAACCTTAACGTTAAGTTGGAGATGTCACGTCATTCCAAAATCCCGAAAACTTTCAGCTCGAGCTACGAAACCGTTTTCAGTGCCTAGAAGACTGCAATGAAGTGGACGATATGAATGACAAGCTCGTGGAAACTGTCCATGCGGTCGGAGCTAAGTTCTGCAAGACCCGCCGCAGAAGAACACAAAAACTCTCCGATCACACTCTTAATCTCATGGCTGTTAGACGGGAGATGAAGCTAGGTTCTTCAACAGATTTGACAGCATACAGACAACTAAACAGACAGATCTCCAAATGCATGCAGCGGGGTCTGCCAGAAAGAGCCAACTGTCAAAACTGAAGACAGAATGTGGCAGCATCGTTTCCGGGGCACTTGAGATTTTGGGTGAGATTGAGAGGTTCTATGGGCAGCTGTACACATCATCGTTGGAGCCACACGCGAGTGTGAGTAACGATCCAAGAGCGAGTCTTATCCGACACTATTCCGAAGATATCCCGGACGTCAGTCTGAGCGAGATTAGAATAGCTCTCCAGCACCTTAAAAACGGCAAGGCCTTAGGCGAAGATGGAATTACAGCGGAGCTTCTGAAAGCGCTTTTATACGTGGTAGAGCCATGCTGCAGCTATATTAGTAGTATAGTTGTAGCACGAATGGGTCGGCTCGACCGGGGAAGGACCACGCTCTCACAGAATACCAGCGTAAAATAGCAGCTTAACGCTGCTGTGTTTCATATGGTGAGTGTAGAGAACCGGAGACCCTTTTTACTGGAAACGAGGCATTCCATCTTAGTCCTCACGGGTGTCAACGCATCTGCATTTTGATTTTTAATCGAAGATAGATGTAGATGTCTATGGGCCACAGCAACCACTTACCATCAGGTGGACTGCGTGCTCGTTTGTCACCTTTACCCTATAAAAAAAAGCGGGTGGAAAACCGGTACTTAAGTCCTTCAGAAGCTCTTTAATTCTGTCCTCCATGGTGGCATTACACCGCAGGCGTGGAGCAGAAGTGCGGTGGTCTTGTTCTTCAAGAAAGGTGACAACGTTCTCTTGAAGAACTACAAACCGATTTCCCTTCTGAGCCGCGTCTACGTGCTGTTTTCGAGAGTCATTACGAATCGTCTCGCGCGCATACTTGACGACTTCCAGCCTCTCGAACAAGCCGGTTTCCGACAAGGCTTTAACACCATAGACCACATACATGCCCTTCGGCAAATTGTACAGAAGTCCGAAGAATATAATTTGCCACTATGTCTGGCGTATGTGGACTATGAGAACGCCTTTGATTCCGTCGAAATTTGGGCGGTGCTGAAGTCCCTTCAGCGATGTCAAGTTGACTGTCGGTATATCGAAGTGCTGAAGTGTTTGTACTAGTGTTGCCCAAATGCAAGAACAAGACGAGACTTAGCAAGTCTTCGTCTTGGTCTTGCGCCAATACACCTGGTCTTGGTCTTGGTATTGCGCTCCGAGTCTTGGTCTTGGTCTTGGTCTTGCAGCAAGAGTCTCGCAAGTCTCGCAATGACCTATTAGCCTATTACTATTTATTAAACGTTACTTTAGATCTTAGAACAACTTAACAGAGTAGGTACATATTGAGCTTGAATTAACATAGCCATAGTAAAGACCAACCATATTAATAAATGTCTAAACATTTAATGAGATATTCGAAAAATCAACTGACACCGGGTGGGGTTTGAACCTACGACCTAAGCGATCCGTGCCGATGCTCTAACCAACTGAGCTATCTACCGTGTCCCACGGCCACGGGCGTCAGTTTCTTAATAAACGTTTACATTTAATAAGCTTACATGTGCTAAAACATGGTTAAACATATATATAAAAACAAATTAATGGCAATAACTACACTGTATTTTAAATAACATTATCTCTCTAGAAAGAGATTGATGGACCCTCACCATATATGAAATGGAATAAAAAAGTTATACAATATACAATTTATTTAAATAAAAAATAAAATACGATGCAAATTAAATTACTTCACAGTATGTACACAACAGCTTTCACATTACTGTTACTTTATATTTATTCTTTTGACAAAGCATTAATACAAAGTAACCATCTGGCTGACTCATCACTTAACCTATTTCTATGTTTTCTAATTACTAATGATGCATTAGAAAATAATTTCTCAGCAGGTACTGAAGTTGCAGGTATTAAAAGAAAATCACGGGCCATCTTCGATAAAATCGGATATTTTGTCTCATGCGTCCTCCAACAGTCTAAAATGTCTTCCGAGATGACGGCTCTGGGTTTACCTAGGTGCCCCTTCAACTCCTTAATAACTAAGTCTTGAAGACAACATCCAGATCCATTTTTACACATTTCAAGTGTTTTAAAAGTGCTATGGTGTCAACCATATTTATCAAATGTGTGACGACATATTCGAGCACTTTGTGTTTTAAAAACACACACTTGCAAAAGTCGAGATTTGCAGTGAACTTACTGAACATGTTTATCTTTTAGGTAATAATAATAACAATAATAGTAAGTAATTATTATAAATCCATATAGTTAATTTTATAATAATTACTTACTAGAATAAATTATTATGATACCTACCTATTATCTAATTACAATAATTCTTGCGAGATCAGGATAATGTATTCGTGTCCATTCTGAGCACCCGGAAACTTATTTTATTCTTTGGAACATGTACTCTGTGGCGGCAATCAAACAGTGTCAAATGTAGTGCGTGTGGCGCGGCGGCGACGATTATGCGATATCAATAGTAGCCGCCGGCACGTGTATCTTGACCTTGTACTTAAGAATAGCTGCACAATTTCTTTGACAGGTCAGTATCCGACCTTTGATGACGCCGACAACTAGACGCCGCGCACTATCAAAGTGCCGATGGTCAAAACTAGGGATGCACTGTTTTTTCTTTTAATGGATATTTTCATTCGCTATGTATATTTATGGTATTGTTCGTAATGCGCATAAGTCCAATTTTCCAATTTTTTTAATTATATTTTTTGCGTCTCATAGAGTCCCTAAGCGTATACCCGAACTCCTATACTCCCTGAAACGACACTTAGTCCTAACTGCAAGGCGCAAGAGTCTCGCAAGCTTAGTCTTGTTCTTGCGCAAATCTTGCACAGTCAGTCTTGGTCTTGGTCTTGCTAAAAAGAGGCGGTCTTGTTCTTGGTCTTGGTCTTCCAAAAATGCAAGAACAAGACCAAGACTGCAAGACCAAGACCGATTTTGGGCAACACTAGTTTGTACAGTGGGGCTACGATGCCTGTCCGAGTACAGATCCAGAGTACGAAACCTATCCAATTGCAAGACAGGGTGACCGCTGCATTGGAAGACGTTTTCAAGCTTCTGGACTGGAAAGGATACGGTATTAACATCAATGGCGAGTACATCACTCACCTTCGATTTGCCGACGATATAGTCCTTATGGCAGAACCGCTGGAGGACCTAAGCACTATGCTCAATGACCTCAATAGTGTTTCCCAACGGATAGGTCTTAAGATGAACATGGACAAAACAAAGATCATGTTTAATGTCCATGTCACACCTATGCCGGTAGTTGTTGGGAGCACTAAGCTCGAAGTTGTTGACAAGTATGTTTACCTGGGACAAATAGTCCGACTACGTAAGTCCACCTTCGACCGAGAGGTCAATCGACGGATTCAACTCGGTTGGGCAGCGTTCGGCAAATTACGGCACACTTCTCGTCAGGTATACCTCAAAACTTGAAAACGAGACTGTACACCCAGTGCGTGTTGCCAGTGATGACCTATGGTACTGAGACGTGCTCCTTCACTGCTGGCCGGATGAGGAAGCTCAAGGTCGCTCAGCGAGCTATGGAGAGGGCTATGCTCGGAGTTTCTCTGCGTGATAAACTTAGAAATTATATATTTTTATTTTATGGCTTTAATAAAAATAATGTTATTTTGTCAGCAAACCACACACGTTTTTATTGTTTTCTTGCAATGCAGTCCATCCAAAGGTTGTCTGGAAGAGATCGCTCTTAGCGATAAGACCGCCCATTGTACCACATTTCTTTTTCTCACTTTTTAGTAATATTTTTGTAATTTTTTGGCGTACAATAAAGTGTTATCTATCTATCCGCAGTAGAATTAGAGTGACCGACATAGCGCAACGGATTAGTAAGCTGAAGTGACAATGGGCCGGCCATATAGCTCGAAGAACCGACAGCCGATGGGGAAAAAAGGTACTCGAGTGGCAGCTTCGTTCCGGCGGACGAAGTGTAGGGCGTCCCCCCACTAGATGGAATGACGACCTGGTAAGACATACAGGAAGTCGATGGATGCAGGTGGCTTAGGACCGTGTTTTGTGGCATTCCTTGGGGGAGGCCTATGTTCAGCAGTGGACTTGTGAAGGGCTGTAATGATGATGATGATGATAGATATAAGAATATCCACTACCCCTTATCATCCCGTGTGTGTCGTAGAGGCGACAGCAAGAAACAAATCAGAAGACGTGCAGCAGCGTATTCCTACTAAAATAAAAATAAAATTGTGTTGCCAAGCGTGGCAACTATGGCAAATATCCCCGTATGAGGCAATATATGCGGGAGGCCTATGTTCAGCAGTCGACTTTAATAGGCGCTAACAATAACAAAATAAGCGTCGTAACGAAAAAAAGGATAAACATTAGCAATCAATTAAATAAAAAAAACATGGTCTGGTCTGTTTCCACTAACTTCCCATTTGTTTCATATTTTAAAGTTCAATTTTTTTGGTTTTTGAATCAGCTTCTTCAGAATAAATGCAGTTTCAATTAGCACAATACAAGGCACGTAAAGGTTTTTCTACTCTGATCTATTATTCTGTACAAGATGGCTTTTGTAGTAGAGTTATTAATACATTTTATATTTACACTGTAAAATGTCCAGACTGAATTCGGAGTGAAACTGAAACATTAAACTCCTGCCGTGGCAGCTAACTATAAATTAAAGGGAAAGAAACTTACTTCACTACTATTTTTTTTATTTCAGGTTTACTTTGATCTTATAGATTATCTTACGCTAATGAAGGAAATGTTTAAGTACTGTAAGGCAGTTTTCTTGCAGAGGCTTTGTTTAGTTAGGTGTTGTTGTAAAGTGAAATGTATCTTCACGATTGTTTGAACTTTTTGTTAAATTCTATATAAGTCAAAGACTTGTACTTGTACTCGAGCGGCGATTCAGAATAAAAACCGTGTGACAGCTGTGGATCGCGGGTAGCCGGCACGGTAAATATGCTGGTTACGGTGGCAACCATGGCAACGGCGGGGCAGGGGTTGTTAAGGATCTCCGGTGGAGCTTTGGTTGCCAACTAAGACGACTCCACCTGGCTACATTTAACGCACGTACCCTGACGACTGACGAGGAGATCCTGGAGCTGGAAGAAGAGATAGATAAGTTGCGCTGCAATATTATAGGATTATCTGAGGAGGAGAGGGGAAGAGAGAAAAATGAGGCCTTATCATTTATATGTCATTTATTCAGAAGAAAAACCTATACATAATATACACATATATTGATACATTCGTTTTATTATAATATTTTATAATTGTATTTAAGTGATTCTTTGCATATAGAATGTCACTTAAATATAACTTAAACATTTCGTAAAAATCAGCCAAGTACAATTTCTTTCATTTTAATATTGAATGCTGGGTTACTGGGTAAAATAATTGAATTCTAATTGCGGACCTGTCTTTTTGTTATTTTTTATGAGGTTTACTTGACGATAGATGGCGGCCTGTTCCCAAAATTAATATGAAAACTAAATATATTAAAATATTATTTTGGCGATTAAAATTTCTTTGTCTGAATGTATTTGCTTCATGAGATAGACGCTCCGATGCTATGGATGGCATCACATTTCATTTGTAAGTAATTTTACACCTAATTTATTAAAATAGTTCTAGAAAAATCTCTTTGCGTCGGCTTTGAAATATAATTAAATATATTCCACACTAGATGGCGACACTTTGTGTCCTCTTAACTAAAAATATAAAGGTACGTAGAGCTCAGTAATGACAAAATAATCATACGAAGGTGCTGAAATTTGTTTTGCATTCAGATATAAAAAAAATTTAATCGCCAAAATATTATTTTTATAGTTTATAACATTTTGTGGACATGCCGCCATCTACCGTCAAGGTAGCTAAGGTACATTGCAACATCGATATGGAAAGATTCGAGTACTTTTACTATTTATCGGTAGATGTAGATAATGTAAAGTGGGCGGAGCTTTGCATCCCTTCACCCCGCAAATTGTCACGCGTTGTTACATAGTGAAATTTAATTACAACGTCTCCTCTCTGTATTTGCTTCATGGTACAACCATTTATCGATAAATGAAACAAAGTTTTAAAATTTATAGATTATTATTTATTTTAATCAACATAACATTCTTCTTATTGGATATTATAACTAGATTTAATCAATCTTAATTTTCATTAATCACATTGCACTTAATCAGCGTTAATTCTCTTCATAAAACTAATCAATATTCAGGAGATGGGCATGGACCTTGATCTAATATATGTAGCTCGTTCCGAGCGTTATATATCAAATTTGTTATGTCCATATACACTTGCGATCGAATCTCGTATGGGACTGACTCCATTTCAAATGGAATTAATGTACCAAAATGCTCATTTCGAGGATCTTCTGGTCTTTGATTAAAGAATCTTGAAGCGGGCAAACTTATATAAGCTGTGTAGTCATCTTTTTCCGATTTCACATAGCATATGTAATGATTTTCGGTCTGCGTTGACCTACTTTTTTTGGAAATTTTTCTTTTTATTTACTTTTTCGGTCGAATAGATGGCGATAACGGCGGCGATTCATCACTTTTTGACATGATGATTCTACTCCATATACTAGAAGATTATTTATGTTCCTGTAAAGGCTTTGTCAGACAGGACGCGTATTTTAGCGCTTCGTAGTAGCGTTATAGCGTCCCGTTTTAACGTCGCGCGAGGCTTCGTCAAACAGAACGCTTTAGCGCGCGTTAGGGCGCTGACTCGATGACACGATGATGATGACGGCGTCGCCATTTCGCCATTCGCCAAAGCGTAGTGCAGATCGTTAGCAGATTGAAGAGTTTGTTCGTTATGGAGATGTCGAGTGATTCAGATGTGGAAGAATTATTACTTTTATATGCTTTATCACGGTCACAGAGAAAAAGAGTATGGGTGCACGACATCAATCAAAAGAGAAAGGATTTAGGAGAATATCATCGTTTGTGTCGTGAGCTTGCATCACATGAAGATCGTTTTTTTACATACTTTCGTATCTCTCAAGATTTATTCGAAGAACTACATGAACTGCTCATCCCAATAATAAGCAAATGTACCACAAACTGGAGGACGCCTATTTCTACAAGAGAAAGACTTGTAATCTGTCTAAGGTAAGAAATATTTATTTTTTTATATACATGTTCATTGCGTTATTACTATGAAAATCAATCAAAATCAGCTGAGTTGTAATCAGATGTCGATGCTCCTGAAATATCGATTTCGCGTAGTGGTTGACGTAGCTGCTCAGGCTGTTGCAGGTATGATGAAGTACTGTTAGATAAATCTATAACAGCTACTGGGGATGAATCTTCGGGCACAGAATTGGGTACTGCATAGCAGACGGAGTCTTCGGTACTAATAATGGAATAATGTGGTGAATTCAATATCTGGACGTTTTCTTGCAGTTCCTCTGTTTCTATGCTTGCAAATAACTTGGCTAGTTCTACTTTGGCTTTTATCTGTTTGTCTTTGGAAAAACTTTTAAATGTTTGGGCATAACTTTGGAATAGGTGATCTATGGCATCATACTCTTGTTTTTTTTTATTTTGAAGAAAATTTATAACTTTATCCATTTCGCTGTCAGTTTTTTTTATTTTCTTAGCTCGTGAACTATTTGTGTCATTTGTTTGGGGCGTCTCTAGCGGAGGTGTTTCTGGCGGGGGTGCGCTTTGTGTTCTTGGTGGAGGTGTCTGTGGTGGAGGCGTCTCTGGAGATTGAGTTTCTATAGCTGACGATGTTTCTGATGTAGGTTCTCGAATATTTGAAGTTGTTTCTCGATCTGTCAGAGTTGAGTCAAGGAACTGTAACTGGGAAGCCCAAGGCCATTTTGTAAATTTTTTTGCAGCTTGTCCTGTAGTACCTGCAACCTCTTTTTTGTATCTCATATAATTGTCCCTCAAGCTCTTCCATTTTTTTTTAGCTACTTCACCTGTAAAATAAACATAAATTGTATTATTTTGTTTCAGGTACTTAGCTACGGGTGATTCACAACAGACCATAGCCTTCTCCTTCCGAGTAGGTCGTTCAATAGTCGGTGGTATTGTAAAAGAAGTCTGTACAGAAATTTGGAATACATTACAACCAGAATATATGCCATCGCCTACTGAAGAGACATGGAAACAATCAGAAAAGGGTTATAGGGAAACCTGGAACTTCCCGAATTGTGTCGGTAGTATTGACGGGAAACATGTCTCTATAAAGTGTCCCAAAAATAGTGGATCAGAATATTTTTGCTACAAGAAGTTTTTTTCTGTAGTTCTTCTTGCTATAGTCGATCCGTGTTACAAATTCACCGTCATAGATGTCGGTAGTTACGGGCGGCATAGTGATAGTGGTATATTCGAGAACTCAATATTTTATCGGCAATATATCCACGGAAAATCTCTGCTGCCAGATAAACCTCTTCCAGGCACCGAGGAGCCCGTACCTCATGTACTTATCGGCAACGAAGGTTTTGCTTTAAAAACATATTTGATGCGTCCATTCCCAAGAGCCTTAGCTACACAAGACGAAAGAAAAACAAATTTTAATTAAATACAATACAAACAATAAAATTTAATCAATAAACGATTTTTTTACTTACCAGTTTCATTAATTTCTTCTCCGATTTGTGCCCACAATTTTGCCTTCATTGATATATCTTTATATGAACTATCCTTCGTATTATATAAGCATGGATATTTTCTAACCAATTCTATCAAATTTTCGGTCATTATGCAGTATTTTATTATTATTTTACACCTATTCACTCCGACGCTAAAATAAAATTTGTAAAAAAATACAACACCCGACGTTAAAGCGTCCTAACGCCGCGACAGAGCGTTGCGTACTGCTAGCGTCGGCGCTCTGTTTGACGGTATTCTACGATGGTAGTACAACACATCTTACCGTCATAGCGCGGCGTCAAGTTAACGCTCTGACGCGCGCTAAGTACGCGTCCTGTCTGACAAAGCCTTAAAATGTATAAATTAAGCAAATATAAATGTAGTGTAAAATTCTCAAATACCTGACTACTTATTTATTTTACATGAATATTTACTTACCGATTTAATATCACTGTCTGTAGATGAAACTGTGATTATCATTATGCGATTCTAAAATATTTAACAGTTCTTCTTCGTCTAGCATTATCGATAATTTCCAGCACTAAAAATGCAAATAGGTATAGTACACGCGTGTTATCACGGTGACGGCGCCACAGTAATTGACAATTTATTGAAACGCCACTGTCCTTGACATTAGCCGCACCATAAATCACGGTGATGGCTATATGCTTCATGATGCTGGCGTTCTCAACTCGTATGCACTAGTGACGTACCGGGATAATTCAATTTTACATTTGGCTTATTTGGTTTATAAATTAATATTTTTATTTTTTGTCGCAAAAATAATTTAAAAAATATATGAAATTAAATTTTTATGAATGTTTAGTTCAGTTCATTAAAATATTACATTATGATGATTTGACTATCATTTTAATTTTGAAAGAATACAAATATAATTTTTTTGATAAATCTTTTACAGTGGCGCAACACTGGTCTCAGAAATATCACGGGGATGGCGAGGCAGCAAGGTGTTTAGTTTCATCTTGCACGTAGTAACACTATATATTTCTGATATTTTTTTGACATTGGTATCTACAACTGTCCACAATTACTTAAATGTGTTAAATTTAATAGCAAAATCGAATTAACCTTGCAGTTTTTCTAGTAACATGAACATTTCGGGATATTACGTGAGAGCGCTGACGGTATTCACATTAAGATTCGTAATATTACGGCTATGGCGGTGAAAGGGTTAATACAAAAAATACGTATTCATGTATTATTTTAATGAAGAAATTATTTCTTTCATATTTGGACTGATAAATGATTTCATTTTGTGAATATTTCAATAAAAATATCATATTTTTAGTCTATTTTTGACAAGTCACCGTATTTGACACTCAGTTTTACCTGTGCATCGACTGTATTGCCATATTGCCGTTCCCCACATTTCTTGTTTTAATGTGGGCCTCATTATATTTTCGTTCTCCACTTGATGTAGGGTGGTCATAAGGTGTCAAGGATGAGGCTCATAATAAAAACGTTTTTAAATATTATTGTATAAAATAATGTAATTTAAATGATGTAAAATAAAATACTCGTATTTCTTTTCTATTCCAGGTCGTACCTAAACTTTCAAAATGTATTAGGAATACCTAATAATGGTTCTGCAAATACCTAGTTTAAGTGTACTTTTTAATTAATTGAATATCCCTTACCTATGCATAATTTTTTATTAAATAATAAGTATTTATTTAATCAATATTTTGAGCTTTGTGATGAATGCTTGCACGTAAGTTTGCTAGCAAATATCTGTAGAATGATGTTATTCTTTTTGTTTGTAATTCTTTTAATTCTATTTGTAACCTACATAAGTTTTAATAAAGATTATTATTATTACTATTATTATTCTGGTTATTTTTTATTTTAACGTTTAAGAGATAGCCCCTATCCCCAAGGAAATGGGGCTGTCTGCATACTCCCCTCTTTCAAACTTTGTACAAGTATTGATGTTTTGGTAAATTGCTGAATCATGTGTAGAGGCTGGCCAGCGTGCAACAACATCCTGCACCAACAAATTTGCTGATGCAATTGTTTGGACATTTATGGAAAAGTAGCCTTTCCTGTTTCTAAATAGTTCTGCATCATCTCCACCTAAAGATATAAATAATACTTCATCAGTATTGATTGATAGACTACTAAGAGAAATGAACTTTTAGTGAAAGGAAGTTAAATAAAAAAAAATCATTTCTTTGCCGAATCGGCTGATGCTTACTTTGTTATTGTTAAAACTCCTCGTTAAATATATTGTTTTATAATTAATTTGAACTTACTGTCACTTTATAATCATACAGTATTATAAAAGTAAAGAAATTAAAATATATTTATCATTAAATAGTGTGAAACATAGAAGATAATTACAAAAGTATTGTTGTCGGCGCACGTCATCGCGCCTCGGCCAAAATGAAGGACGCTGGGGGCGTCACTCACTCAGCTGCGAGTCGCAAACGGGCACTTTATTATTCAATTTACGTTATGTTTGTTTAGAAGTTTTACGGCATTAAACCTATTATTAATACAGTCCACTCTTTTTATTTCCAAAGTCCCGACAAGGCCTAAACATATGGTCCTTCGATCGCAAAACATTTACCAGTTTTTGCCGTAATTAACGTCGACAACGTCAACGGTCGCCGAGCGAACTTTGAACCCACAGCCACATATATTGAAGAAGGAAGTCGTTCCCGTAGCAGCCTGCGTCATTAGGGATGGGCAAAGGGAAAAAATATATCGATTCTATATTTTTAAACAGAATCGATATATAGACGAAAAAAACGATACTACATTTTAAAATATATCGAAATTGATACGAATTCGATACTCTAAAATAAATATCGATATGTCGATATATCGTGATATTAAATATCGACGATATATATCGATATTTTTATTATAAAATTTCGATATATCGATATTTTTTGCCCAAGCCTATGCGTCATCATTGAAGACGCTGTTGTCATCCTGGGAGTATAAAAACTATTTGAGTGAGTTCGTTCCAATTAGTTATTTTTCCACTTTCATTTCATGCCGAAAAAATCATTTCTATATATTTCATTGGCTAAGTTATATAAGTAATATTTCATTTACTTTTAATAAGTAGGTACCTAATTAACTTCAGTGCTTTAAAAATTGCTTTGTCATTGCAACGCTCGCTTGTTTAACCCTTTCGCTGTCACGTGCACTAGATATAGGGCACTGCTATTGTCTTACTATTGTGTCTGGAAACCGGACAGTGAAAGTGTTAAATTTAAATGCTTATTCCGTTACAAATATCAAGCGCTAAAGTGTCCATTCGTTGACCTTGCGCTGATTCATATTTTACCTGCGCGCAACAGTCCCTTTTGCTCTCGCACAACAGTTATCTTTTTTATCCTAAAGTAATCAACGTTTTATTTTTCTTTGCTGTGTTTATATAAAAATAAAATGGCAGATAATTTAAAAACTTTATTGAAGAAGCGTAGTTCGATAAAATCAAAGCTTACAATTTACAACAATTATTTAAATTTAATTAAAAGTAGTTCTGATATTTCTGAGTGGCAACGTCTAGACTTAGCGGAGCGTTTTAATAAATTCGAAACCTTATATTCAGAATTTGATGAATTACAGACAAACATAGAAGTGCTTGCCGATGATGCGGGGTCTGCGTTAGTTGAGCGTGAGGACTTTGACCGTCAGTTCTTCAATCTGATGGCCATCACGCGCAGCCTGCTCGGTGCTTCGTCTAAAGTGCTGGGTCAGAGGCGGGTTTCAGAGATGCTGACTCAGATGCACATTGTTCTAATAAGAACAGTTTTGTTCGTTTGCCCAAAATTGATTTACCTCATTTCGATGGGATCTACCAATGCTGGCTCGAATTTCGAGATACATTTACGTCATTAATTCACGATAACTATAGTATCAATGAAATAAACAAGTTCCACTATTTGCGCGCTTCATTGCAGGGAAACGCAGCCTTAGTTATTAAAAATATTGATTTTAAACGCGATCATTATAAAATTGCGTGGGACATGTTGTGTGAGCGGTATAACAACTACCGCCTCCTTGTCAATAATCATATGCAAGCTTTGTTTGATATCGATGCTATAGTCAAGGAGTCAAGTGTCTCAATCAGAAACCTGGTAGATACACTTAATAAAAATGTAAGGGCACTAACAAAATTAAATCAACCCACTCAATATTGGGACACATTATTAATATATGTCATGATTACAAAATTAGATTTGACAACAAGTCGTGACTGGGAAGAGCATAGGAGCAATATTTTAAAAGATGATCCTACTTTAATGCAATTTTGTTCTTTTTTAATTTGATCTGATTGGTTAGAGTCCGTCGAGTCAATTATCAATTCTTCTCAGACTAATACTATTGTAGCTTTAAATAATAGTCATACATATAAAAATTCCAATTCTAAAGTCACTCAAGTTAATAAAAAATCACATAATAATTTTAATAAAATAAATAAATGTCCACTTTGCTCCCAGGCTCATACATTATATAAATGTGAATCCTTTAGAAACTTAACTATAGAGGATTGCATAAAAAAGGCAAATGATTACAATGTTTGTCTTAATTGCTTTCGCGTCGGACATTCTGCTAAGCAGTGTAAACTCACACATTGCAAATATTGCAATACAAAGAACAATACGCTTTTGCATTTAGAATTTACTGAACCCAAACCATTTTCTAATCCATTGCCTTCTGCTATGCCTTCTGCTTTGGCTTCTGCGTCAAATATCGCACTATCAGCCAATTCCTTGTAGCTTGCTACTTCTGCGCATGTTTTACTGTCCACAGCTATGGTGAACGTGGTCAGCGGAACGGGTAAGAAGTACACTGCGCGGCTACTGCTGGACAACGGTAGTACTGCCAACTTTGTTACGCACAGACTATCAGAGAAACTGGGTTTGTCACATCGCAGTACGAGCACCAAGGTAACAGGTATTAATAATCACAAATCCACCAGTACACAGTCTTGTCACCTCACAATTGAGTCTTTATACTGTGCCTTTACTGTTGATATCGATTGTCATATTTTACCAGAAATTACAAAGGTTCTACCGTCTTCATTCGTGCATATAAATCACGTCCCTATTCCTTCAGGTCTTACACTAGCAGACCCGAACTTTAATGTTCCGTCGGTCGTAGACATCCTGGTAGAGGCTGAGGTGTGTTTTTTAATGTCTTAGGCAATAAAACTATAGATTTAAGGAAACATCTACCTAAGTTGTGCGAAACTAAATTCGGTTGGTTTGTCTCCGGTAGTATTTCGCATCAATCTAATTTTGTTTCATCACTCCTTTGTCATCATTTCAACGTCACTCCCGACCTAACTCAATTTTGGGAGGTTAACAACGTGTCGTCAAAACATTCACTTTCTCTTGAAGAAAGAGTCTGTGAACAACTTTTTACCCAAACCACCGTTCGTAAAAATGATGGTAGGTTTGACTTGACGATGCCCTTAAAAGAGGACCCTAGAACTTTAGGGCATTCGTATGAAAACGCAAAAAATCGTTTTCTATCCCTGGAGCGGCGATTTAAACGCGATCCTTCATTTAAAACTAAATATTGTGAATTTATGAGAGAATATGAGCATTTAGGTCATATGACTTTAGACTCTGACTGTACTTCTACGCCTAAAAACTCCGTGATCACATATTTCATCCCACATCATGGAGTCATTCGTAGCTCTAGTACCACTACTCAACTACGCGTAGTATTCGACGCATCAGCCTCTACCAGTTGGGGCGTGTCTCTTAATGACATTCAGATGGTCGGTCCCGTAGTGCATGACGATCTCTTTTCCATTTTAATACGTTTTCGTCAACATAAATACGTGGTCTCAGGTGATGTAGAGAAGATTTATATAGCACATTTGCTATCAGTCTTAAATTATATTTGGATAGGTAACACCTATCTTTTGTCCAAAACTTTTTTATGAAATTATTTATATCAACTAAATGAAATTTGTCATTATTATAATTACAATTATATGTCAAATTTAAATTATTGTTACATATTAAATTATTCATTTGTATATTTAAATTATGTCTTAGATTATTTTCTTGTGGCAATCTCTGTATGTAAGGCAGTGTGAACAAGACAATTTTGTGTACATTTAAGTTATTAAGTTGCTCAATATATCTTAATAACTGTTTGTTGTTTACACTGCCTCTTCTACCAACAAAATTATTATTGTACTATTTGGGCAAAATTTAGTAACTATAATTTTATTTAGGATGTCACTAAAGGATGCTCCAGGCATGCAGCGATTTGTAATTTTTTGTCCGTTTAAAGAGTACATAATGATTTCTTATATTTACGCGAACACTACACATTGAATAAAACTATTTTTACGGATTTTAAGAAGAAGAAGAACACATAGCTGACGTGAAGCACCAACGTTCCGGGAAGTCTGCAGTTTGTGACCATATCCTAGACGGCCCCCGTCATTACATTAGATTTGATAAACCACAAGTCCTCGCGAAAGAACATCGATTCCTGCCAAGGATGATACGTGAGGCTATTGAAATTAAAAAACATTCTAATTTCAATAGAGAGGGAGGCTGGGTACTACCACCTGCTTGGGATCCTGTAATTCATAAAATTAAAACTAAACCCAAGCATACCACTGTAAGACTTCAAGACACAGTTAGTTCATTCTGCGTAGATCGGACCAAAATTAATAATTAAAAAGCTGAAGGTACTCCGGGTTAACTTTGACATCGGGACGTCAATCACCTCAGTCCCCCGTGACCACGGTTGCTGGAAAGCAACCGAAACGTCGGGAATATAAAATAAGTAAATTAAACGCGATAAAATCCGTAAAAATAGTTTTATTCAACGTTTAAAGAGTAATTTAAAGTTATGCCTAGATTTTCCTATGTCAAAAAGCTGTAGTGGGTGACTTAGAGTTTCAACACCAGATTCCTCAATAAATATTTTTGTTCTAAGGGAGGTATGTGAAGAGGCGTTATCGTGATGCAGCATGATTCCACGAAGCCCGGTCTTTGGTCTTCTCTCCCACACAGCTTGAAAAGCTTTGGGTAATGCAACTGTAGTATACCATTCAGAGTTGACTGACCTACAATTTTCCAGCATTGACGTCGACAAATGTCCGCTCCGTAGAAAAAAACTAGCCACCATTGTTTTGCCGACGTTGCGAGGTCTTTTGTGGGTTTTGTGTGTAACTGTCCTTCTGAGTAGACCCATACCGATGATTGCCTTTTATTTTCCGGAGCATATTGATAGATCCATGTCTCGTCACCAGTAACGATTTCTGAAACACGCCTAGATGCCCCGTCTTCAAAAAGTAGACGCATTTCGTGGCACCAATCCACACGAGTCTGTTTTTCGCTGTCGGAGAGCAAACGAGGGATCCATCGACAACAAAGCTTCCTCACTCCAAGATGTTGATGTAGGATGGTATGAATGCTCCCCGAACTAATGCCTACAATCTTTTCGATGTCCGTATATGTGATTCGTGGGTCTTCTCGCATCAACATTTCAGTAGTCCATACATTTTCTGCCGTTACTGCTTTTTGCGGGGCTCCGGTTCTTTGGTCATCTTTAAGATTAATTTTACCCCTTTTGAATTCAGCAAAGCACCTAAAAATTGTTGCGCGTTGTGGAGCTGAGTCCCCTAATGCTGATTGTAACCGTTGTAAACACAATTGTTCGGTTAAAACAAATTTAAAATCATAATATATCATAGCGCGCAAATGTTCACGGTTAAGATCCATCGTTTTAAACGAAAAGCGTGGGAAGCGTTGCAGGAAAATTATTAGAACGTTGTTTTTTTTTAATATTGAGCAATTGGCTTATTGAGTTCTATTTTTAAATAAATTTACTTTTTAGAAACATATAACACGGGTGCGTTCCATTTTTAAATTTCGAGCATCTCAAAACTTATTGAGTGACCTACGTAAATGAGAGATACGACAACTGACAAAATGATATGTTGAATGTGAATTCTCATGAACATGAATGACACTCTGACGAGATAAGTTTTAATTTTAAAAGTTGAATTTATTTTTTCTTTACATTGGTAGAGATAGTTATTGAAATTAAATTAAGTGGTGAAATTAAGCTGGCAAGTATGGCGCCCTGTAAGCGCCGACAACCCGGGCGGCTGCCCGCATAGCCCCCTCGCCCCCCTAAAGCTGGCGCTGACTTTCCCCCAGTATCTTTAGATAACATTCAGAGTGCCTACTCCCAGTTTATAACCTTTCGGAATAATATAGCCTGCAAAATTTTCACTTTGAAGAATTCCTCCACAAAAAGAATTTCTTCAACTCCATGGTGGGATGCAGATTGTTCCTTAATTATTACAAAACGAAAGGCAACATAGCGACTATATTAATCTAATATATATTTGGAAATTATCTAAATCTCCCCGATCTCCTTCTACTGTTGTTTGGAAAAGTATCAGGCGCTTGTGTGTTAAATGATTGCAATCCCTCTTGTGCAGACCCCTCCCATTGGCTCGACGACTTCAGTAACATACTGGTTCCCCCCTGCGTTCCACTGGAAGAAGACATAGTTCCTACCCCCAAATCATTCCCTCCTCACTCATCTAACTCATCTACGCTGAACTGCAGTTAGTGCTTAAGCACCTAAAGGATTCCACTCCTGGCATTATGGTATCCCCTACTCATTTCTTGTTAATATGAGTACTACGTTTAAGCAGTTGTTTTTAAGCATCATTAACTTTACTTTTACAACCGATTCTATTCCATATGACTGGAAAACACATATTATTATACCCATTCTAAAATCTGGTCAAGACCATTCTTCAGCATTAAGTTATCGCCCTATTGCTATTTCATCAACCTTGTCTAAAATTATGAAGCATCTCATAAAAAATCGACTTCAGTGGATTCTTGAAAATACAGGCATTATATAAAAGAGCCAATTTGGTTTTAGAAAAGGTTTTAGCACAATATATAGCCTTAGCATCTTAGTATTCGATATAAGACTCGCCTTTTCCAATGACAATTTTCTGGTAGGCGTTTTCATTGATGGTTGTGCGGCATGTGATGATGTTGGTCTCCCACTGCTCAGGTGAAAAATGCATCAGCTGAACATTCCTGAGAGCATTAAAAATTTCGTATCAAATCTACTTTCACATAGACACATATTAGTTCGTTCAGAAGGAAGATTTCTACCAGCTAGATTTATCTGGAATAGACTTTTTTTATAGGATAAGGGTGAAAAACGAGCACACAGTCCACTTGATGGTAAGTGGTTGCTGCGGCCCATAGACATCTACATCTATTCTCGATTAAGAATCAAAATGCAGATGCGTTGACACCCGTGAGGATGTAATCTAAGATGTAATGCCTCGTTTCCAGTAAGAAGGGTCTCCGGTTCTCTACACTCACCATACGAAACACAGCAGCGTTAATCTGCTATTTTACAATGGTATTCTGTGAGAGCGTGGTCCTTCCCCGGTCGGGCCGACCCATTCGATCTACAACTACACCTACTACTAATATAGCTGCAACATGACTCTACCACGTAAAACCCCAAGGCTCAGTCTTGAGCCCCTTCTTATACAGTCTTTACACTCATTTTCTAAACAGATATGTGAATTACCTAGATAATGTCCTGCAGATGACTTAGCCTTATTTGTAACTGATGCCTCTATTGCCAAAGCTACCTCCCGTTTATACCAAGCTGTCAACTTTCTTAATAATTGGCTGTTTGAGCATGGTTAACAACATCTCCTTTGAAATGTAGTACTGTGGTTTTCTCTAGACGAAGGCATATACCAGAAGTATCCAAATATATTGAAAATACCCTAATCAGCACTGAAAATCAGGTGAAATTTTTAGGAGTTATTCTGGATAACAAAATGACAGAAATTTTTCATCTATCATATATTGCTTCAAAATGTGAAAAAAAAAACTTCAATGTGATCCGATCTCTATCAGGTGCTTGGTGGGGCTATCACCCCTACTCCCAAAAGCTTTCATACAATGCTCTAATTAGAAGTCATTTTGACTATGGTTGCTTTTTACTAGAGTAGCAAAATGGCCCTTAATACCTTGCACGAAATTCAGTCAAAATGTCTACGTATAATAACAGGTGGCATAAAATCCACTCCCATTTCCGCTCTTCAAGTTGAATGTGTTGAGCATATTTTTGTACCTAATAACTGTAGAGATATAATTACAAATTTCTGCGTGTAAAATACAATGATTTGTTATCCTAATCGGCATTTTTACTCAATCCCCAGATTAAAAAAAGTATTGCTCATAAATAATTCAGTATAGAGAACTAACTTTTATTATGTAAAAATATCGATAAACAATATATCGATAAAAGTTTTATCGATAGAATTATTCGAGGATAGACATTTACAGCACTATTAGAAATCGCCTATGTTGTCAGCACTGCTTGTCAAAAATTAATTGTCATGTCTTGATGTTGGTAGAGTAGCTTGGCGCAATGTCATACATTTACTTTTTCTTAGGAAGTCCCGCCTCTTAAACGTAGTGGTTATATTCTCTTTGTAATCAACCAACACGTGGAAACAATTGTATAGATCATGTGTTTAGTAATATAATGAATGCAACGGCATGTGTTAAAAAGATATATTTATCTGATCATGAATCGGCGCAAATATTATCTATTGATGTGCATAAACAGAAAAAAAGTTAAAGGATACTTGGTAATCATAGAATTATTACGCGTAGAATACTAGTACGCGCACCGAAAGTGAAGCAAGTAAAACTAACTCGAAACCGCGTAAGTTGACTCAGCGACGCGTCAGTGCGCAACGTCACGTCCACAGAGTACTTTTATATATACTGAAAGTGCGCATCGTCACGTTTTACGGAGAAGAGCTCGCGAAAAATTGTAAAAATTACCGTTTGTGTTGTAAAATATTGTCACAACGGTGATGATAAACATAAAAGAAGTAAAGGTATTACATTTCACATATAAGTTTATACATTTAATTCATTATAAGTACGTAAAACTAAAAAAATACTTACCTAAGCTCTCATAATACAAATGTTGCTAGTTGTGATGAAAAAATCACAATTTTCTTTTAAAAATATTTATTTTCTATTTGTGTTTAAAATGTTTAATCGCAACGCTCTGTGTAAAACTCAAATGTTTATATATAGATACCTACTTCTCTAAGTGTTATTATTATATTAACAATGGGTGCCTATTTAAAACTAATACGGAATTATCAGTTAATCGCGATTCCTCGACGTCATTTTAACGCGACTATTTTATTTTAATTGTTTTTTTATTGACTAAGGTTACGTTTTAGAGTATAGAATAAAAACTTTTTTATTTACAACATCATGAAATTATTAATAAGAACGCCTTTACTAACCAGATGTCACTTTACAACCAAACATTAACCAGATGTTACGTTAGACCCAAACATAGCCTATTTTAACCGACTCCCAAAAAGAAAGGTTATCAATATGTATATACACTAAGTGGTGGTACAACTTGGTGTTCCGACTGGTTCAGTCTATGGTCCGGTTGGCTACGTTATGCATGTCAATAGCGTCATTAATGTGGTGAAGAAATGTCGGGTGTATATGTACGCGGACGACATGTGCCTTATGTACTCCTCTAAGAATATACAAGAGATCAGGGCTGTGCTACAGGCTGACTTCGATAATATTATCCGGTGGGCTCACGATAATTGTATCATACTCAACCTTAATAAGACGAAAGTGATGCATCTGTATTCACCGCACAACTCAGTGGCAAAAAATGTCAAGAGCGTGGATATAGGTATCGTGGGTCACACGTATGAGTGTATGCACGTCAAAAATGTAAATTGTGTTTGTCAAAAGCTAGAATATGTCAGCAAATTTAAGTATCTGGGTCTATGGGTGGACCGCAACATGAATTGGAAAACACAGGTTGACACAGTGTGTACAAAGCTTAGGGCAGTGTTGAGTAAGTTTTATATCCTGAAGGCGCCATTGAGTAGGAAAACGCTGCGTGTCCTTTATTTTGCTCTCGCTGAGTCATTGCTAACATATGGATTGAATACGTATGGCCGTACATTTTAAACCTACCTTAACAGTATAAAATCGCTGCAAATTCGTTTTATGAAATACCTTGTTAGCCCACAAACAAAACTTGCCTGTAAAGAAAATTATGAAAAACTATTTGTTGTCTGTAAGGTGCTTCCTGTACATGAAAAGGCCAAGTACCTGTTGGTTCTAGAACAGTTCTATAACGACCAGTTTAAAGTACAAGTGTAAAATAGGTACAATACTAGAAGCGTTAGAGAGCGTAAACTCGCGCGACCACCAGTAAAAAATTACTATCGCAAAAGAACCAACAAGTAAATGACCCCTACACTTTTCAATAATATCGATTGGCTGAGAGAAGACAATACTAGAATAAGTAAACGAACACTAAAAAATAAATTAAAAACTGTTTTCCGTAATGAAGTTGTCGCAAGATGTGAAAATATTAACTAATTTGTTGTTGTTTTAATATAACTTTTGATAATTACGTATTTTAGACCTTATTATTTAGCTTTATTTTCATTAAATTGTATACTTACGTATTTGAACCAAATGTATAAAGGCAAGCGCTAATCCCGCCGACAAACTGTTACGCAGTTTGGTGGGTGTGAAAAATGTACTAAAGGTTTGGTCCAGAATAAATGATTTATTATTATTATTACCGACAGGTGAAGTGTTGGGCGTCCCCCCACTAGATGGAGTGACGACCTGGTAAGATAGGCAGGAAGTCGATGGATGCAGGTGGCTCAGCACGGTCCTGAGTGGTCCTTTGTGGCATTCCTTGGGGGAGGCCTATGTTCAGCAGTGGACTTGTGAAGGGCTGTAATGATGATGATGAAAAGTATACTAGATAAAAATCTATTTGTCATGAGTTCCTTATGTAACTGTTGAACAAGTAGAAAAACCTTTCCGTGCCATATGTGCTAATTGAAACTGCATTTATTTTGAAGAAGCTAATTCAAAAACCAAAGAAATTACCAAGTGAAATCTAACCTTGAAATATGTACCGAGTGGTTAGTGGAAACAGACCAGACTTCATGTTTTTTTTTTTATTTAAATCATACCGTTAATGCATACAACATGAGACAGGTTTAAATTTCAATTCACAGTATAAGGTGTAATTCTTAATAATTATGGTTTGAAATTTTACTAGAACATGAGTCTCTATCTAAGGTAATAGGAGCATATTGCAATATTGAGCCAATCAATGTAGTTTTTTTTTATATATATTTATTTCGTCTTGTCTCAATTGCAACTGCAACATGCGGTAAACATAAGACACCTTATAAAAGTCATGGTTTCCCATGTAGAATTTCAATGTTTGTTAAGTGAGACGTTAAAAAATAACAAAATATTGAATTTGCGCAAATTAAAACAATAATAAATCAGTTATAACTAGAGGTATTAAATAAAACAAAATATTATCTCCAAATCTTACCAGATCTTTTACTAGTTCTTCAAAAATCAAATAAAAATTATATAAAATCAAAAACAAAAAACAAACTTCTTCATAAATCGTCAAAAAATAAATCAACATAAATCTCGATTTTGAGACCGACGGTAATTTGAGATCTCAATTTGCCCACATGTCTCAAATTAGCCTTTAACACTAAGTAAATTAATAACATTTGCAACTTATAATAAAATTTAAACATTGAGATCAAAATTGGAGTCTAAGCTATTAGGAACGTTTTATTGCGATACATAGGCTATACCTAGGCATACCTACGCTTTGAAGTGCGCACAAAAAAATATTATTTTACACAATTTTATTAGTTTTATAATTAAATATTAATATTAAAAATGTATTTTCCCCTTTTCACTTGAGTGGGCTTAATTGTATTTATTATTCGAGAAGTGTCAATTGTCATCATGTCATCCACTGCTGGAAATATGTAAATACCCTTTGTAGCTGAAAAACATCTCATGAAGCGACAGGTCACTTTTCCGTCGCTAACCATGTTCGTAACTTGAGCAATAAACTTCTTTTCAGTTTGTTTTTTCGTATTCTCATTGTAGAGTAATTCGACAACAACAAAAGAATCTGGTGAAATCTCCGAATTATTTACAATTTCTGTATCGATATCTTTAGAGCAACCAGCACCACCATCACTAGGTACAGAAACTTTAAATTGTTCGTCAGTATAGACCGATTGCTCTACATTGAGTGGATCTTCATTTTCTTGGTTCTCATTATTTGGGATGTTAGTTATACGTGGTGACGCCGATCTTTCATCATCATCAGGAAACATGTCATGAACATCATCAAAAACACTGTGTCGAACTCATTATTGTCATCGGATGATGAGTTTGCAGTATTCAAAACTGCTTCCCTCCATTCTTCTAAATCACTGCAGGAAGTGCTTTCATCATCGACGATCTTTTTTTTTTGTTTTTTCGTTTTATTACGTTTCGTCTTAGTCTTTAATGATTCGGATAAGTCCTCCACTGTTACACGTTTACCTGGAATAACTGCCACCTTTTTTTTCTTCGGGGCTGTGCTGCATTCTTTTGTTCGCATATCTTCGAGATACATTTTAAACGTTTCTAACCATTGCTGAGATGCATTATTATGGATTTCTGGATCTTCCTGTGTAGGCAATCTATCTAAGACTCTTTTTTCATTAATTGGATATATCCCAGCTGCTTCAAATCCGGACTTCAAATTTTTTCCCATATTTTCTATATTATCCAGAGTTTGCTTCAAAAGCCTTGGAAAAACATGCTTCGGCATTACTCCTCTATTTTTTTCCTTCCAAGACAGCAGAACAGACCTCCATTTTATTTTTAATGGTCGAAACACTGCTACATCGAGGGGTTGGCACAACCCCGTACTATTTGCCGGTCAACAAACAAATTTAATATTATAGTCAGTACACTTTTGTATCACATCTAATGAAAAATGACTGCTCAGATTGTCACCAATTACAACCACGGGTCCTCTGCCATTAAACGATTCAACATAAGGAATAATGACCTTCAAAAACCAATCCTCAAATATTGTAGTGTCAAACCATCCACTCCGAGATCGGTTGTAAACTGTATTTGGAGGTCCTCCTTCCGTCCAAGTATTATATAAATGTTCCGCTTTATAAACGACGTACGGTGGAAGCAGAACACCTGACGCTGTCCCAGCAAACATTACGGAGGTACTTGATTTTGATGAGTCAATGATTTTATGAGCATGCTTGATACCTCGACGTACCAACACTTTCTGGCGTCCCGGGTCATCAGACATATTAGTCTCGTCAAAATTTACTATTGCGGCCGGATCTACATCCTCCAAGGTGGTTTTTAATTCTTGGAAGTATGATTTTAATGTCTCCTGCGTAACTCCAGCTCTTTGGCGTTTAATATTTTCTGAGAGCCTTACAGATAAAGTGCTTTTATGGCGCTGTAGAAAACCTTCCAGCCAATATCGTCCCGGTAAGTTACCTTTGAAACGTGTCTCATTTAGACCTAGCCTATCTAGATGTGATTTCACGAGTAAAGATAGGTCTAAACCTGATAGTGGATATCCCCAAGCAGCAGCTGTAATGATTGATTGCACAAAGACTTCCTCCAGAGCTTCACTGAAAACTTTAGGACGGCCGACTTTGTTTAATTGTAGCCTTCGGTGTTTTCTATTTAAAGTTGCTCGAGGTATTTTAAATTTTTCTTCCGCTTCCCTCAAAGTCATGCCAGTGTCAACTGCTGCCATAGCAGCTTTCAAAGTGTCCTCACTATAATTTCGGTAGGGTTTCGCCCCGAGAACTCTTCGTCTTCGCGAAGACATAATTACTGAAACAAAAAAAAATAATGTAAAAAAATAATTATCATAATTACTTGAAATTGAACCACTAACGATTTGAATAAAATTTGAGACATATGCACCTAATTTGACTCATAAGCACCTAATTTGAGACATGGTCTCAATTTTCCATCATAAAAATAAAATGCGTCCAGTTTGAGGAAATTTTAAATTTATTCTGGCAACATTTAACAAATAGTCTAAAACATGGAGTTTTTTTTGTCTATGGGAACATGCTTCACAAGATGGGATTGATTAATCGATTTAAATCACAGTACTTATTAGTCAATTATCAGAGTTCTGAGGTATATGTAGTACAACAATATATTTCACAAACAAATTAATGTCTATTTCTCAAAAAATACTACTTACCTGGTAAAAAATCCTTCACGACAGCAAGTATGGAACCGCACACAACAAATTTGAAACTGAACTGTCAGTGTTGCCAAAATAATAATGATACTAAATGTAATAATATTATATGCCATGGAAGTTTAGTCTCAGTTTACCTTCCAGTCTCATGTGGTACGCATTTACGGTACTAGTTTATATTTTTATTTATTCGTTTCGACATTTATCGTTACAAAAAAAGTCCGCTGCTCAAAATAGGCCTCCTCCACGGATTGACAAATAGGGGGGATATTTGCCATAGTTGCTCTCTAACAAGAACACAATAAACATCGAAACGAAAAAAGGAAAAACATTAGCAATCAATTAAATAAAGAATAACATTTGCTGGTCTGTTTCCACTAACCTCCCATTTGTTTCATATTTTAAAGATTGTTTTTTGTTTTTGAATTAGCTTCTTCAGAATAAATACAGTTTCAATTAGTACAATTCAAGGCACGGAAAAGTTTTTCTACTCGTTCTAGTAGTCAAGTTATTAATACATTTCATATTTACACTGTAAAATGTCCAGACTGAATTCGGAGTGAAACTGAAACATTAAACTCCTGCCGTGGCAGCTAACTATAAATTAAAGTGAAAGACATTTACATCACTACTTTTGTTTTTTTTTTTTTAATCTTAGGTTTCTTTGATCTTATAGATTATCTTACGCTAATGAAGGAAATGATTTTGTTATTTATTTTAACGTGTGGACATTGTTTTTATTAGTTTTAACTTGACTTTTACTAAAAAAAACTTTACAGTTTAAGTACTGGAAGGCAGTTTTCTTGCAGAGGCTTTATTTAGTTAGGTGTTATTGTAAATGTATCTTCACGATTGTTTGAACTTTTTGTTAAATTTTATATAGGTCGAAGACTTGTATACTGTAGTCTACGTCACTCCTGGCATCGCACTATATCTGTTTGTGAAGTTTGATTTCAGTCCATGAAGCTATTCAAATGACTAGCCCGGACAGACAGACTTGCAAACAAACATTTCAATAATGTTTATCCATGTCTTAATGGTATGCAAATAACTCGCTCGGTAGCGAAGCTTCCATACAAGTCGAGAAGCCCAGCGTGCCCTATTAATAATATCAACTAATAAAATAACTCGTAAACTGTTTCAAAGCTCTCCTCTGTTCTACACAGGTCGTGACCTCGTAGCCTTATTATGTAACGTCAACACTTGGCAGATTGCTTTACTGCGCGATACTACTGTCATAAAAAAGGAGTTGAGTTGAGCGATTAGTCGTCTCTCTCGCACGCGTGGGCTTTTTACCGGGCTTTCTAGAAGACGATCGCTCCCTTTCTAACCTGTGGCAAAATGTTCTATAACGAAATATAACTACGATTGTTTATATAGCAATCAGTATGGAGATCAGAAGCGACGCTTTCAGTGTGAAGTTGTTGAGCGTTTGCAAAGTTCACTTCACAACTTCACATTCCAATGTTTACTCTGTGTGTTTACACTTGAGCGAATGAAACTCGCAATATTGAGTTGGAAATTTATACTTTTGTATAGATTTATAGTGAAAATGGAGGATAATAGTTTTTCTTGTGATGAATTGGAGTGTGTTAAAGCGCTAATCGGCGAGGAAAAGGTAAAATCGAAAAAGAGAAAAGGTAATTTTTTATAAAACTGTTAAAGACATACCTTGGGCTTGCCCTAGTTTGGAGCCCTAGCTTTGCCACTGAACTCGCTGGGTTTAAATAAAGCAGTAACTCGATATTACAGACCGACACTTCAATTTTATTTATGTGTAAAGATGTAGAAGTCAATCCCTCCAATGTCTTTTCCTTACCGTGTTACCTTACCGTTGCATTTTGCAATATTTAACTTGCTAGTGTGACGTGGAACCTTGTGCACACGCCGAGTGGACATACGGTCTTGAATTTGATGCTCGCATTCCATTTCGAGGGCGTGGCTCGGTTAATTGTTTTTGGAAGTTAAAGTTAATGTTTAATTGTACCGTCGCGTTAAGTGCCTTTTGTGTGTTGACCATGTAGTTAGTTTGCGTGTCAGCTAGGCTGATTTTGAGTCTTAATGCGGGCGTAGTATTTAATATCGTACGAATTAATTTAGTTGTTGTTTGTAACGCTGAACTTGGTGACTGGAGAAGAGATCGCGTTCCTTCCCTGTTTGTAATTTGGTGCTACATGAACCCGGAACCTCGAATATTGAACTTTGAACGACTATTCGTTACTTGTGTCACGTGTTTGATTTCGATGAACGTTGAATTGGTTGACTTTGAAGTTAATTATATTTACAATAAAATTGATAGACTGGAATAGTGAAATGAAGAAAGAAGTTGTCAATTGGTGACGTCCGCTGGAGTGATACAACATTGTGGGGCAGCATCGGACCAGGCCGCTGCCCGATCACCTCAATTAGTTCAAGTCACATATATAAACACTACTACACACTACTAACATGCACCTACACCTACCTACCGCCTGACCGAGCCTTGGGGTAGTCTTAGCTTCGGAACCAGGTACGTACTATTTATTTACCTAGCCTTATATCTATTGTGTAGGTTAAGTCTTCATAGGCCGTTGGGCCCCACCCTTAGTTGTCCGGCGAATCTACCGCTGATGGGCCCCGGGATATTTGACCTTTGTTGGGGCAGCTAGGGCGTGTACAGTCACTATATTCTTGATCAGTCTATTTTATGGAAATTTATTCTTTTAGATGATGTGTGTGTAGCCGTTTATATACATACTTAAACATTTTTATCTTTAAAGCAGTATAGATATTTTTATATGTATGTAGTGTTGGGCGTGCAGTAAAAACAGAAATACCTTGAAAACACTCTTTATTTAATTTAATTAATTTTGCGTGCGCGTCTTTACAAGCGTCCTTTTTCCTCCAACTTGATTTCTTTTTTACTTACTCACTCACTATCATTCTTTTACTCATTCATCATTCGCTCCGTTCCTTCCAGATCACTTCATTACGCTGCGTTCCATCCCACATTCGGCCGTCCTGATCTCATGCCTGTCCTCAGGCATCCATGCCGCTTTCACTCCTTAACATTCACAATATTACCAAAAAAAAAATTAACTTACTACTAACACTTAAAAACAAAACAAACAGTTGTCTTAGCAATAATAAACAAACCTATACAACATAGTCTTGTATTTTACTTAACATTTCCTTTATTACAGTAATAGGTACTTACAAAGTAATTCAAACCACAGTCTTTTAGAAAGAAGTAAAATAGTTAGTTTCTATTAGAGGCCGATATGCAAAGTATGTAATGGCATACTTTCTTTTTCTATAGGGTGTAAAAATCCTTCTTGTTTTCCAGATTTTCTTGTTGCCAGTAAGCATGGTATGCATGTTGTCATGAAGTCTTGTAATTTCTTATCCAACTGATTGATGTAATAGCTTTTACATATGATTTCTTTCATTTTCTTGCATGAAAAATGACCAATACCATGAGTTCTTTTTATTATTTCTTTTTCCAAAGTTTTTGGTATTACCAATTATTTCAATTCTCCTTTATACAGCAAATCATTTTCGATGCAATAATCTTGATAAGAACCATTCTTCAATATTTCTTTGATAGCTTTGAGGCCTTCATCTTGGTCTTGCATTTGTCTGATTTGTTGATGCATATCGGTGATCAACATCACTATAGGACAATCACGGCTGAGTGCGTCTGTATGTTTCATCTTTGAACCTGCTCGGTGCTCCACAGTGAAATCAAATTGGTCTAAAAATAGTACCCATCTCGCTACTTTAGCTGACAAATCTTCTTTCAATCTGTGATGATTTTAAACTTAATTCCATGCAAATAATGTCTAAACTTCTATACACCTTCAATAATAGCTAGTGCCTCCAATTCTTAACTTTAATACTTTCTTTCCACATCATTGGTCTTTCGACTCATGTAGTAAACTGGATGCCATCCGTTATGATGAAATTGTAATAATATTGCTGCATACGCTAAACATGAACATCAGTGTGTAATTCTGTAGGCAAACTACTATTAAAAATCTTTAATACTGGATTACTAGATAATTTATACTTTAAGATATTAAACGCTTTTCTTTGGTCTTCACCAAAACAAAAAGGAGTATCTTTTTTGAGCAAATCTGTCAATGGCTGTGCAGTCAATGCATAGTTCTCTATATATTTTCGAAAATATGAGGTTAAACCAACAAACCTTTGTACTTGTTTGACATTACAGGGCTCGGGATACCTCACTACTGCATCAGTCTTTTCTGGGCTAGGTTTTTTACCTCTCCATTCTTGACGACATGTCCCAAATATTCTATTTCCTTCTGGACAAGTTTAGCTTTCTTCCAGTTTATCTCCAGTCCATATTCAGATGCCACTTCAAGCACCATTTGCAAGCGTTGTACTGCCTGGCTTTCATCGCTAGCTGGAATCAAAATATCGTCGATAAAGATCAGAATAATCCCCTTATTTATTAAATCTCTGAAAATAATTGAGACAAATCGCATGAAATTCTTTGGACTAACTGAGAGTCCAAAGGGGCTCTCAAGAATTCAAACAGGCCATGATGCGTTACGAAGGAAGTATAGGGTATAGATTCCTCGCTTATTTTTAAATGAAAAAATTCATTTTTCAAATCTAAAATACTGAAGATTTAGTCTTTCAATTTATCAATTAAATCCTCTACAATAGGCAAGGGAAACTCATCCTTCACAATTTTTTTATTTAGTGCCCGGTAATCTACACAAACCCTAGTTGTCTCATCTTTTTTTTTGCACTAAAACCACTGGACTAGAATACTCAGAGAAACTCACCTGGATAATCTTCTTATCTAGCCATTCAGATACCTGTTTTTCAACTATTTCTTGCTCTTTTAGAGATAATCTTCGGGGTCGATGCGTCACTGGGATGTCGTCTTTCAGTACTATTTTTAACTGTATGGGAGCTTCCTTTTTCTGTACTGGTTGTCCATATTGATAGATTAACTGATGCACTTGTTTCTTCAACTCAGGATCTGTCATGGGACCTACAGAAAAAGCATGGTCACACTTACCAACAGTCATACATTTCACCCACTCGTCATCTTTCATATAAAACCTCACTGCACCATCTTTCATTAACATAATAACACCTTTCAGAAAATCATGACCTATAATTACATTATACGGTACATAGTCGCTACTAATAATGTGGAAGACACCATCGAAATGTTGATCATCAGCAATAAATGGTAAATAACACTTTCCTAATGATTTAATCTTACACTGTCCAATCCCTGATAAAATAGTATTGTCATTTTCCGCTTTTGGCTGACCTAATGCCTCGTAACACTCTGATGAAATAATGTTAACGTCACTGCCTGAGTAGACTAATGTTTTAACCCTAAGATTGGTGCAGGTATTGTTTACAATCTGCATAAACTCTCCGTTGTTGTTTTCCGAGTTTGACGTTGACACTGCTGTCAGATGCGGGCCGTCATGGCTGCCAACATAGCCATCACACGACGAATGATCATTCACTTCCTGCGAATGAGTTGTTGATTCTTCCGTTGACTTCATCGATCGTCCGAACATAATGCGCTTCAACTTCAGGTTGTCACTTTGCTGCTGCCTTCGTTCTTTCTCGGGTACCGTCGTCGGATACCGAGTTTTGCCGAAAGTCGTCGAGTGAAACCGGCTTCCGCCGCTTCGTCTATGCTCGGGCGTTGTTGTTTCGTTTTGAACTTGAATGATTGAATGAATGATGTATCGGACATGACGTAGCAATATGGCCGAACTGGTTGCATTTAAAACACTTTAATCCTTTTACTTTATATGGGCAAAATGCAAATGATTCTTTTCAGATGGTTTTTGTCTGGGACTGCGCGCCTCCGATCGACGACGTTGTTCCATTTTACTCCTTACAGTTTCGTAAATACGTAGCTTTTCTTTTAATTCTGCGTACGTAGTAACACCATATAGCATTATCTTATTTGTCTCCAGATCCCATATCCCATCGACAATATATTTAATTGCCACGTAATCTGGCATTTTCCCTCTCTTTCCCAACTCTTTCATAGTCAGCATATAATCCAAACAGCTTTCATTGTCTTTCTTCTTGCGTGTGCTCATCGTTTCGTGTATGGTTTTGATGTCGACAGAATCAGGAAATTCTTTCAATACTGCAGCTTTTAGGTCATCCCACGACTTAAACGGTCGTTCCGCACGGTAGCGATGGGTTACTAGCCAAAATTGCAATAACCTAGCTAACCAGTTATTTGTGGTGGAATAGCCAGCTAGATAACCAGCTATTCAGCTATTTGGCTATTTGGATAAATGACTCACTAACCAACCGATAGTTAATACCGTTAGCGTGAGCGTGCCACTGTAGTGTAGCTAGGCTAGGAATTCAATGCTCAACTGCCTTGTGAATTACGTTCGAATCTCGCCGCGGAACTTATATTTAGATAAATAAAAAATAATGACTCGTTTTTATTTTCTTATTAATTTTATATTTTCTTGAAAATAAATGAATTTCCCTCATAACTATGTCGTACTCGTACATATTATTAAATTAAATTATTAAAAACTGTCGAAAAATCATATCCATCTATATTTTAAAGTGCCATCTATAAATGAAGAAACTGCTGTAGTATCAGATTTAATTATGTTATACAACATTCAACAGTACAAGTAAATTAAAAGATATGCCATAGATGTCGTGCTACTCCATTTTTAAACCTTATTTATACTCGATAATGTTTTAAATCGTGTAGTTGATAATTCACTTATGTTGATTCAAAGCTTTAAATGAAATTTAAAACAATATTAACATTTTGCTCTTGCATTTCACTCAGTGGACCTAATTTGAATTTAACATCAGACGAATAGACGTTTTATACGTGGTAGAGCCATGCTGCATCTATATTATGGTTGTAGCACGAATGGATCGGCTCGACCGGGGAAGGACCACGCTCTCACAGAATACCAGCGTAAAATAGCAGCTTTACGCTGTTGTGTTTCGTATGGTGAGTGTAGAGAACCGGAGACCCTTTTTACTGGAAACGAGGCATTCCATCTTAGTCCTCACGGGTGACAACGCATCTGCATTTTGACTCTTAATCGAAGATAGATGTAGATGTCTATGGGCCACAGCGGCCATTTACCATCAGGTGGACTGTGTGTTCGTTTGTCACCCTTATCCTATAAAAAAAAATAGGTACTTTTGCTTTGGTTGTGTTTATTTATTCAAAAGTGTGTTCGCTTTAATTGTTCTGCAATTTAGCATCAATTGTTAAAACACACTGCAACATAGTCGCCACCTCAGTTCTCTGCGAAAGGTTGTTTTTGAAATTGGGATTAATATTAAACGATCGGCGAACGAGCTTACAACTCAAAAAGTGCAAAAACTAATGTTTTTAAATGTCAATATGGACAAAGAACGTTTTAATTGGACGTAAACCATTATCATATAAAATTTTATATTCATTAAAAAAAAGTGTATAAATAAACAAAAATACAAATAGGTACTTACTAATAGTGACTAAATAAGTGTATAATATTATAGCATCTAAGACTGTATATAAACAAAATAAGTGTAAATAGACTAAAGTTCAAATTTGTACATAAAATCAAATGAACTTTGAAATACGCCGATGTAACATTTTATTCTGTATGATATTTCATTATAATTTAATTTTGTACGCTAATGTTTCATCGTCAGTCCTAAGCCTGAAGAAAGTATGAAGGGAAGTTCATTTTAATTAAGACAACGGATAAAATACAATTATTATGTACATATTACAAATAATAAACCTAACCTTTTTGTTATATCGTGAATGTATAAAAGATAAGGGCGATGTGAAATGCGAATGAAGATTGCATCGATCGCGCGTGTAGTTTCCCGTTGCCAGTTGGCTAATGGCTATTGGTTGGCCTTGGCTATTCAGCTAGTCAGCTAGCTAGTAGCTGGTAGCTGTCGGCAGCCGCGCGTAGCTGAGAGCTACGCGCGGCTGCCGGCTGTATAACGTAGCGTCCTCAGTAGCAGCTAGCAGCTACCCGCTGCGCCGTAGCTTGTCGGATAACCGAAGCGCCTCTAGCCAAAGTAGCCAATAGCTAGTTATCGTGTTGACGAATATCATAGCCGTGGCTATTTTGTGAATAGCCGCTATTTAGTTAGTTACTTGAATAGCTACCCATCTCTAGAAGTGAGTACTGAGGTCGGTTTGGAAATTGTACATGGTCCATTCCGAGTCGGATTAAATACAGAGGGCGCTGGTAGTAGCGAAGTTCTCTCCCAGCAATTTTTGCATGTACTGCACTGGAAAGTGGTAGCGGATCGTTATCGAAAGTGCACACCGAACGTCATCTGGTGACGTAACGGGTGGCTGTACGTGAAGTTGAAGTACTTCAGTCAGCCGATGAGTGTCATGCAAAATACAAGTGGTCAACGTCAACGGAGCATTTGGCGACGTCAGTAGTGACGCGTTCCAGTCGTGACGTCACAGCCCTGAGGTAGAGCGAGGTACAATTTCAATCAGCACATTGTGAAGTAAGTGAGCGAATCAGTGATCTACAGTGAAATCGTGAGTACATTTTGTTTATTGTGCAAAAAGTTCATCGACTTAAATTTGAAGTTTTTCTTGTGACTTAATAAAATAAGGACAGTAAATTTTAAGATTGCTTGCTTGGACTTGTAAAATTATAAAAAGTTTCATAAGTAAATAAATATTTGCATGTTAAATTTTAGACTTAGAATAGTTATACTCGTAAGAAAAGTGAACAGACGGGGAACCTATGCCCGATTTTTCATTTTGTATTTAAATTCAAACACTTAGAAAATTTTCGATATTAATTGTGAATTTACCTGCTTAATACTAAGTGAGCATTTCGTCTAGTTTTTATTGCAATTTTGTTTACAAATACTTAAAATGGCCACTTTAATTAAGAGTCAGACAAGTTCTAAAGCTAGTATTGAAAAGTCGTATGAAAACTTTAAGAAATCGCCAAAGGATCGGTTAGCTAAAACGTCTTATCTTCAGACTAGATTAGATATATTAGAAGAACAATGGACATTAGTCACTGAAACTCATAGGAAGCTAAGTATGGAGGGTTCTGATGCTATATTTGAAACAAAGTATTTTAAGGAAGACATTTTTAGTAGTATAGAGGAAACTTACATATTATATAAATCTGATTTAAAAGATGCACTAAGTTTGTTAACTCCTGCTGCAAACTTACCAAATGAAGCAGCAAAAAATGAGAGTAATGTGAACCTACCCAAAATTTCTATTCCAATTTTTTCTGGAATGTATAATGAATGGCCGACATTTAGGGATATGTATGTATCACTTATTCATACGAATGCTTCACTAGACAATGTTCAAAAGATGCATTATTTAAAGGAGCATCTATCGGGTGAAGCGGCGCAGCTTTTGAGACATGTTCCGATTGCTGCAGCTAGCTACCAAGACTCATGGCTCCTTTTAAATAATAGATACAACAATAAGAAATATCTTACTAATGGTTTATTAAAGCGTTTTATAAATCAACCTAACATTGGAACCGAGAGCTGCAGTGCCATTAAGGAAATGTTAGACCTAACCAACGATACTATAAATGGTTTGAAAAATTTAGGCATTAACGTCGATACATGGGATGTAATCATAATTTATATTATTAGTACAAAATTAGACAGCGAGTCGCGTAAGCAATGGGAGGCTAAAATAAGTGCTGTGGACGAGTTACCTACTCTTAAACAAATGCGTGAATTCTTAGAATCTAAATTTTGATCACTTGAGTTTCTAGACGGTAAACAAAGGCTTAAACCAAATTTTTCAAATTATAAACCAAAGGCAATGCATGCAACCGCGACTGTTTCTAATGTAACATTAGAGAGTTGTATATTCTGTAAACAGAATCATAAGCTATCAAACTGTAAAGAGTTTGCTAAGACAAATTATGACGCTCGATTTAATTTTGTTCAAACAAATGGTCTCTGTTTTAATTGTTTAGGTTCAAAACATTCTTCGAAAGTTTGTCGCTCATATAAAAAATATCACATTTGTAAACACAAGCATCACTCATTACTTCATCCTAACCCCAAACCAACCTCAGGTCCGTGCAGTTCGGATTCTCAGAAATCTGTATTGGTGTCAGAAGTCAATGCAATGGTATCTAACGTAAAGGCATCATTAGATAGTTCTGAATCAGCTTCCAATTTTACATCACATTTTTCGAAGGAAACAGCATCTAATCAGATTCTGCTAGCAACGGCTCTTGTTGAATCAAGGGCAAGAAATGGCTATACCCACCTGTTCAGAGCTCTCTTAGACCAGGGCTCCCAGGCGTCTTTCGTGACAGAATCGGCGGTACAATTGCTTGGTTTAAGGAAGATACCAAATAAGAGTATCATATCAGGTCTTGGCGGTGATAATACGAGTGTTATGGCCCCGAAGTACATCGTTATGATGGATATTCAATCACGTCATGATCCAAGTTTCCAAGTAAGTGTACGTGCGCATGTTCTCGGTGCAATTACGAGTCTCCTTCCGTCAAAGAAGGTATTAAATTTTGATTGGCCAGAATTAAATAATATAACTTTGGCTGATCCACAGTTTCACATTCCTAGCAAAATTGATATTTTGCTTGGAGCTGATGTTTATGGTGAATTAATAAGAGAAGGATTGATAAAAGGCCCCAGAGGTATGCCAACCGCTCAGAACACAGCTTTAGGATGGATACTATCGGGTCCGACCCATCAAGGTAAGAGTATTCAATCTCAATCAGCACATTGTCATCATAATGTTATTATAAGTTCTCACTTTCACAATGATGACAATGAATTGCTCAAAAAATTTTGGGAAATTGAAAATTACTTTTTTGATACAAAAATCCTCACCAAAGAAGAACAACTCTGTGAGGATTTATATGAACAGACGACCAGACGAGATGCATCCGGTCGGTATATTGTTCGCTTGTCGTTTCGTGAGGACGATCCAAAGTGTAAGTATGGCAATTCAAGAGAAATTGCCATAAAGAGATTTCAACTTCTAGAAAAGCGCTTGAAGAAAGATGCAGAACTCAAGAACAAGTACTCAGAGGTAATTCATGAATACTTGGACCTGGGTCATATGGTGCGTATATCGGACGATGACAAAAGGAAACACGTTTCTGTGTATCTTCCACATCATGCCGTTATACGTGAAGACAAAAGCACAACTAAGGTCAGAGTTGTGTTTGACGCTTCATGCAAGGGTAACAACGGCATTTCCCTCAATGACACTTTGATGATTGGTCCTAAGCTTCAACAAGATTTACGGCACATTATACTGAAGTGGCGCATGCATCCTATATGCTTGAGTGCGGATATAGTTAAAATGTATCGCCAGATAATAGTCGCAGAAGATGGACTTTCAGAGGCTTGTGTGGAGAGACAGCCCGGAATCTGAAATGGAAGAATATCGCTTGGAAAGTTACTTTCGGCACAGCATCGGCACCATACCTGGCTGTAAAGACGTTGCAACGCCTTGCGATCGATGAAGGCAGCGCATATCCTCTTGTGGCTGAAAAGGTTAAAAAGGATTATTATGTAGATGATCTCTTGACAGGATGTCAAACTGTTGAAGAAGGAAAGCAAATCTACAAGGAAATGAAAGAACTATTAAGCAAAGGTGGGTTTCAGCTACAGAAATGGATAACGAATAATACGGAATTAGCAAAAATAGTTATGGAAGAACATGGAAATGAAGAAGGAAATATTAACATAAAGATAGATAAGATAGTGAAAGTGCTAGGACTTACCTGGGATAAACAAACCGATTCGTTTCATTACTCGGTGCAACTTACCATGCAAGAAAATCCCATCACAAAGAGAAAAGTCATTTCAGACATTTCACGTCTTTTCGACGCTTTAGGATGGGTGGCTCCTTGTGTCATTACAGCCAAGGTGATGATACAGAAGTTGTGGTTGTCTGGGATTGATTGGGATGAAGAGTTGTCAGATGATCTTCTTGAAGAATGGCTTACTTATCGGTCAGAATTAGCTAACATCCGAAAGGTATACATTCCTCGATGGGTCGAAACAAAAGTTGATGATACTTGCACAGAATTACATGGTTTTAGCGATGCGTCTAATGTTGCATATGCTGCAGTGATTTACGTACGGACTATTGACACAGCTGGTAACATTCATGTGTATCTAGTTGCTGCTAAAACCAAGGTAGCTCCAACTATGCAGGTGTCTATTCCTCGCCTCGAGCTAATGGGAGCCGTTTTATTGGCAAGGTTAGTTACTGACGTGGCAAACATGTTGTATATTAGTCGGGATAAAATACACGGTTGGACTGATTCCACGGTGGTGTTAGCATGGCTTAGTAGTCACCCCAGCCGCTGGACAACTTTTATCGGCAATAGAACGTCCGACATTTTATCAAGGCTTGATAACACCCAGTGGTCTCATGTATCATCGGGCGAAAATCCTGCAGACATTGCATCTAGAGGATGTACACCTCTAGAACTTGTACAAAATAGTATGTGGCTGCACGGTCCACCTTGGCTCAGCGAGGCAGAAATTAAATATAAACCATCCAAACGACACTAATCTTGAACGCAAAAAAATTAAGGTTCATCTGTCTACGAAATCAACGACTGATGATTTCATCTGGAATCGATTTTCTTCACTTTTACGTCTTGTTCGCGTTGTAGCTTATTGCAGAAGATTTCTTAAACTTAAAAAACCTAAATCAGATCGCAACATTGCTCCTTTTCTAGAAAGCTCTGAGTTAAACGAAGCCCTAAACGTCTGTATCAGAATGTGTCAAGTGCAGGAATTAAAGGATAGTCGACTAAAATCACTAAATCCATATCACGATGACAGAGGACTCTTAAGAGTCGGCGGAAGAATCTCAAATAATAGTACCCGAACGTAACTATGAGCAATGCAATATGAGTACTTTAAGACGTTGGCAAATGACACAAAAGATGTTACAAGACTTCTGGCGTAGGTGGTCCAATGAATATTTAGTGCATTGTTTGCAAAGGTACAAATGGACTAAAATTACTCCGGAGCCAAACATCGGTGATATCGTTCTTGTAAAGGAAGATAATCTTCCTCCGGCTCGATGGTTATTAGGTAGGATAGTAACAAAACATCCAGGTTTGGACGGAATTACTCGAGTGGTGACATTAAAATGTAACGGTTCTGAAATTAAAAGACCCATAACAAAACTTTGTATATATTACAGGTAACTGTATGATAAGATGTATTTGTTTTTACACTATTTTATGCTATTATACTATTATGACTTGCTTTTAAGGAATTTTTCATGTTTAATTTTATTTTTGTGTTCATGAATTCTTGTGTAAGGAGCCCTTGACCTCATGGTGGGCGGTGCTGTGAAGAACGATCACTATCGTTCTTGGTGGGCGGCATGTTAAATTTGTAAACTAGATGGCGCTAGCGACAACTTACGACGCGCCTACATGTTTCATACTCGATTGAATATGGTTTCTGTATTTTTTTTATTATACGCTTCTACTTACACTTACTTGTGGTTTAATTGAATTATCAACTTTTACAAAAATTTACTTCGCAAATATCCGCGTTATAAAATAAAGTGATGTGTCTTACCTAGTATGAAGAGCACCTCACGCCCTCCCTCAATTGCGTGCACTATCCCCGTCACCACTAATCCCAGCACCGCTACTCCCAACACCACTACACTAGGCAAGACACACCACTGACGATAATACGACACGTGTTTCGCCTCTACACGAGGCATCCTCAGGTGATATAGACAATGTCTATATCACCTGAGGAATATATCACTTTATTTTATAACGCGGATATTTGCGAAGTAAATTTTTGTAAAAGCTTTTATATAATGGATTTCCGCAAAGTAACGCCTGATTCTATTAATTATATGAATTATCAACCTTAGTGAAGTGAGTACCGAGGTCGGTTTGGAAATTGTACAGTTATTATTAGGTGAAAATTTAATTCAATAAAGACCAAGCTTTTACAGGGTGATTTAGCTGTACCTACTTATATAAATGAATTTTTTATAAAACCAAAAAATAGTACAAAAGTTTGTAATCTGTGCATAAAAACTCACTCTCAATTTCAAAGAAAACACGTAGAAAAACACGTAGTTACCCACTAAAAACATGTATCCTTCCGTTTGTAACTGATGTTTGATGTCAAATAAACTTAATTAGGTTTAAACAAGTGAAAAAAGCATAAAAAAGCACTTTGTCATGGAATATTTGTTCGCCGACACAGCTAAAAGTTGTCGAAAATCGGTGACGCAACGAATCGGTTAATAGCGCGCGTGCGAAGATAACTTTTCGGTGGAAACAGCTTTTTTCAACTCTTTTGGTTTTTCGGAATTACCCCGCGTTCATTATCTTGTGAACTTGGTAAGTAATCTTAATGATTGATTGATTTTGTGATAGATAATCGTTTTTAAGCTTAATTTTACAGATTAGAATTAGCCAGCTATTGTTTTTATTTTTCGGAAATACCCCACAGGGTTAGTTACGAATTAATAGACTATTGAACTGCTCTTCCATAGTAATTACTAGTGGCTGGATCTTTCGTCAGCATTAATTATTTTGGATAAGTTTTATACCTTCAAGAATTTAACCAACGGGAGTGGACAAGACGTACCTATTCTATTTTTATTCTCATCATATAAAATTAAAAGATAATCATGTATTGTAGTCAAACTGTAATCGTTTTGATGGTGCGGAACCTTTATAGCTCGCGAGTCTCACTTTTGGTAACTATTTTCATAATAAAATTGACTTATTAGTTAATCACTATTAATTTCTATAAATAAATTAATACGTGGTCTACTCATACGTGGTAGAGCCATGCTGCAGCTATATTTCTAGTATAGTTGCAACACGAATGGATTGGCTCGACAGGGGAAGGACCACGCTCTCACAGAATACCAGCGTAAAATAGCAGCTTAATGCTGCTGTGTTTCGTATGGTGAGTGTAGAGAACCGGAGACCCTTTTTACTGGAAACGAGGCATTCCATCTTAGTCCTCACGGGTCACAACGCATCTACATTTTGATTCGTAATCGAGGATAAATGTAGATGTCTATGGGCCACAACAACCACTTACCATTAGGTGGACTGTGCGCTCGATTGTCACTCTTATCCTATAAAAAAAAAATTGTTACAGGAGAAAATGCCTCGTAAATACATAAAAAAAAGTTGCGCATTATGCTCAGGATGATATGGATAAAGCGATTCGAACAGTGGTATACAATGAGATGATTATGTACGTTGCCGCCAAAGAGTTTAAAATCCCAACAACGACGCTATTTGATAGGATGAAAGGTAAATATAGCAGAGAAAAAGTGGGCAGACCACAAGCTATACAATTTTGAGCCCAACAACGACTGGCATATGCTATCGCAACTATGGAAATGTGGGGATTTGGTCTGACGAGGCAAGAGATATTAGACATAGTTGCGGAGTATATTGAAAAAAAATAACTTGAAAACCATTTTTACCAACAATAAACCCGGACCAGACTGGTTTATAAATTTAAAAAGAAGGCATGGGCTTTCGATTAAAAAAACCACAACCAGTGGAACATATAAGAAGAAAATGATAGATCCATTTGTTATTTCTGAATTCTTCGCACGGCATGAAGAGCCGCTGGCTCATTTGAATCTGTTAGAAAAACCTGATTTAATTTGGAATTTGGACGAGATTTCTCTATCCCTAGATCCGACAAAAACCAAAGTTGTCGGAAAAATTGATTAACCTTGTTCGGGAACAACATATGGGACGGGAAAAGAAAATATTCCATCTTAGCGACCGTAAATACCGCTGGTAAAAAAAATTTGCCTTTAAATTTTTTAAAGGGAAACAAATGTGGGACCAATGGATATACTTTGATTTTGAATTGTTCTATGCGGTTAGTTCTAGGGGCTGGATGGAGTCACCTATATTTCATAATTATATAGATAAAATCCTTATTCCATCCCTCGGTACTGAACGGCCAGTTCTAATAATTTGCGACGGCCATTTACTCATGTCGATGCTGATGTGGTGGAGCTGGCTGTAAAAAATTATATAACTATCTTGAACCTCCCGCCTCATACATCGCATTTGCTACAGCCACTTGATGTTGCTGTATTTAAATCATTTAAATCAAAATGGGATAGAAAGTTAGTTGAGTGGCAACGCCATAATGTTGGAAAAAAATTACAAAAATGTATTTGTGCAAACTTTTGTGGAGATATGGCAACAGACAGATACTGAAGTTATTCAAAATGGGTTCAAAAAGTCTGGAATTTATCCATTAAACCCAGTTGTAGTTCTGCAAAATAAGTATGATCCAGCAGCTTTGAAAAATTTATTAAATATATAAAAAGTCCACGAAGCCAGCTAAACTATGCAGTTCCAAAGTCACTAAGATTAATGTGCATTGATACTTTGAATAAAAAATTAACTATCAGATACTCTACTTCTGAAAATAAGTGTACTACAATTACTGACGAGACCAGTCTTAAATCAGCAAATGTGAAATTATTGAGCCAAGTTTCAAAGAAAGATAGCGAGTTTCTACCATTTGTGGCAAACCAAAAATCAGCATTACCACAATGCTTGAGAAATCAGAAAGATGATCATCATATTAAAATCAGTTTTGAAGAACTCGTCTTAGAAAGGATCCAACAAGATAAAAATGATAATACAACAAAAAAAAGTGTGGCTAAAGGAGCAGAAGTAATCACTCGCTCTTTTAAAACAAAATAAAGAAAAAGATGCAAAAAAAATCTCCCAAGCCAATAACGAGTATTTCAATAAGAAACCCTAAAACTAAGAAGGAATCTGGCATAAAATTTAAAAGGCGTTCAAGCATTTACTCTATGAGTGATTTAATAAACCCCCGGAGCGATGTTGATATAATAGAAAACAGTAAACATTATTTGACAATACAAAAAATACAATGAAGTGGACGATATGAATGACAAGCTCGTGGAAACTGTCCATGCGGTCGGAGCTAAGTTTTGCGAGACCCGCCGCAGAAGAACACAAAAACTCTCCGATCACACTCTTAATCTCATGGCTGTTAGACGGGAGATGAAGCTACATTCTTCAACAGACTTGACAGCATACAGGCAACTGAACAGACAGATCTCCAAATGCATGCGGCGGGACTTACGCAACTTCAATACAGCTCGTATTGAAGAAGCGATTGAGCGGAACCAAGGCTCCAAAGTCTTTGCCAGAGATCTGTCTGCCAGAAAGAGCCAACTGTCAAAGCTGAAGACAGAATGTGGCAGCATCGTTTCCGGGACACCTGAGATTTTGAGTGAGATTGAGAGGTTCTATGGGCAGTTGTACACGTCATCGTTGGAGCCACACGCAAGTGTGAGTAACGATCCAAGAGCGAGTCTCATCCGACACTATTCCGAAGATATCCCGGACGTCAGTCTGAGCGAGATTAGAATGGCTCTCCAGCACCTTAAAAACGGTAAGGCCCCAGGCGAGGATGGAATTACAGCGGAGCTTCTGAAAGCGGGTGGAAGACCGGTACTTGAAGTCCTTCAGAGGCTCTTTAATTCCGTCCTCCATGATGGCATTACACCGGAGGCGTGGAGCAGAAGTGCGGTGGTCTTGTTCTTCAAGAAAGGTGACAACGCTCTCTTGAAGAACTACAGACCGATTTCCCTTCTGAGCCGCGTCTACGTGCTGTTTTCGAGAGTCATTACGAATCGTCTTTCGCGCAGACTTGACGACTTCCAGCCTCCCGAACAAGCCGGTTTCCGAAAGGGCTTTAGCACCATAGACCACATACATACCCTTCGGCAAATTGTACAGAAGTCCGAAGAGTACAATTTGCCACTATGTCTGGCGTATGTGGACTATGAGAACGCCTTTGATTTCGTCGAACTTTGGGCGGTGCTGCAGTCCCTTCAGCGGTGCCAAGTTGACTGTCGGTATATCGAAGTGTTGAAGTGCTTGTACAGTAGGGCTACAATGACTATCCGAGTACAGAACCAGAGTACGAAACCTATCCTATTGCAGAGAGGTGTAAGACAGGGTGACGTCATATCCCCGAAACTCTTCACCGCTGCATTGGAAGACGTTTTCAAGCTTCTGGACTGGAAAGGATACGGTATCAACATCAATGGCGAGTACATCACTCACCTTCGATAAGCCGACGATATAGTCCTTATGGCAGAATCGCTGGAGGACCTAAGCACTATGCTCAATGACCTCAATAGTGTTTCCCAACGGATAGGTCTTAAGATGAACATGGACAAAACTAAGATCATGTTTAATGTCCATGTCACACCTATGCCGGTAGTTGTTGGGAACACTAAGCTCGAAGTTGTTGACGAGTATGTTTACCTGGGACAAATAGTCCGACTAGGTAAGTCCAACTTCGACCGAGAGGTCAATCGACGGATTCAACTCGGTTGGGCAGCGTTCGGGAAATTACGGCACATCTTCTCGTCAGGTATACCTCAAACCTTGAAAACGAGACTGTACACCCAGTGCGTGTTGCCAGTGATGACATACGGAACTGAGACGTGGTCCGTCACTGCTGGCCGGATGAGGAAGCTCAAGGTCGCTCAGCGAGCTATGGAGAGGGCTATGCTCGGATTTTATCTGCGTGATAAACTTAGGAATGAGGATATCCGCAGTAGAACCAGAGTAACCGACATAGCCCAACGGATTAGTAAGCTGAAGTGGCAATGGGCCGGCCATATAGCTCGAAGAACCGACAACCGATCAAGATATAAATTAAAAAAAATTAAAATAAAGGTAAATCATTAATATTGAATCGTAATATAGGAATTAAGGCTGAAGTAAATATTAATCAAGATATAAATTAAAAAAAAAATTAAAATAAAGGTAAATCATTAATATTGAAAAATCGAGTAAAAGAAGCTATAGCATTTGATCTCGGAGATACTATACTGGCTAGATATCATGAAAATAAGAAATGGATATATTACGTCGGCTTGATAACGGAAATAAATAATAATCAGATGGAAAAAATTACGAAATATCTTTCTATAAAATCGTACGAAGAAATAATTACCTAAAATTTTTAAAACCAGAGAGAACTGACATAGATTGTATACCTGTCGATTTAATCGTAAAGAAAATTGAATTGATTCAAATTAACCAAAATCCAGATGAATTCGTACTGAATGATTATAAAGATGAAGTTTATTTTCAATGGTCCAAATACTTGCGACAGTTATTTAGCTTATAAAATAAAAATATGCACCTTAAAATACTTAACGTTACTTTCCACATCCTATGTACCTACAATTATGTCTAAGCGACAGCTGTCATAATCGTCAGCAGCATATCCGCAGCGGGACACTTCTGTGTCTCGTATGTAATTTACGTTGTTCGGTAATTCGGCGCTCTTCAATAAAATTCTTCTTTATGACGAATACTTATAATTTCTTCCAACAAATATATATAATTATGACAAAACTGTATTAATCCTCGTTACAATAATGATGTAGATATAGCCGCGTTAAGTATAATAATGCACGGCGGTAGTTTTTGCCAGCCAGTCCGTCTCAGCTGTCCTCCCGCGCCCGCGCGACGCACCTCCTTTGTGGTCCAGCAAGGGTGGGCGTAAACATACGTCAATACAGTAAGTTTTCTATTCTATTCTATTCTAAACCTATAATGTTAAATAAGCTATATTCATTACTAGGGGATCTCTTACCTTATGTATTACAGCATTTACTTATATATCATGTAGGGTTAAAATTTAATTTATCTTAAGCTATTACACTGATCGCGATCGCTGTGCTATGACTCGCTGAGGAGTTTCGTCTCCAAACTATGTAATCTTTGTACAACCTTTAGACAATGTAACCTTTGTAAAGAAAAGAAAAACCTTTGATGACATCTGTTCAGATATGATGGAGTAACATCGAAAAACTTTTATCCCCTTGCCCGAAGTATAAATTGCTGCTCGAGTAGTACACAAGTCTTTGACTTATATAGAATTTAACAAAAAGTTCAAACAATCGTGAAGATACATTTCACTTTACAACAACACCTAACTAAATAAAGCCTCTGCAAGAAAACTGCCTTACAGTACTTAACCTGTAAAGTTTTTTAGTACAAGTCAAGGTAAAACTAATAAAAACAATGTCCGCGCGTTAACATACATAACAAAATCATTTCCTTCATTAACGTACATAGGGTAATCTATAAGATCAAAGAAAACCTAAGATTAAAAAACCAAAAGTAGTGATGTAAATGTCTTACACTTTAATTCATAGTTAGCTGCCACGGCAGGAGTTCAATGTTTCAGTTTCACTCCGAATTCAGTCTGGACATTTTACAGTGTAAATATGAAATGTATTAATAACTCGACTACAAAAGCCATCTTGTACGGAATGATAGAACGAGTAGAAAAACCTTTACGTGCCTTATGTGCTAATTGAAACTGCATTTATTCTGAAGAAGCTGATTCAAAAACCAAAAAAAATAAACTTTCAAATATGAAACAAATGGGAGGTTAGTGGAAACAGACCAGATCATGGGGGGATATTTGCCATAGTTGCCACGCTTGGCAAGCGGGTTGGCAACACAGTTTTTTTATTTTATTACGAAGACCCTGCTGCCCAGCTCCTGATTTGTTTCTCTCTGTCGCCTCTACGACACACTCGGGATGATATGGGGTAGTGGATATTCTTATATCTATCTCCTATGAGTCAATCCGTGGGGGAGGCCTATATTGAACAGTGGACTTTAATAGGCTGTAACGGTAACGATAAACATCGAAACGAAAAAAGTAAAACATAAACTAGTATCATTTAAATTTAAAAAGAAACATGAAGGTGTTGAATGAATATGAACCACTCGGTACATATTTCAAGGTTCGATTTCATTTGGTTGTTTCTTTGGTTTTTGAATTAACTTCTTCAGAATAACTACAGTTTCAAGTAGCACATAAGACACGGAAAGGTTTTTCTACTTCTATAGTTACAAAAGAAATTCATGACAAATGTATTTTTATCTCATATACTTTTATATGTTTACAAAACACGTTTACATAATATTGTACATATTTTACCAGATCTCTCACGAAAAAGGTTCTGCTCAAGTGTGTGTTTTCATATGCCTTTGCAAATTACTTTTTTGAATACATTTATATTCACAGATATTACATGAAAAAGGTTTTTCTCCAGTATGTATTCTCATATGCTTTTGCAAATCACTTTTTGTAATACATTTATATTTACAGATATGACACGAAAAAGGTTTGTCGCCAGTATGTATTTTCATATGTGATTGCAAATTATTTTTTCGAATACATTGATATTTACAGATATAGCACGAAAAAGGTTTTTCTCCAGTATGTATTTTCATATGTGAATGCAAATTACTTTTTCGAATACATTGATATTCACAGATATGACACGAAAAAGGTTTTTCTCCAGTATGTATTTTCATATGTGTTTGAAAATTACATTTGTAAATACATTGATATTTACAGATATGACACGAAAAAGGTTTTTCTCCAGTATGTATTTTCATATGTGTTTGCAAATTACTTTTTCGAATACATTGATATTTACAGATATGACATGAAAATTTTTTTTCTCCTGTATGTATTTTCATATGTCTTTGCAAATCACTTTTTATAACACATTTATATTCACACATATTACATGAAAAAGGTTTTTCTCCAGTATGAATTTTCAGATGTGTTTGCAAATTACTTTTGTGAATACATTGATATTTACAGATATGACAGGAAAAAGGTTTTTCTCCAGTATGTATTTTCATATGTGTTTGCAAATTACTTTTTTGAATACATTGATATTTACAGATATGACATGAAAAAGGTTTTTCTCCAGTATGTATTTTCATATGTCTCTGCAAACGATCTTTTTTAATACATTTATAATCACAATTATTACAACAGTACACTTGTTCAGCGACGTGCGCTTTAAGATGTGCCAAAATGCGGCGTTTTTGAGATGTTTTAAATTCACAAATATCACAATTAAATGTTTCCTCCATTAGTTGTGGTACTGGAGTTTGTTCAACTTCTGAGTTCTTTTGCGTCTTATGATTGTATGAAATGTGTTTGGCGAGAATGTTTTTTGTTGATGCCCCTGACGTTTTTTTCGTAAGTATATTTACACTCTTTTGTTTCAGAATTTTCTTTTTCATAATCTTTGCAGGATGCTTTCCTTTTTTATTAATTGGGGGATTATCTTTTTTGACTTTAGGCTTTGATTTAATAGTAGGGCTTTCTAAATCGAGGTTTCCTTTACTAACATCGTTTATGTTACAATCAATAGAATTTGATTTAATCTTCCTCTCAGACAGTTTTGAAAAATTATTTGTCGGTGTGATGTATCGTTCTGAAATACATACGAATTAAACATTTAATTTATTGTAAGACACCACAAACTGTGAACACTGGGCGGAGTTTATGCCTTATGGCATTCTCTATTGGTTAACCCAGGGAGAAAAAGAGAAATTACAATATTTTACCTGATTATACTCTTGTAATGTTTCTATATACATATAAAGTATTTTAGCCAATTACTTTGAGTAATGTATGTCATATGCATTTTTGGAGGGAATGAATGGTAGAGAGACTATATTCGAATGATAATGATGACGTTCTTCTGACCTTGTTACAATTACTAAAGTGGATGGAGAGTAGTGGACTGTATTTATACTTTAACTGGCGGTGTGAGGTTAGCTATACTAGGGGACTGCTCGAAGAAAAGATGGTACTTTTAACTATACTATATTCACTATTTACAAAGGGTTCGGCACTATTAACTAAATCACTATTCAAAGAGGGAGGTCTTCAGAATGGAGTCTTCTTCCAGGTTTTCTGTCTTGATTCTTCCTTGTTGTCTTCTCGAGTGCCGCTTCCGAATGAACGCCCACGGCCTAAATCGCCCTTCTTATATTCCCGAGGAGAGCGCTTCATTCCGTGGGGTTATCCGCCCGATGGCAATTTTCGCCGCACGCGCGCTGATTGGTTGCCCGATATCGCGTGATCAGCGCCGGCGTGCGGGGTGCGCGGGACGTAACGGGGAACGAAGGGGCGACGGGGCGGCGGGTCTCTCGCTGTCCGTAACATTCTCCCCCCGGCGTAGCCTTGCGAGCCTAGGCTGCACTCGGGAGGACGGCGATCCTCCTGACCGGCCGCCGCAGCAATCCGCCCCTGGTCCTCACTTCGAAGTTCCGTACCACGCCGTCTGGTCCGGGAAAGGTCCTCGTTATAACTCCTCTTGGCCACACGTTCCGCGGCATGGTCCCGTCTGCCACCACGACGAGGTCTCCTTCTTGTACCGGGCGCTGCTGCACGTCCCTTGAGTCTCCGCGCGCAACCAGCGTCGGCAGGTACTCCTTCACCCAGCGCTTCCAGTACTCGTCGGCAAGTCCCTGCGCCGCTCTCCACGCTCGACGATCATTAGGCGTGCACGGCGTGGTCACTGGAAGGCTCGATGGTCCCAGCAGCAAGATGTGGTTGGGTGTCAATGCCTCTTCTTCGTCGATGTCGACCGGTACGTGCGTCAACGGTCGAGAGTTAACGGTGTTTTCGGCTTCTGTGAGGAGCGTCGCTAATGTCTCCTCCCGTGGGCTCTTCTGATTGAGTGTGGCTTCGAGCGCGGTCTTCACCGAACGCACGAGACGCTCCCATGCGCCTCCCTGGTTCGGCGCACCCGGCGCGATGAACTTCCAATCCGTCCGCCGAGTCAACGCGTAGTCCTTCAGCAGGGGTGCCCACTCTTCCATCGCCCGTCGTAATTCGGTGTCCGCCCCATGAAAGTTTGTCCCGTTATCCGAGTAGATGACCCGTGGCCACCCACGCCTAGCCGCCATGCGCCGCAATGCCGATATCGCCGAGTCCGTCGTTAGGGAATAAACTATCTCTAGATGTACCGCGCGCGTCGTCAAACAAGTGAATAACGCTATCCACCGTTTTTCATGCCTACGTCCTATTGTTACCGTTATAGGCCCGAAATAGTCGATTCCGGTGTAGGTGAATGGTCGCGCGGATGCCCCTAACCGTTCAGGTGGTAGATCTCCGATAACCGCTGGCCGTGGTGTCGCCTTGCGTACCCTGCACCGCAGACATCTCCGCTCCACTTCTCGTACGGTCGGTCGTAGTCGAAGTATGTGATATCTCGTGCGTAGGTCGTTCACTACCCGTTCCCTGTTGGCGTGGCTTGCTTCCTTATGCGCCTTCTCCACAAGCAGCTTTACAAACTGGTGGCGTCCGTTCAGGATGATGGGCCTCTTCATTTGGCTGTCCACATCGGCTGCGTCAATCCGTCCTCTAGCTCGCAGTACGCCATCTTCGAATATGGGGTCGAGCTTCCTTAACGCGCTGCCGGTTGCCAAGTTCCTTCCTTTCTGCAGTCGACTGATGTCTTCAGCAAAACTCTCTTGTTGACTTCGCTCTATCCACATCCGCTCTGCTTTCTGGATGTGGTCCAATGTTAGTCCGTGCGCCTTTCCTCTCATGGCATCGACGAACTGAAATATCCGAGCGGTGGCCCTGACCAATCTCTCGTAAGAAGAGAACTTCTCGATGTCTGGCAGGTGTGGAGCGCCCCTGGTGTCGCTCTGGTGCGCCACGACTTCCTCCAGCTCGTCATCTTCATCCCCTGCCTTCTCTTCCCGTCGTCGAGGCCATCGATCTTCCTCTTCGTACAGGAATGGCGGTCCCGTAAACCATTTGTCGCTCTCTTCCTTGTACGTATAATTAATGCGCGTTGCCTGATCCGCGATGTTGTCTGCGGTCGGTATCCACCTCCATTGCTCGGGTGACGTCTTCTCCGATATCTCCCCTAATCTATGTGCTACGTATGGGGTGTAACGCGCCGTATCGTTTTGAACCCAATGGAGCGCCGTAGTGGAGTCTGTCCAATAAACTACCCTATCGGCTACCACTCTGTGCTCGCCTTGCACGAATTCCGCGAGTCGCGCGCCTATCAGATTCGCCTGTAATTCTAACCGTGGTATGCTTTGCGCCTTTATCGGGGCGACTTTCGCCTTGGCCGCCACTAATCGTACCTTAACCGTTCCGTCGCGGTATCGTAATCGCCAATACGCCGCGGATGCGTACGCACGTTCGCTTGTGTCGCTGAACACGTGGAGCTGACGCTCTACCACTCCCCCCGTAGGAGCATAGCACCTAGGCAGCCGCAGTCGTGATACTTCCTCGACGACTCGCAGCCACCTCTGGAATTCCTCAGCTGCCTCCTCGGGTAGTTCGTCGTCCCATCCGACCTTCTTCATCCGCCACAGGTCTTGCAGCAGGATCTTGGCGGTGATGGTGAGGTAGCTCAGCAGTCCAAGCGGGTCGAAGACCGACATGACTGCACTCAACGCCTCTCTCTTGGTCGGTGGCCTCTGCAGCGTCTTCACCTCGTTCGGTACCCGGTTCATGGATGTGTTAAACGTTAAGGCGTCTTCATTGGCCATCCATAATAGCCCTAGGGTTCTGCCTGGGCTGTCTTGTCTCAAGCCTACCTCCTTAGGCTTGCTCGCTAATAATTCCTCCGGCTTGTCTTCTAGTAGGGCTGCGTGGTTCGAATTCCAGCCCGCTAAGGTGAAGCCGGCCTGCTGGTGGACTTCCGTAACCTGCCTCGCAGTGTTTACCGCTTCCTCTACCGTAGCATAACTGTCTAGGTAGTCATCCATGTAGTGACTACGTACGATAGCGTTAAGTGCCAACGGATGTGTCTCAGCGTGTGCGCGCGCGTTATGATCCCTAACGCTATGTGCGAGAAACGGCGAGCTCCTCGCACCGAAAATCATTGAAGTCATAACGTATTCCCGCGGTGGGCTGGATCGCTCGTTACCTCGCCACAGAAATAATTGCGCGGGTTGGTCGCGACGGTCAATCTTAACGCGTAAGAACATTTCCCTAATATCCGCTGACACGGCTATTTCGTTCTCCCTAAATCTGAACAGTATGCCCGGTAGGTTCCGTAACAAGTCGGGGCCGTCAAGCAAATAATCGTTCAAACATTTACCGGACGCACGCGCTGCCGCGTCGAAAACCACTCTCGTCTTCCCAGGCTTGTTCGGGTTTCGTACTGCGAAGTGGGGCAGGTACCAGCTCCTAGGGTCCTCTCTCTCCGTCCCCTCGGCTTCCCTTGCGTATCCTTTCGCCAGGAGGTTATCTATTTGTGCGGTATAGGCGTCTCGAAATTCCGGCGATTTGTCCATCTTCCTCTCGATCGTCCGCAGTCTTCTAGCAGCCATCTCGTAGCTAGGAGGCATCCGCACGTCGTCGTCCTTCCATGGCAGTCCCACCTGGTATTGATCGCCGACCTTCTTGACGGTGCGCTGGAATATCTCGACAGCGCGCTCCTCTTCCCGTCGCGGCATATTCCTTAGCGAGATACCGATGGAATCGATCTCGTACTGCCGTTTGAGGAGTTCCGTTATCTCCTCGTCTTGACTCGCGAACGTTCGGATGTCCCTATCTATCCGTCCGCTACTGCTTACGACGTGTAACACGGTTTCACCGTCCTCCCTACACGTGAATCGCGGCACGGTTCCCTGTATCACCCATCCTAATAACGTACGTGCAGCTATAGGCTGCCTTCGACGCCCTATCCTCAAATTACGGGTGATTATTAAATGCCAATTGTCGGCTCCTAATAATAATCTCGGTTTGGCGTCCTCATAGCAAACCGAGCTCGGTAGGTCGCGTAAATGCTTTAGACGTAAACACTCTTTATTTACCGACTGCGAACCTATCTGTAAATTCGTTACTGTACGCGCATTTATTCTATACATCTCGCTGCGCGATTTTCCACGTATGCCTATGTTAACTAGCCTGCTATCGGCCTCGCGCTGACTATTGCTTATTCCCCTAATATTCAGCGGCTTTACCGGTCCTTCCGCTCCTAACTCACGCGCTAAGTCGTCATCGATCAACGAAATAGTCGAACCTTCGTCGAGCAACGCGTACGTGTCTATTTCCTTACCGTGTGGTCCACGTAACGTAATGGGACACACTTTCAACAATACGGATGCATTCCTACCGACGTTAGACGCGACGAGTACGGTCTCATCTGGTTTGGCCGATGTCTCAGGTGCGCGGGTCTTGCGGGTGTGAAGGAGGGCGTGGTGGGGGGCGTTGCAGCCGTCGATGCCGCATTTCTTTGCTTTACATTTAAACCGTCGGTGTTTACTATTTAAACATAGAAAACATACCCCGTCTTCTTTTACCCAATTCCACCGGTCGTCCACACCCATTTGCGCTAACTTCCTACACTTGGCGATCGCGTGTTCACCTCCGCAGCACATACAAGAGGCACTACCGGTGTCCTCCTGTGCGGTGAACGTTTTTACGTCGCGAGCCCTATTCCCTACGCGGCGTGTCACTATCCTTTTCGACGGCGGCGCCTCTCGTCTTACGGGCGATTCCTTGGTCGGCTCTACGGACATATAGGCATGACTCAAGGCACGATCAGCCTCTCTCATCATGAACCGGGATAACGTAACGATGTCCGGCTCGTCTGCACTCCCGTAGTGCTCCCCATAATCACACCAACGCGACCGTAAGTGAGGGCTTAACTTACTCGTTACCTCCCTAGTAAGCATTGGATTTTGCAGATATCCCTTGCCGTCGACGTTTTGCAAAATGCACACGATATTTTTTGCAACTTTATTGCGAACGCATTTAATTCCTGTGCGGTTTGACCCGGGCGCGGAAGACGTTTCAATTCTTCTAACGCGCGATCGATAATTACTTCTGGGCGGCCGAAACACTGCTCTAATGTTCGCATAATATCTGCTAGATCCCTCGCGGTAAACAGCAGTGCCGATACTACTTCCCTAGCTTCACCGCGTAAGCAATTTCTTAACCTTGCCATATTTTCCGTATCTGTGAATCCATATAGACGCGTGGATTCTTTCATCGCGGCTTTGAACGCTAACCATTCCGCGGCCGAACCGTTAAAAATAGGCAAGTCCTGCGTCTGCTTCGCGGCAGCGGGCCTAACTCTGACCATATTCTCCAGAGCTTCCGCTAGTCGCTCTATACCCCTATCCTTTCCTCGCGGAGTAAGCGACCTATCTCTATCGCTATCTCTCTCTAGCCTACGCTGTGGCGCTGGCGTCCTATGCGCACCTACATCCCTATACGGCGACGATAATCTACGATCCGTGCGGCGATGTGGCGATGGCGATCTACGTACACCTACATCCCTATGCGGCGACGGTGATCTACGATCCGCGTGGCGATGTGGCGATCTATGTGTAGGCGATAGAGTGCGGCGTTGGACGCGCGACGGCGACGTAACCCGTACACGACGATCCACCTGGTTCATTCCTACGGCGACTCCATCTTCCCTCTGTACCGAATCTATGCGGCGCGGTTGAACGTTATTCGCTTCCGTCCTCCCCTGGGCATCTTCACTGTGGTCGTAACCGGTTACCCTGTTCGGTAGGGTCTGCTCTAACTCGATGCGGGGCGCGGGCTGAGAGGGGCGGGAAGGCGACTCCCCCCGCACAGTCTCTACGTTCTCTAACCACCTATCAACGCGTACCCTATTTTCAACTAACTCGTCTTCGTTGACACTTTCCCTATCTGTTTCTTCTTGCAGTTGCGCGACGTCCCTAGCGTACTTCTTCCTAATAAGATCTTCTTCCAACTGCAATTGCTTCCTCCTAATTGCAGCTAGTTCCTCCGCGGCGTTATATTCAATTTGCTTTAATTTAGCTATCGCACTAGCCGTCGACCGGGCTGAACGAACGGAGCGAACCGACGGGGCGCGGGGCGCGGGCCTATGTACGTCTGTTACAGGCGCGACGGTACGTACTATCGAACTAATCTCTGTAGACGGAAGATCTTCTATAATCGCGGCGAGTGTCTCTGTACGCGGCGCGGAAATGCTAACCTCTCCCAAACGATCGGTCGTGGACACGGACATAGCGGGGCGCGGCGGCGGCGGCGCGGGCGCGGGCGTAGATGCGGGCGCGGGCGGGGCCTGGAGCGCGGGCGCGGCGGAGGGCGCTTGTGCCATCGCGAGATAATCGGACGGGGACGCGGGTGCTTCTTCGAATATGCGCATTCCTACCGGCGTGTCATCATCGTTCCGTGTCTTCTGGCTTCGTGTCTTCCTCATGGTCCCACGTTGCGACCTCCGGTCGTCTTCAAAAAGACGTACGTACAGTCTTTAAAAAGACACACGTATGGATGTCGTTCCCGCCACAAGGGCGTTACCAGATGGTCACAGTTTGGCACCGTTAGGGAGTGACCACTGGCCGCGTAAACGCGGTTAAGAAACAAGAAATTGTCTGGAAACAGACAATAGACGTGTATGACGTAGGCGTAACAAGAAACAGGGAAGAAATTAGTACCGACGATCTTCTCTCTTCGTCGACGAACTTCTTTCTTCCTTGAAGATCTTCTATAATAATCTTCTCTCTTCTGTAATTATGTTCTTTCTTCTATAATTACGTTCTTTCTTCTATAACTGCCTTCTTTCTTGTTTCTTCTTACTTCTTTCTTCTTTCTTCCTTCTTCTGGCTGCTATCCGGCGACGATGGACCAAGATAAAGTGGATGGAGAGTAGTGGACTGTATTTATACTTTAACTGGCGGTGTGAGGTTAGCTATACTAGGGGACTGCTCGAAGAAAAGATGGTACTTTTAACTATACTATATTCACTATTTACAAAGGGTTCGGCACTATTAACTAAATCACTATTCAAAGAGGGAGGTCTTCAGAATGGAGTCTTCTTCCAGGTTTTCTGTCTTGATTCTTCCTTGTTGTCTTCTCGAGTGCCGCTTCCGAATGAACGCCCACGGCCTAAATCGCCCTTCTTATATTCCCGAGGAGAGCGCTTCATTCCGTGGGGTTATCCGCCCGATGGCAATTTTCGCCGCACGCGCGCTGATTGGTTGCCCGATATCGCGTGATCAGCGCCGGCGTGCGGGGTGCGCGGGACGTAACGGGGAACGAAGGGGCGACGGGGCGGCGGGTCTCTCGCTGTCCGTAACAATTACATTAATCCAATAATCGCTGCTTCAAATCACACACGGAACAAGCATTATACAGGATAATTGTAAGATTGACTTGTTGATTGAAAAGTATCATTTAGGTCATAATTATCTTAGACAAAGTCGTCTGACTATACTTGATTGTTTTAGGTGATAAAACCAAAAATTTAAAATTAATTGCTAATAATTGCCACTTTTATAAATGTCTGTTTTTTTTTTAAAATTTAAATAATGTGTAAGCAATCTAAGGAAACATGGTCACAGCATCTGTGCATCGCATCGCATCTGTGAGGAGCGCTTTGACTCCTTAATAAAAAATCAGAGTGAGTATCAGCGCTCCATACCAGGTTCATAGGGGACAATATGTGTAAATAACAAAGTAAACAGTAAGGCCTCATTATTTTCACCTACACTCTACGGCAGTGCCATGACAAAGGATATAAACTTAAAAAACAATGTAGATATTTAAAAAAATAAAGTTATTATGTATTGTGATGACATAGGCAAAAATTTGGTCATGATGTTAAATCACAGTTTAAAAGGACATCTGATCAGTAATTATTGCATGCCCGGAGCATCCTTTAGTCATATAATGAATAAAGTTTTAGCTAGTAAATTTTGTCCTAATAGCACATTAATAATTCTTGTTGGGAGAAGAGGCAATGTAAACAAAAATCAATTATTAAAATATATTGATAATCTAAATACTTTAAATGTACATAAAATTATCTTGTTTACATTGCCTTACATACAGGGTTGGCCGCAGGAAAATAAAATAAGATATGATTTAAATTTATTAATCAATAACATTTCATGTAATAATAATTTAAACTTGACATTTAATTGTTACAATTATAATAATATAATTAATTTAATATATATAAGTAATTTAATTAAGACATTTTTGACTAGAGATAGGTATTACCTATCAAAATATAATTTAAGACAGATAGCAAATGTGCTATCTAATTGTTTATATATTAACTCAGCCAAGGACTTGGCTGCACAGACATCTGCTTCTTTTGAGCAGTATAATGACTTAATTACACCTGGTGCATCAAAATATACAAGGCATGATAGGCAAAGAGCTAGCAATTGAGTTGTTCTTAAATAGCAACAATATTCATACTTTATGTATTACTGAACATAGGTTAAAAGCTTATAACTTAATGTTTAACTTCAGTAATCACCAGGTGGTCAGTTCTTTCAATAGAGAAACGGTTTTAAGAGGTGGCTCCTTAATTATTATATAATTATTAAAAGATATTGTGAGCCTCTCTGTTGAGCGAACTGTAGAAATGGTATGTGTTGAGTTTGAGCACTTCATTGTTGTGAGCGTCTACAGACCCCCATGTTCTACATACGATACTTTTGAAAACATTATGGAGGAAGTTTTTGCTAAGCTTAATAAACAGAATAAATCTGTTGTAATATGTGGAGACTTTAATATCAATCTCCTGGAAGCTTCCTCCATCAATATTAAATTTAGATCATTATTTAAATCATATGGTCTTTTTAATTTATTTATAGAGCCAACGCGTATTGCTCAATCTAGTGCAACATGTATAGATAACATTTTTACAAATGTGAAGCCGTTGCATAAATGTATAATTCAAAAATTAAGTTCTGATCACTGTGGACAAGTAGTTTCGTTACCTTATGTTCACAAAAAGCAAGTAGATGAGAAAGTTGTGTCTGTTCCAGTAAATGCACGTCGCTTGGAGAAATTTAGAAGTAACATAGTGAAAAAACTTCCATCACTCACGCGGCAGCTTTTGCTGTCGCACGGATAGGCCGGCTCGAACCGGGGTAGTACCACGACCTCACAGAAAACCAGCGTGAAGTAGAGGTTTACCTCTGCGTTTCGCTTGGTGAGCGCAGGTGGCCGGAGGCCCTTTTTACTGGAAATGAGGCATTCCATCTTAGTCCTCACGGGTAACAACGCATCTACATTTTGATTTGTAACAGAGGATAGATGTAGATGTTTATGAGCCGCAGCAACCACTTACCATCAGGTGGATTGTGTGCTCGTTTGTCACCCTTATCCTATAAAAAAAAACATGAAAGGTCATATAATCATAGCGTCGAATTTAGGGAATATGTAAAAAAAATATTCAAAAATATTTAAAAGAGTGTGCTCCACAGCCAAGTCTTTGCATTTGAGCAACAAAATTAAGACGGCTTCTAATAAAATTAAAATGACATGGAGTATTGTTAATAGCGAAACTGGTAAGATCAACTCTCGCAATTCAAATTACCAGTTAAGTGTTAACAACAAATTAACTGTATCAGATCAGGATGTAGCAATGGTTTTTGAGAAATATTTTACTGATATTCCGATATTAACCACTAAGTCACTGAATTCTTCTCCTGCGGTCCCCGAATCATTACTTAAACAAAATGTAAATGCGTGTACAAAGAATTTTACATTTCATAAAGTGTCATCAAAAGATATTGTAAAATATTTTAAAACTATTGATGTTAAGAAAACTGCGGATCTGTGGGGGATTTCTGTTAAAGTTATTGCGTCTATAATAGATACAATCGCGCCTCATTTAGCTATTATTTTTAATACTAATATCGAATCTGGTGTGTTTCCTGATTTAATGAAGCATAGTAAAGTAATACCTTTATTTAAATCTGGTAGTACATTAGACCCCGCCAATTTTAGACCTATTTCTGTACTACCAACACTTAGTAAGATTTTTGAAAAAATTATTCATGATCAAATGTTAAATTTCTTTAATATAAATATATATATATATATATACTAGTATATATATACTAATATATATATATATATATGTATATATATATATATATATATATACTAGTCAGGTCATAAGTATTGTCACACAGTAAAAACTTTTCTTTTAGAATGCTGGCCACAAAAAAGTTTATTGAATTCGAATTTCGAATTGTTCATGAAAATAAAACTGTATACTTTTTAGAATTTTACTCATTTTTAAATATGGAGTGGACGCTTAAAGAAGACCGTGTTGCAGTTATTGCGTTGCATCGTTGCGGTTACGCGCCAATTCAAATTTTTGACATACTGAAAAATTAGAATATAACCAAAAGATTCGTTTATCGTACCATCAAACGATACAATGAAGACTAGTGTAGATGACAGGTCATGAAGTGGTCGCCCTCGGTCTGTTAGGACTCCAGCAGTGATAAAAGCTGTGAAGGCGCAAATTCAAAGAAATCCCAAACGTAAGCAGAAACTGTTGGCCCTTCAGATGGGGTTAAGCAGAAACTGTTGGCCCTTCAGATGGGGTTAAGCAGAACCACGGTGAAAAGGGTGTTAAATGAAGACTTAGGGATTCGGGCATATCGAAGAAAAACAGGACATCGTTTGAATGCTCGTGTAATGGACCTGAGATTGAAGAGATGCCGCGCTTTGTTCAAGCGGTACGCGGGAAAAAAATATCGGGAAATTCTTTTTTCGGATGAAAAAACTTTTACCGTAGAAGAGAGCTACAACAAACAAAATGATAAGGTGTACGCACACAGTAGTGAAGAAGCGAGCAACCGTATTCCGCGTGTCCAACGAGGTCATTTTCCATCCTCGGTCATGGAATGGTTGGGAGTTTCTTATTGGGGCTTAACAGAGGTACATTTTTGTGAGAAAGGTGTAAAAACGAATGCAGTTGTGTATCAAAATACAGTCCTGACGAACCTTGTGGAACCTGTTTCTCATATCATATTCAATAACAGGCACTGGGTATTCCAACAAGATTCGGCGCCAGCTCATAGAGCGAAGAGCACACAAGACTGGCTGGCGGCGCATGAAATCGACTTCATCCGGCACGAAGACTGGCCCTCCTCCAGTCCAGATTTGAATCCGTTAGATTACAAGATATGGCAACACTTGGAGGAAAAGGCGTGTTCAAAGCCTCATCCCAATTTGGAGTCACTCAAGACATCCTTGATTAAGGCAGCCGCCGATATTGACATGGACCTCGTTCGTGCTGCGATAGACGACTGGCCGCGCAGATTGAAGGCCTGTATTCAGAACCACGACACGGCAAGTCATTTTGAATAAACTTTAGTGTCATAAGAATCTATGTTTTGTTAAGTTCATTTTGGTATATAAATGGTTACATAATGAATAAACTTGTTTCAATTATTTTATATTAATCATGAGACAGAATTTATGACCTGACTAGGTATATATAATATTTTTTCATAAAAATCAATTTGGTTTCACAAGGGGTCGCTCGACAACTGATGCCGGTGTTGAGCTGATTAAATATATTTTTAATGCATGGGAGAATTCACAGGATGCTTTGGGTATATTTTGTGACCTATCCAAGGCCTTCGATTGTGTTCACCATGAAACATTAATCAGGAAACTTCAACACTACGGTGTAAGAAGTAATGCTCTTAAATTAATTATTTCATATTTAAGTAATAGAACGCAAAAAGTTGTCATTAACAGTATGAGCTCTTCCGGGTCGACAGTACAAATGGGCGTGCCTCAAGGCTCAATTCTCGGCCCCTTTCTGTTTCTTGTATACATTAATGACTTACCTTACATAGTAGGGGATAACCATGATATAGTTTTATTTGCAGATGACACTTCTTTAATTTTCAAATTAAGTCGACAATTGCTAAAATACGACGAAGTAAATAATGCTATATCTAAATTAGTAAATTGGTTCAATGTTAATAATTTGCATTTAAATGGTACTAAAGCGAAATGTATGAAGTTCATGACTCCCAAATGTCAAACAATTAAATACTAATGTAATTTTAAATGGGGAGAAACTGAGTCTTGTAGATACCACTATATTTCTTGGAATCACACTAGACGCGAAGCTTCAATGGAGCCCCCATATATTAAAACTAGCAAGCAGACTTAGTTCTGCAGCATATGCTGTAAAAAGGCTTAGAAGTCTAACAAGTGTTGAAACAGCTAGACTAGTTTACTTTAGCTATTTCCATAGCATAATGTCGTATGGTAATTTGCTATGGGGACACGCAGCTGTCACTGAAATTATATTTGTTTTACAGAAGAGGGCCATAAGAGCAATTTATGATTTAAAGCCTAAAGAGTCGCTGCGACAAAAATTTAAGGTAATTAATATATTAACTTTGGCCTCTCAATACATTTATGAAAATGTAATGTACACAAAAATAAAAGTACCTAGTTTTACAAAAATAAGTGATATTCATTCTGTAAATACTAGTAACAGACACAAGCTAGTAGTACCAGTTACTCGACTCCATCGAATCAGTAATTCATTCTTGGGACGATGTATACGCTTTTACAACAAAATTCCAGAAAATATACAAAATTTGACATGCTCAAAGTTCAAAAACTTTATTAAACTAAGTTTGTATAAAAAGGATTATTATAATATTAAAGAATTTATGGATGATAATAACCCCTGGAAATTAGGTGATCGCTACCAAGCTATTTCTAATTTGTTGTGTTGTTAATTTGTATAACATACATGATTGTAAGCTGTTATTTTAAAAAAAAAGTCCCGCTGGGTTTCTTGCTGGTTCTTCCCAGCACAGAGGTATTTTCCGAACCAGTGGTAAATAAAATAATGACTTTCAATAAGTATTATGTAATAATCCATATTGTATAAAAATCATTCTATTCTATTCTATAGGTTATGAGTAATTTTTTTTTTTGTAAAATCATAACCTCACTTTTTTAACACAGGAATATTGACCCAAAGTTACTTCTACAACGGCTTCAGCGCTGCGGGAAGTGCAGCCCCTTTGCCCTTGCGTAGCCAATCACAGGCACCCATGCTCACCTTCACAGCTTCGGCTTATTGGTCGCCGAACTACGGCGGGCGGGGGCTGCTCTCCCTACGCGCCTACGGCTTTACAAAAACACTCTAGGAGTAAGGCAGACAAGACTACGTGGAGTCGGGGCGTGCTGGTTTAATTTTAGTACAGATTCGATCAGATCAGATATCTTATCGATAAGGTCAGGTTGCCTTCGCTCCCGCCACAACCTTCTTAACCTATTACAACTGAAATTATTTCTGGGTGTTCAAGTATTTCTGGGCAGTTTTAAACAATTCAGAAATGAAACAGTACATTATAATCATTTCTTTATTGTCTGTAAACATAATTTGTTTTCATTAATTCCTCAAAAGGATCTCTTTTATTCCTTATAATTTCTCTTCTCCATAGATATTCATATATCAAGTCGGTAAAATTTTCTCTTTTATTATAGTTGTCTTTAGCGAAATATCGCTTGACAGAGAGTATAGACAGTAGAATAATGTGACACTAGTCTTACGTCCTTGTCGCACTTACACAAAATTCTGTATGCTATCCAGCTTTCACAGTAATTTTTACATGTTTTACGCATTTTAGGTTATAATAGTTTTTATTTATTTTTTCGATAACGGTGCATTACCTTTTAATGTGAGTTGTATTATTATAATCAGGGACCAAATCTCTACCAAATAAAACACCTTACTCCGCCAAATTCGTGCCAAACGATTCTAAATCCAACCCGTCACACCACCTAGTACTGACACTATGACGATGGCAAAGATAATTGGTTGCTTACCAGTGTGTATCTTAGTGACATACATACTGACTACATATATACAGGGTCAAAATATTTTTTTAAATGTATTAATAAGAGTGCTTTTGAGATGCACTTTGAATTTATACAAAGGCAAATCAGTAAATCAATACATTACACATGAAGCCCTCTTTATTTTGTGTCTACGGGCTACAGTAACCACTTGCCATAAGGTAAATTGTACCTTATTTTAATACGACGGCTGCACTAAAAGTATCGTGAATAGAATATTTCCACTGTTCCTGTCATATTAAATGTTTTTTAATTAAAAAGTCCTTGGTTTTAAAAATCGAATACCATTTATTTATTTAAAAAAAGATTCTCGGTCTTGTCACAAGGTTTTGTCAAACTTATTTAGTCGTTGAGAAAATGGAATTGACTCGAGAAAATTCAAGAGCGATGATTTATTATGACTTTCGAAGTGGTTTAACACAAAAACAGTGTGTTGACCGGATGATTTCTGCATTTGGTGATGAAGCCACATCCAAAACCACAATTTATCGCTGGTTTGCTGAATTTCAACGTGGACGTATCAAGCTCAGTGATCCCCGTCAAGGTCGTCCAAAAACTGCAGTCACCGAATAAAACGTTGATGCTGTGCGTAAGCTGATTGAGGAAGATCGACATGTGACATACCGCGAAATTCAGGCAACTTTAGACATTGGCATGAGTCAAACACAAATAATCTTGCATTTTTTTTTTTATAGGAGAGGGGGCAAACGAGCATGCGGCTCACCTGATGGTAAGTGACTACCGCCGCCCATGAACAACCGCAACACCAGGGGAATTGCAGATGCGTTGCCGGACTTTTAAAAAGGAGTAGGCTCTTTTCTTGAAGGTCCCTAAGTCGTATCGGTCCGGAAAAATCGCTGATGGTAATCGATTCCACAAGGAAGTCGTGCGAGGAAGAAAACATCTTCTAAATCGCACAGTGGTGGACCGCCAATCATCCAGATGATGTGGATGGTATCGGGAGTTCTGCCGCGATGTGCGTTCATGAAATTTGGCGGCTGGGATTAATCCGAACAACTCCTCAGAGCACTCCCCATGGTAGATGCGAAAGAAAATGCAAAGAGATGCAACATCTCTTCGCAGTGCCAATGAATCGAGCCGATCGGAAAGGGCTCGGTCGTCGACGATTCGAGCCGCTCTGCGCTGGATGCGTCAAGTGGAAGGAGCTGGCACTGGGGAGCCCCTGCCCAGAGATGGAAACAGTATTCCATGTGAGGCCGAACCTGCGCCTTGTAAAGTTGCAGGCGGTGTGCCAGCATGAAATACTGTCCCGCTCTGCTGAGCACGCCAAGCTTTTTAGAGGCCAATTTGGCCTTCTCTTCCAAGTGACCACGAAACTGCACGTCACTCGATATGTCGACTCCGAGGATACCGATACTGGCTGAGGCAAGAAGGGGAGTGCCTTGAAAATGAGGAGATACGACAAAGGGGTTCTTTTTGCAGGTGGCCGGAGGCCCAATTCCCCCCCCCCCCCCCCCCCCATCAACATGGTAGCGGAATTACACGAAGAACTACCCCAGGAGGGTACCAGCACCCCTGTAGAATCCCTCGCTGAGCATCCACGACCATGTTATTCCGATCCTGAGCGTGGGTGCTCAGGCTGCCCCGCGTATTCTGGGGGGGGGCAAAATTCCGCTCAAAAGCATTACTGCTAGGGGCAAACTGAGCAAGAACACCAAGGCGACCCCTGCCACGCTATCCGTGAATTTCTGCAACATCAGGGGACTTCACTCTAACCTAAACGCCGTCCACTACCATCTCGAGACGGCGAAGCCGGCCTTGCTCTTTCTGACCGAGACGCAGGTTTCCTCTCCGGCTGATATTTCGTATCTCTCCTACCCGGGGTACAAATTGGAGCATTCCTTTGTGCCTCGGGCTGGAGTTTGCGTGTATGTCAGAGAGGACATCTGTTCTCGACGCCTCGGCAGTCTTGAAGGTTCGGACCTGTCCATCCTTTGGCTACGCGTAGACAGCGACGACCATCCGCACGTCTACGGGTGCCTCTATAGGTCCCATAGCGGTAATGCCGAAACAGACCGACTCATCGACCACGTCCAAATGGCTACAGATTTCTTGCTACAACAGGTCCCATCCGCAGAGATCGTGATCCTTGGCGATTTTAACGCCCACCATGCCGAATGGCTCGGTTCACGACTAACCGATCATGCGGGGAGATCTGTTTATGACTTTGCCTTGGCATATGGTCTGACACAACTGGTTACTTCGCTTACGCGGATTCCAGATGTGGAGGATCATACACCTTCCCTGTTGGACCTTCTGCTGACCTCTCATCCGGACGGATATCAGGTTTCCGTCGATGCCCCTCTCGGCTCTTCGGACCATTGTCTGATCCGGAGTGTGGTGCCACTCACGCTCCCATCGCGGTTGCGTTCTGCAGGTTGCCGCCGTGTTTGGCATTACAGGTCGGCGGATTGGGACGGAATGCGGTCCTTCTTTGTATCCTACCCATGGGGGCGGGTTTGCTTCTCGCCGGATGATACCAGCGCTGTTGCTGACTCTGTCACTGATGTGGTGCTACAGGGAATGGAACTATTTATTCCATCATCTGTGGTACCCATCGGAGGCAGATCTCAGCCTTGGTTTGGTCGCTCCTGTAAGACTGCATTACGCAGTAAACAGGAGTGTTATCAAGCCTGGGCTGCGGCTTCGGAGATCGGGATGTAAATACCAGCACACTTAAAAAGAAGTATAACTTCGCCTCCAGGTCCTTCAAAAGAGTTATTGCCAAGGCAAAGTCAGAGCACATGGGCAGAATTGGCGAGAAACTAGTTCGCCTTCCTTCGGGAACCCGTGCATTCTGGTCTCTCGCCAAGGCTGTCCAAGGGAATTTCTGTAAGCCATCACTACCATCTCTGCACAGGGAGGATGACTCACTGGCCCATGACGCAAAAGACAAAGCCGACCTTTTAGGCTCCCTTTTTGCGTCCAACTCGACTCTTGATGACGGGGGGAAAACACCGCCGACCATCCCGCGGTGTGAGTGCTCCATGCCGGATGTGCTGTTCTCACAGCGCTCGGTTCGCAAAGCACTGCTCTCCCTGGACATCCAGAAGTCGAGTGGGCCTGACGGAATCCCCCCAATCCCCCCAGTGCTGAGGACGTGTGCTCCGGAGTTGGCACCGGTCCTAACGCGTCTTTTCCGGTACTCCTACTCCCAAGGCGTAGTTCCGAATTCATGGAAGACAGCTTTTGTCCACCCGATCCCTAAAAAAGGCGACCGCTCAGACCCGTCCAACTATAGGCCTATCGCGATCACCTCCTTGTTCTCCAAAATAATGGAATCCATTATTAACTGCCAGCTCATCCGGTACCTTGAGGATCACCAGCTGATTAGTGACCGCCAATACGGTTTTCGTCGGGGTCGATCAGCTGGTGATCTTCTGGTCTACCTGACCCATAGATGGGCGGAGGCAGTAGAGTCCAAGGGGGAGGCGTTGGCCGTTAGTCTGGACATTGCGAAGGCCTTCGATCGGGTTTGGCACAAAGCGCTTCTTTCGAAGATCCCTTCCTATGGGCTTCCCGAGAAATTGTGCAATTGGATCACCAGCTTCCTTGCAGATCGGAGCATCAAGGTCGTTGTAGACGGTGCATGCTCTGACTACAAGCTTATTAACGCTGGTGTTCCACAAGGCTGTGTGCTATCACCAACGCTGTTTCTTCTGCATATCAATGATATGTTGCTAACTGGTAACATTCATTGCTATGCGGATGACAGCACTGGTGATGCTCTATACACCGGCCGTGCCAATATTTCTCGGGAAAACGTCGCTGAGTACCGGAACAAACTTGTGTCTGAAGTCGAGTCTTTGCTGAACAAAGTCTCGGATTGGGGGCGACTAAATCTAGTCCAATTTAAACCTCAGAAGACACAAGTTTGCGCGTTTACCGCTAAAAAGAACCCCTTTGTCGTATCTCCTCAGTTTCAAGGCACTCCCCTTCTTGCCTCAGCCAGTATCGGTATCCTCGGAGTCGACATATCGAGTGACGTGCAGTTTCGTGGTCACTTGGAAGGGAAGGCCAAATTGGCCTCTAAAAAGCTTGGCGTGCTCAGCAAAGCGGGACAGTATTTCATGCCGGCACACCGCCTGCTACTTTACAAGGCGCAAGTTCGGCCTCACATGGAATACTGTTCCCATCTCTGGGCAGGGGCTCCCCAGTGCCAGCTCCTTCCACTTGACCGCATCCAACGCAGAGCGGCTCGAATTGTCGACGACCGAGCCCTTTCCGATCGGCTCGATTCATTGGCAATGCGAAGAGATGTTGCATCCCTTTGCATTTTCTTTCGCATCTACCATGGGGAGTGCTCTGAGGAATTGTTCGGATTAATCCCAGCCGCCAAATTTCACGAACGCACATCGCGGCAGAACTCCCGATACCATCCACACCATCTGGATGATTGGCGGTCCACCACTGTGCGATTTAGAAGATGTTTTCTTCCTCGCACGACCTCCTTGTGGAATCGATTACCATCAGCGATTTTTCCGGACCGATACGACTTAGGGACCTTCAAGAAAAGAGCGTACTCCTTTTTAAAAGGCCGGCAACGCATCTGCGATTCCCCTGGTGTTGCAGTTGTTCATGGGCGGCGGTAGTCACTTACCATCAGGTGAGCCGCATGCTCGTTTGCCCCCTCTCCTATAAAAAAAAATAAACGACGGAGATACGACAAAGGGGTTCTTTTTAGCGGTAAACGCGCAAACTTGTGTCTTCTGAGGATTAATCTGGACTAGATTTAGTCGCCCCCAATCCGAGACTTTGTCCAGCAAAGACTCGACTTCAGACACAAGTTTGTTCCGGTACTCGGCGACGTTTTCCCGAGAAATATTGGCCCGGCCGGTGTATAGAGCATCACCAGTGCTGTCATCCGCATAGCAATGAATGTTACCAGTTAGCAACATATCATTGATATGCAGAAGAAACAGCGTTGGTGATAGCACACAGCCTTGTGGAACACCAGCGTTAATAGGCTTGTAGTCAGAACATGCACCGTCTACAACGACCTTGATGCTTCGATCTGCAAGAAAGCTGGTGATCCAATTGCACAATTTCTCGGGAATCCCATAGGAAGGCAGCTTCGAAAGAAGCACTTTGTGCCAAACCCGATCGAAGGCCTTCGCAATGTCCAGACTAACGGCCAACGCCTCCCCCTTGGACTCTACTGCCTCCGCCCATCTATGGGTCAGGTAGACCAGAAGATCACCAGCTGATCGACACCGACGAAAACCGTATTGGCGGTCACTAATCAGCTGGTGATCCTCAAGGTACCGGATGAGCTGGCAGTTAATAATGGATTCCATTATTTTGGAGAACAAGGAGGTGATCGCGATAGGCCTATAGTTGGACGGGTCTGAGCGGTCGCCTTTTTTAGGGATCGGGTGGACAAAAGCTGTCTTCCATGAATTCGGAACTACGCCTTGGGAGTAGGAGTACCGGAAAAGACGCGTTAGGACCGGTGCCAAATCCGGAGCACACGTCCTCAGCACAATTGGGGGGATTCCGTCAGGCCCACTCGACTTCTGGATGTCCAGAGAGAGAAGTGCTTTGCGAACTGAGCGCTGTGAGAATAGCACATCCGGCATGGAGCACTCACACCGCGGGATGGTCGGCGGTATTTTCCCCCCCGTCATCAAGAGTCGAGTTGGACGCAAAAAGGGGGCCTAAAAGGTCGGCTTTGTCTTTTGCGTCTTGGGCCAGTGAGTCGTCCTCCCTGTGCAGAGATGGTAGTGATGGCTTACAGAAATTCCCTTGGACAGCCTTGGTGAGAGACCAGAATGCACGGGTTCCCGAAGGAAGGCGAACTAGTTTCTCGCCAATTCTGCCTATGTGCTCTGACTTTGCCTTGGCAATAACTCTTTTGAAGGACCTGGAGGCGAAGTTATACTTCTTTTTAAGTGTGCTGGTGTTTACATCCCGAGTCACCGAAGCCGCAGCCCAGGCTTGATAACACTCCTGCTTACTGCGCAATGCAGTCTTACAGGAGCGACCAAACCAAGGCTGAGATCTGCCTCCGATGGGTACCACAGATGATGGAATAAATAGTTCCATTCCCTGTAGCACCACATCAGTGACAGAGTCAGCAACAGCGCTGGAATCATCCGGCGAGAAGCAAACCCGCCCCCATGGGTAGGATGCAAAGAAAGACCGCATTCCGTCCCAATCCGCCGACCTGTAATGCCAAACACGGCGGCAACCTGCAGAACGCAACCGCGAAGGGAGCGTGAGTGGCACCATACTCCGGATCAGACAATGGTCCGAAGAGCCGAGAGGGGCATCGACGGAAACCTGATATCCGTCCGGATGAGAGGTCAGCAGAAGGTCCAACAGGGAAGGTGTATGATCCTCCACATCTGGAATCCGCGTAAGCGAAGTAACCAGTTGTGTCAGACCATATGCCAAAGCAAAGTCATAAACAGATCTCCCCGCATGATCGGTTAAACGTGGTGGGCGTTGTATGAACAATTAGGTGTAAAAAAGTTGTTTTCCCGATGAATACCGCATTCGCTCTGTGAAGAGCAAAAAGCGGCTCGCGTTACTTGGTGCGTCAGAACTCCCGAAAGATTCCACGCAGGATCCTTAAATGCTGTATACAACATCGTATCAGGTGACGAATCCTGGATATACGCGTACGAACCCGAAACAAAACACCAGTCACGAGTTTGGGTGTTCGAAAATGAGTTAAAGCCAACAAAAATTGTTCGTTCACGGAGTGTGAAGAAAACATAGAATTATTAGACCATCCGCCGTACAGCCCCGACCTAAGCCCTAATGATTTCTATACTTTCCCTAAAATAAAGAATAAATTGCGTGGACAGAGATTTTCATCACCTGAAGAAGCTGTGGACGCCTACAAAACGGCCATTTTGGAGACCCCAACTTCCGAATGGAATGGTTGCTTCAATGATTGGTTCCATCGTATGGAAAAATGTGTCAAATTTCGCGGAGAATACTTCGAAAAGCAATAAATACATTTTTAAATAGTAATGTTGTGTCACTTCCTTGATTCCCGAAATTTTCAGTGCCGCCCTCATAATATCAAAAAAGGGTATATCTTACCTGTTTCATGATTCTCATTTACTTCCAATTTGGAATTCTCATATTCGAAAATCTCTTCCTCAACTTTAACGGCATCAAGGCAAAAAATTTCATCCTTGCAATCATTTTCTATATCACACTCTACAGGCCAGATATCTATATGATAAATTGGTGTGAATTTAATCTCATCTCTAACCTTATGCGGTTTTGGTATTGACTGAAAGGAAATAATTTTTCAAATAAGAGAAAAAGTCACTATAGTGGTGGAGTAGGAGAACCCATACTACCCCCTGCCATCCCGCAGATGTCGTAAAAAGGGGCAGAGGGAAACTGAAACAGGAGATCAGGGGGCAGCATCTTCCTGACAACAACTTCAAATAATAATAAACACCGGACAAAAGTGAGGGTTCAGCGTAAACTTAAATAAGAATGTACATAGTTCATCTATCCCGAGAATCGAGTCTCAACAACTTTTGGATTCAGATTCACGAAAGCTGTAAATGGACAAAGATTTATCTTTGTTTATTGAGATTTGTTTGTATACAATAGGGTAATATATAAGTGTAAAGTTGTTTCAGTTTGATAATTAATTTTGTAAAAATAAGTACTATTGCTCTAACAAAAAAGTTGGATTGAAGGACAAACTTAACTTTGCACTAGAAACATTCGCCCATATGGCAATGGGAAGCAGCATAGAAAAGTGGATGCTGCAGTGACAATGTAAGAATATCCACTATCCTATATACCTATCCACGGGATGGGTGTCGTAAGAGGCAACAGAAGGAAACAGAAACAGGAGTTGAGGGGGCAGCATCTTCCTGATAATGACTCCCAACTAATATAAACTATGGTTGCCAACTTGCCAAGTGTGGCAAATTTGGCAAAATCCCTTCTATGAAACAATCTATGAGTGAGACCTATGTTCAGCAGTGGACTTTTATAGGTTTTAATGGATGGAATGGATAATACCATGGATCCTCCTGAAAGCAACTGCTCCAAAACCACATTTGAGTCTATAGCCTGTTGTTGTAATCGTCTGCAACGAATGAGTCTTGCATGACAGGTGAAACAGACAATTATGGGCCCCTCATTCTCATCCAACTGAAAATATAAAAAATCTTCACAAATATGGAATACTACTTATATATATAAATTTGTAATAAAATCTATTGGCTTTCACATTTTACTTTGTCAATATCTTTTTTTATAATACTGAAGTGACAAATAAACTTTCCATCTACTTGATGGTAAGTGACTAATGGGCACCAGGGGCACTTGCAACGAACTTCAAGCAATGGCTACACATGCAATGTTACCTCTGCGGACTAAGATGTAATGCATCACAGCCTGGCTCTCGATGTCTTTCAGATTGGGTGACATACTGCTGCTTGGAGCCAGAAAATGGTAAGGGGATGTTATCTAGGCAGAAAAAAACTCCTACGGGTTCAAGCCACCTACATCCATCAACTACATTACCTACATTAACTTCAAACTACTATCATCACTAAGAACATTACAAATACTTCTCTTATCACTCTCAGTAAACTGATAATGCTTGTGGTAGGAGGATATTGAAACAAAACACAGGGTGGTGGGTGGTACTACACATTCTGTGAAAGTGTAGTACCGTACACAGTACCGTACCGCTCTCTTTTGCAAAATAAATATAGCTACAATATCAGTCACATTACCCCATAGTAAAATTCCATAAGACATTACACTTGTGTACAATTATTTGTGTAAACTAAATAAATACTATGCAAAACATAGGTGACAGTGATAAAAAGGTATAAGTGAGCCTAATTACACGCAAATAAACAGTGTATGAGCTAAAACAATTTAGTGATCATAAAACTTTATTTCCATATAATGTTAAAACCAGTACATTTCAAATCTATATAATATATACCCGCCGTTTTCACATATAAAAAGATTGTACGAAAAACGCCATCTAGTGGAAAGTAGAGAAATTGCAAATTATAATATAAATAGCGATATCTAGTTTGGAACACAAGAACTAATAACAACGCATCATATCTGCTGTCTATACAACTTTTATCCACTACAAGAGGGTGCTGTCAATTATATTAAAAATGAACAGTGAGAAAAATAAATCTTGAGAAAAATAATAAAACATCTTTCTTGTGCACTAAGTATGTAAAAATTATTATGACTTAAACTGCACAAATGTTACGGAAAATAGTTTTACAACATTGTGCCAGCTGAAAGGAAACAAAATTGGAAATGTCAGGTGTGTCGTTACAAAATACCAAAAATTACGAATCCAAATACCCCTATAAAGACCTTACTTCAAAATAACCAAATTTAAATCAAGACTCGGTAAATATTTAAAACAAAACCCCTTCTACTCAGTAGAAGAGTATTTAAATATAAAATAACATTATTATATATTTTTATATTTTTTTATAGCTTTTAATTATATTTTATATACGTTAATAGTATATAAGCAGTGCCCTTGTCAAATTTGCAGTGCCTCAAAAGGGCGTCTAAGTTGTAAGCACATTTTTAATTTAAGACCAATTATGTACACTTGGATTACAAATAAATGATTTGATTTGATTTGTTATGGGATACTTCTAACCACTAACTTCTGGTACTATTCTGCCGATCAGTTGTTTCAACACTAGAATAAAGAACAAAAAAGCATAAAAAACTCCAGTCGACAAGTATCTTAATGCAATGGCAAGTCTGATACTGATATGAGGGCAACAGCATTCCGTAGTATAGTAACCTGTTTGGCTATGGAAGGTCCGCTAAAGTTTCAAAATCAGATGTCGACATTCGAGTAAAATTCACAAAAGATTTGTCAGACATTCGAAGATCACTTAAAATATCAATTCCTCTTCCTTCTCATCCTGCGTCCACCACTTTCTCTTTCGCTTACGCTTCACTCTCGAAATAAGCACTACGTACACAGCACTAATCGCCACAACCTGCTCGGGCGACATTTCTATAAGCACTGACTAGGTGACTAGTGTGACATATGTCTTGGGACATTCCACGTATTAGTTGAGAGACATGTTGCGCAACATGCCGCCCCTTGCGTACCCAAGTATATCCTACTAGGCTTTACTAAAATGATAATTCTGATTTTAGTGCGACCCAGGATACCAGGCTAATTGTTGTGTTTCAGGTTCTGGTTGTATTTGTACTATATTTAACGCTACACCTTAGAACATATATCGGGCACCATAATGTGTTTCTCCAGTGATAACAACAAATTACCGCAACTTCATTTAACAATAAATAAATATTAAAAAACTTACAAAACTGTTCGTCAATGTTTTATACAAATTTTGGAGGCCAGTCTCCTTTAGCGCAAACATGCGTATATTAACGCTTAAACAAATTCTACAAACTTCACCTTCACTAAAGGCCATTGTTGTTTTCTATAGCTTTATTAAAAATTAAAATTGATTATTGAATTCTCTTTTTCATCAACAAACCGGACCGGACTTTTCTTTTTTTTTTTGGAGTTTATGGCCTGGCATCTAGACCTTTAGGCCAAACCGGACTTTTCTCTTCCCTATATACACAGACTACTTAGTGGACACAAACTATATAGAAAGCACAAACTATATAGAAACACCGATAGAAAGTAGAAACACTACGCGTGTTAGTGGATACTACGCCTATATATAATTTGTACTCTGTGCTTTTCTCTTGTTATTTTTTTTTTTTGGAGTTTATGTTGTTGTTGTTGTTTTTATTTTTGGCTCGAGTGAGCAGGCAAAGGAACTAAGCCATACAGCCTTGTCTTTTTATTTTGAATATATAGAATTTTAGAGTGTGAAGGCCAGAACCAAGTCTTATTTTTCTTCTTTCCATCTCTTCAAAATCCATAAAGGCCGTAGTCAAGTCTTACTTTCTTTAATTCTTCATATTTTCAAAAACCCGTAAAGGCTAAAGCCAAGTCTTCTTTATATTATACTCTTTGTAAGTTTCAATCCATGTAGATTTGTCAATCCAATATTTTCAAAAACAGGGATATCATATTTCTTTTACAGTATTATGAATAAAATTGCAAAGTGCTAAATATGTCTTAGTATTCCTAAGAACATCTTGCAGGGAACGCGGGACGCTTTCTAAGTTTTCATAAACTTGTATAAGTTTTTCAATGAATGTTGCAGATGCTACTATTCTCATCCTGGAAAGATGAGCGTTCAGTCGATAGTGGCCAAATCTAAGTCTGCACATTATTGTATAAAATTTTCTGCTACGATATCTTCGCATATCGTTGCGAGAAAACCAAGGAATACCTAATTCTGAATTAATTGATGCATACCAACGACCTTTTCCTGCCTCTAAAACAGCATTCCATTGTATTTTCCATTCTTCTTTTAACTCTTGCTTTAAAATTGAATTTAAATCTGTATGTAGTATTGCAACGTCGGTTATCCTGTCAATATCAGCTGTAACTATACTTTTAGCTAAATGGTCTGCTCTTTCATTTCCTTGAACCCCAATATATGACGGAGTCCATAAAAATTTTACTTCCAAATTATTTTCTTTCAATTTCCACCACAAACTTTTGATTTCATATATGATGAAAGTCGTTTTAGCATCTAAAGCTCTTGCCTTCAGTGCATTCAAGACACTCATGCTATCAGAGATCAGTGACCATTTATTAGATACATGTGGGTGTTCTTCTATATATTTAAGAGCGATTAAGACAGCATAACATTCTGCAGTGTATATGCTCGCTAATGCAGGAATGAAAAGGCCACGTCGAGTTTTCAGATGAGGTATGTAAAATGCACAGGCTACTTTATTTTCAACTTTTGAACCATCTGTGTAAATTTGTCGATATTCATCATATGTAGGTATAAGTTCATAAACCTCTTCATTTCTTTTCAATTTTTCATCAATATATAAAAATGTCATCACTCAAACGTCTCACGTTCCAGCAACCGCTTGATACAGACTAAGTGAGTTGGAGAGCGCGCGCTCTAACTCATGTTACAAACAATCGAGTTGAGGCGTCTCCTCTAGTACGTAGTACAGTATAACTCAATGGATAAAAGTTAAAATTTACAATAATGGTGTGGGGGGGGGGACTTAAAAATCTTAAATCAAACTTATAATCATTCTATTCTATTCAGTTTTGGCGGGAACTAGACTAGCGGTCTAGGAGCTGCAGAGAACTATTTTAGAATGTCTTGACAGATTTTACGAGGAACTAGACCATCGCTACAGAGCAATGGATGATATTGTCGTAACATTTAGTGTTGTTTAACCTTACATTCTGCTAACGTCACCAGATGAAGATCTTCGTGTAAAAGAAGCGGTTCAATGTAATTCATTGGAGCTTTTCTCGTCAAATTGGGCTATTCTGAATCTGTTCCAAGTGTAACGCTGCGTCTAAGATTTTTTTTACTATTAAGTTTCATGTGAAGGTAGCTTTTCAAAATTCAAGTTAATAAAATCTAACTTAAGGTCCACAATGAGCCAAGCGGGACTAACCAATCATTTCATTTTATCTATCAAAAATGACAAAAAGTAAATTTTGATAATATATTAGAATATTTTAGCAAAATAAAGTCCCGTTAGCATGTATAGCATTTTTTGTTTCATTTTGGGGAGTGCTTTATTTTATTTATTAAGGAACAGCAAACAGCAACAAAATACAGTAATATCTAAAATACGATAACATAATGTATTCACAATGATGTAGCCCACAACACTATCCCCATATTACTTACAATGTTAAATTAAATTGTCGTGTTTGATAGAAAACCGCCCTGGGTGCAAACCCACGCTACGCCGGCACTAGTTACCGTAAGGTTTGATATTGTAGCGAAGCAATCAAAATATTAAACGGGGTTTAATTATAACATTATGCAGCACTTTCATATTGAAAAAAAAATACGCATTTCGTTTTCCGTAATGCTGTATATACTATTAATATCCTCAAAATATTGTATCATGGACACTCTATTAGAAAGAAATGGAACGCTTAACTCGGTGCCTTTCATTCATTTCAAAGTCACTGATTTAGGAACGTTTCTCTAGTATGAAGTGCGCACTCTCTATATTTTACAATCTTCTTGTGCGAATCACATTATTTATTATTTATTTATAACTGGTTTTACGGCTTTGGGTTCTAGCCCTTTCTGAGCCTGAATTTACAATCCTTCATAGTGGACTGCTTCACAATATGTTGATGGGTCACATTATGTAGTCCTTAGGAGATTTTGACGCCAACTTGAGCCAGCAGACAGCTGATAGTTGGCGATGATATCTCAAAGCGCCTAAGCAACCAGACATCTTATCTTGAGAATCAGATCACCATCAGATCACTTGTTTCACCGTTTCCACTAATAGTTCACATGCGCAGACACTTAATACACAAAATCGCACCTCTTTAACATATCAAAATCCACTTCAAACCATTATTTAAACGATAATTCGGGAGCAGCAAACCACTGCCGTTCAAGTTCCCGCCAAAACTCATACGAATCACAAACTAACATGGAGTATAGAGTATCACTTATTCATGTACAGAGATGGTCCTTACATCTCTGTACATAAATAAGTGTCCGTAAAAACGCATCCAATAAGAGTGGCGCTGCGGTAGCATAGGGTAAATTGAAAAAAGCGCCAAAAGTAATTAGAATAAAATTGAGAAATAAACAAGGACCTACCAATCCGCTTGGTTTTGTACTACGTAAATAGTTGAGATTTTGTATACTGGCATTTTACTAACTACTAAGTCATGAAATTTTTTAAATATTTGAGTTCAGCTGACTTTACTACGTCTACAACTGCTATATTCATATTGTAGTTTTTCAGACGCCAGCGCTATTATGGTAGGTTTTTTTGTAGTTTTTCGGTTTTGGGACCTCTATTTTTAGTATACAATTGGACACTTTTTCAACTTTCTCCCATCGATCACTAATAAAAAGCTAGATGCACAATCCCATACAAAAGTTCTCTAAAAACTGTCGCCAAATGTTTTGACGTAATTCTAGTTGATATAAATATACATTAATGTAAATTCAACCTTAAATGCATTGTCTAAAGTTGTATTAACAAAGCTACGTACAAAAAGCAATAAAATCTTACGACCGAGACTCGTCGCTTGAACAAGGAGAGTGGAGTCGAACTGCACAATATTTTTTGTTACTGTAATTTTAATTTTATTTATTTTATGTTAAACTTGTTTTAAATAATTGGTCTACTTAATAAAGCATATTCTATTCTCTTCTTTATTATTCTATTCTATGGTGTATATGTGTAATGGTTATATTATTACGTGAATGTAAATATGCTTTTGGATAGAGCACCACATTCATTTAGTAATTGAAACAGTCATAATTATGTATTTATTCTTTATCTTGTGTGAAAAATTTAAAGGTATTGCTTGACAAACAACTTAAATCTAAATATAATAGTTACTAAATATAAAAAATAAGTACAGAAAATTCTTGCAAAATCTAAGAATATTATTGTCCAAATTTTTGACGTAATATCTGAATAATTATAATGATTTCTTATATTTACGCGTTCACTACACATTTAAATAAAACTAGTTTTACGGATTTTATCGTGTATATTAACTCAATTTATATTCCTGACGTTTCGAGTATTATTAGTATTTATAGAAACAGTAGAGAACTCACATTAAACAAAAAAAAATCATACTTTAATAATAAAAAAAAACAATAGCGTCTCCACAAATGGAACAGAATCAACGTATATACCTCGAACAATGACGACTTATTTTATTAAGTCCCCCCCCCCCACACCATTATTGTAAATTTTAACTTTTATCCATTGAGTTATACTGTACTACGTACTAGAGGAGACGCCTCAACTCGATTGTTTGTAACATGAGTTAGAGCGCGCGCTCTCCAACTCACTTAGTCTGTGTCAAGCGGTTGCTGGAACGTGAGACGTTTGATTGATGAAATTTTTAAAATTATTTATGCCTTCATAAGCATTGAAATACTGTTCAAACAACTCGAGAAACATAAGTAAAGGCAAGGAGTGACGTTTCACCAGTAAGTTCAACATATTAGTATCTTTAAAACACGCTTAATTTAATTATATTTTATCAACTGCAACGAAAAAACATTTTTATACGCAGACTTGACACTATCGACGCATAATGTTAAGTAAATATGACCAGTAAAATATTTATATATAATCACGGTAGGAAATGTTAATGTATTAAAATAAATATTTTCTCGGCCTTGTCATGAAACAAAAGAATAATGGATCAAATTTGTTCAGAAGAATTGCAGCGAAGAAACGTGGTTACCGTCAGATTATTCAAGTATATGTTCCATGCATTTAAAAGATAACGACAAATACACTATAAAAACAGGAAGAGTGTATTTAAAGAAATCTGCAATACCATCATCATCATCATTATTACAGCCCTTCACAAGTCCACTGCTGAACATAGGCCTCCCCAAAGAATGCCTCAAAGCACGGTCCCGAGCCACGTGCATCCATTCACTTCTTATATGTCTTACCAGGTCGTCAGTCCATCTAGTGGGGGGATGCCCTACACTTCGCCTGCCGGTACAAGGCTGACAGTCGAGAACCTTTCTTCCCCATCGGTTGTCGATTCTTTGAGCTATATGGCCGGCCCATTGCCACTTCACCATACTAATTCTTTGGGCTATGTCGGTTACTCTGGTTCTACTGCGGATATATGGTAATCTAATTATATTATTTATATATATGAACGATTTTTTGTAATGTTCAGTATATTTACGAGACTTAAGAGAGGCGGCGCGCGGGTCATACTAGTATGTGGCGGTTTTTTAATACTGTAACACTAGAATTTTTACAGGCTTCCCAAATAACTAGTATCTTTTTTTCAGCCAACAAAATGTAATGAACAGAAAGTAGGCAATCAGGACCGTTGTCTGAATCAGTAAGCAGTTCAAATTCAATGTTTGATAGTCCGAGAAAAATTGTACTTTTAAATATAGTTCTACGGGATTATACATAATTCTATGCCATTATAAAAATAATAAATTACAACACGTTGTAATATTGTGTTTTTTATTTTATGTTATTTGGGCGTCGTCGGCCATTTGAAATTGTCGGACGACGCCTACCAGACTGCTCGGGACCTCCTCGCAGGAAGATACGCCAACGTCCGGCGAATTGCGGACGAATACGTTAGGCAGCTTCTAAGCCTCCCGCTGCTTAGGAACCGGGCCAGACTACGTCCAGACCTCGTGAATCCAGTCTTGGTGGCCTGTAATGCGTTGAGGCGGCTGGATTTACCGGTGGACGAATGGTCCTTTTTGTTGCTCCACATCGTGCTGTCCCGCCTGCCTCTCGACCTTCGGATACATTTTGAGGAGAGGTACGGCGGGGAAGGCGCCTCCTATATTTCGCACTTCAGGGATCTGCTGCGGTTCTTGGAGGAGCAGTGTCGGCAGATTGAGAACGCGGCGGGCACCTTCGACGACTTAAGAGTCGTGCCCAGTGAGAGGCGGAATCCGCCAGGCAAGTCGTCGTCAACCCCCCTAAGGCCGATCGGAGCTCCCGCGAGAGGCGCCCCCCTGTTCCTATTGTCGAGCATCCGATCACCAGGTGACGTCGTGCCCGAAGTTATTAAGTAAGCCGGTTCCGGCGAGGCGAACTATCGCCAAGAAGCGTCGCTGGTGCTACTCGTGTTTGGAAAGGCACCTCCAGCGAGACTGCCCGCACCAGCGGCCCTGTCCGCATTGCCAGGGCAATCAGCACGCAGTTTTGAGCCTGGGTGCGAACCGAACTGGGAAGACTCGCCACCAGAGCCGTTCCCTTGGAACCTGTAAGTGCCCTCAGCTTTGAAGCCTTTGTGGCCATGCTGGGGCGCTTCGTATCGCGTCGCGGTTTGCCGGACCTGGTCCGGTCTGATTGCGGAACGAATTGTGGGGGCACGGACAGATATTTGAAGGAGGTCGTCGGACTTCTGTCCAGTAACAGGACTTATTTAGGTGCTGCGATGTCCAGGAAGGCTTGCCCACATTGGGGCGATATTTTGAGGCGGTGGTTACGGTTGTAAGATCTGATGGGGTGCCTAGGGTGGCCGAGGTTTTGGTTGGAGATTCGGTCTTGCAAAGTGCCGTCGCGACCCTGTCCCGTTTGCCAATTTACTCGCGGACATAAGTCCTTATGTCCGGTTTTTGGTTTTGATGGCCTAGAATTTGAGTACTTGTGCGCGTCTAATTTACTATTGAATATTTGGGTTTCGTGTAGACCGCCTCGAATTGGTATGTCTAATTTGTACGTTTCGTGACAAGAGGCTTGGTGATTAAAGTAACTTCGTTTGCAAGTAATTTACGTCAATTTGTATAGTGATTGCATCTTGAAGTGCATTTCGCAATATTTAATTTGCTTGTGTGACGCGGTCTCGTGTGCGCACGCCGAGTCGAAAGATGGCCTGAAATTTGACGCTCGCATTCCATTTCGAAGGCGTGGCCCGGTTAATTGTTTTTGGAAGTTAATGTTGATTTTTAACGTCACGTTAAGTGCCCTTTTGTGTGTTGAATATTTTCGATCGTTTTACGTGTCAACGAGGCGGATTTTGAGTTCTGATTGCGGGCGTGGTATTTAATATCGTACAAAGGAATTTTAGCTTGTTGTGTGGAACGCTGAACTTTGAGACTCGAGAAGAGGCCGCGTTCGTTCCCGTGTTTGTAATTTTGTGCTAAATGAACCCGGAACATTGAATATTGAACTTTGAACGACTGTTCGTTACTTGTGTCGTGTGTCACGTGTTTGATTACGATGAACGTTGATTGGTTGACTCCTCCTCTGACTCCTCGAAACCATTTTCTTGCATAACCTCCGTATGCTGCTGTGTCTGTAGCTCTTGTATCTCCTCAGTCGTCAGTCCCTGGGTGTGCTCCTCGACGAGCTCGTTCACGTCTCTCTCTTCCACCTCTAGACCCATGGATTTCCCCAGAGACACAAACTCCCTCCTCTACTGACATCCGCGTAGCGCGCGGTCGCGTGCTACCGACCTGCTAAACCGAAACTCGGTATCTCGAATTTCAGTCGTAACTCAAAGCAAAAAGTCACTCGCTCGCCGGCACTTATCTCGAAAAACTCGTATGTTGGGGCACTCCTATGTCGAGGTACCACTGTATATGATGTAGGTGGCTAAGGACCGTGTTTTGTGATTTTTATTGATGAGGCAGGAGGCCTATGTTTAGTCTGTATTGATGATGATGATGATGATTAATTGTTTATTTAATGTTATAGGCCGTGCTGAATAAAATCGTCGCTATAATAATAGTGTACTGTAATATATCAGTATATTAATAAAAGTATTAGAATAATAATAATAATAATATTTCTTTTCTTTTAATCAGTCCAGTTTAAGTATTTTATGTATTCATGACTAAATTATGTATTTAGTCTTAAAAATTGTATGTTAATAAAAACAGAGAACCCATCACCTCATTTCGTCCCATGGGTGTTACGTTATAAGAGATATGTCAAAAAATCTCATGAGTTCTGTTTAGTCGGCGGTATAACCATCTCGTTTACGCTAGGCGTAAAATCCAAATCGACGATGGACAAGCTGCGTCAAAGGTGTTCACGTCTAGAACTATGATTGTCAAGACGCCTGCCAAGCATGACAGGCTCAAGTCCAGCAGTAAACTTTAATAGACCAATAAAGAAGGAAAAAGTCACAAAAAGCTTGCTGTGCTCTGAAAAATAAAAGTGTTTATTAATGGATTAATTAGCTTTTTGTTTTTCAGAAAAAGTCATTCTTCCAAGAGAATATGCAGAAACTGCCGAAATTCTCCTCTTTTTTGACAAGGTATTCGATTCTGTTAATGGCAGCTACAATCAAAGAGAATATAATCACTAGCTACAATAAAGAAAAAACTATATGTAAAGCCTCTTCTCTGACCAGCAAGGTCAAACTCAGAACACTTGGAAAGAAGCAAAAGCTATATTAAATAACATGAAATTTATAAATAAAATGTTAAACAATCATGAGTGTATCAACAATAAAAAAATGGGTATGGACACTAATTAGTGAACAAATTCTTTTACAAAATTATTGGAAACTAAGTAAGTATTACTTCTGTTTGGATGCGCACCTCAACCAAGACCCTATTGAAAACTTTTTTGGAACCATTAGAAGCTATGGGTGCCGCAATGTTAATCGAACAGCAGAACATTTTCATAGTGCCTACACTATACTTTTAATCTATACATATAATAAATCTGTAGAAAAGTCGTGTCTGTAATTCTAATATATTCTTGAATAAATAAGTCCAGGGGACTAAATAAAGGGTTTTGAAGCTAAATTAGTGGTTTTTAGAATTTTTGTCTGTCTGTCTGTGTATTCCGGATTCACGCAAAAACTACTGATCCGATTAACATGAAATTTTGTATATAGGTAGTGAGTAACCCGGGGCAACTTATAGGGTACTTTTTATCCGATTAGGAACTTCAAAAAAGGAAGGTTCTGTATTCTATTTCCTTTAGATGTTAATTTAGCTATTATATCTTAGTTATAGGCGAGATGACGGGTGTTTTTCAAATAAAAACCATATTTGTAAATAAAGTTTAACATATAGTTATAAGCTTGGTAAAATAATTTAAAACTACACCGATTTGGTATTCAAAACAGCGCCATCTATCATCAAATGGAAAAAGAAGTATATTTTGCTTTCAGTTACTAATAAATGAAATAATATAAATAACTTACATTTATATGGTTAAAAGATTAGATTTTTAAAATTATTAAAAAACTCTACGTTTAGTTTTTTAGTATTTTTGTTATTTTATTTTAAAAGTGTAATTTCAATAGATAATGGTGACGTATATCAAAAATATGAAAATTGATAAGGTATCTATTTCAATTACTAATATATATGTAAAATGATTAAAACCGGTCTGTCTGCAATTGTTGCAAAATTTTTATTATGATTATAGTTTTATTAAACAGATTTTTATGTATGTCATGGCCAGATCGTAGAATTGATCATATATCATAAAGTAGTCTATTATTTCGTGAAATGGTGTGGTCATTTCATGATATTTAACACTATTTCTTGACACTATAGCTTGACTAAATCAATGAATAGAAATCGTTTGAAGATATTAATAACTAAACACAAATCAACACAAAACGAATATGACGATATCATTAATCGTTTTTCACCGCTACCGGCGCTGATAGCGCATTTTTAACAGAAATTTTAAGAGAATTGACATCACTTTATTCCTTGTTGATATAATAAATAAATGTTCGCTTCTATTGCTGATATTACTAGATGGTATAGTTTTGGCCACCTACTTACTTCTAAATAAACTAAAATGGGAAGTCATTGATAAAATGAAATAATACAATGCTACTGAATAAACGATGTAAATAATTGAAACATTTACATTACATTCATCCTGCGTTGGAATCAGCGCAGCGAACACTTTTTTGGCCAAAAACTCTGCGGCCTGTGCCCAGTAGTAACATGTATGTAAGCTGCTGCTTTTTTACTTTTCATGGGACAATATATGCAGTTTTTATTTCATTCGTGTTTTAGGGCATGTTACTTTTTGTTTTCACTCTGCCGTAAATATTAAGGCTTGCAAAGATGAGTAGAACTCATTATCGTCAGCCTATTTTTTTTCATATGTCACCTCTTACGACGGGACGATATGAGGTGGTGGATTTTATTTCACCGCCACAACAGGGCGAACATTTTTCTACTCCTGTTCATGGGTGTAGTGCTCCTCATGTTCACTGTGAATAAAATGTATATAAGGAATAAAACTAATTTTAAGGAATTTATTGCGTTTAATTTTAACCTTTCGAATTCCCGATGTTTTGGGCACTTTACAGCAACCATGGTTACGGGAGGGACTGGAGAACTGAGGTGTTTGACGACCTGATGTCATCGTTAAAATAGAAATGAATAAATGCAGTAGTAGTTTGAATTTTTTTTTTTATAGAAGAGGGGGGGCAAACGAGCATGCGGCTCACCTGATGGTAAGTGACTACCGCCGCCCATGAACAACCGCAACACCAGGGGAATTGCAGATGCGTTGCCGGCCTTTTAGAAAGGTGTAAGCTCTTTTCTTGAAGGTTCCTAAGTCGTATCGGTCCGGAAAATTCGCTGGTGGTAATTGATTCCACAAGGAAGTTGTGCGAGGGAGAAAACTTCTTCTAAATCGCACAGTGGTGGACCGCCAATTATCCAGATGGTATGGATGGAAACGCGAGTTTTGTCGCGATGTGCGATGGTGAAACTGAGCGGCTGGAATTAGTCCGAACAATTCCTCAGAGCACTCCCCGTGATAGATGCGATAAAATACGCAAAGAGATGCAACATCTCTACGCAGTGCCAGTGTATCGAGCCGATCAGAAAGAACTCGGTCGTCGACGATTCGAACCGCTCTGCGCTGGATGCGGTCAAGTGGAAGGAGCTGGCACTGGGGTGCCCCGGCCCAGAGAGGAGAACAGTATTCCATGTGGGGCCGAACTTGCGCTTTGTAAAGTTGCAAGCGATGTGCCGACATGAAATACTGTCTCGCTCTGCTGAGCACGCCAAGCTTTTTAGAGGCCAATTTGGCCTTCCCTTCCAAGTGACCACGAAACTGCACACTATTCGATATGTCGACGCCAAGGATTCCGATACTAGCTGAGGCAGCAAGGGGAGTGCCTTGAAACTGAGGAGATACGACAAAGGGGTTCTTTTTAGCGGTAAACGCGCAAACTTGTGTCTTCTGGGGATTGAACTGGACTAGATTTAGTCGGCCCCAATCCGAGACTTTGTTAAGCAAAGACTCGACTTCAGACACAAGTTTGTCCCGGTACTCAGCGACGTTTTCCCGAGAAATATTGGCACGGCTGGTATATAAGGCATCACCAGTGCTGTCGTCTGCATAGCAATGAATGCTACCAGTTAGCAACATATCATTGATATGCAGGAGAAACAGCGTTGGTGATAGCACGCAGCCTTGTGGAACACCAGCGTTGATAGGCTTGAAATCAGAGCATGCACCGTCTACTACGACCTTGATGCTCCGATCAGCAAGGAAACTGGTGATCCATTTGCACAATTTCTCGGGAAGCCCATAGGAAGGAAGCTTCGAAAGAAGCGCTTTGTGCCAGACCCGATCGAAGGCCTTCGCTATGTCCAAACTAACGGCCAATGCCTCCCCCTTGGACTCTACTGCCTCCGCCCATCTATGAGTCAGATAGACTAGAAGATCACCAGCTGATCGACCTCGACGAAAACCATACTGGCGGTCACTAATCAGCTGGTGATCCTCAAGGTACCTCATGAGCTGGCAGTTTATAATGGACTCCATTATTTTGGAGAACAAGGAGGTGATGGCAATAGGCCTGTAGTTGGACGGGTCTGAGCGGTCACCTTTTTTAGGGATCGGGTGGACCAAAGCTGTCTTCCATGAATTCGGGACTACGCCTTGGGAGTAGGAGTACCGGAAAAGACGCGTTAAAACCGGTGCCAACTCCGGAGCACACGTCTTCAGCACAATGGGAGGGATTCCATCGGGCCCACTCGACTTGCTGACGTCCAGGGAGAAGAGTGCTTTGCGAACCGAGCGCTGTGTAAACCGCACATCCGGCATGGAGCACTCACATCGCGGGATGGTCGGCGGTGTGTTCCCCCCGTCATCTAGAGTCGAGTTGGACGCAAAAAGAGAGCTCAACAGATCGGCTTTCTCCTTTGCGGTATGGGCCAGTGAATCGTCCTCTCTGTGCAGAGATGGCTGACAGAAGTTCCCTTGGACAGCCTTGGCGAGAGACCAGAATGCACGGGTTCCCGAAGGAAGGCGAACTAGCTTCTCGCCAATTCTGCCGATGTGCTCAGACTTTGCCTTGGCAATGACGCTTTTGAAGGACCTGGAGGCGGAATTATACTTCTTTTTAATTGCGCTGGTGTTTACATCCCGAGACGTTAATGCGTCAGCCCAGGCCCGGTAGCACTCCTGCTTATAGCGTGATGCTATTTTACAGGAGCGACCAAACCATGGCTAGGATCTGCCTCCGATGGGCACCACAGAGGATGGAATAAAAAGTTCCATACCCTGAAGTACCACATCAGCAACAAAATCGGCAACAACGCTGGGATCTTCCGGCGAGAAGCAAACCCGCCCCCAAGGGTAGGATGCAAAAAAAGACCGCATCCCGTCCCAATCAGCTGACCTATAGTGCCAAACACGGCGGCGAGCTGCAGATCGCAACTGCGATTGGAGCGTGAGTGGCACCGTACTCCGGATCAGACAGTGGTCCGAAGAGCCCAGAGGGGCATCGACGGAGACCTGATATCCGTCCGGATGAGAGGTCAGCAGAAGGTCCACCAGGGAAGGTACATGGTCTTCCACATCTGGGATCCGCGTAGGCGAAGTAACCAGTTGTGTTAGACCATATGCCAAAGCAAAGTCATAGACAGATCTACCCGCATGATCGGTTAAACGAGAACCAAGCCATTTAGCGTGATGGGCGTTAAAATCACCGAGTATCACGATCTCTGCGGATGGGACCTGTTGTAGCACGGAGTCTGCAGCCATTTGAACGTGGTCGATGAGTCGGTCTGTGTCGGCATTACCGCTATGGGACCTATAGAGGCACCCGTAGACGCGGGGATGGTCGTCGCTGTCTACGCGCAGCCATAGGATGGACAGGTCCGTACCTTCAAGACTGCCGAGGCGTCGAAAACAGATGTCCTCTCTGACGTATACGCAAACTCCAGCCCGGGGCACAAAGGAGTGTTGCAATTTGTACCCCGGGTAGGAGAGATATGAAGTATCAGCCGGAGAGGACACCTGAGTCTCGGTTAAAAAGAGCAAGGCCGGCTTCGCCGTCTCTAGATGGTAATGGACAGCGTTAAGGTTGGAATGAAGTCCCCTGATGTTGCAAAAATTCACGGATAGCGTGACAGGGGTCGCCTTGGTTGTATTGCTCCGCTTGCCCCGAGCAGCATTAGTCGCGAGCGGAATTTTGCCCCCCCCCCCCAGAATACGCGGGGCAGCCTGAGCACCCACGCTCAGGAGTGAAGTAGTTTGGTTGTGGATGCTCAGCGAGGGATTCTCCAGGGGTGCTGGTACCCTCCTGGGGTAGTCTTTTATTTAATTCCACTACCATGTTGATGGGGGGGGGGGGGATTGGGCCTCCGGCCAACTGCACTCACCAAGCGCAACGCAGAGGTAAACCTCTACTTCACGCTGGTATTCTGTGAGGTCGTGGTACCACCCCGGTTCGAGCTGGCCCATCCGTGCGACAGCAAAAGCTACCGCTTAGCTCTACCACTGTTAAACTGTTTATTAATTATGGGGTCCTTAGCTGATGGTAGCACGCAACCATATTCCCTATTAAAATTAGGATATTTTTAATTTCAATAGCCTCGCGAATCATCATTAGTAGGATTCGGTGTTCTATTGCAAGGATTTGTTGTCTATCAGATCCGATATAATGGTTGGGACGATCCTAAACATGTTGACATACTTTAGACTTCCCGGAGCTTCGGTGCTTCACATCAACGATATGTTCTTGTACTCGGAACTTTCATCCAAGATGCGTAAAAAACCCGTAACATTAGTTTTAATCCATGTGCAGTATTCATTATTATAGAACTGTATTTATGATGTTTTCAAGTCTACTCCAAGTAAAAAAAATCTACATCTATTTTATCGTGCCAATCAATATTAAATAGGACCAATGATATGAATGTCTCAAATAAATAATATATTACTTTGTTAAAACTAAATTAAAGTTAATTAGTTAGTTACTTTAAAAAACTATGAATAATTTGTAGAGTAAAATGTAAATAATAATAATACATTTTGATTTCAAGACTATTTACCTTTCTTATACATACATCGGAATTGGAAGACACGCCCGATATAAAAAATAGTAGGCGTTTCTAGACATATGTATATATTCACGTGATTCTGTAGCATTTTACCAATCATATACGTCTAGTATTTTAGAATGAAAAAAAATCTTTGACAGACATAGAGACATAGACATCGAGGTGACTAAAAGTGATCGAATTTTTCTAAATTTGGCACGGAACAGCATTTAATGATGTTCCTAAATTCAAGCACACACGAGCGAAGCCGCGGGTAAAAAGCTAGTTAACAATATGTCCAGTGTCCATGCCTCGGGAGCTAATTGTGAAAAAGATTATTGTAAGGCTTTAGAATCTGTTATCATCACAGATAACTGTAAAGCTGCTGCAACCTGTGACCTTGAAACAATCCCGGATGTAGATATAATTGATATTAAAGAGAACACTGCTCCATATATAAAGGGGGCATTAGATTATGTTAGTGGATACTTTGCTAGATGTGCTAAAAAATGTTTTTAAAATTGTAGTGAATATACTGCTAAAATAATCGCCTTACAAGAAATTGAAATCATTAACTTTTGGTGCCATGGATATGAAACGATTCGAGTAGTTTTACTATATAGTTATACTATCGGTAGATGTAGATAGTGTAAAGTGGGCGGGGCTTTGCATCCCCTCACCCCGCAAATTGTCACGCGTTGTTACATAGGGAAATTTAATTAGAACGTATCCTCTTTGTATTTGATTCATGTTGGAATAGCTTCATCAAAGAGATTTAAAATATATATATACTATAGAGCGGGCATTGGGAAAATTTATATACAAAAACTTTAAGCTCGTCCGTGTGTGACGCCCTCTAGCTAAAAATAGCAAAACTACGCTATTATTTGCTAAGACAACATTTTAGCTATTCCCCAGTAGGTGACGCTTAAAATATAAGATCGTTTTAGGAATGTTACCCTTTCGATACCAAAGTATCGATAATGTTGTTGAAGTTTGAAATGCTTTAAAATATAATAATAGGGAATAAAATGATTGTTTCATTGTATAAATCTATTTATCATGACTTCCATCACACGAAAAAAATCACTTTAACTTTTTATGCCTCTTTAGTGACATGAAATAAAATATTAATTTCCAATAACTAAGAAGCAATTCAAACAGCAGTCACTTTGGTTGCCGCCTTGGTGGCATCTTGGATGACGTCACTCGGTCCATTAGAAGTAGAAGAACAATAGGGTAATATATAAGTGTAAAGTTGTTTCAGTTTGATAATTAATTTTGTAAAAATAAGTACTATTGCTCTAACAAAAAAGTTGGATTGAAGGACAAACTTAACTTTGCACTAGAAACATTCGCCCATATGGCAATGGGAAGCAGCATAGAAAAGTGGATGCTGCAGTGACAATGTAAGAATATCCACTATCCTATATACCTATCCACGGGATGGGTGTCGTAAGAGGCAACAGAAGGAAACAGAAACAGGAGTTGAGGGGGCAGCATCTTCCTGATAATGACTCCCAACTAATATAAACTATGGTTGCCAACTTGCCAAGTGTGGCAAATTTGGCAAAATCCCTTCTATGAAACAATCTATGAGTGAGACCTATGTTCAGCAGTGGACTTTTATAGGTTTTAATGGATGGAATGGATAATACCATGGATCCTCCTGAAAGCAACTGCTCCAAAACCACATTTGAGTCTATAGCCTGTTGTTGTAATCGTCTGCAACGAATGAGTCTTGCATGACAGGTGAAACAGACAATTATGGGCCCCTCATTCTCATCCAACTGAAAATATAAAAAATCTTCACAAATATGGAATACTACTTATATATATAAATTTGTAATAAAATCTATTGGCTTTCACATTTTACTTTGTCAATATCATTTTTTATAATACTGAAGTGACAAATAAACTTTCCATCTACTTGATGGTAAGTGACTAATGGGCACCAGGGGCACTTGCAACGAACTTCAAGCAATGGCTACACATGCAATGTTACCTCTGCGGACTAAGATGTAATGCATCACAGCCTGGCTCTCGATGTCTTTCAGATTGGGTGACATACTGCTGCTTGGAGCCAGAAAATGGTAAGGGGATGTTATCTAGGCAGAAAAAAACTCCTACGGGTCCAAGCCACCTACATCCATCAACTACATTACCTACATTAACTTCAAACTACTATCATCACTAAGAACATTACAAATACTTCTCTTATCACTCTCAGTAAACTGATAATGCTTGTGGTAGGAGGATATTGAAACAAAACACAGGGTGGTGGGTGGTACTACACATTCTGTGAAAGTGTAGTACCGTACACAGTACCGTACCGCTCTCTTTTGCAAAATAAATATAGCTACAATATCAGTCACATTACCCCATAGTAAAATTCCATAAGACATTACACTTGTGTACAATTATTTGTGTAAACTAAATAAATACTATGCAAAACATAGGTGACAGTGATAAAAAGATATAAGTGAGCCTAATTACACGCAAATAAACAGTGTATGAGCTAAAACAATTTAGTGATCATAAAACTTTATTTCCATATAATGTTAAAACCAGTACATTTCAAATCTATATAATATATACCCGCCGTTTTCACATATAAAAAGATTGTACGAAAAACGCCATCTAGTGGAAAGTAGAGAAATTGCAAATTATAATATAAATAGCGATATCTAGTTTGGAACACAAGAACTAATAACAACGCATCATATCTGCTGTCTATACAACTTTTATCCACTACAAGAGGGTGCTGTCAATTATATTAAAAATGAACAGTGAGAAAAATAAATCTTGAGAAAAATAATAAAACATCTTTCTTGTGCACTAAGTATGTAAAAATTATTATGACTTAAACTGCACAAATGTTACGGAAAATAGTTTTACAACATTGTGCCAGCTGAAAGGAAACAAAATTGGAAATGTCAGGTGTGTCGTTACAAAATACCAAAAATTACGAATCCAAATACCCCTATAAAGACCTTACTTCAAAATAACCAAATTTAAATCAAGACTCGGTAAATATTTAAAACAAAACCCCTTCTACTCAGTAGAAGAGTATTTAAATATAAAATAACATTATTATATATTTTTATATTTTTTTATAGCTTTTAATTATATTTTATATACGTTAATAGTATATAAGCAGTGCCCTTGTCAAATTTGCAGTGCCTCAAAAGGGCGTCTAAGTTGTAAGCACATTTTTAATTTAAGACCAATTATGTACACTTGGATTACAAATAAATGATTTGATTTGATTTGTTATGGGATACTTCTAACCACTAACTTCTGGTACTATTCTGCCGATCAGTTGTTTCAACACTAGAATAAAGAACAAAAAAGCATAAAAAACTCCAGTCGACAAGTATCTTAATGCAATGGCAAGTCTGATACTGATATGAGGGCAACAGCATTCCGTAGTATAGTAACCTGTTTGGCTATGGAAGGTCCGCTAAAGTTTCAAAATCAGATGTCGACATTCGAGTAAAATTCACAAAAGATTTGTCAGACATTCGAAGATCACTTAAAATATCAATTCCTCTTCCTTCTCATCCTGCGTCCACCACTTTCTCTTTCGCTTACGCTTCACTCTCGAAATAAGCACTACGTACACAGCACTAATCGCCACAACCTGCTCGGGCGACATTTCTATAAGCACTGACTAGGTGACTAGTGTGACATATGTCTTGGGACATTCCACGTATTAGTTGAGAGACATGTTGCGCAACATGCCGCCCCTTGCGTACCCAAGTATATCCTACTAGGCTTTACTAAAATGATAATTCTGATTTTAGTGCGACCCAGGATACCAGGCTAATTGTTGTGTTTCAGGTTCTGGTTGTATTTGTACTATATTTAACGCTACACCTTAGAACATATATCGGGCACCATAATGTGTTTCTCCAGTGATAACAACAAATTACCGCAACTTCATTTAACAATAAATAAATATTAAAAAACTTACAAAACTGTTCGTCAATGTTTTATACAAATTTTGGAGGCCAGTCTCCTTTACCGCAAACATGCGTATATTAACGCTTAAACAAATTCTACAAACTTCACCTTCACTAAAGGCCATTGTTGTTTTCTATAGCTTTATTAAAAATTAAAATTGATTATTGAATTCTCTTTTTCATCAACAAACCGGACCGGACTTTTTTTTTTTTTTTTGGAGTTTATGGCCTGGCATCTAGACCTTTAGGCCAAACCGGACTTTTCTCTTCCCTATATACACAGACTACTTAGTGGACACAAACTATATAGAAAGCACAAACTATATAGAAACACCGATAGAAAGTAGAAACACTACGCGTGTTAGTGGATACTACGCCTATATATAATTTGTACTCTGTGCTTTTCTCTTGTTATTTTTTTTTTTGGAGTTTATGTTGTTGTTGTTGTTTTTATTTTTGGCTCGAGTGAGCAGGCAAAGGAACTAAGCCATACAGCCTTGTCTTTTTATTTTGAATATATAGAATTTTAGAGTGTGAAGGCCAGAACCAAGTCTTATTTTTCTTCTTTCCATCTCTTCAAAATCCATAAAGGCCGTAGTCAAGTCTTACTTTCTTTAATTCTTCATATTTTCAAAAACCCGTAAAGGCTAAAGCCAAGTCTTCTTTATATTATACTCTTTGTAAGTTTCAATCCATGTAGATTTGTCAATCCAATATTTTCAAAAACAGGGATATCATATTTCTTTTACAGTATTATGAATAAAATTGCAAAGTGCTAAATATGTCTTAGTATTCCTAAGAACATCTTGCAGGGAACGCGGGACGCTTTCTAAGTTTTCATAAACTTGTATAAGTTTTTCAATGAATGTTGCAGATGCTACTATTCTCATCCTGGAAAGATGAGCGTTCAGTCGATAGTGGCCAAATCTAAGTCTGCACATTATTGTATAAAATTTTCTGCTACGATATCTTCGCATATCGTTGCGAGAAAACCAAGGAATACCTAATTCTGAATTAATTGATGCATACCAACGACCTTTTCCTGCCTCTAAAACAGCATTCCATTGTATTTTCCATTCTTCTTTTAACTCTTGCTTTAAAATTGAATTTAAATCTGTATGTAGTATTGCAACGTCGGTTATCCTGTCAATATCAGCTGTAACTATACTTTTAGCTAAATGGTCTGCTCTTTCATTTCCTTGAACCCCAATATATGACGGAGTCCATAAAAATTTTACTTCCAAATTATTTTCTTTCAATTTCCACCACAAACTTTTGATTTCATATATGATGAAAGTCGTTTTAGCATCTAAAGCTCTTGCCTTCAGTGCATTCAAGACACTCATGCTATCAGAGATCAGTGACCATTTATTAGATACATGTGGGTGTTCTTCTATATATTTAAGAGCGATTAAGACAGCATAACATTCTGCAGTGTATATGCTCGCTAATGCAGGAATGAAAAGGCCACGTCGAGTTTTCAGATGAGGTATGTAAAATGCACAGGCTACTTTATTTTCAACTTTTGAACCATCTGTGTAAATTTGTCGATATTCATCATATGTAGGTATAAGTTCATAAACCTCTTCATTTCTTTTCAATTTTTCATCAATATATAAAAATGTCATCACTCAAACGTCTCACGTTCCAGCAACCGCTTGATACAGACTAAGTGAGTTGGAGAGCGCGCGCTCTAACTCATGTTACAAACAATCGAGTTGAGGCGTCTCCTCTAGTACGTAGTACAGTATAACTCAATGGATAAAAGTTAAAATTTACAATAATGGTGTGGGGGGGGGGGGACTTAAAAATCTTAAATCAAACTTATAATCATTCTATTCTATTCAGTTTTGGCGGGAACTAGACTAGCGGTCTAGGAGCTGCAGAGAACTATTTTAGAATGTCTTGACAGATTTTACGAGGAACTAGACCATCGCTACAGAGCAATGGATGATATTGTCGTAACATTTAGTGTTGTTTAACCTTACATTCTGCTAACGTCACCAGATGAAGATCTTCGTGTAAAAGAAGCGGTTCAATGTAATTCATTGGAGCTTTTCTCGTCAAATTGGGCTATTCTGAATCTGTTCCAAGTGTAACGCTGCGTCTAAGATTTTTTTTACTATTAAGTTTCATGTGAAGGTAGCTTTTCAAAATTCAAGTTAATAAAATCTAACTTAAGGTCCACAATGAGCCAAGCGGGACTAACCAATCATTTCATTTTATCTATCAAAAATGACAAAAAGTAAATTTTGATAATATATTAGAATATTTTAGCAAAATAAAGTCCCGTTAGCATGTATAGCATTTTTTGTTTCATTTTGGGGAGTGCTTTATTTTATTTATTAAGGAACAGCAAACAGCAACAAAATACAGTAATATCTAAAATACGATAACATAATGTATTCACAATGATGTAGCCCACAACACTATCCCCATATTACTTACAATGTTAAATTAAATTGTCGTGTTTGATAGAAAACCGCCCTGGGTGCAAACCCACGCTACGCCGGCACTAGTTACCGTAAGGTTTGATATTGTAGCGAAGCAATCAAAATATTAAACGGGGTTTAATTATAACATTATGCAGCACTTTCATATTGAAAAAAAAATACGCATTTCGTTTTCCGTAATGCTGTATATACTATTAATATCCTCAAAATATTGTATCATGGACACTCTATTAGAAAGAAATGGAACGCTTAACTCGGTGCCTTTCATTCATTTCAAAGTCACTGATTTAGGAACGTTTCTCTAGTATGAAGTGCGCACTCTCTATATTTTACAATCTTCTTGTGCGAATCACATTATTTATTATTTATTTATAACTGGTTTTACGGCTTTGGGTTCTAGCCCTTTCTGAGCCTGAATTTACAATCCTTCATAGTGGACTGCTTCACAATATGTTGATGGGTCACATTATGTAGTCCTTAGGAGATTTTGACGCCAACTTGAGCCAGCAGACAGCTGATAGTTGGCGATGATATCTCAAAGCGCCTAAGCAACCAGACATCTTATCTTGAGAATCAGATCACCATCAGATCACTTGTTTCACCGTTTCCACTAATAGTTCACATGCGCAGACACTTAATACACAAAATCGCACCTCTTTAACATATCAAAATCCACTTCAAACCATTATTTAAACGATAATTCGGGAGCAGCAAACCACTGCCGTTCAAGTTCCCGCCAAAACTCATACGAATCACAAACTAACATGGAGTATAGAGTATCACTTATTCATGTACAGAGATGGTCCTTACATCTCTGTACATAAATAAGTGTCCGTAAAAACGCATCCAATAAGAGTGGCGCTGCGGTAGCATAGGGTAAATTGAAAAAAGCGCCAAAAGTAATTAGAATAAAATTGAGAAATAAACAAGGACCTACCAATCCGCTTGGTTTTGTACTACGTAAATAGTTGAGATTTTGTATACTGGCATTTTACTAACTACTAAGTCATGAAATTTTTTAAATATTTGAGTTCAGCTGACTTTACTACGTCTACAACTGCTATATTCATATTGTAGTTTTTCAGACGCCAGCGCTATTATGGTAGGTTTTTTTGTAGTTTTTCGGTTTTGGGACCTCTATTTTTAGTATACAATTGGACACTTTTTCAACTTTCTCCCATCGATCACTAATAAAAAGCTAGATGCACAATCCCATACAAAAGTTCTCTAAAAACTGTCGCCAAATGTTTTGACGTAATTCTAGTTGATATAAATATACATTAATGTAAATTCAACCTTAAATGCATTGTCTAAAGTTGTATTAACAAAGCTACGTACAAAAAGCAATAAAATCTTACGACCGAGACTCGTCGCTTGAACAAGGAGAGTGGAGTCGAACTGCACAATATTTTTTGTTACTGTAATTTTAATTTTATTTATTTTATGTTAAACTTGTTTTAAATAATTGGTCTACTTAATAAAGCATATTCTATTCTCTTCTTTATTATTCTATTCTATGGTGTATATGTGTAATGGTTATATTATTACGTGAATGTAAATATGGTTTTGGATAGAGCACCACATTCATTTAGTAATTGAAACAGTCATAATTATGTATTTATTCTTTATCTTGTGTGAAAAATTTAAAGGTATTGCTTGACAAACAACTTAAATCTAAATATAATAGTTACTAAATATAAAAAATAAGTACAGAAAATTCTTGCAAAATCTAAGAATATTATTGTCCAAATTTTTGACGTAATATCTGAATAATTATAATGATTTCTTATATTTACGCGTTCACTACACATTTAAATAAAACTAGTTTTACGGATTTTATCGTGTATATTAACTCAATTTATATTCCTGACGTTTCGAGTATTATTAGTATTTATAGAAACAGTAGAGAACTCACATTAAACAAAAAAAAAATCATACTTTAATAATAAAAAAAAACAATAGCGTCTCCACAAATGGAACAGAATCAACGTATATACCTCGAACAATGACGACTTATTTTATTAAGTCCCCCCCCCCCCCACACCATTATTGTAAATTTTAACTTTTATCCATTGAGTTATACTGTACTACGTACTAGAGGAGACGCCTCAACTCGATTGTTTGTAACATGAGTTAGAGCGCGCGCTCTCCAACTCACTTAGTCTGTATCAAGCGGTTGCTGGAACGTGAGACGTTTGATTGATGAAATTTTTAAAATTATTTATGCCTTCATAAGCATTGAAATACTGTTCAAACAACTCGAGAAACATAAGTAAAGGCAAGGAGTGACGTTTCACCAGTAAGTTCAACATATTAGTATCTTTAAAACACGCTTAATTTAATTATATTTTATCAACTGCAACGAAAAAACATTTTTATACGCAGACTTGACACTATCGACGCATAATGTTAAGTAAATATGACCAGTAAAATATTTATATATAATCACGGTAGGAAATGTTAATGTATTAAAATAAATATTTTCTCGGCCTTGTCATGAAACAAAAGAATAATGGATCAAATTTGTTCAGAAGAATTGCAGCGAAGAAACGTGGTTACCGTCAGATTATTCAAGTATATGTTCCATGCATTTAAAAGATAACGACAAATACACTATAAAAACAGGAAGAGTGTATTTAAAGAAATCTGCAATACCATCATCATCATCATTATTACAGCCCTTCACAAGTCCACTGCTGAACATAGGCCTCCCCAAAGAATGCCTCAAAGCACGGTCCCGAGCCACGTGCATCCATTCACTTCTTATATGTCTTACCAGGTCGTCACTCCATCTAGTGGGGGGATGCCCTACACTTCGCCTGCCGGTACAAGGCTGACAGTCGAGAACCTTTCTTCCCCATCGGTTGTCGATTCTTTGAGCTATATGGCCGGCCCATTGCCACTTCACCATACTAATTCTTTGGGCTATGTCGGTTACTCTGGTTCTACTGCGGATATATGGTAATCTAATTATATTATTTATATATATGAACGATTTTTTGTAATGTTCAGTATATTTACGAGACTTAAGAGAGGCGGCGCGCGGGTCATACTAGTATGTGGCGGTTTTTTAATACTGTAACACTAGAATTTTTACAGGCTTCCCAAATAACTAGTATCTTTTTTTCAGCCAACAAAATGTAATGAACAGAAAGTAGGCAATCAGGACCGTTGTCTGAATCAGTAAGCAGTTCAAATTCAATGTTTGATAGTCCGAGAAAAATTGTACTTTTAAATATAGTTCTACGGGATTATACATAATTCTATGCCATTATAAAAATAATAAATTACAACACGTTGTAATATTGTGTTTTTTATTTTATGTTATTTGGGCGTCGTCGGCCATTTGAAATTGTCGGACGACGCCTACCAGACTGCTCGGGACCTCCTCGCAGGAAGATACGCCAACGTCCGGCGAATTGCGGACGAATACGTTAGGCAGCTTCTAAGCCTCCCGCTGCTTAGGAACCGGGCCAGACTACGTCCAGACCTCGTGAATCCAGTCTTGGTGGCCTGTAATGCGTTGAGGCGGCTGGATTTACCGGTGGACGAATGGTCCTTTTTGTTGCTCCACATCGTGCTGTCCCGCCTGCCTCTCGACCTTCGGATACATTTTGAGGAGAGGTACGGCGGGGAAGGCGCCTCCTATATTTCGCACTTCAGGGATCTGCTGCGGTTCTTGGAGGAGCAGTGTCGGCAGATTGAGAACGTGGCGGGCACCTTCGACGACTTAAGAGTCGTGCCCAGTGAGAGGCGGAATCCGCCAGGCAAGTCGTCGTCAACCCCCCTAAGGCCGATCGGAGCTCCCGCGAGAGGCGCCCCCCTGTTCCTATTGTCGAGCATCCGATCACCAGGTGACGTCGTGCCCGAAGTTATTAAGTAAGCCGATTCCGGCGAGGCGAACTATCGCCAAGATGCGTCGCTGGTGCTACTCGTGTTTGGAAAGGCACCTCCAGCGAGACTGCCCGCACCAGCGGCCCTGTCCGCATTGCCAGGGCAATCAGCACGCAGTTTTGAGCCTGGGTGCGAACCGAACTGGGAAGACTCGCCACCAGAGCCGTTCCCTTGGAACCTGTAAGTGCCCTCAGCTTTGAAGCCTTTGTGGCCATGCTGGGGCGCTTCGTATCGCGTCGCGGTTTGCCGGACCTGGTCCGGTCTGATTGCGGAACGAATTGTGGGGGCACGGACAGATATTTGAAGGAGGTCGTCGGACTTCTGTCCAGTAACAGGACTTATTTAGGTGCTGCGATGTCCAGGAAGGCTTGCCCACATTGGGGCGATATTTTGAGGCGGTGGTTACGGTTGTAAGATCTGATGGGGTGCCTAGGGTGGCCGAGGTTTTGGTTGGAGATTCGGTCTTGCAAAGTGCCGTCGCGACCCTGTCCCGTTTGCCAATTTACTCGCGGACATAAGTCCTTATGTCCGGTTTTTGGTTTTGATGGCCTAGAATTTGAGTACTTGTGCGCGTCTAATTTACTATTGAATATTTGGGTTTCGTGTAGACCGCCTCGAATTGGTATGTCTAATTTGTACGTTTCGTGACAAGAGGCTTGGTGATTAAAGTAACTTCGTTTGCAAGTAATTTACGTCAATTTGTATAGTGATTGCATCTTGAAGTGCATTTCGCAATATTTAATTTGCTTGTGTGACGCGGTCTCGTGTGCGCACGCCGAGTCGAAAGACGGCCTGAAATTTGACGCTCGCATTCCATTTCGAAGGCGTGGCCCGGTTAATTGTTTTTGGAAGTTAATGTTGATTTTTAACGTCACGTTAAGTGCCCTTTTGTGTGTTGAATATTTTCGATCGTTTTACGTGTCAACGAGGCGGATTTTGAGTTCTGATTGCGGGCGTGGTATTTAATATCGTACAAAGGAATTTTAGCTTGTTGTGTGGAACGCTGAACTTTGAGACTCGAGAAGAGGCCGCGTTCGTTCCCGTGTTTGTAATTTTGTGCTAAATGAACCCGGAACATTGAATATTGAACTTTGAACGACTGTTCGTTACTTGTGTCGTGTGTCACGTGTTTGATTACGATGAACGTTGATTGGTTGACTCCTCCTCTGACTCCTCGAAACCATTTTCTTGCATAACCTCCGTATGCTGCTGTGTCTGTAGCTCTTGTATCTCCTCAGTCGTCAGTCCCTGGGTGTGCTCCTCGACGAGCTCGTTCACGTCTCTCTCTTCCACCTCTAGACCCATGGATTTCCCCAGAGACACAAACTCCCTCCTCTACTGACATCCGCGTAGCGCGCGGTCGCGTGCTACCGACCTGCTAAACCGAAACTCGGTATCTCGAATTTCAGTCGTAACTCAAAGCAAAAAGTCACTCGCTCGCCGGCACTTATCTCGAAAAACTCGTATGTTGGGGCACTCCTATGTCGAGGTACCACTGTATATGATGTAGGTGGCTAAGGACCGTGTTTTGTGATTTTTATTGATGAGGCAGGAGGCCTATGTTTAGTCTGTATTGATGATGATGATGATGATTAATTGTTTATTTAATGTTATAGGCCGTGCTGAATAAAATCGTCGCTATAATAATAGTGTACTGTAATATATCAGTATATTAATAAAAGTATTAGAATAATAATAATAATAATATTTCTTTTCTTTTAATCAGTCCAGTTTAAGTATTTTATGTATTCATGACTAAATTATGTATTTAGTCTTAAAAATTGTATGTTAATAAAAACAGAGAACCCATCACCTCATTTCGTCCCATGGGTGTTACGTTATAAGAGATATGTCAAAAAATCTCATGAGTTCTGTTTAGTCGGCGGTATAACCATCTCGTTTACGCTAGGCGTAAAATCCAAATCGACGATGGACAAGCTGCGTCAAAGGTGTTCACGTCTAGAACTATGATTGTCAAGACGCCTGCCAAGCATGACAGGCTCAAGTCCAGCAGTAAACTTTAATAGACCAATAAAGAAGGAAAAAGTCACAAAAAGCTTGCTGTGCTCTGAAAAATAAAAGTGTTTATTAATGGATTAATTAGCTTTTTGTTTTTCAGAAAAAGTCATTCTTCCAAGAGAATATGCAGAAACTGCCGAAATTCTCCTCTTTTTTGACAAGGTATTCGATTCTGTTAATGGCAGCTACAATCAAAGAGAATATAATCACTAGCTACAATAAAGAAAAAACTATATGTAAAGCCTCTTCTCTGACCAGCAAGGTCAAACTCAGAACACTTGGAAAGAAGCAAAAGCTATATTAAATAACATGAAATTTATAAATAAAATGTTAAACAATCATGAGTGTATCAACAATAAAAAAATGGGTATGGACACTAATTAGTGAACAAATTCTTTTACAAAATTATTGGAAACTAAGTAAGTATTACTTCTGTTTGGATGCGCACCTCAACCAAGACCCTATTGAAAACTTTTTTGGAACCATTAGAAGCTATGGGTGCCGCAATGTTAATCGAACAGCAGAACATTTTCATAGTGCCTACACTATACTTTTAATCTATACATATAATAAATCTGTAGAAAAGTCGTGTCTGTAATTCTAATATATTCTTGAATAAATAAGTCCAGGGGACTAAATAAAGGGTTTTGAAGCTAAATTAGTGGTTTTTAGAATTTTTGTCTGTCTGTCTGTGTATTCCGGATTCACGCAAAAACTACTGATCCGATTAACATGAAATTTTGTATATAGGTAGTGAGTAACCCGGGGCAACTTATAGGGTACTTTTTATCCGATTAGGAACTTCAAAAAAGGAAGGTTCTGTATTCTATTTCCTTTAGATGTTAATTTAGCTATTATATCTTAATTATAGGCGAGATGACGGGTGTTTTTCAAATAAAAACCATATTTGTAAATAAAGTTTAACATATAGTTATAAGCTTGGTAAAATAATTTAAAACTACACCGATTTGGTATTCAAAACAGCGCCATCTATCATCAAATGGAAAAAGAAGTATATTTTGCTTTCAGTTACTAATAAATGAAATAATATAAATAACTTACATTTATATGGTTAAAAGATTAGATTTTTAAAATTATTAAAAAACTCTACGTTTAGTTTTTTAGTATTTTTGTTATTTTATTTTAAAAGTGTAATTTCAATAGATAATGGTGACGTATATCAAAAATATGAAAATTGATAAGGTATCTATTTCAATTACTAATATATATGTAAAATGATTAAAACCGGTCTGTCTGCAATTGTTGCAAAATTTTTATTATGATTATAGTTTTATTAAACAGATTTTTATGTATGTCATGGCCAGATCGTAGAATTGATCATATATCATAAAGTAGTCTATTATTTCGTGAAATGGTGTGGTCATTTCATGATATTTAACACTATTTCTTGACACTATAGCTTGACTAAATCAATGAATAGAAATCGTTTGAAGATATTAATAACTAAACACAAATCAACACAAAACGAATATGACGATATCATTAATCGTTTTTCACCGCTACCGGCGCTGATAGCGCATTTTTAACAGAAATTTTAAGAGAATTGACATCACTTTATTCCTTGTTGATATAATAAATAAATGTTCGCTTCTATTGCTGATATTACTAGATGGTATAGTTTTGGCCACCTACTTACTTCTAAATAAACTAAAATGGGAAGTCATTGATAAAATGAAATAATACAATGCTACTGAATAAACGATGTAAATAATTGAAACATTTACATTACATTCATCCTGCGTTGGAATCAGCGCAGCGAACACTTTTTTGGCCAAAAACTCTGCGGCCTGTGCCCAGTAGTAACATGTATGTAAGCTGCTGCTTTTTTACTTTTCATGGGACAATATATGCAGTTTTTATTTCATTCGTGTTTTAGGGCATGTTACTTTTTGTTTTCACTCTGCCGTAAATATTAAGGCTTGCAAAGATGAGTAGAACTCATTATCGTCAGCCTATTTTTTTTCATATGTCACCTCTTACGACGGGACGATATGAGGTGGTGGATTTTATTTCACCGCCACAACAGGGCGAACATTTTTCTACTCCTGTTCATGGGTGTAGTGCTCCTCATGTTCACTGTGAATAAAATGTATATAAGGAATAAAACTAATTTTAAGGAATTTATTGCGTTTAATTTTAACCTTTCGAATTCCCGATGTTTTGGGCACTTTACAGCAACCATGGTTACGGGAGGGACTGGAGAACTGAGGTGTTTGACGACCTGATGTCATCGTTAAAATAGAAATGAATAAATGCAGTAGTAGTTTGAATTTTTTTTTTTATAGAAGAGGGGGGGCAAACGAGCATGCGGCTCACCTGATGGTAAGTGACTACCGCCGCCCATGAACAACCGCAACACCAGGGGAATTGCAGATGCGTTGCCGGCCTTTTAGAAAGGTGTAAGCTCTTTTCTTGAAGGTTCCTAAGTCGTATCGGTCCGGAAAATTCGCTGGTGGTAATTGATTCCACAAGGAAGTTGTGCGAGGGAGAAAACTTCTTCTAAATCGCACAGTGGTGGACCGCCAATTATCCAGATGGTATGGATGGAAACGCGAGTTTTGTCGCGATGTGCGATGGTGAAACTGAGCGGCTGGAATTAGTCCGAACAATTCCTCAGAGCACTCCCCGTGATAGATGCGATAAAATACGCAAAGAGATGCAACATCTCTACGCAGTGCCAGTGTATCGAGCCGATCAGAAAGAACTCGGTCGTCGACGATTCGAACCGCTCTGCGCTGGATGCGGTCAAGTGGAAGGAGCTGGCACTGGGGTGCCCCGGCCCAGAGAGGAGAACAGTATTCCATGTGGGGCCGAACTTGCGCTTTGTAAAGTTGCAAGCGATGTGCCGACATGAAATACTGTCTCGCTCTGCTGAGCACGCCAAGCTTTTTAGAGGCCAATTTGGCCTTCCCTTCCAAGTGACCACGAAACTGCACACTATTCGATATGTCGACGCCAAGGATTCCGATACTAGCTGAGGCAGCAAGGGGAGTGCCTTGAAACTGAGGAGATACGACAAAGGGGTTCTTTTTAGCGGTAAACGCGCAAACTTGTGTCTTCTGGGGATTGAACTGGACTAGATTTAGTCGGCCCCAATCCGAGACTTTGTTAAGCAAAGACTCGACTTCAGACACAAGTTTGTCCCGGTACTCAGCGACGTTTTCCCGAGAAATATTGGCACGGCCGGTATATAAGGCATCACCAGTGCTGTCGTCTGCATAGCAATGAATGCTACCAGTTAGCAACATATCATTGATATGCAGGAGAAACAGCGTTGGTGATAGCACGCAGCCTTGTGGAACACCAGCGTTGATAGGCTTGAAATCAGAGCATGCACCGTCTACTACGACCTTGATGCTCCGATCAGCAAGGAAACTGGTGATCCATTTGCACAATTTCTCGGGAAGCCCATAGGAAGGAAGCTTCGAAAGAAGCGCTTTGTGCCAGACCCGATCGAAGGCCTTCGCTATGTCCAAACTAACGGCCAATGCCTCCCCCTTGGACTCTACTGCCTCCGCCCATCTATGAGTCAGATAGACTAGAAGATCACCAGCTGATCGACCTCGACGAAAACCATACTGGCGGTCACTAATCAGCTGGTGATCCTCAAGGTACCTCATGAGCTGGCAGTTTATAATGGACTCCATTATTTTGGAGAACAAGGAGGTGATGGCAATAGGCCTGTAGTTGGACGGGTCTGAGCGGTCACCTTTTTTAGGGATCGGGTGGACCAAAGCTGTCTTCCATGAATTCGGGACTACGCCTTGGGAGTAGGAGTACCGGAAAAGACGCGTTAAAACCGGTGCCAACTCCGGAGCACACGTCTTCAGCACAATGGGAGGGATTCCATCGGGCCCACTCGACTTGCTGACGTCCAGGGAGAAGAGTGCTTTGCGAACCGAGCGCTGTGTAAACCGCACATCCGGCATGGAGCACTCACATCGCGGGATGGTCGGCGGTGTGTTCCCCCCGTCATCTAGAGTCGAGTTGGACGCAAAAAGAGAGCTCAACAGATCGGCTTTCTCCTTTGCGGTATGGGCCAGTGAATCGTCCTCTCTGTGCAGAGATGGCTGACAGAAGTTCCCTTGGACAGCCTTGGCGAGAGACCAGAATGCACGGGTTCCCGAAGGAAGGCGAACTAGCTTCTCGCCAATTCTGCCGATGTGCTCAGACTTTGCCTTGGCAATGACGCTTTTGAAGGACCTGGAGGCGGAATTATACTTCTTTTTAATTGCGCTGGTGTTTACATCCCGAGACGTTAATGCGTCAGCCCAGGCCCGGTAGCACTCCTGCTTATAGCGTGATGCTATTTTACAGGAGCGACCAAACCATGGCTAGGATCTGCCTCCGATGGGCACCACAGAGGATGGAATAAAAAGTTCCATACCCTGAAGTACCACATCAGCAACAAAATCGGCAACAACGCTGGGATCTTCCGGCGAGAAGCAAACCCGCCCCCAAGGGTAGGATGCAAAAAAAGACCGCATCCCGTCCCAATCAGCTGACCTATAGTGCCAAACACGGCGGCGAGCTGCAGATCGCAACTGCGATTGGAGCGTGAGTGGCACCGTACTCCGGATCAGACAGTGGTCCGAAGAGCCCAGAGGGGCATCGACGGAGACCTGATATCCGTCCGGATGAGAGGTCAGCAGAAGGTCCACCAGGGAAGGTACATGGTCTTCCACATCTGGGATCCGCGTAGGCGAAGTAACCAGTTGTGTTAGACCATATGCCAAAGCAAAGTCATAGACAGATCTACCCGCATGATCGGTTAAACGAGAACCAAGCCATTTAGCGTGATGGGCGTTAAAATCACCGAGTATCACGATCTCTGCGGATGGGACCTGTTGTAGCACGGAGTCTGCAGCCATTTGAACGTGGTCGATGAGTCGGTCTGTGTCGGCATTACCGCTATGGGACCTATAGAGGCACCCGTAGACGCGGGGATGGTCGTCGCTGTCTACGCGCAGCCATAGGATGGACAGGTCCGTACCTTCAAGACTGCCGAGGCGTCGAAAACAGATGTCCTCTCTGACGTATACGCAAACTCCAGCCCGGGGCACAAAGGAGTGTTCCAATTTGTACCCCGGGTAGGAGAGATATGAAGTATCAGCCGGAGAGGACACCTGAGTCTCGGTTAAAAAGAGCAAGGCCGGCTTCGCCGTCTCTAGATGGTAATGGACAGCGTTAAGGTTGGAATGAAGTCCCCTGATGTTGCAAAAATTCACGGATAGCGTGACAGGGGTCGCCTTGGTTGTATTGCTCCGCTTGCCCCGAGCAGCATTAGTCGCGAGCGGAATTTTGCCCCCCCCCCCCCCAGAATACGCGGGGCAGCCTGAGCACCCACGCTCAGGAGTGAAGTAGTTTGGTTGTGGATGCTCAGCGAGGGATTCTCCAGGGGTGCTGGTACCCTCCTGGGGTAGTCTTTTATTTAATTCCACTACCATGTTGATGGGGGGGGGGGGGGGGATTGGGCCTCCGGCCAACTGCACTCACCAAGCGCAACGCAGAGGTAAACCTCTACTTCACGCTGGTATTCTGTGAGGTCGTGGTACCACCCCGGTTCGAGCTGGCCCATCCGTGCGACAGCAAAAGCTACCGCTTAGCTCTACCACTGTTAAACTGTTTATTAATTATGGGGTCCTTAGCTGATGGTAGCACGCAACCATATTCCCTATTAAAATTAGGATATTTTTAATTTCAATAGCCTCGCGAATCATCATTAGTAGGATTCGGTGTTCTATTGCAAGGAATTGTTGTCTATCAGATCCGATATAATGGTTGGGACGATCCTAAACATGTTGACATACTTTAGACTTCCCGGAGCTTCGGTGCTTCACATCAACGATATGTTCTTGTACTCGGAACTTTCATCCAAGATGCGTAAAAAACCCGTAACATTAGTTTTAATCCATGTGCAGTATTCATTATTATAGAACTGTATTTATGATGTTTTCAAGTCTACTCCAAGTAAAAAAAATCTACATCTATTTTATCGTGCCAATCAATATTAAATAGGACCAATGATATGAATGTCTCAAATAAATAATATATTACTTTGTTAAAACTAAATTAAAGTTAATTAGTTAGTTACTTTAAAAAACTATGAATAATTTGTAGAGTAAAATGTAAATAATAATAATACATTTTGATTTCAAGACTATTTACCTTTCTTATACATACATCGGAATTGGAAGACACGCCCGATATAAAAAATAGTAGGCGTTTCTAGACATATGTATATATTCACGTGATTCTGTAGCATTTTACCAATCATATACGTCTAGTATTTTAGAATGAAAAAAAATCTTTGACAGACATAGAGACATAGACATCGAGGTGACTAAAAGTGATCGAATTTTTCTAAATTTGGCACGGAACAGCATTTAATGATGTTCCTAAATTCAAGCACACACGAGCGAAGCCGCGGGTAAAAAGCTAGTTAACAATATGTCCAGTGTCCATGCCTCGGGAGCTAATTGTGAAAAAGATTATTGTAAGGCTTTAGAATCTGTTATCATCACAGATAACTGTAAAGCTGCTGCAACCTGTGACCTTGAAACAATCCCGGATGTAGATATAATTGATATTAAAGAGAACACTGCTCCATATATAAAGGGGGCATTAGATTATGTTAGTGGATACTTTGCTAGATGTGCTAAAAAATGTTTTTAAAATTGTAGTGAATATACTGCTAAAATAATCGCCTTACAAGAAATTGAAATCATTAACTTTTGGTGCCATGGATATGAAACGATTCGAGTAGTTTTACTATATAGTTATACTATCGGTAGATGTAGATAGTGTAAAGTGGGCGGGGCTTTGCATCCCCTCACCCCGCAAATTGTCACGCGTTGTTACATAGGGAAATTTAATTAGAACGTATCCTCTTTGTATTTGATTCATGTTGGAATAGCTTCATCAAAGAGATTTAAAATATATATATACTATAGAGCGGGCATTGGGAAAATTTATATACAAAAACTTTAAGCTCGTCCGTGTGTGACGCCCTCTAGCTAAAAATAGCAAAACTACGCTATTATTTGCTAAGACAACATTTTAGCTATTCCCCAGTAGGTGACGCTTAAAATATAAGATCGTTTTAGGAATGTTACCCTTTCGATACCAAAGTATCGATAATGTTGTTGAAGTTTGAAATGCTTTAAAATATAATAATAGGGAATAAAATGATTGTTTCATTGTATAAATCTATTTATCATGACTTCCATCACACGAAAAAAATCACTTTAACTTTTTATGCCTCTTTAGTGACATGAAATAAAATATTAATTTCCAATAACTAAGAAGCAATTCAAACAGCAGTCACTTTGGTTGCCGCCTTGGTGGCATCTTGGATGACGTCACTCGGTCCATTAGAAGCTATAATAATAGCATATGATTGGTCGATCGGCGTAGAAGACACATCAAGAAACGCCAAATTCAATAAGGGAGCGCCTCTATGTTTTTAAATTCGTTTCTTTTACAAAAATACACTTCAAATCTAAAATATTTAGGAATACACTGAACTTAAAATCCGTTTCACGATAAATCATTTTATAAATTTATATTCATATAAACATAAACACTCACGCCTGTCACCCAGAGGGGTAGGCAGAGATTATGGACTTCCATTTGGCACGATCCTGACACACCTCTCTCGCTTCCTCCACATCCATATACCTACGCATACACGCTCGTCGGTTAAAGGTACTCTTGATTTCGCCCATTTTTAATATATCGCCAATTTGGTCGATAAACTTTCGCCTAGGGCGACCCTTCCCGACTATGCCGTTCACCTCTGCAACATAAATTTGCTTTGTCATTCTTTCCTCATTCATTCTTTCTACATGGCCAAACCATCGAAGCATTCCTTTCTTAATCCTGGTCACAACATCATCTTGCAAACCACACTCTTCTCTTATTAAACAATTTCTCACTCTGTCATTCAGCTTCATCCCTAACATACTCCTTAATGACCGCATTTCTACAGCATTTATTCTACTCTCATGCTTCTTCTGCCACACCCAACTTTCACTACCATGCATTAAAGTAGGTACTAACACAGCATTGTGAATTGCCATACGTGCCTTTTTGGACACATTCTGACTTTTCACAATAGAGTGTAGAGCCCCATTCATTCTATTTCCTGCATTCACTCGTCGTTCTATATCCTTATCATATCTACCATCCCTGCTAAACACACATCCCAAATATACAAACTCATCTACTTGCTCTACCAACTCCCCTTCTATTCTTATTTCACATATCGTTTTACTTTCTTCTCTTTCAAAAACCATAACTTTCGTCTTACTTGCGTTCACTTTCATTCCCTTTTCTTTTAATGTCCTGTTCATTAATGTAACCATCATTTGCAACTCGGCTGCCGACGACGCAAGTATGACTTGATCATCGGCGTACAAAAGGCATTTGACGGTTAACTCACCCATTCTTAACCCGCATTCTTCTACTTTCAAATTTTCCAAACAACTGTCCATAAATAGGTTGAACAACCACGGGGAAGCCACACAGCCCTGTCTGACACCTTTATGGATGTCAAACCAGTCCGAGTAGGCCCCGTTGATCCTGACACAAGCACTAGAGTCCCTATATAGAGACTTCAATGCCTGTATCAGAATGCGCTCAACCCAAATGAGTTCAGTGTTTGCCATAACACATCCCTGTCCACTCTGTCATAAGCCTTCTCCAAGTCCATGAATTTATATTCATACATTCATATTATAAATACGCTGGTATGTTATGTACCAATATTCTTCAAAGAGATTTATGCTCAACAACTTGAGACATTACTGACTCGGTGAAAGAAAGCATAGTGAAGAATACTGAAAATTATAATCTGAAACCACGAACATGAACTAAGCAAGTGTTGTGATTAATGCACGTTACTTCCCTGTATGTGAAGACTACTTTGCGATACAGTAGGCTAATACAGGCTAGTATTATTATAAGAAATGAAATTATTCCAGTACTTTCAACGATATTTAGAAACATGTTTAAATTGTTGTAAATCGAACTCATAACTAATACACTTAACAACTTGTATCATTTTAATTTATTTATTAAATTCTCACTGTGCACCATTGCGATATTATGTACTAATGTACTAGAGAGGCCTTGCGGTACATCATACCCGGTACGGTGTACGGTTGGATACTCACTGATGAGTCAACACCCGTCACGAAGAGTCGTGTTTTTATCTTTCGTTAATCGTTTCACTACTTCATTTCATTACTAACCACAGATTTTTTGGTGATTTTATACTTATCCTGCTTTTATCATCATCATCATTACAGCCTTTCATAAGTCCACTGCTGAACATAGGCCTCCCCCAAGGAATGCCACAAAGCACGGTCCTGAGCCACCTGCATCCATCGACTTCCGGCATGTCTTACCAGGTCGTCACTCCATCTCGTGGGGGTCACCCTACACTTCGCCTACCGGTACGAGGCTGACAGTCGAGGACCTTTCTTCCCCATCGGTTGTCGGTTCTTCGAGCTATATGGCCGGCCCACTGCCACTTCAGCTTACTAATCCGTTGGGCTATGTCGGTCACTCTGGTTCTACTGCGGATATCCTCATTTCTAAGTTTATCACGCAGAGAAAATCCGAGCATAGCCCTCTTTATAGCTCACTGAGCGACCTTGAGCTTCCTCATACGGCCAGCAGTGAAGGACCACGTCTCAGATCCGTAAGTCATCATTGGCAACACGCACTGGTTGTACAATTTCGTTTTAAGGTTTTAAGGAATGTCTGACGAGAAGATGTGTCGTAGTTTCCCAAACGGTACCCAGCCGAGTTCAATCCGTCGATTGACCTCTCGGTCGAAGTTGGACTTACCTAGTCGGACTATTTATCCCAGGTAAACATACTCGTCAACAACTTCGAGCTAGTGCTCCCAACAACTACCGGCATAGGTGTGACATGGACATTGAACCTGCTTTTATATCTTTAAGTAATTATAGTGAAAAATAACCTGTTACAATGTAATAACAGTGAAAAATCACCTGTTACAGTGTAGGTAATAGATAATCTCTATTTTACTTATTCTACAATAACTCAGCTTCTAGATTGACAAATCTTTTCAGCTATTAATTGTTTATATATACGCTTTCAAATGGTACTTTCATCTTGTTAACACTTGGACCCAAGAATGTATGGAGACGTCTTCTTCTCCTTTTATATTATTTTGTCAATTTCATCAGCTGCACTACTTAAAAGACACTACCCACATCAACAAAAATTGTTATTTTAAGTTTTTACCTTATTTTCTAACTCAGGCTTAACTTACAACTTCTTGAATCTAATATCTTTAACAGTACAATTTTTTTTAAATATAACAAGCCTATAGCAGTCTCCTATCACTGTAAGCCAGGATCTATAATGGTTTTGTCCTTGAATACCACCAGACAATGAAGCCCGGTATGTAAAAGAGAAGACTTGCTGTATTGCTAAACATCAACACAGCAAGTATCCTCAGCATGTTCATAAGCAACACAGAAAATCTCATCATCATGCCTAAAAAAATTTCCCACCCTTCCACATAAAGTAGGTTACTTAGCATAGTTCGTATATGCTACTCATTTTTGTTGGTATGGGTACAGTATCTTTGACTGTTTTACCTCCTTACATATTGTAAATGATTAAATCGGCATCCTGTATTTTATTTTTATCGATAACCCCAATCGATAAACGTCGGCAATCACTAACTTATAGTGACGCTACAGGATAACAGAGGGCGCTTAGTACAATAAAAATAAATTTTCTAGAACAATCTACTAGAAATAATAAAATTTAAAGATTATTCAGTAAATATACGTTATACTTGCGATAACAAACCAAAATCACGTTCATTTTTTGCTCCATATCGTGACTTACAATATCTTAATGCACAACCGGGCATATTTTCTATAAAAATATTTTTTAAAGAGATGAAAAAAATGCGTCTTGACTTCATGACGATGTCACTAAGACTAACGGAGATATATCCTATAGGACATAAGTTACACACGACAATTTTGCTGCTGATGTCAGGTCTATTACTACTACTACTTAAATGTCTTTGAGCTTCATGGACTGAAATGAAACTTCACAAACAGATATAGAGCGATGCCAGGAGTGACGTAGGCTACAGTTTATCCGCAAAGCTTGGTCATTTTATTGTGAAATCTTAAATCTCGATGATGAAATAAATGGCAACACTGAAGCGAAGCCGGGGCGTGCCACTAGCATTCAATAAAAGATGTGCGTTTGTTCGCTATTTTTATTTATTTATTATTTATTGAATCCCTAAAACAAAAGAATACAAAGTGTGGACTTAATGCTTAACTCTCCGTAACTGCTTTAGTCGACTGCGAGCGGGAGAGAAGACTAGTTCTTTGTTTTGTAAACTGCGATCGTTGTTTTCGACAATCTAACACTGATTTTGTTTAATGTGACTAAGAATACGCTGTCATTATTTATGTGCGCAGTTTGTCAACGTGATTTGCAGTTTATTTCATATAAGTGTGTAACGTATTTGCCTAAAAGCAGTAACTGTCGTAAATGAAAATATAACCGCGTGGCATATTTACCGTGCCGGCTACCCGCGATCCACAGTTTTTATTCTGAATTGCCGCTAGAGTAGTATACAAGTCTTTGACTTATATAGAATTTAACAAAAAGTTCAATCGTGAAGATACATTTCACTTTACAACAACACCTAACTAAACAAAGCCTCTGCAAGAAAACTGCCTTACAATACTTAAACTGTAAAGTTTTATTAATACAAGTCAAGGTAAAACTAATAAAAACAATGTCCACACGATAAAATAAATAACAAAATCATTTCCTTCATTAGCGTACATAGGGTAATCTATAAGATCAAAGTAAACCTAAGATTAAAAAAACCAAAAGTAGTGATGTAAATATCTTACACTTTAATTCATAGTTAGCTGCCACGGCAGGAGTTTAATGTTTCAGTTTCACTCCGAATTCAGTCTGGACATTTTACAGTGTAAATATAAAATGTATTAATAACTCGACTACAAAAGCCATCTTGTACGGAATAATAGACCGAGTAAAAAAACCTTTACGTGCCTTATGTGCTAATTGAAACTGCATTTATTCTGAAGCTGATACAAAAACAAAAAAATTGAACTTTAAAATATGAAACAAATGGGAGGTTAGTGGAAACAGACCAGACCATGTTTTTTTTTAATTTAAATGATGGATAATGTTTTCTTTTTTCGTTTCGACGTTTACTGTGTTCTTGTTAGAGAGCCTATTAAAGTCAACTGCTGATGCTGAACATAGGCCTCATCCATAAATTGCCTCATAGGGGGGGATATTTGCCATAGTTGCCACGCTTGGCAAGCGGGATGGCAACACAGTTTTTTTTATTTTCTTAGGAATACGGTGCTGCACATCTTCTGATTTGTTTCTTTCTGTCACCTCTAAGACACACACGGGATGATAAGGGGTAGTGGATATTCTTATACCTATATCTATATATTATATCTAGGCGACGGAGGAAATAAACCAGGAGATGGGCAGCAGCGTCTTCTTAATAACAAATAAAAATAAAAAACCGCGGTTGCCAACCCACCTGCATACCAACTATGGCAAATATCCCCCCTATGAGTCAATCCGTGGGGGAGGCCTATGTTCAGCAGCGGACTTTTATAGGCTGTAACGGTAACGATAAATGTCGAAACGAATAAATAAAAACAAACTAGTATGATTTACATAAAATTAAAAAAAAAACATGAAGGTCTGGTCTGTTTCCACTAACCTCTCGGTACATATTTCAAGGTTCGATTTCACTTGGTTGCTTCTTTGGTTTTTCAGAATAAATGAAGTTTCAATTAGCACATATGACACAGAAAGGTTTTTCTACTCGTTCTACAGTTACATAAGGAACTCATGACAAACGGGTTTTTATCTAGTATACTTTTATATTTATATAAAACACGTTTACATAATATTGCACATATTTTACCAGATCTCTCACGAAAAGGGTTTTGCTCAAGTGTGTGTTTTCATATGCCTTTGCAAATGACTTTTTCGAATACATTGATATTTACAGATATGACACGAAAAAGGTTTTTCTCCAGTATGTATTTTCATATGCTTTTGCAAATTACTTTTTTCTATACATTTATATTCACAGATATTACATGAAAAAGGTTTTTCTCCAGTATGTATTTTCATATGTGTTTGCAAATTACTTTTACGAATACATTGATATTTACAGATATGACACGAAAAAGGTTTTTCTCCAGTATGTATTTTCATATGTGTTTGCAAACTACTTTTGTGAATACATTGATATTTACAGATATGACACGAAAAAGGTTTTTCTCCAGTATGTATTTTCATATGCCTTTGCAAATCACTTTTCTTAATACATTTATATTCACAGATATTACATGAAAAAGGTTTTTCTCCAGTATGTATTTTCATATGCTTTTGCAAGGTACTTTTTGTAATACATTTATATTCACAGATATTACATGAAAAAGGTTTTTCTCCAGTATGTATTTTCATATGTGTTTGCAACACATCTTTTCTAATACATTTATATTCACAGATATTACATGAAAAAGGTTTTTCTCCAGTATCTATTTTCATATGTCTCTGCAAATGATTTTTTTTTACACTTTTATAATCACAATTATTACAACAGTACACTTGTCCAGCAACATGCGCTTTAAGATGTGCCAAAATGCAACGTTTTTGAGATGTTTTAAATTCGCAAATATCACAACTAAATATTTCCGTTAGTTGTGGTACTGGAGTTTGTTCAACTTGTGTCCGAACTGCAGTGGTGTTCTTTTGGTTCTTTTGCGTCTTATGACTGTATGAAATGTGTTTGGCGAGAATGTCTTTTGTTGAAAATTTTTTGCTACAACCATAACATTCAAAAATGTATTTTGTTGATGCCCCTGACGGTTTTTTCGTAAGTATATTTACACTCTTTTGTTTCAATATTTTCTTTCTCATAATATTTGCAGGATGCTTTCCTTTTTTATTAATTGGTTGATTATCTTTTTTGACTTTAGGCTTTGATTTAATAGTAGGGCTTTCTAAATCGAGGTTTCCTTTACGAACATCGTTTATGTTACAATCAGTAGAGTTTGATTTAATCTTGCTCTCAGACGCTTTTGAAAAATGATTTGTCGGTATGATGTATGGTTCTGAAATACACACGAACTGAACATTTAATTTATTATAAGTAAAAATTTTTATTGTAAGACACCTTAAACGCATTCTCTATCAGTCAACCAGGGAGAAATAGATAAATTATAAAATTACATAATTATACAATGTTGCTAGATATAAAGTATTTTACTTTTAATAATGTGTCTCATATTCATTTTTGGGAGGGAAAGAATGGTAGAGAAACTAAATTCGAATGATAATGATGACGTTCTTCTCACCATGTTACAATTACCTACATTAATCTAATAATAGATGCTTCGAATCGCACACGGGACAAGCATTATACAGAATGATTGGAAGATTGACTTGTTGATTGAAGATCATTTAGGCCATAATTATTTTAGACAAAGTCTGACTATACTTTTTGTTTTTGGTGATAAAACTAAAATTTTTACAGTTAATTGCTAATAATTGCCAATTTAATTAACGTCTGTTTTTTTATTTAAGTAATGAATAAGAAATCTAAGAAAACATAGTCTCAGCATGTGTCATCAGACATATTTTTGTACAGACACTAAGTTCACGAAAATTTTCTACGATTTAAAGAAACACAATTAACATTTTAAATAATAAACATTTTTGACACAACGTTAAAAAAAAACTGATGGTACTTTAATTTATTGTTAGAACCTTTTTGAAAACATGCTTGGTTATTACTCTTTCATTTGAGGTATAACTTACACGCATTTGTTACAAATTTTTCAATTGTCCCCTAAAACCAGATTGAGGTAGAAAATTTAAATTTTTAGGCAGACTAATAAAAATTCTAATTATTTATTTGTTGATGCTCAAAATAATTGATGCGATTACTAACACAAGCACGGGCCCGTCGTCTCACTTCTGTTGTAGTTACTTTCAACATCATGATTTCAAATGCTGAATTAATTCTTTGAAATTTGAAATTCCGGCCATATAGCTCGCAGAAATGACAATGAATGAGAAAGTTTTACGAGTGGCAGCCTCGTACCAGTAGACAAAGTGTAGGGCGGCCCTCCATTAGCTGGAATGATGACCTGGTAAGAAATGCAGGAAGGCGATGGATTCCTGTGCTTTGTGGCATTCCGTGGGTGAGACTTATGTTCAACAGTGGACTTGTGAAGGCTGTAATGATGAATATTTAATGATGCAATGCGCTCATCTTTTCATTTTAATTTTTATAGGATAGGGTGACAAACGAGCACACAGTCCACACAATGGTATATGGTCGCCGTGACCCATAGACATCTACATCTGTCCTCAATAAAGAATCAAAATGCACATGCATTGTCACCCATGAGGACTACGATGGAATGCCTCTTTTCCAGTAAAAAGGGTATCCAGTTCTCTACAATCACCATACGAAAGACAGCAGTGTTAAGCTGCTATTTCACCCTGGTATTCTGTGAGAGCGTGATCCTTCCCCGGTCGAGCCGACCCATTCATGCTATAACTATACTACTAATATAGCTGCAGCATGGCTCTACCACAACTAAAATGGAATGACCCACAGCCTGTGATTATTCTGACTCTATACCCATCAGAATGGAACACAGCAGTGCACGCACTGCTATTTGACGGCAGAAATAGGTAAGAGGAGGAGGGAGGAGTCCATCTGGGCAGGCACAAATAGATCAACTCCTAGGCAAACATGGAGTCACACCACCTAGTACTGACACTAAGAAGATGGCAAAGATAATTGGTTGCTTACCAGTAAGTATCTTTGAGCCTTTGACATGCACTTTGAATTTAGACAAAGGCAAATCAGTAAATCAATACATTACACATGAAGCCCTCTTTATTTTGTGTCTACGGGCTACAATAACCACTTGCCATAAGGTAAATTGTACCTTATTTGAATAATATCAAGAAAAGGGATATATCTTACCTGTTTCATGATTCTCATTTTCTTCAAATTTGGAATTCTCATATTCGAAAATCTCTTCCTCAACTTTAACGGCATCAAGGCAAAAAATTTCGTCCTTACAATCATTGTCTATATCACAATCTACAGGCCAGATATCTATATGATAAATTGGTGTGAATTTAATCTCACCTCTAACCTTATGCGGTTTTGATATTGACTGAAAGGAAATAATTTTTTCAAATAAGAGAAAAAGCCACTATAGTGGTGGAGTAGGAGAACCCATACTACCCCCTGCCATCCCGCAGATGTTTTAAAAAGGGGCAGAGGGAAACTGAAACAGGAGATCGGGGGGCAGCATCTTCCTGACAACAACTTCAAATAATAATAAACACCGGACAAAAGTGAGGGTTCAGTGTAAACTTAAATAAGAATGTACATAGTTCATCTATCCCGAGAATCGAGTCTCAACAACTTTTGGATTCAGATTCACGAAAGCTGTAAATTGACAAAGATTTATCTTTGTTTATTGAGATTTGTTTATATACAATAGGGTAATATATAACAGTATAAACAGTTTGATAATTGTTTTTGTAAAAATAAGTACTATTGCTCTAACAAAAGTAAGTTGGATTGAAGGACAAACTTAACTTTGCACTAGAAACATTCTCCCATATAGCAATGGGAAGCAGCATAGAAAAGTGGATTGTGCAGTGACAGTGTAAGCATATCCACTATCACAGGGTCGGCAACCTTTTATATATATATGGTATTATTTGATAATCACTTATTTAAGTAAAAAATTAAAACAACCATTTATTTACATTGTAAGTCTTACAACACTAACTTATACTTCAAGTACAAACAATTGAGCAAACAAATTCAATGGGAGTTTTGGCTCGAATATGTCGATTCGAAGATAGTCAGCACTCCAAATGCCAACTTCTTCACCTCACTATAGCAATCTGGAAGACTATTCCATGCGTCGAATATAACTCAACTCGCAGCATTTCTTTTAAAGCTGTTCATTTTTGTTGCGTTACATACATACATTTCTGGACCTCCAACTTTTCCAACTTCCTTATCAACTCTGTAAATTTTCAACTCCACAAAGCTTTACTTTTTAAATCGATCAATTGCATTTCTAGAGATCGAGTATCAACCCCAAATGGCTCAGTATGGATCGATTTATAATTTTTTTTATAAAATAAATAATATTTCCGTATGAAACTAAAGAACCGCAGCTTCATATCCAAAGAGCCGCAGGTTGCCGACCCCTGTACTATTCTATATACCTATCCACGGGATGGGTGTCGTAAGAGGCAGCAGAAGGAAACAGAAACAGAGGTAGGGCGGCCGCATCTTCCTGATGATAACTTAGACTAATATAAACTACGGTTGCCAACTTGCCAAGTGTGGCAAATTTGGCTAAATCCCTCTTATGAAGCAATCTTTGAGTGAGACCTATGTTCAGCAGTGGACTTTTATAGGTTTTAATGGATGGAATGGATAATACCATGGATCCTCCTGAAAGCAACTGCTCCAGAACCACATTTGACTCAATAGCCTGTTGTTGTAATCTTCTGCAACGAATGAGTCTTGCATGACAGGTGAAACAGACAATTATTGGCCCCTCAATCTCATCCAACTGAAAATATGAAAATCTTCATAAATATGAAATAGTATTCAAATACAGTAGAACGCCGATTATCCGAACGCCGATTAACCGAATCGCCAATTACCCGAATCGGTCCTAAGCTTAATATAAAAAATTATAACCAAATACAGTAAGTAACATTACTAAGATTACTTATACAATATGAGGTTAACTGATATTAAAAATAACAGTGAAAAAATTTTAAGTTTTGTGACCGCGTTGGAAAGTGGTGATGGATGTTCGTCGCGAAAAGTAATGAAAAAGGCAAAAGATGAACAGCTTGAGAATGCTGTTTTTACGTGGTTTCTGCAGCAACGATCTATTGGACAACCGATTTCAGGATCGATTTTATGTGAAAAGGCGCGAATGTTCAGTGAAAAAATGGTTGTAGCTGGTTTTACTCTTTATAAAACTTTATAAAGTGTAAAACCATTTATAAACTTAATAAAGACAAAAACATTAAAACTTATTCTATGTGTGACAGTTTGTTTTTCTATATTACATACCAGTCTATGTCCGATTATCCGAATTTTCGATTATCCGAATCGACCCCGGTCCCAATTATTTCGCATAATCGGCGTTCTACTGTATATAAGTTTGTAATAAAGATTATTGGCTACCACATTTTAATTTGTCAACATCATTTTTTATAATATTGAAGTGACAAATAAACTTACCATCTAGTAAGTGACTAATGGGCATCATGGGCACCTGCAATGAACTTCAAGCAATGGCTATAGATGCAATGTTACCTCTGAAGACTAAGATGTAATGCATGACAGTCTGGCTCTCGATGTCCTTCAGACTGGGACACATACTGCTGCTTGGTGCCAGAAAATGGTAAAAGGATGATATCTAGGCAGAAAGAAACTCCTACAGTTCCAAGCCACCTACATCCATCAACTACATTACGTACATTAACTTCAAACTGCTATCATCACTAAGAACATTACAAATACTTCTCTTATCACTCTAAGTAAACTGATAATGCTTGTGGTAGGAGGATATTGAAACAAAACACAGGGTGGTGGGTGGTACTAAACATTCTGTGAAAGTGTAGTACCACCCCGGTCGAGCCGACCCATCCATGATACAACCATAATATAGCTGCAGTCCGGCTCTACCACATATAAAATAATGATAATAAGTCTTTCTACTCTATTCTCTCATTTTAATAGTCCGATAGAACTGTTTTAATTTGCTGAACAACCAAACCAGGGTAAATGTTAATTTGTTGATAAAAAATCACAATAATAGTCATTCAAGTAATATGTACTAGAACAGACACCAGGAACAAAATCTATGTAGCAGTGCGGGTTGCATGGAAGGAATGGAAGGAGAATGTATTACAATTAAGACCCAGATATTTGACACTTCACTAATCTACACGCTCAGCTTTGGAAAAATCTAGTAGACTGTAGACAAGCTAGGGAGGCCCTGCCTGAAATAAACAGTTGTTTAACCAAAGTTCTAATGAGACTGAACAAGCCGCAGATCAGGATATAGCAAGTGCTATCACAGGACATGGCAACTTTAACAAGCATTTATTTACTATAGGTGTTACAGATAATCCCCTGTGCAGGGCATGTCTGGTGGAAGAAGAAATGGCGGCCCATGTGATATTGAAATGTCCAGAGGTCGCTACGTACAGGGCTAAACATCTCGGCACGCCGAGATCACTCCCCGAAGTTGCATGCAACATCAAAGGACTGTTGAGCTTCTTCGGGGAGATCTCATGGCTCGAATAAGCATATTATTCCTGCCCACACGCTAAATACGAGCATAGACGTGGAGTTGCGGAAAGCAGCCCGTCGTAAACTAAACTAAACTAAGACCCAGATACACTAGGGGCCATTTTGTCCCGCAAGATGATGTGAAACACTCATCGGTACGACTTTCCATTGACGTCAGTCGAGTTTGGTGTTGATACGTATTTTTACAGAAAGATTACATTTTTATAAGCACACACACAAAGTTTCAATATGCGGAAACACGTACTTATTGAGAAAAAAACATTGTAAATCAAATAATTTTGCAATATTTAGTCAATTCCTACCGTGAAACTGACGCCATTTTTATTATTATTGTCAGTAGGGATGTCGATTCTTTCCGAAAAAGATCGATTTTTTAAATAGATTCGAATTGTAAGCTGATGTATCGATTCACAAAAAATCGATTTCTAAAATATCGATATTTTTTTCATGTTTGCATTTATAATGTAAATATAAATCCATTTTATGAGAAAAAAATCCCCTTCATAATAAAAAAATAAGGGGACTGATTCAGAAGGATTTCTGTATCTATTTTGAGACTGCTAAGTCTCCGGCGCAGCGGGAAGAGCAGCCTCTACGCCTTAGCGTAACAAATTGCAGGCATCCCTCCTCGTCCGATGCCTACGATTTGTTACAGCAGGCGGAGGCTGCTCTCCCTACGCGCCTCCGGCTCTATAAAACCACTCTAGGGGTAGGACAGACTCGTACCAGGTGGAGTTGGGGTCAATCAATTCAGTTCTTTGACATAAGTTGAACCTAACCTATTTTATTTGTTATCTGCCCTAATAGGTACTGTTAAATAAAACAAATTTCAATAACAGATCAATCTTTCTTGTTTTTCATAAAATGGGTTTATTTACATTATAAATAGAAACATTAAAAAAATTTAGGTATTTTAGAAATCGATTTTTTGTGAACCGATACATCAGCTTACAATTTGAATCAATTTAAAAATCGACCTTTTTCGGAAAGAATCAACATCCCCATTGACGTCGACAATGACATTACAAAATGGTGCCAGTTTTATGGTAGGATTAGATATAAACATTGCAAGAATAATTGATTTTCAATAATTCTTTTCTCAAAAATTATGCATTTCCGCATGTTGAAACTTTGTGTGTGTGCTTATAATAGTCTAACTTTTCTGTAAAAATGCGTATCAACACCCAACTCGACATACGTCAATGAAAAGCTAAGCCGCTTCTTCCCTCTCCGAAAGAGAGTGCACATGTCTGGCGTCAGACTCACGTCATTTGTTACCGAGTGTAGTTGTGTGTACAACTTTACTTGCAACATGTCAGTTGTGTGGGGAAATTAAACCGTGCTTTTACTTCTTGAACTTTACCAGAGTCGTGTTTTGTTATGGGATACTTCTAACCATTAACTTCTGGTGCTATTCTGCCGATCAGTTGTTTCAACACTAGTGTGGCCTGCAATAAGTTCCGGGACATGTCTCGGGACATTCCACGTATTAGTTGAGACATGTTGCGCAACATGCCGCTCCTTGCGTACCCAAGTATATCCTACTAGGCTTTACTTAAATGATAATACTGATTTTAGTGCGACCCAGGATACCAGGCTAATTGTTATTTTTCAGGTTCTGGTTGTATATGTCACTATATTTAACGCTACATCTTAGAACATATATCGGGCATCATAATGTATTTCTCCAGTGATAACAACAAATTACCGCAACTTCATTTAGCAATAAATAAATATTAAAAAACTTACAAAACTGTTCGTCAATGTCTTATACAAATCTTGGAGGCCAGTCTCCTTTAGTGCAAACATTCGTATATTAACGCTTAAACAAATTCTACAAACTTCTCCTTCACTAAAGGCCATTGTTGTTTTCTATAGTAGCTTTATTAAAATTGATTATTGAATTCTCTTTTTCATAAACAAACCGGACTTTTCTCTTGTTATTTTTTTTTGGAGTTTATGGCCTGGTATCTAGACCATTAGGCCATTCCCTTGTTTTTTTTTTGAGTTTATGGCCTGGTATCTAGACCTTTAGGCCAAGTCTTAAGTATTTTTATTCGGTTTATTGTAATTTTCCCACTCCTTCATAGTATACTGCTTCACAATATGTTGATGCGTCACATTGTGCAGTTCTTGGGAGATTTTGGCGGCAACTTGATCCAGCAGACAGCTGATAGTTGGCGATGGTATCTAAAGGTGCCTATGCAAACAAACAGCTTATCTTGAGAATCCATCACCATCAGAGCACTTGTTTCACTGTTTCCACTAATAGTTCACATGCGTAGACACTTAATACACAAAATCGCAACACTTTTACATATCAAAGTCCACTTCAAACCATTATTTAAACAATAATACAGGAGCAGCAAACCGCCGCCGGTCAATTTCCCGCCAAAAAAAACCATTCCCTTGTTATTATTACAATTTTTCACGGAATACACACAATTTTTTATAATCACAGAACACCTATATATAATGTACTCTGTGCAGAACATTATTACTCCTAAAGTTTATAATGCGCCCAACGCGTAGTGTTTCTATATAGTTTGTGTTTTGTTTGTGGCCCAGCGTAGGCTCAGGCAAAAAATACCGATATATTAGTGATGTGTCAACTCGAGTTGCGCTTAACTCGAGTTAACTCGATTTGTATCTCCCCAACTCGAGTTTGGGCTGCTGTACATGAAGGAATCAAGTGAGCCAACATAAAAGTAAGAGCGCGATTCGTTCGTTGTGTGCGCGCTTTGTGTTTCAAATAGTATTTAGTTACAGTCAAAACAATTTGTTATTTAGAGATTTATAATAGCTAAGTTACATATGTAATTTAATTTCATTTATAATTTTGATTAATTATGATCATTATAGCTACGTAAATCACAGACCTATTATTGTAATACCTGAAAAGGGTGGTTAAGTTGTAAGATACATCATACTTTAAATTAACGTCAAACACTTAACTTAGAATAAATATTTTGAATTTGAAAAAGTTTGAACTTATTGAAGAATATTTTAACTGTGATAATTAATCTATTAATAGGTTATGTACTTACATCTTAAAGCTAGACTAATATTTTTTCGTGAAGGCTGCTATATAAGTTGTTTTGTTGTTAAATACAGGTACTTTAACTAATATTAAAACCAAAAATACTTAAGTATGTGATACATACTAAATATACATTTTCATTTCATACAATAAGTTTGGTAATTATGGTTATCCCAATACACCAAAGAGCTACAAAGAAAAACACATTTATAAAAAAAAATAATTTCTAACAAATCCTTTACTCTGTTTCATACTGTTAACTCGAGTTGCGTAACTCGAGTTTAAACTCGAGTTGCGTGAATTACAACTCGAGTTAACTCGAGTTGTAATTTTTCCAAATTGGCACGTCTATACGATATATCGTCGATATTTTAAATCGCGATATATCGATATTTATTTTCGAGTATCGAATTCGATTCAATTTCGATATAATTTAAAATGTTGTATTAATGACAAAACATGTAACAACAAAGGGAGGTACATAAGTATTCATGTATGGTTGGTTGCCGTTTCCTTTTTCGTCGTCCAACCGTCAATAATATAAAATTATGGACCTTATCTTTATATCATGCATATCGATATTTATCACGCGATATATATCAACACCGTTTACAAATATCGATGCGATTTTCTTTGCCTATCCATTAGCCCAGCGCCCACATTTTTTTAATAACTGGCTTTACGGCTCTGGGTTCTAGCCCTTCTGATCCTGAAGTTACAATATATAATTATCCTTCATAGTACACTGCTTCGCAACATGTTGATGCGTCACATTATGCAGCCCTTGGGAGATTTTAACGGCAACTTGAGCCAGCAGACAGCTGACAGTTGGCGATGGCATCTCAAGGCGCCTAAGCAGGCAGACACCTTATTTTAAGAATCACATCACCATCAGAGCAGTTGTTTCACCGTTTACTACCGTTTACTACCGTCTAATAATAGTTCACATGCGCAGACACTTAATACACAAAATCGCACCACTTTTACATATCAAAATCCACTTCAAACCATTATTTAAACAATTGTGGCGGCGCTGTCGTCGCGTCACAAGCGAAACACATCGAAGCCTAAATCGCACTAACAAAGTTCCGAAGTTAAAGCAGCATATATAGAATAGCTCCGAACTACCAATCGGAGCGTTGGCCGCTCCCCGGGCAGAACACCTTGCCCGGCGGGAGATTACCAACTTTACAGGAGACGAAAAAAAACTGTCCATTTTAAAAAATCGGCGGAAATTTTCTGTTGTTACTTAATAAATGCCCTAGTTAGCGGTTAAGGAATAATTATTTATAATTATTTTGACTATATACTTTATTTTAACTTTTATTTTATGACTTGAGCTGTGTTAACTGATATTTTATTAGATTTAAGTGGAGTTGTTTGCGGAAAAGTTAGGGAATAAGGTATTAATAGATGATTTACAACGAAACTTTTCACTTTCATTCCCTTTTCTTTTAATGTCCTGTTCATTAATGTAACCATCATTTTCAACTCGGCTGCCGACGACGCAAGTATGACTTGATCATCGGCGTACAAAAGGCATTTGACGGTTAACTCACCCATTCTTAACCCGCATTCTTCTACTTTAAAATTTTCCAAACAACTGTCCATAAATAGGTTGAACAACCACGGGGAAGCCACACAGCCCTGTCTGACACCTTTATGAATGTCAAACCAGTCCGAGTAGGCCCCGTTGATCCTGACACAAGCACTAGAGTCCCTATATAGAGACTTCAATGCCTGTATCAGACCAGCGCTCAACCCAAATGAGTTCAGTGTTTGCCATAACACATCCCTGTCCACTCTGTCATAAGCCTTCTCCAAGTCCATGAATTTATATTCATACATTCATATTATAAATACGCTGGTATGTTATGTACCAATATTCTTCAAAGAGATTTATGCTCAACAACTTGAGACATTACTGACTCGGTGAAAGAAAGCATAGTGAAGAATACTGAAAATTATAATCTGAAACCACGAACATGAACTAAGCAAGTGTTGTGATTAATGCACGTTACTTCCCTGTATGTGAAGACTACTTTGCGATACAGTAGGCTAATACAGGCTAGTATTATTATAAGAAATGAAATTATTCCAGTACTTTCAACGATATTTAGAAACATGTTTAAATTGTTGTAAATCGAACTCATAACTAATACACTTAACAACTTGTATCATTTTAATTTATTTATTAAATTCTCACTGTGCACCATTGCGATATTATGTACTAATGTACTAGAGAGGCCTTGCGGTACATCATACCCGGTACGGTGTACGGTTGGATACTCACTGATGAGTCAACACCCGTCACGAAGAGTCGTGTTTTTATCTTTCGTTAATCGTTTCACTACTTCATTTCATTACTAACCACAGATTTTTTGGTGATTTTATACTTATCCTGCTTTTATCATCATCATCATTACAGCCTTTCATAAGTCCACTGCTGAACATAGGCCTCCCCCAAGGAATGCCACAAAGCACGGTCCTGAGCCACCTGCATCCATCGACTTCCGACATGTCTTACCAGGTCGTCACTCCATCTCGTGGGGGTCACCCTACACTTCGCCTACCGGTACGAGGCTGACAGTCGAGGACCTTTCTTCCCCATCGGTTGTCGGTTCTTCGAGCTATATGGCCGGCCCACTGCCACTTCAGCTTACTAATCCGTTGGGCTATGTCGGTCACTCTGGTTCTACTGCGGATATCCTCATTTCTAAGTTTATCACGCAGAGAAAATCCGAGCATAGCCCTCTTTATAGCTCACTGAGCGACCTTGAGCTTCCTCATACGGCCAGCAGTGAAGGACCACGTCTCAGATCCGTAAGTCATCATTGGCAACACGCACTGGTTGTACAATTTCGTTTTAAGGTTTTAAGGAATGTCTGACGAGAAGATGTGTCGTAGTTTCCCAAACGGTACCCAGCCGAGTTCAATCCGTCGATTGACCTCTCGGTCGAAGTTGGACTTACCTAGTCGGACTATTTATCCCAGGTAAACATACTCGTCAACAACTTCGAGCTAGTGCTCCCAACAACTACCGGCATAGGTGTGACATGGACATTGAACCTGCTTTTATATCTTTAAGTAATTATAGTGAAAAATAACCTGTTACAATGTAATAACAGTGAAAAATCACCTGTTACAGTGTAGGTAATAGATAATCTCTATTTTACTTATTCTACAATAACTCAGCTTCTAGATTGACAAATCTTTTCAGCTATTAATTGTTTATATATACGCTTTCAAATGGTACTTTCATCTTGTTAACACTTGGACCCAAGAATGTATGGAGACGTCTTCTTCTCCTTTTATATTATTTTGTCAATTTCATCAGCTGCACTACTTAAAAGACACTACCCACATCAACAAAAATTGTTATTTTAAGTTTTTACCTTATTTTCTAACTCAGGCTTAACTTACAACTTCTTGAATCTAATATCTTTAACAGTACAATTTTTTTTAAATATAACAAGCCTATAGCAGTCTCCTATCACTGTAAGCCAGGATCTATAATGGTTTTGTCCTTGAATACCACCAGACAATGAAGCCCGGTATGTAAAAGAGAAGACTTGCTGTATTGCTAAACATCAACACAGCAAGTATCCTCAGCATGTTCATAAGCAACACAGAAAATCTCATCATCATGCCTAAAAAAATTTCCCACCCTTCCACATAAAGTAGGTTACTTAGCATAGTTCGTATATGCTACTCATTTTTGTTGGTATGGGTACAGTATCTTTGACTGTTTTACCTCCTTACATATTGTAAATGATTAAATCGGCATCCTGTATTTTATTTTTATCGATAACCCCAATCGATAAACGTCGGCAATCACTAACTTATAGTGACGCTACAGGATAACAGAGGGCGCTTAGTACAATAAAAATAAATTTTCTAGAACAATCTACTAGAAATAATAAAATTTAAAGATTATTCAGTAAATATACGTTATACTTGCGATAACAAACCAAAATCACGTTCATTTTTTGCTCCATATCGTGACTTACAATATCTTAATGCACAACCGGGCATATTTTCTATAAAAATATTTTTTAAAGAGATGAAAAAAATGCGTCTTGACTTCATGACGATGTCACTAAGACTAACGGAGATATATCCTATAGGACATAAGTTACACACGACAATTTTGCTGCTGATGTCAGGTCTATTACTACTACTACTTAAATGTCTTTGAGCTTCATGGACTGAAATGAAACTTCACAAACAGATATAGAGCGATGCCAGGAGTGACGTAGGCTACAGTTTATCCGCAAAGCTTGGTCATTTTATTGTGAAATCTTAAATCTCGATGATGAAATAAATGGCAACACCGAAGCGAAGCCGGGGCGTGCCACTAGCATTCAATAAAAGATGTGCATTTGTTCGCTATTTTTATTTATTTATTATTTATTGAATCCCTAAAACAAAAGAATACAAAGTGTGGACTTAATGCTTAACTCTCCGTAACTGCTTTAGTCGACTGCGAGCGGGAGAGAAGACTAGTTCTTTGTTTTGTAAACTGCGATCGTTGTTTTCGACAATCTAACACTGATTTGGTTTAATGTGACTAAGAATACGCTGTCATTATTTATGTGCGCAGTTTGTCAACGTGATTTGAAGTTTATTTCATATAAGTGTGTAACGTATTTGCCTAAAAGAAGTAACTGTCGTAAATGAAAATATAACCGCGTGGCATATTTACCGTGCCGGCTACCCGCGATCCACAGTTTTTATTCTGAATTGCCGCTAGAGTAGTATACAAGTCTTTGACTTATATAGAATTTAACAAAAAGTTCAAACAATCGTGAAGATACATTTCACTTTACAACAACACCTAACTAAACATAGCCTCTGCAAGAAAACTGCCTTACAGTACTTAAACTGTAAAGTTTTTAGTACAAGTCAAGGTAAAACTAATAAAAACAATGTCCACACGTTAAAATAAATAACAAAATAATTTCCTTCATTAGCGTAAGATAATCTATAAGATCAAAGTAAACCTAAGATTTAAAAAAAACCAAAAGTAGTGATGTAAATATCTTTCACTTTAATTTATAGTTAGCTGCCACGGCAGGAGTTTAATGTTTCAGTTTCACTCCGAATTCAGTCTGGACATTTTACAGTGTAAATATGAAATGTATTAATAACTCGACTACAAAAGCCATCTTGTACGGAATAATAGATCGAGTAAAAAAACCTTTCCGTGCCCTGTGTGCTAATTGAAACTGCATTTATTATGAAGAAGCTAATTCAAAAACAAAAAAAATTGAACTTTAAAATATGAAACAAATGGGAGGTTAGTGGAAACAGACGAGACCATGTTTTTTTTTAAATTTAAATGATGGATAATGTTTTCTTTTTTTGTTTCGTCGTTTATTGTTCTTGTTAGAGAGCCTATTAAAGTCGAGTGCTGAACATAGGCCTCATCCATAGATTGCCTCATAGGGGGATATTTGCCATAGTTGCCACGCTTGGCAAGCGGGTTGGCAACACAGTTTTTTTATTTTATTAGGAAGACCCTGCTGCCCAGCTCCTGATTTGTTTCTCTCTGTCGCCTCTACGACACACTCGGGATGATATGGGGTGGTGGATATTCTTATATCTATCCCCTATGAGTCAATCCGTGGGGGAGGCCTATGTTGAACAGTGGACTTTAATAGGCTGTAACGGTAACGATAAACATCGAAACGAAAAAAGTAAAACATAAACTAGTATCATTTAAATTAAAAAAAAAAACATGAAGGTGTTGAATGAATATGAACCACTCGGAACATATTTCAAGGTTCGATTTCATTTGGTTGTTTCTTTGGTTTTTGAATTAACTTCTTCAGAGTAAATACAGTTTCAAGTAGCACATAAGACACGGAAAGGTTTTTCTACTCGTTCTATAGTTACATAAGAAATTCATGACAAATGGATTTTTATCTCATATACTTTTATATGTTTACAAAACGTTTACATAATATTGTACATATTTTACCAGATCTCTCACGAAAAAGGTTCTGCTCAAGTGTGTGTTTTCATATGCCTTTGCAAATTACTTTTTTGAATACATTTATATTCACAGATATTACATGAAAAAGGTTTTTCTCCAGTATGTATTCTCATATGCTTTTGCAAATCACTTTTTGTAATACATTTATATTTACAGATATGACACGAAAAAGGTTTGTCTCCAGTATGTATTTTCATATGCTTTTGCAAATAACTTTTTGTAATACATTTATATTTACAGATATGACACGAAAAAGGTTTTTCTCCAGTATGTATTTTCATATGTGAATGCAAATTACTTTTTCGAATACATTGATATTTACAGATATGACATGAAAAAGGTTTTTCTCCAGTATGTATTCTCATATGCTTTTGCAAATCACTTTTTGTAATACATTTATATTTACAGATATGACACGAAAAAGGTTTGTCTCCAGTATGTATTCTCATATGCTTTTGCAAATCACTTTTTGTAATACATTTATATTTACAGATATGACACGAAAAAGGTTTGTCTCCAGTATGTATTTTCATATGCTTTTGCAAATAACTTTTTGTAATACATTTATATTTACAGATATGACACGAAAAAGGTTTTTCTCCAGTATGTATTTTCATATGTGAATGCAAATTACTTTTTCGAATACATTGATATTTACAGATATGACATGAAAAAGGTTTTTCTCCAGTATGTATTTTCATATGTCTCTGCAAACGATCTTTTTTAATACATTTATAATCACAATTATTACAACAGTACACTTGTTCAGTGACGTGCACGTTAAGATGTGCCAAAATGCGACGTTTTTGAGATGTTTTAAATTCACAAATATCACAATTAAATGTTTCCATTAGTTGTGGTACTGGAGTTTGTTCAACTTCTGAGTTCTTTTGCGTCTTATGATTGTATGAAATGTGTTTGGCGAGAATGTTTTTTGTTGATGCCCCTGACGTTTTTTTCGTAAGTATATTTACACTCTTTTGTTTCAGAATTTTCTTTTTCATAATCTTTGCAGGATGCTTTCCTTTTTTATTAATTGGGGGATTATCTTTTTTGACTTCAGGCTTTGATTTAATAGTAGGGCTTTCTAAATCGAGGTTTCCTTTACGAACATCGTTTATGTTACAATCAGTAGAATTTGATTTAATCTTCCTCTCAGACAGTTTTGAAAAATTATTTGTCGGTGTGATGTAGGGTTCTGAAATACATACGAATTAAACATTTTATTTATTGTAAGACACCACAAACTGTGAACACTGGGTGGAGTTTATGCCTTATGGCATTCTCTATTGGTTAACCCAGGGAGAAATAGAGAAATTACAATATTTTACATGATTATACTCTTGTAATGTTTCTATATACATAAAAAGTATTTTAGCCAATTACTTTGAGTAATGTATGTCATATGCATTTTTGGAGGGAATGAATGGTAGAGAGACTATATTCGAATGATAATGATGACGTTCTTCTGACCATGTTACAATTACAATTAAATAAATAATCGCTGCTTCGAATCACACACGGAACAAGCATTATACAGGATAATTGTAAGATTGACTTGTTGATTGAAAAGTATCATTTAGGCCATAGTTATGTTAGACAAAGTCTGACTATACTTTATTGTTTTAGGTGATAAAACCAAAAATTTAAAATTAATTGCTAATAATTGCCACTTTTATAAATGTCTGTTTTTTTTTAATTTAAATAATGTGTAAGCAATCTAAGGAAACATGGTCACAGCATCTGCGCATCGCATCGCATCTGTGAGGAGCGCTTTGACTCCTTATTAAAAAATCAGAGTGAGTATCAGCGCTCCATATCAGGTTCATAGGGGACAATATGTGTAAATAACAAAGTAAACAGTAAGGCCTCATTATTTTCATCTACACTCTACGACAGTGCCATGACAAAGGATATAAACTTAAAAAACAATGTAGATATTTAAAAAATAAAGTTATTATGTATTGTGATGACATAGGCAAAAATTTGGTCATGATGTTAAATCACAGTTTAAAAGGACATCTGATCAGTAATTATTGCATGCCTGGAGCATCCTTTAGTCATATAATGAATAAAGTTTTAGCTAGTAAATTATGTCCTAATAGCACATTAATAATTCTTGTTGGGAGAAGAGGCAATGTAAACAAAAATCAATTATTAAAATATATTGATAATCTAAATACTTTAAATGTACATAAAATTATCTTGTTTACATTGCCTTACATACAGGGTTGGCCGCAGGAAAATAAAATAAGATATGATTTAAATTTATTAATCAATAACATTTCATGTAATAATAATTTAAACTTGACATTTAATTGTTACAATTATAATAATATAATTAATTTAATATATATAAGTAATTTAATTAAGACATTTTTGACTAGAGATAGGTATTACCTATCAAAATATAATTTAAGACAGATAGCAAATGTGCTATCTAATTGTTTATATATTAACTCAGCCAAGGACTTGGCTGCACAGACATCTGCTTCTTTTGAGCAGTATAATGACTTAATTACACCTGGTGCATCAAAATATACAAGGCATGATAGGCAAAGAGCTAGCAATTGAGTTGTTCTTATATAGCAACAATATTCATATTTTATGTATTACTGAACATAGGTTAAAAGCTTATAACTTAATGTTTAACTTCAGTAATCACCAGGTGGTCAGTTCTTTCAATAGAGAAACGGTTTTAAGAGGTGGCTCCTTAATTATTATATAATTATTAAAAGATATTGTGAGCCTCTCTGTTGAGCGAACTGTAGAAATGGTATGTGTTGAGTTTGAGCACTTCATTGTTGTGAGCGTCTACAGACCCCCATGTTCTACATACGATACTTTTGAAAACATTATGGAGGAAGTTTTTGCTAAGCTTAATAAACAGAATAAATCTGTTGTAATATGTGGAGACTTTAATATCAATCTCCTGGAAGCTTCCTCCATCAATATTAAATTTAGATCATTATTTAAATCATATGGTCTTTTTAATTTATTTATAGAGCCAACGCGTATTTCTCAATCTAGTGCAACATGTATAGATAACATTTTTACAAATGTGAAGCCGTTGCATAAATGTATAATTCAAAAATTAAGTTCTGATCACTGTGGACAAGTAGTTTCGTTACCTTATGTTCACAAAAAGCAAGTAGATGAGAAAGTTGTGTCTGTTCCAGTAAATGCACGTCGCTTGGAGAAATTTAAAAGTAACATAGTGAAAAAACTTCCATCACTTTCATACCAAAATGATCCTAATTTATTGTATGGAACATTATTTAAGCTTATTTGCAAAGAATTTAATAATACTTTTACTTCTAAAACATTCTCCTTGAACAGTCGGAAGTCATTCAATGAATGGGCGACACTAGGAGTCCATAAGAGCAGGCATAGGTTATATGATCTTTACCAACAGTACTTTTGAACAGTGGTAGAGCCACGCGGCAGCTTTTGCTGTCGCACGGATGGGCCGCCTCGAACCGGGGTGGTACCACGACCTCACAGAAAACCAGCGTGAAGTAGAGGTTTACCTCTGCGTTTCGCTTGGTGAGCGCAGGTGGCCGGAGGCCCTTTTTACTGGAAATGAGGCATTCCATCTTAGTCCTCACGGGTAACAACGCATCTACATTTTGATTTGTAACAGAGGATAGATGTAGATGTTTATGAGCCGCAGCAACCACTTACCATCAGGTGGATTGTGTGCTCGTTTGTCACCCTTATCCTATAAAAAAAAACATGAAAGGTCATATAATCATAGCGTCGAATTTAGGGAATATGTAAAAAAAATATTCAAAAATATTTAAAAGAGTGTGCTCCACAGCCAAGTCTTTGCATTTGAGCAACAAAATTAAGACGGCTTCTAATAAAATTAAAATGACATGGAGTATTGTTAATAGCGAAACTGGTAAGATCAACTCTCGCAATTCAAATTACCAGTTAAGTGTTAACAACAAATTAACTGTATCAGATCAGGATGTAGCAATGGTTTTTGAGAAATATTTTACTGATATTCCGATATTAACCACTAAGTCACTGAATTCTTCTCCTGCGGTCGCCGAATCATTACTTAAACAAAATGTAAATGCGTGTACAAAGAATTTTGCATTTCATAAAGTATCATCAAAAGATATTGTAAAATATTTTAAAACTATTGATGTTAAGAAAACTGCGGATCTGTGGGGGATTTCCGTTAAAGTTATTGCGTCTATAATAGATACAATCGCGCCTCATTTAGCTATTATTTTTAATACTAGTATCGAATCTGGTGTGTTTCCTGATTTAATGACGCATAGTAAAGTAATAACCTTTATTTAAATCTGGTAGTACATTAGACCCCGCCAATTTTAGACCTATTTCTGTACTACCAACACTTAGTAAGATTTTTGAAAAAATTATTCATGATCAAATGTTAAATTTCTTTAATATAAATATATATATATATATATACTAGTATATATATACTAATATATATATATATATATATATATATATATATATATATATATATATATATATATATATATATATATATATACTAGTCAGGTCATAAGTATTGTCACACAGTAAAAACTTTTCTTTTAGAATGCTGGCCACAAAAAAGTTTATTGAATTCGAATTTCGAATTGTTCATGAAAATAAAACTGTATACTTTTTAGAATTTTACTCATTTTTAAATATGGAGTGGACGCTTAAAGAAGACCGTGTTGCAGTTATTGCGTTGCATCGTTGCGGTTACGCGCCAATTCAAATTTTTGACATACTGAAAAATTAGAATATAACCAAAAGATTCGTTTATCGTACCATCAAACGATACAATGAAGACTAGTGTAGATGACAGGTCATGAAGTGGTCGCCCTCGGTCTGTTAGGACTCCAGCAGTGATAAAAGCTGTGAAGGCGCAAATTCAAAGAAATCCCAAACGTAAGCAGAAACTGTTGGCCCTTCAGATGGGGTTAAGCAGAACCACGGTGAAAAGGGTGTTAAATGAAGACTTAGGGATTCGGGCATATCGAAGAAAAACAGGACATCGTTTGAATGCTCGTGTAATGGACCTGAGATTGAAGAGATGCCGCGCTTTGTTCAAGCGGTACGCGGGAAAAAAATATCGGGAAATTCTTTTTTCGGATGAAAAAACTTTTACCGTAGAAGAGAGCTACAACAAACAAAATGATAAGGTGTACGCACACAGTAGTGAAGAAGCGAGCAACCGTATTCCGCGTGTCCAACGAGGTCATTTTCCATCCTCGGTCATGGAATGGTTGGGAGTTTCTTATTGGGGCTTAACAGAGGTACATTTTTGTGAGAAAGGTGTAAAAACGAATGCAGTTGTGTATCAAAATACAGTCCTGACGAACCTTGTGGAACCTGTTTCTCATATCATATTCAATAACAGGCACTGGGTATTCCAACAAGATTCGGCGCCAGCTCATAGAGCGAAGAGCACACAAGACTGGCTGGCGGCGCATGAAATCGACTTTATCCGGCACGAAGACTGGCCCTCCTCCAGTCCAGATTTGAATCCGTTAGATTACAAGATATGGCAACACTTGGAGGAAAAGGCGTGTTCAAAGCCTCATCCCAATTTGGAGTCACTCAAGACATCCTTGATTAAGGCAGCCGCCGATATTGACATGGACCTCGTTCGTGCTGCGATAGACGACTGGCCGCGCAGATTGAAGGCCTGTATTCAGAACCACGACACGGCAAGTCATTTTGAATAAACTTTAGTGTCATAAGAATCTATGTTTTGTTAAGTTCATTTTGGTATATAAATGGTTACATAATGAATAAACTTGTTTCAATTATTTTATATTAATCATGAGACAGAATTTATGACCTGACTAGGTATATATAATATTTTTTCATAAAAATCAATTTGGTTTCACAAGGGGTCGCTCGACAACTGATGCCGGTGTTGAGCTGATTAAATATATTTTTAATGCATGGGAGAATTCACAGGATGCTTTGGGTATATTTTGTGACCTATCCAAGGCCTTCGATTGTGTTCACCATGAAACATTAATCAGGAAACTTCAACACTACGGTGTAAGAAGTAATGCTGTTAAATTAATTATTTCATATATAAGTAATAGAACGCAAAAAGTTGTCATTAACAGTATGAGCTCTTCCGGGTCGACAGTACAAATGGGCGTGCCTCAAGGCTCAATTCTCGGCCCCTTTCTGTTTCTTGTATACATTAATGACTTACCTTACATAGTAGGGGATAACCATGATATAGTTTTATTTGCAGATGACACTTCTTTAATTTTCAAATTAAGTCGACAATTGCTAAAATACGACGAAGTAAATAATGCTATATCTAAATTAGTAAATTGGTTCAATGTTAATAATTTGCATTTAAATGGTACTAAAGCGAAATGTATGAAGTTCATGACTCCCAAATGTCAAACAATTAAATACTAATGTAATTTTAAATGGGGAGAAACTGAGTCTTGTAGATACCACTATATTTCTTGGAATCACACTAGACGCGAAGCTTCAATGGAGCCCCCATATATTAAAACTAGCAAGCAGACTTAGTTCTGCAGCATATGCTGTAAAAAGGCTTAGAAGTCTAACCAGTGTTGAAACAGCTAGACTAGTTTACTTTAGCTATTTCCATAGCATAATGTCGTATGGTAATTTGCTATGGGGACACGCAGCTGTCACTGAAATTATATTTGTTTTACAGAAGAGGGCCATAAGAGCAATTTATGATTTAAAGCCTAAAGAGTCGCTGCGACAAAAATTTAAGGTAATTAATATATTAACTTTGGCCTCTCAATACATTTATGAAAATGTAATGTACACAAAAATAAAAGTACCTAGTTTTACAAAAATAAGTGATATTCATTCTGTAAATACTAGTAACAGACACAAGCTAGTAGTACCAGTTACTCGACTCCATCGAATCAGTAATTCATTCTTGGGACGATGTATACGCTTTTACAACAAAATTCCAGAAAATATACAAAATTTGACATGCTCAAAGTTCAAAAACTTTATTAAACTAAGTTTGTATAAAAAGGATTATTATAATATTAAAGAATTTATGGATGATAATAACCCCTGGAAATTAGGTGATCGCTACCAAGCTATTTCTAATTTGTTGTGTTGTTAATTTGTATAACATACATGATTGTAAGCTGTTATTTTAAAAAAAAAGTCCCGCTGGGTTTCTTGCTGGTTCTTCCCAGCACAGAGGTATTTTCCGAACCAGTGGTAAATAAAATAATGACTTTCAATAAGTATTATGTAATAATCCATATTGTATAAAAATCATTCTATTCTATTCTATAGGTTATGAGTAATTTTTTTTTTGTAAAATCATAACCTCACTTTTTTAACACAGGAATATTGACCCAAAGTTACTTCTACAACGGCTTCAGCGCTGCGGGAAGTGCAGCCCCTTTGCCCTTGCGTAGCCAATCACAGGCACCCATGCTCACCTTCACAGCTTCGGCTTATTGGTCGCCGAACTACGGCGGGCGGGGGCTGCTCTCCCTCCGCGCCTACGGCTTTACAAAAACACTCTAGGAGTAAGGCAGACAAGACTACGTTGCGTCGGGGCGTGCTGGTTTAATTTTAGTACAGATTCGATCAGATCAGATATCTTATCGATAAGGTCAGGTTGCCTTCGCTCCCGCCACAACCTTCTAACCTATTACAACTGAAATTATTTCTGGGTGTTCAAGTATTTCTGGGCAGTTTTAAACAATTCAGAAATGAAACAGTACATTATAATCATTTCTTTATTGTCTGTAAACATAATTTGTTTTCATTAATTCCTCAAAAGGATCTCTTTTATTCCTTATAATTTCTCTTCTCCATAGATATTCATATATCAAGTCGGTAAAATTTTCTCTTTTATTATAGTTGTCTTTAGCGAAATATCGCTTGACAGAGAGTATAGACAGTAGAATAATGTGACACTAGTCTTACGTCCTTGTCGCACTTACACAAAATTCTGTATGCTATCCAGCTTTCACAGTAATTTTTACATGTTTTATGCATTTTAGGTTATAATAGTTTTTATTTATTTTTTCGATAACGGTGCATTACCTTTTAATGTGAGTTGTATTATTATAATCAGGGACCAAATCTCTACCAAATAAAACACCTTACTCCGCCAAATTCGTGCCAAACGATTCTAAATCCAACCCGTCACACCACCTAGTACTGACACTATGACGATGGCAAAGATAATTGGTTGCTTACCAGTGTGTATCTTAGTGACATACATACTGACTACATATATTCAGGGTCAAAATATTTTTTTAAATGTATTAATAAGAGTGCTTTTGAGATGAACTTTGAATTTAGACAAAGGCAAATCAGTAAATCACATACATTACACATGAAGCCCTCTTTATTTTGTGTCTACGGGCTACAGTAACCACTTGCCATAAGGTAAATTGTACCTTATTTTAATACGACGGCTGCACTAAAAGTATCGTGAATAGAATATTTCCACTGTTCCTGTCATATTAAATGTTTTTTAATTGAAAAGTCCTTGGTTTTAAAAATCGAATACCATTTATTTATTTAAAAAAAGATTCTCGGTCTTGTCACAAGGTTTTGTCAAACTTATTTAGTCGTTGAGAAAATGGAATTGACTCGAGAAAATTCAAGAGCGATGATTTATTATGACTTTCGAAGTGGTTTAACACAAAAACAGTGTGTTGACCGGATGATTTCTGCATTTGGTGATGAAGCCACATCCAAAACTACAATTTATCGCTAGTTTGCTGAATTTCAACGTGGACGTGTCAAGCTCAGTGATGATCCCCGTCAAGGTCGTCCAAAAACTGCAGTCACCCAAGAAAACGTTGATGCTGTGCGTAAGCTGATTGAGGAAGATCGACATGTGACATACCGCGAAATTCTGGCAACTTTAGACATTGGCATGAGTCAAACACAAATAATCTTGCATGAACAATTAGGTGTAAAAAAGTTGTTTTCCCGATGAATACCGCATTCGCTCTGTGAAGAGCAAAAAGCGGCTCGCGTTACTTGGTGCGTCAGAACTCTCGAAAGATTCCACGCAGGATCCTTAAATGCTGTATACAACATCGTATCAGGTGACGAATCCTGGATATACGCGTACGAACCCGAAACAAAACACCAGTCACGAGTTTGGGTGTTCGAAAATGAGTTAAAGCCAACAAAAATTGTTCGTTCACGGAGTGTGAAGAAAACATAGAATTATTAGACCATCCGCCGTACAGCCCCGACCTAAGCCCTAATGATTTCTATACTTTCCCTAAAATAAAGAATAAATAGCGTGGACAGAGATTTTCATCACCTGAAGAAGCTGTGGACGCCTACAAAACGGCCATTTTGGAGACCCCAACTTCCGAATGGAATGGTTGCTCCAATGATTGGTTCCATCGTATGGAAAAATGTGTCAAATTTCGCGGAGAATACTTCGAAAAGCAATAAATACATTTTTAAATAGTAATGTTGTGTCACTTCCTTGATTCCCGAAATTTTCAGTGCCGCCCTCGTAATATCAAAAAAGGGTATATCTTACCTGTTTCATGATTCTCATTTACTTCCAATTTGGAATTCTCATATTCGAAAATCTCTTCCTCAACTTTAACGGCATCAAGGCAAAAAATTTCGTCCTTGCAATCATTTTCTATATCACACTCTACAGGCCAGATATCTATATGATAAATTGGTGTGAATTTAATCTCATCTCTAACCTTATGCGGTTTTGGTATGGACTGAAAGGAAATAATTTTTCAAATAAGAGAAAAAGTCACTATAGTGGTAGAGTAGGAGAACCCATACTACCCCCTGCCATCCCGCAGATGTCGTAAAAAGGGGCAGAGGGAAACTGAAACTGGAGATCGGGGGGCAGCATCTTCCTGACAACAACTTCAAATAATAATAAACACATGACAAAAGTGAGGGTTCAGAGTAAACTTAAATAAGAATGTACATAGTTCATCTATCCCGAGAATCGAGTCTCAACAACTTTTGGATTCAGATTCACGAAAGCTGTAAATGGACAAAGATTTATCATTGTTTATTGAGATTTGTTTGTATACAATAGGGTAATATATAAGTGTAAAGTTGTTTCAGTTTGATAATTATTTTTGTAAAAATAAGTACTATTGCTCTAACAAAAAAGTAAGTTGGATTGAAGGACAAACTTAATTTTGCACTAGAAACATTCGCCCATATGGCAATGGGAAGCAGCATAGAAAAGTGGATAGTGCAGTGACAATGTAAGAATATCCACTATCCTATATACCTATCCACGGGATGGGTGCCTTAAGAGGCAACAGAAGGAAACAGAAACAGGGGTTGAGCAGCAGCATCTTCCTGATAATGACTCCCAACTAATATAAACTATGGTTGGCAACTTGCCAAGTGTGGCAAATTTGGCAAAATCCCTTCTATGAAACAATCTATGAGTGAGACCTATGTTCAGCAGTGGACTTTTATAGGTTTTAATGGATGGAATGGATAATACCATGGATCCTCCTGAAAGCAACTGCTCCAAAACCACATTTGAGTCTATAGCCTGTTGTTGTAATCTTCTGCAACGAATGAGTCTTGCATGACAGGTGAAACAGACAATTATGGGCCCCTCATTCTCATCCAACTGAAAATATAAAAAATCTTCACAAATATGGAATACTACTTATATATATAAATTTGTAATAAAATCTATTGGCTGCCACATTTTACTTTGTCAATATCATTTTTTATAATATTGAAGTGACAAATAAACTTTCCATCTACTTGATAATAAGTGACTAATGGGCACCAGGGGCACTTGCAACGAACTTCAAGCAATGGCTACACATGCAATGTTACCTCTGAGGACTAAGATGTAATGCATCACAGCCTGGCTCTCGATGTCTTTCAGATTGGGTGACATACTGCTGCTTGGAGCCAGAAAATGGTAAGAGGATGATATCTAGGCAGAAAAAAACTCCTACGGGTCCAAGCCACCTATATTCATCAATTACATTACCTACATTAAATTCAAACTGCTATCATCACTAAGAACATTACAAATACTTCTCTTATCACTCTCAGTAAACTGATAATGCTTGTGGTAGGAGGATATTGAAACAAAACACAGGGTGGTGGGTGGTACTACACATTCTGTAAAAGTGTAGTACCGTACACAGTACCGTACGGCTCTCTTTTGCAAAATAAATATAGCTACAATATCAGTCACATTACCCCATAGCAACATTCCATAAGACATTACACTTGTGTACAATTATTTGTGTAAACTAAATAAATACTATGCAAAACATAGGTGACAGTGATAAAAAGGTATAAATGAGCCTAATTACACGCAAATAAACAGTGTATGAGCCAAAACAATTTAGTGATCATAAAACTTTATTTCCATATAATATTAAAACCAGTACATTTCAAATCTATATAATATATACCCGCCATTTTCACATATAAAAAGATTGTACGAAAAACGCCATCTAGTGGAAAGTAGAGAAATTGCAAATTATAATATAAATAGCGATATCTAGTTTGGAACACAAGAACTAATAACAACGCATCATATCTGCTGTCTATACAACTTTTATCCACCACAAGAGGGTGCTGTCAATTATATAAAAAAATGAACAGTGAGAAAAATAAATCTTGAGAAAAATAATAAAACATCTTTCTTGTGTACTAAGTATGTAAAAATTATTATGACTTAAACTGCGCAAATGTTACGGAAAATATTTTTACAACATTATGCCAGCTGAAAGGAAACAAAATTGGAAATGTCAGGCGTGTCGTTACAAAATACCAAAAATTACGAATCCAAATACCCCTATAAAGACCTTACTTCAAAATAACCAAATTTAAATCAAGACTCAGTAAATATTTAAAACAAAACCCCTTCTACTCAGTAGAAGAGTATTTAAATATAAAATAACATTATTATATATTTTTATATTTTGTTCTAGCTTTTAATTATATTTATATATGTTAATAGTATATAAGCAGTGCCCTTGTCAAATTTGCAGTGCCTAAAAAGGGCGTCGTTGTAAGCACATTTTTAATTTAAGACCAATTATGTACACTTGGATTGCAAATAAATGATTTGATTTGATTTGTTATGGGATACTTCTAACCACTAAGTTCTGGTACTATTCTGCCGATCAGTAGTTTCAACACTAGAATAAAGAACAAAAAAGCATAAAAAACTACAAGTATCTTAATGCAATGGCAAGTCTGATACTGAATGAGGGCAACAGCATTCCGTAGTATAGTAACCTGTTTGGCTATGGAAGGTCCGTTAAAGTTTCAAAATCAGATGTCGACATTCGAGTAAAATCCACAAAAGATTTATCAGACATTCGAAGATCACTTAAAATATCAATTCCTCTTCCTTCTCATCCTGCATCCACCACTTTCTCTTTCGCTTACGCTTCACTCTCGAAATAAGCATTACGTACACAGCACTAATCGCCACAATCTGCTCGGGCGACATTTCTATAAGCACTGACTAGGTGACTAGTGTGACCTGCAAAAAGTTCCGCGACATATGTTTTGGGACATTCACACCACGTATTAGTTGAGAGACATGTTGCGCAACATGCCGCCCCTTGCGTACCCAAGTATATCCTACTAGGATTTACTTAAATGATAATTCTGATTTTAGTGCGACCCAGGATACCAGGCTAATTGTTGTGGTTCAGGTTCTGGTTGTATTTGTACTATATTCAACGCTATACCTTAGAACATATATCGGGCACCATAATGCGTTTCTCCAGTGATAACAACAAATTACCGCAACTTCATTTAACAATAAATAAATATTAAAAAACTTACAAAACTGTTCGTCAATGTTTTATACAAATTTTGGAGGCCAGTCTCCTTTAGTGCAAACATGCGTATATTAACGCTTAAACAAATTCTACAAGCTTCACCTTCACTAAAGGCCATTGTTGTTTTCTATAGCTTTATTAAAAATTAAAATTGATTATTGAATTCTCTTTTTCATCAACAAACCGGACCGGACTTTTCTCGTTAATTTTTTTTTTTGGAGTTCATGTTGTTGTTGTTGTTTTTATTTTTGGCTCGAGAGAGCAGGCAAAGGAACTAAGCCATACAGCCTTGTCTTTTTTATTTTGAATATATAGAATTTTAGAGTGTAAAGGCCAGAACCAAGTCTTATTTTTCTTCTTTCCATCTCTTCAAAATCCATAAAGGCCGTAGTCAAGTCTTACTTTCTTTAATTCTTCATATTTTCAAAAACCCGTAAAAGCTAAAGCCAAGTCTTCTTTATATTATACTCTTTGTAAGTTTCAATCCATGTAGATTTGTCAATCCAATATTTTCAAAAACAGGGATATAATATTTCATATTTCTTTTACAGTATTATGAATAAAATTGCAAAGTGCTAAATATGTCTTAGTATTCCTAAGAACATCTTGCAGGGAACGCGGGACGCTTTCTAAGTTTTCATAAACTTATATAATTTTTTCAATGAGTAGCAATCTTTCTATGGCGTACGCTGGACCGTTAAATATTTTATGTTCTGCAGTCTGATCTGCTTCTGTGTCGCAGAAATTGCATGTTGCAGATGCTACTATTCTCATCCTGGAAAGATGAGCTTTCAGTCGATAGTGGCCAAATCTAAGTCTGCACATTATTGTATAACATTTTCTGCTATGATATCTTCGCATATTGTTGCGAGAAAACCAAGGAATACTTAATTCTGAATTAATTGATGCATACCAACGACCTTTTCCTGCCTCTAAAACAGCATTCCATTGTATTTTCCATTCTTCTTTTAACTCTTGCTTTAAAATTGAATATAAATCTGTATGTGGTATTGCAACGTCGGTTATCCTGTCAATATCAGCTGTAACTATACTTTTAGCTAAATGGTCTGCTCTTTCATTTCCTTGAACCCCAATATATGACGGAGTCCATAAAAATTTTACTTCCAAATTATTTTCTTTCAATTTCCACCACAAACTTTTGATTTCATATATGATGAAAGTCGTTTTAGCATCTAAAGCTCTTGCCTTCAGTGCATTCAAGACACTCATGCTATCAGAGATCAGTGACCATTTATTAGATACATGTGGGTGTTCTTCTACATATTTAAGAGCGATTAAGACAGCATAACATTCTGCAGTGTATATGCTCGCTAATGCAGGAATGGAAAGGCCACGTCGAGTTTTCAGATGAGGTATGTAAAATGCACAGGCTACTTTATTTTCAACTTTTGAACCATCTGTGTAAATTTGTCGATATTCATCATATGTAGGTATAAGTTCATAAACCTCTTCTTTTCTTTTCAATTTTTCATCAATATATAAAAATTTCATCACTCAAAAGTCTCACGTTCCAGCAACCGCTTGATACAGACTAAGTGAGTTGGAGAGCGCGCGCTCAAACTCATGTTACAAACAATCGAGTTGAGGCGTCTCCTCTAGTACGTAGTACAGTATAACTCAATGGATAAAAGTTAAAATTTACAATAATGGTGTGCGGGGAGGGGGGGCTTAAAAATCTTAAATCAAACTTATAATCATTCTATTCTATTCAGTTTTGGCGGGAACTAGACTAGCGGACTAGGAGCTGCAGAGAGCTATTTTAGAATGTCTTGACAGATTTTACGAGGAACTAGACCATCGCTACAGAGCAATGGATGATATTGTCGTAACATTTAGTGTTGTTTAGACTTACATTCTGTTAACGTCACCAGATGAAGATCTTCGTGTAATAGTTCAAAATCTGACAAAAATCTACGCTGATTTTTCTGCAGGATATATAATTTTGGAGATTTTACGACTTGAAAGTTGTCAGCATTTCTTCCCAAGAAGCGGTTCAATGTAATTCATTGGAGCTTTTCTCGTAAAATTGGGCTATTCTGAATCTGTTCCAAGTCTAACACTGCGTCTAAGATTTTTTTTACTATTAAGTTTCATGTGAAGGTAGCTTTTCAAAATTCAAGTTAATAAAATCTAACTTAAGGTCCACAATGAGCCAAGCGGGACTAACCAATCTTTTCATTTTATCTATCAAAAATGACAAGAAAGTAAATTTTGATAATATATTAGAATATTTTAGCAAAATAAAGTCCCGTTAGCATGTATAGCATTTATTGTTTTATTTTTGGGGAGTGCTTTATTTTATTTATTAAGGAACAGCAAACAGCAACAAAATACAGTAATATCTAAAATACAATAACATAATATATTCACAATGATGTAGCCCACAACACAATTCCCACATTACTTACAATGTTAAATTAAATTGTCGTGTTTGATAGAAAACCGCCCTGGGTGCAAACCCACGCTACGCCTGCACTAGTTACCGTAAGGTTTGATATTGTAGCGAAGCAATCAAAATATTAAACGGGGTTTAATTATAACATTATGCAGCACTTTCCATATTGAAAAAAATACGCATTTCGTTTTCCGTAATGCTGTATATACTATTAATATCCTCAAAATATTGTATCATGGACACTCTTCTTCTTCTTCTACTTAGCGTTTATCCCGGTTGCTCGTCCCGCCCAGCGCGGGAGAACCCAGGGTCCGCTTTCCGACACTTCCTCCTCCACTTTGCCCGGTCTTCGGCGTCCCTCACATCTAGCCCATTGGCGCGCATGTCATCCTGCACGACATCAAGCCAGCGTTTCTTGGGCCGTCCTCTACTCCTGGCACCAGGTAAGGTCATGTCCAGGCATTTGTTTCCCACGTAGCTTGCTGGTCGTCGTAAGACGTGGCCGTACCAGCGGAGGCGACTTTCCTGCAGCTTGTCAGCAATGTCACGGACATGGAGGCTGCCGCGGATGTATGTATTCCGTACACGGTCTTTCCGTGTGACGCCACACATCCACCGCAGCATGTTCATCTCCGTGACATGCAACAACTGCCGGTGTCGCTCCAGCAACGGCCACGCCTCACTGCCGTACGTAAGGACAGGCCTTATGATGGTCTTATAGACCTGTCCCTTCAGCTTGACCGGCATTTTGGGGTCACAAATGACACCCGTCACCTCGCGCCATTTCGCCCAAGCCGCTGATATACGGGCCTTGATGTCGCGATCGATGTCACCGGACGCATCAAGCACAGATCCGAGGTACCTGAAGTTGTCCGTGCGCTCGACGGTGTCGTCGCCTATACGGAGAGACGTCAGATCTGTGCTGTTGCAGGCCATATACTCCGTCTTCGCCACGTTTAGCTTCAGCCCGCCGTTCTCAAGCGCCTCCCTCCATGCGTGCACGCGTCTGGTGAGCCGTCCTTTGTCCCTATCTACCAGTGCGATATCATCAGTGTACATAAGCAGCCAAGGCTGCGGTAGTTTCTGTACGCTGGCTGACAGTTCGTCTAATATCACACTGAAGAGATAGGGGCTTAAGACGGAGCCCTGATGCACGCCTATGGTTATGGGGAAGGGGGTGGTATCACCAACAGCGGTCCTGACTATTGAATCGGAGTTGCGGTACATGTCACGTACGATTTCCACGTAGGTCTCTGGTACCAACTTCGACCGCAACGCCCACCAGATCATCTCCCTAGGAACACAGTCAAAGGCCTTCTGCAGGTCTAGGAATAAAAAATGCAGAGGCATATTCTTTTCCCTGTGCTTCTCCATGAGGATCCTTAGGGCGAATATAGGGTCCATGGTACCGCGTCCTGGTTGGAAACCGTACTGGAAGTCCGACACTGTACACTCCTGTCGGATCCTGGCGTCAATAATGCGCTCGAAGAGCTTCATGGTGTGTGACATCACCTTTATACCGCGGTAATTACCGCAATCCTGAACGGACCCTTTACCCTTGTGGACCGGCGTTATTATACTAAGCCGCCACTGATCGGGCATTATTCGGTCGCTCAGGATTCTATTATAAAGGTTAGTAAGAATGCACACACCACGAGCCCCCAGCGCTTTCCACGCTTCAATTGGCACCTCGTCCGGTCCGACAGCTTTCCGATTCTCCATGTGACGAAGAGATGCGAGGACCTCGTCAGGTGTAATTGGTGGCACGAGTCCATGGTTCGGGAGTTGTTCGGGAGGGTGCACTTCCCGGTGCTGAGTATTCAGCAAAACGTGGAAATAAGAGCGCCATCTCTCCTTCACCGCACGATCATCGTACAGGAGCTCGCCATTAGAGCCGTTGACGCTGCAGCAGCGAGTAATATCTTGCGCTGCTTTGGCCCTAGAGCACGCCAGTTTATATATGAGCTTGTGCCCCTCAGGAGTGTCCAACTTAGCATATAATGGTTGCAAGTGGTCACGCCTGGCTCTGGCTACAGCTTTCTTGGCAGCTCTTTTCGCTTTCTTGTAAGATGCGCGATCTTCAGGAGATTTGGTCACTTGCCACGTCTTGAAGAGCGCTTTCTTTTCCCGTAATGAACCCTGGACTGTGGCATCCCACCACCAGGTCTCCTTGTCGATTTTGCGGCCCCCTTTCGCCACGCCGAGAACTTGCTTTGCCGTCTTTGTGATTGCTGTCTGAATGGTTTTCCAGCACTCTTGGACGGACTTGCCTGCTGTGTCGAGACTAATATCCCCAGCGGCAGAGTCAAACTCTGAGTATCTGGTTTGATCCAGCAGCCACCACTTGATTTGACGGCGGCAACGTTCGGCGTGTCTGCGACGGGGTTTTACGCAGAGGTCCATGACAAGAAGTCGGTGTTGGGCAGTGAGACACTCACCGGGTATGACCTTACAGTTGGCCACGCGACTGATCTGACTTCTCCTGGTCAGTAGATAGTCGATTTGAGTGGCGTTCCGACCGCTCCTGTAGGTAATCAGGTGCTCGGTTTTCTTTTTGAAGAACGTGTTCACCACGGCCAGGTCAGCTGCAGTGCAGGTTCTGAGAATGGTTTCCCCCTCTGCGTTTCTTCTGCCGTAACCATAGCCGCCGTGGAAACGTTCATACTCCCCCTGCACCTCGCCCACATGACCGTTCAGGTCGCCACCCAAAACGACATCGTGGTACAACGGTATGCCGCGTAGTACATCTCCGAGACGATCCCAAAACAGCGTTTTATCCGCGTCGCTGCAGCCGACCTGTGGGGCGTAGGCACTTATTAAGTGGGTCACGACCCCCTCAATAAGCAACCTTACTACCATAAGTCGGTCGCATATGCGTCTAACTTCCAAGACGCTATCGTGGAAACGCTCGGCGAGCACCACTGCCACACCGTTCTCTCCACCAGAGGAGCCTGTATAGATCAGCTTGTAGCCGTGCCCAATATTCCGGCTCCTGTTGGCCTTCCACCGTGTCTCCTGCAGGAATGCCACTGCCACTTTACGCCTGGCAAGTATGGCCGCAAGTTCTGCGGAGCGTCCCGTAAGCGTGCCAATGTTCCAGTTTGCAAAGCGAATCTTCGTAGTTGGTGCTAACGTCTTTAGCCGGGCTCGCACGGGGCCCGGTAGCCCTCGCATACTTGTCGCAGGGTTAAGGCGATCCCCAGGCGCGTCGTTATGCGGCGACGCCCTAGCCCTAAACGTATTTATCTTTCTTTTACCGTCCATTTTTGAGTGGCTTAGTGCCAATTACCAGGGCGACTGCCGTCTGACCCCCGAACCCCTAGGACGAATCCCAGAGGAGTGGCATCGCCAGAGCCCTTTCCGTTGTCCAGCAGGTGCGCCACGTGCAGGCGGGGTTGGCTTGGGCTCCAAGATCTTAGCGGAGCCCCTTACACCCAAGTGTATCATGTACACTCTATTAGAAAGAAATGGAACGCTTAACTCGGTGCCTTTCATTCATTTCAAAGTCACTGATTTAGGAACGTTTCTCTAGTATGAAGTGCGCACTCTCTATATTTTACAACCTTCTTGTGCAAATCACATTCGCAAAGCACTGCTCTCCCTGGACATCCAGAAGTCGAGTGGGCCTGACGGAATCCCCCCAATTGTGCTGAGGACGTGTGCTCCGGAGTTGGCACCGGTCCTAACGCGTCTTTTCCGGTACTCCTACTCCCAAGGCGTAGTCCCGAATTCATGGAAGACAGCTTTTGTCCACCCGATCCCTAAAAAAGGCGACCGCTCAGACCCATCCAACTATAGGCCTATCGCGATCACCTACTTGTTCTCCAAAATAATGGAATCCATTATTAACTGCCAGCTCATCCGGTACCTTGAGGATCACCAGCTGATTAGTGACCGCCAATACGGTTTTCGTCGGGGTCGATCAGCTGGTGATCTTCTGGTCTACCTGACCCATAGATGGGCGGAGGCAGTAGAGTCCAAGGGGGAGGCGTTGGCCGTTAGTCTGGACATTGCGAAGGCCTTCGATCGGGTTTGGCACAAAGCGCTTCTTTCGAAGCTCCCTTCCTATGGGCTTCCCGAGAAATTGTGCAATTGGATCACCAGCTTCCTTGTAGATCAGAGCATCAAGGTCGTTGTACACGGTGCATGCTCTGACTACAAGCCTATTAACGCTGGTGTTCCACAAGGCTGTGTGCTATCACCAACGCTGTTTCTTCTGCATATCAATGATATGTTGCTAATTGGTAACATTCATTGCTATGCGGATGACAGCACTGGCACAAAGCGCTTCTTTCGAAGCTCCCTTCCTATGGGCTTCCCGAGAAATTGTGCAATTGGATCACCAGCTTCCTTGTAGATCGGAGCATCAAGGTCGTTGTACACGGTGCATGCTCTGACTACAAGCCTATTAACGCTGGTGTTCCACAAGGCTGTGTGCTATCACCAACGCTGTTTCTTCTGCATATCAATGATATGTTGCTAATTGGTAACATTCATTGCTATGCGGATGACAGCACTGGTGATGCTATATACACCGGCCGTGCCAATATTTCTCGGGAAAACTTCGCTGAGTACCGGAACAAACTTGTGTCTGAAGTCGAATCTTTGCTGAACAAAGTCTCGGATTGGGGGCGACTAAATCTAGTCCAATTTAATCCTCAGAAGACACAAGTTTGCGCGTTTACCGCTAAAAAGAACCCCTTTGTCGTATCTCCTCAGTTTCAAGGCACTCCCCTTCTTGCCTCAGCCAGTATCGGTATCCTCGGAGTCGACATATCGAGTGACGTGCAGTTTCGTGGTCACTTGGAAGGGAAGGCCAAATTGGCCTCTAAAAAGCTTGGCGTGCTCAGCAGAGCGGGACAGTATTTCATGACGGCACACCGCCTGCTACTTTACAAGGCGCAAGTTCGGCCTCACATGGAATACTGTTCCCATCTCTGGGCAGGGGCTCCCCAGTGCCAGCTCCTTCCACTTGACCGCATCCAACGCAGAGCGGCTCGAATTGTCGACGACCGAGCCCTTTCCGATCGGCTCGATTCATTGGCACTGCGAAGAGATGTTGCATCCCTTTGCATTTTCTTTCGCATCTACCATGGGGAGTGCTCTGAGGAATTGTTCGGATTAATCCCAGCCGCCAAATTTCACGAACGCACATCGCGGCAGAACTCCCGATACCATCCACACCATCTGGATGATTGGCGGTCCACCACTGTGCGATTTAGAAGATGTTTTCTTCCTCGCACGACCTCCTTGTGGAATCGATTACCATCAGCGATTTTTCCGGACCGATACGACTTAGGGACCTTCAAGAAAAGAGCGTACTCCTTTTTAAAAGGCCGGCAACGCATCTGCGATTCCCCTGGTGTTGCAGTTGTTCATGGGCGGCGGTAGTCACTTACCATCAGGTGAGCCGCATGCTCGTTTGCCCCCTCCCCCAAAAAAAAAAAACATTATTTATTTATAACTGGTTTTACGGCTTTGGGTTCTAGCCCTTTCTGAGCCTGAATTTACAATCCTTCATAGTGGACTGCTTCACAATATGTTGATGCGTCACATTATGTAGCCCTTAGGAGATTTTGACGCCAACTTGAGCCAGCAGACAGCTGATAGTTGGCGATGATATCTCAAAGCGCCTAAGCAACCAGACATCTTATCTTGAGAATCAGATCACCATCAGATCACTTGATTCACCGTTTCCACTAATAGTTCACATGCGCATACACTTAATACACAAAATCGCATCTCTTTAACATATCAAAATCCACTTCAAACCATTATTTAAACGATAATTCGGGAGCAGCAAACCACTGCCGGTCAAGTTCCCGCCAAAACTCATACGAATCACAAACTAACATGGAGTATAGAGTATCACTTATTCATGTACAGAGTTGGTCCTTACATCTCTGTACATAAATAAGTGTCCGTAAAAACGCATCCAATAAGAGTGGCGCTGCGGTAGCATAGGATAAATTGAAAAAGCGCTAAAAGTAATTAGAATAAGATGGAGAAATAAACAAGGACCTACCAATCCGCTTGGTTTTGTACTACGTAAATAGTTGAGATTTTGTATACTGGCATTTTACTAACTACTCTAAGTGATGAAATTTTTTAAATATTTGAGTTCAGCTGACTTTACTACGTCTACAACTGCTATATTCATATTGTAGTTTTTCAGACGCCAGCGCTATTATGGTAGGTTTTTTTGTAGTTTTTCGGTTTTGGAACCTCTATTTTTAGTATACAATTGGACACTTTTTCAACTTTCTCCCATCGATCACTAAAAAAAACTAGATGCACAATCCCATACAAAAGTTCTCTAAAAACTGTCGCCAAATGTTTTGACGTAATTCTAGTTGATATAAATATACATTAATGTAAATTCAACCTTAAATGCATTGTCTAAAGTTGTATTAACAAAGCTACGCACAAAAAGCAATAAAATCTTACGACCGAGGCTCGTCGCTTGAACAAGGAGAGTGGAGTCGAACTGCACAATATTTTTTGTTACTGTAATTTTAATTTTATAATTTTGTTAAACCTGTTTTAAATAGTTGGTCTACTTAATAAAACATATTCTATTCTCTTCTTTATTATTCTATTCTATGGTGTATATGTGTAATGGTTATATTATTACCTGAATGTAAATATGCTTTTGGATAGGGCACCACATTCATTTAGTAATTGAAACAGTCATAATTATGTATTTATTCTTTATCTTGTGTGAAAAATTTAAAGATATTGCTTGACCAACAACTTAAATCTAAATATAATAGTTACTAAATATAAAAAATAAGTACAGAAAATTCTTGCAAAATCTAAGAATATTATTGTCCAAATATTTGACGTAATGTCTGAATAATTATAATGATTTCTTATATTTACGCGTTCACTACACATTTAAATAAAACTAGTTTTACGGATTTTATCGTGTATATTAACTTACTTTATATTCCTGACGTTTCGAGTACTAAAATATTTATAGAAACAGTAGAGAACTCTCATTAAACAAAAAAAAATAATACTGTAATAATAAAAAAAAACAATAGCGTCTCCACAAATGGAACAGAATCAACGCATATACCTCGAACAATGACGACTTATTTTCATCATCATCATCATCATTACAGCCCTTCACAAGTCCACTGCTGAACATAGGCCTCCCCGAAAGAATGCCACAAAGCACGGTCCCGCCACCTGCATATCTTACCAGGTCGTCACTCCATCTAGTGGGGGGACGCCCTACACTTCGCCTGCCGGTACGAGGCTGCCACTCGAGAACCTTTCTTCCCCATCGGTTGTCGGTTCTTCGAGCTATATGGCCGGCCCATTGCCACTTCAGCTTACTAATCCGTTGGGCTATGTCGGTCACTCTAGTTCTACTGCGGATATCCTCATTTCTGAGTTTATCAAGAGTTTATTTTTTATTTTATTAAGACTTAATTTATAAAATACTTTTACGACGATTTCTTGAGAAAATATCAGTATTTACAATACAGTGATAACAATTAAATAATGTTAATATTAATACTCCCCGAAAATATGAAATTCCATCCTTTTTTAGCGTCCTGGATGTGTGATTTTTACACTTTTTAAACGAGCACTGAGGCATGTTTACCGTCGGAGCATTCGAATGCTACTAGATTAAAAGTGCACCCATATGTTCGAGTGGGTGTACATTCGGTTAGGCCATTTTTGTCACTGATTGTGTATCTAGTTTTTTATTAGTAATCGATGCTTTCTCCCCATATGAGAGGGTTCTCCTTCTACTCTATACTCCATTCAAACTAACTAGAAACTATAGATGTTACGGATGTTCAAATCCGATTCCAAAACTCCGGAACTTTCGATTGATATTGCACTTTCTTTAAGGGAGGAACGATTACTTCATTAAAAAGTCATTTATAGTCTGTGCATGCCACTGAATTCGAAGAATTAAAAATTTGGAACTGAAAAGAAAACTACAGTGCAATATCCTTAACACATTTCGTCTGCCTCCACCTCCGATTCCGGTTCCGATTTCGGTGCCGGTTCCGACAAACAAAATTTAAAAACTCCGCTTCTAGAAACCATGGAGTATAGAGTATATATAGCCATGTCTTCATTTATCTCACAGACCTATGATGTTACGTATATTTTTCTTAGTATCGAGTGATAATAATCTTTTAGGCCGGCCTCATACATTCGGAATTCCGTTTCGGAAATGTTGCATGCAAAATGAGATTCCGAATGTATAAACTTATAGTACACTGCTTTACAATACATATGTTGATGCGTCACATTGCCTACTTTTTGGGAGATTTTGACGGCACCTTGAGCCAGCAGACATTCGGCGATAGTATCTCAAGGGGTCTAAGCAGACAGACACATTATCTTGAGATTCACATCACCATTGGAGCACTTGTTTTACCGTTTCCACTAAAAGTTCACATGCGTAGACATTTAATACGCAAAATCGCTGCATTTTAACATATTATCGAAATCTACTTCAAACCATTATTTAAATAATAATACAGGAGCAGCAATCCGCCGCCAGTCTAGTTCCCGCCAAAACTGAATAGAATAGAATGATTATAAGTTTGATTTAAGATTTTTAAGTCCCCCCCCCCCACACCATTATTGTAAATTTTAACTTTTATCCATTGAGTTATACTGTACTACGTACTAGAGGAGACGCCTCAACTCGATTGTTTGTAACATGAGTTAAGCGCGCGCTCTCCAACTCAGTTTGTATCAAGCGGTTGCTGGAACGTGAGACGTTTGATTGATGAAATTTTTAAAATTAATTATGCCTTCATAAGCATTGAAATACTGTTCAAAGAACTCGAGAAACATAAGTAAAGGCAAGGAGTGACGTTTCACCAGTAAGTTCAACATATTAGTATCTTTAAAACACGCTTAATTTAATTATATTTTATCAACTGCAACGAATATGTGAATGTCAAAGATTAAAACATTTTTATGCGCAGACTTGACACTATCGACGCATAATGTTAAGTAAATATGACCAGTAAAATTTTTATATATAATCACGGTAGGAAATGTTAATGCATTAAAATAAATATTTTCTCGGCCTTGTCATGAAACAAAAGAATAATGGATCAAATTTGTTCAGAAGAATTGCAGCGAAGAAACGTGGTTACCGTCAGATTATTCAAGTATAATATGTTCCATGCATTTAAAAGATAACGACAAATACACCATAAAAACAGGAAGATTGTACTTAAAGAAATCTGCAATACCATCATCATCATCATTATTACAGCCCTTCACAAGTCCACTGCTGAACATAGGCCTCCCCAAAGAATGCCTCAAAGCACGGTCCCGAGCCACGTGCATCCATTCACTTCTTATGTCTTACCAGGTCGTCACTCCATCTAGTGGGGGGATGCCCTACACTTCGCCTGCCGGTACAAGGCTGACAGTCGAGAACCTTTCTTCCCCATCGGTTGTCGATTCTTTGAGCTATATGGCCGGCCCATTGCCACTTCACCATACTAATTCTTTGGGCTATGTCGGTTACTCTGGTTCTACTGCGGATATATGGTAACCTAATTATATCATTTATATATACGAACGATTTTTTGTAATGTTCAGTATATTTACGAGACTTAAGAGAGGCGGCGCGCGGGTCATACTAATATGTGGCGGTTTTTTAATACTGTCACTAGAATTTTTACAGGCTTCCCAAATAACTAGTATCTTTTTTTCAGCCAACAAAATGTAATGAACAGAAAGTAGGCAATCAGGACCGTTGTCTGAATCAGTAAGCAGTTCAAATTCAATGTTTGATAGTCCGAGAAAAATTGTACTTAAGAATAACTTACGCAAGTGATGTGTCCTAAGCCTAATTCGAGTGATGTATACGAAGCCTAATCTTTTAAATATAGTTCTACGGGATTATACATAATTCTATGCCATTATAAAAATAATAAATTATTAACACGTTGTAATATTGTGTTTTTTATTTTATGTTATTTGGGCGTCGTCGGCCATTTGAGATTGTCGGACGACGCCTACCAGACTGCTCGGGACCTCCTCGCGGGAAGATACGCCAACGTTCGGCGAATTGCGGACGAATACGTTAGGCAGCTTATAAGCCTCCCGCTGCTTAGGGACCGGGCCAGACTACGTCCAGACCTCGTGAATCCAGTCATGGTGGTCTGTAATGCGTTGAGGCGGCTGGATTTACCGGTGGACTAATGGTCCTTTTTGTTGCTCCATGTCGTGCTGTCCCGCCTGCCTCTCGACCTTCGGATACATTTTGAGGAGAGGTACGGCGGGGACGGCGCCTTCTATATTTCGCACTTCAGGGATCTGCTGCGGTTCTTGGAGGAGCAGTGTCGGCAGATTGAGAACGCGGCGGGCACCTTCGACGACTTACGAGTCGTGCCCAGTGAGAGGCGGAATCCGCCGGGCAAGTCGTGGTCAACCCCCCTAAGGCCGATCGGAGCTCCCGCGAGAGGCGCCGCTACCTACCATCTTACAGTGGCCTAGTGGCCAGGGAGGCGCCCCCCTGTTCCTATTGTCGAGCATCCGATCACCAGGTGACGTCGTGCCCGAAGTTATTAGGTAAGCCGGTTCCGGCGAGGCGAACTATCGCCAAGAAGCGCCGCTGGTGCTACTCGTGTTTGGAAAGGCACCTCCAGCGAGATTGCCCGCACCAGCGGCCCTGTCCGCATTGCCAGGGCAATCAGCACGCAGTTTTGAGCCTGGGTGCGAACGGCGTCTCCTCTCGGGGCTCTACCGGGCCCTCGATCCCCACGGGCGGGGGCGCCCAGCCACGCCCTCTGTCGGGCGACGCTCGGCTTTTACCTGCCAGCCACCGAGCCCCTAGGTTTGAAAGGGGTCCCTCCCCCGACCAGTCGGGGGGTCGTTCCCCAAGAGGCAGGGGTGTCGTCGCCCCCCCCCCCTCAGCGTGTGGAGAGGAACTTCACGGCCACTCAGCAGTCAGCTAGACCCTTTTCACCCCCGTTAGTTGAATGGCCGCGACTGGGGTACCACCGTCCCCCCTTTGATGGAGGCAGCCCTAGCTAGCTGGCGCCCTAGCTCCCACCACGGTCACCTCCACTGAGCCTTTGAGTCGTCAACAGTCCACTTGTCAAACTGTTCTATTGCGACGGTCTCAGTGAAGGCGTACAACCCGAGTGGCGACTGTTAGCAGTTCGCGCTCTATTGGATTCGGATTTACAACACGGTGTGGCCTCCACTTGGTTATTGGGAAGACTCGCCACCAGAGCCGTTCACTTGGAACCTGTAAGTGGCCTCAGCTTTGAAGCCTTTGTGGCCATGCTGGGCCGCTTCGTATCGCGTCGCGGTTTGCCGGACCCGGTCCGGTCTGATTGCGGAACGAATTGTGGGGGCACGGACAGATATTGAAGGAGGTCGTCGGACTTCTGTCCAGTAACAGGACTTATTTAGGTGCTGCGATGTCCAGGAAGGGCATCCAGTGGAGTTTCGACCCTCCGGCTTGCCCACATTGGGGCGATATTTTGAGGCGGTGGTTACGGTTGTAAGATCTGATGGGGTGCCTAGGGTGACCGAGGTATTGGTTGGAGATTCGGTCTTGCAACGTGCCGTCGCGACCCTGTCCCGTTTGCCAATTTACTCGCGGACATAAGTCCTTATGTCCGGTTTTTGGTTTTGATGGCCTAGAATTTGAGTACTTGTGCGCGTCTAATTTACTATTGAATATTTGGGTTTCGTATAGACCGCCTCGAATTGGTTTGTCTAATTTGTACATTTCGTGACAAGAGGCTTGGTGATTAAAGTAACTTCGTTTGCAAGTAATTTACGTCAATTTGTATAGTGATTGCATCTTGAAGTGCATTTTGCAATATTTAATTTGCTTGTGTGACGCGGTCTCGTGTGCGCACGCCGAGTCGTAAGATGGCCTGAAATTTGACGCTCGCATTCCATTTCGAGGGCGCGGCCCGGTTAATTGTTTTTGGAAGTTAATGTTGATTTGTAACGTCACGTTAAGTGCCCTTTTGTGTGTTGACTATTTTCGATCGTTTTACGTGTCAACGAGGCGGATTTTGAGTTCTGATTGCGGGCGTGGTATTTAATATCGTACAAAGGAATTTTAGCTTGTTGTGTGGAACGCTGAACTTTGAGACTCGAGAAGAGGCCGCGTTCGTTCCCGTGTTTGTAATTTTGTGCTAAATGAACCCGTAACATTGAATATTGAACTTTGAACGACTGTTCGTTACTTGTGTCGTGTTTGATTACGATGAACGTTGAATTGGTTGACTCCTACTCTGACTCCTCGAAACCATTTTCTTGCATAACCTCCGTATGCTGCTGTGTCTGTAACTCTTGTATCTCCTCAGTCGTCAGTCCCTGGGTGTGCTCCTCGACGAGCTCGTTCACGTCTCTCTCTTCCACCTCTAGACCCATGGATTTCCCCAGAGACACAAACTCCTCCTCTACTGACATCCGCGTGGCGCGCGGTCGCGTGGTACCGACCTGCTAAACCGAAACTCGTATCTCGAATTTCAGTCGTAACTCAAAGCAAAAAATCACTCGCTCGCCGGCACTTATCTCGAAAAACTCGTATGTTGGGGCACTCGTATGTCGAGGTACCACTGTATATGATGTAGGTGGCTAAGGACCGTGTTTTGTGATTTTTATTGAAGAGGCAGGAGGCCTATGTTTAGTCTGTATCGATGATGATGATGATGATTAATTGTTTGTTTTATTTAATGTTATAGGCCGTGCTGAAAAAGATCGTCACTATAATAATAGTGTACTGTAATATATCAGTATATTAATAAAAGTATTAGAATAATAATAATAAAAATATTTCTTTTCTTTTAATCAGTCCAGCTTAAGTATTTTATGTATTCATGACTAAATTATGTATTTAGTCTTAAAAATTGTATGTTAATAAAAATAGAGAAACCATCACCTCGTTTCGTCCCATGTTTGTTACGTTATAAGAGATATGTCAAAAAATCTCATGAGTTCTGTTTAGTCGTGGTCGGCGGTATAACCATCTCGTTTACGCTAGGCGTAAAATCCAAATCGACGATGGACAAGCTGCGTCAAAGGTGTTCACGTCTAGAACTATGATTGTCAAGACGCCTGCCAAGCATGACAGGCTCAAGTCCAGCAGTAAACTTTAATAGGCCAATAAAGAAGGAAAAAGTCACAAAAAGCTTGCTGTGTTCTGAGCTCTGATAATACAAGTGTTTATTAATGGTTTAATTAGCTTTTTGTTTTTCAGAAAAAGTCATTCTTCCAAGAGAATATGCAGAAACTGCCGAAATTCTCCTCTTTTTTGAAAAGGTATTCGATTCTGTTAATGGCAACTACTAAAAAACTATATGTAAAGCCTCTTCTTTGACCAGCAAGGCCAAACTCAGAACACTTGGAATGAAGCAAAAACTATATTAAATAACATGAAATTTATAAATAAAATGTTAAATAATCATGAGTGTATCAACAATAAAAAAATGGGTATGGACACTAATTAGTGGACAAATTCTTTTAAGCCATAGTTGCCACGCTTGGCAAGCGGGATGGCAACACAGTTTTTTTTATTTTCTTAGGAATACGGTGTTGCACGTCTTCTGGATAGGATCCTGTAACGTTTTTAAACCATAAGAACACAATAACAAATCATTTTCAGTTCGTATTTTCACGCTATCAGCACTTTTTAATTCGGTGTCGATGGAGTCTACCTTTTTCGATCTTTTATTTAGTTCTCCGTAACTCTGCAAATTCGGGCTTCGTGCGCGCTGTTGCGCTACCTTTTTTCCTATATCAATAATATCTCATTTTTCACTTAAATCTTGCCGTTTCTCTATTACAAGCCTGAAACCAAAATTTGACATGTTTTGACATCGTTGTTTATCTGGTTTTCATGGCAATTTTTATTCAAATTCGTTACCGGTCTGTTGTTTTTACTTCAATATTTCCACATAAATACTCTTTTCTCTTGGTCATTTACAAAAAATTTGCTTTTAATTTAAATAATTTTCCGTTCTCTCTAAAAAGGTATAAAAGCCGAACAATCGGCCAATAAACTCAATGTCATTACGAAATAAGCGAACCCTCTATAAGGTTTGTATACGACCGGTTATGACTTACTCGGCTCTTATTTTTGCACACGCTAACGATAAAATTATTAACGAACTCCAAGTAGTTCAAAACCTCTTCTGTCGTCGAGCTACGAACGCACCTTGGTACGTCCGTAATGCCGACCTTCACCGGGATTTAGAAATCCCAACAATCCAGCAATGTCTTAAAAAATTCTCTGAAAACTTCTTTAAAGTATCAGAGTCGCATACTAACACACTTATTCGTGAGGCAGTTACTTATACCGCCCCACTCCCTTCTCGCTATAGCGTCCGCAGGCCGAGAAACACTCTCTCGGACCCGCCAAATAAGTTGTCAAACGACCTGAACTGCCTCCTGGCGGCTCAGGCCAATCCTAATTAAATTAAAAATTAGTTAAAATTAATAATATGCCTTCGTAGGCAGTCTCTAAACGGCACTTAGCCGTCTGCGCCCTCTTTTCCCAAAAGAGGGTCGCTTTAGATACGGCATATGCAGCTTTAATAGAGCTAGTTGCCAGTCCCCAAAGGCGGTTTTTAGTGGGTATCACTTAGGTCCCCCGGTAGGCAGTGAGTCCCACATAACCAGGACAGACCGGCTGTCGTGGTATGCATAATGCATTTTCCGCCTCCCTCAGTGGTAGCCCTTTTCCAATTGCTTCGGGCGCAAAAAAAAAAAAAAAAACCAATAAACTCAGTCTCGCTTCGGCTCTCAAATTCGAAGCATCTCCTAAAGGCAGTGCGGCCCCGGGATCCTGCAAGCCTCTGTCCTGCCTGAAGTCGCCGGATCCTGCAAGTCTCTGCCTCTGCCTTCGCCTGAAGTCGCCGGATCCTGCAAGTCTCTCCCTCTGCCTTCGCCTGAAGTCGCCGGAATCCTGCAAGCCTCTGCCTCTGCTTCGCCTGAAGACGCCGGGATCCTGTGAACCTCTGCCTTCACCTGAAGTCGCCGGGATCCTGCAAGCCTCTGCCTTCACCTGAAGTCGTCGCCTAGCCACGCCCACGCCTTCACCTACGTTGTGCGTGCTCGCTCCAGGCGCTGCGAGCGCTTATTCCAGGCGCTGCGAGCGCTTATTCCAGGCGCTGCGAGCGCTTATTCCAGGCGCTGCGAGCGCTTATTCCAGGCGCTGCGAGCGCTTATTCCAGGCGCTGGGAGCGCTTATTCCAGGCGCTGCAAGCGCTTATTCCAGGCGCTGCGAGCGCTTATTCCAGGCGCTGCGAGCGCTTATTCCAGGCGCTGAGAGCGCCTACTCAAAGGCGCTGCGTGTGCCTACTCCAAGCGTTGCGCGTACCTAGACCAGGCGCTGTGCGCCTACCACAGGCACAGCCTGTGTATAATCTGTGAGCAGCGAATACCACCACCAAACGCGGTGTACCACTTGGATCTTCGGGCTCCGCTTCAATACTCATCATCTTTCTTATCCTTTTTTTAGAAATAATAGTAAATCACGTCACCCATCTTCATCTTCATACTTCATTTTTTTATACAAAAACTGTAAATACCTTTTTAAATTTTAAATAAATTATTTGTTTTTGTTCTATTTTTGCTGTTCTGTTGTTGTTAGGTTAGGTTCTTTTGTTCTTAATTGTCGCTTCACGACAAGCGTCTTCCTAGTAACAAATAAAAATGAAAAACCGCGGTTGCCAACCCAACATGCATGGCAACTATGGCAAATATCCCCCCTATGAGTCAATCCGTGGGGGAGGCCTATGTTCAGCAGCGGACTTTTATAGGCTGTAACGGTAACGATAAATGTCGAAACGAGTAAATAAAAACAAAATAGTATGATTTAAATAAAATAAAAAAAAAAAACATGAAGGTCTGGTCTCTTTCCACTAACCACTCGGTACATATTTCAAGGTTCGATTTCACTTGGTTGCTTCTTTGGTTTTTGAATTAGCTTTTTCAGAATAAATGCAGTTTCAATTAGCACATATGATACGGAAATGTTTTTCTACTCGTTCTACAGTTACATAAGGAACTCATGACAAATGGATTTTTATCTAGTATACTTTTATATTTATATACAACACGTTTACATAATATTGCACATATTTTACCAGATCTCTCACAAAAAAGGTTCTGCTCAAGTGTGTGTTTTCATATGCCTTTGCAAATGACTTTTATGAATACATTGATATTTACAGATATGACACGAAAAAGGTTTTTCTCCAGTATGTATTTTCATATGCCTTTGCAAATTACTTTTTTCTATACATTTATATTCACACATATTACATGAAAAAGGTTTTTCTCCAGTATGTATTTTCATATGTGTTTGCAAATTACTTTTACGAATACATTGATATTTACAGATATGACACGAAAAAGGTTTTTCTCCAGTATGTATTTTCATATGTGTTTGCAAGCTACTTTTGTGAATACATTGATATTTACAGATATGACACGAAAAAGGTTTTTCTCCAGTATGTATTTTCATATGCCTTTGCAAATCACTTTTCTTAATACATTTATATTCACAGACATTACATGAAAAAGGTTTTTCTCCAGTATGTATTTTCATATGTGATTGCAAATGACTTTTTTTTATACATTGATATTTACAGATATGACACGAAAAAGGTTTTTCTCCAGTATGTATTTTCATATGTGTTTGCAACACATCTTTTCTAATACATTTATATTCACAGATATTACATGAAAAAGGTTTTTCTCCAGTATGTATTTTCATATGTGATTGCAAATGACTTTTTTGAATACATTGATATTTACAGATATGACACGAAAAAAGTTTTTCTCCAGTATGTATTTTCATATGTCTCTGCAAATGATTTTTTTTTACACTTTTATAATCACAATTATTACAACAGTACACTTGTTCAGCAACATGCGCTTTAAGATGTGCCAAAATGCGACGTTTTTGAGATGTTTTAAATTCGCAAATATCACAATTAAATATTTCCATTAGTTGTGGTACTGGAGTTTGTTCAACTTGTGTCCGAACTGCAGTGGTGTTCTTTTGGTTCTTTTGCGTCTTATGACTGTATGAAATGTGTTTGGCGAGAATGTCTTTTGTTGAAAATTTTTTGCTACAACCATCACATTCAAAAATGTATTTTGTTGATGCCCCTGACGTTTTTTTCGTAAGTATATTTACACTCTTTTGTTTCAATATTTTCTTTCTCATAATATTTGCAGGATGCTTTCCTTTTTTATTAATTGGTTGATTATCTTTTTTGACTTTAGGCTTTGATTTAATAGTAGGGCTTTCTAAATCAAGGTTTCGAACATCGTTTATGTTACAATCAGTAGAATTTGATTTAATCTTGCTCTCAGACGCTTTTGAATAATGATTTGTCGGTATGATGTATGGTTCTGAAATACACACGAATTGAACATTTAATTTATTATAAGTAAAACTTTTATTGTAAGACACCTTAAACGCATTCTCTATCAGTCAACCAGGGAGAAATAGATAAATTATAAAATTACATAATTATACAATGTTGCTAGATATAAAGTATTTTACTTTTAATAATGTCTCTCATATTCATTTTTGGAGGGAAAGAATGGCAGAGAAACTAAATTCGAATGATAATGATGACGTTCTTCTCACCATGTTCTAGTATAGATGCTTCAAATCGCACAAGGGACAAGCATTATACAGAATGATTGGAAGATTGACTTGTTGGTTGAAGAAGATCATTTAGGCCATAATTATTTTAGACAGTCTGACTATACTTTTTGTTTTTGGTGATAAAACTAAAATTTTTACAGTTAATTGCTAATAATTGCCAATTTAATTAACGTCTGTTTTTTTTTTAAATGTAAGTAATGAATAAGAAATCTAAGAAAACATAGTCTCAGCATCTGTGTCATCAGACATATTTTTGTACAGACACTAAGTTCACGAAAATTTTCTACGATTTAAAGAAACATAATTAACATTTTAAATAATAAACATTTTTGACACTAAGTTAAAAAAAAACTGATGGTACTTAAATTTATTGTTAGAACCTTTTTGAAAACATGCTTGCTTATTACTCTTTCATTTGAGGTATAACTTACACGCATTTGTTACAAATTTTTCAATTGTCCCCTAAAACTAGATTGAGGTAGAAAATTTAAATTTTTAGACAGACTAATAAAAATTCTAATTATTTATTTGTTGATGCTCAAAATAATTGATGCGATTACTAACAAAAGCACGGGCCCGTCGTCTCACTTGTGTTGTAGTTACTTTCAACATCATGGTTTCCAATGCTGAATTAATTCTTTGGAATTTGAAATTCCGGCCATATAGCTCGAAGAAATGACAATGAATGAGGAAGTTTTACGAGTGGCAGCCTCGTACCAGTAGACAAAGTGTAGGGCGGCCCTCCATTTGCTGGAATGATGACCTGGTAAGAAATGCAGGAAGGCGATGGATTCCTGATGATGAAGATTTAATGATGTAATGCGCTCATCTTTTCATTTTAATTTTTATAGGATAGGGTGACAAACGAGCACACAGTCCACACAATGGTAAATGGTCGCTGTGACCCATAGACATCTACATCTGTCCTCAATAAAGAATCAAAATGCAGATGCATTGTCACCCACGGGGACTACGATGGAATGCCTCTTTTCCAGTAAAAAGTGTATCTGGTTCTCTACAATCACCATACGAAACACAGCAGTGTTAAGCTGCTATTTCACGCTGGTATTCTGTGAGAGCGTGACCCTTCCCCGGTCGAGCCGACCCATTCGTGCTATAACTATACTACTAATATAGCTGCAGCATGGCTCTACCACAACTAAAATGGAATGACCCACAGCCTGTGATTATTCTGACTCTATACCCATCAGAATGGAATACAGCAGTGCACGCACTGCTATTTGACGACGGAAATAGGTAAGAGGAGGAGGGAGAAGTCCATCTGGGCAGGCACAAATAGATCAACTCCTAGGCAAACATGGAGTCACACCACCTAGTACTGACACTAAGAAGATGGCAAAGATAATTCGTTGCTTAGCAGTATGTATCTTTGTGCCTTTGACATGCACTTTGAATTTAGACAAAGGGAAATCAGTAAATCAGTACATTACACATGAAGCCCTCTTTATTTTGTGTCTACGGGCTACAATAACCACTTGCCATAAGGTAAATTGTACCTTATTTTAATAATATCAAGAAAAGGGGTATATCTTACCTGTTTCATGATTCTCATTTTCTTCAAATTTGGAATTCTCATATTCGAAAATCTCTTCCTCAACTTTAACGGCATCAAGGCAAAAAATTTCGTCCTTGCAATCATTGTCTATATCACACTCTACAGGCCAGATATCTATATGATAAATTGGTGTGAATTTAATCTCACCTCTAACCTTATGCGGTTTTGGTATAGACTGAAAGGAAATAAGTTTTTCAAATAAGAGAAAAAGCCACTATAGTGGTGGAGTAGGAGAACCCATACTACCCCCTGCCATCCCGCAGATGTCGTAAAAAGGGGCAGAGGGAAACTGAAACAGGAGATCGGGGGGCAGCATCTTCCTGACAACAACTTCAAATAATAATAAACACCGGACAAAAGTGAGGGTTCAGAGTAAACTTAAATAAGAATGTACATAGTTCATCTATTCCGAGAATCGAGTCTCAACAACTTTTGGATTCAGATTCACGAAAGCTGTAAATTGACAAAGATTTATCTTTGTTTATTGAGATTTGTTTATATACAATAGGGTAATATATAACAGTATAAACAGTTTGATAATTGTTTTTGTAAAAATAAGTACTATTGCTCTAACAAAAGTAAGTTGGATTGAAGGACAAACTTAACTTTACACTAGAAACATTCTCCCATATAGCAATGGCAAGCAGCATAGAAAAGTGGATTGTGCAGTGACGGTGTAAGAATATCCACTATCACAGGATCGGCAACATTTTATATATATATATATATATATATATATATATATATGGTATTATTAGATAATCACTTTTTACATAAAAAGTTAAAACAAACATTTATTTACATTGTAAGTCTTACAACACTAACTTATACTTCAAGTACAAACAATTGAGCAAACAAATTCAATGGGAGTTTTGGCTCGAATATGTCGATTCGAAGATAGTCAGCACTCCAAATGCCAACTTCTTCACCTCACTATAGCAATCTGGAAGACTATTCTATGCGTCGAATATAACTCAACTCGCAGCCTTTCTTTTAAAGGGACACATACTGCTGCTTGGTGCCAGAAAATGGTAAAAGGATGATATCTAGGCAGAAAGAAACTCCTACAGTTCCAAGCCACCTACATCCATCAACTACATTACGTACATTAACTTCAAACTGCTATCATCACTAAGAACATTACAAATACTTCTCTTATCACTCTAAGTAAACTGATAATGCTTGTGGTAGGAGGATATTGAAACAAAACACAGGGTGGTGGGTGGTACTACACATTCTGTGAAAGTGTAGTACCACCCCGGTCGAGCCGACCCATCCATGATACAACCATAATATAGCTGCAGTCCGGCTATACCAAATATAAAATAATGATAATAAGTCTTTCTACTCTATTCTCTCATTTTAATAGTCCGATAGAACTGTTTTAATTTGCTGAACAACCAAGCCAGGGTAAATGTTAATTTGTTGATAAAAAATCACAATAATAGTCATTCAAGTAATATGTACTAGAAAAGACACCAGGAACAAAATCTATGCAGCAGTGCGGGTTGCATGGAAGGAATGGAAGGAGAATGTAGTACAATTAAGACCCAGATATTTGACACTTCACTAATCTACACACTCAGCTTTGGAAAAATCTAGTAGACTGTAGACAAGCTAGGGAGGCCCTGCCTGAAATAAACAGTTGTTTAACCAAAGTTCTAATGAGACTGAACAAGCCGCAGATCAGGATAGTAACAAGTGCTATCACAGGACACGGGAACTTTAACAAGCATTTATTTACTATAGGTGTTACAGATAGTCCCCTGTGCAGCGCATGTCTGGGGAAGGAAGAAACGGCGGCCCATGTGATATTGAAATGTCCAGAGGTCGCTACATACAGGGCTAAACATCTCGGCACGCCGAGATCACTCCCCGAAGTTGCATGCAACATCAAGGGACTGTTGAGCTTCTTTGGGGAGATCTCATGGCTCGAATAAGCATATTATTCCTGCCCACACGCTAAATACGAGCATAGACGTGGAGTTGCGAAAATCAGCCCGTCGTAAACTATACTAAACTAAGACCCAGATACACTAGGGGCCATTTTGTCCCGCAAGATGATGTGGAACACTCAATCTACATGACGATGCTACATTGCACAGTGACCCAGAACATTGTAAGTGACATGGGACATGTTGCTTGTTCGGTACGACTTTCCATTGACGTCAGTCGAGTTTGGTGTTGATACGTATTTTTACAGAAAGATTACATTTTTTATAAGCACACACACAAAGTTTCAATATGCGGAAACACATACTTATTGAGAAAAAAAACATTGTAAATGAAATAATTTTGCAATATTTAGTCAATTCCTACCGTGAAACTGAGGCCATTTTTATTATTATTGTCAATAGGGATGTCGATTCTTTCCGAAAAAGATCGATTTTTTAAATAGATTCGAATTGTAAGCTGATTTATCGATTCCCGAAAAATCGATTTCTAAAATATCGATATTTTTTTCATGTTTGCACTTATAATGTAAATATAAATCCATTTTATGAGAAAAAAATTCCCTTCATAATAAAAAAATAAGGAGACTGATTCAAAAGGATTTCTGTATCTATTTTGAGACTGCTACGTCTCCGGCGCTGCGGGAAGAGCAGCGCCTCTACGCCTTAGCGTAACAAATCGCAGGCATCCCTCCTCGTCTGATGCCTACGATTTGTTACAGCAGGCGGAGGCTGCACCCCCTACGCGCCTCCGGCTCTATAAAACCACTCTAGGGGTAGGACAGACTCGTACCAGGTGAAGTCGGGGTCAATCAATTCAGTTCTATGACATAAGTTGAACCTAACCTATTTTATTTGTTATCTGCCCTAATAGGTACTGTTAAATAAAACAAATTTCAATAAGAGATCATTTATCATGGTTTCTTTCTTGTTTTTCATAAAATGGGTTTATTTACATTAAAAATAGAAACATTAAAAAAATTTTTATATTTTAGAAATCAATTTTTTGTGAACCGATACATCAGCTTACGATTTGAATAGATTTAAAAATCAACCTTTTTCGGAAAGAATCGACATCCCTATTGACGTCGACAATGACATTACAAAATGGCGCCAGTTTTATGGTAGGATTAGATATAAAAATTGCAAGAATAGTTGATTTTCAATAATTCTTTTCTCAAAAATTACGCGTTTCCGCATGTTGAAACTTTGTGTGTGTGCTTATAATAGTGTAACTTTTCTGTAAAAATGCGTATCAACACCCAACTCGACATACGTCAATGGAAAGCTAAGCCGCTTGTTCCCTGTCCGAGAGAGAGTGCACATGTCTGGCGTCAGTGTCACGTCATTTGTTACCGGGTGTAGTTGTGTGTACAACTTTACTTGCAACATGTCAGTTGTGTGGGGAAATTAAACCGTGCTTTTACTTCTTGAACTTTACCAGAGTCGTGTTTTGTTATGGGATACTTCTAACCATTAACTTCTGGTGCTATTCTGTCGATCAGTTGTTTCAACACTCGAAAAGTGTATGACAAAGAAGCATAAAAAACTCTAGTCAACAAGTATCTTAATGCAATGGCAAGTCTGATACCGATATGAGGGCAACAGCATTCCATAGTATAGGATCCTGTTTGGTTATGGAAGGTCCGATCATATGTTATAACGTTTCAAAATCAGATGTTGACATTCGAGTAAAATTCACAAAAGATCCGTCAGACATTCGGAGATCACTTAAAATATATATTCTTCTTCCTTCTCCTTGTAGTAAGGAATTCTGAATCCACCACCTTTTCTTTCGCTTACGTTTCACTCCCGCAATAAGCACTACGTCCACAGCACTAATCGCCACAACCTCTTTGGGAGACATTTTTATAAGCACTACTGACTAGTGTGGCCTGCATTAAGTTCCGGGACATGTCTCGGGATATTCCACGTATTAGTTGAGACATGTTGCGCAACATGCCGCTCCTTGCGTACCCAAGTATATCCTACTAGGCTTTACTTAAATGATAATACTGATTTTAGTGCGACCCAGGATACCAGGCTAATTGTTATTTTTCAGGTTCTGGTTGTATTTGTCACTATATTTAACGCCACATCTTAGAACATATATCGGGCATCATAATGTAATTCTCCAGTGATAACAACAAATTACCGCAACTTCATTTAGCAATAAATAAATATTAAAAAACTTACAAAACTGTTCGTCAATGTCTTATACAAATATTGGAGGCCAGTCTCCTTTAGTGCAAACATGCGTATATTAACGCTTAAACAAATTCTACAAACTTCACCTTCACTAAAGGCCATTGTTGTTTTCTATAGTAGCTTTATTAAAATTGATTATCGAATTCTCTTTTTCATAAACAAACCGGACTTTTCTCTTGTTATTTTTTTTTGGAGTTTATGGCCTGGTATCTAGACCTTTAGGCCATTCCCTTGTTATTATTACAATTTATCACAGAATACACACAATTTTTTATAATCACAGAACACTATTACTCCTAAAGTTTATAATGCGCCCAACGCGTAGTGTTTCTATATAGTTTGTGTTTTGTTTGTGGGCCACAAACACAGAGTACTTTAAATAATCAGAAAGCCACAAATTATGGCCCAGCGTAGACTCGGGCAAAAATACCGATATATTAGTGATGGGTCAACTCGAGTTGCGCTTAACTCGAGTTAACTCGATTTGTATCTCCCCAACTCGAGTTTGGGCTGCTGTACATGAAGGAATCAAGTGAGCCAACATGAAAGTAAGAGCGCGATTCGTTGGTTGTGTGCGCGCTTTGTGTTTCAAATAGTATTTAGTTACAGTCAAAACAATTTGTTATTTAGAGATTTATAATAGCTAAGTTACATATGTAATTTAATTTCATTTATAATTTTGATTAATTATGATCCTTATAGCTACGTAAATCACATACCTATTATTGTAATACCTGAAAAGGGTGGTTAAGTTGTAAGATACATCATACTATAATTAAAGCCAAACACTTAACTTAGAATAAATATTTTGAATTTGAAATGTTTGAATTTATTGAAGAATATTTTAACTGTGACAATTAATCTATTAATAGGTTATGTACTTACATCTTAAAGCTAGACTAATATTTTTTCGTGAAGGCTGCTATATAAGTTGTTTTGTTGTTAAATACAGGTACTTTAACTAATATAAAAACCAAAAATACATAAGTATGTGATACATACTAAATATACATTTTCATTTCAATCCTACACAATAAGTTTGGTAATTATGGTTATCCCAACACACCAAAGAGCTACAAAGAAAAACACATTTATAAAAAAATAACTTCTAACAAATCCTTTACTCTGTTTCATACTGCTAACTCGAGTTGCGTAACTTGAGTTTAAACTCGAGCTGCGTGAATTACAACTCGAGTTAACTCGAGTTGTAATTTTTCCAAATTGGCACGTATATACGATATATCGTCGATATTTTAAATCGCGGTATATCGATATTTATTTTCGAGTATCGAATTCGATTCAATTTCGATATATTTTAAAATGTTGTATTAATGACAAAACATGTAACAACAAAAGGAGGTACATAAGTATTCATGTATGGTTGGTTGCCGTTTCCTTTTTCGTCGTCCAACCGTCAATAATATAAAATTATGGACCTTATCTTTACATCATGCATATCGATATTTATCACGCGATATATATGTTTGTGCTGTTTAAAAATATCGATGCGATTTTTTAATATATCCATTAGCCCAGCGCCCACATTTTTTTAATAACTGGCTTTACGGCTCTGGGTTCTAGCCCTTCTGATCCTGAAGTTACAATATATAATTATCCTTCATAGTACACTGCTTCGCAATATGTTGATGCGTCACATTGTGCAGTCCTTGGGAGATTTTAACGGCAACTTGAGCCAGCAGACAGCTGACAGTTGGCGATGGCATCTCAAGGCGCCTAAGCAGACAGATACCTTATTTTAAGAATCACATCACAATCAGAGCAGTTGTTTCACCGTTTACTACCATCTACTAATAGTTCACATGCGCAGACACTTAATACACAAAATCGCACCACTTTTACATATCGAAATCCACTTCAAACCATTATTTAAACAATTGTGGCGGCGATGTCGTCGCGTCACAAGCGAAACACATCGAAGCCTAAATCGCACTAACAAAGTTCCGAAGTTAAAGCAGCATATATAGAATAGCTCCGAACTACCAATCGGAGCGTTGGCCGTTCCCCGGGCAGAACACCTTGCCCGGCGGGAGATCTCCCCTTTTCCTTCCTACGGCCACACAATAATACAGTAGCAGCAAACCGCTACCGGTCAAGTTCCCGCCAAAACTCAAGCGCCCACATACTAACTAGTAGATTCTACTAGAATCAGACCATAGAAATAGTATTAAACTCGTAGACAGAGAAATATAGATAGACAAGACCTCAGCGTATATCAGTAAGAGATAGCGATAGTTCGCCAAAGTACATTACTACAATTACATGTAATTTAAATTGACATACTTAGACTTTTACCACCATAGTGTGGGTAATCTAGTTCTTTTTATTTCGGTTGTACTACGTCAACTACTAATTTAATTAATTTTATTTTCTATGGGGACGTATTTCTGACTATTTGACTGTGCGCGAACTGAATGACTCCGGGATGAACATTAAGCGCGAAGAGAAATGAGTTGTAATGATCATTTTATTACAATTTATCTAAGATATCCTCTCAGAAGCCAATTTACATAATTTAGGACCGGGTTTAGTAAGCTCGTGGGGCTTTCGAGTGTTTCATTCTATATTTATAGCTCAACACGTAAATAGTACAATTAAATAAATCATAATCAACTCATAGCCTCGAATGCATTCAGTTTGCGCATGTCGTCCCTTAGCTAACAACACCGCATAAGACATTTTTACCAACTTTACAGGAGACGATAAAAAACTGTCCATTTTAAAAAAGCGGCGGAAATTTTCTGTTGTTACTTAATAAATGCCCTAGTTAGCGGTTAAGGAATAATTATATTATAATTATTTTGACTATATACTTTATTTTAACTTTTATTTTATGACTTGAGCTGTGTTGACTGATATTTTATTAGATTTGGGTGGAGTTGTTTGCGGAAATGTTAGGGAATAAGGTATTAGTAGATGATTTACAACGAAAAGTTTTTATTACGAAATATTTCAATAATAATTAACAATCGTTATAACATAGCTATCAACTCGTATAACCTAAGTCTTGCGAATCACACGAAACTTTAGAGCGTATGTGCAAATTTTTATTGTTATTTTAATTGGTAAATATTTAAAACATAGTCTTTAAAAATTTTAACGAATCAAGATATAATAGTAACAAAATAATAAAAGTTAACTTAGTTATACTAAGATAACTTAGTTAGTTATACTTGAAATCTCCAGTCTAATAGTTAGTTGCAGTCTTTAGCGATTGCTGTGCGGAAGGTCATCATAAAAAGAGTAGCAACTAGTTAGTAATACACTTTTTAGATCTTGCAAATCTTCCACACTTCCGCTTTGTAATTGGTATTCTAGCTGCATACAATTTCTGCAGGTGATTTATTTGATTAATGCTGTTAATGCTATCCGAGTACAGAATCAGAGTACGAAACCTATCCAATTGCAGAGAGGTGTAAGACAGGGTGACGTCATATCCCCGAAACTCTTACCGCTGCATTGGAAGACGTTTTCAAGCTTCTGGACTGGAAAGGATACGGTATCAACATCAATGGCGAGTACATCACTCACCTTCGATTTGCCGACGATATAGTCCTTATGGCAGAATCGCTGGAGGACCTAAGCACTATGCTCAATGACCTCGATAGTGTTTCCCAACGTATAGGTCTTAAGATGAACATGGACAAAACAAAGATCATGTTCAATGTCCATGTCACACCTATGCCGGTAGTTGTTGGGAGCACTAAGCTCGAAGTTGTTGACGAGTATGTTTACCTGGGACAAATAGTCCGACTAGGTAAGTCCAACTTCGACCGAGAGGTCAATCGACGGATTCAACTCGGCTGGGCAGCGTTCGGGAAGCTACGACACATCTTCTCGTCAAACATACCTCAAAACCTGAAAACGAAATTGTACAACCAGTGCGTGTTGCCAGTGGTAACTTACGGAACTGAGACGTGGTCCTTCACTGCTGGCCGTATGAGGAAGCTCAAGGTCGCTCAGCGAGCTATGGAGAGGGCTATGCTCGGAGTTTCTCTGCGTGATAAACTTAGGAATGAGGATATCCGCAGCAGAACCAGAGTAACCGACATAGCCCAACGGATTAGTAAGCTGAAGTGGCAGTGGGCCGGCCATATAGCTCGAAGAACCGACAACCGATGGGGAAGAAAGGTTCTCGAGTGGCAGCCTCGTACCGGTAGGCGAAGTGTAGGGCGTCCCCCCACGAGATGGAGTGACGACCTGGTAAGACATGCAGGAAGTCGATGGATGCAGGTGGCTCAGGACCGTGCTTTGTGGCATTCTTTGGGGGAGGCCTATGTTCAGCAGTGGACTTGTGAAGGGCTGTAATGATGATGAAAATGAATGCTGTTAATTGGCGTGGGACGATTTGGTAACGGACGAAGCTCGTCAACAAAATCAATTTTGTATCAAATTGTGTCTTTTCGTATGTATTTTAGCATACGTACATCTGTGACGACTGGGTCACCTGTCTTATATAACCAGGCCGTATAGATTTATATATTAATTCTTTCGAAAAGTCGATAAAAAGGTATAGTCCAAATAACGAGTTTCATTAGGCATAGGATCCCTCCTAGCTGTTTTAGTTATAGCCATGTGTTGTTGTGGAAGGTAAATTTCTTTACCTTTTAATTTACACTCTATTGCACTGTGTACGGAATCCAATTCTATGTGGGAATGGCCTTTTTCCATGTCCTTTTGAGTAACCACAATATTTTTTTCAAACGCTAAACGTAATAAAACATTGCTTATGATAAAATTGCGATTTTGAGCACAACAGCCATCGGAATATAAAATCACAGACAATAATTTCTGACTCAAAACATTCTCTAGATGGTCTACTAATCATGAAGCAAAAACAGAGGCTTCAAGCGCTCTATTTGACTCATCGAACCAATAACACATTACTTTCTTATAAGCTAAATTGTATAATGTAAAATTCTGGACGCATAATTTAGTTTTATAATAAATAGCACTGGCTTGAAGATACGGGGCCAATTTTACCAATTCAACATCCTGCGTGAATACGTGACAAGCTCCGGCCTGTGCAATACCTTTGTCAGTATCTTTCTCTTTCCTGGCTCGATGTTTTTTCAAAACATGTTGAGCGTATTTTTCATCGGTAATGCTTCCAGTTTTATAACTGCAACAAACGTCACACTAATCTTTCTTCGGGTGGAATAAGCTCAGATTGAGTTTCAAAAATAATTTGTCTAATAATTTACCACCAAGGCTTTCTCTACTCTCTAACTCACAATTCTCTTTATATGTGTTATAGAGCTGTGTTATGCTCGAGAAAATTGTCGGGAATATAACATAAGTTAATTAAACGCGATAAAATCCGTAAAGGTAGTTGTATTCAATGAGAAATTTGGTTCTAAATATTCTCAAGATGATTTAGCACGACAGTAGTAGTGCGATTTTGTCTGGATTCCTGCGATTACTGGTTGAAGTAGACAAATCGGGAGAAATAGCACAGTCTGTTTTTGTCACCCAATATCTGACAAACTAATCCTTAATGCCAAGAGTGGCCAAGAACATTTTTTTATAGACTTGGCGTACATCATCAGTCGTCAAAACATAAGCTCAACTATCAGTTCTTTTGGATGTTTCTGGATTTTTTGTAATTTTCTTTGGTACTTTATTAACGTGAGAAGTTATAAATGATCTTTGTTGCTCCCAGTTCATGTACTTCCAGAAAGTTTCAAACAAATATTGCCGTTGTAGTTCGTTTATGTTGTCACATAATCTGAGTTTCGATTTCTTGTAAAAGGCAGAAGTGCATGGTGGTTTCATGGATCTTGCAGGCGTAAATACGTCAAGTTCTACTTTAAATTTTTCATTAGTCTTTGCTTTTCTGTCTCTTCTGTAACGTTAATAATTTTCACCTTTCATCCGGAATTCTTTATTAACATTGCGTTTATATTTCTTTGGATCTTTTGTCGCCTTGTTCTGTCGTTTCTTATGACTTTACAAATCACCGTGATATACCGCTAAAAAGAACCCCTTTGTCGTATCTCCTCAGTTTCAAGGCACTCCCCTTCTTGCCTCAGCCAGTATCGGTATCCTCGGAGTCGACATATCGAGTGACGTGCAGTTTCGTGGTCACTTGGAAGACAAGGCCAAATTGGCCTCTAAAAAGCTTGGCGTGCTCAGCAGAGCGGGACAGTATTTCATGCCGGCACACCGCCTGCAACTTTACAAGGCGCAGGTTCGGCCTCACATGGAATACTGTTCCCATCTCTGGGCAGGGGCTCCCCAGTGCCAGCTCCTTCCACTTGACCGCATCCAGCGCAGAGCGGCTCGAATCGTCGACGACCGAGCCCTTTCCGATCGGCTCGATTCATTGGCACTGCGAAGAGATGTTGCATCCCTTTGCATTTTCTTTCGCATCTACCATGGGGAGTGCTCTGAGGAATTGTTCGGATTAATCCCAGCCGCCAAATTTCACGAACGCACATCGCGGCAGAACTCCCGATACCATCCACACCATCTGGATGATTGGCGGTCCACCACTGTGCGATTTAGAAGATGTTTTCTTCCTCGCACGACTTCCTTGTGGAATCGATTACCATCAGCGATTTTTCCGGACCGATACGACTTAGGGACCTTCAAAAAAAGAGCGTACTCCTTTTTAAAAGGCCGGCAACGCATCTGCAATTCCCTCCCTGGTGTTGCAGTTGTTCATGGGCGGCGGTAGTCACTTACCATCAGGTGAGCCGCATGCTCGTTTGCCCCCACTCCTATAAAAAAAAATATGGAACATTACTGAGTATGACCACTTTTGAAGAACAGGACGGAGTAGCAGAGGCACTGGATTGCTGCATATTTTTCTGGTTTACATTATGTTTATTTGTACATTGAGTATTGTTTTCATTATCAATGACTATATCAGAAATTGGGTCTTGAGTATTCGTAGATATGAGAATATCTTGGTTTGAAGTAGGGAAAGATTCGTAATGATTTAATTTTATAGAATTTATATTGACGACAATACTTCCTAGTTCTTGCATAACATTCTCACTTTCTACCGTGATAATGGCAACATTCAATACCGAAGGCTGAGGAAACTCGATGACTACCGTATCGAATTCGGGTGGCTCCTGTTGCAATTCAAAGAAGTCATTACCAACTATTTCTATAACTTGTAGATTGTTAATGTCAGTGTTTTCAATATCCAAGTCTATGTTTTGATCAAATATATTTTTTTTATATTGTCCTGGCTTCTTATTATACTTTTCATGGACCCTCCGAAGTTTTATTCGTTCATTGGTCTTGCAATAATTTGGTATTTATTTGGAGAATTGCATGCTTTGATATCAGAAGAACTAGTGTTATCTTTTTGATTGAAATCTAAAAAAATAGTGGGACTTATTGCATTAAAAATATAAACAACAGAAAAATAAATGCGGACCTCAAAACAAACCTATGCTACTAACCAAGTTTAATTCTTTTTCTATCTTCTTTGCAACTTAGTTTACGCTGTTTATATTTTGACATCAGTCCTGCACATAATAATTTATGACCTGAACTCGGATTACTCCATGAATCAATTTCTTCTCTATCCATAGTGTACTTCAATTACTGAGCTACCTAAAAGAAATAAAATACATTTTGAAACACCGCCTAAGTTAAAAAAGAAAGTTAGTAAACACCGCTAAGGTAAATGAAGATTTTTTATCATTTCTTTCTATATTAATACGCGTAAATCAATAAACGTAACTTTCTTATATTAATGATAAGTCATCGCGCGCTCTGACTAGAAACCGCGCTCCCGGCAAGTAACAGTTCCGTGAATGCGGCATCTTAATATTGTAGTGTGTATAAGACAATTTGCAAGATGCTAGTGTGCGTGAAAAATTGTATATGCCAGCAGCTTAACTGTTACCCGATTAACGGGAAAATTTATTTTATGCTATGGCTTAGTAGTTAAGTTCATAGTTATGAATGTATTCCAGAAATACTTAAAAATGAATAGTTTATTAATAACGAATGTATCAATATATTTGTGTATATTATGTATAGGTTTTTCTTCTGAATAAATGACATATAAATGATTAGGCCTCCTATTTATCACTTTAATTTTTTTCTTTAAAAAATAGTTATATATGGCGTAATTGAAATAGTGCTTTCTATTCTATGCGTCAATATGAACAACTTTTACTATAGATCTATCTTCCAAATCGCAAGAAAAATCAGGTTTTCCATACATTTTGAGCAAGTTTGTACGAAATTTTGTATGGAATAACTGACTTTGAGATATTTTTTATAGCATCAGGGTGACAAACGAGCACTCAGTCCACCTGATGGTAAGTGGTTGCTGTGACTCATAGACATATACATCTATCCTCGGTTAAGAATCAAAATGAAGATGCGTTGCAACCCCTGAAGACTAAGATGGAATGCCTCGTTTCCAGTAAAAAGGGTCTCCGGTTCTCTACACTCACCATAGGAAACACAGCAGCGTTAAGCTCCTATTTTACACTGGTATTCTGTGAGAGCGTGGTCTTTCCCCGGTCGAGCTGACCCATTCGTGCTACAACTATACCAGTAATATAGCTGCAGTATGGGTCTATCACGTATAAATTGAAAATTTCGAAGATGATCCCATAATAAAAAATATTCATGTTGACGGACAGAATCATTCCCTTAGTTGTTAAGTACTATTTTGTTACACCTTTAGTTAGTATATAAGACCGGGGAAAAAGTTTCATCGTATATAGTATACAAATTCAAGGCGTTTTTGTTTTAAAGTTTTATTACATTTAATTATAATATATATATATGGGTCAATTCTGTTCGATAATTTGTTACCATCTTGTAGGTAGTGACATAATAGAAAATAAACGTTGCTGTAGAAATCTTGGGATTTTGATTAAAAAAAATGCGACAAGTAGTTTTATTTGATATATTCAATACCAGAGATTTGAAGGAACATGGATTTAGTCATCCCATTTATAATGAAAAAAAATTATAAACTTAAATATTAAAATCTCCAGAAAGCTTTCTTTTATAGAACACAAGCAACAAAAGAAAATAATGACTAAAACTTTTAAACCAGTTTTAAGTACTCAAGCAAATACTGGATTTTTAGGAATGTTAGTGTGTAATGAAAGTAAGTAATATACGTATGTAAGTAGTAATACTTACTTTACCATAAGGATATGAGAGAGAAGATAAAAGAAAGATATAGGCTGCAGAAAGTTCACACGAAAGCATTCATTGAGGAAGTGCGTGAAAGGTGTAGAATGGAAGCGGACGAAAGGTTGTCGCACAACTTTAAGGAGAACTCCAAACTCTTCTGGAAAGAGGTTGGAAGGACCCGAAGTGGTGCGACGGCCTTAAGAATGAACAAAGTGCTTTCGAGAACTAATGACGTCCTCTCACAAAAATCGGACGTCATGCAGCGATGGAGCGAATTTTATAGAGAAATGTATGCGTGTGATGATCTTAGTGAGGGATCCGGGGATGACGCCGTGACTGGTACGCCAGACCCGGACCTCGATGACACTGAGGTCATCAGTATGAAAGAGATTGAACGTGCGATTCGAAGTTTGAAATGTGATAAGGCTGCGGGACTAGACAGAGTTACTGCTGAAATGGTCAAGTATGGTGGGCCTCGCGTCTGGGACAACTTTCATCTGCTGTGCAATTTGTGCTGGCGGACGGGGGATGTCCCGGATGATTGGTGATCCGCAGTCATTGTGCCTTTATATAAAGGTAAAGGTTCACATTTTGACTGCGGGTGCTATCGGGCGATCAGCTTGACCAGTTTAGCAAGCACAATGCGGATTTAGACCTGGAAGAGGATGCACGGATCAAATGTTTTCTCTCCGCATGATCACGGAGAAGCTTCTGGCTGCTAACCAGAAGATTTTCTGTGCTTTTGTGGATCTTGAGAAAGCATTTGATAAGGTTGTAAGGAAGAAAATGTGGGAACTGTTGCCGTGGTATGGTGTGGATGGTCGATTGCTAAGGGCTGTGCAGTCTCTTTACTGTGACTGTAAACCCTGTGTGCGGGTAGGGCATGACCTGTCACCCATGTTTAGCGTCCAAACGGGCGTAAAACAGGGTTGTGTCATGTCTTCCTGGCTGTTCATACTGTATCTCGACAACTGTTTACAAAAGCTGAAAGATGTTTGGGTGTGAAATTGGGTGACATAAAATTAAATTGTCTGCTGTATGCTGATGATGCAGTGCTTATTGCACCATCAGAGGCATTGCAGTAATGAACTGCAGGCATTAGTCACGTGTATGAAAGAGGGATGTGAAATTAAAGGTCTCCGTTTGAACGCTAATAAAACTAAGGTTCTGGTATTTGAAAGGGACGAAGAGAGAACGAAGTGTGAAATATGGGTAAATCAGGAATGTCTAGAACAAGTAAATGAAATTGTATACTTGGGGAGTGCTTTTAGCCGGGATGGAAGATGTGATTTAGATGTGGACAGGCGTGTCGCTGCCGGGAACAAAGTCAATGGTGCCCTGACTGCGTTAGTCAAAAGGCAAGGCGTAGTGAAGAGTGCACGCCTTGCAATACATAACGCAGTGTTGGTACCGACTTTGTTATATGGCAGCGAAACCTGGGTATGCCAGAAGAAGCATAAAAGCAAGTTGAATGCAGTGGAGCTGCGATCTCTTCGTAAAATGTGCGGCGTTACCATGGCCGACCGAAAGCGAAACGAAGAGATTCGCAATATGGCAGGTTTGAAAGATGACCTTATCACAAAAATTGATAAGGGCGTGCTTCGGTGGTTTGGGCACGTTGAGCGAATGAGTGAAGACCGAATGGTGAAGAAAATATATAGCGCGAAAGTTAATATTAAAAGGTGTCGAGGTAGACCGAGACTAACTTTCGAAGACCATGTGAGCAAATTGCTCGAAGAGGGTAGGGTCAAGAGTACTCGGATACCTAGACGTGCATGTATGAAGAAGATAATGAATCTGAAAGAAGCGAAAGAGGTATGTAAGGATCGTGACACTTGGCGATCTGTTCTCTCTGGCTACCCCGTCAGGGATTGTGCGTGAAGATAAGTAAGTAAAGTAAGTAGTAATCATTCCTTTGATCAATGTATTGAATAAAAGTTAAAATAACGAATTTTCATTTTACATAGAAACTTTTTTAGGAAATTCGAATGGTTGTATTGATCTATGACATCAAGTCAGCCGTTTCTTGGTTGATTAAAAATCGAGTTTTTAATTCCTCAATTACACTAGATTGTTCAGCAACTTTTTTTTGCAAACGCCAGGTCTTTGACTTAAAGCATCTAGTTTCTTCCTCATATTATCGCGTAATAACGTCTTCTTTTCCAATTTCTTAATTAACTTCTTTTTACGTGGAGTTATCTCAACTTCCGGCATTGCCATAGGTATATCTTGTGTCTTTTTTTATAGTATAGGGTGACAAGCGAGCACACAGTCCACCTGATGGTAAGTAGTTGCTGTGGCACATAGACATCTACATCTATCCTCGTTTGCGAATCAAAATGCAGATGCGTTGTTACCCGTGAGGACTAAGATGGAATGCCTCTTTTCTCTAAAAAGGGTCTCCGGTTCTCTACACTCACCATACGAAACACAGCAGCGTTAAGTTGCTATTTGACGCTGGTATTCTGTGGGAGCGTGGTGCTTCCCCGGTCGAGCCGACCCATTCGTGCTACAACCATTGTTACGGCTTACGGTTGGTCCCTTAAATGATCCAATCCTCTGGGGCCCATGAGCAGAAGACTTCCCGAGCAAACGTAGGTCGGGCCTCAATGTGGCCACGTGGAATCTCTCTAATTACACTAAAATATATGGGGGAGCGTTATACTACGGCCAGTCGACCGGAAGGTATTTGGACGAAGCTTACTTACCTATGTCCAAGGCGACTGGTTCCTCCGGAGTCGGTCAGGTCGCATGTGGTTGTGTAGTGCAAGGGAAAGAATGGTGATGTGGTGTGTATCTGGGTGTGACTGATGGTGATTGAACCTAGACCTTGGCCGTCGGCAGCAGCCCGAGCGTCGACACCGCTCCAACTTGAGGGGGGCTTCCGAGGTTGTCCACAGTCACTTTCCTCGTTCTTCACGATGACAGTCAATTAACTCTATCGTGCGATTAACTAACTTACAGAAGCCACTAACTATCGCGGGGTATAAGGTTACCGCACAAAATACACACGGAGCCTCTGGACCAAAGGTCGCTACCGTCTCGCGTTGCAACAGTTAGTTCTAGAATGTCAGAGGCCGCACTAGCTAATATTGTCGAATGCACTTATACAGATTCTGAGTCGGACCCAATAAGTCCCGGGAAGCTCTCCAGCAGGAATGCTCGTCACAAAATCCTAGACCGTATATTTACGGGCCGCACCTAATTATTCCGAGTTCCCTAACAGAATTGACCGCGTGCTCACGTCAGCACCGCTTACAGACGATTGACTGCCCTTGGGCGTTTTTCGCACGACCGAAAGTCAAACCGGTATGAATGCACCGCGCCGAGCGCCCTCTCGCGTCAATCCTTGAAAGTGTTTTGCGCGAACAAACCCCCGTCCCGGACATAAGGATTTAGGTCCGCGAGCAAACCGGTCAGCGGGACAAGGTCGCGAAGGCAAGTTGCAAGACCGAATCTACAACCAAACTAGGCCACCTTAGGCACCCCATCAGATCTTGCAACCCTAACCAGCGCTTCAAAAAATAGCCCTAATGTGGCAAGCCGGAGGGTCAGCCTCCACTGGATGCCCCTCCTGGGCATCGCAGCACTTTAACAAGTCCTGTACTGGACAGAAGTCCGACGACCTCTTTCAAACACCTATCTGTGCCCCTATGATTAGTTCCGCAATCCGACCGGATCAGCTCTGCAAACACCGACGCGACACGAAGCGGCCCCGAGCGGCCTCCTAAGCTTCAGTGCAGAGAGCACCCACAAATTCCACATGAACGTCGTCTGTTGAGAGCCGAACGAAACGCACAGATAGTCCCTAGTATGAATTTTCAACAAGTAGGCCTAGCCAGGCCACCCACCATATTATCATTTACTAAAATAGTGGGCAGCTGATTTCAATCTGATAATCTCCAAAACTAGCTAGCCTGTTAGGCAAGTAGTCCTATGCTCATATTTCAACTAATTTTTCAAAAGCGTCAATGTTCAACTATAGAATTAATTCAACCAAATTAATCACCGATGCGCATACGTCAACTTGCAAATTAAACAAAACAATAACGTAAGGGACAGCCCTACTTCTTCGCAAAGCAAAATGATTAAACACTATCTATGTATATGTTACATAATTTTTCAAATAGCGCGCCATTCAATTTCCTTTCAGCAAACAGACGCAACAATCAAATACAGTGATTAAATATATGTACAAAACACATGCAGTAGCATTTAAAGGAGTAGATTAAATTCAATTCTTTTAATTTAAACCGCTACAAATAGGAAAATTTCGCGGAAAGCCCAAAGCAATTTTTAATTTTAATTCAAGTATTTTTTGACTAAGTGCTCGACCAAACCAAATCTAATACCCCTTGACAGCGTGATTCAACGCTCCAGAGGGGCCCTAATCTTCCCACCACCAAGGGGAGGCCACATGGCGTGAACCCGAGATCGCTAACAGTCGCCACTCGGGTTGTACGCCTTCACTGAGGCCGGCGGCAACAGAACATTTTGACAAGTGGACTGTTGACGGCTTAAGGCTCAGTGGAGGTGGCCGTGGTGGGAGCTAAGGCGGCAGCTAGCCAGGGCCGCCTCCATCAAATGGGGAACAGTGGTACACCAGTCGCGGCCACTCAGCTAACGGGAGTGAGAAGGGTCCAGCGGACCGATGAGTGGCCGTGAAGTTCCTCTCCACACGCTTAGGGGGGGTGATGACACCCCCGCCCCTGGGGGAATTACCCCCCGACTGGTCGGGGGAGGGACCCCTTTCAAACTTAGGGGCCTGATGGCTGGCCGGCGGGCGCCGAGAGTCGCCCGGCAGAGGGCGTGGCTGAGCGCCCCCGCCCGTGGGGGTCGAGGGCCTGGCAGAGCCCCGAGAGGAGACGCCGTTTGCACTCAGGCACAAAACGGCATGATGATTGCCCTGGCAATGCAGACAGGGCCGCCGATGCGGACAGTCTCGCTGGAGGTGTCCTCCCAAACATGAGCAGCACCAACGGCGCTCCTTGGCGATAGTTCGCCTCGCTGGAACCGGCTTACCTAATAATTTCGGGCACGACGTTACCCGATGTTCAGATGCTCGACAATAGGGGCAGGGGGGGGGGGGGGTTGACGACGACTTGCCTGGAGGATTCAGCCTCTCACTGGGCACGGCTCGTAAGTCGTCAACGGTGCCCGCCGCGCTCTCTATCTGCCGGCACTGCTCCTTCAAAAACCGCAGCAGGTCATAGAAGGGCGGAATATAGGAGGCCTCATCCGCACCGTACCTCTCCTCAAAATGGATTCGAAGGTCGAGAGGTAGACGGGACAGCACGATGCGGAGCAACAAAAAAGCCGATTCGCCCACTGGTAAATCCAGCCGCCTCAACGTATTACAGGCCACCAAGACTGGATCCAACAGGTCCGGACGCAGTCTGGCCCGGTCACTAAGCAGCGGGAGGCTTAGAAGCTGCTTAACATGTTCGTCCGCAATTCGCCGGACGTTGGCGTATCTTCTGGCTAGGAGGTCCCGAGCAGTCTGGTAGGCGTCGTCCGACAATCTCAAGTGGCCGACGACGCCCAGGGCCTCCCCCTCCAGCGAGGCCAGGAGGTACACCATCTTTTGGCTCGGGGTCAAGTCACTCCGGGCGTCCACTAGGCTGTCGAAACGACCAACGAAGGTCAGCCATTCGGAAAGGACCCCGGAGAACTTTGGCAGGTCCAGAGTTGGGAGTCGTCCCAACAGCTCCGGCTGAAGCTGCTTCAGGGAGGACTCGGACAGGTCACTCATCCGAGCTTCACGCGCCTCCTCGGCATACCTGCCTTCAGCCTCGATCAACTCGTCCGTGAGCCACAAGAACTGCTCATAGTTCGTGAAGCAGGAGTCCAGGACTCCCTTCTCCACATCCGAATCCTCGAGCTCAGCGTAAGCCTCCTCCACTGCGGCCCTTCGAGCATCCACCTGCTCGAACTGCTTCATCAAGTTATGGACCCTATCCGGTCGATCTATCAAAGCATGGGCGCTTGTGGCCCAGCGTAGCTCAGTCCGCAAACAACGGATCAGTAGCTTGGGCGATGTCATCACTATTAAATGCAAATTACGACGCGGCTTGAGCACAGATTACAAAGATAACAAACAAAAAATACAACAAAAATTAACAGTTAATAAATGCAGTTCCTATCAAATCGCGTTGAATAGAAATTACACAAATACGAATTACTACGTATCAACCAAATACAAGTTAGCACAAAAGAAAAGACACAAATCAAATTGACAAATAACAAATACTAGTGCGATCAAATCAAGTTAAATTCAAATTGCGCAAATACAATTACTACTCTTTAGTTCAAATACAAATTACAGTATAAACGAAGATACACATCACGGTCGATCAACAAAGAATGCCTAGCTGGGAAATCGAACCTTCGATAAGTAATCCACTACAACTATCCGACAACGATAATTAACCTATTACGTAAAAATAACCATCTTCCTACATGACGTGTATCTCTAGAAAAACTCCCGCTTGCGCAACCTAGGGCACGGCTTTTCAAACTACCTACTAACCAAAAAAAAGGCAAGCAACAAACAACAAAGGGAAATAATTCTATTATTACGTACAAAATAATATTTTACGTATTACGGACGGGCGTGATTGTAGATACCAATTAAACCAATCAAACCAACGCTTCCTGCCACCAGAATTGTTTAATGTTTATCAAACACTATGGTCGGGATCGACCGGGAATCGAACCCGGAACCACGCTCTGCTACCAGATTGTTACGGCCTACGGTTGCTCCCTTAAAGGATCCAATCCTCTGGGGCCCATGAGCAGAAGACTTCCCGAGCAAACGTAGGTTGGGCCTCAATGTGGCCACGTGGAATCTCTCTAATTACACTAAAATATATGGGGGAGCGTTATACTACGGCCAGTCGACCGGAAGGTATTTGGACGAAGCTTACTTACCTATGTCCAAGGCGACTGGTCCCTCCGGAGTCGGTCAGGTCGCATGTGGTTGTGTAGTGCAAGGGAAAGAATGGTGATGTGGTGTGTATCTGGGTGTGACTGATGGTGATTGAACCTAGACCTTGGCCGTCGGCAGCAGCCCGAGCGTCGACACCGCTCCAACTTGAGGGGGGCTTCCGAGGTTGTCCACAGTCACTTTCCTCGTTCTTCACGATGACAGTCAATTAATTCTATCGTGCGATTAACTAACTTACAGAAGCCACTAACTATCGCGGGGTATAAGGTTACCGCACAAAACACACACGGAGCCTCTGGACCAAAGGTCCCTACCGTTTCGCGTTGCAACAGTTAGTTCTAGAATGTCAGAGGCCGCACTAGCTAATATTGTCGAATGCACTTATACAGATTCTGAGTCGGACCCAATAAGTCCCGGGAAGCTCTTCAGTACGAATGCTCGTCACAAAATCCTAGACCGTATATTTACGGGCCGCACCTAATTATTCCGAGTTCCCTAACAGAATTGACCGCGTGCTCACGTCAGCACCGCTTACAGACGATTGACTGCCCTTGGGCGTTTTTCGCACGACCGAAAGTCAAACCGGTATGAATGCACCGCGCCGAGCGCCCTCTCGCGTCAATCCTTGAAAGTGTTTTGCGCGAACAACCATAATATAGTCTGCAGCATGGCTTTACCACGTGAAATCTTAAATCTCGATGATGAAATAAATGGCAACACCGAAGCGAAGCCTGGGCGAGCCGCTAGCATTTAATAAAGGATGTGCGTTTGTTCGCTATTTTTATTTATTTATTATTTATTGAATCCCTAAAACAAAAGAATACAAAGTGCGGACTTAATGCTTAACTCTCCGTAACTGCTTTAGTCGACTGCGAGCGGGAGAGAAGACTAGTTCTTTGTTTAGTAAACTGCGATCGTTGTTTTTGACAATCTAACACTGATTTTGTTTAATTTGACTAAGAATACGCTGTTAAAATTATGTGCACAGCTTGTCAACGTGATTTGAAGTTTATTTCATATAAGTGTGTAACGTATTTGCCTAAAAGCAGTAACTGTCGTAAATGAAAATATAACCGCGTGGCATATTTAAAGTGCCGGCTACCCGCGATCCACAGCTGTCACACGGTTTTTATTCTGAATTGCCGCTCGAGTAGTATACAAGTCTTTCACTTATATAGAATTTAACAGAAAGTTCAAACAATCGTGAAGATACATCTCACTTTACAACAACACCTAACTAAACAAAGCCTCTGCAAGAAAACTGCCTTACAGTACTTAAACTGCAGTTTTTTTAGTACAAGTCAAGGTAAAACTAATAAAAACAATGTCCAAACGTTAAAATAAATAACAAAATCATTTCCTCCATTAGCGTAAGATAATCTATAAGATCAAAGTAAACCTAAGATTAAAAAAAACCAAAAGTAGTGATGTAAATGTCTTTCACTTTAATTTATAGTTAGCTGCCACGGCAGGAGTTTAATGTTTCAGTTTCACTCTGAATTCAGTCTGGACATTTTACAGTGTAAATATGAAATGTATTAATAACTCGACTACAAAAGCCATCTTGTACGGAATAATAGACCGAGTAAAAAAACCTTTACGTGCCTTATGTGCTAATTGAAACTGCATTTATTCTGAAGAAGCTGATTCAAAAACCAAAAAAAATAAACTTTCAAATATGAAACAAATGGGAGGTCAGTGGAAACAGACTAGACCATGTTTTTTTTTTTATTTAATTGATTGCTAATGTTTTTCCTTTTTTCGTTTCGACGTTTAATGTGTTCTTGTTAGAGTGCCTATTGAAGTCAACTGCTGATGCTGAACATAGATCTCATCCATAAATTGCCTCATAGGGGGGGATATTTGCCATAGTTGCCACGCTTGGCAAGCGGGTTGACAACACAGTTTTTTTTTCATAGATATACGGTGCTGCACGTCTTCTGATTTGTTTCTTTCTGTCGCCTCTAAGACACACACGGGATGATAAGGGCTAGTGGATATTCTTATATCTATATCTATATATTATATCTAAGCGACGGAGGAAATACACCAGCAGATGGGCAGCAGCGATATCCCCCCTATGAGTCAATCCGTGGGGGAGGCCTATGTTCAGCAGCGGGCTTTTATAGGCTGTAACGGTAACGATAAAAGTCGAAACGAATAAATAAAAACAAACTAGTATGATTTAAATAAATTTAAAAAAAAACATGAAGTCTAGTCTGTTTCCACTAACCACTCGGTACATATTTCAAGGTTCGATTTCACTTGGTTGTTTCTTTGGTTTTTGAATTAGCTTTTTCAGAATAAATGCAGTTTCAACTAGCACATATGACACGGAAAGGTTTTTCTACTCGTTCTACAGTTACATAAGGAACTCATGACAAATGGATTTTTATCAAGTATACTTTTATATTTTTATAAATCACGTTTACATAATATTGTACATATTTTACCAGATAGCTCACGAAAAAGGTTCTGCTCAAGTGTGTGTTTTCATATGCCTTTGCAAATGACTTTTTTGAATACATTTATATTTACAGATATGACACGAAAAAGGTTTTTCTCCAGTATGTATTTTCAAATGTGTTTACAAATGACTTTTTCGAATACATTGATATTCACAGATATTACATGAAAAAGGTTTTTCTCCAGTATGTATTTTCATATGTGACTGCAAACTACTTTTTCGAATACATTGATATTTACAGATATTACACGAAAAAGGTTTTTCTCCAGTATGTATTTTCATATGTGTTTGCAAACTACTTTTTTGAATACCTTTATATTCACAGATATTACATAAAAAAGGTTTTTCTCCAGTATGTATTTTCATATGCCTTTGCAAATATCTTTTTGTAATACATTTATATTCACAGATATTACACGAAAAAGGTTTTTCTCCAGTATGTACTTTCATATGCTTTTGCAAATTACTTTTTGTAATACATTTATATTCACAGATATTACATGAAAAAGGTTTTTCTCCGGTATTTATTTTCATATGTGTTTGCAACATATCTTTTCTAATACATTTATATTCACAAATATGACTCGAAAAAGGTTTTTCTCCAGTATGTATTTTCATATGTGTTTGCAAATGACTTTTTGTAATACATTTACAATCGCAGATATTACATGAAAAAGGTTTTTCTCCAGTATGTATTTTCATATGATACCACAAATTACTTTTTCGAATACATTGATATTTACAGATATGACACGAAAAAGGTTTTTCTCCAGTATATATTTTCATATGTGTTTGCAAACTACTTTTTTTAATACATTTATATTCACAGATATTTCATAAAAAAGGTTTTTCTCCAGTATGTATTTTCATATGTGTTTGCAAATGACTTTTTGTAATACATTTACAATCGCAGATATTACATGAAAAAGGTTTTTCTCCATTATGTATTTTCATATGATACCACAAATTACTTTTTCGAATACATTGATATTTACAGATATGACACGAAAAAGGTTTTTCTCCAGTATATATTTTCATATGTGTTTGCAAACTACTTTTTTTAATACATTTATATTCACAGATATTACATAAAAAAGGTTTTTCTCCATTATGTATTTTCATATGATACCACAAATTACTTTTTCGAATACATTGATATTTACAGATATGACACGAAAAAGGTTTTTCTCCAGTATATATTTTCATATGTGTTTACAAACTACTTTTTTTAATACATTTATATTCACAGATATTACATAAAAAAGGTTTTTCTCCAGTATGTATTTTCATATGCCTTTGCAAATATCTTTTTGTAATACATTTACAATATTAGTAGCACCGTATTCCTAAGAAAATAAAAAAAACTGTGTTGCCATCCCGCTTGCCAAGCGTGGCAACTATGGCAAATATCCCCCCCTATGAGGCAATTTATGGATGAGGCCTATGTTCAGCATCAGCAGTTGACTTTAATAGGCTCTCTAACAAGAACACAATAAACGTCGAAACGAAAAAAGGAAAAACATTAGCAATCAATTAAATAAAAAAAAAACATGGTCTGGGCTGTTTCCACTAACCTCCCATTTGTTTAATGTTTCAAAGTTTATTTTTTTTTTTGGTTTTTGAATCAGCTTCTTCAGAATAAATGCAGTTTCAATTAGCACATAAGGCACGTAAAGGTTTTTTTACTCGGTCTATTATTCCGTACAAGATGGCTTTTGTAGTCGAGTTATTAATTCATTTCATATTTACACTGTAAAATGTCCAGACTGAATTCGGAGTGAAACTGAAACATTAAACTCCTGCCGTGGCAGCTAACTATAAATTAAAGTGAAAGACATTTATATCACTACTTTTGGTTTTTTTTAATCTTAGGTTTACTTTGATCTTATAGATTATCTTAAGCTAATGAAGGAAATGATTTTGTTATTTATTTTAACGTGTGGACATTGTTTTTATTAGTTTTACCTTGACTTGTACTAAAAAACTTTGCAGTTTAAGTACTGTAAGGCAGTTTTCTTGCAGAGGCTTTGTTTAGTTAGGTGTTGTTGTAAAGTGAAATGTATCTTCACGATTGTTTGAACTTTTTGTTAAATTCTATATAAGTCAAAGACTTGTATACTACTCGAGCGGCAATTCAGAATAAAAACCGTGTGACAGCTGTGGATCGCGGGTAGCCGGCACGGTAAATATGCCACGCGGTTATATTTTCATTTACGACAGTTACTGCTTTTAGGCAAATACGTTATATACTTATATGAAATAAACTTCAAATCACGTTGACAAACTGCGCACATAAATAATGACAGCGTATTCTTAGTCACATTAAACAAAATCAGTGTTAGATTGTCGAAAACAACGATCGCAGTATACAAAACAAAGAACTAGTCTACTAGCCTACGTCACTCCTGGCATCGCTCTATATCTGTTTGTGAAGTTTCATTTCAGTGCTTGAAGGTATTCCAACATGAAGCAAATACAAAGAGGAGACGTTCTAATTAAATTTCACTATGTAACAACGCGTGACAATTTGCGGGGTGAGGGGATGCAAAGCCCCGCCCACTTTACACTATGTACATCTACCGATAAATAGTAAAACTACTCGAATCGTTCCATATCGATGTTGCAATGTAGTTTAGCTATCTTGACGGTGGATAGCGACCTGTTCACAAAATGATTATAAACTATAAAAATAATATTTTGGCGATTAAAATTTCTTTATGTCTGTATGCAAAACAAATTTCAGCACGTTCGTATGATTATTTTACCAATACTGAGCTCTACGTACCTTTATATTTTTAGTTCACATGACACAAAGTGTCGCCATCTAGTGTCGAATATATTTAATTATATTTGAAAGCCGACGCAAAGTGATTTTTCTAGGACTATTTTAATAAATTAGGTGTAAAATTACTTACAAATGAAATGTGATGCCATTCATAACATCAGAGCGTCTATCTGAGTAGTTTTTACAGGATAAAACACAACACTTCATCCTTTTCTTCTTAATACTACGAAAATACACCGGTTTGCGATTTTCAACACTTAAGCGCACAGGACGAGTGCTGACAGTATACTAACTAAAGCCACGCTCACTGTGATGACGTCAGAACCTACTTAGAATCACTGTGCACAGTTGCTTATGCCGTCTCCTGTTTGTATTTGCTTCATGTATTCCAATGACCAGCCCGGACAGACAGACTTGCAAACAAACATTTCAATAATGTTTATCCATGTCTTAATGGTATGCAAATAATTCGCTCGGTAGCGAAGCTTCCATACAAGCCGAGAAGCCCGGCGTGCCCTATTAATAATATCAACTAATAAAATAACTCGTAAACTGTTTCAAAGCGCTCCTCTGTTCTACACAGGTCGTGACCTCGTAGCCTTATTATGTAACGTCAACACTTGGCAGATTGCTTTACTGCGCGATACTGCTGTCATAAAAAAGGAGTTGAGATGAGCGATTAGTCGTCACTCTCGCACGCGTGGGCTTTTTACCGGGCTTTCGTGAAGACGATCGCTCCCTTTCTAACCTGTGGCAAAATGTTCTATAATGAAACATAACTACGATTGTTTATATAGCAATCAGTATGGAGATCAGAAGCCAGGCTTTCAGTGTGAAGTTGTCGAGCGTTTGCAAAGTTCACTTCACAACTTCACATTCCAATGTTTACTCTGTGTGTTTACACTTGAGCGAATGAAACTCGCAATATTGAGTTGGAAATTTATACTTTTTTATAGATTTATAGTAAAAATGGAGGATAATAGTTTTTCTTGTGATGAATTGGAGTGTGTTAAAGCGCTAATCGGCGAGGAAAAGGTAAAATCGAAAAAGAGAAAAGGTAATTTTTTATAAAACTGCTAAAAACATACCTTGGGCTTGCCCTAGTTTGGAGCCCTAGCTTTGCCACTGAACTCGCTGGGTTTAAATAAAGCAGTAACTCGATATTACAGACAGACTCTTCAATTTTATTTATATGTAAAGATGTAGAAGTTAATCCCTCCAACGTATTTTCCTTGCCGTGTAGTGGCGGTGTAAGAATATCCACTACCCCTTATCTTCCCGTGGGTGTGGTAAGAAGCAACAGAGGGAAACTGACACAGGAGATGGCCAGCAGCATCCCTCTGATAACGGCAAAACTATAATAAAAACAACGGTTGCTCACCCGCTTGCACCCGCTTGCCAAGCGTGTCCACTATGGTCCCATCCAACCATCCCCCATGAGCAGTAATACAAAGAGACGGCCCCCAATCTCCTCAGATAACTCCCAGAAACTCAGAGATACTAATATATCCCGCAGACACTTCTTCTTTTAACACTATCAGATATACGGTGTAAGGGAGACTAACGCAAAACTAGGCACAAAAGATATCGGTGAGCTGAATGTAGAGAAATTCGGAATAGGGCAACGGAACCCAAGGGGTCGTCGGTTGACCAACTTCATGTGGAAAGAGGAGAGTTCCTCCATGATGAACTTTTTTTTATAATATTATTTTTTATTATAACATGTACCTACTTATTTATTTGGGTGATAAATGTTAATTTAAAATAATAATCATATTTTTCAGCTTGACGATTCATCCACGATAGATATTCATGGTCCTACTAACCTATCTTTACCGTCAGAAGAAGTTGCTATGGAAATTGAAATAGAAAGTACTATGGTAACTTTATTCTTGATCAGTCTATTTTATGGAAATTGATTCTTGTAGATGATGTGTGTGTAGCCGTTTATATACATACTTAAACATTTTTATCTTTAAAGCAGTATAGATATTTTTATATGTATTTATTATTTACGGTAAGTATTTACTACTTACCGTAAATAATAAAAAAATATCTATATACATATAATACAAATATTTATACTATACTAATATTATAGAGCTGAAGAGTTTGTTTGTTTGAACGCGTCTATCTCTGAAACTACTTACCCCAATTCAATTCAATTAATAATTCTTTCACTAATAGGAAGCTACAGTATGCCTGAGGGCTATAGGCTTTTAGTCCAAAAAAAACGAACGAAGCCGTAGGCAACAGCTACTTTGTTATAAATACAGTAATATCCTTTATTATATTTCAGACACAAGATATACCTATGGCGGCGCCGGATGTTGAGATAACTCCACGTATAAAGAATTTAATAAAGAAATTGAAAAAGAAGACGAAATTCGTTATTTTAACTTTTATTCAATACATATATCAGAGGACTGATTAGGTTAGCCTTTAGTCCTAAGTACAATTTTAATATTTATACCTACTTTTGACATTCAAGGATTCAATTAAACTATACTTACCGTATACCGTAAATAATAAAAATAATAAATATCTTTATACATATAATACAAATATTTATACTATATTAATATTATAGAGCTGAAGAGTTTGTTTGTTTGAACGCGTCTATCTCTGAAACTACTTACCCCAATTCAATCAATAACTCTTTCACTAATAAGAAGCTACAATATGCCTGAGTGCTATAGGCTTTTAAAAAAAACGAACGAAGCCGTAGGCAACAGCTAGTTTATTATAAATACTGTAATATTCTTTATTATATTTCAGACACGTATACGTGGTAGAGCCATGCTGGAGCTATATTAGTAGTATAGTTTTTTGAAAATAATAATATTTCTGTTGCATAAAACATGGTATATAATAGCTTTTACAGAACGTTTCAGATCAGCATGTTTTGCTACGATTATTCATAGCATGCAAATTTTTTTTACATTAATATTTTTGGCTACAAAAATCCTTAACACTATAGAAATTACAATTATTTAGCCACTGATATAGTTTTCATTTAAATGATCTTGTATTTAATGTTTTTAAGTAATTAGGTATCTTATTATATAAGTGAACACACATAAATAAACAACTTTTATTATATTTTCTTATTCTAGGATTATCGTTTAGTACAAGTCTATAAGAATCTGGACGACTACGGGGATTTACATCATCTATCGTTGTAAACAACGTTTTGTGCTTCTGTACAAACATACATACTTCATAGATATAAAGTGATGGTAGTGGAAATAAGCCAAGTTTTTTAAACACTGGTTGACACGATTCATTCGGTTTTAGCCCACATATCTCTAATGCATTTTTTTTTGCGCGACAAATGGTTTATTTTGATCAGTGCTGTTGCCCCACATTATGAGACCATACCGCAGTAAAGATTCTACGTATGCATGGTAGGACATGACAGCCGTTTTTATTTAAGTTTAAGATTATGTTTATTATTAGTGCATTTATTAAATTGTATATATAAAGATTTGTCTAAATTAATTTTTAAATTATGTATGTCAACCCAATTAATTAAAGTATCTATTGTATTATTTATGTCAGCTTCGTGGTCACTCATATTATTTATTTTTTTATTGGAAGTCACGATTAATGAAATGTCATCAGCAAATTGAATACATTTATGCTTCGTCATATTGACAATGTCATTTAAGTACAACAAAAACAGAATTGTACCGAGAACACTTCCCTGTGGAACGCCATATTTATTGTTTCGGTATTCGGACGAGTACGGTATTATGTCCGCATTTACATCTGCTTTAGTAACAATAACACATTGTTGCCTATTATAAAGATATGATTTTATCCATTGAAGCGTTGGTCCTCTAATTCCAATCTTTTCCAATTTCTGTAACAATAGGTCATGTGAAACTAGTTCGAAGGCTTTAGATAGGTCAAAAAATAGTCCCGTGGTCATTGAGTTATATGTACTACGTAATAGAGAAACCATTCCGAACATTGACTATGTTCAACTGAACTGTAGTGCCATCCATACAAACTAAATATTGCGTAAATGGAAGATTTGTGAATCCCATAAAATAATTATTATTACATTTTATTTAGAAATATGCTTGTTTAAATTAAATTAAGATATTTTATATTAAATTCTTATATTTATTTTATATCAATATCTTATTTTATATTAAATTAATAGAGTAGGACACAATTTTTTTTTGGAATGGCTCCTCTAGTACATAGTACATATAACTCAATGCCCGTGGTAAAATTATTATTATTGATAGTATTATTTTTATGAGTGAAATAATCGCCAAAGTTGTAGATTTATCTTTTTGAAAGCCGTACTGTTCGTTTGATATAATGTGATATTTATTACAAAATTCAATAAGTCTTTTATACATGCATTTTTCATATATTTTTGATATAACGGATATTAAGGATATTGGTCGATAATTATTAATATCATATTTCTCTCCTTTTTTAAACAGCGGCTTAGCTATTGATAGTTTCAATTTATCTGGAAAGATTCCACACGAAAATGAAAAATTAATTTTTGTGTTTACGTCATCGTAGGCTTCAGAGCTAGTATTTTTTAATAGCATTATTTCCCTTCTAACCTCATTTTCAGACATAGGTCTAAGAAACATAGAGTTGACATTCGCGCTGTTAATGGTTACATTTTTCGCTGTAGTGTGTGTTGTTGATTCACGGGTCAAATCAATAAAATGATTGTTAAAAGCAGTAGCTATATCTACAGGATTCGTAAGAACTTTATTATTAGCTATAATTTTTTCTATATTTTTCTTGTCATATGGGTTAGATATTTCTTTTTTTGATAATGGTCCATGTTGCTTTACATTTGTTATCATTTTATTTTTAGTTGTAGCATCAATGGGTCGGCTCGACCGGGGAAGGACCACGCTCTCACAGAATACCAGCGTAAAATGGCAGCTTGACATTGCTGTGTTTCATATGATGAGTGTAGAGAACCGGAGACCCTTTTTACTGGAAAAGAGGCATTCCATCTTAGGCCTCACGGGTAACAACGCATCTGCATTTTGATTCGCAAACGAGGATAGATGTAGATGTCTATGGGCCACAGCAACTACTTACCACCATCAGGTGGACTGTGTGCTCGCTTGTCACCCTATACTATAAAAAAAAGATAAGATATACCTATGGCAGTGCCGGAAGTTGAGATAACTCCACGTAAAAAGAAATTGGAAAAGAAGACGTTATTACGCGATAATATGAGGAAGAAACTAGATTTTTTTTTTATAGAATAGGGGGCAAACGAGCATGCGGCTCACCTGATGGTAAGTGACTACCGCCGCCCATAAACAACCGCAACAACAGATCAAAGACAACAAGCAAAAAAAAAGTTGCTGACCAATCTAGTGTAATTGAGGAATTAAAAACTCGATCGATACAACCAATCTAGATTTCCTAAAAAAGTTTCTATGTAAAATGAAAATTCGTTATTTTAACTTTTATTCAATACATTGATCAAAGGAATGATTAGTTTACCCTTTAGTCCTAAGTACAATTTTGCTATGTATACTTTTGACAATTTAATTTAATTAAACTATACTTAATCAATGTGGTTGTTTTATTATATCTATAAAATCATACATCGTCCCTTAGCTTACAACACCGCTCAAGTCGAAAATTGACGGTTTTCACATTTGAATGCCTTTAGATGGAGATGCTTATTGCACGTCTAACCATTGGCCACCATTGAGTTATATGTACTACGTACTAGAGAAGCCATTTCAAACAAAAATTGTGTCCTACTCTATGTTATCGCGCATGCGCGGGAGTAGTAGTCGCGCATGCGCGAAGACTTTAATTTGATATAAAATAAGATATAAATATAAAATCAATGTAAGAATTTAATATAAAATATCTTAATTTCATCTAAACAAACAGGTTATATTTCTAAATAAAATGTAATAATAATTATTTTATGGAATTCACAAATCTTCAATTTACGCAATATTTAGTTTGTAGAGATTGCAATACAGTTCAGTTGAACATAGCTTGCTACATATATATTTATCTATGGAACATAGTCAATGTTCGGAATGGCTTCTCTAGTACGTAGTACATATAACTTAATGTTGGCCACATGATATAGATTTCAGCCAATCAGAAGCCGTAATTCGAAAAGTAGTGACAGCGCCCAAGTCGGTTAGCCTCTCAACACCGCACAAGTCGTTAATCTAGCTTGCTACATATATATTTATCTATGCGTTAATCTGTCATACTTTTCTTAGTCAAGTAGGTAGTTCGCGTTTCGTGATTATAATATTTTTATGTGACTTTTATCTCTGAAAAGTCTATGCAAGAAGTTTTAATGTAAGATTAAGAGGTAAATTATATAATAAAGTAACCATAGATTAATGATAAGTCATCGCGCGCTCTGACTAGATACCGCCGGCGCTCATGTAAAATGCGGCAGCAAATACATACATCGTACTACGCCGAAATCGGCGTACCCGAACCAGTCGCGTTGCAGCAAAGAGTATAGTAACTGTCCTATACAGGAAAAGTGAGCCCACTCGTACGAAATCTATCAACCGAGGAGTACTAGCGCCTTCTGGTGTCGTTTCGCCACAATATTGTGAGAATGTATGCGTGCGTATAACACATCCACCTCTACATATACACCTCTGTTCATGGTCATTCATTACGCTTTATGTACTAAGATTAATTATCAACAACCAACTGTGAATTAAACATTTGAAACATTTTTAAAGATAACCCGAAAATACTGGACATGGGAAACGTCATAGCAAGATGATATATGACAGCTAACATCCCCCCTCGCCTCTCAACATCCTTTCTAAGCATTGAGTATAGAGTAGACTACTCTATACTCTATGCTTCTGCAAGCTGTCGCAGCCATATTGATTTTGTTTGTTTTGTCATTGTCACTGAGCACTGAGTGATATATTCACGCCTAAGGGTATTAGAGTTCTGTGGATATATTTGATCCACCACATTTAATCAAAGGAATGAGAAACAATTTTTAACAAAAAATGTACAATACCAAGAAATGATTTCTACATGACAGATAAGAAAGACTGGGAACATACAGAAACACGGTTATTACACAAACTTAACGACAAACATGTTATTGCTGGAAAAGAAAATTAAGGTATATAATAATTGTAACTTTATTTCAATTACATGTAATTAAATGGTACGACTTTCCATTGACGTCCGTCGAGTTGTGGGTTAATATTTTTTATTATGATATTTTTTAACAGAAAGGTTACATTATAAGCACACACGCAAAGTTTCAATATGCGGAAATGCATACTTTTTGAGAAAAATATTATTGAAAATCAATTATTTTTGTAATGTTTATGTCTAATCCTCTCCTTCGCTGCTTCGGCTTGTTGGTCGCCTTCGGCGACCGCTCCGGCTCGTACGATGCCAACGATTTGTTACAGCTGGCGGAGGCTGCTCCCCCTACGCGCATCCGGCTCTATAAAACCACTCAAGGAGTAGGACAGACTCGTACCAGGTGGAGTCGGGGTCAATCAATTCGGTTCTTTTACATAAGTTGAACCTAAACAATTTTATTTGTTATCTGCCCTAATAGGTACTGTTAAAATAAAACAAATTTCAATAAGAGATCATTTATTATGGTATCTTTCTTGTTTTTCATAAAATGGATCTATATTTACATTATAAATGCAAACATGAAAAAAATATAGATATTTTAGAAATCGATTTTTTGTGAATCGATACATAAGTTTACGATTCGAATCGATTTAAAAATCGATCTTTTTCAGTAAGAATCGACATCTCTACTAACAACGACAATGACATTACAAAATGGCGCCAGTTTTACGGTAGGATTAGGCATAAACATTGCAAGAATAATTGATTTTCAATAAAAAAAAAATTCAAACATTACGCGTTTCCGCATGTTGAAACTTCGTGTGTGTGCTTATAATAGTGTAACCTTTCTGTAAAAATACATATCAACACCCAACTCGACGGACGTCAATGGAAAGCTAAGCCAATTAAATTTTTCTATGTGTAATACACGTTTTCCTAATCAAATTGTTATGAATTATTTACAGGTTGAGAATTATGTACCTGTATTTAGTAAAACTGTGAAAGGACCCTTTAATTATACCTCTACATTTTGTAAGTTATCATATTAATTATTTTAATAAATATATTAATACAGCACCAGCACCATAAAACTGAAGTGTTTTGGCTAGTGGTGAGAACCAGATACTTTTTTTACTGGTAACAAGGCATTCTTTTATCTTCAAGGATGACAATGCATTTTGATACTTAATTGAGGATTAATGTAGATGTCTGTTGGCCACAGCACAGCACAACAGTAACTTAAAAATACTGTATAGTGTACGTAATGATATTTCATTTAATAATATTTCAAATATATATTACAGCTCATTATTCGGTGTGCGGCCAGTGAGCAAAACTAAAAAATACATTTTATGGATAACCTATTTGACAGTGTGAATGGAAGTGCGGTGATAAATAATAAAAGAAGTGGGAAAGATTTAACAATTTTGGTATTCTTTCAGCAAACTTTGTTGAAACTACAAAATTTGTTAATAAAAATGGTCATGAATGTACAGCAACCCAGTGTAAAGAACTGAATGAGTACCATAAAAAGTTTTATGAAATTGTGGCAGTTTTTCAAATTCAAATTCAAATTCTTTATTCCATAACTTAATCTATTACATCAAATTGTGGTTGGAGCTTCCTTTTAAGCAAAGGATTTGCTTGTACTAGGAAGCACCACTCTTCCAAACAGTGGGTATACAACACTAAGTTAAGGCAAAGACTAATAGAAAGTTAGTTATTAATTTATAAATGTATAAAAAAAATACCAACAATGAATTTAGGGTTATAAATATGTTGCTTGCGTGCGTACCTGTGTGTGTGTGTGTGTGTGTGTGTGTGTGTGTGTGTGTGTGTGTGTGTGTGTGTGCGTGTGTATGTGTGTGTGTTTGTGCGTGCGTGTATGTTATATGTGTGCATGTGGGTGCATGTATAGTGCATGGTGCATGTATGTATAGAATATATATCTTTGTGAATTATATATTATAGTGTGTAATATTAAACATATTCGTTTGTTGGTTTGTTAGCCCTACGACTGTGTCATGGGATCAGAAGTTATCATTGTTCAATGAATAACTTTCTCTAACTGTCACCAAAAATTGCATAGCACTCAGTTGCGCTTATGGGTGATGAATGACACTCTCAATTTCTTCATAGTTTTTTGTGATTAACCATTTCTCTAGTGTCTTTTTACATTCAATATGTGATAGAGGGTAAATATTGAGTTTTTTATTAAGTTTATTATATATGTAAGCAGACTGACTGTTATATTGCCTCTTTGCAAATACCGATCTAACCCGAGGCTGTGGAACAACATTAACGATCGTCCTACGATTGCTTTTTTTTGGGTCATAGGAAATCGACTTGTGCTTTTTAATGACAATGCGTAGTAGGTACAACTTTCTTACAGATAAGAGACCACTATTCAGATATAAGTTATCAGTTGGGGATCTATATGGTAAGAAGAACATTACTTTCAGAAGAGCTCTTTGTGCTCTTTCCAGATTTAAGAAACTCGTTTTTATCGCACCTCCCCAAACTGATATGCAGTAGGTAATAACTGATTCGGCAAGTGCGCGGTAGATTTTACGTAGAAGGTCCAGTCGAGCCACGTGTCGCAGAGTCTTAAATGACCAGATTAATTTCCTAACTCTGCTTGTGAGTTGCTCTATATGCTGATGCCAGGACAATCGCTGATCCAACATTACACCAAGGTATCTCGAATTAGAAACCTTTTTTAACTCAGGACAAGAGCAATCCGAGACCGAGTGATTATTGCAATAATGTAGCTTAATATTAAAGTAATCTGGGGGCTGCGCGTTGTTGTATTTGGTAAAACATATATAGTTAGTTTTAAGTAAATTTAAAGTGAGTAGGTTTTTGTTTAACCAGGATCCTAATTTTACTAAGCCAGTCTCCACACGATTTTTAAGTTGCTGCCAATCATTAGCAGAGAAAACAATAGCTGTATCGTCCGCATATGAGAAGATGTCACCACCCTCTATCTGCATATTACACAAACTATTGATGTAGACCAAGAACAAAGTGGGACCCAACACACTGCCCTGCGGGACACCATATGTGACAGTAGCCTCAGAACTAGTTATTGAGCCGATTTTGACACGAGTTTTACGATTGCTGAGATAGTCACCAAGAAGTTTTAGCGGAATACCTCTAACACCATGATTGTAAAGGTTTTGTAGTAGAATAGGGACGGAAACTGTGTCGAAGGCCTTTTTTAAATCTAAGAAGACAGCTAGACATTTTCTTCCGTAATCAACATGGTTTACCGTACGGGAAGTCAGTGCTATAATTGCGTCTTCCGTAGATAGATTCTGACGGAAGCCAAATTGTGATGTTGAAAGTATATTAAATTTTGAAAAAAACTTTATTAATCTAATGTTTATTAATTTCTCAAGTATCTTTGCTATTACAGATATCACCGATATCGGCCTATAGTTTGAAGGATTAAACTTGTCACCACTTTTATATACAGGTGTGATAATAGTCTGTTTAAGAGCTAACGGGAAGACGCCTTGTTCAAAACAAAGGTTAGCTAGGTGAACAAGAATTGGTATAATCTCTTTATGGGCACTTTTTAGAAAATGAGCTGGTATATTGTCATAACCAGGGGCACTGTCTGATTTCATGGACATGAGCAGACTATATATCTCTTCACGGTCGGTGTCAAAAATAACAAAAGATGTAACTTGAGTATTTGTTATGATATTAGTATTAGTAGCTTGTTGTGTTGTGTTTTTAATATTTCCTTCTGCTTACTGTTGCCCTACCGTAGCAAAGTAGCTGTTAACAGTGTCAACAGATTCCTGGGGGGATAAAGTTAGTTTCAGAAGATCCAGGCTTTGAACTTTGGCAGGTTTGCGTTGAGTAAGACTATCGATCGTCTGCCATAGTTTTTTTGGGTTTCTGATAGCTATTTTTAGTTGATTTTTGTCATAGTTACGTTTTAATTTTTTAATCAAGCAATTACAAAAATTACGGTAACGTTTATATGTGATTTTGAAAATCTCGTTTTCTGGATTTAATTTTACCTTACGTTGCATATCGTTCCTATTTTTAATGCAGCGGAGAACTCCCAGGGTAATCCAAGGTTTGATTATTCTATTTTTTCTAGGAATCGAAATTTGTTTCATGTTGGATTGAAGGCACTTCTGCATAGTTAATGTGAGCTGCTCTACTATGAAATTCGGGTCGTTAACTGTTAATAAGTTAGATAAATCTGTGGTTTTTAGAGTTTTAAGTGCTTCTTCGAAGTTTGTAGTTAATTTAGTTTTCTTTTTAATATTGATATTTATATTTGATATTTTAACCAAAATTGTAAAGTGGTCTGTGATACTGGAGTCAATAACTGCAATGGACGCTGTTTTATAACCTTTACTAAATTTTATTATGAAATGATCAAGACAATTTTCTCCTCTTGTTGGTAGGAGATGTCCTGGTAGCATTCCGTGCATGGCAAGCATATTAAGATAATTTGTTCTATTATTGCGTTCTTGTGTTGTTTCATCCGTTTTAAATATTAAGTTAATATTTATGTCACCTGTAATAATTATATTACTGCATTTATTAATAGTACTTAAGTGTGAATTCAAAGAGTTTATAAAATCGTCAGCGTTTTTAATTGATGGGGAACGATAAATGCCAATAATAATTAGTTCAGACGTGGTAATTTGTAAGCATGACGCATGGGTAAGTTTTATTTCAGTTATTGAAGCCGCGATTGTATCTCTAATAAAAGCAACCACTCCATCAGCATGATTTAAGTGTTTAGTTGTATTAAATGAAATAAATGAATTAATTTGCGGAACATGCTTGTCAGTATGGAGTCTACATTCAGTAAGAATAATTAAATCTACTTTTGTTTTAAAGTCGCACAGGTTTATTTGAAAGTCAGCTAAATTAGCGTAAATGCTCCGGATGTTCTGTGACACTATAACAAAGTCGGACATGTGAACTGGCATCAGTGTAGGCAGATCATCAGTACGACAAACAAAGGCAGAGGCTATTTCTGTGTTGTCTATTTCATTCATATTTGTAAGAACATTATTCATGTTTCATGACAAAAAGGAAACATGTTACTTTATCTGTTGCTTTTGAATGTGATGATGATGCTATAAGATTAAGTTTTTCTGTAAACTGCAAATAATTGCAGGTTTTAATGTTGAAAAGACGATTGGAAGGTGAATTTATGGACGAGGTTTTAGGGTGATTGTTTGTAATCATTAGAACTATATATGTGTATGCGAGTGTTTGATGTGTGCGTTGTGTGTGAGAATTTAGGTTTATATTAATGCTTTTTTTAACTGAAAACAGATACACGTGATAAAACATAAAATATACTAACATATAAGGAATAAGATCTAGTCATTTTGCCAATTTTAGGTTGTGTACCTGTGATTCGCTTCTAACAAGAATGATAGGTGAGTTTTCATCCTTCCGGAGATACACACGTCCAAAGGCGGTCCAGCAGAACTTATATTCTTCGGATCTTGCGAAGTCACGGGCAATGAAGTGTATACGAGCACCTCGAGCAGTTAATTGTTCTGACACAAAGATGGGGGTTTCTTCGTTTTTGGTGGCTCCTAAGTGCTTGGCTCGTAGTTTTTCTTTATTTTTAATGTTAAAGAGTTTGCACATCTTTAAGATATCTGACTTTAGTAATGTTGACGAGAGCTCAACCACGACGGGTGAGCTTTTTTCTTGCCACGCATTCTGTAAATATCCTTGATGTCTTCCTTTCTAACGTTGCAGTTAATGCTCTTTGAGAGGCACGTTATCATATTTGTGAGATTTTCTTTTGATTCGCTAGTAATTAGAGGAACGTTTTTGAGTTCGATAGTGGATTTACGATTTACACGCTGCAGGTCCTCGATTTTATCCTCGAGGATTGTAATAAAGTCCTTATCTTTTCTAGACTGAATTTCGAACTGTTCCACTTTCTTTTTCAGCTCTTCATTTTGGGCCGTGAGAAAACCAAGGCACTCTTGTATGCTATTGCTAGTTTGTTTGATTTCAGTTTGAGACGTTACAATCTTTTTCAGTTCAGCTTGTTGTGCAGCGAACAGCGAAGTAATCATGTTCTTCATGTCATCTTTAAACGTGTTAAATTCATCCTCGAATTCGTGTTCTCGGCTTCGTTTTTGTCGTTGGTAAACATAGTTAGGTGGTGTTTGCACTCCACTAGCCTGTTCGGCAATATTAGAGTCCGAGACCGAAGCATGCATACTTTCCTGTCCGTTCGCTACGAGGGCGCAATGATTATAGGTGGAAGGTAAAGCGCGGCGCTCGATATCGCGATGTTAATAAACAAACTTGCTCACTGCTGTTTCGACGCAATCGCTCCAAAGTACCAGGACGACAGCAAAGTGTGGAGATTCGTTACTGTAGATAGGCGTCGTCGTAGCAGATAGTGGTGACTCGTAGCACAGTTCGTACGCGCCTACGGCAGGTGTGCCGGTATTGTGCTACGTCAAGTCGGTGGGCGGAGCTAAGACTGCAGTACGATTACTCTCGTAGCGGCCCGCGTAACTTATGCTTCACTCATGCACTCCTAGTATTACATTCGATTTTACTAGTTTTAAATTATTTAAAAATAAGAAAAATAGTGACAATGTAGACAGACGTGCACTCCGAGAGCGGTCCGAGAGGGAAGAGGAAGGAGTTTTTGTCCAAGAAAAACATAAAAATTATGGTACCCCGTTATATAAATTTGGATGCATTTGAAAACTTTTTCCGTCAAATAAGATCATACAATTTTAGGAACCATAACCCGACTTGCCACTATTTCATAAATGCTTTTGTTCGTGCAAAACGTTGATGTCGGAGTCGACACCAGATGTCACTCGGCTCGGCGCGATTCCGGTTTGAACTTCGGCTGGGGCGTGGCACGAGCGCGCGAGTCGCGAGCGAAAAGGTAGTCGTCCATAATCGGTGCTGACGTGAGCACGCGGTCCATTCTGTTAGGGAACTCGGAATAATTCGGCGCGGCCAGTAAATATACGGTCTATCATTGTGACGCGCATTCCTACTGGAGAGCTTCCCGGGACTTATTGTGTCTGACTCAAAATCTGCATAAGTGCATTCGGCAATATTAGATAGTGCTGCCTCTGATATTCTAGAATTAACTATTGCTACGCGAAACGGTAGTGACCTTTGACCCTTTAAACTCCGTGTGCGTTTGTGCGGTGACCATTATACCCAGCGATAGTTAGTGGCTTCTGTAAGTTAGTAAATCGTACGATAGAGTTAATTGACTGGCAACGTGACGAAAGAAGAAAGTGACTGTGGACTACCTCGAAAGGCGCCCTCAAGTTGGAGCGGTGTCGACGCTCGGGCTGCTGCCGACGGCCAAGGTCTAGGTTCAATCACCATCAGTCACACCCAGATACACACCACATCACCATTCCTTCCCTTGCACTACACAACCACATGCGACCTGACCGACTCCGGAGGGACCAGTCGCCTTGGATAGGTAAGTAAGCTTCATCCAAATTCCTTCCGGTCGACTGGCCGTAGTATAACGCTCCCCCATATATTTTAATGTAATTAGGAATTTCCACGTGGCCACATTAAGGCCCGACCTACGTCTGTTCGGGAGGTCTTCAGCTCATGGGCCCCTGAAGATTGGATCCTTTAAGGGAGCAGCCGTAGGCCGTAACAATCTGGTAGCAGAGCGCGGTTCCGGGTTCGATTCCCCGGTCGATCCCGACCATAGTGTTTGATAAAAATTAAACAATTCTGGTGGCAGGGAGCGTTGGTTTGATTGGTTTAATTTGTATCTACCATCACGCCCGTCCGTAATACGTAAAAATATTTTTTTTTGTACGTAATAATAGAATTATTTTCCTTTGTTCTTTGTTGCTTGCCTTTTTTTGGTTAGTGGGTAGATTTGAAAAGCCGCGCCCTAGGTTGCGCAAGCGGGAGTTTTCTAGAGATGTACGTCATGTAGGTAGATGGTTATTTTTACGTAATCGGTTAATTATCGTTGTCGGATAGTTGTAGTGGATTACTTATCGAAGGGTCGATTTCCGAGCTAGGCATTTTGTGTTGATCGACCGTGATGTGTATCTTCGTTTATACTGTAAGTTGTATTTGAACTAAAGAGTAGTAATGGTATTTGCGCCATTTGAATTTAATTTGATTTGATCGCACTAGTATTTGTTATTTGTTAATTTGATTTGTGCCTTTTCTTTTGTGCTAACTTGTATTTGGTTGATACGTAGCAATTCGTATTTGTGTAATTTCTATTCAACGCGATTTGATAGGAACTGCATTTATTAACTGTTAATTTTTGTTGTATTTTTTGTTTGTTATCTTTGTAGTCTGTGCTCAAGCCGCGTCGTAATTTTGCATTTAATAGTGATGACATCGCCCAAGCTACTGATCCGTTGTTTGCGGACTGAGCTACGCTGGGCCACAGGCGCCCATGCTTTGATAGGTCGACCGGATAGGGTCCATAACTTGATGAAGCAGTTCGTGCAGGTGGATGCTCGAAGGGCCGCAGTGGAGGAGGCTTACGCTGAGCTCGAGGATTCGGATGTGGAGAAGGGAGTCCTGGACTCCTGCTTCGCGGACTATGAGCAGTTTTTGTGGCTCACGGACGAGTTGATCGAGGCTGAAGGCAGGTATGCCGAGGAAGCGCGTGAAGCTCGGATGAGTGACCTGTCCGAGTCCTCTCTGAAGCAGCTTCAGCCAGAGCTGTTGGGACGACTCCCAACTCTGGACCTGCCAAAGTTCTCCGGGGTCCATTCCGAATGGCTGACCTTCGTTGGTCTTTTCGACAGCCTAGTGGACGCCCGGAGTGACCTGACCCCGAGCCAAAAGATGGCGTACCTCCTGGCCTCACTGGAGGGGGAGGCCGTGGGCGTCGTCGGCCACTTGAGATTGTCGGACGACGCCTACCAGACTGCTCGGGACCTCCTAGCCAGAAGATACGCCAACGTCCGGCGAATTGCAGACAAGCATGTTAAGCAGCTTCTAAGCCTCCCGCTGCTTAGTGACCGGGCCAGACTGCGTCCGGACCTGTTGGATCCAGTCTTGGTGGCCTGTAATACGTTGAGGCGGCTGGGTTTACCAGTGGGCGAATGGGCCTTTTTGTTGCTCCGCATAGTGCTGTCCCGTCTACCTCTCGACCTTCGAATCCATTTTGAGGAGAGGTACGGCGGGGACGAGGCCTCCTATATTCCGCCCTTCTATGACCTGCTGCGGTTTATAGAGGAGCAGTGCCGGCAGATCGAGAACGCGGCGGGCACCGTTGACGACTTACGAGACGTGCCCAGTGAGAGGCTGAACCCGCCAGGCAAGTCGTCGTCAACCCCCCCCTGCTCCTATTGTCGAGCATCTGATCACCGGGTAACGTTGTGCCCGAAATTATTAGGTAAGCCGGTTCCTGCGAGGCGAACTATCGCCAAGGAGCGCCACTGGTACTGGTCATGTCTGGGAGGGCACCTCCAGCGAGACTGTCCGCATCGACGGCCCTGTCTGCATTGCCAGGGCAATCATCATGCCGTTTTGTGCCTGAGTGCGAACGGCGTCTCCTCTCGGGGCTCTGCCAGGCCCTCGAACCCCACGGGCGGGGGCGCTCAGCCACGCCCTCTGCCGGGTGACTCTTGGCGCCCGCCGGCCAGCCATCAGGCCCCTAAGTTTGAAAGGGGTCCCTCCCCCGACCAGTCGGGGGGTAATTCCCCCAGGGGCGGGGGTGTCATCACCCCCCCTAAGCGTGTGGAGAGGAACTTCACGGCCACTCATCGGTCCGCTGGACCCTTCTCACTTCCGTTAGCTGAGTGGCCGCGACTGGTGTACCACTGTTCCCCATTTGATGGAGGCGGCCCTGTCTAGCTGCCGCCTTAGCTCCCACCACGGCCGCCTCCACTGAGCCTTAAGCCGTCAACAGTCCACTTGTCAAAATGTTCTGTTGCCGACGGCCTCAGTGAAGGCGTACAACCCGAGTGGCAACTGTTAGAGGTTGTGCTCTATTTATCTCGGGTTCACGCCATGTGGCCTCCCATTGGTAGTGGGAAGATTAGGGCCCCTCTGGAGCGTTGAATCACGCTGTCAAGGGGTATTAGATTTGGTTTGGTCGAGCACTTAGTCAAAAAAAAATACTTGAATTAAAATTAAAAATTGCTTTGGGCTTTCCGCGAAATTTTCCTATTTGTAGCGGTTTAAATTAAAAGAATTGAATTTAATCTACTCCTTTAAATGCTACTGCATGTGTTTTGTACATATATTTAATCACTGTATTTGATTGTTGCGTCTGTCTGCTGAAAGGAAAATTTGAATTCATCTGAAATTGAATGGCGCACTATTTGAAAAATTATGTTTATGTTTATGATAGTGTTTAATCATTTTGCTTTGCGAAGAAGTAGGGCTGTCCCTTACGTTATTGTTTTGTTTAATTTGCAAGTTGACCTATGCGCATCGGTGATTAATTTGGTTGAATTAATTCTGTAGTTGAACATTGATGCTTTTGAAAAATTAGTTGAAATATGATCATAGGACTACTTGCCTAACAGGCTAGCTAGTTTTGGAGATTATCAGATTGAAATCAGCTGCCGCACTATTTTAGTAAATGATAATATGGTGGGTGGCCTGGCTAGGCCTACTTGTTGAAAATTCATACTAGGGACTATCTGTGCGTTTCGTTCGGCTCTCCACAGACGACGTTCATGTGGAATTGGTGGGTGCTCTTTGCACTGAAGCTTAGGAGGCCGCTCGGGGCCGCTTCGTGTCGCGTCGCTGTTTGCAGACCTGATCCGGTCGGATTGCGGAACTAATCATAGGGGCACAGATAGGTGTTTGAAAGAGGTCGTCGGACTTCTGTCCAGTACAGGACTTGATAAAGTGCTGCGATGCCCAGGAGGGGCATCCAGTGGAGGCTGACCCTCCGGCTTGCCACGTTAGGGCTATCTTTTGAGGCGCTGGTTGGAGTTGCAAGACCTGTTGGGTTGCCTAAGGTGGCCTAGTTTGGTTGTAGATTCGGTCTTGCAACTTGCAGTCTCGACCTAGTCCCGCTGACCGGTTTGCTCGCGGACCTAAATCCTTATGTCCGGGACGGGGGTTTGTTCGCGCAAAACGTTGATGTCGGAGTCGACACCAGATGTCACTCGGCTCGGCGCGATTCCGGTTTGAACTTCGGCTGGGGCGTGGCACGAGCGCGCGAGTCGCGAGCGAAAAGGTAGTCGTCCATAATCGGTGCTGACGTGAGCACGCGGTCCATTCTGTTAGGGAACTCGGAATAATTCGGCGCGGCCAGTAAATATACGGTCTATCATTGTGACGCGCATTCCTACTGGAGAGCTTCCCGGGACTTATTGTGTCTGACTCAAAATCTGCATAAGTGCATTCGGCAATATTAGATAGTGCTGCCTCTGATATTCTAGAATTAACTATTGCTACGCGAAACGGTAGTGACCTTTGACCCTTTAAACTCCGTGTGCGTTTGTGCGGTGACCATTATACCCAGCGATAGTTAGTGGCTTCTGTAAGTTAGTAAATCGTACGATAGAGTTAATTGACTGGCAACGTGACGAAAGAAGAAAGTGACTGTGGACTACCTCGAAAGGCGCCCTCAAGTTGGAGCGGTGTCGACGCTCGGGCTGCTGCCGACGGCCAAGGTCTAGGTTCAATCACCATCAGTCACACCCAGATACACACCACATCACCATTCCTTCCCTTGCACTACACAACCACATGCGACCTGACCGACTCCGGAGGGACCAGTCGCCTTGGATAGGTAAGTAAGCTTCATCCAAATTCCTTCCGGTCGACTGGCCGTAGTATAACGCTCCCCCATATATTTTAATGTAATTAGGAATTTCCACGTGGCCACATTAAGGCCCGACCTACGTCTGTTCGGGAGGTCTTCAGCTCATGGGCCCCTGAAGATTGGATCCTTTAAGGGAGCAGCCGTAGGCCGTAACAGCTTTTAAAGCTTTATTAATTACAGGATTCATTAAGTTTTACCGCTCATTTTTTAATTGTGAAGATGATGTTAGTGCACAATTATTAAAAATAGCGAGCTTGCTTAAAGGACGTGAAAGGAAAGTGAGTAATGAAAATGGTGAAACTGGTGAATCTTATATTGATACTTACCCATTAATTCTAAATTTGTAAACAAAATTATTGTAAAGTTAAAATGAGGACTGTATGATAATTATTAGTTTTAGTTTGTTTAATTACAGTTTCTTAATATTGTATAATATATTAATTAATTAATAAGTATTAAATTTGTAAACAAAATTATTGTAAACTTAAAATGAGGACTGTATAAGAATAATTAATTTATTGTTTTTTAATAATGTATATATTAAAAAAACTGTCAAAAAATTGTCATGTTTAACATCGAGCTCCTTTATAATTTTTTTTAAAATTAACAAATAGTGATCTAAATACAGTAAATCAGTGTGTTCCATATAAAATTAAATACTATAGAGCGATGGAAATGTTATCATAGTAAAAACCAGTGTATATATTGTGTGAAAATCAATCATTATGGATAAGACAAATAACACCGTAATAACAAATGTGACAAGCGGGCTCAGGTCACTTAAAATATTTATTTTTAAGCCAGTTTAATTTCCTGACGGCTCAAACCTGCATATAAAAAATTATTAAGATATTTTTCATATGTGCGCATGGGGATTTTTTTTTTGTGCCAACCACAGTGGCGTTTCAGTCTTTAAAAACTTCTAATCCGCGTGTGATAATTTCAAGACACGGTTGCTAAGGCCGCCATCGGTTGTCCTAGCAACGACATGCGTCGCTAGGTCGCTTCCACTGCAGCGTCCAATTGCAAGAACATCCTGTGACGCACCTACGTAACGACGCATGCGTCTTGTTACCAAAACAAGCAGCCGTCATATTTTGACTTTGACTTTTTTATATTTTCAGTGTACATTATTGTGTTTATAAGTTAATTATTAAGTTACTTTATTGTGTTTTTTAAATTTGTTTTAAGTTATTCTTTTTTGTGAATATATTTAACTCTGGTGAATGCAGTCCGTGACCCAATCTTGTGATGGTACGTCGAACGCGAACCATAAATGTACACAGTGCAACAAGTCATTCAAATCTTCGAAAGGCCTCAATATACATACTACAAAATCACACAGGAAATGCATTAGCCAAAACAGTTCACCTTTAGACATCCATCCCATTATTCCGAGTGCGCCTACTTATGTAGCCAGCGATCCAACTCCTTTCCACACATATCTTAGCCTTTTGAAAAATAGTATACCCATAGTTAAAAGAATCCCTCGAGGAGCTCGAATAACCGTTGCTACACATTTGTCACAATTAATCCAAAAATGTTACATAAACAATTGTACTCAAGACTGGCAGAACCTATTTTTATTTTCATACAGCACACTACATATAATAAAAACTGTTGAACCGAATTTATCCTTGACACAAAAGATTAAGAATAAATGTGCTGTAAGCTCCTCGCCTTCTCCCGCACCTCTAATCAAACATGATACCCCTCGTAATCGCAAAAAACTCATTGAAAACAAAATCTGTGACGGAGATCTCAAAGGTGCCGCTCGCCTTTTGTTCTCCAACGACGTGCTATCACCAGATACCCCAGACACCCTTCAGGCCTTACGGACAAAACATCCTACAGCTCCAGTAAATCCATATTTTCTCGACCGACCAACAGCAGGACAAGCATGCCTTCAAATTCAAAACAAAGATGTTACGGATACCATTTTATCTTTTAAACCAGGTTCGGCTGCAGGTTTGGATGGAATTTCACCCCAACATTTGAAAGACTTAACATCGCATTCTGTGGGTGATGCAGGCAAGCAACTTGTAAATTCGATCACTAAATTAATCAACTTTATGTATTCCGGTAATGTTAATCCAGAAATTGTTCCCATTCTTTTCGGCGCGAACCTCATTGCCCTCACTAAAAAGGACGGAGGGGTGAGACCAATTGCTGTTGGATCAACACTACGACGTCTAGCCTCCAAAATTGCTGTTCGACATATTTTACAAAAATTAAATTCGGAATTTGAACCCGTACAGTTAGGATTCGGTGTAAAAGGAGGGTGTGAGGCAGCTGTCCATGCCCTACGCTCTTTCCTAACTTACGGACAGCCTGACGTGCTGCTCAAAATTGATGTCAAAAATGCTTTCAATTCGGTAAATAGGGATACCCTGCTAACGGAAATAAAACAACATATACCGGAAATATACAATTACCTTCTTCTCAGTTACGCTGACCCAACAAAACTGTTATATCGCTCTAATGAACTGTCCTCGGAAGTAGGTTGTCAACAGGGTGATCCCCTTGGGCCTGCAATTTTTAGTTTGGCTATAAATCCGATAATCAAAATTTTAAATTCTAAATTCAACGTTTGGTATTTGGACGACGGAACCCTAGGAGGTGATTTGGATACTGTGTTTTCGGATCTTTTATTAATCAAAAATAAATTTGAAGCCATTGGTTTGGAGCTTAATTTTAGCAAATGCGAACTTTTTATAAATAACTGCGACTTAAATTTAAATGACTTAAAACAAAAATTTAATATTTTGGCTCCAAATATTAAAATAGTTAACAGAAATTCCCTTTACCTTTTAGGGTCTCCAATTTTTGATGAATCTATTAGGGAATATATTAATAATTCAACGACTAAATTTCAAAATTTTGCTGACCGTCTCCTTGAAATTAGTCCACATTATGCACTTTGCATCTTAAAATTCTGTCTTTTCGTCCCAAAATTTACGTATGTGCTCCGTAGCTGTTCCTTTTGGAATCACCCATTTCTTTTGACACAAGTAGACAACTTAATCAAAATCAGCTTAGAATCGATTCTAAATATGCAGTTGAACGAGCAATCTTGGACCCAAGCATCCCTACCCATCCGTTATGGTGGTTTAGGGATTCGCAAAGTTTCGAGTGTCTCTTTACCAGCCTTCCTATCTTCTGTCCATAGTTCAGCAAATCTCATAAGTAAGATCTTAAGGGCATCCCATTCAAACTTTGAGATTGTTGGCTTGGAAGAAGCTAGAAACGCTTTCTTATTTGCATGCCCAGGTCAAAATTTTCCAGTTACTCCAAATTCACAGAGGAGCTGGGACGACATATACTGTAAATTAACTTACGACAGTCTTTTGAGCTGCAGTACAGGTTCGGCGCGTGCTAGGCTTTTGGCCGTGGGTACGCATGAGGCTGGCTACTGGCTTCACGCGTACCCTTCTTCAAATACAGGAACATTTCTTGAGCCTGACACGCTCCGGATCGCAACCTGTCTACGGCTTGGGGTTCCGGTCTGCGCTCCTCATAAATGTCCCTGTGGCAGTGATGTCGATAAGCTAGGACATCACGGACTGTCATGCCAAAAAAGTGCAGGCCGCTTCTCGAGACATGCCGCACTTAACGATATCATACGCCGGTCCCTTGCCACCGTCAACGTGCCAAGCCTACTTGAGCCGTCTGGTATTGCAAGAGACGATGGCAAGAGACCGGACGGTATGAGTTTGATTCCATGGAAGATGGGCCGGGTGCTGGTATGGGATGCAACCTGTTCAGACACGCTGGCCCCTTCCCATCTACATGGAACCAACAACAGAGCTGGTGCGGCTTGTGAAGCGGCTGAAAAAGCTAAAGCATTTAAATATAGGGGTCTAGGCTCCGAATATGATTTTGTCCCATTCGGTGTCGAGACCCTTGGTCCGTGGGGTCCTAGCGCTATAAGGCTTTTTAAGGAAATAGCAAAAAGGTTAGTCGACATCACAGGAGACCGAAGAGCTGGCAGCTACCTCGGACAAAGAATTAGTCTAGCTATTCAAAGGGGGAACGCTGCCAGCATTTTCGGAACCTTGCCTAAAGGGACTCCTTTTTAATAATAAATTTTTAGTTATTATATTATACTTTTAAGGTTTTTAGTTTTAGTTTTTTAAGGTTTTTAGTTTTAGATTCATTGTTCTAGTATTTTATTTTTTTTTTATTTCCTTTGTGCCTCGGGCTGGAGTTTGCGTGTATGTCAGAGAGAGGACATCTGTTCTCGACGCCTCGGCAGTCTTGAAGGTTCGGACCTGTCCATCCTTTGGCTACGCGTAGACAGCGACGACCATCCGCGCGTCTACGGGTGCCTCTATAGGTCCCATAGCGGTAATGCCGAAACAGACCGACTCATCGACCACGTCCAAATGGCTACAGATTCCTTGCTACAACAGGTCCCATCCGCAGAGATCGTGATCCTTGGCGATTTTAACGCCCACCATGCCGAATGGCTCGGTTCACGTTTAACCGATCATGCGGGGAGATCTGTTTATGACTTTGCTTTGGCATATGGTCTGACACAACTGGTTACTTCGCCTACACGGATTCCAGATGTGGAGGATCATACACCTTCCCTGTTGGACCTTCTGCTGACCTCTCATCCGGACGGATATCAGGTTTCCGTCGATGCCCCTCTCGGCTCTTCGGACCATTGTCTGATCCGGAGTATGGTGCCACTCACGCTCCCTTCGCGGTTGCGTTCTGCAGGTTGCCGCCGTGTTTGGCATTATAGGTCGGCGGATTGGGACGGAATGCGGTCTTTCTTTGCATCCTACCCATGGGGGCGTGTTTGCTTCTCGCCGGATGATCCCAGCGCTGTTGCTGACTCTGTCACTGATGTGGTGCTACAGGGAATGGAACTATTTATTCCATCATCTGTGGTACCCATCGGAGGCAGATCTCAGCCTTGGTTTGGTCGCTCCTGTAAGACTGCATTGCGCAGAAAGCAGGAGTGTTATCTAGCCTGGGTTGCGGCTTCGGTGACTCGGGATGTAAACACCAGCACACTTAAAAAGAAGTATAACTTCGCCTCCAGGTCCTTCAAAAGAGTTATTGCCAAAGCAAAGTCTGAGCACATAGGCAGAATTGGCGAGAAACTAGTTCGCCTTCCTTCGGGAACCCGTGCATTCTGGTCTCTCGCCAAGGCTGTCCAAGGGAATTTCTGTAAGCCATCACTACCATCTCTGCACAGGGAGGACGACTCACTGGCCCACGACGCAAAAGAGAAGGCCGACCTTTTAGGCTCCCTTTTTGCGTCCAACTCGACTGTTGATGGCGGGGGGAACACACCGCCGACCATCCCGCGGTGTGAGTGCTCTATGCCGGATGTGCTATTCTCACAGCGCTCGGTTCGCAGAGCACTCCTCTCCCTTGACATCCACAAGTCGAGTGGGCCTGACGGAATCCCCCCAATTGTGCTGAGGACGTGTGCTCCGGAGTTGGCACCGGTTCTAACGCGTCTTTTCCGGTACTCGTACTCCCATGGCGTTGTCCCGAACTCATGGAAGACAGCTTTTGTCCACCCGATCCCTAAAAAAGGCGACCGCTCAGACCCGTCCAACTATAGGCCTATCGCGATCACCTCCTTGTTCTCCAAAATAATGGAATCCATTATTAACTGCCAGCTCATCCGGTACCTTGAGGATCACCAGCTGATCAGTGACCGCCAATACGGTTTTCGTCGGGGTCGATCAGCTGGTGATCTTCTAGTCTACCTGACCCATAGATGGGCGGAGGCAGTAGAGTCCAAGGGGGAGGCGTTGGCCGTTAGTCTGGACATTGCGAAGGCCTTCGATCGGGTTTGGCACAAAGCGCTTCTTTCGAAGCTCCCTTCCTATGGGCTTCCCGAGAAATTGTGCAATTGGATCACCAGCTTCCTTGCAGATCGGAGCATCAAGGTCGTTGTAGACGGTGCATGTTCTGACTACAAGCCTATTAACGCTGGTGTTCCACAAGGCTGTGTGCTATCACCAACGCTGTTTCTTCTGCATATCAATGATATGTTGCTAACTGGTAACATTCATTGCTATGCGGATGACAGCACTGGTGATGCTCTATACACCGGCCGGGCCAATATTTCTCGGGAAAACGTCGCCGAGTACCGGAACAAACTTGTGTCTGAAGTCGAGTCTTTGCTGGACAAAGTCTCGGATTGGGGGCGACTAAATCTAGTCCAGTTTAATCCTCAGAAGACACAAGTTTGCGCGTTTACCGCTAAAAAGAACCCCTTTGTCGTATCTCCTCAGTTTCAAGGCACTCCCCTTCTTGCCTCAGCCAGTATCGGTATCCTCGGAGTCGACATATCGAGTGACGTGCAGTTTCGTGGTCACTTGGAAGAGAAGGCCAAATTGGCCTCTAAAAAGCTTGGCGTGCTCAGCAGAGCGGGACAGTATTTCATGCCGGCACACCGCCTGCAACTTTACAAGGCGCAGGTTCGGCCTCACATGGAATACTGTTCCCATCTCTGGGCAGGGGCTCCCCAGTGCCAGCTCCTTCCACTTGACCGCATCCAGCGCAGAGCGGCTCGAATCGTCGACGACCGAGCCCTTTCCGATCGGCTCGATTCATTGGCACTGCGAAGAGATGTTGCATCTCTTTGCATTTTCTTTCGCATCTACCATGGGGAGTGCTCTGAGGAATTGTTCGGATTAATCCCAGCCGCCAAATTTCATGAACGCACATCGCGGCAGAACTCCCGATACCATCCACACCATCTGGATGATTGGCGGTCCACCACTGTGCGATTTAGAAGATGTTTTCTTCCTCGCACGACTTCCTTGTGGAATCGATTACCATCAGCGATTTTTCCGGACCGATACGACTTAGGGACCTTCAAGAAAAGAGCCTACTCCTTTTTAAAAGGCCGGCAACGCATCTGCAATTCCCCTGGTGTTGCGGTTGTTCATGGGCGGCGGTAGTCACTTACCATCAGGTGAGCCGCATGCTCGTTTGCCCCCTCTCCTATAAAAAAAAAAAAATATATTTTATTTCAATTAATTAAATTAAATATAAAATTTATCGCGAAATATAACATTATTGTATATGAATATAAAATAAATATAATGGATAAAAATCTATATATTATGAGGTTACATACTAAATACAATTGTTTCAGTTAATGATTAAAATTGTAAACAAAATTATTGTAAAGTAAATATTAATAACTAATAAAAAAATAGTAAATTTCAACATTGTGTCATTTGTATTTACCTCGTTTTATTTTCAATATAATAAAATTAATTTTTCAAGTGGCTATTATTTGGGACGTCCTTTGCCTGGTATAGCTTCAAATTAAAAAAAAGAAATGTCATATATCATTTTGCTACAACCAATCAGGACGCAGAAGCTAAGTAGAGTAAGTTTAATTCGTGAGATGTCCGTCTGATTCGGGTAGAATCTACTAGTTAGTCTGTGGTGTGCACTTCATACTAGAGAAACGTTCCTAAATCAGTCACCTTGAAATGAATGAAAGGCACCGAGTTAAGCGTTCCATTTCTTTCTAATAGAGTGTCCATGATACAATATTTTGAGGATATTAATAGTATATACAGCATTACGGAAAACGAAATGCGTATTTTTTTAAATATGGAATGTGCTGAATAATGTTATAATTAAACCCTGTTTAATATTTTGATTACACGATTGCTTCGCTACAATATCAAACCTTACGGCAACTAGTGGCGGCGTAGCGTGGGTTTGCACCCAGGACGGTTTTCTATCAAACATGTTTTTATTTTACATTGTAACAATTTAATTTAACATTGTAAGTAATATGGGGATAGTATTGTGGGCTACATCATTGTGAATACATCATGTTATTGTATTTTAGATATTACTGTATTTTCTAGCTGTTTGCTGTTCCTTAATAAATAAAATAAAGCACCCCCCAAAATAAAACAAAAAATGCTATACATGCTAACGGGAGTTTATTTTGCTAAAATATTGTAATATATTATCAAAATTTACTTTCTTGTCATTTTCGATAGATAAAATGGAAAGATTGGTTAGTCACGCTTGGCTCATTGTGGACATTAAGTTAAATTTTATTAACTTGAGTTTTGCAAAGCTTCCTACACATGAATCTTAATAGTAAAAAAATCTTAGACGCAGCGCTAGATTTGGAACAGATTCAGATAGCCCTATTTTACGAGAAAAGCTCCAATGAATTACATTGAACCGCTTCTTGGGAAGAAATGCTGGCAGCTTTCAAGTCATAAATTCTCCAAAATTATATATCCTGCAGAAAAACCAGCGTAGATTTTTGTCAGATTTTGAACTATTACATGAAGATCTTCATCTGGTGAGGTTAGCAGAATGTAAGGCTGAACAACACTAAATGTTACGACAGTGTCATCCATTGCTCTGTACCGATGGTTTAGTTCCTCGTAAAATCTGTCAAGACATTCTAAAATAGCTCTCTGCAGCGCCTCTGGCAATGTTGGTCCAGCATATCGGGTCATTTCTCCTGGTAAACGTTTTCGAAATCTCCTCATTCATCTTCTTCCTTCAATTCCTACATTCTCACATTATTTGTTACATAGGACATAGCTTTTTCCACTAGTTGAATACGTTAGCCTTGAAGAAAAATTTTTGGGTTTTGATTTTTATCACAACTTTTCCAGTGATTATTATTATATTATTTAGTATTTACTTTTATGTCTGACTAACTTCTTTTAGGATTTTACACCAAAAGTAAAGATAGCATAAAAACTGAAGTCACACAAAGCTGGTAAGAGTGTAGATGCTGCTTCTCTTGTATCGACGTTTTCTCTGTTGGTGCTGGGATCATATATATCTCCGAGTGTTTATACTAGTTTTTTAAATTATTCTGCAGTGGTTTAACAGCGTCATGATGAGCAATCCATCTTGTCTTTGAGAGTCTTTTGACGGATACACCTACACTTTTCATTAAAGTTTCCCATTGACGTGTGGATGACGATAAGAACCTGTAATCTCTTTCTACTGTTCCGAAATAAAGTTAAACTTAAATTAACGCTCCCTAAGTGAGTGCACTCCACATCGATTTAGCGAATGATTAGCACAAGGCGTTTTCTACGTAATAGAGCCATCCTGCAGTTATACTCCTTTTTAAAAGGCCGGCAACGCATCTGCAATTCCCCTGGTGTTGCGGTTGTTCATGGGCGGCGGTAGTCACTTACCATCAGGTGAGCCGCATGCTCGTTTGCCCCCTCTCCTATAAAAAAAAATATTAGTAGTATGGTTGCAGCACAAATGGGTCGGCTCGACCGGGGAAGGACCACGCACTAACAGAATACCAGCGTAAAATAGCAGCTCAACACTGATGTGTTTTGTATGGTGAGTGTAGAGAACTGGAGACCCTTTTTACTGGAACAAGGCATTCCATCGTATTCCTCACGGATGACAACGCATCTGCATTTTGATTCGCAAACAAGGATAGATGTAGATGTCTATGTGCCAAAGCAACCACTTACCATCCGGTGCACTGTGTGTTCGTTTGTCACTCTATCCTATTAAAAAAACCAATTATTCATTTATTCAGGGCTAATAATCTTCCACTCACCAGATGTCGCTAGTTGTGACTGAGGTAAAGTTTTTCGTTACACAGTGTCAGTTAATTGAGAAATTAGCACAGGAAATTAGTTTTAAATAATAGTTTATCATTATCTAGAGTATTATATTAATACACAACACAATGCGTTAGTGGTTTGATTTTTAATTTTTTGTACTTTATATCTCTATTTTTAAAAAATCAGATTTTAGTTATATTTATAGTTTGGTTTATTCATTTCTAATGTAATTAATATAAAATATAACTAATAATACGGAAAGAAACCTTACAGATTACATTTCCTAAGAAATAATCGTCCCCGCTATGAAATCTGTCAAATATTTTACCTCACTGTAAAGTAGCGCCGCCCTGGTGGATGCCCTCCTTGACAACGTCAAATTTGAAAACAGTGTTGTCATCTATAGCGTAAAATTCACCCCCTACTTTTTAGCGAAAGAAAATTCGTGTTTTAGTGGTTTTGTTTCGTGTTACTTAATAATATGCTTAATTGAAATACAATATGGAATATACCAACTATGATTAGCTTTAAAAAATATAACTTCATCGTTCTAGCATACGTCTAAAATATTACTTTAAGTCAATAACTGTCTAAATGTTGGTAATGTTTTTATTTTGTGTAAACATTTATCAATGTTAGAAGGAGATAAAATACAAAACTCGGTGGCTGTGTTTCTAAGAAAAATGAGGAACGGTTACAATGTTCCAAGCGCTCATTCCCTATATTATATTATAAGCAGCTACCGCTGTATCAGCCGTATCAATGATACGAGGCCCCCGGGCTACAAAGGCCTCGAAAGTATAGAAGCAAACATTCTAAGGGCTTCTATGGGACAGGATGTGGGTTTGAATTGTTTGGCTAGCTTAGTTCCTAGGAGTATTAATTGTAAGTAATAACTTATAATCAATATATAATTATTTTAATTCAATGCGAGAGTTTGTGTTCCTTTTGTGAAAAAACTTTACCCTTCATTTGAGCCCCCCGACAAGTTTTGATACGACAAATTTTCTAGATCTTTTTGGTTGCATTTCATTTTGAACTTTCTATCTATTTTATCGGCATGTTTTCTTTTCAAGTGATCTCTAGATTGGTCGTATTTCCTAAATGCTTATATTCTTTACAAACGGACTATTATTGTCCACTATCTAAAAATAACTCCACATTAATGATTGATTTTTAGGATAAATTTTCGATTCATTATGAAGTCAAACACAAAACAAATCAGTAAACTATAAAACGCAAGATCAACCGCCCGTTCTAACACTCACACAAATAGTGCCTTACGTCAGCGTCACACATATTAATTAGCTATTCACACACAGTTTATTTACAGGGATTTCTCTGACTTTAGACAGGGAGACATCTACTATAGACAAAAATTACGATAAAGATAGCAATCGATAGTTTACCAGACTATCGATAGAATCGATAGTCTATCGATATTTAAGGAACACTACAACCAACTACATATTTATTTATTTATTTATTTCTACCTCTGTCTTTACAGGCGTACCTAATACAACAATGTAGGCACGTAAAACTATCTAATTTAACAAGGACAGAACACAACTTATCTACTATTATAACAAAATACATATAATGTCACTTTTGTGAATTCACCCAAAGAACAGCAGAATAAATCTACACCCTGAGCTACTTTATTTAGAGTGTGCAGCACTCGGGTCAGTGGGGCCTCCTTTAGAAGGTTGGTGCTTGCGCGCGGTACCGCGAACAGCGGTGGCCGCTTCCGGCGCCACACGTACCTGTCCGGCACACACAACTTAGCCATTAGCAATATCGCCTTGTTATATACTTTTTCACGCAGCAATTTAAACATATATGTTGCCAAACTTAACTCCCTCCTAACCTTCAGTTTGTTATACCCCACCATGCCTAGAACAAGTAATGTTGGGTACATTAATGGGTAGAACGGATATACTCCATATAATTTTAAATAAAGAAATCGAATAAACTTATTTTGTATCCGTTCCACCATCCATTTGTATTTAGCTTCATGCGGGCTCCATACAAAGCCATTATACTCTAGGTGACTTTCACTAGTGCTTCATACAAGGCCCGGACCGCACAGAGATTTGTAAATTCCCGCGACTGACGCAACACAAATCCTAAATTTCTATACGCCTTCTTGCAAATCTTAAGAATGTGTTCCCTAAAATTGAGTTTCGAAGTAAAGTGAATACCAAGGTCTTTTACCTATGTTACGCGCTGCAAGGCTGGCGTGAATGTGTGAACGACATGACTGAGCATTTGGAAGTGTTAAAAAATGACTTATTCCTATAACTTCATTGTACTACTCTGTCAATGTCCGCCTGTAGTTTGTCACAGTCAGCTGAGTCCCTAACTATTGACACCAATTTTAGGCCATCCGCAAATAGAAGACATGTTGATTACCATACAACATCGGGTAAATCATTAATCATTAGGACAAATTTCAGGGAGCCCAAATTACTATATGAATACTTTGGTACCTCCTTTTGTTGTTACATGTTTTGTCATTAATAAAACATTTTAAAATATATCGAAATTGATACGAATTCGTAAAAATAGCTTGGGTCGAAAATAGCGATATTTTTACCCAAGCCTATTTTAAATCATAAATTAAAATTATTCGGTTAGATTTAGAATCTTTGCTTGCTACATATTTATTTATCTATGAATCTTTGTAATAATAACAAGAGAAATGGCCTAAAGGTCAAAAAAAAGAGAATTCATTATTTCATTAATCAATTTTAATAAAGCTATAGAAAACAACAATGGCCTTTAGTGAAGGTGAAGTTTGTAGAATTTGTTTAAGCGTTAATATACGCATGTTTGCACTAAAGGAGACTGGCCTCCAAAATTTGTATAAGACATTGACGAACAGTTTTGTAAGTTTTTTAATATTTATTTATTGTTAAATGAAGTTGCGGTAATTTGTTGTTATCACTGGAGAAACACATTATGGTGCCCGATATATGTTCTAATCTGTAGCGTTAAATATAGTACAAATACAACCAGAACCTGAAAAACAACAATTAGCCTGGTATCCTGGGTCGCAATAAAATCTGAATTATTATTTAAGTAAAGCCTAGTAGGCAGGGGCGGATCTACTTAAAGGCTTTTTGGGCTGCAGCCCAGGGTCCCGTGAATACAGAGGGGCCCCAACCGAACTGAAACCAATAGACGATATTGTCAATAATAAAAATTATCTAGAATTTAAAAAAATCCGATCATAAGGTTGGCAACACTACGATCAATCAACCCGTGTGCGCATCTATCAAACGGAACGGGGAATTCCCTGTCGCTTGTTTTCGATCGCTGTATTCCGTGTATTGTCTATTACTGGGGTCTTCCCTCCGCTTATCGCCCGACGCAATTTTGTTATTTTTCCGCACTTCTGCTATCGTCGACTAAGTATATTAACGAATTGACTTTGTTATTGTTAGAAGTGTGTTTACTGTTTAGTGCGTGTGTTTAGTTTACTAAGTGATAGATAACTTAAAAGTTATAAGGACCGGACTTTTCTTTTAATTTACTAAAATTGAAAGTGTTCAGCATAACTAGACTTCCTGCTTTTAATAGGCAGTAGGTAAGTAAAAAGAATTATAAAACATGATTTTTTTATTTTTATTTCAGTTTCAAAACTAAATGAATCGAACTCGTTCGATATTACGAACGAACGAACGGTTTCGTGGCAGTTTTAGATACATGGCCACTAAATGTTGGAACAATATACCACCACCTATACGGGAAACTAAATCTGTAAACGGTTTTAAAGCTAAATTAAAAATACACCTTTTAGCATCTCAAAAGTCATTATTTCACGTGTAGTGGCAGGTTATTTCATAGATACATAGATACATCATATATATGGATATATGTGTATGTTTAATTTTAATATAATTTACAATACTTTTATGTATATACTTAGAAATATTTACTTTCAGTGAATGGTAAATTCATTATTTTTCATCATTATGTTGTTACCGATATAGTCGCGGGCGCAATACGGAATCAATATTTATCAGGGCTCCGCTGAAAATCAGCGCTGCTGCAGTATCTGTGGTAGCATATGCTGAGACGGAATCCTTTTGGCATCACATCACTCACTCTTGTTGCGATTTATTTTATTTTTATTTATGTTTTTCAACTACTTTGTATGTTTTTATGTCTCATTATTTCTAAATGTATATTTTGTGTGTGTATTGATGCTAATAAACATATGTCTATGTCTATGTCTATATTTAATGATAATTTGGGAATTGCTACACTCATTACAAAGTAGGTATTAAAATTAAAAGTTCTATCCAGTTCTTTGTTTATTTTCAGAAAAATATCTTATTTTACAGTATGTCTGCTAGAAAATATAAAAGTGGAGCTGAAAAAAGAAAATTACAGTTTTGTCGAGAAAAAGAAATAAATAAATACGCAAAACTTGAAACTTTTTTTAAATCAGAACATATAAACGCGAATGAAATAGCTATAAATCCATTAAAAAACGTAAAGGAAGGTATTTTATGCGAAGAGAGTATAACCGAAGGAAGCAAAAAACCGCAAAACCAGAAAAAAATACCAACGATGAAAATATACAATATCTTGACTTCGAGCAACCCTCTGGTTCCTCTGAAAACGAAATTGGTGTTCAGCAAAAGAAAGGTAATACCGATACCGAGGTGGAAAGAAATTTAGAAAATATTAAGTTTGAGTTTGAGAAATATGTTGACGTGGGCTTGTGGCCAGATTTGCTAAATAATGATTTTATTAATTTCGTCCTCTCACATGAAATGACTGACTTTCAAAATAAAGATCCGAAGAATATATATTCAGCTTCTTTGAAGAAATATAAAGAACAAAACAGATCTTTTTCAAATAGGTATTTCACTAGAAAAATGAAAAATGGCCAATTACTGGAAAGATCTTGGTTATGTTATTCAAAAAGGGTTGGTACTGTTTTTTGTTTGACTTGCAAACTTTTTTCTAAAACTCCTTCTCAATACACAACCGGATTTTCTGATTGGAAACACATAAGATTTTGTTTAGAAAATCACGAAAATTCTAATGAACATAAAAACTCAATGTTAGTGTGGTTGACACGAAAAGAAAATAAGTCTATTTTAGACAAGCAGCTTCAGGAGCAATTAAATAAAGAAACAGAATATTATCACAATGTCCTAAAACGGGTTATTGCAGTGCTAAAGTTTTTGTGTATAAGAGGCTTAGCACTTAGAGGTTCCGAGGAAGTATTTGGTTCTCCACATAATGGTAATTTTATGGGTGCTCTAGAGCTATTGGCAGAATTCGACCCATTCATACGTGAACATATTGAACAACGAGAGCTGCGACCAAACCCTGTAATATCATATTTATCAAAAACAGTATATGAGGAAATAATTGAGATTATGGGTAAACAGATAATTAAACAAATTATAACTGAAATAAACAACGACGACACAAAGTATTATTCAATTATGATGGATTCAACCCCAGATCTGTCTCACGATGACCAACTTGCTATTGTATTACGATACTGTTTTCGGGGAAAAGTGTATGAAAGATGTGTGTCTTTCATTAAAATTAGTAGTCATACTGGCTTATATTTATTTAATATTCTAGAAGCCTTTTTGGAAACAAATGGACTACTACTGGATAATTGCAGGGGACAGTCATATGACAACGCTGCTAATATGGCCGGAATCTACAATGGTGTACAAGCACTACTAAAAGAAAAAAATAAATCCGCGGATTACGTGCCATGTGCTGCGCATTCCCTTAACCTAGTTGGTCAAGAATCCGTGAAGGTTGCAACCGAAATTGTAAATTTTTTTGGAATAGTGCAAAAAATATACGTTTTCTTCTATTCTTCGACCCATAGGTGGGAACTATTAAATCGTGAAACAAAAGTAAAATTTACATTAAAAAGTTTAAGCCAGACCAGATGGTCTTGTCACTTTGATGCTGTCAGATCTCCGCTAGGAGTAAAGTATTCTGTGCTGTCAGAGCTTTGAAAAGCAATTATGATGGCATTATGAAAATTCTCAATAGTTTCGGCGAAAATAACGATGAAAAGGTTGATTTCCGAAAAGAGGCACGAAATTTATTTAATAAACTGGCGAAACTAGAAACTGCAATTTTAATTATTTTTTGGGAAGAAATTTTGGAGAGATTTAATGTAGTTAATAAAAAAGTACAGAGCCCTGGTTTAGACATTGGTGAAGGCAATAAGTTAATTGTGTCATTAAAAGAGTTCGTGAAAAACATAAGGCAACAATCAGATCAGAAGCTAAAGGAATACGAAAAGAAAGCTAAAAAATTAAGTACTAGTGTGGAAACAGACTACAGTGACATAAATAAGAGACGCATTACTTCAAAATTTTCAGATAAATCTACAGATAAAGTCTCAGTAAACGGCGCAGAAAAATTTAAAAGAGACACGCTTAACGTTGCGTTGGATAAGATGATTATGGATTTAAATTATAGAAGCCAAGCCTATGAGACCTACAGCAAAAAATTTAAATTTTTAATGGATTTGCAAGATAGAAATCAAGAACACATAGATCTGGAAAGTGTACGTAATATTATTGATTATTATCCAAATGACATAGACGAACATTTAGTGAATGAGTGCATTCAGTTAAAATCTTACTTACTGCAGTCTAAGACAGAGTCTTACACCTCTTGCAGTGAAATTTTTTGGCTAATTTATGAAAAGAAACTTGTTGATGTTTTCCCAAACTGCTATACCATCTTAAAGATTTTTTTAACGATGCCGATCACTAGCTGTGAAGCGGAGCGTTCTTTCTCCAGGATGTCGTATATAGAAAACAAATACAGGACAACAATGTCGAACTATCGACTAAATCATTTATCAGTTCTTTCAATAAATTGCGATTTAACAAAGGACCTACAGTGCGATGACCAAATAAAAGAATTTGCAGCACAAAAATGCAGAAAGGTTGCTTTATAATTTATATAACATAACCATCTATAACCTGTCAATTTATTTTGCAATAAATAATGTTTTAATAAATAAATAAAATATTTTGTTTTCCTATTTTCTTCCTGTACTTAACATATATTACATTACATATACCTACATCACTTCAGAAAACAGTTTCTTGTCAAAATGGCAATTAGTTGAGTAATTAGGTAGGGCCCCTAAGCAGTATTAGCCCAGGGCCCCACAAATTCAAGATCCGCCCCTGCTAGTAGGATATACTTGGGTACGCAAGGAGCGGCATGTTGCACAACATGTCTCTCAACTAATACGTGGAATGTCCCAAGACTTATGTCGCGGAACTTTTTGCAGGTCACACTAGTCACCTAGTCAGTAGAGGTGGGCAAAGTGTATCATTTTTGGGATTGGAACATTTGCATCTTGATCACTGAAATGTTCCGAAACACTGATATGTTTCATTTGGCCCATTTGTATCATCGAAGCAAAAGATATAAAAGAAAGAATGTTCCGAAAACATTAAGTTGCGTCGCGGGCGTTTATTACTGACTGATCCGTGACATGTTATGTAGCAACAATGCTGAATAATATAAGTGCTTAGATTATTTATTGTGTACCGTAATAAGATTGTATATAAAATCAATTCTCCTTCATACTTTAACAAAAATGTCACTATGTCAATTCATTATTTACAAAAATGTCCATTTACACAAAACAGCGATGTCTATGTACACAGAATTTACTCGTAAAGTATCATAACTCTAAACTTTATGATGAAAAGGAAGAAAGTAAAGTCACAATAATCACTACGCAAAGAAATCCTAAACATAACTCAGTATGTTTTCGTAAACAGGCGCTAATGAATATAAACAATTTGACAAGTGTCGCATCAACGTAAAATGACAACTTGTTAATGCAAACGTTACATACAAAAAACGACCGTATAGTATTTGACACATAAGCGCCTTAGTGGTAATTTTTACGTGCATGAATAACGTCAGCGAAAATCCGTACGAGTTGAGTGATACACTTCTTATTTGTTATCTCTATCTGACTTGTGTGAATTATAATTATTTCGCCCGCTCACTCGCCACTCGTGAGTCAATAGTTAAGTTAATCATTGTCTCAGTCTCTCTCTCTCTCGCTCGTGGCTCAGTCGCCTCGCAAGCGATGCGTCGCGCGAAATGAGCAAAGAGCAAAGTAATGTTTCACTGTTCCAGATACAAATGATACATTTGAAACGTTGTTACTGAACCAATCTTTTGTGTCACTTCAGTGATTCGTATCAGTGAGTCGTTTCCGTAAAGAGATACACACGCCTACTAGTCAGTGCTTATAGAAATGTCGCCCGAGCAGGTTGTGGCGATTAGTGCTGTGTACGTAGTGCTAATTTCGGGAGTGAAGCGTAAGCGAAAGAGAAAGTGGTGGATGCAGAATTCCTTACTACAATGAGAAGAAAGAGGAATTGATATTTTAAGTGATCTCCGAATGTCTGACAAATCTTTTGTGAGTTTTACTCGAATGTCGACATCTGATTTGGCTTAGCTTTCCATTGACGTCCGTCGAGTTGGGTGTTGATACGCATTTTTACAGAAAAGTTACACTATTATAAGCACACACAAAGTTTCAACACGCGGAAACGCGTAATTTTTGAGAAAAGAATTATTAAAAATCAAGTATTCTTGCAACGTTTATGTCTAATCCTACCGTAAAACTGACGCCATTTTGTAATGTAAATGTCGACGTCAATAGAGATGTCAATTCTTTCCGAAAAAGGTCGATTTTTAAATCGATTCAAATCGTAAGCTCGGTCGGTTTGGTTCACAAAAAATCGATTTCTAAAATATCTATATTTTTTTATGTTTCTATTTATAATGTAAATGTAAACCCATTTTATGAAAAACAAGAAAGATACCATGATAAATGATCTCTTATTGAAATTCGTTTTATTTAACAGTACCTATTAGGGCAGATAACAAATAAAATAGGTTAGGTTCAACTTATGTCAAAGAACCGAATTGATTGACCCCCGGGATCATGTTATGGAAAAATTGTCTAATAAGTAACAAATAATAGCACTCATTGCGATCGCTCACAAACTGAAGTTGTAAATAAATTTCTGGAAAACAAGTCTCCTGTTAAAAAAAACAATGCGTTTGTCTTGTTTAATTTTGCTTAAATTGGTTGAACTGCCGTGTTATTACTATCATATGGCCGAATAGACCTACGAAGTACCATGTGCTCTTGTGATATGGTATAAGGTTTATTTTTGCTTGAAACAGTTCTAAACCGTTCATGCATAAAAAAAGTTCGCTAATAAATAGTCTTTTGTCAATCCGCCGCCGTATAGCGCCGGCGTTTTTTTCCTTTTGAAAACACTTGTTTTGCTATTCTTACTAATTAGACGTTTTCAGATCGACTTTACTTTTACATTTGTATAACATTACATAATATTTAACATTTGTAAATATCAATGAATGATATATACCTTATTTTTCTTTCAAATTAAGGTTCTTCATTGTTTGATATTTACAAATGTTATTATTAGGTGAAAATTTAATTTAATAAAAACCAAGGTTTCCAGGGTGATTTAGCTGTACCTATTTAATAAATGATTTTTTTATAACAACAAAAAATAATACAAAAGGTTTGTAATCGCTTCATAAAAAAAGTCACTTTCTTTCAATTTCAAAGAAAACGCGTAAAAAAACACGTAGTTACCCACTAAAAACAAGTATCCTTCCATTTGTAACTTATGTTTGATGTCAAATAAACTTAATTAGGTCTAAACAAGTAAAAAAAGCATAAAAAAGGACATTACTTTTACACATGGCGGATGGGGCACAATAGGCGTGTCATTTTTGTCTGTGGCGCTTGACACGCCCGCCGTGTCATGAAATATTTGTTCGCCGCCATAGCTAAAAGTTGTCGAAAATTGGTGCCGCAACGAATCGCTTAAGTATTATGTAATAATCAATATTGAATAAAAATTATTCAATTCTATTCTATTCTATTCTATTGCCACCAAGCAGCAGTATGTATCCTAGGCTGAAGGACATCAAGAGCCAGGCTGTAATGCATTACATTTTAGTCCTCACAGGTAACATTGTATCTGTAGCCATTGCTTGAAGTTCATATTTACTAATTAAAATAACAATAAAAAATTGCACATACGCTCTAAAGATTCGTGTGATTCGCAAGACTTAGGTTATAGATACCTATGTTATAACGATTGTTAATTATTATTGAAATATTTCGTAATAAAAACTTTTCGTTGTAAATCATCTATTAATACCTTATTCTCTAACATTTCCGCAAACAACTCCACCTAAATCTAATAAAATATCAGTCAACACAGCTCAAGTCATAAAATAAAAGTTAAAATAAAGTATATAGTCAAAATAGTTATAAATAATTATTCCTTAACCGCTAACTAGGGCATTTATTAAGTAACAACAGAAAATTTCCGCCGATTTTTTAAAATGGACAGTTTTCTTTCGTCTCCTGTAAAGTTGGTAAAAATGACTTATGCGGTGTTGTTAGCTAAGGGACAACATGCACGAACTGAATACATTCGGAGCTATGAGTTGATTATGATTTATTTAATTGTACTATTTACGTGTTGAGCTATAAATATAGAATGTAACACTCGAAAGCCCCACGAGCTTACTAAACCCCGGTCCTAAATTATGTAAATTGGCTTCTGAGAGGATATCTTAGATAAATTGTAATAAAATGATCATTACAACTCATTTCTCTTCGCGCTTAATGTTCATCCCGGAGTCATTCAGTTCGCGCACAGTCAAATAGTCATAAATACGTCCCCATAGAAAATAAAATTAATTAAATTAGTAGTTGACGTTGTACAACCGAAATAAAAAGAACTAGATTACCCACACTATGGTGGTAAAAGTCTAAGTATGTCAATTTAAATTACATGTAATTGTAGTAATGTATTTTGGCGAACTATCGCTATCTCTTACTGACATACGCTGAGGTCTTGTCTATCTATATTTCTCTGTCTACGAGTTTAATACTATTTCTATGGTCTGATTCTAGTAGAATCTACTAGTTAGTTTGTGGGCGCTTGAGTTTTGGCGGGAACTTGACCGGTAGCGGATTGCTGCTACTGTATTACTGTGTGGCCGTAGGAAGAAAAGGGGAGATCTCCCGCCGGGCAAGGTGTTCTGCCCGGGGAACGGCCATCGCTCCGATTGGTAGTTCGGAGCTATTCTATATATGCTGCTTTAACTTCGGAACTTTGTTAGTGCGATTTAGGCTTCGATGTGTTTCGCTTGTGACGCGACGACAGCGCCGCCACAATTGTTTAAATAATGGTTTGAAGTGGATTTTGATATGTAAAAGTGGTGCGATTTTGTGTATTAAGTGTCTGCGCATGTGAACTATTAGTAGACAGTAGTAAACGGTGAAACAACTGCTCTGATGGTGATGTGATTCTTAAAATAAGGTGTCTGTCTGCTTAGGCGCCTTGAGATGCCATCGCCAACTGTCAGCTGTCTGCTGGCTCAAGTTGCCGTTAAAATCTCCCAAGGGCTGCACAATGTGACGCATCAACATATTGTGAAGCAGTGTACTATGAAGGATAATTATATAATGTAACTTCAGGATCAGAAGGGCTAGAACCCAGAGCCGTAAAACCAGTTATTAAAAAATGTGAGCGCAGTGCTAATGGATAGGCAAGTGAAAAAAATCGCATCGACATTTTTAAACAGTGTCGATATATATCGATCGATATGCATGATATAAAGATAAGGTACATAATTTTATATTTTTGACGGTTGGACGACGAAAAAGGAAACGGCAACCAACCATACATGAATACTTATGTACCTCCTTTTGTTGTTACATGTTTTGTCATTAATACATTTTAAAATATATCGAAATTGAAACAAATTCGATACTCGAAAATAAATATCGATATATCGCGATTTAAAATATTGACGATATATCGTATAGATGTGCCAATTTGGAAAAATTACAACTCGAGTTACCTCGAGTTGTAATTCACGCAAATCGAGTTAGCAGTATGAAACAGAGTAAAGGATTTGTTAGAAATTATTTTTTTATAAATTTGTTATTCTTTGTGAGCTACAAAGTTTGGTTTGGAGTGTTGGGATAACCATAATTACCAAACTTATTGTGTAGTATTGAAATGAAAATGTATATTTAGTATGTATCACATACTTATGTATTTTTGGTTTTAATATTAGTTAAAGTACCTGTATTTAACAACAAAACAACTTATATAGCAGCATTCACGAAATAATATTAGTCTAGCTTTAAGATGTAAGTACATAACCAATTAATAGTTTAATTATCACAGTTAAAATATTCTTCAATAAGTTCAAACTCTTTCAAATTCAAAATATTTATTCTAAGTTAAATGTTTGGCGTTAATTTAAAGTATGATGTATCTTACAACTTAACCACCCTTTTCAGGTATTACAATAATAGGTCTGTGACTTACGTAGCTATAATGATCATAATTAATCAAAATTATAAATGAAATTAAATTACATATGTAACTTAGCTATTATAAATCTCTAAATAACAAATTGTTTTGACTGTAACTAAATAAATACTATTTGAAACTCAAAGCGCGCACACAACGAACGAATCGCGCTCTTACTTTAAATGTTGGCTCACTTGATTCCTTCATGTACAGCAGCCCAAACTCGAGTTGGGGAGATACAAATCGAGTTAACTCGAGTTAAGCGCAACTCGAGTTGACCCATCACTAACATATCGGTATTTTTTGCCCGAGCTTACGCTGGGCCACAATTTGTGGCCCACAAACAAAACACAAACTATTATATAGAAACACTACGCGTTGGGCGCATTATAAACTTTAGGAGTAATAGTGTTCAGTGATTATAAAAAATTGTCTGTATTCTGTGATAAATTGTAATAATAACAAGGGAATGGTCTAAAGGTCTAGAAACCAGGCCATAAACTCCAAAAAACAATAACAAGAGAAAAGTCCGGTTTGTTGATGAAAAAGAGAATTCAATAAAAGCTTAAAGCTATAGAACAGCAATGACATTTAGTGAAGGTGAAGTTTGTAGAATTTGTTTAAGCGTTAATATACGCATGTTTGCACTAAAGGAGACTGGCCTCCAAAATTTGTATAAGACATTGACGAACAGTTTTGTAAGTTTTTTAATATTTATTTATTGCTAAATGAAGTTGCGGTAATTTGTTGTTATCACTGGAGAAATACATTATGATGCCCGATATATGTTCTAAGATGTAGCGTTAAATATAGTGACAAATACAACCAGAACCTGAAAAATAACAATTAGCCTGGTATCCTGGGTCGTACTAAAATCAGTATTATCATTTAAGTAAAGCCTAGTAGGATATACTTGGGCACGCAAGGAGTGTCATGTTGCGCAACATGTCTCTCAACTAATACGTAGAATGTCCCGAGACATGTCGCGGAACTTTTTGAAGGCCACACTAGTCAGTAGTCAGTGCTTATAGAAATGTCTCTCAAAGAGGTTGTGGCGATTAGTGCTGTGTATGATATAATGAGAAGGAAGAGGAATTGATATTTTAAGTGATCTCCGAATGTCTGACAGATCTTTTGTGAATTTTACTCTAATGTCAACATCTGATTTTGAAACGTTATAACAAATGATTGGACCTTCCATAACCAAACAGGATACTATACTATGGAATGCTGTTGCCCTTATATCGGTATCAGACTTGCCATTGCATTAAGATACTTGTTGACTAGAGTTTTTTATGCTTCTTTGTCATACACTTTTTGAGTGTTGAAACAACTGATCGGCAGAATAGTACCAGAAGTTAGTGGTTAGAAGTATCCCATAACAGAACACGATTCTGGTAAAGTTCAAGAAGTAAAAGCACGGTTTAATTTCCCCACACAATTGACATGTTGCAAGTAAAGTTGTACACACAACAATACCCGGTAACGAATGACGTCACACTGACGCCGGACACGTGCACTCTCTCTCGGAGAGGGAACAAGCAACATGTCCCATGTCACTTACAATGTTCTGGGTCACTGTGCAATGTAGCATCGTCATGTAGATTGAGTGTTCCACATCATCTTGCGGGACAAAATGGCCGCTAGTGTATTTGGGTCTTAGTTTAGTATAGTTTACGACGGGCTGATTTCTGCAACCCCACGTCTATGCTCGTATTTAGCGAAGGGGCAGGAATAATATGCTTATTCGAGCCATGAGATCTCCACGAAGAAGCTCAACAGTCCTTTGATGCAACTTCGGGGAGTGATCTCGACGTGCCGAGATGTTTAACCCTGTACGTAGTGACCTCTGGACATTTCAATATCACATGGGCCGCCGTTTCTTCTTCCCCCAGACATGCCCTGCACAGGGGACTATCTGTAACACCTATAGTAAATAAATGCTTGTTAAAGTTGCCGTGTCCTGTGATAGCACTTGTTACTATCCTGATCTGCGGCTTGTTCAGTCTCATTAGAACTTTGGTAAAACGACTGTTTATTTCAGGCAGGGCCTCCCTAGCTTGTCTACAGTCTACTAAATTTTTCCAAAGCTGAGCGTGTAGATTAGTGAAGTGTCAAATATCTGTGTCTTAATTGTACTACATTCTCCTTCCATTCCTTCCATGCAACCCGCACTGCTGCATAGATTTTGTTCCTGGTGTCTGTTCTAGTACATATTACTTGAATGACATTATTGTGATTTTCTATCAAGAAATTAAAATGAGAGAATAGAGTAGAAAGAATTATTATCATTATTTTATATGTGGTAGAGCCGGGCTGCAGCTATATTATGGTTGTATCATGGATGGGTCGGCTCGACCGGGGTGGTACTACACTTTCACAGAATGTAGTACCACCCACCACCCTGTGTTTTGTTTCAATATCCTCCTACCACAAGCATTATCAGTTTACTTAGAGTGATAAGAGAAGTATTTGTAATGTTCTTAGTGATGATAGCAATTTGAAATTAATGTAGGTAATTTAGCTGATGGATGTAGGTGGCTTGGAACTGTAGGAGTTTCTTTCTGCCAAGATATTATCCTCTTACCATTTTCTGGCACCAAGCAGAAGTATGTGTTCCAGTCTGAAGGACATCGAGAGCCTGGCTGTGATGCATTACATCTTAGTCCTCAGAGGTAACATTGCACCTGTAGCCATTGCTTGAAGTTCATTTCAGGTGCCCATGATGCCCATTAGTCACTTACTAGATGGTAAGTTTATTTGTCAATTTAATATTGTAAAAAATGATGTTGACAAATTAAAATGTGGTAGCCAATAATCTTTATTACAAACTTATATACAGTAGAACGCCGATTATCCGAATTAATTGGGACCGGGGTCGATTCGGATAATCGAAAATTCGGATGATCGGACATAGACTGGTATGTAATATAGAAAAACGAACTGTCACACATAGAATAAACTTTATTAAGTTTATAAATGGTTTTACACTTTATAAAGTTTTTTAAAGAGTAAACCCAGTTACACCCATTTTTTCACTGAACATTCGCGCCTTTTCACATAAAATTGATCCTGAAATCGGTTGTCCAATAGATCGTTGCTGCAGAAACCACGTAAAAACAGCATTCTCAAGCTGTTCATCTTTTACATTTTTATTACATTTCGCGACGAACATCCATCACCACTTTTCAACGCGGTCACAAAACTTAAAATTTTTTCACTGTTATTTTTAATATCAGTTAACCAAGTATTGTATAAGTAATCTTAGTAATGTTACTTACTGTACTTGGTTATAATTTTTTATATTAAGCTAGGACCGATTCGGATAATTGGCGATTCGGTTAATCGGCGTTCGGATAATCGGCGTTCTACTGTATTTGAATACTATTTCATATTTATGAAGATTTTCATATTTTCAGTTGGATGAGATTGAGTGGCCAATAATTGTCTGTTTCACCTGTCATGCAAGACTCATTTGTTGCAGAAGATTACAACAACAGGCTATTGAGTCAAATGTGGTTCTGGAGCAGTTGCTTTCAGGAGAATCCATGGTATTATCCATTCCATCCATTAAAACCTATAAAAGTCCACTGCTGAACATAGGTCTCACTCATAGATTGCTTCATAGGAGGGATTATGCCAAATTTGCCACACTTGGCAAGTTGGCAACCGTAGTTTATATTAGTCTAAGTTGTCATCAGGAAGATGCGGCCGCCCTACCTCTGTTTCTGATTCCTTCTGTTGCCTCTTACGACACCCATCCCGTGGATAGGTATATAGAATAGTGCAGGGGTCGGCAACCTGCGGCTCGCGAGCCACATGCGGCTCTTTGGATGTGAAGCTGCGGCTCTTTAGTTTCTTACGCAAATATTATTTATTTTATAAAAAAAAATTATAAATCGATCCATACTGAGCCATTTGGGGTTGATACTGGATCTCTAGAAATGCAATTGATCGATTTAAAAAGTAAAGCTCTGTGTAGAGTCGAAAATTTACAGAGTTGATAAGGAAGTTGAAAAAGTTGGAGGTATGTACGTAATACATACATTTCTGGACCTCGCAACAAAAATGAACAGCTTTAAAAGAAAGGCTGCGAGTTGAGTATATATATATATATATATCCGGTGTTTATTATTATTTGAAGTTGTTGTCAGGAAGATGCTGCCCCCCGATCTCCTGTTTCAGTTTCCCTCTGCCCCTTTTTACGACATCTGCGGGATGGCAGGGGGTAGTATGGGTTCTCCTACTCCACCACTATAGTGGCTTTTTCTCTTATTTGAAAAACTTATTTCCTTTCAGTCTATACCAAAACCGCATAAGGTTAGAGGTGAGATTAAATTCACACCAATTTATCATATAGATATCTGGCCTGTAGAGTGTGATATAGACAATGATTGCAAGGACGAAATTTTTTGCCTTGATGCCGTTAAAGTTGAGGAAGAGATTTTCGAATATGAGAATTCCAAATTTGAAGAAAATGAGAATCATGAAACAGGTAAGATATACCCCTTTTCTTGATATTATTAAAATAAGGTACAATTTACCTTATGGCAAGTGGTTACTGTAGCCCGTAGACATAAAATAAAGAGGGCTTCATGTGTAGTTTAGTTTAGTTTAGTTTACGACGGGCTGTTTTCCGCAACTCCACGTCTATGCGCGTATTTTGCGTGTGGGCAGGAATAATGTGATTATTCGAGCCATGAGATCTCTCCGAAGAAGCTCAACAGGCCCTTGATGTTGCATGCAACTTCGGGGAGTGATCCCAGCGTGCCGAGATGTTTAGCCCTGTATGTAGCGACCTCCGGACATTTCAGTAGCACGTGGGCCGCCGTTTCTTCCTCCCCCATACATGCCCTGCACAGGGGACTATCTGTAACACCTATAGTAAATAAATGTTTGTTAAAGGTGCCGTGTCCTGTGATAGCACTTGTTACTATCCTAATCTGCGGCTTGTTCAGTCTCATTAAAACTTTTGTTAAGCGACTGTAAATTTCAGGCAGGGCATCCCTAGCTTGTCTACAGTCTACTAGATTTTTCACGCTGAGCGTGTTGATTAGTGAAGTGTCTACGTACCAGTGAACAAACGTTACCAAAGGGGATTGGTATGATTGGTTCCGGCCCTATAGTGGCCAAAGCCGATCCTCTTCTAGCCAGTTCGTCTGCTGCATCGTTGCCTCTGGATCCACTGTGTCCCTTTATCCATTGCAGGGTCACATTGTTGTTTTTACATACCTCATTTAATCGTTGATGGCATTCATATATTAGTCCCGAGTTCACCACATTGCATCTCAGGGCTTGGAGTACCGCCCTACTGTCGGTCAGTATTCTGATGGGGAAGTCATTAACCTTCCTAGCATCTATTGCTATGGCCGCTTGAATGATACCCATACATTCCGCCTGAAAGACCGTGTTATAGGTACCCAGCGGTGTGCATATGTGAATATTGAGGTCTTCAGAGAAAGCTCCAGAACCTACACCTTCATTTGTTTTAGAACCATTGGTGAAAATTCTAAGCTCTTTTGGGCTTAATCCTTCCGGCTGGCTGTTTTCATTTAACTGTATCTTGTATTTCTTATCGAAAAAAAATTGTTTAGGAATCCTATCGTATTTGGCTTGTAGGATAGGAATTTTTGAGTGAATTCTATCAATTATGCCTGTATGAGGGACACTATTCTTACTCCAAAGATTTAGGGTCTTGAGTCTGATGGCAGCTAAAGTCGCTTCTTGTTGTATATGTAGATGAAGCGGAGTTAGCTCCAGCATCGCTTCTAAGGCTGCTGTTGGCGTAGTTCTCATGCAGCCTGTGGCAGCCATACATGCCAGTCTCTGGTAGCGCTGAAGCTTTTTAATTATGGTGGCTTCATTTGTCTTGGTCCACCATACCAGAGCGCCGTATGTGATCATGGGCCGAATTACAGTTTTGTAAAGCCACAGTATGATTTTTGGCGTCAATCCCCATCTTTTGCCAATCATGTTTCTGCATTGCCAGAAAGTTATACTAGCTTTGTTGATTTTGTTTTCTATGTGTTTATTCCAGTTAAGTTTGCTGTCCAAGGTAAGACCTAAATATTTTACCTCAGAGGATAGCTGGAGTTTTGTGCTAAAAAGACTTGGAGGATGATAGTTATTCAGCTTTCGTTTTTGTGTGAACATAACTAAAACCGTTTTATTTGGATTGACGGTTAAGTCGTGTTCCCTGCACCATCTCTCCACTATACGGAGAGCCGCTTGGGTCAGGTCGCACACTATGCTTGCTGTCTTTCCAGAGACCAGTATTGTCAGGTCATCAGCATAACCTACTGTATAGAAGTGATTGTCATTTAATTTGCTGATGAGTTCATTAATGACCATATTCCACAGGAGAGGTGAGAGAACCCCACCCTGCGGGCAGCCTTTCTTAATTTGGATTGGTTGAGATTCACCAGCAATCTTTATTATTCGTGTACTGAGCATGTAAACTATCCAGTCGATCAGTGCCGGTTCAACTTTGTGTCTACCGAGTGCACCTTTTATGCTGGAGAAGTTCGTTCGGTCAAAAGCACCTTCTATATCTATGAAGGAACCTAGACATATTTCTTTGTTTTGGATGGCCTCTTCAATCTTTGTAATTACCTTATGAAGGGCCGATTCTGTTGATTTGCCTAGACTGTAGGCGTGTTGCTTGTCGTGTAGTGGTAAGTTCATTAGCGCCGACCCCCTTAATTCCCTTTCACACATCCTCTCCATCGTCTTTAGGAGAAAGGATGTGAGGCTAATGGGTCTGTAGGATTTAGGGTCAGTGTAGTCGCTCTTACCTGGTTTGGGTATGAATGTAACTTTCACTTCCTTCCATCCCCTAGGAACATATTTAAGAGCAAGACAAGCTCGCATTATGGCAGCAAGTCTGACTATTAGGGCTTTACCCCCCCACTGTAGGAGTGCCGGGAATATGCCGTCGGGTCCTGCCGCCTTATAGGGGAGGAAACTGTGAATGGCCCAATGGATTTTGTCCATCGTTACCACTCTCTGTGCTAAATTCCAGTCTTCTGCTGTTGATGTCAGTATGTCGTCATGCCGGTTTGCCTCCTGGGTTACGCAGCAACCTGGGAAGTGCGTTTCAATTAGGATGCGTTGGGCTTCATCCGGCGATGTTGAGTAGCTACCGTCGGGTTTCTTTAGAGACATGGATCCCGACGTGTTCTGTTTAGCTAGAATATTCCTAATCCTATTTGCTTGTTTGCAGGTTTCTATGTTGCCACAGAATTTACGCCACCCAATCGAGCGTCGATACCTGATACATTTTTTGTATTCAGACTTAGCTTTCTTATATAATAGCCAGTCTTCATCCATTGAGGTATTCATGGCCCTATTTAGAGCTTTCCTTACCTTCTTACGTTTTCTATCGAGTTCTTTACCCCACCACGGTTGTTTTACCTCGGCATGTCTTGGTGGAGTGATTTCTGGACATGATTCATGGTAGCTGTCTATCATGGCCTTAGTAACAGCTGCTACCTGTTCTTCTAGGAGCGACTGATCTGCTATAGTATTTATCCCCTCAAAATCCGCTAGCAAAGACGTCAGCCTATTTAGGTATTTTGTTTTATCTGTCTTGCGGGGATTTCTCCATGGTGGTGTAGAGGGGATATCGACCTGTAGTGCGAAGCAGATCCATCTATGGTCTGAGCATGAGGCCTCTCTCGCACATGCCATCCCGTAATTAGTTTGGCTGCTCCTTCTGTTGCAAGTGTGAGGTCGATTATAGTGCGACAGCGTTTGTTTATGAAAGTAGGTTCAGAACCTATGTTTAAAATGGTTAGGTTAGTACTAAATAAATATTCAACTAAAACTTTACCTCGTTCATTTGGTTTTTCCATTCCCCGGCTTCATGTGTAATGTACTGATTTACTGATTTGCCTTTGTCTAAATTCAAAGCGCATGTCAAAAGCACAAAGATACATACTGGTAAGCAACGAATTATCTTTGCCATCTTCTTAGTGTCAGTACTAGGTGGTGTGACTCCATGTTTGCCTAGGAGTTGATCTATTTGTGCCTGCCTAGATGGACTCCTCCCTCTTCCTCTTACCTATTTCTGCCGTCAAATAGCAGTGCGTGCACTGCTGTGTTCCATTCTGATGGGTATAGAGTCAGAATAATCACAGGCTGTGGGTCATTCCATTTTAGTTATGGTAGAGCCATGCTGCAGCTATATTAGTAGTATAGTTATAGCACGAATGGGTCGGCTCGACCGGGGAAGGACCATGCTCTCACAGAATACTAGTGTAAAATAGCAGCTTAACACTGCTGTGTTTCGTATGGTGATTGTAGAGAACCAGATACACTTTTTACTGGATTCTTTATTGAGGACAGATGTAGATGTCTATGGGTCACAGCGACCATTTACCATCGTGTGGACTGTGTGCTCGTTTGTCACCCTATCCTATAAAAATTAAAATGAAAAGATGAGCGCATTGCATCATTAAATCTTCATCATTACAGCCTTCACAAGTCCACTGCTGAACATAGGTCTCAGCCACGGAATGCCACAAAGCACAGGAATCCATCGCCTTCCTGCATTTCTTACCAGGTCATCATTCCATCTAATGGAGGGCCGCCCTACACTTTGTCTACTGGTACGAGGCTGCCACTCGTAAAACTTCCTCATTCATTGTCATTTCTTCGAGCTATATGGCCGGAATTTCAAATTTCAAAGAATTAATTCAGCATTTGAAACCATGATGTTGAAAGTAACTACAACAGAAGTGAGACGACGGGCCCGTGCTTGTGTTAGTTAGTAATCGCATCAATTATTTTGAGCATCAACAAATAAATAATTAGAATTTTTATTAGTCTGCCTAAAAATTTAAATTTTCTACCTCAATCTGGTTTTAGTGGACAATTGAAAAATTTGTAACAAATGCGTGTAAGTTATACCTCAAATGAAAGAGTAATAACCAAGTATGTTTTCAAAAAGGTTCTAACAATAAATTAAAGTACCATCAGTTTTTTTTAACGTAGTGTCAAAAATGTTTATTATTTAAAATGTTAATTATGTTTCTTTAAATAGTAGAAAATTTTCGTGAACTTAGTGTCTGTACAAAAATATGTCTGATGACACAGATGCTGAGACTATGTTTTCTTAGATTTCTTATTCATTACTTAAATTTAAAAAAAAAAGACGTTAATTAAATTGGCAATTATTAGCAATTAACTGTAAAATTTTTAGTTTTATCACCAAAAACAAAAAGTATAGTCAGACTTTGTCTAAAATAACTATGTCCTAAATGATCTTCTTCAATCAACAAGTCAATCTTCCAATCATTCTGTATAATGCTTGTCCCGTGTGCGATTCGAAGCACCTATTATTAGATTAATGTAGGTAATTGTAACATGGTGAGAAGAACGTCATCATTATCATTCGAATTTAGTTTCTCTACCATTCTTTCCCTCCAAAAATTAATATGAGAGACATTATTAAAAGTAAAATACTTTATATCTAGCAACATTGTATAATTATGTAATTTTATAATTTATCTATTTCTCCCTGGTTGACTGATAGAGAATGCGTTTAAGGTGTCTTACAATAAAAAGTTTTACTTATAATAAATTAAATGTTCAATTCGTGTGTATTTCAGAACCATACATCATACCGACAAATCATTTTTCAAAAGTGTCTGTGAGCAAGATTAAATCAAATTCTACTGATTGTAACATAAACGATGTTTGTAAAGGAAACCTTGATTTAGAAAGCCCTACTATTAAATCAAAGCCTAAAGTCAAAAAAGATAATCAACCAATTAATAAAAAAGGAAAGCATCCTGCAAATATTATGAGAAAGAAAATATTGAAACAAAAGAGTGTAAATATACCTACGAAAAAAACGTCAGGGGCATCAACAAAATACATTTTTCAATGTTATGGTTGTAGCAAAAAATTTTCAACAAAAGACATTCTCGCCAAACACATTTCATACAGTCATAAGACGCAAAAGAACCAAAAGAACACCACTGCAGTTCGGACACAAGTTGAACAAACTCCAGTACCACAACTAACTGAAATATTTAATTGTGATATTTGCGAATTTAAAACATCTCAAAAACTTTGCATTTTGGCACATCTTAAAGCGCACGTCGCTGAACAAGTGTACTGTTGTAATAATTGTGATTATAAAACTATTAAAAAAGATAGTTTGCAGAGACATATGAAAATACATACTGGAGAAAAACCTTTTTCGTGTCATATCTGTAAATATCAATGTATTCATAAAAGTCATTTGCAATCACATATGAAAATACACACTGGAGAAAAACCTTTTTCATGTAATATCTGTGAATATAAATGTATTAAAAAAAGTAATTTGCAAAAGCATATGAAAATACATACTGGAGAAAAACCTTTTTCATGTAATATCTGTGAATATAAATGTATTACAAAAAGTACTTTGCAAAGGCATATGAAAATACATACTGGAGAAAAACCTTTTTCGTGTAATATCTGTAAATATCAATGTATTCGAAAAAGTGATTTGCAATCACATATGAAAATACATACTGGAGAAAAACCTTTTTCATGTAATATCTGTGAATATAAATGTATTAAAAAAAGTAATTTGCAAAAGCATATGAAAATACATACTGGAGAAAAACCTGTTTCATGTAATATCTGTGAATATAAATGTATAGAAAAAAGTACTTTGCAAAGGCATATGAAAATACATACTGGAGAAAAACCTTTTTCGTGTAATATCTGTAAATATCAATGTATTCGAAAAAGTAATTTGCAAAAGCATATGAAAATACACACTGGAGAAAAACCTTTTTCGTGTCATATCTGTAAATATAAATGTATTCAAAAAAGTCATTTGCAAAGGCATATGAAAACACACACTTGAGCAGAACCTTTTTTGTGAGAGATCTGGTAAAATATGGGCAATATTATGTAAACGTGTTTTATATAAATATAAAAGTATACTAGATAAAAATCCATTTGTCATGAGTTCCTTATGTAACTGTAGAACGAGTAGAAAAACCTTTCCGTGTCATATGTGCTAATTGAAACTGCATTTATTCTGAAAAAGCTAATTCAAAAACCAAAGAAACAACCAAATGAAATCTAACCTTGAAATATGTACCGAGTGGTTAGTGGAAACAGACTAGACTTCATGTTTTTTTTTTTAATTTATTTAAATCATACTAGTTTGTTTTTATTTATTCGTTTCGACATTTATCGTTACCGTTACAGCCTATAAAAGTCCGCTGCTGAACATAGGTCTCCCCCACGGATTGACTCATAGGGGGGATATTTGCCATAGTTGCCATGCATGTTGGGTTGGCAACCGCGGTTTTTCATTTTTATTTGTTATTAGGAAGACGCTGCTGCCCATCTCCTGGTTTATTTCCTCCGTCGCCTAGATATAATATATAGATATAGATATAAGAATATCTACTAGCCCTTATCATCCCGTGTGTGTCTAGATGCGACAGAAAGAAACAAATCAGAAGACGTGCAGCACCGTATTCCTAAGAAAATAAAAAAAAACTGTGTTGCCATCCCGCTTGCCAAGCGTGGCAACTATGGCAAATATCCCCCCCCTATGAGGCAATTTATGGGGGAGGCCTATGTTCAGCACCAGCAGTTGACTTTAATAGGCTCTCTAACAAGAACACAACGTCGAAACGAAAAAAAAAAACATTAGCAATCAATTAAATAAAAAACATGGTCTGGTCTGTTTCCACTAACCTCCCATTTGTTTCATATTTTAAAGTTCAATTTTTTTGGTTTTTGAATCAGCTTCTTCAGAATAAATGCAGTTTCAATTAGCACATAAGGCACGTAAAGGTTTTTTTACTCGGTCTATTATTCCGTACAAGATGGCTTTTGTAGTCGAGTTTATTAATACATTTTATATTTACACTGTAAAATGTCCAGACTGAATTCGGAGTGAAACTGAAACATTAAACTCCTGCCGTGGCAGCTAACTATAAATTAAAGTGAAAGACATTTACATCACTACTTTTGTTTTTTTTCAAATCTTAGGTTTACTTTGATCTTATAGATTATCTTACGCTAATGGAGGAAATGATTTTGTTATTTATTTTAACGTGTGGACATTGTTTTTATTAGTTGTACCTTGACTTGTACTAAAAACTTTACAGTTTAAGTACTGTAAGGCAGTTTTCTTGCAGAGGCTTTGTTTAGTTAGGTGTTGTTGTAAAGTGAAATGTATCTTCACGATTGTTTGAACTTTTTGTTAAATTCTATATAAGTCAAAGACTTGTGTACTACTCGAGCGGCCATTCAGAATAAAAACCGTGTGACAGCTGTGGATCGCGGGTAGCCGGCACGGTAAATATGCCACGCGGTTATATTTTCATTTACGACAGTTACTGCTTTTAGGCAAATACGTTACACACTTATATGAAATAAACTTCAAATCACGTTGACAAACAGCGCACATAAATAATGACAGCGTATTCTTAGTCACATTAAACAAAATCAGTGTTAGATTGTCGAAAACAACGATCGCAGTTTACAAAACAAAGAACTAGTCTACTAGCCTACGTCACTCCTGGCATCGCTCTATATCTGTTTGTGAAGTTTAATTTCAGTCCATGAAGCTCAAAGACATTTAAGTAGTAGTAGTAATAGACCGGACATCAGCAGCAAAATTGTCGTCTGTAACTTATGTTCTATAGGATATATCTCCGTTAGTCTTAGTGACATCGTCATGAAGTCAAGACGAATTTTTTTCATCTCTTTAAAAAATATTTTTATAGAAAATATGCCCGGTTGTGCATTAAGATATTGTAAGTCACGATATGGAGCAAAAAAATGAACGTGATTTTGGTTTGTTATCGCAAGTATAACGTATATTTACTGAATAATCTTTAAATTTTATTATTTCTAGTAGATTGTTCTAGAAAATTTATTTTTATTGTACTAAGCGCCCTCTGTTATCCTGTAGCGTCACTATAAGTTAGTGATTGACGACGTTTATCGATTGGGGTTATCGATAAAAATAATATACAGGATGCCCATTTAATCATTTACAATATGTAAGGAGGTAAAACAGTCAAAGATACTGTACCCATACCAACAAAAATGAGTAGCATATACGAACTATGCTAAGTAGCCTACTTTATGTGGAAGGGTGGGAAATTTTTGTAGGCATGATGATGAGATTTTCTGTGTTCCTTATGAACATGCTGAGGATACTTGCTGTGTTGATATTTAGCAATACAGCAAGTCTTCTCTTTTACATACCGGGCTTCATTGTCTGGTGGTATTCAAGGACAAAACCATTATAGATCCTGGCTTACAGTGATAGGAGAGTGCTATAGGCTTGTGACATTAAAAAAAATTGTACTGTTAAAGATATTATATTCAAGAAGTTGTAAGTTAAGCCTGAGTTAGAAAATAAGGTAAAAACTTAAAATAACAATTTTTATTGATGTGGGTAGTGTCTTTTAAGTAGTGCAGCTGATGAAATTGACAAAATAATATAAAAGGAGAAGAAGACGTCTCCATACATTCTTGGGCCCAAGTGTTAACAAAATGAAAGTACCATTTGAAAGCGTATATATAAACAATTAATAGCTGAAAAGATTGTCAATCTAGAAGCTGAGTTATTGTAGAATAAGTAAAATAGAGATTATCTATTACCTACACTGTAACAGGTGATTTTTCACTGTTATTACATTGTAACAGGTTATTTTTCATTATAATTACTTAAAGATATAAAAGTAGGTTCAATGTCCATGTCACACCTATGCCAGCAGTTGTTGGGAGCACTAAGCTCGAAGTTGTTGACGAGTATGTTTACCTGGGACAAATAGTCCGACTAGGTAAGTCCAACTTCGACCGAGAGGTCAATCGACGGATTCAACTCGGCTGGGCAGCGTTCGGGAAACTACGACACATCTTCTCGTCAGACATTCCTCAAAACCTTAAAACGAACTTGTACAACCATTGCGTGTTGCCAGTGATGACTTACGGATCTGAGACGTGGTCCTTCACTGCTGGCCGTATGAGGAAGCTCAAGGTCGCTCAGTGAGCTATAGAGAGGGCTATGCTCGGATTTTCTCTGCGTGATAAACTTAGAAATGAGGATATCCGCAGTAGAACCAGAGTGACCGACATAGCCCAACGGATTAGTAAGCTGAAGTGGCAGTGGGCCGGCCATATAACTCGAAGAACCGACAACCGATGGGGAAGAAAGGTCCTCGACTGTCAGCCTCGTACCGGTAGGCGAAGTGTAGGGTGACCCCCACGAGATGGAGTGACGACCTGGTAAGACATGCCGGAAGTCGATGGATGCAGGTGGCTCAGGACCGTGCTTTGTGGCATTCCTTGGGGGAGGCCTATGTTCAGCAGTGGACTTATGAAAGGCTGTAATGATGATGATGATGATGGTATTGCAGATTTCTTTAAGTACACTCTTCCTGTTTTTATGGTGTATTTGTCGTTATCTTTTAAATGCATGGAACATATACTTGAATAATCTGACGGTAACCACGTTTCTTCGCTGCAATTCTTCTGAACAAATTTGATCCATTATTCTTATGTTTCATGACAAGGCCGAGAAATATATTTATTTTAATGCATTAACATTTCCTACCGTGATTATATATAAAAATTTTACTGGTCATATTTACTTAACATTATGCGTCGATAGTGTCAAGTCTGCGCATAAAAATGTTTTAATCTTTGACAGTCACATATTCGTTGCAGTTGATAAAATATAATTAAATTAAGCGTGTTTTAAAGATACTAATATGTTGAACTTACTGGTGAAACGTCACTCCTTGCCTTTACTTATGTTTCTCGAGTTGTTTGAACAGTATTTCAATGCTTATGAAGGCATAAAGCCGATATTACACGGATCAACCAAATTGAAACAATTCCATTGAAAAGCATTGAACATTGCACATTGAACGGCTTTACCAATATACACGTAAATCATTTAAATGCCATTCAATGTTCACAGCGCAATGAGATGTCGCGCCAACAACGGAAATTTCGTTAATCTGCTATCTGCTACTATTTAATAAATGTGTTAAATAATAAAAAAACATGCGTGAGTGTCGTGGAACACTCGGTTGAAACGAAGTTCCTTTCATAGTATATTATTAATGAGAAACGTATTATATTATTGATTAACAAAATAAATACAAATAAATAAATAACTAGCGTCTATTAAAATGAAGCGTCATTTAAAATAAAAAATAAAGTTCCTTTCGTAGTGTATTGTATTATTGATAAACGTATTATATTATTGATTAACAAATACAAACAAATAAATAATACAAATAAAAAAATTTTGCACACTATGACACAAGGGGTAGTGACGAAAATATCTTACACTTCTTGTCGCCTAGCTCCCATGCGCCAAACCCGTACCGTCCGTTCAAACTTCGTTCCAAAAAAAGAAACTCTCGGCGTTGGTGGGTGTGCCCGTGGATTTTGAGAAGGATAACTAAAGGAGCCTCAAGCATCTTATTAGTATAATTGGCAGAAGATCCAAATTCTTATTTGAACCATTTGTGAATGACAGAGTGTCAATATAATGAAACTTCTGAAAACCCATTTTCACGCCACAAAATCTTTGTGCGCACGCAAAATAGGTGTCGTGCGGTGCGTGGAATGAGTCATCTTTCAATCTTCATGTATACACGTTTCAACCGCATTGAACAATGGCCAATATTGCTACCATTGCATTGAAAGCGTTCGTTGAATCTAAGCTTTCAATGTGATTACGCGATCGCATTGAAATGTATTTAGATGTATCAATGCCATTGAAGCAATGAAATTGAAAGCAGTATTGAACCGAAATTGATCCGTGTAATATCGGCTTAATTAATTTTAAAAATTTCATCAATCAAACGTCTCACGTTCCATCAACCGCTTGATACAGACTGAGTGAGTTGGAGAGCGCGCGCTCTAACTCTAACTAACAATCGAGTTGAGGCGACTCCTCTAGTACGTAGTACAGTATAACACAATGGATAAAAGTTAAAATTTACAATAATGGTGTGGGGGGGGGGGACTTAAAAATCTTAAATCAAACTTGTAATCATTCTATTCTATTCAGTTTTGGCGGGAACTAGACTGGCGGCGGGTTGCTGCTCCTGTATTATTATTTAAATAATGGTTTGAAGTAGATTTTGATAATATGTTAAAATGCAGCGATTTTGCGTATTAAATGTCTACGCATGTGAACTTTTAGTGGAAACGGTAAAACAAGTGCTCCAATGGTGATGTGAATCTCAAGATAATGTGTCTGTCTGCTTAGACCCCTCAAAATCTCCCAAAAAGTAGGCAATGTGACGCGTGAACATATGTATTGTAAAGCAGTGTAATATAAGTTTATACATTCGGAATTCCATTTTGCACGCAACATTTTCGACACGGAATTCCGAATGTATGAGGCCGGCCTAAAAGATTATGATCACTCGATACTGAGAAAAATATACGTAACATCATAGGTCTGTGAGATAAATGAAGACATGGCTATATATACTCTATACTCCATGGTTTCTAGCAGGGATGTTACGGAAGTGGTTATTTTGGAAGCGGAGTTTTTAAATGGTCACTTTTCACAGTTGGTCACAATATAGACACAGAACATTATTGACGATAATTTACCGTAAATACAAGTAATTGTATAGAAACATCATTAAACTAATGAACATAACATCACGCTTGAATTTCCCAGAAGGATTAGGTAGAGGTTAGTAGTACTTCGCCTGCCGGTACGAGGTTACCACTCGAGAACCTTTTTTCCCCATCGGTTGTCGGTTCTTCGAGCTATATGGCCGGCCCATTGCCACTTCAGCTTACTAATCCGTTGGGCTATGTCGGTCAATCTGGTTCTACTGCAGATATCCTCATTTCTGAGTTTATCTCGCAGTGAAACTCCGAGCATAGCCCTCTCCATAGCTCGCTGAGCGACCTTGAGCTTCCTCATCCGGCCAGCAGTGAAGGACCACGTCTCAGTTCCGTATGTCATCACTGGCAACATGCACTGGTTGTACATCCAGAATAGAACAGTGTTTATCTCTGTCCCAAGGAACAGACGTTCCAACTATGCAAAAGTATTTCTTGAATTGTTTCAAATATAACTACTTCTTGAATAAATCCGATTCGAGAGGTTTTGGATCGATCCATTTAATCGATGGAGTCTTCTAAGTCGATATCACGACATCGGACAAGGATTTTGCAGATCTATATATAAATATCTAAATATATAAGTAGAAAATCGATTATTTTACTATAAACAATCGATTAAATGATTACAAATTGTCATGCCTACTTTGTAATGTCACTGGCATTGGCATCTCTCACTCTGTCAAAATTACATTGGTTGGCTACGTTTGCTTTTTGTAATTGTATCGGTGTTTTGGTTACTTTCGGGACTATATATTGAAAATTATGACTTGGCTATTTTAACGCACTCTGTGTGCCTAGTGCGAGATTTTTTACGCGTTCGATACCGAGAAAGTTAACTACAATTTGTATGGAATAAAATCAGCGCCAACTAGTGGCAATAATCGGAATCACAATTCATGAGTGCGAGTTTATTACGTTGTTGATATCGACCATCGAGCATTCTCTCGCATTCGACAGTGAGAACGTAAACCACAGAGTACTTTTTATATGGTGTAATCGAAATAGTGTTTTCTATTCTACGCGTCAATATGAACAACTTTTACTATAGATCTATCTTCCAAATCGCAAGAAAAATCAGGTTTTCCATACATATTGAGCAAGTTTATACGAAATTTTGTATGGAATAAGTTATTAGATTTCATATCCATTAATAACATTAAACTATAGTACCTTTGCCACTTACCTATATCCATATTATTATATAAGCAATAATTTTGTAAAAATATTATAATGTTAATTCATTCGAAAATAACTACATAGGTAAGTTCGTAACATAAAGTTAAGTAAGCGCATCTACGGAAACGGAAACTAGTAAATACTCTGTGTGACTCTCATGAAATACTTGACGCTGGCAGAATCCATTGGAAGTTGCCAAATTAGGAAAAAAAAAAAGAGTAACCGTCATTAAAATTTTACCCCTGTAGTACAAATAATTTTTACTATGGAAGTTACACCAGCCTGACGTAAACGCACGTGATTGGTTGTTTCAAGTATTTTGCGAGTGCGAGCGCCGATTTTGATCATTCAATACGTAACATAAACTTTACGCCGTCGATATCGAAAAAGTTTTCACCTAAATTTTGACAGTGAGAAAGCATAGTGAGAACGATTGTTGAAGGTTTAATTTTATTTGCATTTAATGCATTTAAGACAATGCATTTAAGGTTGAATTTACATTAATGTATATTTATATCAACTAGAATTACGTCAAAACATTTGGCGACAGTTTTTAGAGAACTTTTGTATGGGATTGTGCATCTATTTTTTATTAGTGATCGATGGGAGAAAGTTGAAAAAGTGTCCAATTGTATACTAAAAATAGAGGTTCCAAAACCGAAAAATTACAAAATACCTACCATAATAGCGCTGGCGTCTGAAAAACTACAATATGAATATAGCTGTTGTAGACGTAGTGAAGTCAGCTGAACTCAAATATTTAAAAAATTTCATGACTTAGAGTAGTTAGTAAAATGCCAGTATACAAAATCTCAACTATTTACGTAGTACAAAACCAAGCGGATTGGTAGGTCCTTGTTTATTTCTCCATCTTATTCTAATTACTTTTGGCGTTTTTTTCAATTTATCCTATGCTACCGCAGCGCCACTCTTATTGGATGCGTTTTTACGGACACTTATTCATGTACAGAGAAAGTCCTTATTACTCTATACTCCATGTTAGTTTGTGATTCGTATGAGTTTTTGCGGGAACTTGACCGACAGTGGTTTGCTGCTCCCGTATTATCGTTTAAATAATGGTTTGAAGTGGATTTTGATATGTTAAAGAGGTGCGATTTTGTGTATTAAGTGTCTGCGCATGTGAACTATTAGTGGAAAAAGTATATACAGCATTACGGAAAACGAAATGCGTATTTTTTTTTCAATATGGAAAGTGCTGCATAATGGTATAATTAAACCCCGTTTAATATTTTGATTGCTTCGCTACAATATCAAACCTTACGGTAACTAGTGGCGGCGTAGCGTGGGTTTGCACCCAGGGCGGTTTTCTATCAAACACGACAATTTAATTTAACATTGTAAGTAATATGGGGATAGTGTTGTGGGCTACATCATTGTAAATACATTATATTATTGTATTTTAGATATTACTGTATTTTGTTGCTGTTTGCTGTTCCTTAATAAATAAAATAAAGCACTCCCCAAAATAAAACAAAAAATGCTATACATGCTAACGGGACTTTATTTTGCTAAAATATTCTAATATATTATCAAAATTTACTTTCTTGTCATTTTTGATAGATAAAATGAAAAGATTGGTTAGTCCCGCTTGGCTCATTGTAGACCTTAAGTTAGATTTTATTAACTTGAATTTTGAAAAGCTTCCTTCACATGAAACTTAATAGTAAAAAAAATCTTAGACGCAGCGTTAGACTTGGAACAGATTCAGAATAGCCCAATTTTGAAAAAAGAGAAAAGCTCCAATGAATTACATTGAACCGCTTCTTGGGAAGAAATGCTGACAGCTTTCAAGTCGTAAAATCTCCAAAATTATATATCCTGCAGAAAAATCAGCGTAGATTTTTGTCAGATTTTGAACTATTACACGAAGATCTTCATCTGGTGACGTTAATAGAATGTAAGTCTAAACAACACTAAATGTTACGACAATATCATCCATTGCTCTGTAGCGATGGTCTAGTTCCTCGTAAAATTTGTCAAGACATTCTAAAATAGCTCTCTGCAGCTCCTCTGGCAATGTTGGTTCAGCATATCGGGTCAGTTCTCCTGGTAAACGTTTTCGAAATCTCCTCATTCCTCTTCGTCCCTCAATCGAAATGTTTCTCTCTCTGTAAATTCTCACATTTTTTGTTACGTAGGAAATAGCTTTTTCCACTAGTTGAATACGTTGGCATTGAAGAAAGGAATGATAGCATAAAAACTGAAGTCACACAAAGCTGGTAAGAGTGTAGATGCTGCTTCTCTTGTATCAACGTTTTCTCTGTTGGTGCTGGGATCATATGACGCAGCAATCCATCTTCGAGTATTTATACTAGTTTTCTAAATTATTCTGCAGTGGTTTAACAGCGTCATGACGACCAATCCATCTTGTCTTTGAGAGTCTTTTGACGGATACGCCTACACTTTTTATTAAAGTTTCCCATTGACGTGTGGATGACGATAAGAACCTGTAATCTCTTTTTACTGTTCCGAAATAAAGTTAAACTTAAATTTACGCTCCCTAAGTGAGTGCACTCCACCTCGATTTAGCGAATGATTAGCACAAGGTGTTTTCTACGTAATAGAGCCATCCTGCAGTTATATTAGTTGTATGGTTGTAGCACAAATTGGTCGGCTCGACCGGGGAAGGACCACGCACTCACAGAATACCAGCTCAACACTGATGTGTTTCGTATGGTGAGTGTAGAGAACCGGAGACCCTTTTTTCTGGAAAAAGGCATTCCATCTTATTCCTCACGGGTGACAACGCATCTGCATCTTGATTCGCAAACAAGGATAGATGTAGATGTCTATGTGCCACAGCAACCACTTACCGTCCGGTGCACTGTGTGTTCGTTTGTCACTCTATCCTATTAAAAAAAAACAATTATTCATTCCTTCAGGGCTAATAATCTTCCACTCACCAGATGTCGCTAGTTGTAACTGAGGTAAAGTTTTTCGTTACACAGTGTCAGTTAATTGAGAAATTAGCACAGGAAATTAGTTTTAAATAATAGTTTATCATTATCTAGAGTATTATATTAATACAAAACACAATTCGTTAGTGGTTTGATTTTTAATTTTTTGCACTTTATAACTCTATTTTTAAAAAATCAGCGTTTAGTTATATTTATAGTTTGGTTTATTCATTTATAATGTAATTAATATAAAAGCTTTTACAAAAATTTACTTCGCAAATATCCGCGTTATAAAATAAAATGATGTGTCTTACCTAGTATGAAGAAGCACCTCCCGCCCTCCCTCAATTGCGTGCACTATCCCCGTCACCACTAATCCCAGCACCGCTACTCCCAACTCCCAGCCTCAAAAGTATAGAAGCAAACATTCTAAGGACTTCTATGGGACAGGATGTTGGTTTGAATTGTTTGGCTAGCTTAGTTCCTAGGAGTATTCATTGTAAGTAATAACTTATAATCAATATATAATTATTTTAATTCAATGCGAGAGTTTGTGTTCCTTTTGTGAAAAAACTTTACCCTTCATTTGGGCCCCCCGAAAAATTTTGATACAGGGCCCCGCTAAGGCACGCTACTCCACTGATTATAAGGTCCTTGGAGTCGCATTTTAAATTAGGGATGGGCAAGGAAAAAAAGGCAAGGGCAAGGGAAAGATGTACCAATTTATATCGTAACGATATTTTTAAGCAGTATCGATAAATATCGCGTGATAAATATTGATATATCGTCATCAATTGCATGATGTAAATATAAGGTCCAAATTTTATATTACTGCCAGTTGGACGACGACAAAAAAAACAACAACCAACTACATATGAATACTTTGGTACCTCCTTTTGTTATTACATGTTTTGTCATTAATACAACATTTTAAAATATATCGAAATTGATACGAATTCGTAAAAATAGATTGGGTCAAAAATATCAATATTTTTTACCTAAGCCTATTTTAAATCATAAATTAAAATTATTCGGCTAGATTTAGAATCTTTGCTTGCTACATATTTATTTATCTATGAATCTTTGTAAAAATAATAATAATAAAGAGAAATGGCCTATAGGTCTAGATACCGGCCACACAGAGTACATTATATACCAGGCCATAAACTCCAAGATTTAGGAGGAAGCGCGGGAACCTTGAAACGTGATAGGCGCCTTTTTTAAACTAAAATTTTAATTTTGTTTTATTTAGTTAAAAGGCACTAAACTTTTATTGTTTTATTGTTACTGGGTTTCCTCATCATGGGGAAACGTAGAAAAAGAAAGTTGCCGGGAGAAGAAGAAGCGTTTGAAGAAACGACTGAGGAGGAAGAAATTGATACCAGTACTGAGGAAGATCTTGAGAAAGAGCAGCGCAAGTATAAGGCGTACTTTGTATCTGACTACAACACGAGGTACCCGGAGGACTCTATTCTCGTTGATTTTGTTGTATTTGTCGAATCAAATGATGAAAGAAGGCCAATCGGCACCGTGGGGGTCAAGTCTCTATGGAGCCTATGCAAACGTCGGGCAAAATAAGCGAAACAGAGACAGCGCTATAAGCAAGACAGAGAAATCACTATTGAATCATGTTACGCATTGTATTTCAATTACAGTTTAGGAACTTTTATTTTTGCATTTTAATATCTATGTCGCCTGCCCATTAAAAATTATCTTTATATATATTTTGATAAATTGTAAACTATATATTTTGTAATATACATAACAAATAAAAGTTGTTTAATCCATGAAAGTATAAATTAAATTATACATTCCGATTGTATTTATGTCCGATCGAAATGATTACTCTGTGCAACAAGCTCTGTAGCCGAAAATATAAACGTATCTATGGCTGTTGTGAAATAAAAATGTAAACTATTATTCATAAATAATACACTATATACCGGGGACTATTATTATTTATTACATATTCATTAGACATGGGCAATGTGTATCACTTAAAAGAAAAGATTGATATGTATCTTTTGATCACTAGGATATGTATCACTCTTTTATATCTTTATATCCTTATGTATCAGTAGATCATGCTCGCGTTCACGACACGCATCGCATTACATTTCGTTGCTCACTCAGCGTGGCTCGCTTCGCTCAACTCAATCCTATCAGTAAGAGTGATAGATACCTATAGACCTATATATAAGACCTATAGAGCTGTTTGCATTTTGCTTGGTCGTAACATTGTGCATCTTTCTGATATATTTGGTTGCTGTTTCTTTCTAGGTATTTTTTAATCATAACAAATAGTGTTATGATCAAAAAATTAAAGTTTTTTTATTTCTCAGACATGCCGGTTTTCTCACGATGTTTTCCTTCATCGCCGAACACGTGGTAAATCAGCACTTAAAATTGCAATCAACAATTTCATTGATGCCGGCGGGGATCGAACCCGGGTTGCTCGCGTACTGTGAAACTTACAGCGATCATTATTATTGTTATGATTGATAAATATTAATAGGCACTTACTCGAAAAATTTACTTACAATTTTAGTTTAAAATAATAATTAAATAAATGATTAACGTAAATAACATAGGTAGGGTATTTTTAATAATTTTAAACTAATATACCTACGGATTTGTTCGGAACCCTGGGTGCGCGAGTCCGACTCGCACTTGGCCGTTTTTTTATGGATATAAACGACTACTATTTCGGTTATAAAACTTTCTTAAAAACGATGGTTTTATAACCGAAATTAGTTTGCATTGTTTACTAAAAAATGCATAGGCAAAATACACATAGGTACGGTTTAAACCAGTGTAATACTTAAATGTTAACGTACCGCTTAATGACTTTAAGCACTATGCGCCAGTCATAGAGTTATCAATTTACCTTTTTGTGCCAACGTATTACAGTTTATAATGGTCAAACAACTCACTCTCTCCGTCTTGCCAAAGCGCGACAGAACATTCTAAATAGTGAGCTGCGAAAGAAACGTCTGTACTATGGACTTCGAAATCTTCCTGGAATGCCCAGCCACGCCGGCCGAGGTATAATAGAAAGCAGTGTGCGCAATGTGCGACACAGATGTTAGATATAAAAAGTTAAAAGATGCCTTGAGTGAATAAGTTGTAAAGATATACTGATACAGTGATACATTCGGATGCGGATGGATATAAAGATTGATTAATGGAAACGGATTGATTCATATCTTTTGTATCTATCTTTCCTGAGTTACCCATCTCTAATGGGCAATGTGTATCACTTAAAAGAAAAGATTGATATGTATCTTTTGATCACTAGGATATGTATCACTCTTTTATATCTTTACATCCTTATGTATCAGTAGATCAAGCTCGCGTTCATGACCCGCATCGCATTACATTGCGTTGCTCACTCAGCGTAGCTCGCTTCGTTCAACTCAATCCTATCAGTAAGAGTGATAGATACCGATCGACCTATATATAAGACCTATAGAACTGTTTGCATTTTGATTGGTCGTAACATTGTGTATCTTTCTGATATATTTGGCTGCTGTTTCTTTCTAGGTATCTATTTGTTATGATCAAAAAATTAAAGTTTTCTTATTTCTCAGACATGCAGGTTTCCTCACGATGTTTTCCTTCATCGCCGAACACGTGGTAAATCAGCACTTAAAATTGCAATTAACAATTTCATTGGTGCCGGCGCGGCGGGGATCGAACCAGGGTTGCTCGCGTACTGTGAAACTTACAGCGAGCGCTATTATTATTATGATTGATAAATATTAATAGGCACTTATTTGAAAAATTTACTTAAATTTTTAGTTTAAAATAATAATTAAATAAATGATTAACGTAAATAACATAGGTAGAGTATTTTTAATAATTTTAAACTAATATACCTACGGATTTGTTCGGAACCCTGGGTGCGCGAATCCGACTCGCATTTGGCCGTTTTTTTATGGATATATACGACTACTACTTCGGTTATAAAACTTTCTTAAAAACGATGGTTTTATAACCGAAATTAGTTTGCATTGTTTACTAAAAAAATCATAGGCAAAGTACACATAGGTACAGTTTAAACCAGTATAATACTTAAATGTTAACGAACCGCTTAATGACTTTAAGCCCTATGCACCAGTCATAGAGTTATCAATTTACCTTTTTGTGCCAACGTATTACAGCTTATAATGGTCAAACAACTTACTCTCTCTGTCTTGCCAAAGCGCGACAGAATATTCTAAATAGTGAGCTGCGAAAGAAACGTCTGTACTATGGACTTCGAAATCTTCCTGGAATGGCCGGCCACGCCGGCCGAGGTGTAATAGAAAGCAGTGTGCGCAATGTGCGACACAGATGTTAGATATAAAAAGTTAAAATATGCCTTGAGTGAATAAGTTGTAAAGATACACTGATATAGTGATACATTCGGATGCGGATGGATATAAAGAGTGATTGATGGAAACGGATTGATTCATATCTTTTGTATCTATCTTTCCTGAGATACCCATCTCTAATATTCATAAAATTAAAAAAGAACAAGTTTCAAAGTTCATTTTACATCAATTAGATATTATTTTAAACGGGAATGTTTCAAATCATTTTCAAATTAAATGGAGTTAGTTTTGTTTAACTTTTCTAAGCCAAATTCAAAACTAATGTCGATTTAGTATGTTTCGTAGAAAAATAACTTAAGTGTGGTGTTACTAGCCAGTGAATATTTAATTTATGGTGATTTATTAGAGTTGTTTTACTTAGTGACGATGCTTACCGAATAATAATGGATTACTGAAAATGGTGTGTTCTAAGATGCGTCTATAATTATCTAAAATTGAGTGCCCAAGTTTATTTCTGTGTCTATAATAATACTAGTCAATAAGATATTTTACTCTCTATGAAAATAATTGTTTTATTTCTGAAAAACTATTAACCGTGTTCCATTCCAATTTTCTACTTATGTATCAATGCATGGCTACTTGTTAACTTTAATCTTCGTCTTAAGGTTTGTGTTATTAAATATTTAAAATTTCCAATATGTTATTCATTTATTACTATTTCCCGTCCAATTTTTTAATAATGTAGAATGTAATTTCTACATTCGTAGAAAATTGGAATGGAAATAGTATGTAATATATTATGATTAAAAATAGAATATTTTTACACACGCACACATTCACATCTGTTAGTTCATGGATTAAAAACTGACGGGCTAGTGTCGCAAGCTGTTGGCATTTTTATTGTATGATGTTTTCGTTCTTCCCGTCAGGGTACATGTATTTTGTGATCGACACGCGGGACATGATGTCTCTGTCCACACATATGAAGAGGTTCAATAAAGGCATTACATATTTGCAATCTATGAATAAATACAAAATAGGCGTTCATTTTGAAAAGCCCTCTCTAGCGAATGCACTTTTAAATAATATTACTTTTCTTAATGAATACAAAATGAAGGCATCTATCCCAGCTGTAGGGACAGAAATAACAGGAGTCATAACCAATTTTCCCACTAATCTTTCTAATCCAAGAATTTTTGGTATGTTAACGACTTACAGGAAGATAATATGTGCTAAAAGGATAATGAGGAAACATAAGAATGATGCACGACGCAGTTTGCTGCAGCCGACGGGCACCGTGGCCATCACATTCGCTTCTAATGTTTTGCCGGACCACGTCGATCTTCATGGTTGGCGTTTCGTTGTAAATCAGTATATTCCACCAGTGAAGCAGTGCTACAATTGTCTGAGGTATGGTCACTTAGCAAAGTATTGTAAAAATTCGGTCAATGCTCAATTTGTACTGAAAATTACAGCTACAAAGATTGCCAAGTCTCTTCAGATAAAGCGATATGCATACATTGCAAAGGAAACCATCTATGCATTTCTGGACAGTGTCCTGTTAAGAAACAAAAGATAAAAGAAAATCAGGCTAAATTACACAAAACCCCATTTGTAGACCTTTTTAATAAAAACGAATTCCCTGAATTAAACAAAAAAAATCCCAATGATGCTCTTACGAGTATGTCACTGCTAAAGAATGATGACATTATTTATATAATTTTAAATACAGTCATTAAAGTATTAACTCTTAATAAATCAAATAAACAAATCACCATATCTTCTCAGCTTATTAAAGATGTTCTCATAGATACAATGAAACCAAAATAGATATTTCATTATTTAACATTTAATATTTTATGGATCAGTTTAACATTTTACAATGGAATGCACAGAGTTTAATTAAAAATCGCTTTCAATTTACACAATTTTTAAATGAGAACACCATAGATGTTGCTCTCATATGTGAAACTTGGCTTAAACCTAGGCACAATTTTAGAGTAAAAGGTTATAATATTATACGATTAGATTCAGGTAATGATCATAATGGAGTAGCAATACTTCTACATAACAAAATTGGATTTCGTGTTATTAATACATTCTCTGATGACTCATTACAAAATATAGCTGTACAAATACAATACAATGATAAATTATTAACTTTAGTTAGTGTTTACTGTACCCCTAATTCATCAATTAATTATAATAAATCCAATTAGATAATTTAATCCAAAGTTTGCCACAGCCAGTCTTTATAGCTGGTGATTTCAACGCCCATCACACGTTATGGGGATGTACTGAATTAGATTCACGAGGTAGGGACGTTCTTGCAAGTATAGATGACTCACATTGCAGAATATTACAGACCTATAGCACTTACATCTTGTATGGGTAAAATATTTGAGCAACTTATAAAATCTGCTAATTTACAATATGCAGATGATTTGGTCATATGCAGATGATATGCCTCAGGAACAAATGTCAAAAACTTGGTAACCAATTTAAATGAGGCTTTAAAGAAATTGCACATTTACTTATCATACTTAAATTTAGATATTAGTACTGAGAAAAGTAAAGTCGTAATATTTAATAAAATTCGTCCATTTAACACTAGAATAATTTATAATAATACATTTTTACCAATAGAAAGTTGTGAAAAATTCTTAGCTGTAATTTTTACAAACAATTTATCTTGGACCAAATACGTGAATTCTATTTCAGACAGAGCTTCTAAGGCCTTTAATGTATTAAAAGCTTTGGCTAGTACTAAAAGAAAGTAAGACTTGACAAGGGCCTTTATGGATTTTGAAGAGATGGAAAGAAGAAAAAGAAGACTTGGTTCTGGCCTTTACACTGTAAAATTCTATATATTCAAAATAAAAAAGACAAGGCTGTATGGCTTAGTTCCTTTGCCTGCTCTCTCGAGGGAATAATAAAAACAACAACATAAACTCCAAAAAACATATAGAGAAAAGTCCGGTCCGGTTTGTTGATGAAAAAGAGAATTCAATAATCAATTTTAATTTTTAATAAAGCTATAGAAAACAACAATGGCCTTTAGTGAAGGTGAAGTTTGTAGAATTTGTTTAAGCGTTAATATACGCATGTTTGCACTAAAGGAGACTGGCCTCCAAAATTTGTATAAGACATTGACGAACAGTTTTGTAAGTTTTTTAATATTTATTTATTGCTAAATGAAGTTGCGGTAATTTATTGTTATCACTGGAGAAATACATTATGTTGCCCGATATATGTTCTAAGATGTAGCGTTAAATATAGTGACAAATACAACCAGAACCAGAAAAATAACAATTAGCCTGGTATCCTGGGTCGTACTAAAATCAGAATTATCATTTAAGTAAAGCCTAGTAGGATATATACTTGGGTACGCAAGAAGCGGCATATTGCGCAACATGTCTCTCAACTAATACGTTGAATGCCCCAAGACTTATGTCGCGGAACTTTTTGCAGGTCACACTAGTCACCTAGTCAGTGCTTATAGAAATGTCGCCCGAGCAGGTTGTGGCGATTAGTGCTGTGTACGTAGTGCTTATTTCGGGAGTGAAGCGTAAGCGAAAGAGAAAGAGGTGGATGCAGGATGAGAAGGAAGAGGAATTGATATTTTAAGTGATCTTCGAATGTCTGACAAATCTTTTGTGAATTTTACTCGAATGTTGACATCTGATTTTGAAACTTTAGTGGACCTTCCATAGCCAAACAGGTTACTATACTACGGAATGCTGTTGCCCTCATATCAGTATCAGACTTGCCATTGCATTAAGATACTTGCCGACTGGAGTTTTTTATGCTTTTTTGTTCTTTATTCTAGTGTTGAAACAACTGATCGGCAGAATAGTACTAGAAGTTAGTGGTTAGAAGTATCCCATAACAAATCAAATCATTTATTTGCAATCCAAGTGTACATAATTGGTCTTAAATTAAAAATGTGCTTACAACTTAGAAGCCCTTTTGAGGCACTGCAAATTTGACAAGGGCACTGCTTATATACTATTAACATATATAAAATATAATTAAAAGCTAGAAAAATATATAAAAATATATAATAATGTTATTTTATATTTAAATACTGTTCTACTGAGTAGAAGGGGTTTTGTTTTAAATATTTACCGAGTCTTGATTTAAATTTGGTTAATTCTGATATATTTTTTATTTCCTGTGGTAATTTATTATATACTTTTATTGCCATATAGTAGGGGCTTGCATTTAACATTTTTGTTCACGACTGTGGTAGGTATAATTTATTTTTGTTACATGTAATTATATTATGTGTATCTTTAATATTCTTAAAAATATTATTATTTTTGTGGACAAACAGGCATAGATCATAAATGTACATACAGGGTAAGGTAAGAATATTTAGTTGTTTGAAATACGGTCTACAGCTAGTAGTGTTATCTATCTGGGCTAGTATTCTAATGCACTTCTTCTGGATAATAAAAAGTTGCTGCACATCAACGCTACTTCCCCATGACATAATTCTGTACTTTAGCCACGAATGAGTATAAGCATAGTAAGCTGACAATGCCGTGGCTGTGTCAGTGGTTTATTTAATTTGAAATAAAGCATACGTAAATTTTGAAATTTTAGACTTTATATAATTAATGTGAGTTTTCCAATTGATGTTTGAATCTACTTTCAAACCTAAAAGATTAAAAGTATCAACTTCTTCTAGCTGTATATTAATTATTAAAGTTTATGTTTAAAATTGTTTTAAATTGCATAATTTTGGTCTTTTTAAAGTTAATTTCTAAGTTGTGATCTTCAAGCCAATTTGTTATAGTTTGTAGAGTGTTGTAGACAATATAGTTATAATTTGTGTTTTTATCGCAGTTCACTAACACTCACACATGGTCGGCAAAGAGTATGCTTAATGTGTTTTTGTTATTTATTATCTAGGGTAAATCATTTATGTATATTAAAAACAATAGGCATCCTAAGACACTACCTTGTGGGATTGAACATGTGAGATCCCGGATTTGGGACTGTACTACAACGATTTCCCCATTTTTCATCATTCGTCTGTGATTCGTCTAATATATTGTATTTTTCTAAATAATGATAGAGTTGGTTACACATGGCTTTCTCAAATATTTTAGCAAACGTGGGATGTAGGGCTATGGGTCGATAGTTACTAAGCGTTAGGGGGTCGTCTTTTTTAAATATTGGTTTTATTAATGAAATCTTTAGTGCATCCGGAAACTGAGAATTTTCAAAACTTTGGTTTATAAGTGAAGCTAAAGGAATAGCTAATATTTCTGCACATTTCTTTACCAGGATTGGTGGTATATCATCAATGCCACAGCTATGTTTATTTTTAATATTTTTAATTATATTCATTATTTCTCTTGGATCAACAGGGGTTAAAAAGAAAGAGTTTGTTGGTGGATTTATTACGGGATGTCTATTTACCATATTATTGGAGTTAGAACATTGACCTACAGTGGCAAAGTACTCGTTGAACATATTTGTTACCATGTGGGGGGAAGAAATTAATGTATTATTTTCTTTTAAAATTATATTTTGAGGTAATTTTATTTTATTTTTACCGGTTTTATTATTAATAATTTTCCACATAGTTTTAGTTTTATTGTCAGATTTTTCCATTTGTTTAATGTAATCTATTCTTTTAGATATTTTTATACATTTTTTTAACATTTTACTGTAAGTATTGTAATGTGTTCGTATAACTTCGTTTTTAGTTTCATTTAGCATTATTTTTAATATTCTTTTATGTCTGCACGATTTTTTAATCCCATCGAAAACCAACTTTTTTTAGTACTGTAGTTTTTAATTTTAATTTTTTGTAGTGGTATATGTTTATTCAATATTTTTGTTAAACTAGCAAAGAAATGCGAGTGGTTTTCATTTAATCCTTTATTATATTCTCCCATTTTATTTTATTTAATGATTCCCTAAATTTATTTATATTAACTCTTTTTTGTTGAAAATACGTAATATTTTGTTTTATTAATAAATTACTTGTATCAATTTCTATGTTTATTGCTTTATGATCTGAGATCCCATAGTCAATTACTTGAGATTTCTTTACAAGGGATGAATAATTAGTAAATAGTAAGTCAATGCAAGTGGAGGACTCTTTAGCAACTCTCGTTGGTTTATTTATTAATTGTTGAAGGTTGTGTGAAGCCATGACATTGAAAAAGTTGCGTGTAATTTTGTTTTTATTTCAAATATTTATGTTAAAGTCTCCCGCGATTATAATATATATATTTTTTTTCTTTTGTGTTAAGTTTATTTAGAAGTGTATCTAATTGCTTAAAAAATAATTCTAAGTGTCTATCAGGTCTATATATTCCTATGATAATGCATTTCAGTTTGGGAATTTCTATTGCACATAGTTCAACAATAAATTCTTTGGAATAATTTACAATATCAATTCTTTCTATAAACTCTAAATTGTTTTTTAATATTAAGCAAACTCCACCTCCTTGTCTATATTTCCGGCAAAAGTAAGATGCAATTGTATAGCCTGGGATTGTTAAGGCTTTAACTATCCTGAATGACCTTGACGAAACGGCGATCGCAGAGATTTTAGCCGATGTCAACACCGTCTAGCAACTACGTTCTGTATTACTTATAAAAGTGCAAAGATTAATAGACTGCAGAGATGACAATTTACTGCCTGTTATGCTTGCGCATCACTGAGAATTATGTCGCGGTTACGGATCTTCAATTACATTGTGCTGTAGCTTTGTCCGGTAGGCGTCACGAGCTATCAAGTGTTCAAGTTTCAAGTATGTAACAGTTTTTTATTATATATGTTAAATCGTATTTATTTGTATCGTATTAATAGATCTGGGTCAAAGCGTTCGCTGTAAATTTTCCCGGGTTTGATCCTCGACAGCACGAATGAAATTTGTAATTGCAAATTTCGTCAACACGCATTGGGGAAGCACGGCGGGAATTTCCTTGCCCTAAAACCCTCTCAGAAATAAAAAAGAGTCCTGTGCCCAGTAGAGGGACTTGTATAGCCTATTACTTTACTTTGTAGCAATATTTATATTCGTTTCAGATATAGAAGGGTACCTTATGCTGACAAAAATATCATGTGGAGGCCACGAAAACGTAAAACATCTGTGTACCTAGATAAAACGTTCGAAAGATTGTCAGTCATGTCATACGCCACATTTTCTAAAGAGCGTAGAACATTGCAGATAGGGCAAAATAAAAAATAATCCAAAATATTATGGGAACTATTTATTAATAATATATACATTTATAGGTATTTATAATAAACATAATGAACAAGCTGCAAGGTTCAACTAATAATGTTTTTTGTAAACACAATCGTAAAATTCCTGTTTTAATTTTTACCAATGGTTAATTGATGAAACGTAGTCAAGATCACTTCATATAAAATATATTTAATTAAAATTGACACGTGACCTATTTGGCCTTCTACTTACAACTCGGCGGAAATTTGAAAAGAAGATTTTGTCTTTTCACACAAGTATTGTTTACAACTGGCGTGGTTTCGAAAAGCGTGATTAAGTGTCAGCGGTATATTATAATCAATTAAATACTGAACTTTTATGAAATTTATTTTTTTGTTTATTTTTGTTGTCTTCTTAAAAACTGACGCCATCTCACTATTTTATTATTTGTTTTTTTTTTTTGTAACGCATAAGGATAAGTTAGACTAAGTTAGATTAACTTGGATAAGTTTATAATTTTTTAATTTTATCACAAAATTTCCGCAATAAATTATTACATTTTCTACAGTGATTCTCTCCTCTTAGTTTCGGCGTGACTGTAGGATGTTATACTGAGTCACTGTCAGTTACTAAGCGGCCATAAATCATTGTATGTATGTATAGACATACATATATACATTTTTTGGTTTTAATATTTATGTTTTTTTGAATTTTGATTAGGTTATTGAAACCTGGTAAAATTATTTTTTTCCATGCCAAATGATGGGCCTGAGTATAATGCCAGTTATGCTCTTTGGCTAAAGTTATTTTTTATTTTATGCTCAATTGCAGACAAAACAATATTGATTGCGCATTTATAAAACAAAATTTTACCTCTTCTTCTTCTAATAATAGCTCCTGCACCTAACACGGCTAAATAGATATTATTATCTATAAGACCATTTGCGGAAACAGTTTTTGTTAACAGTTATGAGTGTAACATTTTATCAGCTGCTTTTTTTATAGTGCCTTGAGCAACACTGCCGGTTTCTGTACAGAAAATGATGCTGGCTTTGCAAATATGGATGGCCGCTACCATTGAATATAATACCCGCTATGTTACACTTATTTTTATAAAAACTTTAATTATCATTTGCATTAAATTCTAAATAGCACTTTTTACACAAGAAAGTAAACCTTTAGATCAGTCCATCTTGTTTTTCTCTAATTAAGTGAAAAGTAAAAGAAACCAATATGTCCGTGATTTAAAATTTATTGCAACTTTTTGTAGAAAAGCATGACCTTATCATAATATAGTCAATCATTTAGTCAATTATTTAGCCATGGGATAAAACTTTTAAGTGTGCCAGCCAAACATTATTGATGATATTCCGGTCATTATACTGGAAATAGTCTTTTAAATATTTTTTAGTACAATTGACAATCTTCAGTATGATTGACCGTGTATATGACTTTTATAAGTCTATGTTATTTTTGATGAAAATTATTATTGCAGATAAAAGCCCTTTCACATTTATTTTAGTCTCGAATTAAATTAATCCAAATGAAAATAAGAACTTTGGCACTTTATAACTGATCTTTAAATGTAAAACACTGACTTGAAATTATATAATTATTAGCAGTTTTTAATTCATTGAACTTTTTTAAGATTGTATTGGATCTCTACTGGTAAAAAAAAAACAAATATATATATTATAGTTCTTGATGAAAATAAAGTATGCGCGTTACACCGTATCCCATCAAGAATTTCTAATGTAATTCTTGGTGTAAAGCTAAGATGTGATAATAACTGTAAACAATAGAATAACAAAATAATGTAAACATTTGTAAATACTTGCTTTATAACCTAATAAATATTATTTGACCGTAATAAAATAAAACAAGGTAGTCTTCGGCATGAAAGTAAAAATAAATATTTTCCATTATTCCAGCCAACCATTAGCCAGATCAGCGCGCGATTCTGATCCATCTAAAGATGCTAAATTTCAGCAAACACTGTCAAATGCAATAGGAGTGACAGAAAAAAACGGTTCTTGATATAAAAGGGTAAATAAATTATTTAACCTATAAAGTAAAATCACTTTATTAAAAATCTAAATAGCCCAATAGCTTTATTAACATGAGAGACATAATTGTACGAGTGCTAACAATACTTAACATTATTTTACTGAAATCTCAGAAAGTTTTTTTTAATAGAATAAGGGTGACAAACGAGCACACAGTCCACCTGATGGTAAGTGGTTGCTACGGCCCATAGACATCTACATCTATTCTCGATTACGTATCAAAATGTAGATGCGTTGTCACCCGTGAGGACTAAGATGTAATGCCTCGTTTCCAGTAAAAAGGTTCTCCGGTTCTCTACACTCACCATACGAAACACAGCAGGCTTAAACTGCTATTTTACATGGTATTCTGTGAGAGCGTGGCCCTTCCCCGGTCGAGCCGACCCATTCGTGCTACAACTATACCTACTACTAATATAGCTGCAGCATGGCTCTACCACGTAAGAAAAAATTGACTTTGAAAATTTAAGTATTTTCAGAAGCAACTTTGCAATTATTTTCTATTGAGTGAACTTTTGTAGAATCGTGTTTTACAAACCGCCACCTGAAATACGTACAATTTTTTTCGATAACGACGTGAAATTACAAAACGATCCCCATGCATTTCAATGTGGCTCCATTCAGCCTCTTAAAATGCACATACCTCGAGATTGAGAGATTTTAAAAGTTTTCATGCGTAGATAATGGAAGAAATAATATTATATTATTACTGTCCCGTGTGAGGTAACCTTTATACTTATATACATATTCTTATCATATTTTTATGGTTGGATAGAAAAGTTATATCTAAATGCAAACTTTCAGAGGGTAATTTTTTTTTACTATTTTTACCCAGCAAGTAGTAAAGCAACTACAATCCCATCGCTGGTTATGTAGCCTAAGATGGTGAATTGCACTGACTTAACAAAAACCTATTCACTCTTGCCTAATACTCGTAGTACTAGGTAAGTATTATTTGTGACCTATTTGTGTGTGTATGTGTGTGTGTGTGTGTGTGTGTGTGTGTATGTGTGTGTGTGTGTGTGTGTGTGTGTGTGTGTGTGTGTGTGTGTGTGTGTGTATGTGTGAAGAAAAGCGTATAAGAATACGTAAAGAGGAATAAGGGTTGAGTACTACTTCGCTTACCTATACGAGGTTGCCACTCGAGAACCTTTCTTCCTATTTTTTATCGGTTTTCCAAGTTATATAGCTAGCCCATTGCCATTTCACTTTAATATTCCGTTTAATGTCAGTTACTCTGGTTCAACTGCGAATATCTTCATTTCTAACCTTATCACGTAGAGAAACTCCTCTCCAATTTAAAATTTTTACATTTTTAGATGATAGTTTGTGTAACATAAAAAAAACCATAAACCCAAGAATGTCTTTATATAGTTATTTATACTTAGGGAAGCACCATTTTTATTATTTATTTAAATCGTTTGATTTAATTTGATAACAGTGTACCTAAATGTAGGTATCTGTATCTTTATTTCCCTCCCCAACAATATTTTATAAAGTCATATTCATAAAAACAGCGTTTTATTGTAATACATAATTATAAAATTCAGTATCAACTAATTAATAAAAATATGCAACAATAAAATTACATAGGTATTAAAAACTATCGAAGTCTAAGTAACGAGAGCATGTTCGTCGTTCCACATCTAAATTATATAAATTTGCATTTTTCAATTTCACTAACAAACGTCGCCGCGAAAATTTCTTCTTCTTTGGGCACTTTAAAAATTCATTTATTTAGAAAATAATATTTACAGTTACCAGTGTACAGATATTGACTAAATTAAGTATTTCTAGGCATAAAAATATTTATAATTGAGTATAAACTTATAAAAAACTAATATATATTTGAACGAAGTCGCTCCAACACCGACGTGCGGTCCACCCTCGACGATGTCCGAAAACGGACTGTGACAGAGCTTACATGGCGACGGAGCATGCGCGCTCGCGTAAATGTATTCAATTTCAGGGAAAAATTATATATTCTCTTATAAAACGGGTAATAAAAATAAAACTCTCAATTAAAAATATTAATATTTTTAAGACCTTTTTTTTAGTGTAAGAACTATTTAAAAAGCTTGTGCCGTTTTGGAGAAATTTTGCAAAATATGACAAAGATAGGTACTCTTTGGGGATTTTTTTTTTCTAATAAGGGGTTGACAAAAATACAATTTTGTTAAATTAAAAACATTTACCAAATCCTCTTCTGTTACCATGTATTTTTTCTTTGTGGATTAAATGAACAGTTATTGAGATTTTTTTACTTAAATATCCTAGATTTAGGCATTTCAAGCATTGTTAAGGCCTTAAGGAATTAAGATAGTATTCATCTTTCCACAATTCAGATAATGACAGTATATCAACATCTGTTTCCAACATTATTTGTTCAAGTATATCAATTTTATTACCGATACTTTGAATATTCTGAAAACTTAAAGATAACTTATTGAAATTTTTTTTGAAATGTCCCGATCTGTTGACGCGTAGTAGAGTTATGTGGCATGGTATCTGGCGAAGATTGTTCTTGGTATTGCATAGAAGCTAGTGGGGTAGAATCAGGAATATCGACGTCCTTTGTGGATATGCTTGGGCCTTCCGTCCGGTTCGTAGTTGTAGATTTACCGGTATTTGTGTATAGTTTCCCATCAATATAGAGTTTATTATTTTTTATATACGCGTTTTGTCCATTTGTCCTCGCCGTTTTCATAATTCTGATGAGTTCCTTCCTTTCTTCTAGCGTTTTTCCACTGACGAATTTTCCTATGGATAATCCAGTATTTTTAAACTTGATCGCATTATTAATTACAAAATCGGACATCCTTTTACTTATTAATTCTATCGCAAGAGGTCGCCGACCGCCGACGGTTTCCACGTCTCCCAAGGCGTTTGATTTCTTCTATGTAAGGGCATATATTGATGTTTAATATATCATGGAACAACCTTGAAACACGACCTACTAGCTCGTTTTCAGTCTCAGAGTACCCTTCCATGAGGCCATACAGTCATCGATCACTAATAAAAAACTAGATGCACAATCCCATACAAAAGTTCTCTAAAAACTGTCGCCAAATGTTTTGACGTAATTCTAGTTGATATAAATATACATTAATGTAAATTCAACCTTATGGCAGCCATACACGATCAAGTCTACCGTCAAGTTTGCAGCGCGCTTGAAGCGGCGTCCGGTAAACTTGACGGTGTATGGCTATGGGTGTGCATGACAAGTCTACTTGAAGTAAAAATTGAATTTCGATTCTGCCGACTTGATCAAGCTTGCAGCGTCATGTTAACTTGAACGTGTGTATGAGCCGTCAAGTATGCATGACGTTAGTCGGCTTCGGTAAGCGAAGACGCGCGCACGCGGCATATAGTAGAATACACCGAAGTGTTATGCAATGTATAAATATTTTTTTTACTTTGTTAAAAAAAAACGTTACCTACACACTAGGATTTTCTCTTGTATCGTGGAGGCAGTTAACAAACATAAATTGCACGAGGACAAACCTCTACACATATACAAATACAAATATTTGTTCCGTACGGGATTCGAACCCGCGTCCCCAGCATTGCAACTCATTGCTAAAAAACTTTATTGTTCAATGTGAGGAAGGTTAATATGCAACATCGAGGAAAATTAATATTATAACAACGTGAACGTCTTTAAAACTCAGATAATTTACCTACTTACCATTTTAACCTACTTTAAAAAAGGAGGAGGTACTCAATTCGACTGTTTTTTTAATGTGTGTAACCTCAGAACTTTTTCTAGGTGAATCGATTCTGATGATTCTATTTTACTTGAAAGCTGGTGCTTATAATTTAAACATCACATATAAATTTGATCAAGATCTGACTAGTACTTTTGGAATTATCCGTAATAATGCGTATTCGTATTGAAGTCAGTTGTTCAAAAATGTTAATTTCATTAGTTGTCTCTCTTCCTCTCTTTTAAAAAAAACGTTACTTCCACACTAGAATTTTCTTCTGTATTGCAGGGACAGTTTCATACATAGAACAGACCCAGAACAATTATTTGTAGGTCATACAAATACTTGTTACGTCCGGGATTCGAACCCGCGGCTCTTAGCGCTGCAACTCATTACTAAGCCACTGCGCCACGGAGCCGTCACTTGTCTGTTTCACATTTTTGCTCTTTACTATTGAGATAATATTTTTCGTTTCATTAACCAGTTTTTGCAAAGTAATTGCGAGCAATAAGCCTAGGATGGCTAACGCGTCGTCGTCCGTCACTAGTGACGCCATGGTTTCAACTGATGCGGCATCATGCAAACTTGACGGCGAACTTGAAGGTGTGTGGCCTATATGGATGCACTGCAAACTTGACGCCGCTTCAAGCGCGCTGCAAACTTGACGGTAAACTTGATCGTGTATGGCATCCAGGCATCCATTAAATGCATTGTATAAAACCACGTGGTAGAGCCATGCTGCACCTATATTAGTAGTATAGTTGTAGCATGAATGGGTCGGCTCGACCGGGTAAGGACCACGCTCTTACAGAAAACCAGCGTCAAATAGCAGCTTAACGCTGCTGTGTTTCGTATGGTGAGTGTAGAGAACCGGAGACCCTTTTTACTGGCAAAGAGGCATTCCATCTTAGTCCTCACGGGTGACAACACATCTGCATCTTGAGTCTTTATTGAGGATAGATGTAGATGTCTATGGGTCACGGTAACCACTTACCATCAGGTGGAATGTGTGCTCTTGTTTTAAATAATTGGTCTACTTAATAAAGAATATTCTATTCTATGGTGTATATGTGTAATGGTTATATTATTACCTGAATGTAAATATGCTTTTGGATAGGGCACTACATTCATTTAGTTATGAAAGTAATTGAAACAGTCATAATTATTTATTTATTCTTTATCTTGTGTGAAAAAATTAAAGATACTGCTTGACAAACAACTAAAATCTAAATATAATAGTTACTAAATATAAAAAATAAGTACAGAAATATCTTGCAAAATCTAAGTATATTATTGTCCAAATTTTTGATGTTATTTTCATATTTACAGATGTTTAAAAAACGGATAAGACTGAATAATTATAATGATTTCTTATATTTACGCGTTCATTACACATTTAAGTAAAACTAGTTTTCCGGACTTTATCGCGTATATTAACTTATTTTAGCTTTATATTCCCGACGTTTCGAGTACTATAGTATTTAGAGAAATAGTAAAGAACTCTCATTAAACAGAAAAAAGACCATGATACTTTAATAATAATAAAAAATAAAAAAAACAATAGCGTCTCCACAAATGGAACAGAATCAACGCATATGACAATGACGACTCATTTTATTACGACTTAATTTAAAAAATACTTTTACGATGATTTCTTGATAAAATATCAGTATTTAAAATAAAGAGTGACAAAGCAAATTTATGTTGCAGAGGTGAACGGCATAGTCGGGAAGGGTCGCCCTAGGCGAAAGTTTATCGACCAAATTGGCGATATATTAAAAATGGGCCAAATCAAGAGTACCTTTAACCGACGAGCGTGTATGCGTAGGTATATGGATGTGGAGGAAGCGAGAGAGGTGTGTCAGGATCGTGCCAAATGGAAGTCCATAATCTCTGCCTACCCCTCTGGGTGACAGGCGTGAGTGTTTATGTATTATGTTATGTATTAAAATACAGTGATAACAATTAAATAATGTTAATATTAATAGTTACCGAAAATATGAAAATCAATTGTTACGGCCTACGACTGCTCCCTTAAAGGGTCAAATCCTCAGGGCCCATGAGCTGAAGACTTCCCGAGCAGACGTAGGTCGGGCCTCAATGTGGCCACGTGGAATCTCTCTAATTACACTAAAATATATGGGGGAGCGTTCTATAATACGGCCAGTCGACCGGGAGGAATTTGGACGTAGCTTACTTACTCATATCCAAGGCGACTGGTCCCTCCGGAGTCGGTCAGGTCGCATGGGGTTGTGTAGTGCAAGGAAAATAAAGCGATGTGATGTGTATCTGGGTGTGACTGATGGTGATTGAACCTAGACCTTGGCCGTCGGCAGCAGCCCGAGCGTCGACACCGCTCCAACTTGAGGGGGCCTTCCGAGGTTGTCCACAGTCACTTTCCTTTTTCGTCACGATGACAGTCAATTAACTCTATAGTACGATTAACTAAATTACAGAAGCCACTAACTATCGCTGGGTATAATGTTAACACACAAAACGCACACGGAGTTTCTGGATCAAAGGTCACTGCCGTTTCGCGTAGCAACAGTTAGTTCTAGAATATCAGAGGCCGCACTAACTAATCTTGCCGAATGCACTTATGCAGATTCTGAGTCAGACACAATGAGTCCCTGGGAAGCTCTCCAGCAGGAATGCACGTCACAATGATAGACCGTATATTTACTGGCCGCGCCGAATTATTCCGAGTTCCCTACAAAATGACAGCGTGCCGTTCCAAGCACCGCTGACAGGCGACTGCCTGCCCTTGTGCATTCTTCGCACGACCGAAAGTCAAACCGGTATGAATGCACCGCGCCGAGCGCCCTCTTGCGTCAATCCTTGAAACTAGCGCTTGGCGCGAACAAACCCCCGTCCCGGACATGAGGATTTAGGTCCGCGAGCAAACCGGTCAGCGAGACAAGGTCGCGACGGCAAGTTGCAAGACCGAATCTACAACCAAACTAGGCCACCTTAGGCACCCCATCAGATCTTGCAACCCTAACCAACGCCTCAAAATTACCGCCCGAACGTGGGCAAGCCGGAGGGTTGAACTGGATGCCCTTCCTGGACATCGCAGCCCATAAATAAATCCTATTCTGGACAGAAGTCCGACGACCTCTTTCAACACCTATCTGTGCCCCTACGATTAGTTCCGCAATCCGACCGGATCAGGTCTGCAAACAGCGACGCGACACGAAGCGGCCCAGAGCGGCCTCCTAAACTTCAGAGAGCACCCACAAATTCCACATGAACGTCGTCTATGGAGAGCCGAACGAAACGCACAGATAGTCCCTAGTATGAATTTTCAACAAGTAGGCCTAGCCAGGCCACCCACTATATTATCATTTACTAAAATAGTGCGACAGCTGATTTCAATCTGATAATCTCCAAAACTAGCTAGCCTGTTAAGCAAGTAGTCCTATGCTCATATTTCAACTAATTTTTCAAAAGCATCAATGTTCAACTACAGAATTAATTCAACCAAATTAATCACTGATGCGCATAGGTCAACTTGCAAGTTAAACAAAACAATAACGTAAGGGACAGCCCTACTTCTTCGCAAAGCCAAACCGGTATGAATGCACCGATAGATAGATGGCGTGCATTCGTTCAAGTAACATTGGCTCTGTAAAATTATTTGCTTAAAAATAGTATTTATGAATTATTTTATCTAAAAGTTATTACAATCAGTGCATTTTGATACAATTGAGCTGTGAAAGTATTTTCAACGAATATTGTCGTGTGTGTGTGAATATTTTGTGATAATTAGCTGAAAAATATTTAATCGAATAATTGTATTTTGTTTGGAACAAGACTATAATCGAAGTTGTAAGTATTAGTTCTGGACTGTTAAATTCAAGTGAACTTCAAAATCTGATCGAGGAAGATAATATTACAAAAGTTATTCTTTCTGGGTGACCGTTAAATTAAGTTTGAATCCTTTCAAATTTTATTTGTTTCAAACAACGCCATCTAGAATCATCCATATACATTTGTTACTAAGCCGATCAGATTACAAGTCGATAAAGTCACCATTTTCATTTGAGTTGCTTACGTGGAGGAAGAGATGGCACCACTAGTACCAAATAAAATTCAATGCAATGGTTGTTCGCAAGAAATGACCGACAAGCAATACTTAAAATGTCATGTTTGTTGTAAATATTATGATCTTCTTTGCACAAACGTGTCAGAAAAGCGGTTTTATATTATGTCAGCAGATAATAAGAAAAACTGGAAATGTCAGGAATGTAGAAGCAATGAACCTAAGACTGACAATACCAACACACCAATAAAACACAACCTGCAATTGTCACCAAATACCAACCAAGACATTGGACGTACAAATGTGACTCTGCGTAGTCGCACGAATGAAAAGCTGAAATCTACGGCCATTTCAACATCCGCATCATCAACACCTGACTTGCCAACTAATGATCTAGCAAATGAGTTAAAACTTTTGCGCCAAGACATCAAAGAAATGCGTAATGATATGCAAGAGTTTAGGGGAACGATGACCAACCTGCTTACCGCAATAAATGCGTGCAATCAGCGACTTGACTGCCTGGAGACACGAATGGAGCTGGTGAAGAAAAATTCGCAGATAAAGACGTCCAATGACATATCATTTTTCGAGAAAACAATTACGGATCTCAAAATTGAGCTTAATGACCGTGACCAGGAACTCTTAAGCAATGATATCGAGGTCTCGGGAATACCCGAAGACAAAAATGAACGTTCTACACATATTGTTTTGGCAGTAGCAACTAAATTAGGTGTAGCGCTAGAAGATCGCGATATAGTAAGTGCAGAGCGTGTAGGCCTTTTGCGGCTTGAGCAGAATGAGACATCTAGGCCGCGCCCCATCGTAGTGCGGCTGGCACGCCGTGTTCATTGCGATAGTCTGCTAGCAGCGGCGCGAGTCCGTCGAGGCTGCACTACAGCTGGTCTGGGACTTAATTCCGTCGACTGTCCCTTCTATGTGAATGAAAGGCTAACCAGAAATAATCGTCAACTATTTTATAAAGTACGTACAGAAGCGAAACGCAATAATTGGAAGTATGTCTGTACACGGCAAGGTAAAGTTTTTGCTAGAAGAGAAAACAACGGTGAGCCCCATCATCGAGTGCGCTTTGAAAGCGACTTAATTAAAGTTTTTGGGCAATAGTATTGTTCGGTCCTAAATATGATCTCATTTTTAATGCTAATCATTTTTCCACCCACTTTTATTGTAAATCTTTATTTAAGTGTTGTTATTCTCTCACGTTGCATTGTTTTCTCCCCATACATATTGACGTTACCTACATACACTTAATAAATCACATTTTCGATACACTATTTCATATACTCTATGAAAATAACAATTATTCTATTTATTTTATTTGGTCCATTGGATGGCGTCACTTAACACTTCTGTGCAATTTTTTAGATCATTGTAAGTACTGCCAAATTTCGTATGCTTTTGTTTTTAAATTTAAAAAAAATAAAAGACTATCAATCGGGTTTTTAAATGCTGGCTCCTTGGGAACCCGCCATGATGAGTTTCTCGCAGCGATATTTAGATTCGACATGGACATTTTAGCCATAAATGAAACATGGCTTAAGCAAGGTGAGGAAGAGCGTGCACCATCGCCACCAGGTTATCGCCTAGTTCACCTACCACGTTCAACTAAAGTCCGTATGCGAGGAGGTGGCGTGGGATTTTATATTAGGCTTGGTATCACTGCTCGTAGAATTTTAATAGGTAAAAATGACTCTGTTGAGCAGATATGGATAGGGCTCAATGTTAATGGTATCAAGGTAGCTATTGGTACAGCATACAGACCCCCTTGGTTTAATGTAGACAAATTTATTGACGCACTTACAGATTCGATTTCCTCTATAGCTAATTACGAGCATACCATCTTACTTGGAGATTTCAATATTGACTTGTTACATACGCATAAACCTAACGCGCAAAAGCTACAAAATTTCTTTAACTACATGAAACTTACTCAGTATGTGAACCAGCCGACTCATTTCATAGGAAATAGTGAAACTTTAATTGATTTAATATGTTCCAATACGAATGTACATTGTGTATCTATTAATCATATTCCCGATCTTTGCAATCACGCGCTATTGACATGCCAGTTAAATATTAAAAATATTAGAGGACCTCCTAAATTAATTACTTACAGACCATTAAGAGAAATTGACATTAACAGTTTTAATCTGGACCTGGAATGTATAGAATGGGAAAATGTAATAAATGATGATTTAAATAAAATGGTGGAAAATTTTACAAAAATAACACTTGAACTTTTTAATATTCATGCTCCTATGAGAACTTGTTTAATAAGAAATAAATCACATCCATGGATAACCTATACTATTAAAGAAATGATGAAGTTACGCGATAGGGCATACGCTAAAAGTAAAACTACTAAATTAGATATTCACATAAAATTCTATAAAGATCTGAAAAACGTTGTAAATTCGGCAATGCGTAGCGAAAAAATGGCATATTTCAATAAATATATCAATTTTACTAACAAGCCAAAACTGTTATGGAAAAATATCAAACAAAGTGTTGCCAACTTTAAGAAAGAGGACTGTAATATGGCATCCCATTTATGTAATCCTGAAGATATCAATACATACTTTCTTAAACTTCCCGACATCAGTGAAGACCCCATTAGATTGTCAGTTTTAACTCGCTTTGAATTTGATAGACTTGGCATTAATACTTTCAAATTAAAGACAGTTGATGAAACAATGGTATTAAACGTAATAAAATCATTTAAAACAAATGCACGGGGTGATGATGGCATTACTTTAGATATGATATTGCTTACTTTACCAAAAACTCTGCAACTAATTACGAGATTGGTTAACGAATCTATTAGAACGAGCGTTTTTCCCGAAAAATGGAAAGTAGCCTCTGTGAAACCGATTCCAAAGAAACCAAACCCAAGTAACTATGGGGAGTTTCGTCCAATTAGTATTTTACCATTCATGTCCAAGATCTTAGAAAGAATTGTCTGTACACAGATGACAAAATACCTAGAAGAAAATAAAATCCTACCTGAAAAACAATCCGGCTTCAGAAGGTCTCGTAGTACTACTACGGCATTGTTGGATGTCGTGGACGAAGTTTTAACAGCACGGGACACTGGGCAAGGCACTTTATTGGTCTTGCTTGATTTTTCCCGTGCTTTTGATACGATAAACATAACGCTTCTTCTCTCTAAATTAGCCTACTATGGCTTCGACATTTCCACTATAAAGTGGTTTACAAGTTACCTTTCCAATCGTCTGCAATACGTTAAAATATCCGGTGATAACGGCTCTGATATGGTATCGTCAACAATGCCTGTTGTTAGAGGTGTACCACAGGGTTCTATTTTAGGACCATTACTTTTTATATTATACATATCAGATATCGTAACTACAATCAAGTTTAGTAAGTATCACTTATACGCTGACGACCTCCAATTATTTATATCGTTTAAACCTTGCGGTACGGAGTTGGCAACTAGTAAAATTCAAGGTGATTTGAAATGTATTTCGAAATGGTGCAGTGACAACAGTTTGGTAATTAACCCTTCTAAATCAAAGTACATGTTGCTTGGAACACGTAAACAAATTGACAACATCCTAGCTTGGAATCCCCAAATTTCTGTTGACAGTTGTCCTATTGATCGCGTATCGGAAGCTCGGAACCTGGGTTTGATTATGGATGACAGGTTGCGCTTTGAGGAACATGTTATAGAGACAATGCGTAACTGTTTCTATAGACTTAAAGTTTTATACAAAATTCGCGAGTACTTGACTGTGGATATGCGCATTAAGTTGTGTGAAACTCTCATTTTGTCAAAGTTGTCGTATGGTGACGCAGTTTTTGGTGAATGCTTAATGGCAAGAACTAAAAAACTATTACAACGAATACAAAACGCCTGCGCACGTTTCTGTTTTTCAATACCAACTCGATCTCATGTCACTCCATTCCTAAACCGACGTGACTTGATGAACATGTCCACCAGACGGAAGCTTCACCTCGCCTCCCTGCTCTTCGGAGTAGTTAAAACTGGGGAACCTTCTTACTTATACGACAAGCTCAATTTCTCACAGCGTTGCGTTAGAGCAGCACCGCGACTTAACTACACACCGTATAACACTGCTGCTTTCCGTGGTAGTTTTCGTTTTTCCGCTACTAAGTGCTGGAATGATATTCCCCCCCCCCCCCCCCCCGATAAGAAACTCGAAAACCATAAATTCATTCAAGTTAAAATTTAAAATGTTTTTGCTCTCCTTACAAAAGTCTAGCACTTAGTTGTCACTCAGCATTTTCATCCCTGTCTCCACATCCCTCTCTCACACACACACACGCACGCACACACGCACGCGCACACGCACATGCACACACACACACACACACACACACACATGTACCTTTGTTTGTTTTTATTATGATTTTTATAACCTTGTTGTTTTGGTTTTTACTATCATTATTTCATATTTTGAGATCTGTTACTTGGTTTTTAAGATATTTGTGTAAGCTGACGGTATCGCCATCTACCTTCTTATATATAGGTTCCACTGAAAATCAGCTTTCATGAAGTTTCTTATTATTAAACTTCGTGAACTTAACGCTGAGTGGAAACCTTTTTGGTGCACTAATAGCATAAAATATTTTTATTCTCTTTGTAACTAAATTACTGTGTTTATGTCTTTTATGTGTTTTTTACGTTTGTGTACCAAATAAATATTTTTCTTTCTTTCTTTGAAAGCAAAATGATTAAACACTATCATAAACATATACATAATTTTTCAAATAGCGCGCCATTCAATTTCAAATGAATTCAAATTTTCCTTTCAGCAAACAGACGCAACAATCAAATACAGTGATTAAATATATGTACAAACACATGCAGTAGCATTTAAAGGAGTAGATTAAATTCAATTCTTTTAATTTAAACCGCTACAGATAGGAAAATTTCGCGGAAAGCCCAAAGCATTTTTTAATTTTAATTCAAAGTATTTTTTAACTAAGTGCTCGACCAGACCAAATCTAATACCCCTTGACAGCGTGATTCAACGCTCCAGGGGGGCCCTAATCTTCCCACCACCAAGCGGAGGCCACATGGCGTGAACCCGAGATCAATAGAGCGCGACCGCTAACAGTCGCCACTCGGGTTGTAAGCCTCACTGAGAACGTCGGCAACAGAACACCTTGACAAGTGGACTGTTGACGGCTTAAGGCTCAGTATAGGCGGCCGTGGTGGGAGCTAAGGCGGCAGCTAGCCAGGGCCGCCTCCATCAAATGGGGAACAGTGGTACACCAGTCGCGGCCACTCAGCTAACGGGAGTGACAAGGGTCCAGTGGACCGATGAGTGGCTGTGAAGTTCCTCTCCAGACGCTGAGGGGGGGCGATGACACCCCCGCCCCTGGGGGAATTACCCCCCGACTGGTCGAGGGAGGGACCCCTTCCAAACCTAGGGGCCCGGTGGCTGGCCGGCGGGCGCCGAGAGTCGCCCGGCAGAGGGCGTGGCTGAGCGCCCCCGCCCGTGGGGGTCGAGGGCCTGGCAGAGCCCCGAGAGGAGATGCCGTTCGCACCCAGGCACAAAACGGCATGGTGATTGCCCTGGCAATGCAGACAGGCCCGCCGATACGGACAGTATCGCTGGAGGTCACCTCCCAAACATGAGCAGCACCAGCGGCGCTCCTTGGAGATAGTTCGCCTCGCCGGAACCGGCTTACCTAAAAATTTCGGGCATGACGTTACCCGGTGGGTAGATGCTCGACAATAGAAGAAGGGGGGGGGGGGGGGGGTTGACGACGACTTGCCTGGAGGATTCAGCCTCTCACTGGGCACGGCTCGTAAGTCGTCAACGGTGCCCGCCGCGTTCTCTATCTGCCGGCACTGATCCTCCAAAAACCGCAGCAGGTCATAGAAGGGCGGAATATAGGAGGCCTCGTCCCCGCCGTACCTCTCCTCAAAATGGATTCGAAGGTCGAGAGGTAGACGGGACAGCACGATGCGGGGCAACAAAAAAGCCCATTCGCCCACTGGTAAATCCAGCCGCCTCAACGTATTACAGGCCACCAAGACTGGATCCAACAGGTCCGGACGCAGTCTGGCCCGGTCACTAAGCAGCGGGAGGCTTAGAAGCTGCTTAACATGTTCGTCCGCAATTCGCCGGACGTTGGCGTATCTGGCTAGGAGGTCCCGAGCAGTCTGGTAGGCGTCGTCCGACAATCTCAAGTGGCCGACGACGCCCAGGGCCTCCCCCTCCAGTGAGGCCAGGAGGTACGCCATCTTTTGGCTCGGGGTCAGGTCACTCCGGAAAGGACTCCGGAGAACCTTGGCAGGTCCAGAGTTGGGAGTCGTCCCAACAGCTCCGGCTGAAGCTGCTTCCAAGAGGACTCGGGCAGTACACTCATCCGAGCTTCACGCGCCTCCTCGGCATACCTGCCTTCAGCCTCGATCAACTCGTCCGTGAGCGAAAAGAACTACTCATAGTCCGCGAAGCAGGAGTCCAGGACTCCCTTCTCCACATCTGAATCCTCGAGCTCAGCGTAAGCCTCCTCCACTGCGGCCCTTCGAGCATCCACCTGCTCGAACCGCTTCATCAAGTTATGGACCCTATCCGGTCGACCTATCAAAGCATGGGCGCTTGTGGTCCAGCGCAACTCAGTCCGCAGGCAACAGATTAGTAGCTTGGGCGATGACATCACTACTAAATACAAATAACGACGCGGCTCGAGCACAAATTACAAAGATAACAAATAAAAAATACAACGAAAAATTAACAGTTAATAAATGCAGTTCCTATCAAATCGCGTTGAATAGAAATTACACAAATACGAATTACTACGTATCAACCAAATACAAGTTAGCACAAAAGAAAAGACACAAATCAAATTAACAAATAACAAATACTAGTGCGATCAAATCAAGTTAAATTCAAATTGCGCAAATACAATTACTACTCTTTAGTTCAAATACAAATTACAATACAAACGAAGATACACATCACTGTCGATCAACAAAAAATGCCTAGCTCGGAAATATACCCTTCGATAAATAATCCACTACAACTATCCGACAACGATAATTAACCGATTACGTAAAAATAACCATCTACCTACATGACGTATGTCTCTAGAAAAACTCCCGCTTGCGTAACCTAGGGCGCGGCTTTTCAAACTACCCACTAACCAAAAAAAGGCAAGCAACAAAGCAACAAAGGGAAATAATTTTATTATTACGTACAAAAAAATATTTTTACGTATTACGGACCGGCGTGATTGTAGATACAAATTAAACCAATTGTTTAATTTTTATCAAACACTATGGTCGGGATCGACCGTGGAATCGAACCCGGAACCACGCTCTGCTACCAGTTTGTTACGGCCTACGGCTGCTCCCTTAAAGGGTCAAATCCTCAGGGCCCATGAGCTGAAGACTTCCCGAGCAGACGTAGGTTGGGCCTCAATGTGGCCACGTGGAATCTCTCTAATTACACTATAATATATGGGGGAGCGTTCTATAATACGGTCAGTCGACTGGGAGGAATTTGGACGTAGCTTACTTACCCATATCCAAGGCGACTGGTCCCTCCGGAGTCGGTCAGGTCGCATGGGGTTGTGTAGTGCAAGGAAAATAAAGTGATGTGATGTGTATCTGGGTGTGACTGATGGTGATTGAACCTAGACCTTGGCCGTCGGCAGCAGCCCGAGCGTCGACACCGCTCCAACTTGAGGGGGCTTCCGAGGTTGTCCACAGTCACTTTCCTCTTTCGTCACGATGACAGTCAATTAACTCTTATCGTACGATTAACTAAATTACAGAAGCCACTAACTATCGCTGGGTATAAGGTTAACGCACAAAACGCACACGGAGTTTCTGGATCAAAGGTCACTGCCGTTTCGCGTAGCAACAGTTAGTTCTAGAATATCAGAGGCCGCACTAGCTAATCTTGCCGAATGCACTTATGCAGATTCTGAGTCAGACACAATGAGTCCCTGGGAAGCTCTCCAGCAGGAATGCGCGTCACAATGATAGACCGTATATTTACTGGCCGCGCCGAATTATTCCGAGTTCCCTACAAAATGACAGCGTGCCGTTCCAAGCACCGCTGACAGGCGACTGCCTGCCCTTGTGCGTTCTTCGCACGACCGAAAGTCAAACCGGTATGAATGCACCGCGCCGAGCGCCCTCTCGCGTCAATCCTTGAAACTAGCGCTTGGCGCGAACATCAATTCTTTTTTAACGTACTGGATGTGTGATTTTTACACTTTTTAAACGAGCACTGAGGCATGTTTGCCGTTGGAGCATTCGAATGCTACTAGATTAAAAGTGCACCCATATGTTCGAGTGGGTGCACATTCGGTTACGCCATTTTTTGTCACTGATTGTGTATCTAGTTTTTTATTAGCGATCGATGCATACAGTACTATTTTCTTTGAGTTTTTCAAATTGTAGAGTTCTTCTTCAATATTCATAATTTTTTTGTTGAGATTTTTTATTTCTTCTTGAAGTTGCTTTTGAGAATTTATTAATTTACTGTTTAGATCGTTTTCTATTTCATTTTTAAAATCTTTTAAAGAATTGTTAATTTCATCTTGAATTATGCACCTTACATCTGAAAGTATACAAGTTTTCATGCGCTCCAGTTTTGTATCCAATAAACTACCAATTTGTTCTAGCGTTAGCGATGTGCTAATTCCCACGTCTTCTTTGAATGTTGTTGCTGTGGTACTTGCATTTTTGTCAATGGTTTGACTCAGAAGAGTGTTTTCCGCAATGTCATCTATGCTAATATCGCTAGCACGTATGTTAATATGTTCATTTATAGTTTTTTTCGTGAATGTTACGTTTGGATCTGCTAATTCGTTATTTTGAAGTAAGGTCTTTATAGGGGTATTTGGATTCGTAATTTTTGGTCTTTTGTAACGACACGCCTGACATTTCCAATTTTATTTTCTTTCAGCTGGCATAATGTTGTAAAAATATTTTTCTATAACATTTGCGCAGTTTAAGCCGTGTAGTGGCGGTTAAGAATATCCACTACCCCATATCTTCCCGTGGATGTCGTAAAAGGCGACAAAGGGAAACAGGCAGGAGATGGGCAGCAGCATCTTCCTGGTAACGGCAAAAATACAATAAAAAACTGCGGCTGCCAACCCGCTCGCCAAGCGTGGCAACTATGGCAATATACCCCCCATGATGAAAGTTACGAAGAGACGGCCCCCAGTCCCCGGCGGCCCCGCTATTCCTGGCTACGGTGGCGACCATGGTAACGGCGGGGCAGGGGGTGCTAAGAATCTCCGGTGGAGGTTCGGTTGCCACCTACAATGACTCGACCTGGCAACATACAACGCACGCACCCTGAGGACTGACGAGAAGATTGTGGAGCTGGAAGAAGAGATAGACAAGTTACGCTGGCATATTATAGGATTACCCGAAGCCCGAAGAGAGGGGGAGGACACGGTAATCCTCGAATCCGGCAACTTGCTCTATTACCGGGAGGGCGACCATCTGTCCCAAGGAGGTGTCGCATTTATCGTCCACAAGTCTCTCGTTAACAACGTTGTAAAGATTGAGAGTGTGTCGACGAGGGTTGCGTACCTTATACTCAGAATCACCAAACGGTATTCGCTGAAGGTCATACAGGTTTACGCACCAACCTCGGCACACCCCGATCAGGAGGTGGAGGAAATGTATGAGGATATCTCTAGAGCCATGCATTCCTCCAAAACCCAATATACGGTGTTAATGGGAGACTTCAATGCAAAACTAGGCACAAGAGAGAACGGTGAGCTGAAAGTGGGGAAATTTGGAATAGGGCAACGGAACCCAAGGGGCCAGCAGCTGGCCGACTTTATGGAGAAAGAGGGACTCTTTATGATGAACTCTTTCTTCCAGAAGCGGCCCCACAGGAAGTGGACCTGGTCGAGCCCCGACGGTTCGACAAAAAATGAGATTGACTTCATTATGACGACCAGACGACAACTGTTCAGTGATGTCTCCGTGATCGCGAGGGTGAAAACTGGTAGCGATCACCGAATGGTTAGAGGCACACTGAACCTAAACGTTAAGTTGGAGAGGTCTCGTCTAATGAAGTCAACGCTCCGTCCCCCTCGTGCTCTGTTCCAAAGTCCCGAAACCTTTCAGCTCGAGTTACAAAACCGTTTTCAGTGCCTAGAAGACTGCAATGAAGTGGACGATATGAATGACAAGCTCGTGGAAACTGTCCATGCGGTCGGAGCTAAGTTCCGCAAGACCCGCCGCAGATGAACACAAAAACTCTCCGATCACACTCTTAATCTCATGGCTGTTAGACGGGAGATGAAGCTACATTCTTCAACAGATTTGACAGCATACAGGCAACTGAACAGACAGATCTCCAAATGCATACGGTGGGACTTACGCAACATCAATACAGCTCGTATTGAAGAAGCGATCGAGCGGAACCAAGGCTCCAAAGTCTTTGCCAGAGATCTGTCTGCCAGAAAGAGCCAACTGTCAAAGCTGAAGACCGAATGTGGCAGCATCGTTTCCGGGGCACCTGAGATTTTGAGTGAATTGAGAGGTTCTATGGGCAGCTGTACACGTCATCGTTGGAGCCGCACGCAAGTGTGAGTAACGATCCAAGAGCGAGTCTTATCCGACATTATTCCGATGATATCCCGGACGTCAGTCTGAGCGAAATTAGAATGGCTCTCCAGCACCTTAAAAACGGCAAGGCCCCAGGCGAGGATGGAATTACAGCGGAGCTTCTGAAAGCGGGTAGAAAACCGGTACTTGAAGTCCTTCAGAAGCTCTTTAATTCCGTCCTCCATGGTGGCATTACACCGGAGGCGTGGAGCAGAAATGCGGTGGTCTTGTTCTTCAAGAAAGGCGACAACGCTCTCTTGAAGAACTACAGACCGATTTCCCTTCTGAGCCGCGTCTACGTGCTGTTTTCGAGAGTCATTACGAATCGTCTCGCGCGCAGATTTGACGACTTCCAGCCTCCCGAACAAGTCGGTTTCCGAAAAGGCTTTAGCACCATAGACCACATACATACCCTTCGGCAAATTGTACAGAAGTCCGAGGAGTACAATTTGCCACTATGTCTGGCGTATGTGGACTATGAGAAAGCCTTTGATTCCGTCGAAATTTGGGCGGTGCTGCAATCCCTTCAGCGATGCCAAGTTGACTGTCGGTATATCGAAGTGTTGAAGTGCTTGTACAGTAGGGCTACGATGGCTATCCGAGTACAGAACCAAAGTACGAAACCTATCCAACTGCAGAGAGGTGTAAGACAGGATGACGTCATATCCCCAAAACTCTTTACCGCTGCATTGGAAGATGTTTTCAAGCTTCTGGACTGGAAAGGATACGGTATCAACATCAATGGCGAGTACATCACTCACCTTCGATTTGCCGACGATATAGTCCTTATGGCAGAATCGCTGGAGGACCTAAGCACTATGCTCAATGACCTCAATAGTGTTTCCCAACGGATAGGTCTTAAGATGAACATGGACAAAACAAAGATCATGTTTAATGTCCATGTCACACCTATGCCGGTAGTTGTTGGAAACACTAAGCTCGAAGTTGTTGACGAGTATGTTTACCTGGGACAAATAGTCCGACTAGGTAAGTCCAACTTCGACCAAGAGGTCAATCGACGGATTCAACTCGGCTGGGCAGCGTTCGGGAAATTACGGCACATCTTCTCGTCAGGTATACCTCAAAACTTGAAAACGAGACTGTACACCCAGTGCGTGTTGCCAGTGATGACATACGGAACTGAGACGTAGTCCTTCACTGCTGGCCGGATGAGGAAGCTCAAGGTCGCTTAGCGAGCTATGGAGAGGGCTATGCTCGGAGTTTCTCTGCGTGATAAACTCAGAAATGAGGATATCCGCAGTAGAACCAGAGTGACCGACATAGCCCAATGGATTAGTAAGCTGAAGTGGCAATGGGCCGGCCATATAGCTCGAAGAACCGACAACCGATGGGGAAGAAAGGTCCTCGAGTGGCAGCCTCGTACCGGCGGGCGAAGTGTAGGGCGTCCCCCCACTAGATGGAGTGACGACCTGGTAAGATATGCAGGAAGTCGATGGATGCAGGTGGCTCAGGACCGTGCTTTGTGGCATTCTTTGGGGGAGGCCTATGTTCAGCAGTGGACTTGTGAAGGGCTGTAATGATAATGATGATGATGAAGTCATAATAATTTTTACATAGTGCACAAGAAAGATGTTGTCTTCCAGGTATTTCTTGCATACAACCTGCACATTTATTTTTCTCACTGTTCATTTTTAATATAATTGACAGCACCCTCTTGTAATGGATAAAAGTTGTATAGACAGCAGATATGCGTTGTTATTAGTTCTTGTGTTCCAAACTAGATATCGCTATTTATATTATAATTTGCAATTTCTCTACTTTCCACTAGATGGCGTTTTTCGTACAATCTTTTTATGTGTGAAAACGGCGGGTATATATTATATAGATTTGAAATGTACTGGTTTTAATATTATATGGAAATAAAGTTTTATGATCACTAAATTGTTTTAGCTCATACACTGTTTATTTGCGTGAAATTAGGCTCACTTATACCTTTTTATCACTGTCACCTATGTTTTGCATAGTATTTATTTAGTTTACACGAATAATTGTACACAACTGTTTTTTATAGTAGGTATATCGATAGATTTAGCACTGGATAACACTTGTACTTGTTTACTACTACTAAATATTTGTTTTAAACTACTTTTGACATTTCACTAAATCGTTTTTATAATTTTTTGGCGAGAAATACGTAGAACTATTGTTTACAAACTTAGCAGCGCCCTCCTACAAAAACATGACTCTGGTAACCTTCAAGAAGTAAAAGCACGGTTTCGTATCCCCACACAACTGACATGTTGCAAGGCAAGTTGCGCACACAACTACACTGGACACGTGCACTCGCTCGAGGAGAGGGAACAAGCAACATGTCCCTCATCACTTACAATGTTCCGGGTCACTGTGCAATGTTGCTTTGTCATATAGATTGAGCGTTCCACATCATCTTGCAGGACAAAATGGCCCCTAGTGTATCTGGGGCTTTATTGTACTACATACTAAAAGATACGCGGAGACTGTTTGCAACACGCGTTAGAGCCCGTGGGCCCAAATTTACTGAGTCTGTGCCATAAAAAGGTGCCCTGTGCCTTCTTCCATGCACCATGCACTGCTGCATAGATTTTGTTCCTGGTGTCTGTTCTAGTAGTGAAACAGCTAGATTAGTATATTTTAGTTACTTTCATAGTGTAATGTCCTATGGAATTTTGCTATGGGGTAATGTGACTGATATTGTAGCTATATTTATTTTGCAAAAGAGAGCCGTACGGGCGAATTATAACCTAAATTGTAAAGAGTCCCTCAAAGAAAAATACAAAAGAAATAAACATATTGAATTTGCCATCGCAATATATTTATGAGAATGTAATGTATGTGCCTAAAACATAAATAGCTTTATTAAGAATAAGGATGTGCATACTTTAAACACTAGGAACAAACATAAGCTTGTAATGCCAGTTACTAGACTCCACAGAATCAGTAATTCATTTATGGGGCAATGTATACGCTTTTACAACAAAATCCCAGAACATATTCAAAGTTTGTCAATAAACAAGTTTAAAAGTTTTATTAAAGAAAATCTACAAAGAGGGTTATTATAATATCAAGGAATACATGAATGAAAACAACCCCTGGGAATAAGGTGATCGTCACCATGCTGGTTCTATGAAAAATCATTTAAAAATTGTATACACAAAATTATTGCTAAGTGAAATTTGTTTGAAAAAAAAGTCCCGCTGGGTTTCTTGCTGGTTCTTCCCAGGACAGAGGTATTTTCCGTACTAGTGGTAAATAAAAAATGACTTTCAATAACCGGTTCAGTGCTGATGACACACCAGGCGTGCCATCGATTACTTTTGTGTGTGGCGTATGACACGCGAGTCGTGTCTTTTTAAAAATCGTTATAACTCGCTCAAATTGCTTTTTTGGGAAATTTATACAGAACAAATTATTCATTATTTTGCGAATAGTTCATGCATGCAGCTTCGTTTCCGGATATTTTGAAAATTTGAAATTTTTAGGGGTTGACAACCTTTTTTTACGTGTACATGGTACTATTTTTACTTTGTGGGTTTTAAATCATGTTATGGAAAAATTGTCTAATAAGTAACAAATAATAGCACTCATTGCGATCGCTCACAAACTCCAGTAGTAAATAAATTTCTGGAAAACAAGTCTCCTGTTAAAAAAAAAACAATGCGTTTGTCTTATTGTTTAATTTTGCTTAAAATGGTTGAACTGCCGTCTTATTACTATCATATGGCCGAATAGACCTACGAAGTACCTGCTATGTGCTCTTGTGATATGGTATAAGGTTTATTTTTGCTTGAAACAGTTCGAAACCGTTCATGCATAAAAAAAGTTCACTAATAAATAGTCTTTTGTCAATCCGCAGCCGTATAGCGCCGGCGTTCTTTTCCTTTTGAAAACACTTGTTTTGCTATTCTTACTAATTAGACGTTTTCAGATCGACTTTACTTTTACATTTGTATAACATTAAAAGTCACTTTCTCTCAATTTCAAAGAAAACGCGTAAAAAAACACGTAGTTACCCACTAAAAACAAGTATCCTTCCATTTGTAACTTATGTTTGATGTCAAATAAACTTAATTAGGTCTAAACAAGTAAAGAAAGCATAAAAAAGAACATTACTTTTACACATGGCGTAAAAATAATGTTCTTTTACGCCATGTGTAAAACGTTTTACGCCATTTATAAGTAGTATTCCATATTTATGAAGATTTTTCATATTTTCAGTTGGATGAGAATGAGGGGCCCATAATTGTCTGCTTCACCTGTCATGCAAGACTCATTCGTTGCAGAAGATTACAACAGCTGGCTATTGAGTCAAATGTGGTTTTGGAGCAGTTGCTTGCAGGAGGATCCATGGTATTATTCATTCCATCCATTAAAACCTATAAAATCCCACTGCTGAACATAGTCTCACTCATACATTTCTTCATAGGAGGGATTTTGCCAAATTTGCCACACTTGGCAAGTTGGCAACCGTAGTTTATATTAGTCTAAGTTGTCATCAGGAAGGTGCTGCCGCCCAACCCCTGTTTCTGTTTCCTTCTGTTGCCTCTTAAGGCACCCATCCCGTGGATAAGTATATAGGATAGTGGATATTCTTACATTGTCACTGCACCATCAACTTTTCTATGCTGCTTCCCATTGCCATATGGGCGAATGTTTCTAGCGCAAAGTCAAGTTTGTCCTTCAATCCAACTTACTTTTGTTAGAGCAATAGTACTTATTTTTACAAAAACAATTATCAAACTGTTTATACTGTTATATATTACCCTATTGTATATAAACAAATCTCAATAAACAAAGATAAATCTTTGTCCATTTACAGCTTTCGTGAATCTGAATTCAAAAATTGTTGAGACTCCATTCACGGGGTAGATGAACTATGTACATTCTTATTTAAGTTTACACTGAACCCTCACTTTTGTCCGGTGTTTATTATTATTTGAAGTTGTTGTCAGGAAGATGCTGCCCCCCGATCTCCTGTTTCAGTTTCCCTCTGCCCCTTTTTACGACATCTGCGGGATGGCAGGGGTAGTATGGGTTCTCTTACTCCACCACTATAGTGGCTTTTTCTCTTATTTGAAAAACTTATTTCCTTTCAGTCAATACCAAAACCGCATAAGGTTAGAGATGAGATTAAATTCACACCAATTTATCATATAGATATCTGGCCTGTAGAGTGTGATATAGACAATGATTGCAAGGACGAAACTTTTTGCCTTGATGCCGTTAAAGTTGAGGAAGAGATTTTCGAATATGAGAATTCCAAATTGGAAGTAAATGAGAATCATGAAACAGGTATGATATACCCCTTTTCTTAATATTATTAAAATAAGGTACAATTTACCTTATGGCAAGTGGCTACTTTAGCCCATGGACACAAAATAAAGAGGGCTTCATATGCAATGTACTGATTTACTGATTTGCCTTTGTCTAAATTCAAAGTGCATGTCAAAGACACTCTTATTAATACATTTAAAAAATATTTTGACCCTGTATAAATGCAGCCAGTATGTATGTCACTAAGATACACACTGGTAAGCAACCAATTATCTTTGCCATCTTCTTAGTGTCAGTACTAGGTGGTGTGACCCCATTTTTGCCTAGGAGTTGATCTATTTGTGCCTGCCCAGATGATCTCCTCCCTCCTCCTCTTACCTATTTCTGCAGTCAAATAGCAGTGCGTACACTGCTGTGTTCCATTCTGATGGGTATAAAGTCAGTATAATCACAGGTTGTGGGTCATTCCATCTTAGTCACCAGAGATGAGCGCATTGCATCATTAAATCTTCATCATTACAGCCTTCACAAGTCCACTGCTGAACATATGTCTCAATGGAGGACCGCCCTATACTTCGTCTACCGGTACGAGGCTGCCACTCGTGAAACTTCAACATTCATTGCGAGCTATATGGCCGGCTATATATATAATTTTCGTGAATTTAGTGTTTGTATAAAAAAATGTCTGATGACACAGATGCTGTGACCATGTTTCCTTAGATTGCTTACACATTATTTAAATAAAAAAACAACAGCATTTATAAAACTGCCAATTATTTGTAATGAATTGTAAAATTTTTGGTTTTATCGCCTAAAACAATAAAGTATAGTCAGACGACTTTGTCTAACATAACTATGGCCTAAATAATAATAATAATAATAATTCTGGGTCTGGGCGTCTCCCGTTAATTGACGCCCAATTTAATGGATGATGGAAAATAATAGAGCGCGCATAGGGCCGCTGCCTGGGGGTCGCCGGGGCGCGTCTGGAGCTGGCACTGGACGTGACAGCATGCGAGCCGCCAGCCGAGCGCGAGGTGCTGCACGACCACCTAGCAGCCCCTCGCGTCCATCATCCCCACCAGATGGCTTGGTGTCGGCGGGGTCCTCTCGGACTCGGCAAGCGGCACCCGCCGCTGGTGGAGTACACCGCATGCGTTGGACAAAAAATATGAACATAAACGCATTGCGGGCGTACTATAGGGCGAAAGGGGAAGAAACTGTAGGGAAGGGCTTGAGCCATCAGTTCCCGTCACGGAGCAAAACCTGACAGACCGAGTTCGGTACATCATACGCTCGAAAATATTTGATGATGCCGAACTCGAACGACTACGACGTGAGGCTATTCCCTCATCGAATAAACCGGCTATAGCTGGGGATGCGGCTCTTCAGGCCACAGACCAGCAGCCACATATAGAGGGCGCCATGGATCTCCCTGCTCTGGTTGATTCAGGCGATGATGGAATGGTCACCCAAGAACTAGAGCAGATGAGGAGTAAATTGGATGTCGGGGCGGTGGTCGTGGAACCAAGGAACCACTCCTCATTGACGCGGTCATTGGCAAAGTGGTTAAACGCAACCGTCGGAACCTATCCGCCGCCTGGATAGACTACAAAAAGGCATTCGACTCGGTGCCTCATACATGGCTGAAGAGGGTCCTCGAGCTGTACAAGGTTGACTGTACAGTTAGAGACTGTAGTGCAGTGTATGGGGCAGTGGAGTACGATCCTTTGTCATCTAGGCGAGCGGATGACGGCTGCGGAGAACCACATAAGGATAAGAAGGGGTATCTTCCAGGGCGATTGTCTGAGTCCAATCTGGTTCTGCCTCTCTCTGAACCCTCTCAGTACCTTACTGGAGGGCTCCGGGTAGGGGATTTCAGCTTCGGAGGGGAGGTACAAAAGTGACCCACCTTTTCTATATGGATGATCTCAAGTTATTCGCCTCCAGTCGCTCTCATCTTGTGGAATTGCTAAACATCACTTGTGATTTTAGCAATTCTATTGGAATGGGGCTGGGGACGGATAAGTGTGCGGTCTTCCATGTTGAAAGGGGAAGGGTTGCTAACTCTGAGGGCATAGATTTATCTATGCCCATCAACATAAGGACCCTTTCCGAGGCTGAAACATACCGATACCTGGGTATGTCACAACAGAACATCGGTGTTGATGAGGCGGGTATGAAACAGTCAGTTTGCGATGTGTTTTATGCACGCTTGACCAAAGTGCTTAACAGCCTTTTGTCCGGTGTGAATAAGACGCACGCATATAACGGTTGGGTCATGCCTGTTCTCATGTATACCTTTGGCATACTTAGGTGGACTCAGACCGAACTAAACGCTCTGGCTCTTTTGAACGGTGGTAGAGCCACGCAGCAGTTTTTGCTGTTGCATGTATGGGCCGGCTCGAGCCGGGTTGGTACCACGACCTCACAGAATACCGGCGTGAAGTAGAAGCTCTGCTTCTGCGTTTAGTCTGGTGAGTGCAGGAGGCCGGAGGCCCAATCCCCCCCCCCCCCCCCCCCGCCCCCCCGCCCCCCCATCAACATGGTAGCGGAATTACACGATGAAATACCCCAGGAGGGTACCAGTACCCCTGGAGAATCCCTCGCTGAGCATCCACGACCATGTTATTCCGATCCTGAGCGTGGGTGCTCAGGCTGCCCCGCGTATTCTGGGGGGGGGGGGGGGGGCAAAATTCCGCTCAAAAGCATAACTGCTAGGGGCAAACTGAGCAAGAACACCAAGGCGACCCCTGCCACGCTATCCGTGAATTTCTGCAACATCAGGGGACTTCACTCTAACCTAAACTCCGTCCACTACCATCTCGAGACGGCGAAGCCGGCCTTGCTCTTTCTGACCGAGACGCAGGTTTCCTCTCCGGCTGATATTTCGTATCTCTCCTACCCGGGGTACAAATTGGAGCATTCCTTTGTGCCTCGGGCTGGAGTTTGCGTGTATGTCAGAGAGGACATCTGTTCTCGACGCCTCGGCAGTCTTGAAGATTCGGACCTGTCCATCCTTTGGTTACGCGTAGACAGCGACGACCATCCGCGCGTCTACGGGTGCCTCTATAGGTCCCATAGCGGTAATGCCGAAACAGACCGACTCATCGACCACTACAGATTCCTTGCTACAACAGGTCCCATCCGCAGAGATCTTGATCCTTGGCGATTTTAACGCCCACCATGCCGAATGGCTCGGTTCACGTCTAACCGATCATGCGGGGAGATCTGTTTATGACTTTGCCTTGGCATATGGTCTGACACAACTGGTTACTTCGCCTACGCGGATTCCAGATGTGGAGGATCATACACCTTCTCTGTTGGACCTTCTGCTGACCTCTCATCCGGACGGATATCAGGTTTCCGTCGATGCCCCTCTCGGCTCTTCGGACCATTGTCTGATCCGGAGTGTGGTGCCACTCACGCTCCCTTCGCGGTTGCGTTCTGCAGGTTGCCGCCGTGTTTGGCATTACAGATCGGCGGATTGGGACGGAATGCGGTCTTTCTTTGCATCCTACCCATGGGGGCGGGTTTGCTTCTCGCCGGACGATCCCAGCGCTGTTGCTGACTCTCACTGATGTGGTGCTACAGGGAATGGAACTATTTATTCCATCATCTGTGGTACCCATCGGAGGCAGATCTCAGCCTTGGTTTGGTCGCTCCTGTAAGACTGCTTTACGCAGTAAGCAGGAGTGTTATCAAGCCTGGGCTGCGGCTTCGGCGACTCGGGATGTAAACACCAGCATACTTAAAAAGAAGTATAACTTCGCCTCCAGGTCCTTCAAAAGAGTTATTGCCAGGGCAAAGTCAGAGCACATAGGCAGAATTGGCGAGAAACTAGTTCGCCTTCCTTCGGGAACCCGTGCATTCTGGTCTCTCGCCAAGGCTGTCCAAGGGAATTTCTGTAAGCCATCACTACCATCTCTGCACAGGGAGGATGACTCACTGGCCCATGACGCAAAAGACAAAGCCGACCTTTTAGGCTCCCTTTTTGCGTCCAACTCGACTCTTGATGACGGGGGGAAAACACCGCCGACCGCGGTGTGAGTGCTCCATGCCGGATGTGCTGTTCTTACAGCGCTCGGTTCGCAAAGCACTGCTCTCCTTGGACATCCCGAAGTCGAGTGGGCCTGACGGAATCCCCCCAATTGTGCTGAGGACGTGTGCTCCGGAGTTGGCACCGGTCCTAACGCGTCTTTTCCGGTACTCCTACTCTCAAGGCGTAGTCCCGAATTCATGGAAGACAGCTTTTGTCCACCCGATCCCTAAAAAAGGCGACCGCTTAGACCCATCCAACTATAGGCCTATCGCGATCACCTCCTTGTTCTCAAAAATAATGGAATCCATTATTAACTGCCAGCTCATCCGGTACCTTGAGGATCACCAGCTGATTAGTGACCGCCAATACGGTTTTCGTCGGGGTCGATCAGCGTGTGATCTTCTGGTCTACCTGACCCATAGATGGGCGAAGGCAGTAGAGTCCAAGGGGGAGGCGTTGGCCGTTAGTCTGGACATTGCGAAGGCCTTCGATCTGGTTTGGCACAAAGCGCTTCTTTCGAAGCTCCCTTCCTATGGGCTTCCCGAGAAATTGTGCAATTGGATCACCAGCTTCCTTGCAGATCGGAGCATCAAGGTCGTTGTAGACGGTGCATGCTCTGACCACAAGCCTATTAACGCTGGTGTTCCACAAGGCTGTGTGCTATCACCAACGCTGTTTCTTCTGCATATCAATGATATATTGCTAACTGGTAACATTCATTGCTATGCGGATGACAGCACTGGTGATGCTCTATACACCGGCCGTGCCAATATTTCTCGGGAAAACGTCGCTGAGTACCGGAACTAACTTGTGTCTGAAGTCGAGTCTTTGCTGAGCAAAGTCTCGGATTGGGGGCGACTAAATCTAGTCCAGTTTAATCCTCAGAAGATACAAGTTTGCGCGTTTACCGCTAAAAAGAACCCCTTTGTCGTATCTCCTCAGTTTCAAGGCACTCCCCTTCTTGCCTCAGCCAGTATCGGTATCCTCGGAGTCGACATATCGAGTGACGTGCAGTTTCATGGTCACTTGGAGGGAAAAGGGAAGGCCAAATTGGCCTCTAAAAAGCTTGGCGTGCTCAGCAGGGCGGGACAGTATTTCATGCCGGCACACCGCCTGCACCTTTACAAGGCGCAAGTTCGGCCTCACATGGAATACTGTTCCCATCTCTGGGCAGGGGCCCCCCAGTGCCAGCTCCTTCCACTTGACCGCATCCAACGCAGAGCTGCTCGAATCGTCGACGACCGAGCCCTTTCCGATCGGCTCGATTCATTGGCACTGCGAAGAGATGTTGCATCCCTTTGCGTATTCTTTCGCATCTACCATGGGGAGTGCTCTGAGGAATTGTTCGGATTAATCCCAGCCGCCAAATTTCACGAACGCACATCGCGGCAGAACTCCCGATACCATCCACACCATCTGGATAATTGGCGGTCCACCACTGTGCGATTTAGAAGATGTTTTCTTCCTCGCACGACCTCCTTGTGGAATCGATTACCATCAGCGATTTTTCCGGACCGATTCGACTTAGGGACCTTCAAGAAAAGAGCGTACTCCTTTTTAAAAGGCCGGCAACGCATCTGCAATTCCCCTGGTGTTGCAGTTGTTCATGGGCGGCGGTAGTCACTTACCATCAGGTGAGCCGCATGCTCGTTTGCCCCCTCTCCTATAAAAAAAAAAGACGTCCCACAGGATGCATCATCCGAGATCGTCAGTAATGAGGCTGTACTTGCCGCGGAAGCATGGTGGGCGCGGCTTTTTAAGCGCGCTTACCATGCATAATCGCGAAGTGTGCAGCCTCCGTAATTACTTTCTGACGAGAGCGGACGATCCATACTATAGGGACGTTATTTCTTGTGATAAAGGACTGACCCCTCTATCCTTAGCCAACGAGCAATGGCAAGACCCAGCAGTACAGTGCATTTCCGACCGGGAGGCCGTATGGAAGGAGAAGGAGCTCCACGGGAGGTTCTACAAGGCTCTACATGAGCCTTTCGTAGACACAGTCGCCTCCCTTCACTGGCTACGTTTCGGTGACCTCTTTGGGGAAACCGAGGGTTTTGTCTGTGCGATACAGGATCAGGTTATTAAGACCAACAATTATCGGAGATACATCCTAAAGGATGGCGCCGTCGACATCTGTCGAGCTTGTCGCCATCCCGGTGAGTCACTTAGGCATGTTATCTCCGGTTGTTCGGCGCTTTCTAACTCTGAGTATTTGCACAGACACAATCTAGTAGCCAGGATTCTACACCAGGAGCTCGCTCTGAGATACGGCCTCGTGGATCGGAAACTGCCGTATTATAAGTACTTGCCGGAAGCCGTGCTCGAAAATGACCGCGCCAGGCTCTACTGGGACCGGGCCATCATCACAGACAGGACTATTCTTGCGAATAAGCCTGATATTGTGCTGATGGACCGGGCACAGTCAAGGATCTTTTTGGTCGACATTACCATTCCTTATGACGAGAACCTCGTGAAAGCCGAAACAGATAAGGTGACAAAATATCTGGACCTGGCTCACGAGGTTACCGGCATGTGGGGTGGTCTGCCGACCGAAATTATTCCTGTGGTTGTTTCTGCGAACGGGTTAATCCCAGTCAGCCTACCGGGTCATCTGAGGCGACTGGGACTCCGTGACGGACCGCTCCAGGCTCAAATGCAGAAGGCGGTGCTCCACGATACCGCCCGCATCGTCCGCCGGTTTCTTTCCCTTTCCCCCTAACCCTCGGCCGTTTGGTCTCCCCTGCCGAGGGCTTCCATCTGCTTGGGTTTTTATATATTTATGTAATTTTTATGTATTTATTTTATTTTATTGATATTTATGTAAGTTTATCATTTTCATTTACAATTATATATTTATACAGCCCAACCAGATGAGAAAACTATACAAATACCCCATAATAATAATAATAAAATATTTATTCATTGACCAAAAGTAATAAAATATTTAAAAGTTAAACTAATACAAAAATTATATTTTTAGAAGGACAATGAAAGGGTACTGACTCAGCATGTGTTGCAGAGAATCTACAACGCTGTTATTCTCAGGGCTCGGAACCGGTTTAAAAAGAGCGGTTAATTTCGATTAATTACCGGTAAATTTATCGCTCCTTCAAGTACCGGTTAAAAAATTAACCGGTTTTTATTAAACCTAAACGATAAAGGTTACCGGTTACGTAATGGTTTTGACACCCAAATTAACCGGTTAATTCCGTAAAACGTAAAGGCAGTTATGAATAGGACAGGTAGATTCACGTTGTGAGGTGCTTATGCGGCATCGCCGCATGCGGGCATACATCAACAAAGCCTTTAAGCGATTCGTTTTCTGCCGATTTCCAGAAAGGAGACGGTACTCAATTCGACTGTATTTTTTTTGTATTTTTTTATGTGTATTACCTCATAACTTTTTACTGGGTGAACCGATTTCGATGATTCTTTTTTATATGAAAGCTGATACTTCTCGTGTGGTCCCATGTAAATTTAATCAAGGTCAGACCAAAAGTTATTGAGTTATTCTTAATAACTTATATTGAAGTCGGCTGTACAAAATTTTTAATTTTAAATTATTTAAGTCGCGATCAGGGTGTCTAGGCGTTTACGAAAAACGTGAAAGTATTAGAGAAGTTTATGAAGAAAAAAGGCAGTTATTGTGTTTGATTTATTCGTTAAGACTGAACTTGTCTAATAACGAAGAAAATAATTTATTCTTGTGTATCGGTTGTTTATTTATGATGAGCAGAAAAAAGTAAATAGAATTTATTCCCTGTTTACGTTTTAACAGTGGTAGAGCCTCGCGGCAGCTTTTGCTAACGCATGGATGGGCCAGCTCGAACCAGGTTAGCACCACGACCTCCTTTCACTTGGTAAGTGTAGGTGGTCGGACACCCAATTCCCCCTCCCCCTTTAAAGTATGGTAGCGAAATCAAATAAAAAACTACCCCAGGAGGGTATCAGCATCCTGGTGACGGAGAATCCTCCACTGAGCACCCACACCCAAGCTACCCTACTGTTCCTGAGCGTGTGTGCTTAAGCTGCCCCGCGTATTCTGGGGGGGGGGGGGGTGTATTCGCAGAGATCGTGATCCTTGGCTCGGTTCACATTTAACTGATCATTGATCACTTTTCCTTGGCATATGGTCTTACACAACTGCTTACTTTGCCTACGCGGATTCCCGATGTGGAGGATCATGCACGTTCCCTGTTGGAACTTCTGCTGACCTCTCATCCGGACGGATATCAGGTTTCCGTCGACACCCCTCATGGCTCCTAGGGCCATTGTTTTGTCTGGAGGGTGGTGTCACTCACACTATCGTTGCGGTTGCATTCTGCAGGCTGCCGCCGTGTTTGGCACTATAGGTCGGCCGATTGGGAAAGGATGCGGTTTTTTTGCATTCTACCCTTGATTTGCTTCTCGCTGGACAGTCCTAGCAATGTTGCTGATTCTGTCGCTGATGTGGTACTTCAGTCAATCTTGGAATAAAAAGGATATGGAACTTTTTATTCGATCTTCTGTGGTGCCCATCGGAGGCAGATTCCAGCCATGGTTTGGTCGCTCATGTATAATAGCATCACACTATAAGCAGGAGTGCCACCAAGCCTGGGCAGACAACATCTTTACATCCCGAGACGTTGATGTCTCGGGATGTACACACCAGCGCTCTTCAAAAGAAGTATAATTCCGCCTCCTGGTTCTTCAAAATTCATTGACAGATCAGAGCACATCTGAGGAGTTCGTGAGAGGCTAGTTCGCCTTCCTTCGGTAACCTGTGCATGTTAGTCTCTTGGCAAGGCTGTCCAAGGGAACTTCTGTCAGCCATCTTTGCAAAGAGACTCACTGACTCCATGCCGAAAAGGAGAAAGCCGATCTGTTAATCTCTCTTTTTGCGTCCAACTCGACTCTCGATAACGGGGGAACACACCACCGAACATCCCGCGGGTTGAGTGCTCCATGCCAGATGTACGGTTTACACAGCGCTCGGTTCGTAAAGCCTGGTCTTTCTGTCCCTGGTCGTCAATAAGTCGAGTGAGCTTGATGGAGTCCCTCCCATTGTGCTGAAGACGTGGGCTCCGAAGTTGGCACTGGTTTTAACGCGTCTTTTCCGGTACTTCTACTACTAAGGCGTTATCCCAAAATTCATGAAAGACAGCTTTGGTTCATCCGATTCCTAAAAAAGGCGACCGCACAGACCCGTCAAACTATAGGCCTATCGCTATCACCTCCTTGTTCTCCAAAATAATGGAATTCATTATAAACAATTTTTGTCTGGGTTGATCAGCTGGTGATCTTCTGGTCTATCTAACTCATAGATGGGCGAGGCAGTAGAGTCCAAAGGGTAGGCATTGGCCGTTAGTTTGGTCATAGCGAAGGCCTTCGATTGGGTCTGGCACAAAGCGCTTCTTTCGAAGCTTCCTTCCTATAGGTTTCCGACAAATTGTGCAATTGGATCAACAGTTTCCTTGCTGATCGGAGCATCAAGGTCGTAATAGACTGTGCATCCTCCGATTACAAGCGTATTAACGCTGGTGTTCCACAAGGCTGCGTGCTATCACCAACGCTGTTTTACTGCATATCAATGATATGTTGCAAACTGGTAACAATGACAGCACTGGACAGCCAATATTTCTCGGGAAAACGTCTCCGAGTACCGGAACAAACTTGTGTCTGAAGTCGATCAACGAGTCTCGGATTGAGGGCGACTAAATCTCGTCCAATTCCATCCCCAGAAGACACAAGTTTGCACGTATACTGCTAAAAAGAATCCCTATGTCGTATCTCCTCAGTTTCAAGGCACTCCCCTTGCTGCCTCAGCTAGCATCGGAATCCTCGGCGTCGACATATCGAATAGTGTGCAATTTTGTGGTCACTTGGAAGGGAAGGCCAAATTGGCCTCTAAAAAGCTTGGCGTGCTCAGCAGAGCGGGGCTGTATTTCATGTCGGCACATCGCTTGCAACTTTACAAAGCGCAAATTCGGCCCCCATCTCTGGGCTGGGGCACACCGGTGTCAGCTCCTTCCACTTGACCGCAACCAGCACAGAGCGGTTTGAGTCGTCGACGTCCGAATTCTTTCTGATCGGCTTGATTGACTGGCACTGCGTAGGGATGTTGCATCCCTTTGCATTTTCTATCGCATCTACCTCGGGGAGTGCTCTGAGATTCGGTTTAATCTTAGCCGCCATATTTCATGAACCCACATCGCGTCAAAATTCACGATATCATCCTCACCATCTGGATGCTTGACGGGCTACCACTGTGTGTTTTACTAGGAGTTTTCTTCCTCGTACAACTTCACTGTGGAATTGTTTACCATCGGCGATTTTTTTGGACCGATACGACTTAGGAACCTTCAAGAAAAGAGCTTACTCCTTTCTTAAAGGCCCGCAACGCACCTGCAATTCCCCTGATGTTGCGGTTGTTCATGGGCGGCAGTAGTCACTTACCATCAGGTGACCCGCATGCTCGTTTGCCCCCTTTTCTATAAGAAAACGTACGACGAGGAAACCCAAAAATCTTAAGTGCTTGATTGAGGGCTGTAATACGACTATCAAGGGGTTTCTAGAACATTCATTATATCCGGGACCCGGGATTCAAACCCAGGACCAAATCATGATCCACAGTCGCGCTAGTAACAACTAGACCAACGAGGCAGTCGGCAATTGGACCAGTGAAAGGCCCGTCAAAATCGGTGCAGCCATTTCGGAGATTTGCGGGAACAAAAAGACATAATTTTTTTTTAAATATTAAATGACTCATAATATGTATTTAGTAAAAACCTGTTATGTTGACGTTACGAACAGACACTTAATTTTTATTTATTTGAATAGTTTCATATTCGTCAAGTATGAAAGTTTGTATTTTGATCTTGATGCGTCAAAAAACTTGGCTGCACTTTTAATAATTCTCTTTTATAATTCAATACAAGATCGCAGATATCAGTGTGATTTGTACTGATGATCTAGTTAATTGGGAATTATTAATAACTACTTCAAATAAAACACAGGATTTTTAGTGTATGTATTTGGTTACAGTCGACAGCAAAGTGTGGCCGAATTTAATCATAATGATTTGTTAGATTCAAATTATTTTTCTTTATTTATTTCAGTATCAGTAAATTTAATTTTATCTATGTGGTTACTTTGCGCTCTATTTAGGAAAACTAATATTTTTAGTAGCATTTTGTACGTATCCAACATGATAAGATTTGCTCCCATTTCTCATTAATGAGATGTGAAAAATGGTAATTTCTTTTGTTAGAATTCACTAAACATAACAAACAATTTTTTATCATGTTTAGACATGACTTCTAGTTAAACTGTACACCTAAGAAGTGGTCATTATTGATTTTTGCAAAGACGGAAATAGAGGTTTGTCCTAATCACGAGCTTCTGAATTTAAAAAATTCTGGTAATCTGCCTCACTTTAGTCTTAAAAAGAACAAATACTATAACATATCATTTCATAAACTTTTAAAAATATCGTGTTCTGTTAAGAAAATTCATCATTTATTGCGATATATTACTAAAACTTTACCGTGCCTAACTTATGCTTGTCGGCCTTGGAAATACACAGAAAAAATAAAGAAAAAAATTACCACGTGTCAACGAAGCCTAGAACGAAGCATGCTAAAATTAGGAGAATTCCAAAAAATAACTCTTGGAAGAGTCCTTCACCTGCGGAAGGGTTCTTGCAGATTAAATATTTATCTTAATCCTAAGCTTAGTTTATTTAGTTTGTTACTTTTGCAAGAAATAAAAGGCTTTTTATTTTATTTTATTTATTACTAAAACTAATGACATTGAATTAAAGATGAAAAGCGTAATTTTAATAGAAAACGTTAAATATAATTAAAGTCAATTTAAGTAAATATATAAGGTTAAATTAAACTTGATATCGAAACTTAATTTTAAAGTGAAGATAACGCATAATTAATTGAAACAGAACTTACATCTGTTATTTATAATACGAACGTTGCTGAAAGATGAAAAAAATATGAGGGAGTACGTTACAAGGCAGTCGCGTTGATGCAATGAATATATTGTACCTGTGTCTAAAAACCTCGTGAATTAAACACAGGGCAGCCGTACAAAGTTGGGTACAAGTGGGGCAAGGGAGAGGGGGGAGCGGGGGGACATTACAAAACTTGGTTTTAACCGGTTAATTCTTACTACCTTAACCTAAATTTGTGAAAAACCGGTATTCCGCAAAAACCGGTTTTGGGGTCAATGACCGAAACCGGTTTGGAATTTGAACCGGTTTCCGAGCCCTGGTTATTCTGTCAGCACCCATATACCTACTTAGTGAGCTAAAGTATAACAGTACGCGTACATCACTGATTATATTACAAATAGCTTTTAGTGTTAAATTATTTATTTATTCATTCAGCCAGTACAAGAACTATTTAATTAACCAGTACAAGTTTTCATATTATTTCTATTAATAAATTGATAATTAATATTCATGTACAAAAGATAAACATAATATAAACAAAATATAAACGAAATATAAACAAAAACATATGAAAAAAAATAATAATATTAAAAGTAAGAGCTACAGTAGTGTTTTGATTTTTTAAATAGACAAGGTCCATACGAAGTTATACAATTATTTAGTTTAGACAGAACTAAGGTTTCACATAGTTTAACACGAAGTCTACAGTGATAAACTGCCTAGTTGAATATAAAACTTTTAATTGGAATAAACAACTTTTTACGACATTAATTACATGATTTTCAAACTTTTTTTTTTATAGAAGAGGGGGCAAACGAGCATGCGGCTCACCTGATGGTAAGTGACTACCGCCGCCCATGAACAACTGCAACACCAGGGGAATCGCAGATGCGTTGCCGGCCTTTTAAAAAGGAGTACGCTCTTTTCTTGAAGGTCCCTAAGTCGTATCGGTCCGGAAAAATCGCTGATGGTAATCGATTCCACAAGGAGGTCGTGCGAGGAAGAAAACATCTTCTAAATCGCACAGTGGTGGACCGCCAATCATCCAGATGGTGTGGATGGTATCGGGAGTTCTGCCGCGATGTGCGTTCGTGAAATTTGGCGGCTGGGATTAATCCGAACAATTCCTCAGAGCACTCCCCATGGTAGATGCGAAAGAAAATGCAAAGGGATGCAACATCTCTTCGCAGTGCCAATGAATCGAGCCGATCGGAAAGGGCTCGGTCGTCGACAATTCGAGTCAATATTTAAATTTAACAATATTTAAAGTCGACAAACTTTAAATAACTGTCCATAAGAACCCCAAGATTTCATGCTTCAAAAACTCGTTCAATGTTTTCCCCATCAATACGTATGTTACGATCAGTAGAAGTTATGACCTGTACCTGCTTTTTAGTACCTATAATAATAAACTTAGATTTTGTAGGATTAAGGAGCATGGAGTTATTTTGTGACCAAGAACTAATGCATTGAAGATCCTCATTTAACTTATCTACCGATGTATTTACATTTTTACTATCTACACTAATATACACCTGTAGGTCATCAGCATAAATATGGTATTTGCAATTTTCAAGACATGCTGTTATATCGGAACTATAAATGATAAAAAGCAAAGGGCCTAAAATAGATCCTTGAGGGACACCTTTATTGACAGGAAGAAGTTGACTATGTCCGGAATATTAAGTATTGCTTATGTCCGGAATATTAAGAAAGTGGTAGTTAATATTATCAGGATCATTAAAATGGTCTGGTAAATCGTTAGAATTTTTAAATGAAGGTAATGCAACCGATTTCTAGTTTTTCCACAAAATGTTTGCTTTATGTAGGTTCTGATTAATATGATAGTCAAAATATGCTTTCTTCTCAGTATTAAGACAACTATTAACTAGTCTTTTAAGAGATTTGTAATGAGTTTTATCACTTTCAGCTTTTGTTTGTCGATACTTATTATGAGCGCTGTCACGCAGTTGCATCATGTACCGAACATTACCAGTGAACTATGGCAGTTGTCTTTTTTAAACGTTACTAATTTCTCAGGAGCATACTTATCAAATAATTCTAAAATTTTTTGGAAACTCAGATACCATTTGATCGACACAGCTAAACCCTATGATAGTATCCCAATTTATAGCTTCGAGATCTGATAGAAAAGCAAGCATATTGATACTTTTAATAGGTCTTATAATTTGTTGTATTGGTGCTATCTTAGGTTTTTAAAAATGGAAGTCAACCAAAACAAAAGCGTGCCCTCCTAATTCTGGTGTATGTTAAACAAATGTATTTGTAACACATGCATCCGTGATAACTAAATCAATTAACTTTGCACTGTCTCGTGTGAAATGTGTAGGTTCTGAAATACAGTTATTTGAATTAGTATAGGTCAAAAAATGCTTAAGATGAATAGTTTTACTACCATTAGTATCCAAAATGTTAATGTTAAAATCGCCTAATAATATAAAATAATCAAAGTTGAATTGTGAAGTTAAAGTGTCGGTGAGAGAATCAAGAAAATTGTCCACATTGACCCATTGTGGTCGATATGCTGTACCAATTAATATTCTAGTCCTATTTATGGTTACCGATATCCATTGTTGCTCCACTTCAGTAAATGTGTTAATATGTGGACAGCAACGAGCACTTACCCCTCGTCTACAGGAACGAGCACTTACCCCTCGAATGATACTTTTCAATCAACAAGTCAATCTTACAACTATCCTGTATAATGCTTGTTTCGTGTGTGATTCGAAGCAGCGATTATTAGATAAATGTAATTGTAACATGGTCAGAAGAACGTCATCATTATCATTCGAAAATAATTTCTCTACCTTTCATTCCCTCCAAAAATGCATATGAGATACATTACTCAATGTAATTGGCTAAAATACTTTATATGTATATAGAAACATTACAAGAGTATAATCAGGTAAAATATTGTAATTTCTCTATTTCTCCCTGGGTTAACCAATAGAGAATACCATAAGGCATAAACTCCGCCTAGTGTTCACAGTTTGTGGTGTCTTACAATAAATAAAATGTTTAATTCGTATGTATTTCAGAACCATACATCACACCGACAAATAATTTTTCAAAACCGTCTGAGAGGAAGATTAAATCAAATTCTATTGATTGTAACATAAACGATGTTCGTAAAGGAAACCTCGATTTAGAAAGCCCTACTATTAAATCAAAGTCTAAAGTCAAAAAAGATAATCAACCAATTAATAATAAAGGAAACCATTCTGCAAAAATTATGAATAAGAAAATTTTGAAACGAAAGAGTGTAAATATGCTTACGAAAAACACGTCAGGGGCATCAACAAAATACATTTTGGAATGTGATGGTTGTAGCAAAAAATTTTCTACAAAAGACATTCTCGCCAAACACATTTCATACAGTCATAAGACGCAAAATAACTCAGTCACCACTGCAGTTCGGACACAAGTTGAACAAACTCCAGTACCACAACTAACTGAAATATTTAATTGTGATATTTGCGAATTTAAAACATCTTATAAACATTGCATTTTGGCACATCTTAAAGTGCACGTCACTGAACAAGTGTACTGTTGTAATAGCTGTGGTTATAAAAGTATTAAAAAAGATCATTTGCAGAGACATATGAAAAAACATACTGGAGAAAAACCTTTTTCATGTAATATCTGTGAATTTAAAAGTATTACAAAAAGAAATTTGCAAAGGCATATGAAAATACATACTGAAGAAAAATCTTTTTCATGTAATATCTGTGAATATAAATGTATTAGAAAAGATATGTTGCAAACACATATGAAAATACATACTGGAGAAAAACCTTTTTCATGTAATATCTGTGAATATAAATGTATAGAAAAAAGTAATTTGCAAAGGCATATGAAAATACATACTGGAGAAAAACCTTTTTCATGTAATATCTGTAAATATCAATGTATTCAAAAATGTGATTTGCAATCACATATGAAAATACATACTGGAGAAAAACCTTTTTCGTGTAATATCTGTGAATATAAATGTATTACAAAAAGATATTTGCAAAGGCATATGAAAATACATACTGGAGAAAAACCTTTTTTATGTAATATCTGTGAATATAAATGTATTCAAAAAAGTAGTTTGCAAACACATATGAAAATTCATACTGGAGAAAAACCTTTTTCATGTCACATCTGTAAATATCAATGTATTCGAAAAAGTAATTTGTGGTATCATATGAAAATACATACTGGAGAAAAGCCTTTTTCATGTAATATCTGCGAGTGTAAATGTATTACAAAAAGTAATTTGCAAAGGCATATGAAAATACATACTGGAGAAAAACCTTTTTCGTGTAATATCTGTAAATATCAAAGTATTCGAAAAAGTAGTTTGCAATCACATATGAAAATACATACTGGAGAAAAACCTTTTTCGTGTAATATCTGTGAATATCAATGTATTCGAAAAAGTAATTTGCAAACACATATGAAAATACATACTGGAGAAAAACCTTTTTCGTGTCATATCTGTAAATATAAATGTATTCGAAAAAGTCATTTGCAAAGGCATATGAAAACACACACTTGAACAGAACCTTCTTTGTGAGAGATCTGGTAAAATATGTGCAATATTATGTAAACGTGTTTTATATAAATATAAAAGTATACTAGATAAAAATCCATTTGTCATGAGTTCGTTATGTAACTGTAGAACGAGTAGAAAAACCTTTCCGTGCCATATGTGCTAATTGAAACTGCATTTATTCTGAAAAAGCTAATTCAAAAACCAAAGAAACAACCAAGTGAAATCGAACCTTGAAATATGTACCGAGTGGTTAGTGGAAAGAGACCAGACCTTCATGTTTTTTTTTTATTTTATTTAAATCATACTAGTTTGTTTTTATTTATTTGTTTCGACATTTATCGTTACCGTTACAGCCTATAAAAGTCCGCTGCTGAACATAGGCCTCCCCCACGGATTGACTCATAGGGGGGATATTTGCCATAGCTGCCATGCAGGTTTACTGGAAATGAGGCATTCCATCTTAGTCCTCACGGGTGACAACGCATCTGCATTTTGATTCGCAAATGAGGATAGATGTAGATGTCTATGGGCCGCAGAAACCACTTACCATCAGGTGGACTGTGTGCTCGTTTGTCACCTTTATCCTATAAAAAAAAAAAAAAAAAAAAAAAGGTGGGTAGGCAACCGCGGTTTTTTATTTTTATTTGTTATTAGGAAGACGCTGCTGCCCAACTCCTCGTTTATTTCCTCCGTCGCCTAGATATAATATATAGATATAAGAATATCCACTAGCCCTTTTCATCCCGTGTGTGTCTTAGAGGCGACAGAAAGACACAAATCAGAAGACGTGCAGCACCGTATTCCTATGAAAATAAAAAAAAAAACTGTGTTGCCAACCCGCTTGCCAAGCGTGGCAACTATGGCAAATATCCCTCCCCCCCTATGAGGCAATTTATGGGGGAGGCCTATGTTCAGCATCAGCAGTTGACTTTAATAGGCTCTCTAACAAGAATACAATAAATGTCGAAACGAAAAAAGGAAAAACATTAGCAATCAATTAAATAAAAAAAACATGGTCTGGTCTGTTTCCACTAACCTCCCATTTGTTTCATATTTGAAAGTTTATTTTTTTTTTTGGTTTTTGAATCAGCTTCTTCAGAATAAATGCAGTTTCAGTTAGCAGCTGCATTTATTCTGAAGAAGCTGATTCAAAAACCAAAAAAAAAAATAAACTTTCAAATATGAAACAAATGGGAGGTTAGTGGAAACAGACCAGACCATGTTTTCAAAAAAGAAAACATTAGCAATCATTTAAATAAAAAAAAACATGGTCTGGTGTGTTTCCACTAACCTCCCATTTGTTTCATATTTGAAGGTTCAATTTTTTTTTTTGGTTTTTGAATTAGCTTCAGAATAAATGCAGTTTCAATTAGCACATAAGGCACGTAAAGGTCTTTTTTACTCGGTCTATTATTCCGTACAAGATGGCTTTTGTAGTCGAGTTATTAATTCATTTCATATTTACACTGTAAAATGTCCAGACTGAATTCGGAGTGAAACTGAAACATTAAACTCCTGCCGTGGCAGCTAACTATGAATTAAAGTGTAAGACATTTACATCACTACTTTTGGTTTTTTTAATCTTAGGTTTCTTTGATCTTATAGATTACCCTATGTACACTAATGAAGGAAATGATTTTGTTATTTATTTTAACGTGTGGACATTGCTTTTATTAGTTGTACCTTGACTTGTACTAAAAAACTTTGCAGTTTAAGTTGTACACGCCCCTAGCTGCCCCAACAAAGGTTGACGGGACTAGGGCCCATGAGTAATCCCATCGACGGGCAGCAAAGGGACGGGGCCACGTGGCCACATGGAATTTCCTATCACAATAAACTATATGGGAGAAAGCTAGAAACACAGTACTTACCATTATCCGAAGCTAACTTCGCACCAAGGCGTGGGCAGGCCGTGAGTGTGTGTAATAGTGGATGGCGAGTAGTGTACAGTGAGGTGTGAATGTGTGGGGCCTTGGCAAGCATAGGCGACCAGCAGCGGCCGAGTTCCAGGCTGCTCCAAAATGAGGTAATCTTCCGCGGCGCCGTCCACAGTCACTTTCTTCGTTCGTCACGATGACAGTCCATTAACTCTATCGTGCGATTAACTAACTTACAGAAGCCAATAACTCTAATTTGTTATAAAGCGTAACACCCAAAACAAATACAGAATGTCGGTCTATACGAAATCCCGTTACTATAAGCAAAAACGTAACACACCGCACGAGCAATTAATATTGTCAAATCACTTATATACGCTATCAAATTAGAATAACCAAATTCGCGGTAAATTAGGCGCGCCTAACACGCAATTCAGACTTTGATCGTAGTCAATGTTAACTTCCTAACAATTTGTCAGCCCGGCGTCGAATTCTAGACTTAACAAAGAAACCTTCGTCGTGGCAATGTCTGCTAACAAAACCGACTCCAAAATGGAGGTTTCCCGGGCGGCCTTAAACGTGCTCTCGATCGCACAGTATTATAGCAACTGTTCGACTCGACCCCGCCGCCGGTTGGAAAAAGCTCTCTCGCGCGAACGTCAAACCGGTACGAATACACCGCGCCGAGCGCCCACTCGCGTTAATTTTTGAAATTAGCGTTTGGTGCGAACAAACCCCCGTCCCGGACATAAGGACTTATGTCCGCGAGCAAACCGGCAAGCGGGACAGGGTCGCGACGGCACGTTGCAAGACCGAATCTACACCAAAACTAGGCCACCTTAGGCACCCCATCAGATCTTGCAACCCTAGCCACTGCCTCAAAAAATAGCCCCAATGGGGCAAGCCGGAGGGTCAACCTCCACTGGATGCCCCTGGTGAGCATCGCAGCACCTTAATAAGTCATGTACTGGACCGAAGTCCTACGACCTCTTTCAACACCTATCTGTGCCTCTATGATTCGTTCCGCAATCCGACCGGATCAGGTCTGCAAACAGCGACGCGACACGTAGCGGCCCAGCGTGGCCTCCTAAGCTTCAGTGCAGAGCGCACCCCCAAATTCCCCATGAACGTCTGTGAAGAGCCGAACGAAACGCACAGATAGTCCCTAGTATGAATTTTCAACAAGTAGGCATAACCAAGCCATCCACCATATAATCGTTTACCAAATGGTGCGACAGCTGATTTCCATCTGATAATCTACAAACTGGCCAGCCTGTTAGACAAGTAGTCCTATGCTCATATTTCAACTAATTTTTCAAAGCATCAATGTCCAACTATAGAATTAATTCAAACAATCACCGATGCACATAGGTCAACTTGCAAATTAAACAAAACAATAAACGTAAGGGACAGCCCTACTTCTCATTTAAATATCTTAGACAGTGCCAACAAAATGTAAACCAAAGGAGAATCGACTCCCACTCCCTTCGGCACAAATAGGGTTATCTAATTTCAGCCTTCCTTTTCACAAAGCAAAATGATTAAACACTATCACAAAACATATACACAATTTTCCAAATAGCGCGACATTCAATTTCAAATGAATTCAAACTTTACTTTCAGCAAACAGACGCAACAATCAAATACAGTGATTAAATATATTTACAAAACATATGCAGCAGCATTTAAAGGAGTAGATTAAATTCAATTCTTTTAATCACAACCGCTACAAATATGAAAATTTCGCGGAAAACCCTAAAATAAACCCTAAAATAAAAGTAGCCTAATTTACTACTTATAACATCAGCTATCTGCCAATGAAAGTTCCAACCAAATCGGATCACAGGTTTTTGCGTGATGCGTGTTCATGCCAAAATAGCTCGCAGACGACAGATTTTCTTCAGACTTACACATTTATTATTATATTTTAGTCAATTTACACAATATTTTTATGAATCATAGCTTATGTGTTATTCTAATGTATGAGCTATATTACTGTAGTGTTTCGTTAAAATGCATTCAGTAGTTTTTGCGTGAAAGAGTAACAAACATCCATACATCCTCACAAACTTTCACTTTCATTTATAATATTAATAGGATTCATTGCAAAAATTTGGCCATGTCTTCAACCTTATAGGAACCTCTGGTATTTATATAAACAGATGCTCTTATAACTCCAATGATGCTGTCACGGTCACGGTCATACAATATAATCTTCTTTTTCAAGCCATTTGAAAATGGTCGCAGATGTAACATCATGGTACTGACTTCAGCGTTACATTCATCAATGTTTTTGATTTTCCCAGGGAAATAGTTGTTTAGGTACTTGGCACTTTTGGCTTTTGGTGGTATTGCTTCAAGATTTTTTACGTGGAGCCATGTTACAGCTGTATGAGTAGTATAGTTGTAGCACGAATGGCTCAGTTGGACCGAGGCAGGACCACGCTCTCACAGAATACCAGCGTAAAATAGCAGCTTAACACTTCTGTATTTCGTATGGTGAGTGTAGAGAACCGGAGACTCTTTTTACTGGGAACGAGACATCCCACCTTAGTCCTCACGGTTGACAACTCATCTGCATTTTGATTCGTAATCGAGGATAGATGTAGATGTCTATGGGCCACGGCAACCACATACTATCAGTTGGACGCTGTGCTCGTTTGTCACCCTTATCCTATAAAAATCCTGTGGGAGTAGGGTAACTTCCTTTTCATCTGGCTGTTGGATTGATAGTCCGGATTGATAGTTCAAAATCAGTTAATGATGTGCTTTCTTATTATTTGGCTAAGTGTTTCCAATAAACAATCATTTTTAGTGTTAGCGTTAATCCACCTAGATAATACAAACACTTCTTGTAGGGTCAAGATAGTTGGTGGTCCCATTTTCCGTTAAGAATGTCTCATTTTCAGTTTGTTTATAACAGTCGGGTGAGGGATATGATATTTTCTACATATTCGCCTTATTTAAGCGCCTTTATAAATTTCATCGAGATACTTAAACAAATTTAGCTCTGTATATTTAAAAAAATGTATTTTTGGGTCTATATTCAATCTAAAACAATAAAAAAAGTTAAAACTCTAATCTGGTGGTCATCCATAGAAACACTTTTTTACTACTGTGTACCAATAGCAAACCAGTGGTCAACAACTGGGGCACACCGCATAAAATGATTTTAATAATTGGCTTTAAATTCTAAATTGTCAAACAAAAGCATCGCTATGAAAAGAAAGATAAAAAAAAGAAACACTATAAGCAACCAGTTGCAAACCAGTTGGTCAACAATAGAAACTCAGTACAAGGTGTGTTCCAGTAGTTAACCACCTTTAAAAATACTTGATAATGTAATTATTTATTAAAAACAACACCGCATAGCACTTAAATAAACACAAAACTTTTAAAATAATACAACTTGATGACAGTAATTAAGAAATAATAGGTAATATTAAAATATTGAACTTATCGTATCGACGTGCAAGTGTAACTGTAATGGTGGCCGAAGGGCAGTAAACGAGACACTGGTCTGAGAAAAAGAGCTAGATATCGATATTTTTCGTTTACTCTTGCAAAAAATGATGTTCGGAAGATTATTTATAGTCTAGGCTACATAACAAAACTATTGAATTCTTAAAAATTACCCGCCATTTCTTGATTTATTCAATTGAACATATGAGTGGTCAACCACTGGTACCTGGTTTGGGACTGGTACACCCACCCTACATAAAGCTTTAAGATACAGGGTTTGGAGATCACCTTTTAAGCAAAGAGATGCTAGTGTTAGGTGACTCCGCTCTTCCACTTAACATTATACAGTGTATGTAATTGGAAACAAAAGAAAAGAAAGTACAAATACAAAAAGGATAAGGAGCGCACTTGTGTGATGTGAGTGCTGCTTTGAGTGTACGCGCACACGTGTTTGTGTGTGTGTGTGTGTGTGTGTGTGTGTTTGTGTTTGTTCGTTCGTTCGTTGTGTTTATGGGTTAATATTGTTGACCTGCGTGTAGATATGAGTTTTGGGTTTAAGTTTAGATTTAGGTTAGCCCTACGACAATGTCTTGGGATCGGAAGAAGCCAGGCAAAGCTTCCTCCACTAACGATTTCGTTACTGCGGTCCTGTTGGTTACTAGACAGATTATGATAACGATGATACCATAGCCTCAATGTCATCGTAGGTTTTAGCCTTAAGCCAATCAGTCACAGATAGTTTACAGTCACGGAGTTTTAGAGGATAAATGTTTAGCTCTTTATTCAATAGGTTGTATACTCGTAAGTGGGAAGATTGTTTTACATACTGCCGCTTGGCAAAAACAGATCTAACTGGGACAGTTGGAGCGACCAAGTAGCTTCTTCGGCTACTCATAATCGGTTTTTTGGGGTCGTACGGGAGGGATTTATGTTTACTTAGAATTAGGTGGTGTAGGTAAAGTTTTCTTACAGAGAGTAGGTTAGAGGTTAGGTAAAGGCTTTGGGTTGAACATCTATAGGGTTTAAAAAGCATAACCTTAAGCAGAGATCGCTGCGCCCTCTCAAGTTCTAAAAATTTAATTTTTGTTGTTCCACCCCAACATGGCAGACAGTATGTAAGGATAGATTGGGCTAATGATACATAGACTTTCTGCAAAAGGTTCTTTGAGGCAACGCGTCGTAATGTTTTAAAAGTCCATATTAATTTCCTAACCCTATTCATGATCAGTTCAGTATGCATATGCCAGGACAGGCGTTGGTCAACCAGGTTGGTAGAGTGAAGTGCAGTATTTGTAATATAGTTATTTGTGAACTCCTGGCATTCATACAAAATAAGATGGACGTCATGGACGAAGAGAGTATTGTGCGTATTTGTTCTACGTCACTTTCCACAGAGGAGATCGAATGTGCAAAGAGCTTATTATTTCTATCGATAAAGACCACGAGGCTGAAGGTGAAGCGTAAGAAGGATGGGAAATCAAATCGAGACTTGTAGACTTGTACTAGCCAGAGATCAGATCCTAATAGCCGTAAAAATTTTAAGGAGCATGGTCGATTCCCCAGAGTTGCACAATACTTTGTGTACACTTTATGTGCCTAACAACTACCTGCGTCATAGGCCTACTCGACAACACCGGCTGTTCGCCACATCCCATTGCCGCACTGTGTCGCGCGCGCAATCCCCGCTGTGTCGCATGCATGGTGCTATAAACTCCTTAATGCAGACAGTCCCGGAATGTGACATCTTTAATGACACACTCAACGTGATCATGTCAAACTGTCTCATGTTATGTGAAAGCCATGTTTGTTAGGTAAATAGGTTGTATGTTGTTATCACTTTATTCTGTTTTATATTATTTTATTTCCTCTAATTATTGTTAAGTATGTTTGATCTCTGAGTTGTTATTTGTTTTTGAATTATGTTAATTATGTTATATGTTTAGTTTTACCTATTAATTACTGTAATTGGCGCAAGCCGTTGTAATTAATTATAAATAAATAAATAAATGATACCCAGGTATTTAGTATACTATAACCTGCCAATTTTTGTACAAGAACAGTCAGGAATTGGGGGGTTAGCACAGGAGTAGATCTTTATTTGGAATTCGGTTGGTGGTTGAGTATGTGTATACTTGGTGAAGCATACGTAATTGGACTTGGAGGCATTTAGTGTGAGGAGGTTACGTTTGAGCCAAACTGCAATCTTAGACAGGCCGATTTCGGCTGACCTTTTAACTTTTGTCCAAGTGTTATCAGCAAAGACTATGGCAGTATCATCCGCGTATGAGAAAATGTGACCGCTGTCAATAGTCATATTGCATAGGTTATTAATATATATAAGAAACAATGTCGGACCAAGGACACTTCCCTGCCTGACACCGATTGAAATTGTTTCTTGTGAGCTAGTAAACTCCCCTATTTTGACTGTTTGTATGCGATTGCTTAGGCAGGATTTGAACAGATTGAGAGGGGTTCCCCTTATGCCTATGTTTTCGAGCCTGTCTAAAAGTATGGGGACAGATACTATGTCAAAGGCCTTTTTGAAGTCGAGGAAAACCGTCAGACATTTGCTACCTTTATCCACTTTCTCGGGGTTTCTTGGGGTGATGATTACGAAAATGGCATTCATTTTTATATCCAAGATGGCGGACATTTTTTTTTAATAATATGATATGGGTATCAATTTCGAGGTTTCTTGGGGTGCTAAATACGAAAATGGTATTAATTTTTAAATTCAAGATGGTGGATATTATTTTTTTTAATGTTATGGATGTCAATTTCAAAGTTTCTTGGGGTGTTGATTACGAAAACGGCATCCATTTTCATATCCAAGATGGCGGACATTTTTTTAATAATATGATATGGGTATCGATTGCGAGGTTTCTTGTGGTGCTGATTGTTATAGATGTCAACTTCGAGGTTTCTTGGGGTGCCAATTACGAAAACGACATCGATTTTCATATCCAATATGGTGGATTTTTTTAATAATACAATATGGATGTCAATTTTAAGGTTTCTGGGGGGTGATAATTATGAAAATTTATTAATAAGTATTGTATTTAAAAATTTCAGATGCAAATTATGGATGGAAGTTATTGAAAGACCTGATTTAGTTGGACGAACTTTTGAAAGCCTAAAGAATCAATTATAAAATAAACTAATAATTCAATGTCTGTAGTCATTGTAACGTTAATAATAATATGGATTTGATGTTTAGCTAAGAGTATAAGAACGATTTCATGTAGCGAAATTGAGGTATAGTCACATATCGAGAGTAGAGCACTCCCTCACGTTGTGCGTGCAATTAATGTTTTGAGTACTTTCAGGAAAAATCTAAGAACAAATTGTTACTTATTTTTTATATTAGTAATCATACTGTTGATGACGATGTAGATCTAAAATAAATAATTAAATTAGTAAAAGTTGTTAATTTGTGACAACCCTAACCACCATACGCTGTCTAGACGTTGTCGGCATTTACCACGAGATTAAAGGCGTCGTCCTACTGTATGTTTATTATACTGTGATAATAGGTTTTATAGGTGCTGAAGAACGTAGCTATACAGACATTAAGTATATGTGTGAGTGTATGTGTGTTTGTTGTGGAAGAGATAGCGTGAACGAGTGTGTAATTGTATGTAAAGTGTGTGTTAGCGCGCAAAATGTTTAGATAGTATAAGTTAATATTTAACCTGATAATAAGCTTCTTACTCGTATTAATACTAATTCTATTTAATTTTAAATATCAAATGTCCCTATAAAAGCCAGAAAAATAGGCGTAACAACAGCATAAAATATGGTAAGTACAACAAATAATCATCAGTAGTATTACATAGTATTCGTTAATGTTTAACCTGATATTAAACTTAATATTCATCCTAGGGCTAATTAATTTTAAGTATCTAAAGTCCATATAGGCCCAAGACAAATAGGTGCAACAACAGACCAAAGTATGGTAAGCGTGACAAATGATCAACAATAATATAACATCTAGTCATTTAAGTTGTAAAAGATTATGGACCTGTGACTCACTTGTTATGGCAATAGTAGGAAAGTTGTCATCCTGTCCATCCATGTACCTTGTCATAGGCTGTCCAGCAGTACTTATATCCTTTGGATTTTGCCAAATCACGCGCGAGAAAGTGAAGTCGAGCTCCTTTTGCAGTTAGCTGTTCCGAGACATAAATTGGAGTGTACTCTTCCGTCTTAAATCCGAGATGCTTGGCGCATAATTTTTCGTTATGTTTTCTATTGTAGTGTTTAGACTTCTTCAATAAATCGATCTTCAGAATAGTTGATGTCATCTCAACTATAATTGTACTATTTTTAGTCTTAGCATGGTTGTTCTGAACTCGGTATATGTCACTAATCTGCGTTTTTGCGATATCACATCACATCCAATTACACTAGATAAAGAAATAACCATTTTCATTAATTCTTCTTTAGATTCTTTAGCCGTTTTTTGTACATTTTTGATCTCAAAGTTAGCCTTTTGGCAGCTCCTTTGCAGATCCTCTAACTGGTCCTCTAGAATAGTGATATAATTTCTATCCTTTGTTGTTTGTACTTCGATTAGTTCTATTTTATTTTTAAGCTCTTCATTTTGTGCCGACAGTGAAGCTATGGCGGTTTCTATGTTATTATTTGTAGATTTTATTTCCATTAGTGTCGGATAGATTTTCTTTAATTCCTCTTGCTGTCGTGACATTAGAGATGATATCAGTGATTTGACTTCCTGTTTGAAAGCAAGGAAGTCAGGGTCGCAGTAGCGTTCTCTTGGTCTTTTACTTCGTTGGGAAATGAAGTTAGGAGAGGTGTTTTGTTCTGTTTGTCCGGAAATATTCGATCAGAAAGGGATTTGCCGCTCATGTCTTCCATTATAAGTACCAGGAGATAATAAAAAGTGGGTAAGTAATTACAGCCTGGTTCGTAGATGTTGTATGTTGGGTATATTGATAGGCAAAAGACTTGTAGCGTACTTATTGTATATTATACGTACATATACATATATATGTACGTATAATACGTAATACGTACGTATATATATATATATATATATATATATATATATATATATATATATATATTATACACTTATAATTTATTTTATATATATTTACTAAATTATTTACACTCGCCTTGTTGTGCAATGGAAACGCGCTAAACAACGATACATATACCGTTAGAACGAAGTTCCTTGCGCGGGCGCATTCAACGCCTCGCACCGCGTTTGCCAGTCTGCTTACCGACCTCACACGCGAAGCGCATGTCGCCTGGCTAACCGAGTGTCCCGTTATTTTATCGCGAATACTAGCTTTTATAGTTTTGTTTTATACTATGGCTTTCTACTCCTTCAATTTTGTATAGCTATTAATTTGTATATTGTTTCGTGTGGAACTATCTATATTTTGTGTAACTGTCTATAGTGAATAAATGTTAACTTTACTGTGTACGTTTTGACTTAATTAGTTTTTACCAGACTGTGACCCATACACATTCTACCACACACACCATCCCGCTATAACTGGTGACCCCGATAAGGACACGGAGATTAAGATGAGTGATAGCAGTGACTCCGCGAAAACGGTTGGATCGCGCCACGATGCCAAAGTCACTATACGACGGACACACCCAGTGCGCGTTTCCACGGAACATGAAAATAAATATTGTTACGAGCTTGGGGTTCAAGATAATTAAAAACTGCCGAGTGAATTACCAAAATTGACTATTTAATTACACAACACTAATTATAACTTAAAATCACACTAATAATAAAACACAGTTCGCCGTTATTTCGCTTCGAAGTATTCTCTTGTATCGCCAATTCAATACTGCCTTGGTCGTGGTCCATACCGGCCTTATATAGGGCCTCAGACAGTTTCCAGAACCTTCTACTGTAGCGACATCTAGAATGTTCGAGTACATATCGGTCCCGAAATTTCTGGAAGGATCTCGACTCTCCTAGTTCTGTTACTCGACACTAGAGGGCGCTAGTGTAACTAGTGTTGCCATGTACAAGACATTAATAGTGGCGCGCAACACTTTCTTTTACTCGACACTAGAGGGCGCTAGTGTAACTAGTGTTGCCATGTACAAGACATTAATGGTGGCGCGTAACACTACCCCCTCCTAAGACATGCTCGTCCCGAGCATTATTGGCCCCATAATAACGCGCCAGTCGATCCACATGGACAATCTTAGGAGTACCTCTAACACCTTTCTGTATCCGGTAGGTTACGTCATTGATCCTTGTCACAATCCGGTACGGTCCGTCCCATTTAGCTTGAAGCTTAGGAGATTTCCCTTTGCTGCGAACTGGATTGTGTAACCACACTAGTGAATCTTCATCAAACCCCTTGTTGTTCATTTTGCGGTCATACCGTGTTTTCATCTTCTCAGGCGTTTGCTGGCCCGTCTGTCTGACGTGCTCATAAATGTCATTCATTTTGTTCCGCAAGTCATTTGCATAATCGGTTGTACTGCGTGGGGCATCAGGTTGTATTCCGGTGATCAGGTCTGCAGGCAGCCGCAATTCTCTCCCAAAGTTTACGAAAGCTGGTGTCACTGATGTACTTTCGTGAACAGCGCTTCGATATGACAACAAAAACGGTTGTATGTGCCTGTCCCAATCTCGTTGCCGTTTTTCCACAACTTTTGCTAGGTACCTCTCCAATGTCTGATTAAATCTTTCTACCATTCCATCAGATTGTGGGTGGTAAGAAGTTGTTCGTGTTTTCTGAGTACCCATAACTCGGCAAGTTTCCTGGAATATTTGAGACTCAAAATTCCTTCCTTGATCGCTGTGAATCTCTAAAGGTACTCCAAAATGGCAGAAGACTTCATGATCTAGTTTATCTGCAACGGTTGAAGCTTCTTGATTTGGAATGGCGAAGACTTCTGGCCACTTAGTGAAGTAATCCATCACAACCATGAAATACTTGTTACCACTTTCAGTTTCTGGAAACGGCCCCGCAACGTCAATGGCTATCCTCTCCCATGGTGCACCAACATTGTACAATTTCAATGCGCCTCTACTACGAATTTGAGGTCCCTTTACAGCCGCACAACTTGTACATTTGCGGCACCAGTCCTCGACATCTTCACGACAGTGGACCCAGTAAAACCGTTCTCGGATCTTCAGGAGAGTTCGTTTAACTCCCAGGTGGCCTCCTGAACAACCACTATGGTACAGCTGTAGAATATCCGGCACTTTAGCCTTAGGGACAACCATTTGCAAATGACACCTGTCTCCCCGACCATTTTCCCATTTACGGCACAGGACTCCATCCTGAATCAGCAAGCTGTCCCATTGGGCCCAATAGCTTTTCGTGGTCGAACTCATTGCTGAGACGTCGCTCCACTTGGGCTTAGGAGCACTGGCCTTCATCCATTCCAGAATCGGCTTAATGTCCGAATCTTCCTGCTGTGCATGTTGTAGGCTCTCCTTCCACTCATTGCTGAGCTGGTCTGTCCTGAGCATTCTCACAGATACCACTTCCTTACCCTCTTGCCTAGTACAATGCTTGCAATCTTCAGGGCAAGGTCTTCTTGACAATGCATCTGCATTGCCATGAGATTTCCCGCTGCGATGTTCGACCACAAAGTCGTATTCCTGCAGTAGTTCAATCCATCTCGCAACTTGTCCTTCCGGATTTTTGAACTGCAATAGCCATTTCAGTGCAGCATGGTCAGTTCGTAAGTGGAATTTCCGCCCTAGAAGATATTTGCTAAAATGCTGCAAGGACTTTACCACAGCAAGCAATTCCCGTCTTGTGACACAATAGTTCCTTTCCGGCTTTGACAACGACTTGCTGAAGTACGCTGTCACAATCTCTTGATCACCATTCCGTTGAGACAACACACCGCCAAGTCCTATATCACTTGCGTCTGTGTCAACTATGAATTCCTTGCCCGCATCAGGGTACCCCAAAATAGGTGTTTTGCACAGACGGTTCTTGAGCTCCTGGAATGCAATATCGCAACTTTCATCCCAGCAGAATTGTCGCTTCTCCTCGGTTAGCTTGTGCAGAGGTTTGGCTATATCTGCAAAGTTCTTCACAAATCGTCGATAATAAGAGCACAAACCCAAAAATGCTCTAACCTGTGTCTTGTCTTTTGGGACCGGCCACTCCTTGACAGCAGCAATTTTCTCTGGATCCGTGCGGATACCTTCTTCCGACACTACATACCCCAAAAACCTAACTTGCCGTTTGAATAGTGAGCACTTCTTTGGACTCAACTTCAGGTTGGCACTCTGGATCTTCATGAGCACGCGTTCCAGGTTTTGAAGGTGTTCCTCAAACGTACGGCCTACGATGATGATGTCATCCAAATAGACGAGACAGGCATCTCCAATTAGCCCGGTAAGTACAAGCTCCATCAACCTTTCAAACGTTGCTGGAGCATTGCACAATCCAAACGGCATGACTTTAAATTGCCACAGGCCCTTTCCTGTGGAGAATGCAGTTTTCTCCTTGTCCTTAGGGTCAATTTCAACCTGCCAGTAGCCACTTTTCAGATCCAGCGTACTAAACCACTTTACGCCTGTAAGCATGTCCAGCGTGTCATCAATTCTTGGCAAGCGATAGCTGTCCTTCTTTGTAACATCGTTCAGGCGGCGGTAGTCAACACAAAACCGCATGCTGCCGTCCTTCTTCTTTACCAGCACCACAGGTGAACACCATGGACTAGATGAAGGTTCAATAACACCATCCTTCACCATTCCCTCAATCATGGTTTCCACTTCCTTTTCACGTGCTACAGGCAATCTTCTTGGCCGGTGACGAATAGGCAATTCTTGTCCTGTGTTTATTTTGTGTTGAACTAAGCCAGTCTTACCTATGTCAGCTTCGTTTGACGAGAAAACATTGGCGTACTTGAGTAACAACTTCTTCGCTTTGACCGTTTCATTCGGGGAGAGAACGCTGCGACAGTCTTCTAAAAGTGTGGTCACTCTAGTCTGTCCATCCTTGCTGGGGGGTCCCAGTCGATAGATATTCGCACCGATGCAACCAATCCACTTCCTCACTAGTACCAACCAATGTGCCTTTTTCTATAATCTGTTCCTGATCACAAAGGTTCAGCATACGTACTCCTGAGATGTCGGTGGTTCTGACCAAGGTTCGAGCCACTTTCCATGGAAGGTCATTGTCTACCCTTTCCACGAGTACACAACGAAGAGTTTGCCCAGGATTCCGTGGAAGTCTAACCGGCACAATCGTTTCCGATCTCGGCGGAAGAACAATCTTCTTAAGGCTGTACACATTCCCTGGTAACGCCCCTTCCACGAAAAGTTCCTCTTGTCCACATTTCAAAACACCTTGCTTAACGTCGATCTCACAACAATTTTTTCTCATAAAGTCTAGGCCCAGGATGCAGTCGTCCATTATATCAGCCACGATGACATTATGCAGACAGATCATGTTGCCTAGCTTCAACTCCATCTCCTTCTCTCCACGGACGGGTATGCGCTGACCGGTGGCTGTCACCAAATTAATGCGTTCTCGGTTGTATGCGGAGTCCCCAAGAAACCGACTTATAAGTTGGGAACTGACAACCGTGCGAGAGGCTCCAGTGTCTATGGTCAGTTTACACGGCGTTCCGTTGACTTCGCCCTTGATGATTAGGCTGTTCCCATCATGGGTTTGTGAGATCGAAATCCTTGGGGCTCTTTTAACATCAGCCAGCACCCGCCCCGCAGTTCTGGCTTTTACTCGTTTCCCTGCTGCTGCTGGGCGGTGCTATTATCCGCACTACCCTCTCGAGATCGATCACCTTCCCTTTCTACAGTTCGTTTAGGGCAGCTGGATCAAAGATGGCCCCTTTCCCCACAGCCGTAGCACCTAGGGCTGTAGCCCTTATTGCGGTCCTGAACTGTAGCTGCTGCAACCTCCCTGACGCGGTGGGAACGATGATCCTGCCGCATGGCTTCCACCTCCAGTGCATGGGTCAAGGCGTCCTTAAGCGTCTCGTGGTACCCGAGCCTCACAGCAGCTCTGACTTCAAGGTCGCGGATGCCGTCGATGAATGTCTGCACCAGGTTCCCTAAAATGAGCGCAGGTACAGACTGGTACGCTTTTCGAACCAGCTTCTCCACCTCAAGCGCCCACTGCTGCAAGTTTTCGTTACTGCGTTGCACGCGATCTTTGAGCTGCGCACGAAAGACGTGTTCCAGGTGAGCATCGCCATATCTCGCCTCCAATGCCTCAAGGAGCTGCTCGAAAGTCACGTCCTTACCAAGAGCTTCCAGAACAGTTAAGGCCTGGTCGCGTAGGCCTAGGGTGAGAGCAGTCATGGCCTGACTTTTATTCCAGCCGTTCGCTTTCATGACAGCCTCGAACTGGATTTTGTAGGCCGACCAGGAAGAACTCCCGTCGAACGGCGGCACTTTGAATCCACGTAGCGAAGGTGTTGTAGCTACCACGGGACCTGTAACTCCTTCCCCAAGTTTGAGCTTGTCCAGCGTTTTCTTAACGTCAGCCATCACGTTGTCAACCCGATTGTACACTTGGTCGATTCGAGTTTCAGCTTCGGACAGGCGATTGTCATATCGTGCAACCTTATCCTTCACCTCCCTTATCTCTTTCCCAAAGGTAGCGTGAAGGTCCTTCATGAGAAGTATCTGCTCTTCCTTATCACGTTTGAGCTGCTCTTCCAACCGGCGGCCCTGTTCCTCCTGTCCACGCTGCAGCTGCTCTTCCAAACGACGGGCCTGTTCCTCCTGTCGGCGGGCTTGCTCCTGGAGCATCATCATCAGAGCACCTAAGTCAGGTGCTGCAGATGCAGGAGCTGCTGACGGCCCGGCCTCCTCGGTCGGCAGCTGGCCCTCCGACGTTTGCGGCGATGCATTACCAAATCGTCTCTGGTCCGTCTCCAGCTGGCGTTGACTTCGGGTACGGATACCCTCCATGTCGTCCTTTGGTAAAATCGGCATGATTTGATCCCACTTCTGACACCAATTGTTACGAGCTTGGGGTTCAAGATAATTAAAAACTGCCGAGTGAATTACCAAAATTGACTATATAATTACACAACACTAATTATAACTTAAAATCACACTAATAATAAAACACAGTTCGCCGTTATTTCGCTTCGAAGTATTCTCTTGTATCGCCAATTCAATACTGCCTTGGTCGTGGTCCATACCGGCCTTATATCGGGCCTCAGACAGTTTCCAGAACCTTCTACTGTAGCGACATCTAGAATGTTCGAGTACATATCGGTCCCGAAATTTCTGGAAGGATCTCGACTCTCCTAGTTCTGCTACTCGACACTAGAGGGCGCTAGTGTAACTAGTGTTGCCATGTACAAGACATTAATAGTGGCGCGCAACACTTTCTTTTACTCGACACTAGAGGGCGCTAGTGTAACTAGTGTTGCCATGTACAAGACATTAACAATATGTACCTAACTTAAAAATAAAAGTGCCACCATTCTCACCTGAGGATCCAGAACTTTGGTTCGCGCTTATTGAAGGTCAGTTTTCTAGGCATGACATCACTGATGATTCCATTAAGTTCACGGAAGTGACCAATCATTTGGATATTCAATACGCAAAAGCAGTGAAGGATATTATTGTCAATCCTCCAGCTCATAATCGATATGCCAAGATCAAGTCAGAGCTGATCAAACGTCTCTCAGCTTCCCATGAAAAGAAGGTGAAACAGTTGCTGACCCATGAAGAGCTAGGAGACAGGAAGCCATCACAATTTTTGAGGCACCTTCAGGATTTGGCTGGTCCTCCAGTTCCTGAGGACTTCATTAGGTCGATTTGGAGCAATCGCCTGCCACATAATATCCAGACTGTGCTGGCATCGCAGCCGACACATTCACTGGAGCAACTTGCGGACCTAGCTGATCGGATACAGGAGCTGACGTCACCATGTAACATCGCTGCTACAACTTCCCGTGAGGTGCATATATCTCATCCGTCCGATGACATTGCAGAGTTGAAGAAGATGGTGCAGCAGCTTACACTGAAATTGGAAGAGCATACCCGTGCAGCATGCTGTTCTACCAGTCGTAGTCGTTCCAGAGCGCATGATCGTCATCGTTCTTCTTCGAGGCAGAGAAGTAGATCCAATTCCAGTTATCGCAAATACCCGATGTGCTGGTACCACGCAAAGTATGGAGCGCAGGCCCATAGGTGCTTGAAGCCCTGCGATTTTGGCAAGTCGGGAAACTTCGAGGGCAGTCGCTAATGGCGGCAGACGATTGCCCCGCCTCAACGGGTCGCCTTTTTGTAACCGATCGCAGCTCGAACACCCAGTTCTTGGTGGATACTGGCAGTGACCTTTGCGTCTACCCTCGTTCTGCACTTCGAGAGCGTCGAACCAAGACAGATTACCAATTGAGCGCCGCGAATGGATCGGTAATTGACACGTTTGGCTTTATAGAGCTTAATTTAAATTTAGGCTTAAGACGTAATTTTGCTTGGCGATTCATTATTGCTAATGTTACCAAACCCATTATAGGTGTTGACTTTCTTAGCTTTTATAATTTAATTGTAGATTGCCGCAATCAACGCCTTATTGACAATATTACTACATTGTCGTCAATTGCTTCTTTAGCTAAAGCTGATATCTCATCTATCAAGGTTTTGACAGGCGACACACGTTATCACAATCTTTTAAAGAAATTCCCAGAAATAACACGCCCTTCAGGCACGCTGGTGGTTCCAAAGCACAATACGGTACACTACATAAGGACTACACCAGGACCTCCCATATCATGTACACCCCGTAGGCTGGCACCTGATAAACTTAAAATCGCTAAACAGGAATTTGAGCTTATGATTAATGGCACCGCACGTCCTTCTAGAAGTCCCTGGGCCTCACCCTTGCATCTTGCGCCTAAGAAAAATAACGGCTGGCGCCCTTGTGGCGATTATCGAGTGCTTAATACACGGACTATTCCAGATCGTTATCCTATTAGGCACATACACGATTTTTCCCACAGCATCGCTGGTTGTACGGTCTTCTCCACCATCGATTTAATGAAGGCGTACAACCAAATCCCAGTTTTTGAGGAGGATATACAAAAGACCGCTATTACTACACCCTTTGGGTTGTTTGAATTTCCCTTTATGAACTTCGGCCTGAGGAACGGGAGCCAAACCTTCCAGAGATTTGTTGACGAGATGACGCGAGGTCTTGAGTTTTGTTATGCCTACTTGGATGATTTTTTGGTCTTCTCCAAGGACGAAACAGAACACGAAGCCCACCTTCATCAACTTTTCACTCGCATGAAGGAATATGGCGTTCTTGTCAACACATCGAAATGCGTCTTCGGCGCAAACGAGGTAACATTTTTAGGTTATCAAATTTCTGCATCTGGCACCAAACCTCTTGAATCCAAGGTCGAAGCCATAAAGAACTTTCCCGTGCCTAAAACGGTAAGGCAGCTTAGACGATTCCTAAGAATGCTCAATTTTTACAGACGCTTCCTACCTGAGTCAGCTTCAATTCAAGCCCATTTGAATGCACTTCTTGCCGGCTCTGTTAAGGCGTCTCATCCAGTGAATCTGACTGGTGACGCACTTTTAGCCTTTAACAGGTGCAAGCAAAGCCTTGCTGATGCTGCATTACTCGCACACCCGGATTGTCGGGCGGAACTGGCGCTAGTAACAGACGCGTCCGACCTGGCAATGGGTGCAGTTTTGCAGCAATTAAAATGTGGGGAATGGCAACCGTTAGCATTCTTCTCGCGGAAGTTGAGTCCCTCTCAACAAAAATATTCGCCTTACGACCGCGAGCTCTTAGCAATATACGAAAGCATCAAATACTTTCGTCATATGCTAGAGGCTAGACATTTCGTGGTGTTTACCGACCATAAGCCGCTCAGTTATGCTTTCAACGAAAGGAAAGCTAATTGTTCGCCTCGGCAATATCGTCACCTTGATTATATCTCGCAGTTTACGACCGACATTAGACATATATCGGGAAAAGACAATGTCGTCGCTGACCCATTGTCACGTGTCGAAGAACTGCAGATACCTATCGACTTAGACGTGCTTGCTTCGTCTCAAGCATCTGATCGAGAGCTGACTCAACTGCTGGGAGGTGAATCTTCACTCCGCCTGGAAAAGTTGAGAATTCCAAACTCTCAACTGCAGTGTCAACTCAACTTATTGTGACGTCAGCAAGTCACCTAGGCCTTTTGTTACCAAGCCGTTGAGGAGACAACTCTTTGGCAGTCTTCACAGCTTAAGCCATCCAGGCGCCAATGCTAGTGCGAAATTAGTAGCAGAGCGGTTTGTCTGGCCTGGCGTTCGTAAAGACTGTCGTGAGTGGTCTCGACAATGCTTGACGTGTCAGCGCGCTAAGGTTCATCGTCACATTTCGTCACCGTTAGGCACGTTTGATCTACCCCGCGCCCGATTTACTTTCGTTCACGTGAACATTATTGGCCCCCTCCCTGTTTCTCAGGGGTACCGCTATTGCTTGACTGCGGTGGATCGTTTCACACGATGGCCCGAAGTAATACCAATGGCAGACATAACAGCCGAGACAGTTGGAAAGGCATTAATATCGTGGATATCCAGATTTGGATGCCCAACCGATATTGTCACTGATCGTGGTCGACAGTTTGAATCGTCACTTTTCCAGTACCTTGGAAAGATGATTGGATTCAAGCATCGTAGAACAACCGCGTATCATCCATCTTGCAACGGCCTAGTGGAACGATTCCACCGTCAGTTAAAGGCAGCCATAATGTGCCACGCTGATAGCAATTGGGTAGACACGTTGCCTCTGATACTATTGGGCATTAGGAGCTCATTTAAGGAGGACCTTCGAACATCATCGGCCGAATTCTTCCAAGCCGCAGCTCCCGGCTCAATAGATATATCGGACTTTACCACCCAACTGCGGCAAATAACATCAAAGCTGCAACCCTCACCTGCTGCGCGTCACAATAAATTAAAGATTTTTATACACAAGGACTTATTTGCGTCAAGTCATGTATTTTTAAGAGACGATGCATTACGTGGCTCATTGCAGCCCCCTTACACTGGTCCGTACCAAGTATTAGAGCGTAATGCGAAAACATTCAAAATATTAATAAAGGGTAAAAGCGTCACGGTATCCATAGACCGTCTAAAACCGGCCTACATGCTGATTGACCCAGCTTCCAACCCTATCCCTAATCCCACTCTCACATCCGACCCCAATTTCGGTTCCTTCCTTGATCAATGTCCCAAAGAGCTTAATACTCCAGCTCAGGATGACGTCAGAAGGACGCGTTCAGGTCGCACAGTTCGATTTCCAGATTTTTATCACCCGTAGTGACGGTCTCTGGGGGGGAGTGATGTAGCGTACTTATTGTATATTATACGTACATATATATATATATATATATATAACGGGAATGAATAAAACTATGAAATTTTAATAATGAATTAAATAGTTTAAATAATATCAATTCTAATGTTTTATCTTAATTTCATTAATATTAATTTAGCCATAAAATTGCTTAAGAATTTAGGATTATTTATTATTGTTGTATTTCTTTTAATTAACCAATCAAAAGCCAGAGGATCATGGCTTGATTAATACGGTGATCATAACAACCAATCAGAGCGAGGTTAGCTGGTGAAACGCCTCGAGCGGAGTCGTGGTGCGACTGGATGATAACAAAGACAAAAGAGGATCGGATAGAATCGGCGTGGGGTACAGTTTTGTTTTGCTGTTTGGTGTGTGATGGTGTATGTCTGTGTCGCATTACGAACTCGCTGCTCTTTAATTAATTTTAATATTCATTAATAAAATTTTGTTAGTGTTATTTTCTGTAAAGTTTAATTTAAATTTAAATTAGTAAAAATATAAACACGTTCATTACTTGTGTTGTGTGTTGTGCCTGTATTTACCCAAAATGTCGCCCACAAGACCTGTTGATAATAATGGCTTCATTGAATGCGACTTTTCTTCGACATCAGAAGTGGGATCATTGCAAGCACGTAATTTATTTAGTGAACTTCGAGGGATGATAATGACCGATGGCTTATTTTATTCGAAGCGTAATACATACAGTAATAGTATCCAACTTCTCTTGGAGGCCTTACATCATAAACCACAAGATAATATCAAGGACTTTACGCGCCAGAATTTCATCCTTAAAATGAAGATGCTGATGCTCAAGCTTGATTAGCAACTGCAGATATCTGTATTACCGAGTACCAAATACAGGGAAGTCGATTGATAATTATTATTAGTAAAGCTATGTAAGGATCTGCTGCTACACAGGCTCATAGGCCCACAAGCTGCTTATCCTAATATGTTGTGGGCAGAATTTAAAGAAATTTTTTTTCGTCTCGATTTGATACGGTAGATACATGAGCAGTTATAATTTTTAAAATTTTCAATGGTAAACCGCATGATGGCGAATCACTTGCATCATACTCGGCCAGATTATTTTCTTTACTTACATATGTCTCGATGAACTAATTTTATTTTATTTAGATAGTATATTTTATGAACTATTGACTTTGAACTATTTTATTTAGCTGTATCTACAATTCTTGCCCATATTAGTCAAATTGAACCGCGCTTATAACGCAATATTATTACAGAAGAAATAAATAAGCGCTATAAAATGCAACGCAAATTGATGGCATTTTCTTATCGATAACGGACGGTTCAAGAAACAAATACGAACTGAGATACTTATATACCGGATATCAAACGCTCAGAATTTTCAAGTTTTGCAATGAAATGTTATGCTTGCGGAAAACTTGGTCACAGATAATATTTTAATTTTAATATTTATTTCAGTCGATCAAATGAGAAGACTAAACCTACCTCAATTTCCGATATTCTTTTAATAAAAGTGAAACAATGATCAAACATGTAATTAAGTGCTACACGTGTGGGTTCGGGGGCAGTGTGACCATCTTTAAAAGACAGATCCTGCCATACTTTGGTTAAAAACCTGTCAAATCCTGCCAAAATCTGTAATGAAAAATGCCTAAATACTGCCAACTTTATTTACCATTGTATTAAACTAAGAAAAGTCAAAATACACATATAAATGCTATATTTTTTAAATTAAAATTAAACATATCTTTCGTTGGTTCGAATGCAATGCAATCGCCATGCTTGTTTAACGTACAAGACAGACGCTAAATGTTTATTTATAAATCTGTTTCGTGTTTTTGTCTTAATTACATTTATTTTAGAGAATATTCTTTCGCATGTTGAATCCACTCATATTTTGTTGATGTTTAATAGTAGCGGCATGCTTCTTTAAGCGGACAGCCGGGGTGCCAATTTGCAATTACAGTACACATCTGGATCATCTTTAGCTTTGAGTTCCATGATGAAAATAAAAGATCTTGCTTCCACTTCGCCTATAGGCCCTTTCTTATTTTCGCTTCATCACTGCGACCTATAATTACTATCGTCCACGAAATATTATTAACAAGATTTCATGGTGATAATGAAATCTAATTCAATATCATACTAAAGTACGTCTCTTTTATGACTTATTGAAATATTAACCAACTCGTGTTAAGATTATCCAACTTTATACACAAGTTGTTTATTAAGTGTGATACAAGCATAATACGAGAAATCGAGAAATACAGGGAAATCCCCAACATGCTGGCTAAGTATCTAGGGTTGCCATTTTCGGCATTTTAAGTTGCCATAATGAAATATATTTTTAATACCCCAATACTGCCAAATACTGCCAGGTTTTATAAAATGTCAACCGATCATGCCACAGGCTAAAATAAGAGGCCAATCCTGCCAAAATGGCAGGAACCTGCCACATATGGTCACACTGTTCGGGGGTCACATGGCGTCGCGATGCTTAAAACATGATCGTCTGCAGGTAGTAGTATACAGCAACAGGCAACAACGTCGTCGAATGTGGAGAGGAGAGTTAATTTGTGCGGCTTGAAACCTGTACACAGTTTGGTGAGAAATTTCATTTTGTTATGATTCTGGAGCTGATCGTTCCCTTATTAGAGAAACTACAGCCAATAAATTGTCTGGCAAACTACAGCATGCTATAATCACCATTGTTGGTATAGGCAAGTCTCAAGTAATATGTAAATCACAATTTTTTTTTTAAATTGTAACTCTTTGCAGCTACACCGTAGAAATATTATTTCACATTATACCCAATAAATATTTGAATAATTATATTTTAATAGGACGTGATTTATTACGGCTATGTTTTATAGTAGAACTTTCATCCGACGATCTAACAGTTAAGAAGTCTAGCGTTGTTAATATTTGCGAAATAGGTAGGCCTGTGACTACATTTGATAATATCGACCCTGATGTTGACCATCGTTCTATTTATAATTTAAGGGAAATTCTTCATAGTTTTGTAAAGCCGTTTGTTGAGGAAACGCCTACTAGTAGAGTAAAAACGGGAGAATTAAAAATAACATTAGTAGATACTAATAAAATTGTGCAGAGGAGACCTTATCATTTAATTGTGAACGTGAAATTGTTTGTAATAAGTGTAATGAACTTTTTGTAGCAAGTGTGATTCATCCAAGCAAATCTCTTTTCTCGAATCCTATTTTGATAGTTAGGAAGCGTGATGGATCCGACCGCATATGTGTATACTATAGAGAACTTAATTCTAATAAATTTGGAAAGATTAGCGGTGGTGAATCCGGTCAAACATTTTCGACATTATTTGTACGCTAGATCATTTACAGTATGATTGTAACTCATTGAAGTCATCAAGAACTAAAGTTGATCTAACACCCAGGGTACATCGTTGGTGGACGTTTCTGTAAGCCTTTGATTTTGGGGTAGAATATAGAGAAGAAAAAAAAATATATTCCATGTCGATTTTCTTTCTAGAAACCATTTCCCAATACAGAACAAATTAATTGTAAATAATGAAGTTATAAAAAAAATATAGAGTAAAAATATATTAATATTGCTGGGCTGTCAACAAAATTGGTTGCAAATAGAGCAAAGGCTAGATGATCCCGAATGTAATTTTATGTAATTTTATATAATGTACTTTATTTATAAAATTTAAAACGATGACATATGTTTAGAAAGTAGTCGGATTTATGAAATACGATCAAATGTTCTGTACAGTAAAATTCAAAGAATAATCGAAATATGTGGCTTCCTATTGTACCTAAAACTTTTCGTTGGTCAGTTATAAATCATATTAATGAATCCATCATACACTTGTGACGAAAAAAAAAACTTTAGAAAATAACTTACCAACATTATTGATTTCCTAATATGGTAAAATATGTTAGAAAATTTGTTGAAAACTGTAAAGTGGCTAAAGAAAAATCTGGTAAATAGCAAATTGAATTACATCCAGTCCCAAAAGTTAATATACCGTGGCATACAATTCATATAGACGCTACTGGCAAGCTTAATGGCAAAAGCGACTCAAAAGAGTACGTATTTGAACTCATTGAGGCTTTTACTAACTATGTGTTGCTAAGTCACTCGTTGCGAATAAACGCCATGAGTGCAGTAGAAGCCAGTAAAGCTTCTATAGTACTTTTTGGTACTCCTGTAAGAATAATAGCAGACCAAGGTAGATGTTTTGCAAATACTGAATTTAGGGTATTTTGCAACAATCATAATATTCATTTACATGGTTCTAGTATGCTTTCGATGACGTACAGTTCCCTTTAAATAGTACAGCATATAGAGTGACGAAAGAAAGTTCACTAGAATTTTGTATTGGGTAAGTTGCAAGACCTTTAAGTTGAATGTCAGTCGATGATCATGAAATTGAAATTGACTTGGAAGAGTTGCGAGGGAGGGCTGTAAAGTTAATGCACAAAAACGGTTTAATGCCAATAAAGCAAAAGTTACATCATTTGCTGTAGGAGATTGATGATATGTAAGTAGGCGCGGTTTCGCACTCTTCGAGGGCGTGTCGTTGCGCGTGAGAAGGTAAATAGTCGTCGTACCTTGTCAGTGGCCGAATTGCTTGCACGTACCAGGATACCAGGAGCACCAAACAGTTCAATTAAGTTGCGCTGTTTGAATTGCGCTACTTGCTAGCGAACGTCCTTCAGTTTATGTAGCCCTATTTTTACGTTTGAATTAAAGGACTCGAATTTTGATTAAATAAATATTATTAAAAAGGAAAAAATATATATATGGATTGTGCACACGTTTACACCAGTTCGCGGTCCAGGAGGAAGAGGAATAGCGAATACAAAAATAAAGTTCCCCGTGGCTGAGATTTTTGTATGTGAATTTATTGTTACTATATTTTATAATATAATATATTTAACTTTTTTTTTCATAGGGGGGTATTTGCCATAGTTGCCACGCTTGGCGAGCGGGTTGGCAACCGCAGTTTTTTTATTGTTAGTTTGTTGTTATCAAGAAGATGCTGCTGCCCATCTCCTACCTGTTTCCCTTTGTCGCCTTTTACGACACCCACGGGAGGATATGGGGTAGTGGATATTCTTGACCGCCACTACACGGCAACGCCACTACACGGCAATGGCGGTATCAACATCAATGGCGAGTACATGACTCACCTTCGATTTGCCGACGATATAATAATAATAATAATAGCTGAGCTGGAGCCATCTATTACCGTTACCGAGCAAAATCTGGCAGACCGAGTTCGGTACATCATGCGCTCAAAAATATTTGATGACGCCGAACTCGAACGGCTACGACGTGAGGCTATTCCTTTGTCGAATGAAAATGCTACGACAGGAGATGCGGCTCTACGAGTTGCAGAGCAACCCGCGCATGTAGATGCCGCCGTTGATCTCCTTGTAGTTGACTCAGGCGACGATGGAATAGTCGCCCCAGAACTAGAGCAAATGAGGAGCATAGTGGAAGAGGCGATTAGGGAAACGCGCAGTACGCCTCTCGAGAATCGACCGCGACTTCCCCGTATACCCCTAAGCAAGCGGAATCGGGCTGTCGTGAGGGCTCTCAACCCAATGCTGGTGACCTATTTGGAAGCCAGCCGGGACCTTTGCGAGACGGACTCAATTCTTTTTGGCGCCGCACTGGCAGTCTGCCGTATTATTGGCGCCAAACTTCCCAAGGCTGGACGCGCTACTAGACAAAGTAGCGCCATCCCAGCCTGGAGAAGAAGAATTGAGGACCGTATCGCAAAGGCAAGGGCCCTCATCGGCAGGCTGATAAGCTTCAGGTCGGGCAATAATAGGCCGAGAATTGTGCGCACCGTCAGGATGGCGTTTGCTGGGACAAACATTAGTTTGTCCCAGCCGGATATAACGCAAAAACTGACGGAGCGCATAGACGACCTGAAGCAGAGAATCGCTGCTTGGGGAAAGCGGATTCGGCGATATACCGAGAGGTCAACACGGTTCAACCAGAATCGTCTCTTCCAGAGTGATCAGAAGAGGCTCTATGAATCATTGGAGCGACCAATGGTACGTGGAACGGGCCCAGCACCGAATCAGGCCGACACTATCGCATTCTGGCGCGGCCTGTGGTCAGAGCCCGTAAACCACAGTGAGGGCCCTTGGACGGAAGTTGTGGCGAGTCAGTGTGCGAATGTTACGCCCATGGACCCCGTCATCATTACGCCGGATGACGTAGCTGAGGCGGTCCGTAGGGCCCCGAACTGGAAAAGTCCGGGACTCGACGGACTGCATCACTACTGGCTGAAGGGGTTCGTGGTGTGTCACGCTGTTCTCGCCCGACAGTTTCAAGAGGCTCTCGACCAAAAGTCGCTCCCGAGCCTCTTCACTACTGGGATCACTCATCTGGTTCCTAAAGACCGAGATTCCACAGACCCGAGCAAATACCGCCCCATAACGTGTCTACCTACCATATACAAGACACTGACATCCATTTTGAGCGCGAGAATCACTCGTCACCTGAACTCCAATCAGGTGATGTCGCGCGCTCAAAATGGATGTCGGGGCGGCGGTCGTGGAACCAAGGAACCACTCCTCATTGACGCGGTCATTGGCAAGGTGGTTAAACGCAACCGTCGGAACCTCTCCGCCGCCTGGATAGACTACAAAAAGGCATTCGACTCGGTGCCTCATACATGGCTGAAGAGGGTCCTCGAGCTGTACAAGGTTGACTGTACAGTTCGAGACTTCCTCGGGCAGTGTATGGGGCAGTGGAGTACGATCCTTTGTCATCTAGGCGAGCGGATGACGGCTGCGGAGAACCACATAAGGATAAGAAGGGGTATCTTCCAGGGCGATTGTCTGAGTCCAATCTGGTTCTGCCTCTCTCTGAACCCTCTTAGTACCTTACTGGAGGGTTCCGGGAGGGGATTTCAGCTTCGGAGAGGAGGTACAAATGTGACCCACCTTTTTTATATGGATGATCTCAAGTTATTCGCCTCCAGTCGCTCTCATCTTATGGAATTGCTAAACATCACTTGTGATTTTAGCAATTCTATTAGAATGGAGCTGGGGACGGATAAGTGTGCGATCCTCCATGTCGAAAGGGGTAGGGTTGCTAACTCTGAGGGCATAGACTTATCTATGCCCATCAACATAAAGACCCTATCCGAGGCTGAAACATACCGATACCTGGGTATGTCACAGAACATAGGTATCGATGAGGCGGACATGAAACGGTCAGTTTGCGGTGTGTTTTATGCACGCTTGACAAAAGTGCTCAACAGTCTTTTGTCGGGCGTTAATAAGACACATGCATATAACGGTTGGATCATGCCTGTTCTCATGTATACCTTTGGCTTGCTCAGGTGGACTCAGACCGAACTGAACGCTCTGGACAGAAAAGTCCGCACTATAATGACGTCCCACAGGATGCATCATCCGAGATCGTCAGTAATGAGGCTGTACTTGCCGCGGAAGCATGGTGGGCGCGGCTTTTTAAGCGCGCTTACCATGCATAATCGCGAAGTGTGCAGCCTCCGTAATTACTTTCTGACGAGAGCGGATGATCCATTCTATAGGGACGTTATTTCTTGTGATAAAGGACTTACCCCTCTATCCTTAGCCAACGAGCAATGGCAAGACCCGGCAGTACAGAGCATCTCCGACCGGGAGACCGTATGGAAGGAGAAGGAGCTCCACGGGAGGTTCTACAAGGCTCTACATGAGCCTTGCGTAGACACAGTCGCCTCCCTCCACTGGCTACGTTTCGGTGACCTCTTTGGGGAAACCGAGGGTTTTGTCTGTGCGATACAGGATCAGGTTATTAAGACCAACAATTATCGGAGATACATCCTAAAGGATGGCGCCGTCGACATCTGTCGAGCTTGTCGCCATCCCGGTGAGTCACTTAGGCATGTCATCTCCGGTTGTTCGGCGCTTTCTAACTCTGAGTATTTGCACAGACACAACCTAGTAGCCAGGATTCTACACCAGGAGCTCGCTCTGAAATACGGTCTCGTGGATCGGAAACTGCCATATTATAATTACTTGCCGGAAGCCGTGCTCGAAAATGACCGCGCCAGGCTCTACTGGGACCGGGCCATCATCACGGACAGGACTATTCTTGCGAATAAGCCTGATATTGTGCTGATGGACCGGGCACAGTCAAGGATATTTTTGGTCGACATTACCATTCCTTATGACGAGAACCTCGTGAAAGCCGAAACAGATAAGTTGACAAAATATCTGGACCTGGCTCACGAGGTGACCGACATGTGGGGTGGTCTGCCGGCCGAAATTATTCCTGTGGTCGTCTCTGCGAACGGGTTAATCCCAGTCAGCCTCTCGGGTCATCTGAGGCGACTGGGACTCCGTGACGGATCGCTCCAAGCTCAAATGCAGAAGGCGGTGCTCCTCGATACCGCCCGCATCGTCCGCCGGTTTCTTTCCCTTTCTCCCTAACCCTCGGCCGTTTGGTCTCCCCTGCCGAGGGCTTCCATCTGGTTGGGTTTTTATATATTTATGTAATTTTTATGTATTTAGTTTATTTTATTGATATTTATGTAAGTTTATCATTTTCATTTACAATTATATATTTATACAGCCCAACCAGATGAGAAAACTATACAAATACCCCATAATAATAATAATAATATTTTATTTGCATAAAACATGGTATATAATAGATTTTACAAAACTTTTCAGATCAGCATGTTTTGCTACGGTTATTCATAGCATGCAAATTTTTTTTTTACATTAATATTTTTGGCTACAAAAATCCTTAACACTATAGAAATTACAATTATTTAGCCACTGATATAGTTTTAATTTAAATGATCTTGTATTTAATATTTTTAAGTAATTAGGTATCTTATTATATAACTGAACACACATAAATAAACAACTTTTATTATATTTTCTTATTCTAGGATTATCGTTTAGTATAAGTCTATATGGATCTCGATGACTGCGGGGATTTACATCATCTATCGTTGTAAACAACGTTTTGTGCTTCTGTACAAACATACATACTTCATAGATGTAAAGTGATGGTAGTGGTAATAAGCCAAGTTTTTTAAACACTGGTCGACACGATTCATTCGGTTTTAGCCCACATATAGCTCTAATGCATTTTTTTTGCGCGACAAATGCTTTATTTTGATCAGTGCTGTTGCCCCACATTATAAGACCATACCGCAGTAAAGATTCTACGTATGCATGGTAGGACATGACAGCGGTTTTTATGTTTGTTATGTTTTTTATTTGTTTAAGTGCATACACGAATTTATTTATTTTGATAGAGACATCATTTACATGTGGTTTCCAATTTATATCGTCATCTATAATTAAACCTAAAAATTTTGTATGACTAGCTGCTTTTATTTTTGGAATGTTAAGTTTAAGATTATGTTTATTATTAGTGCATTTATTAAATTGTATATATAAAGATTTGTCTAAATTAATTTTTAAATTATGTATGTCAACCCAATTTATTAAAGTATCTATTGTATTATTCATGTCAGCTTCGTGGTCACTCATATTATTAATTTTTTTATTGGAAGTCACGATTATGGAAATGTCATCAGCAAATTGAATACATTTATGCTTCGTCATATTGACAATGTCATTTAAGTACAACAAAAACAGAATTGTAGCGAGAACACTTCCCTGTGGAACGCCATATTTATTGTTTCGGTATTCGGACGAGTACGTTATTATGTCCCCATTTACATCTGCTTTAGTAACAATAACACATTGTTGCCTATTATAAAGATATGATGTAATCCATTGAAGTGGTGGTCCTCTAATTCCAATTTTTTCCAATTTCTGTAACAATAGGTCATGTGAAACTAGGTCAAAGGCTTTAGATAGGTCAAAAAATAGTCCCGTGGTAAAATTATTATTATTGATATTTGAAAGTACTATTTTTATGAGTGAAAAAATTGCCAAAGTTGTAGTCAAAGTATAGTCCTTATGGCAGAATCGCTGGAGGACCTAAGCATTATGCTCAATGACCTCAATACTGTTCCCCAATGGATAGGTCTTAAAAGAACATGGACAAAACAAAGATCATGTTTAATGTCCATGTCACACCTATGCCGGTAGTTGTTGGGAACACTAAGCTCGAAGTTGTTGACGAGTATGTTTACCTGGGACAAATAGTCCGACTAGGTAAGTCCAACTTCGACCGAGAGGTCAATCGACGGATTCAACTCGGCTGGGCAGCGTTCGGGAAGCTACGACACATCTTGTCGTCAGACATACCTCAAAACTTGAAAACGAGACTGTACACCCAGTGCGTGTTGCCAGTGATGACTTACGGAACTGAGACGTGGTCCTTCACTGCTGGCCGTATGAGAAAGCTCAAGGTCGCTCAGCGAGCTATGGAGAGGGCTATGCTCGGAGTTTCTCTGCGTGATAAACTTAGGAATGAGGATATCCGCAGTAGAACTAGAGTAACCGACATAGCCCAACGGATTAGTAAGCTGAAGTGGCAGTGGGCCGGCCATATAGCTCGAAGAACCGACAACCGATGGGGAAGAAAGGTTCTCGAGTGGCGGCCTCGTACCGGTAGGCGAAGTGTAGGGCGTCCCCCCACGAGATGGAGTGACGACCTGGTAAGACATGCAGGAAGTCGATGGATGCAGGTGGCTCAGGACCGTGCTTTGTGGCATTCTTTGGGGGAGGCCTATGTTCAGCAGTGGACTTGTGAAGGGCTGTAATGATGATGATGATTGAATACTTTTTAATTCGAGGAGAAAAATAAAACTTCTTGATGCAGATATTATCGCCGTGTACTTTCAATTGACAAAAAAAAATTGGCGGGGGTTACAACTTAAAAACAACAAAGAAAAAAAGAAATAAGTAAAACGTATGAAACGCAACTTCGTGCGTAACAAAAAACCACAGGCGTTTTCGTAGACATGCCCCCCGGCGTTGAAAGCTTGTCTTTCAACAAAATTAGCCTTCCTTGTTGTTAGGTAAAGGGCAGATTTTGCAGAAAGGTCTTCGGACGATTCCAGTGGCAGTTCTGATATCGGCAACGCGGTTGATGCCGTCGGCTCCGGGATGAAAGGCTGTAATTCGACCCAGTCGCCATTTGAGCGGCGGTAAATTGTCTTCCTTCAGAACTACAAGATCACCCGTCCCTAAAGTGTCAGCATTGGAACGCCATTTTGATCTCTGCTGGAGTTCTGAGAGATATTCCTTGCTCCATCTTCTCCAAAAATGTTGACGAAGTTGTTGGATGCGTTGGTATCGACTCAGTCTACTGCTAGGGACTTCTTCATAATTTTGAGAAGGAAGAGAGGTGATGGGGCGGCCGATGAGGAAATGTCCCGGGGTTAATGGCAGTAAGTCATCAGGATCCGTGGAGAGAGGTGTCAGCGGACGAGAGTTCAGTACACCTTCAATTTGAACCAGCACAGTGTTTAATTCCTCGTATGTAAGGTTACAATTACCTAATATTCTCCGTAAATGATATTTTATTGACTTAACGCCTGCTTCCCAAAGACCGCCAAAGTGAGGGGCTTGCGGAGGAATGAAATGGAAATTTATATTTTCCTGAGCCAAATTCTCAGATAGTGAATTGCAATTGTCTTTTATAAAACGACCGATTTCGTTGTATGCGCCTACGAATGAAGTTCCGTTGTCGGAGTATATGTGTTTAGGTTTTCCGCGACGTGAAATGAATCGACGAAGTGCTGATAAGTAATTATTACTTGTTAGATCGCCTGTTAACTCCACGTGTACAGCCTTTGTCGCAAAACAAACGAAGATGAGAATATACACTTTCGTAAGCTTGCAACCACGGCCTTGACGACTGGCGGACATAATAGGTCCAGCATAAGTAGTGTAGTTGTACCACTTCTAGACCACCTGAGTCAGACGTGGTTCAACGACGTTCGTCGACGCCCGATCCTAAAAAAAAAAAAAAAAAAAAAAGCGTGTGCGTCGACTATATCAGTGCTATTGTATTATAATTCTTTGTTTATACAACGCTAATCTGAATCATCAATAAAACACATTACATAATTTTGTTACAATTTTTATTTATAAAATACAAAATCTTATTAATTATTATCTATAAAATAGGAGCGAAACATCTCATCCACTAAAATATCGTTGTACAATGTGTTCCTTGTAAATATACTCGTAAAACTATGTATTGAACATCCTTGAAACTTATATAGTAAATACATTAAGCAATATTCGCCACAAACTGAAGTCCACTCATTCTGAATCCTATCAACATTCCAGTTCCATCTTTTACAATTCCTTTTTAAAAACTCTAGATGATATCGTACAGGTGATCGTCCATATGAATCAAAATATTGACCGACGTCATTCGTATCGATATATAAAGCTACCCAATGTGACCCTGGTTTATCATCTGTATCCAAATTACATATTATATACGTTGGTACGTGGGTATACATAGGCAGTCTATTAGCTGCATAAACATTATTTTCTAGACTGGGGTGAATCTTTTTCAGATGTTGTTGTACATCTAGTGTATCCATGATATTACTGCTATTAGTAGATTATTACAGTACCTAGCTACTCAATGAATAACATAGGAATGGTCAATTATAGTGATTTCTACATATTAAATTGCATTTTTGTGATATACAAATCGTACTTGAGTCATTGATCACCAAACAAAACACAATACGAAGAAATGTTGAGATAGGCAACGGAAATGTGAGATAAACTGATATGTTTCTAAATATTAAATTGCATTTTTGTGTTATACAAATCGTACTTGAGTCATTGATCACCAAACAAAACACAATACGAAGAAATGTTGAGATAGGCAACGGAAATGTGAGATAAACTGGTTGACGCATAAAGTAATTATCAACTCATTACGGAAATACTTTAGATTAGAATTTTTACGTACTGGTTGTATATAAGACCAACAAACGCAGTCATCGAGTTAGTGTACGGTCGTTTGGCTACAGTGGATCTATCAATAGTACATTTGTGTTACTTCAATACACCAAAGGCTATGGATGTAAGTGTTTATTCTATTGACTAAATTACTTTTTTTCTGTTATTTTCATGTGTGTGTATTATTTTATTTAAATATTGTGTATGTATATGATTAAGCCGTGGTAACTCAGATGGTTAGCGCTAGCTGTAAATTTCACAGTACGCGACCCGGGTTCGATCCCCGCCAGCACCAATTAAATTGTTAATAGCAATTTTAAGTGCTTATTACCACGTGCTTGGTGGTGAAGGAAAACATCGTGAGGAAACCTGCATGTCTGAGAAAATTTCGAAGGCATGTGAAGTTCGCCAACACACATTGAGGGAGCGCGGCGGACATTTCCTTGCTCTAAAACCCTCTCAGAAATGAGAGGAGGCCTATGTTCAGCAGTGGACTTTAATAGGCTGTAACTTTAACTTTTTTAACTTTTATGATTAAGTGTTAACAAATTGATATTAATATGATAACTGTGTTGTTGCAGAAATCATTGAGCTTCGATGAAGATACCTATAAACAGTATTACTACTCGCCACTCTCCCCTCAAGAAGAGAGTGATAACCTCGTCATTAATAATAACACATGCGATGGTGGAAAAAGAAAATCGCAATCGATTGATCATTTTTTTGAAGCTGAATCAAAAATAAAAAAGAGGAAGGGAAAACTTCAGTGAAGTGTGCACCAGTGCTTTTTTCTCCACAATCATGGAAGAGAATACGGAACTATTCAATAGCGAATTAAATCAGGAGTTGTCTAAAGTTTGTGAAGAAATGGAGAGGGGTCAACTGTTCGATTCGTCATACGATGATGAGTTGTATCATCACTGTGCGATGGTTGAAACACAGTTTAAGTATGTAAAATAAACATTCATTTCGATCATAATTTACATATTGTCTTATACAGTTTTTAATAAATTTAAACATTTTAGCAGTCAACCACTACAACTTGGAAGAGGAACGAAGCGAACGTGCAGCAAAGAATCCAAGATCATCAAAAAACCAATAACGGAAGCAGAAGCGCATACCTCTGCAGGGAACAGTATCAGTAACGATGATCAAGTGGAATGTCCAACGTGCCATATATTTATCAAGAAACGGTATTTAGCTAATCATTTTAAAAGTAATGTTCATAAAAATAATCTTTTAAATTCACATAATTCTTTATCAAACGTTAGTGTTATTGAATCTGCTTTTGGAAATAGGATTTTAACTTATAAAATCAAGAGTAGAGTAGATCGTTCGACATGGGTAAATTTTGAAACTCCTGAACTATTTTTAAATTCTATTAAAGATGATATTTTATTTTTATTACAAGAGTGTATTCATCAACACATAATTTTTAAGGTAAACTTCATATTGCATGCTGATTTTGTTCTACAAACTAAAGATATTCATGATACGTTCGATTTTCAAACGCTTAACTATATTATTTGTCAAGGAGATGACTTAAATATTTTTCTTTCATCTTTAAATGATACAATTACTACTAAAATTAGTGCTTTCGAAAAAAAAGATAGTGGATGGAGTCTAAAAAACATAAAATCTATAGACATGAATGTTAATAAATTTAACCCCCTACGCGGTACTTCATACATAGATCTTCCTCGTGACATAAAATTAAAAAAGGCTGTTATAAATGTAAAAAACAAGGATTATTTTTGTTTTAAATGGGCGTTACTCTCGGCGTTATATCCTGTAAACAAACACACCGATCGGGTATCATCGTACGTTAAACATGCAAATAAACTTAAATTTGATGGTATTTCCTTTCCGGTTAAAATTTCTGACATAGCAAAAGTAGAGAAATTAAATGATATTAGTATTAATGTTTTTGGGTTAGAATATAATAAAGAAAAACGATGTAATTCTATAGTAGGTCCATTATTTTTAACAAAGTGTCGTAAAGATAGACATATCAATTTATTATTTTTTTCCAAGGATACAAAAAATCATTATTGCTATATAAAAAATTTATCGCGGTTAGTTAGTAAACAAATTTCAAAAGACGGTCACATCATGTACATTTGTGAAGCATGTCTACTTCGTTTTCCATCTCAGGAAAGGTTAAATAACCATGAACAATACGATTGTGCTCACATTTGTACAGTATTACCAAACAGTGAAACTTTAAAAAAAAGAATTGGTTTGGTCAACATATTTCAAATGATAAAATTAAATTTGATAGTTATGAAAAAAAGTTAAAGATACCATTCGTAGTTTATGCCGATTTTGAAGCATTTTTAAAACCAATAGAATCATGTTCTAACGATCCTTCCAAACCTTTCACTCATAATATTCAGAAACATGAAGTACATAGTTTTGGATATTATATAAAATGTTCATATGATGATAAATTATCAAAATATGTAACATATTGCGGACCCAACTGTGCACAAGTGTTTATGGAAAGTTTATCTAACAATCTAAAAGAAATAAATAGACTTCAAAAATATCCACCACTTCCGCTAACAAATGAAGACAAAAACCAAATTTCAAATGCAACCATTTGTCATATTTGTGAAACTGAGTTGGCAAAACATTTTTATGATTTTGATTGGTACACTGGTAGTTTTATAGGTGTTGCTCATGAATCATGTTGTTCGAAGATCAGAACACCTAGTTATATACCAATATTTTTACACAACCTTAGTCACTATGATGCTCATTTTATTGTTCACGCGTTAAACTTTTGTGATGGTGAAGTCGAAGTTATCCCTCAAAATAAAGAAAAATATATATCCTTTTCCAAAAAATTAAAAGTGAATAACCACGAAATTATATTGAGATTCTTAGATTCATTTAAGTTTTTATCGTATAAATTAGAAGAATTGGCCAAAAATCTCAGTAATGATCAATTTCAAGAATTACGTAGAAATTACCCTAATGATGAAGATTTCTTTCGTTTAAAACGGAAAGGTGTTTATCCATATGAACTTATGACTAATTATGATAGTTTAAGTCTAACATCGCTCCCTGAACAAAAATGTTTTTATAGTTCACTCACAGATTCACATATTTCAAATGATGATTACAATCATGCTAAAGATGTTTGGGAACATTTTGGGTGTTGTAATATGCTAGATTATTCAAACCTATATTTAAAAACAGACATTTTACTTTTATCCGATGTATTTGAAAACTTTAGAAAGTTATGTATTAATACATATGATTTAGACCCTGTCCATTATTACACAGCACCCGGTTTAAGTTGGGATGCAATGTTAAAATATACAAAAATAGAATTAGAACTTTTAACAGATTATGAGAAAATTGCATTTATTAGATCAGGTATCAGAGGTGGTGTATCTCAATGTAGTAATCGTTATGCTAGAGCTAATAACAAATACATGGAGGATTATGATACAGGGAAACCAAATTCATATATCACAAATTTTGATGCAAACAATTTATATGGTTGGGCTATGTCTCAATATCTTCCTACTGGTGGATTCGAATGGGTAAATCCAAATACAGAATTTAATGTGTCTAAGACATCAGACTTCGGTTTTATTTTAGAAGTTGATTTGGAATATCCAGATGAACTTCATGATTTACATTCGGACTTTCCTTTATGTCCAGAAAACATTTGTGTAGGCAATATTAATGAGAATAAACTAGTCCCAAATTTAAATAATAAAGATAAATATGTAATTCATTACAGAAATTTAAAGCAGTGCATAGAAATGGGGGTTAAATTAACTAAAATTCATAGAGTTTTAAAATTTAAACAGTCTCCCTGGTTGAAGATGTACATAGATCTAAACACAAAATTAAGAACTTTAGCAAAATCAGATTTCGAAAAAGATTTTTATAAATTAATGAATAATTCAGTCTTCGGTAAGACTATGGAGAATATTGAAAAAAGGGTTAACATAAAATTAGTTACGTACTGGGAGAACCAGGGTAAAGCTTTAGGTGCTCAAGATCTAATCGCTAAACCACAATTTCATAGCCTTTCAATATTTTCGGAAAACCTAGTTGCGGTTCAGTTGCGAAAAACGAAGTTAATATATAACAAACCAATTTATTTAGGGTTTTGCATTTTAGATATTTCAAAAACATTAATGTATGATTTTCATTATAACTATATGATTAAAAAGTTTAGTAAAATCAAATTATTGTATACAGATACGGATAGTTTAATATATCATATATTTACAAATGATTTTTACACTGATATAAAACCTGACCTTTCATCATACTTTGATACCTCAGATTATGATACAAATAATATTTTTGAATATCCAAAATTAAATAAAAAGAAATTAGGTTTTTTTAAAGATGAAAATAATGGTAAAATCATGAAAGAATTTGTGGGTTTACGATCCAAAATGTACGCTTTTAACTTAGAGAATAAGACTATAGCCAAGGCAAAAGGGGTAAATAAATGTATCACTAAAAAGATGACAATGAATAGTTATAAGTCTTCTCTATTTAATAAAAAAGTGCAATATTATAGTATGCTTAGATTTAAATCAATTAAACACACAATTTTCACACAAAAATTAAATAATATAGGTTTATCATATAATGACACAAAGAGACATATTTTAGATAATAATATTGAAACATTAGCTTGGGGTCATTATAAACTGCGTTAAGTGTTGATAGTTTTTACTTTTATGTCTGCGTTTAAGAAAAATTTATATTGATTGTAAAATTATGATAATACTATAATATGACATAGTTTATTACATATTTAATCATTGTTTTATTGTAAATAATTTAAGTTAATTGTTGTTTCTATTTATTTGAGGTTGAGTTAATTGTAAAATTATGATGTACTAATTGTTGTTTCTATTTATTTGAGGTTGAGTTAATTGTAAAATTATGATGTACTAATTGTGTTAGAAATAGTATACAGATAATTCTGTTTTATATAATTTTTGGAATATATATTAATTGTTTACACCAACACTTTCATTTTTTATTTCACCCCTTTGAACTTTAGACGTGTGTTATGTTTCACTTTATCCATCCGTTCACTGCTATTGTGGCAGGACCAAGTGGGTGTGGGAAGTCAAATTTTGTAACAAATTTCATAAAATCAGTTACAGAAATATGTAATTGTGATTTTAATCAGATCACATGGTGCTTTGATGAAATGCAACCATTATATAATTTACCAAATGTTAACTATCATCAAGGAATTCCAAATCTTAATATGTTTGATGGTGAAAACCCACATCTTGTTATTATTGATGATCTAATGAGAGAGTCCGATGGAAGAATTGTGGATATATTTACAAAAGGTAGTCATCACAGGAATCTTAGTGTATTTTATCTAACACAAAATTTATTTCATCAGGGTAAAGGACAAAGAGACATATCTTTAAACTCAAGTTATATAATATATTTTAAAAACCCTCGAGATAAAACTCAAATAAGATATTTAGCAAGACAAGTATCACCAGATAACCCAAAATTCATTGAAAATGCCTACAGGGATGCAACTCTAGAGGCGCATGGATATTTAATGGTAGATTTAAAACAGAATACCAATGATTTTTGTCGTATCAAGACAAATGTCTTTCCATTTAATGGTTTCTGTACAGTCTACGTCCCCACAAAAGAGTTTAAATACACCAAGAATCAAACAATTGAAATCATTGCTAAATGATGCATCGTCGACTCACAACGTATAAACATTTGCTAACCGCTTTGCATACGCTTAAACCAAAATATCAAAGAGCATTACTTAAAACGTGTGATGAAGAAGAAATTAACTGTATTTGTGAGTGTATTCATAACATTTTACAAGGAAAAGTACCTCTTAAAGATCAGGATAAACAAAAATTGAATAAACATAAAAACATACTCCGTAAACTAGTACGTAAGTGTAAACATAAACTAAGAAAAAATATAATTATACAAAAAGGAGGGGCTTTCTTACCAACAATATTAGGTGCAATATTGAGTGGATTAGTGAGTGGTCTAGCCAGTTAACATGGAAAATGCAAAGAAAATGATACTTATCGAACCTGGATTGATTGAAAAATTAAAACAAGAAAATAAGGTTAATAGTAATTTATCTCGATTAGATATTGAAATGCAAAATATTATGAATAGTAAGACGGAAGACCGAAAGAAATGGATATTATATTTACAAACACTGCAAAGATACCTTCATTTTACCGAAGAGGATCGTCAACCACTCAAATTACCAATTTATTCTGATACATCTAATGAAGATTCAAATGAGTCAAAAATTGGTTTTAAAAATAAAGATAGAGATCTAAAAACTTCAGTTGATATTGAATCTTTGCTGGAGGAGAATCGATCCATTAAAAGTAAAGAAAATGATGAAAATCCACTTTACACACCAGCTCAAATACTCAGTTTAATACCAAAAACTTATCATAAAAAAGGGCAGTTATTATTAAACTTAGTTGAAACAAGTAAAAGTAAAATACATTGGGATAACGAAGGTACAGTCATAATTGATAGTGAAAAAATTCCTGGAAGTAATATTGTTGATTTAATAAATGATTCACTAAGACCCCTAAAAAGAAGTGATCCGGTAGGGTGGGTTAGATTTGCTGAAGCATTAAAAGATATTAAAGTACCACTTACTTATATTGGAAATCCAAGGAGATGTGAGTTTATTAACCAACTTCAAGCAAAAGATCTGAACAAACCCTCTGAGATTGAAGTTCAAGAGTTTTCTACACCGTGCAGTAGAGATAAAAAGTCTACAACTAAAATACGTAAAGGACTTGAGTGGGAAAAATGGACTCCGTACTAGAAGAAATTAACAGGATTTATTATGATCCATCTAATCCCGCTGGTTTTGGTAGTATTGATAAATTATCAAAAGCCATGAAGGGTAAAATGAATAAAAAGCAAGTAAAGGAATGGTTAAAATCACAAGAAACATACACATTACATAAACCCATTCGAAAAAAATTCCCGCGTAATAGGTACATTCTATCAAATATTAATGAACTGTGGCAAGCTGATTTAAGTGATATGCGAACTTATTCTCAATATAATGATGGTTTCAAGTATATACTTTGTATTATTGATGTATTTAGTAAATATGCTTTTGCAAGACCAATGAAAAAGAAAAACTCAGAAACAACTAAAGAATGTTTTGAAAGTATATTTACTGAAAGTAATTTAACACCTACTCACATACAATCCGATAAAGGTACCGAATTTGTTTCAAAAGATGTACAAAAATACTTTAAATCCAAAAAGATTAATTACTATACCACTAACAATCCTGACATTAAGGCCAGTATTGTTGAACGATTTCAAAGAACACTAAAAATGAAAATGTGGCGTTATTTCACTCATAATAATACTTATAGATATATAGATGTTTTACAAGATTTAATATACTCTTATAATCACAGCTTTCACTCTAGTATTAAGATGTACCCATGTGATGTAAATTCCAACAATATTATGACAGTTTGGACTAATCTTTATGATAGACGGTCAAAAAAACTTTCTTTAGAAAATCCTAAACCAAATTTCAATGTGGGTGATTATGTTCGAATAACTAAATATAAACATGTATTCCAAAAAGGATATGAATCAAATTGGAGTGATGAAATATTTATTATATCTTCAATAATTGATAGATCTCCATGGGTTGTTTATACAATAACAGATTTACAAAATGAACCAATAATTGGTACTTTTTATGAAAGAGAATTACAGAAAATCACTTACAACCCCACCTCACAACATAAAATAGATAAAATAATTGACACTCGTTATTCGGGTAACAGAAAAGAAGTATTAGTGAAGTGGAAAGGTTATCCAGATAAATTTAACAGTTGGATTTTAGCTTCTAGTTTAAAAGAAATATGAATAAAGAAAGTTTCTATTTAACTTTGCTCAGCAATAGTTCAATGGAATACTTTCCTGATAACAAGACCACAAATTTTTCAACGAAATTACCAAAAGCTATAAAATTAGAAGGTGAATGGTCGGTTGGAGTTGTCGAGTTTCAATATCCATGTACCATGTTTACTGTTCAAGACCATGAAAATGTTATATACATTACAAAATCTATGTTAATGCCTAATGAAGATAAGCCATCCACAGTGTACTACAAAAAACATAATCCAGCTACCAACTATGATAACGTTGAGCATATTTTAAGAGTGTTAAATGGTATCGGAGAGAACTTGAAATTTCGCTATGATGAAATAACAAAATTTGTGTCTATTTCGGTATTGGATAAAAATATAACATCCGTAACATTATCACCCAAATTAAGTTTACAGCTAGGTTATGAACCAAATAAAAATCTCCTAGAGAGAAATTTTGGAAAGTGTCCTGCTAATTTACACTTAGGGTTACCATCTCAACTATTTCTATATTGCGATATTATCGATCCTCAGATTGTGGGTGATGTTATGACTCCTTTATTAAGAGTCATTTCATTAGATCCTACAAAATACATTTATGGTGCAAATAAAATGCACGTTTTCTCTCAACCTCACTACTTACCTGTTATGCGAAGAGAGTTCGATACGTTGGAAATAGTTATAAGATCGAGTACAGGACAAAAAATACCATTCCAGTTTGGAACCGTGTGTATTAAACTACATTTCCGAAAATTATAATAATGAATTCTCTTCGTGATCATCATAAATGTCCATATGAAAATTATTATACACATCAAGCTGGATCAGGAGTTGGAGTAATTTATAAGGGTTCACCATATCAACGCGGTCATGGTATTGGGAGCTTCTTAGGGGGGTTATTCAGATCAGTTTTACCTTTACTTTCAAGTGGTGCTCGAGTGATTGGTAAGGAGGCATTAAGCGCTGGAGTAGGACTTTTATCGGATATGGTTCAAGCTCGTCCTATGGAAGCCTCAATAAAAGATCGTCTAAAGCAAGTTAGTACGAATTTAAAACGAAAGGCTGATGAGAAAATTGATCAATTTAACATGACTGGATCTGGGTATAAAACTAAAAGAAAACGATTGACATCGTTCATTCCACCATTAACTGCTAAAGTGAAAGCTGTGAAAAAACTTAGTCTAAAACCAAAAAATATCAAAGATATATTTTCAAACTAAATATGTCTTTCCTTCATAATCATTCTTGCGAGTGCGTTAAGTCAGAATTGGATTTGTTTGCACTACCGTCTACACAAACTAGCATTGAAAATGGATTGTGGATTCATTATAAACCAATTTCATCTCTTGGTGATGATGGACCTATCGAGTTTCAAGTTCCTGGGACCGGCGATGACTACATAGATTTGTCTCATACATTACTCCACATAAAGGCAAAAGTATTAAATCAAGATTCAACTAACTTGGTATCTACTACAATAGTAGCACCTGTAAATAATTGGCTGCATTCACTTTTTAGTCAACTTGATGTTTATTTAAACCAAAAACTTGTATCACCACCTAATAATACCTATGCATATCGAGCATACATGGAAACCCTTTTAAACTATGCCCCTGCTGCTAAACAATCTCATCTTACTTGTAGTCTTTGGTATGAGGATACAGCAGGAAAAATGGATTCTACAGATGGTAAAAACATAGGATTTGTTAAAAGACAGGAATTGATTAGTGAAAGTAAGGAAATAGAAATGATTGGTCATCTTCACGGTGACATTTTTAACCAAGATAAATTTTTAATTAATGGTGTTGAAATGAGTGTTAAATTGGTTCGATCAAGAGAGAGTTTTAATTTAATTGTTGGATCAAACGATGTAAAGTTTAAAGTTTGTATTACGGACGCAACTCTTATTGTTCGACGAGCACGAATTAATCCAAGTGTCAAAAATCGCACATCAAAAAGTTTTAGCTTCTACCACTGCTAAATATCCTATTACTCGAGCTGAAGTAAAAGTTTTAACAATTCCTTCGGGTGTTCAAGGAAAAACTCTTGATAATATATTTTTAGGACAGGTACCGAAAAGATGTATAATTGGATTTGTGAACAATTCTGCATTTAATGGTTCCCTTACTAAAAATCCATTTAACTTTGAAAACTATGGTATTAATTCTTTCAGCTTATATATTGATGGTCAACAAATACCTTCAAAAGCTTTGCAACCATCTTTTAATAATAGCATATTTACATCAGCATATTATACTCTATTCTCGGGAACTGGTATTCACTTTCTTAATGAAGGAAATGGAATCTCTTGTGAACAGTAACAGTGGTAGAGCCACGCGGCAGCTTTTGCTGTCGCACGGATGGGCCGGCTCGAACCGGGGTGGTACCACGACCTCACAGAAAACCAGCGTGAAGTAGATGTTTACCTCTGCGTTTCGCTTGGTGAGTGCAGGTGGCCGGAGGCCCTTTTTACTGGAAATGAGGCATTCCATCTTAGTCCTCACGGGGACAACGCATCTACATTTTAATTTGTAATAGATAGATGTAGATGTCTATGGGCCGCAGCAACCACTTACCATCAGGTGGACTGTGTGTTCGTTTGTCACCCTTATCCTATAAAAAAAAAAAACAGTATGGCAAAGGTTACTGTCTATTAGCATTTGACTTAACTCCTGATTTATCAGCTAACTCATCAACTCATTGGAATCTCATAAAGCATGGTAGTGTAAGAATAGAAGTACGATTTGAATCCTCATTAATACAAACAATTAACTGTATAGTTTATGCTGAGTTTGATAATATTATTGAGATAGATAAAAACAGAAATGTTACTGTAGACTATAGTAGTTAAGGTTATAATATGTGTTGTGTGTTAGATTTTATGTGTTATGTGTAATGCATTTTGTGTGTATGTAACTATGTGAAACGTTATAAAATTAAATAAAACAAATTGTATGCAATATATTTTTTTTTATTTCTTTATAAATCTTCTATTTAATCTAATACAAAACACTGTTCGAGTTGAAATTTTACATAAGCACACTGACTAAACCACTGAACATGCTGCTGCCAAGGATCATCATCATCTTCCCAATCTTTTAAACCACCACCACAATGGAAACAATTGGTCCCGTCTGCATGGCCAGTATAAAAGAAACCAGCTTCTGCAAGATCTTCAGGTTTCTGTCGCATAACTAGAGGCCAATTTTCGAAACTAAGCAAACGGCTAGATTTTGAACTGAAGAATGGATATTCAGCTCTTGAGTACTGCATACTCTTCTCGTTTTCTTCTCCACTCAGTGTTGTAGTTTTGTTATTCAGTGATGTGTTTTGTACACGTATGCCACACTCATCTCTTCCTTCCGCTCTTGTCTTCCTGTAATTGAAGTAAACAGAATCACATTCACTAATGATCAGCTAATGACTGTCATTGTTAAAAAAGTATTTTTTAACTTTTTCACTTTCTGCTATTGTCTTTGTTATATTGTATACGAGGGCGTTTGTGTTGTCGTAGATGCTATCCTTATTAGTCTTTACGTAATATTTAATTCTCGTGGAAGCATGTTTCCAATGATCAGTAGTTGGAATCTTGGATAGCTTCTTCATATCGTACATTTCAATTTTGATGAGATGCGTCGCTTGGTCTCCGTCGTCAGAATTAGTAGAAATGTATGATACACCATCTCTAGCGGCTCGTGCTACGGTTGATGATAACAGCTTCCTCTTTTTTATTTTTGATTCAGCTTCAAAAAATGATCAATCGATTGCGATTTTCTTTTTCCACCATCGCATGTGTTATTATTAATGACGAGGTTATCACTCTCTTCTTGAGGGGAGAGTGGCGAGTAGTAATACTGTTTATAGGTATCTTCATCGAAGCTCAATGATTTCTGCAACAACACAGTTATCATGTTAATATCAATTTGTTAACACTTAATCATAAAAGTTAAAAAAGTTAAAGTTACAGCCTATTAAAGTCCACTGCTGAACATAGGCCTCCTCTCATTTCTGAGAGGGTTTTAGAGCAAGGAAATGTCCGCCGCGCTCCCTCAATGTGTGTTGGCGAACTTCACATGCCTTCGAAATTTTCTCAGACATGCAGGTTTCCTCACGATGTTTTCCTTCACCACCAAGCACGTGGTAATAAGCACTTAAAATTGCTATTAACAATTTAATTGGTGCTGGCGGGGATCGAACCCGGGTCGCGTACTGTGAAATTTACAGCTAGCGCTAACCATCTGAGTTACCACGGCTTAATCATATACATACACAATATTTAAATAAAATAATACACACACATGAAAATAACAGAAAAAAAGTAATTTAGTCAATAGAATAAACACTTACATCCATAGCCTTTGGTGTATTGAAGTAACACAAATGTACTATTGATAGATCCACTGTAGCCAAACGACCGTACACTAACTCGATGACTGCGTTTGTTGGTCTTATATACCACCAGTACGTAAAAATTCTAATCTAAAGTATTTCCGTAATGAGTTGATAATTACTTTATGCGTCAACCAGTTTATCTCACATTTCCGTTGCCTATCTCAACATTTCTTCGTATTGTGTTTTGTTTGGTGATCAATGACTCAAGTACGATTTGTATAACACAAAAATGCAATTTAATATTTAGAAACATATCAGTTTATCTCACATTTCCGTTGCCTATCTCAACATTTCTTCGTATTGTGTTTTGTTTGGTGATCAATGACTCAAGTACGATTTGTATATCACAAAAATGCAATTTAATATGTAGAAATCACTATAATTGACCATTCCTATGTTATTCATTGAGTAGCTAGGTACTGTAATAATCTACTAATAGCAGTAATATCATGGATACACTAGATGTACAACAACATCTGAAAAAGATTCACCCCAGTCTAGAAAATAATGTTTATGCAGCTAATAGACTGCCTATGTATACCCACGTACCAACGTATATAATATGTAATTTGGATACAGATGATAAACCAGGGTCACATTGGGTAGCTTTATATATCGATACGAATGACGTCGGTCAATATTTTGATTCATATGGACGATCACCTGTACGATATCATCTAGAGTTTTTAAAAAGGAATTGTAAAAGATGGAACTGGAATGTTGATAGGATTCAGAATGAGTGGACTTCAGTTTGTGGCGAATATTGCTTAATGTATTTACTATATAAGTTTCAAGGATGTTCAATACATAGTTTTACGAGTATATTTACAAGGAACACATTGTACAACGATATTTTAGTGGATGAGATGTTTCGCTCCTATTTTATAGATAATAATTAATAAGATTTTGTATTTTATAAATAAAAATTGTAACAAAATTATGTAATGTGTTTTATTGATGATTCAGATTAGCGTTGTATAAACAAAGAATTATAATACAATAGCACTGATATAGTCGACGCACACGCTGCAATGAAGGTGATTAAGGAACAATAGAACAATAGAAATAGGAACAATGGGACGCTAATGACGGTGGAGGCCCTTACCGGATATCAATTAGATATTAGCTAATTGATCTACACATCTCCGGAACCGTGCATTCTACACAAAAATGATTCGTGATCAGAGCATGCCAAAACCTTTTTTTTTTTTTTTTTTTTTTTTTAGGATCGGGCGTCGACGAACGTCGTTGAACCACGTCTGACTCAGGTGGTCTAGAAGTGGTACAACTACACTACTTATGCTGGACCTATTATGTCCGCCAGTCGTCAAGGCCGTGGTTGCAAGCTTACGAAAGTGTATATTCTCATCTTCGTTTGTTTTGCGACAAAGGCTGTACACGTGGAGTTAACAGGCGATCTAACAAGTAATAATTACTTATCAGCACTTCGTCGATTCATTTCACGTCGCGGAAAACCTAAACACATATACTCCGACAACGGAACTTCATTCGTAGGCGCATAGAACGAAATCGGTCGTTTTATAAAAGACAATTGCAATTCACTATCTGAGAATTTGGCTCAGGAAAATATAAATTTCCATTTCATTCCTCCGCAAGCCCCTCACTTTGGCGGTCTTTGGGAAGCAGGCGTTAAGTCAATAAAATATCATTTACGGAGAATATTAGGTAATTGTAACCTTACATACGAGGAATTAAACACTGTGCTGGTTCAAATTGAAGGTGTACTGAACTCTCGTCCGCTGACACCTCTCTCCACGGATCCTGATGACTTACTGCCATTAACCCCGGGACATTTCCTCATCGGCCGCCCCATCACCTCTCTTCCTTCTCAAAATTATGAAGAAGTCCCTAGCAGTAGACTGAGTCGATACCAACGCATCCAACAACTTCGTCAACATTTTTGGAGAAGATGGAGCAAGGAATATCTCTCAGAACTCGACGAACGTCGTTGAACCACGTCTGACTCAGGTGGTCTAGAAGTGGTACAACTACACTATTAGCATAATCGACGCCAACGCTCTCGAAGGGAAAACCGCCGGGAGTCACTCGACCCTGAGGCAGATTGCCCATAAGTGGATTTATAACCCTTCCCTTATAACGACAACATAAGTAACATTGTCGATAACAATATTTAGCTAACTTGAGGCCTCCGATGGGCCAATACATTTCTCTAATTGAAGCTAATAGTAAACGAGGACCGGCGTGTAAAAGCTTGACATGCATATACTTAAACAATAATTTGGTAAAACGATTAGTGGACTGTAACATAATCGGATGTTTCTTTTCATAAGTAAATAATGCATTTCCTAAACGACCACCGACACGCATTATTTTATTTTCGTCTAGGAAAGGATTAAATTTCAAAATAGTACATTTTGAAGGCAATTTTTTGTTATTATATAAGGTCACATATCCCTCGAATGACTCAATTTGTGACAATCTAATTAAAGTATTTAAAGAATTATGTAGTTCGTCGTTACTTAAAAATTTACTTTGTACCGGTTTCTTTTTACAAATATTAATAAATCTTAACACGTAGGCCATAGAACGTTGTAATCTTATAAAATTAGAGAATCTCTCAAAGTCAATTACCTAAAGGTATTTTCTGATCGGTAACAACTAAAGAAATCTCTGAGCGAGTTTCTGGTAGCTTATCACTTACAATAGGGTTAGCAGGCCAACTAGACATGTCACCCTTTAAAAACTGTGGACCAGACCACCATAAGTCAAGATTATGAATTTGATTTATGTTCGTACCGCGGGAAACATAGTCTGCCGGATTGAGATCAGTGGGAACATGTCGCCAAGTAAATGAACCTGTTTTTTCCAAAATTTCGGCAACTCGATTACGAACAAAAGGTTGTAATTTGTTAGGTAGCATTTTTAACCAACCTAAAACGATTGTCGAATCTGACCAAAAAATTACTGATCTTACTTGGATTCGAAGCGAACTTATCACCTTCTCATAGAGACGGACACCGACAAGTGCAGCGCAGAGCTCAAGCCGTGGTATTGTAGTCGGCATTATGGGAGCTACGCGACTTTTGGCTGAAAGTAAACGCACCATCACATTATTTTTATTATTAGAACTACGGACATACAGACATGCTCCGTAAGCCACTTGAGATGCGTCACTAAAAATATGTAAGTCTACATTAATATATTGATTGCAGATAACACTGCGTGGAATTCTTAAATTGTTTAAAAATGATAAGTTTTCTACAATTGAAAGCCATAATTTAATTATTTCCGAAGGCAACTGTTCGTCCCATGTAAGTTTAAGTAACCATAATTTTTGCATTAAAATTTTCATAGAAATTATGCATGGGGTCAGAAGACCCAGTGGATCAAAGATTTGTGAAATAACCGAGAGTAATCCACGTTTTGTAAAATTATTTAAAACGATTTCACTCGTCGAAAAATACAGTTCATCAGACTCGATTTGCCAGCTGAGACCTAATGTTTTACAGGGTTCCGTAGAACCAATATTTAAGTCGAGAGATGAATTGTTATTATTTAGTATTACTCGAGGTTCATTTGATTTCCACTTACGGAGGTTCATACCAGCTGTGGCCAGTTCAGAAGACACCTTGTTATGTATGTCCAGCGCATCTTGAATGCTGTCCCCTCCAGTTAATAGGTCATCGACGTAGAAGTCATGGATTATTATTTCGGAGATTTTATCGTCCTTGCAATCCATACCAATCTGCTTAAGACATCTGGTGGCGAGATAGGGTGCGCTGGCTGTGCCATACGTAACGGTGTTTAACTGGTACGCTTTCATGGGCTCTGATGGATCATTTCTCCAAACTATTTGTTGGAGAGGTCTGTCATCAGGATGTACGACGATCTGTCTATACATCTTTTCTACGTCTGCTGATAGCACGTACTTATGTTGTCGGAATCTAACTAGTATAGATAGCAGATCATCCTGTACAGTGGGCCCCACTAATTGCAAATTATTATATGAAATACCGGAAGTAGTCGGACTGCTCGCATTGAAAACAACTCTGAGCTTCGTCGTTAAGCTGCTTTCGCGAATCACTCCATGGTGTGGTATAAAATATGCTAACCTCCGTGGATCAAATGAACATTCAGACATGTGTCCTAGTGTTAGATACCCTGACATGAATTGAGTATAATTATTTTTAAATTTGGGTTGACCCTTAAACCTACGCTCAAGAGAAAGGAGGCAAAGCTTGGCGCGTTGTAGGGAACCGCCTAAATTATCACGTGATTGTTTCAGTGGTATTCTCACACAGAAACGACCGTCTTGTAGACGAGTTGTATTTTTAATAAAATGTTCTTCGCACATATTCTCCTCCGCGGAGAGAACTGATGTATCATGGCAAACCTCCTCTAGATGCCAAAAACGCGTCAATAGGTTTTGAATATCATCGTTATTATCATTGTGCGAAGAGACGTTTTCCCTCAAATTTAGTTTTACTAAAAACGACTTAGTGTTAGAAATCGAATACGGTACTTGGCCATTATTAATTAAGGGGCCTGAGACTAGCCATCCTAACCTAGATTCAATGAGTACCGGCTTTCCGTTTCCTAAACTAATTTTACGTACCCCTAATAGGTCCCAAAAAACATCCGCACCAATAATTAAATCCACCGACGATGGCGTGTGGAAGCGGGGATCTGCTAAACAGAGGTTACTAGGTATGTTAATGTCGTTTAAAGGTATTTCCTGACTCGGTACTTCGTCCGTTATATGAGGCAAAACGAAACAGAAAAGATTAGTGTGACATAGATGCTGGTGTCCCTCAAGGCGGTATTCTGTCTCCATTGTTATTTTCAGTATTTATTAATCTTATCACCCACAACCTCCAGTGTGCGTATCATCTATATGCCGATGACCTACAGTTGTACGCACAGGCGAATGTGGATTGTTTGTCCGTCGCAGTGGATATGGTCAACAAGGACCTAGAGCATGTTAAGAGCTGGTCTGACAGGTTCGGTTTAAGTGTTAATCCATCCAAGTGTCAAGCAATAATACTAGGTAGCCATCGCACAATTAAAAAAGTAGACACTACAGCTCTTCCCGCGATCATTTTCAACGGTTCTGTTTTGGGATTATGTTCTTCGGTTAAGGATCTTGGCTTAAACATTGACTCCACTTTGAGCTGGCATGCCCAAGTGACAAATGTTAGCCAGAAAGTCACCGGTACCTTACGGGCTCTTTACCGTCTGAAAAATTTCCTTCCATCCGGGACCAAAACATTACTTGTGCAATCTTTAATTCATACCCTGATTGATTACTGTGGTGTGTGTTATTTTGACCTGAATGCAGATCTTCTTGACAAATATGATCGTCTTCTTAATAACTGCATTCGATTCATTTTTAATCTTCGTAAGTATGACCATGTGTCTACTTATCGTTCCCAACTTAAGTGGCTTAAGTCGCGCATTCGTCAGCGACGAAGTGTGCGCGCACTCACAACCCTATACTCCATTCTGATGTCTCCTACTCCCCCCTCTTACTTAACTTCTCATTTCCAGTACCTTTGCTCTAGCCATGACAGAAACCTGCGTTCTTCGAACAACCTTTTACTAAAGTGTCCCTCTCATAAATCTGGCTTCCTACATTCTTCCTTCACTGTACAGTCTGTTCTCCTCTGGAACGCACTCCCTCTTGAAATTAGAACGGCTAATAATCGTTATGCATTCAAGAAGAAAATTCGTGAATATTACTTTAATAAACTGGCAGAATCATCTCATTTGTAGTATTCATTTATATGTATTTATATAAATATGTAATTATATATTGTATGTAATTTATTATTTTATGTACATAACTTATATATAATACTATGCATATATTAAACAATTTTTGATTTGTAAGTTTATGTATGGGTATATGTATTATAATTGTTTTATATTTATATACTTTAATTTATTTTCTTGTCTTTTAGCGTTTCACACACCTACTTCTTATTTTTATCTCTGCATCACCCAAAGGTTGACTGGTAGAGAATGCCTCAGGCATTAAGTCCGCCTATACATCATGTTGTATGAAGTGTAAATAAATAAATAAATAAATTAGTATTAAAGTTTTCGTTCAAAGACTTTATAGGCACGCAACACATTTTGCCTATGTGAGACTTAGAGTTATTAATTCCTAATAAAGATTCGTTAACATTAACTATCGGTAACTCTAATAATTTACTCAATCTTTCCGTAATTAGGCAAGAAGTGCTACCGCTGTCTAGAATAGCGCGAGCTAAGTATTCCTTATTATTGTGACCGTATATTTTTATAAGGGAAGTGGCTAAAAGTACCTGATTTTTATTTCGTAGGTAGGTCGATACTTGCGCAGACAAAGTGATATTATTATTACCGATATGCTCATCTTCGCACGATGTACCAGGGAGAGATAGTGGACCGTCCTCAGGGCGAGAAGATAAATTGGGAGTTGTCTTGAGCTTCATATCTGAAACGTGAATCAAAGTATTGTGCTTTCTTTTACACACTTTACAGCCACTCGACTTACAACGGTTTGCAAAATGACCAAAACGTAAACAATTATAACAAACCTTAAACTGCGGTAATAATTCTAATCGTTGTTCAGAAGAAAGCCCTAGAAATTTTGAACAATTGTTTAGACTGTGCTCAGCCTTACAGTTAGGGCAAAGTTTGAACTGAGACATTTCGCTTTTCTCATTTAACCGATTTTGGGTCTTAGTGACTGACACCATGCTTTTAATTTTATTTTTATTTTGGTTAATTTGAGGATTGCGAGACAGTTCCAAAGTTTCTAATAGATCTGCACGATTTTGTATAAATGATAAAAATGACGCAAATGAAATAATTTTGTTATTATCCAAGTGACCTTTGTACTCTTCCCATTCCCGGTAGGTATGTCTTACTATCTAATTTGTGAGTAATAATGTGGATGAGTAAGGTGTTCCAGTGATTTATGGGCTCACCTAATGACTCAAGTGCACGTAGATTTTTACTCACGGAGTCTATCATGCGCTTTAAAATGAATGACGATTCCTTAGTAATTACCTCAATGTTAAATAATGCCGTTACATGGTTTTGAATTAAAATACGTTTATTATTAAAACGTCCGCATAATAAATTCCAAGCCACCGAATAATTACTCGTCGAAAATTCAATAGATTGTATTACGACGGCGGCTGTCCCTTCGAGCGACGCGCGAAGATAATGAAACTTGTTGATATCATCGATATCATCATTTGAGTGTATTAAGCTAGAAAAAGTATCGTGAAACTCAAGCCAGTTGTCATACGACCCGCTAAATTTCGGAAGCTGAATAGTAGGCAATTTAACAAGCTTATTATTGTTAATACGTGAAAAATCTTTTTCACTGCCTAAACATTCAAGATTATTTTTATTTTGTCGAATAAGTTCGTGAGCTTTCGAAAGAATTTTATAATACGTCGATTCGAAATCATTCCGCTCGTTTATTTGACTATTGATATCGTCCACTATACACTCCAATTTCAATTGAACCTCATCGTACTGTTCGTATAATAATTCAATTTTACTTACGCGCAATTGCAGTTCGCTAATATGAGACGAGCTCAATGTATCCTTTAATTCACTGAGATAATTATTGAATGCCGTTAATCGACCTTTGTAACTTGCCCTTTTTTTAATTAATTCCCTTTCATCGGTCATTTTGAGATACAGGCGAAAATTATAACAATATCTGGAAATTGAACAATTATTGAGAAATTATCACTAAATATAACGAAAATAAAAAATAAAAACACTGCACTGGTTTTTATTTTTTATTTTTGTTTTCTTATAATGGTATTTCCTTTTGTTTTCTTCAAAATTTCTTTGTCTCCGTCTTCAAGGTGACCCCGGACGTTCCAAGTTGTATATACTTGTTGTAAATCTCTAATTACGTAGATATTCAGTAGATTATAATTTCTCGATGAAAATCCTCAATAGCCGCTAGAATCCGGCTCGCAGCTGACCATGAATACTTTTTAATTCGAGGAGAAAAATAAAACTTCTTGATGCAGATATTATCGCCGTGTACTTTCAATTGACAAAAAAAAATTGGCGGTGGTTACAACTTAAAAACAACAAAGAAAAAAAGAAATAAGTAAAACGTATGTAACGCAACTTCGTGCGTAACAAAAAACCACAGGCCTTTTCGTAGACTTTTTATAATATAACCTAAAAAAAAATTTAACTTATTATAATATAACCTAATTCTATATTATTTAATATTTATTTCTGTAGTATTGCTCAAATGACATAATTGCCGTTTATTAGGGTTCCGTACCCAAAGAGTATCAACGGGACCCAAGTCTCCACTATCGCTCCGTCTGTCTGTCAGTAGGCTGTATCTTATGAACCGTAATATGTAGTATTTTCACAGAATATGTATTTATATTGCTGCTATAACAACATAAAATAAAAAAGAAAACAAAGTAAATTATTAAAGGACCCAAAAAATCACGTTTCTTGTATGAAGACCATACAAGAAACGTGATTTTATCTGTATTGGTATGTGTTTTGTTTACAGACTAAAGCGAAATCTCGTTTAACACTCAGTAAAATGATGCTGTGTGTATGGTGGTATTGAAAGTTTATCATGAGCTTTTACAGCCGGGTAAAACCATCGATTCGGATCTCTACTACCAATAAATAATGAGACAAGCAAGAAATAGAAATATAAAACGGCTGGCATTGATAATCATAAAGGGAGTGGTCTTTCATGATGATAACGCCAGATCACAAGATTAGTTATCTGTTTGAGACTTTCATTACACACTAACATTCCTAAAAATCCAGTATTTGCTTGAGTACTTAAAACTGGTTTAAAAGTTTTAGTCATTATTTTCTTTTGTTGCTTGTGTTCTATAAAAGAAAGCTTTCTGGAGGTTTTAATATTTAAGTTTATAATTTTTTTCCATTATAAATGGGATGACTAAATCCATGTTCCTTCAAATCTCTGGTATTGAATATATCAAATAAAACTACTTGTCGCATTTTTTAATGAAAATCCCAAGATTTCTACAGCAACGTTTATTTTCTATTATGTCACTACCTACAAGATGGTAACAAATTATCGAACAGAATTGACCCATATATATTATAATTAAAAAACTTTAAAACAAATACGTCTTGAATTTGTATACTATATACGAAGAAACTTTTTCCCCGGTCTTATATACTAACTAAAGGTGTAACAAAATAGTACTTAATAACTAAGGGAATGATTCTGTCCGTCAACATGAATATTTTTTATTATGGGATCATCTTCGAAATTTTCAATTTATACGTGATAGACCCATACTGCAGCTATATTACTGGTATAGTTGTAGCACGAATGGGTCAGCTCGACCGGGGAAAGACCACGCTCTCACAGAATACCAGTGTAAAATAGGAGCTTAACGCTGCTGTGTTTCCTATGGTGAGTGTAGAGAACCGGAGACCCTTTTGACTGGAAACGAGGCATTCCATCTTAGTCCTCAGGGGTTGCAACGCATCTGCATTTTGATTCTTAACCGAGGATAGATGTATATATCTATGGGCCACAGCAACCACTTATCATCAGGTGGACTGAGTGCTCGTTTGTCACCCTGATCCTATAAAAAATATCTCAAAGTCAGTTATTCCGTACAAAATTTCGTAAAAACTTGCTCAAAATGTATGGAAAACCTGATTTTTCTTGCGATTTGGAAGATAGATCTATAGTAAAAGTTGTTCATATTGACGCGTAGAATAGAAAGCACTTTTTAGATTACACCATATATATAACTATTTTTTAAATAAAAAAATTAAACTGATAAAAAGGAGGCCTAATCATTTATATGTCATTTATTCAGAAGAAAAACCTATACATAATATACACAAATATATTGATACATTCGTTATTAATAAACTATTCATTTTTAAGTATTTGTGGAATACATTCATAACTATGAACTTAACTACTAAGCCATTGCATAAAATAAATTTTCCCGTTAATCGGGTAATAGTTAAGCTGCCGGCATATACAATTTTTCACGCACACTAGCATCTTGCAAATTGTCTTATACACACTACAATATTAAGATGCCGCATTCACGGAGCTGTTACTTGCAGGGAGCGCGGTATGTAGTCAGAGCGCGCGATGACTTTTCATTAATGTAAGAATGTTACGTTTATTGATTTACGCATATTAATATAGAAAGAAATGATAAAAAAATCTTCATTTACCTTAGCGGTGTTTACTAACATTCTTTTTTAACTTAGGCGGTGTTTCAAAATGTATTTTATTTCTTTTAGGAAGCTCAGTAATTGAAATACACTATGGATAGAGAAGAAATTGATTCCTGGAGTAATCCGAGTTCAGGTCATGTATTATTATGTGCACAATTTCAAGAAGCAGGACTGATGTCAAAATATAAACAGCGTAAACTAAGTTGCAAAGAAGATAGAAAAAGAATTAAACTTGGTTAGTAGCATAGGTTTGTTTTGAGGTCCGCATTTAATTTTTTGTTGTTTATATTTCTAATGCAAAAAGTCCTATTATTTTTTTTAGATTTCAATCAAAAAGATAACACTAGTTCTTCTGATATCAAAGCATGCAATTCTCCAAATAAATACGAAATTATTGCAAGACCAATGAACGAACAAAACTTCGGAGAGTCCATGAAAAGTATAATAAGAAGCCAGGACAATATAAAAAAAAATAATTGATCAAAACATAGACTTGGATATTGAAAACACTAACATTAACAATCTACAAGTTATAGAAATAGTTGGTAATGACTTCTTTGATGTGCAACAGGAGCCACCCGAATTCGATACGGTAGCCATCGAGTTTCCTCAGCCTTCTGTATTGAATGTTGCCATTATCACGGTAGAAAGTGAGAATGTTATGCAAGAACTAGGAAGTATTGTCGTCAATATAAATTCTATAAAATTAAATCATTACGAATGTTTCCCTACTTCAAACCAAGATATTCTCATATCTACGAATACTCAAGACCCAATTTCGGATATAGTCATTGATAATGAAAACAATACTCAATGTACAGATAATCATAATGTAAACCAGAAAAATATGCAGCAATCCAGTGCCTCTGCTACTCCGTCCTGTTCTTCAAAAGTGGTCATACTCAGTAATGTTCCATATCACGGTGATTTGTAAAGTCATAAGAAACGACAGAATTCTGGATGAAAGGCGAAAATTATTTACGCTACAGAAGAGACAGAAAAGCAAAGACTAATGAAAAATTTAAACTGGAACTTGACGTATTTACGCCTGCAAGATCCATGAAACCACCATGCACTTCTGCCTTTTGCAAGAAATCGAAACTCAGATTATGTGACAACATAAACGAACAACAGCGGCAATATTTGTTTGAAACTTTCTGGAAGTACATGAACTGGGAGCAACAAAGATCATTTATAACTTCTCACGTTAATAAAGTACCAAAGAAAATTACAAAAAATCCAGAAACATCCAAAAGAACTGATAGTTGAACTTATGTTTTGACGACTGATAATGTACGCCACAAAGTCTGTAAAAAAATGTTCTTGGCCACTCTTGGCATTAAGGATTGGTTTTTCAGATATTGTGTGACAAAAACAGACTGTGCTATTTCTCCCGATTTGACTACTTCAACCAGTAATCCAGAATCCAGTAATCGCAGGAATCCAGAGAAAATCGCACTACTACTGTCGTGCTAAATCATCTTGAGAATATTTAGAACCAAATTTCTCATTGAATAAAACTACTTTTACGGATCTTATCGCGTTTAATTAACTTATGTTATATTCCCGACAATTTTCTCGAGCATAACGCAGCTCTATAACACATAAAGCGAATTAAACTAAAAGAAGAATGGAAAATGCAATGGAATGCTGTTTTAGAGGCAGGAAAAGGTCGTTGGTATGCATCAATTAATTCAGATTTAAGTATTCCTTGGTTTTCTCGCAACGAGAGATATCATAACAGAAAATTTATACAATAATGTGCAGACTTAGATTTGGCCACTATCGACTGAACGCTCATCTTTCCAGGATGAGAATAGTAGCATCTGCAACATGCAATTTCTGCAATACAGAAGCAGATCAGACTGCAGAACATATAATATTTAACTGCCCAGCGTACGCCATTGAAAGATTGCTACTCATTGAAAAACTTATGCAAGTTTATGAAAACTCAGAAAGCGTCCCGCGTGCCCTGCAAGATGTTCTTAGGAATACTAAGATCCCTATATAACATTGTAGTCTTTGTTAGGAATACTAAGACATATTTAGCACTTTGCAATTTTATTCATAATACTGTAAAAGAAATATGAAATATGGTATCCCTGTTCTTGAAAATATTGTATTGACAAATCTACACGGATTGAAACCTACAAATAATATAATATAAAATAAAGAAGACTTGGCTTTAGCCTTTACGGGTTTCTGAAAATATGAAGAATTAAAGAAAAGACTTGACTTCGGCCTTTATGGATTTTGAAGAGATAGAACGAAGAAAAATAAGACTTGGTTCCGGCCTTTACACTTTAAAATTTTATATATTCAAAATAAAAAAGACAAGGCTGTATGGCTTAGTTCCTTTGCCTGCTCTCTCGAGCAAATAATAAAAACAACAACTAATGGGTAGGCGTAGATATATAGATATAGGATTGTGGGTAGGCAAAGAAAAAAATCGCATCGATATTTTCAAACAGCGTCGATATATATCGCGTGATAAATATCGATATGCATGATGTAAAGATAATGTCCATAATTTTATATTATTGACGGTTGGACGACGAAAAAGGAAACGGCAACCAACCACACATGAATACTTATGTACCTCCTTTTGTTGTTACATGTTTTTTCTGGATTTTCAAATTCTCCAATCGTATATTATGTTGCTGGCAGCTACTGTGGTTGGTTTTCATCTGCATTATTTGCTCAATACATGTTTCAGCTGGATACTCTGCGAGACTTTCCTCTGGGCATAAGAACTTTTCATCGTCGATTTCTTCACAGGGACTCACCGCTGATCGTTATTTCAATCTTTTCACCAATAGGAAAGGATATGATGGGATTATGATATGGGTAACATCGGAATTAGATATTGGAATTGGTATTATTTTGTAGTATGTGTATATGTCTGGGTCAATTAGTGGGATATCTAATACAAAAACTAAGTTATTCCTATTGACATACGATTTAACTACTATATTTCTTTCTAACTTAATTAAATTTTCCTTATTTGCTGGGTAAATCAATTTGGCATATTTCCTATATTTATTAACATATTTAATAGTTCTGTTGAATTTATGATTGATTGATGTAAAGTATGTAATTTACTAAAAGCAATAGCTGTTTCTATTTCTTGTATTACATCTAAAATTGTTCGAAAATTGTTCGAAATTTGATATAAAGTATTTAATATTGTTACAACATTTTTTAGAGACCTTTCCTTATGAAGTATAGAATCTATTTCCTGATTTTGTAAACGATTGACATTCGAATTTATGTCTTCCGACGCATTAACAAGCTTGTTAAATGCTTGTTGTAGCAAAGTGACTCGGTGTTCGACCAAATGTTCTCTATTATTCACCTGACTTATTTGTGAGTCGAAGTGCCTAGCGTCTTCTTCGTCTAAGTTACCTGAGATAACTTTAACTAAGGAACCTAAAGGACTAAATATGGTTCGTTTACTTATTTTAGATATAGGTAAAATCTGATGTATTTTATTATTTGTTAAATCTATGGATGTTTCTATTTGCTTAATTAACCCCCTAAATTCATCTCCAACTTCACTATTATTACTAATAATCTTACTTACGCAATTATATTGTTCAGTATTAATATCTATTTGTTCAACTACCAACTTTAAATCTAATGTTTTCAAAATGGTCCACGAGTTATTCCTGATCACTGCCATCCCAACTTTTAGAGGAGCTATCCCCGGATTGGTGTTCAGGTTCTGTAGATCTAGGCCGTTGGACAGTTTTGCCAATTCCAGAAGTACTAGCCACGACCTGTGGAGGACGTTTAATATTTTTTATAGCTACTCTAGTTTGTCTCTTATTAAGTTTAACGGGTATTATATTATGATCCGGTTTCCCTATGACTTTGGCTTTTTCAATACGTGGCTTATCTTTTGCTTTTCTTGTCCTAGTAGTTTTCATAAAAATATCGGCCTCTTCTTTAATTTCTGGGACTTCCTCACCTCCCCTTTTTTCTCTAACCTTAATCTTATCTGTCTGTAATTTCTCGGCTACATATTCATAAAGAACTTTAAGACGTTTTCTAGGATCTTGTAAGAGCTTTTGCATCAAATTACGTTCTCTATCTATATCGAAGACGTTACCTGAATCGGTGGTACCGAAAACAATTTCAAATGGTGTAAGGGTTGTTGCGGAATGAATACTATTATTATAAGCCATTATCGCATATGTCATCACAGAGCAGGCATCAAGATCTGTTTTATCGTACTTAGCTAATCTATATATTTCGTTAATGGTGGAGTGGAATCTTTCAACTATTGCCATGGAACTAGGGTTATTTGGTGTTCCTATGTGGAGCTCTATTTTATAAAGATTTAAAAGTTCTTTTATTAATTCGTTATTAAATTCTGTACCCGAGTCGCTATTTATTTTCTGTGGTAAACCATACATACTAAAGTATTTAATTAAGGCTCTTACAACTTCAGAGGTACTGCGATTTGGGATGTTTATTGCTTGCCCTAACTTACTGAAAGCATCAACAATTGTCAAATAATATTTACTTTCTATGAATAGTAGATCTATAAAAACTTCTTGGAACGGTGTGCTTTGACTCTGTGTTAATTGAATATGAGGTTTTATAGGTTTCCTTTCATATTTCATCTTTTGGCATTGTTGGCAAGAATTTATTATAGCTGTTATTGTTTCTTTCATATTTTGCCACCAATAATGCCGTTTTAATTTATTAAATGTTTCTTGGATCCCCCTATGACAAGTTTTACCCTCGTGATATTTTATCACTATCTCTCGTTGTTCCTGCTCGGAATCGATTAAGTTAATAATTCTTTCGGTACATTCAACAAGTTTGCAAGCTCCTTTCTTATATAATTGAATTAATACGTTTGAAAAATTTATCCTAAAAGCTGGGTGTTCAAAATAGATGAAATATTTGTTTTTAAAGTCTACATATTCTTTCAGAAAGTCTTTAACTAATGTTTCATTATTTATTGGCATATGAACTTCTAAAATACGCTGCTTTTTGTTAGACATGTCCTTGACCGAAAATTTATCAGAGAACCACGAATAAACTAGTATTTGACGCGGTTTTGATTCTATTGCTTCGTTTAAAATCGGAATGCCTTCGTGTTCCCTATTAGATACGGAGTTCGCTGTAACACCATCGTCTGAGATTTCCATCAATTCATGTTGTTTTTCACTTTCCGTATCTGAGATTGACACAACTGGTCCTGTCGAGGCTAATATGTGAAAATTCTCAATTCCTGTCAATTCCGAATTATTATACTGATTTGATTCAATACATTGTTGCGAATTGCAAGGTTGATTTATTTCGCTATTGGTATAGTTTATTCTCCTTGAGTTAGCAGTTCGCATTGTTACATCGGTGTTCGAACTCGACGCCACAGGTGGCGATTGATATTGCGTTAAACGCTGAGTATGCGCAGGGGCATTGTCCGCGAAATACTGACTACACTGTATCGGGCCCGGCGCCGGCGGTACTGGTGACCTAGTAGTCGATTGTTGTTCATAATTATTGCGATGGCTATTGTTACGATTGTTATTTTGCCTAAATTGGAATGAATTATTTGACGAGTTAAAAGAGCGGTTATTATTAACGTAGGGTGACAAATTATTCTGATTATTAAATGTATTTGCACTAGATTGCTCCGTATGGGGAACATTTCTAGGTGAATAGGTGTAATTATTGTTAGGACTCGGCCTAAAGTTTGTCCGATTAGACCGTGAATTTTTACTTTCATAAACTGACTGAAAGTTTTGTTCTTCTAAGATAATTTTCAAAGCGTCTTCTAGAGTAGTCACGTTCCGTAATCTCACAAGTCTAACTAAACATGCCGGTAAATTATAAAGAAACGCATTTAGTGAACTATGTTAATAAATAGATTTTTTCGCTAGACGTAAGTTCGGATCGTCAATCGTTTCGCTAACCTTAGAAAATAAGACACTTCTCAAATGTTGTATCCTGTGACAAAATTCCTGGCAATTTTCATTACGGTTTAATTTTAAGGATTCGAGTTCCAAAGCCAAACATTCCTCGGATCTCGGGTCACCAAAATGTTGGCTTAGTAATGTTTTTAATTCGTCCCATTTATTAATATGATCCCGTTCTCCAACTAGGTTCGCAGCTTCCCCGGATAACCTACTTGTAATAACGTGGAATAAATATTCGTTTTGCAACTGGCTTCCTCGGAATGAATGGAGTATGTACTCGCATTTTTTTATAAAGAGTGGTAGAAGTCTAGTATCACCATCGAAATTAGGGATAATTTTGACCATTTCCATAGGAACTCTCACAAAATTTTCCATTTTTCTTTCTTTTTGTTACAGAATACACTACCAATAAAAAATAAAAAAATACTCTTCGGTTATTATTAAGTGAATTTATAAGGAAATTAAATGAAATAATTTAAATTCCTCGATTACTTAACTAATTAGAATAATAACTAAGTGTGAATTTATCTAGTAATTAGGCATAATTAATCCCACCAAAAAAAAAACCAGAATATAAACATAAACAAAATAGGAGAATAAGAAGGGTAGGAAAATACAGATTGGTGAAGAAGATCTACTCACAGTGCTGCAGTTTTCCCCATGCTCCTTCTGGAATATTGGTGCTCCGTCCTTGAAGTTGGTCTGTTCCTTAATAAATTTGTTTTTTCCTTTTTTCCCCGATTAAAACGTTGAGACGTACGACCGATTTTTCTGCGAAAACTTTTATTCGCCACGAAATAATACTTGGTCTTACGGGTCCCTACCGACTGCGCCAATAAAGATAATGAACCAGACTTCAATAAAAAATATATTTATTTATTTTGACAGAGATACAGTAAGAAGTTTATTACTACAATATTCGATTTTAAATGATTACCATTGTCTATTTATACTTAAGTTATATGCTACAAAACTACTAAGCTTATTTACTGCATACGTTTGATCCAGATGGGATTGCTGATGATGTGCGAACGAATGAGATTTGGCAGGGGTGTTTAGCCTTAACTCGCGCACACAACAAACGAATCGCGCTCTTACTTTTATGTTGGCTCACTTGATTCCTTCATGTACAGCAGCCCAAACTCCAGTTGGGGAAATACAAATCGAGTTAACTCGAGTTCAGCGCAAGTCGAGTTAACCCATCACTAATATATCGGTATTTTTTGCCCGAGCCTACGCTGGGCCACAAACAAAACACAAACTATATAGAAACTAGTGTTTCTATATAGCTTGTGATAGAAACACTACGCGTTGGGCATGGGCATAAGTGATATAAGTTTGATCTTGTTGGTAGTTATGATTTTTGACATTGTTCTGTATGTATTAAAAATTGACTAGCATTGCTTATTTTATTATCAAATGCTGACATTCTGTATTATTATGACTTGTAATTATTGGGTGACATAACAATGACAAAATATTTACTTATAGATGTATTGATTAAACATGAATCCTCATTTACAAATGTGGGAACTTTATCTGTACTACCATGTTTTATGCAAATAAAGATTTAAATAAAAGAAATAAATTAGTAATTTAAAGTCCTGACCTAAATATACAAATGAATAATTTATTATGCAATAATAATTGTAAAACTGACTGAGAATGCCTACTAATGGGACATTTAGTCCACCCTTAATCCCTTTTATAGATGTGTTATAAACATTAATGTGTAAATAAATTAAGAAATAAATGTAATAATTATGATAATTTCTATTTAATTGTCATAAATAATGTAATAAAGATGTTTTTGACAAGAGATAAGTATTACCTATCTAAGTATAGTTTAGGAGTTGTACATTATTATTTATATCATTAGAATATATTATATACAAGGCAAATAATATATATCATGCAAAAGTATAAATCAAGTTTACAAATGCACATTTTTGAGAAATTCTAAAGCTACTCAAACCAAGAATTACAACGAAGAATTACAAGGAAAGAAGACAAAAATTTTGTTAAATTTGTTGTTTATTAATGTGATCAAAAATTAATAAGTAATCGTTTGTTTACTTTGATTTTATTGAATTATATTTAATATATAATTGTGTTTTCATTTCTTTCACTAATGTAACATTGTTAATATTTCTAAATGTTGTGTAAGTACACAAAATTTAGTTCTTTTTCCTTTTTAAATTTCAATATATTTTCATTTAAATAGAATATATATCTTTACACCTCAAAACTTAAAAACGAGACTGTATACCCAGTGCGTGTTGCCAGTGATGACATACGGAACTGAGACGTGGTCCTTCACTGCTGGCCGGATGAGGAAGCTCAAGGTCGCTCAGCGAGCTATGGAGGGCTATGCTCGGAGTTTCTCTGCGTGATAAACTCAGAAATGAGGATATCCGCAGTAGAACCAGAGTGACCGACATAGCCCAACGGATTAGTAAGCTGAAGTGGCAATGGGCTGGCCATATAGCTCGAAGAACCGACAACCGATGGGGAAGAAAGGTTCTCGAGTGGCAGCCTCGTACCAGCAGGCGAAGTGTAGGGTGTCCCCCCACTAGATGGAGTGACGACCTGGTAAGATATGCAGGAAGTCGATGGATGCAGGTGGCTCAGGACCGTGCTTTGTGGCATTCTTTGGGGGAGGCCCATGTTCAGCAGTGGACTTGTGAAGGGCTGTAATGATGATGATGATGATGATGATGATGATATCTTTACAGTCTATCAAAAGTCCACTGTTGAACATAAACATGATTATAGTTATTTGGCATAGTTTCAACGCTTGGAAAGCGGGTTGTCAACCACTGTTTTTTTTTTTATTTAGCTGTTATCAGGACAATGCTGCTGTTTATCTTCTTTGATGTTTCCCTATGTCGCCTCATACACCACCCGTGGAATGATATAAGATAGCAGATAATCTTACACTGCATGGTAAATTAAAATAGAATATTATAAAACATTCGTTTTTAATTTATATACCAACATATTACAAGAACAAACCCTTTGTTGATGCTTTACAACGTATATTAACTAAACATTTTACCACCTTCACCATTAGGTAACATGATTAAGCCACCTAACCATACGTAAGTCACCTAAAGAAGGCCTTCCATAGATATCCTCATAGGATGACTTTTGCCATTGTTGCCACGCCTGCGTGTAAATAAGTGTTATGCTGGTTGGCCACCGCAGTTATTTATTATTTTAAGTTTTCATCGGGAAAGTGCTGCTGCCCCATCCACATCTTGTATTATTGCTTACGACGCGGGGTAATATCATCCCGTGTACAGACAAATTCTCTTATATGCCACAACTTGCCGCACACAAGACACTAACTTAGCAAAACATGCAGGAAATCGCGTGAGTAGGCTCATAACCGTGTATTGTACTACAAAACCTAAGTGGAAACCCTTTCCTTTCGAAGGTCTGTGTTCAGCACTGAACTTGTGATGGAATGGTATGTTAAAACATTATTGTTTTTTTTTTGTAAAAACAACAAAACGACACAAGGAAATTTTAAGATACTATGTCTATGACCAGAGACGTTCGTCCCGTCCAAGTCCCGTCCGGTCTGAACGCGTAGTGCATAGATAATATACTTGGCGTAGTGTTTCTATATAGTTTGTGGGCGCATTATAAAAAATTGTGTGTATTCTGTAATAATAAATTGTAATAATAGCAAGAGAATGGCCTAAAGGTCTATACAGGCTGGTGCAACTTCCATAGTAAAAATTATATGTACTACAGGGGTCAAATTTTAATGACGGTTACTCTTCTTTATGCTTTTCGTGATATGTCTATTAACGACATTGTCAAATGAAATAGGTTCAAATGTCAAATCAAACAATTATACTTACTTACTTACTTATCTTCACGCACAATCCCTGACGGGGTAGCCAGAGAGAACAGATCGCCAAGTGTCACGATCCTTACAAACCTCTTTCGCTTCTTTCAGATTCATTATCTTCTTCATGCATGCACGTCTAGGTATCCGAGTACTTTTGACCCTACCCTCTTCGAGCAATTTGCTCACATGGTCTTCGAAAGTTAGTCTCGGTCTACCTCGACACCTTTTAATATTAACTTTCGCGCTATATATTTTCTTCACCATTCGGTCTTCACTCATTCGCTCAACGTGCCCAAACCACCGAAGCACGCCCTTATCAATTTTTGTGATAAGGTCATCTTTCAAACCTGCCATATTGCGAATCTCTTCGTTTCGCTTTCGGTCGGCCATGGTAACGCCGCACATTTTACGAAGAGATCGCATCTCCACTGCATTCAACTTACTTTTATGCTTCTTCTGGCATACCCAGGTTTCGCTGCCATATAACAAAGTCGGTACCAACACTGCGTTATGTATTGCAAGGCGTGCACTCTTCGCTACGCCTTGCCTTTTGACTAACGCAGTCAGGGTACCATTGACTTTGTTCCCGGCAGCGACACGCCTGTCCACATCTAAATCACATCTTCCATCCCGGCTAAAAGCACTCCCCAAGTATACAATTTCATTTACCTGTTCTAGACATTCCTGATTTACCCATATTTCACACTTCGTTCTCTCTTCGTCCCTTTCAAATACCAGAACCTTAGTTTTATTAGCATTCAAACGGAGACCTTTAATTTCACATTCCTCTTTCATACACGTGACTAATGCCTGCAGTTCTGCCTCTGATGGTGCAATAAGCACTGCATCATCAGCATACAGCAGACAATTTACTTTAATGTCACCCAATTTCACACCCAAACAACTATCTTTCAGCTTCTGTAAACAGCTGTCGAGATACAGTATGAACAGCCAGGAAGACATGACACAACCCTGCTTTACGCCCGTTTGGACGTCAAACATGGGTGACAGGTCATGCCCTACCCGCACACAGGCTTTACAGTCACAGTAAAGAGACTGCACAGCCCTTAGCAATCGACCATCCACACCATACCCCGGCAACAGTTCCCACATTTTCTTCCTTACAACCTTATCAAATGCTTTCTCAAGATCCACAAAAGCACAGAAAATCTTCTGGTTAGCAGCCAGAAGCTTTTCCGTGATCATGCGGAGAGAAAACATTTGATCCGTGCATCCTCTTCCAGGTCTAAATCCGCATTGTGCCTCCCATAGAAATCTTTCCGATTTCTCTTGCATCCTACGTGTCAAAACCTTCGAGTAAACTTTACTTGCTAAACTGGTCAAGCTGATCGCCCGATAGCACCCGCAGTCAAAATGTGAACCTTTACCTTTATATAAAGGCACAATGACTGCGGATCGCCAATCATCCGGGACATCCCCCGTCCGCCAGCACAAATTGCACAGCAGATGAAAGCTGTCCCAGACGCGAGGCCCACCATACTTGACCATTTCAGCAGTAACTCTGTCTAGTCCCGCAGCCTTACCACATTTCAAACTTCGAATCGCACGTTCAATCTCTTTCATACTGATGACCTCAGTGTCATCGAGGTCCGGGTCTGGCGTACCAGTCACGGCGTCATCCCCGGATCCCTCACTAAGATCATCATACGCATACATTTCTCTATAAAATTCGCTCCATCGCTGCATGACGTCCGATTTTTTTGAGAGGACGTCATTAGTTCTCGAAAGCACTTTGTTCATTCTTAAGGCTGTCGCACCACTCCGGGTCCTTCCAACCTCTTTCCAGAAGAGTTTGGAGTTCTCCTTAAAGTTGTGCGACAACCTTTCGTCCGCTTCCATTCTACACCTTTCACGCACTTCCTCAATCAATGCTTTCGTGTGAACTTTCTGCAGCCTATATCTTTCTTTCATCTTCTCTCTCATATCCTTATCATTACTAGAGGCCAAGTAGTCTAACCATGCTTTCTTCTTCTTTTTTACAGCTTCTTTCACTTCATCATTCCACCATGCATCTCTTCTTTTACTACTGCCTCTTTTTATTGTTCCACACACTTCTTCCGCTGCACTTACCATTCCATCCCTAAGGTTCTGCCAAGTTCTTTCTACACATTCTTTTCTGCCATCGATGGTGTCAAGCTTTTCGGCTACCCTCGCATGATATTTGTCCCTAGTATCCGCTTCCTGAAGCTTCCAGCTTCGGATGCGACAGACCGACTGTGGTTCTGTTACTGCCGTCCGGTAGCGCCAACCCGCGAACAGACCCCTAAATCTAGTAATCACTAGATAGTGATCCGTTCCCAGGTCAGCACCCCTGAACACTCGCGTATCCATCACCTGTTTTCGCAGTCGGTCATCCACCAGGAACAAATCAATCATACTTCTCTCATTCTTTCGTTCTCTAGTATACATATGGATTTTCTTGTGATTAAACATAGTGTTTGTCACAAGAAGACCCTTTTCCTTGCACACCGCCAGTATAAGCTTGCCAGCATCATTAACCCTTTTATCGCCAAACTTTCCAAGTACCGACTCGTACCCTGGTCGAGCGGTACCAACCCATCCATTCAAATCACCACATACAACAATTCTTTCGTTTCCCCTAGCCAAATCTAGAACTTCTCTTACATTCTCCCAAAACTCCTCCAGCTCAGCCCTGGACGACGAAGCTACCGGCGCATAAACCGCCAAAAGGAATAACTTCGTCAGTCCCAATTTAAAGCGAACCCAGAGAAGTCTTGAGTTCACAACCTTATATTCAGTCATAACATCGACCAACCGAGAAGACAGCAGCACCCCCACTCCCTGGCAGGCGTTCTCGCTCTCCGGGACTCCTGACCATAGAGCTAACGCCCCGCCAGGGAGCTCTTCAGTACCACTGCCCTTCCGTTTGGTCTCCGACATACACACGACATCTAATTCTCTTTCTTTCATTATTTCGATCAACTCATTCGTCTTATCTCTCATGCCTCCTCTAACATTCCACGTGCCAACTCTGCACTCTGTCCTCCACCTTCCGCCGTGTCGGGCTGCGCGTGACGGGTGGCGGTCCCCATCGCCGCTTTGCACGCTGCATTCCACACCAACGGGGACGAGCTGGTGTGCGTCGCCTTGGGGGGACGCCCTAACCCTCGTTGGCATGGGTGCGCAGCTAGTAGAATTGCAGCCCTGAAAAGGGCTGGCAGGGGTCGCGACGAGCACGCTTCTACAATGACCCCCTAAACAATTATAATTTGTATATATTTTATTAATTAAGATTAATAAAATATATACAAATAAAAACTTTTAATTTTGCTATAGGAGCCGTTGTTCATTTACAGAATTGTTAATAAATTAAATATGCATTATAAAACTTTCCAATTAAATGGTGCAAGAAGCGGAAAAAATGATAACAAGAAAAGGCTATTCGTAACAATATTTCCCATAGATGATGAAAGGTATGTGGTGATTTCAACTTTAATAGTAATATGATATTCAACGCGAGTACATTTTTGGACTAGCCATCTATGTAGGACATGTTTTTATAGTGTACGATTGTGTGCATAAATACAAATGATTCGATGGTTTGGCAATCCGAAACGAACTTTACTTAGAAACTACAAGTCAATTCTGACTGCTAACATTCTATTTGTTCAATAATAATGTGATTTTATTTATATTATTTTTTCAGAGGCAAGCAATGGGTGAAATAGCTGGCACATGCACCAATTGAAAAGATTCACATGTTAAGACATGTTTGTGACAAACATTGCATATGAACCCAACTAAAACGAACTGTTATTTCTTTAGTGGACTTACTTTAAACTTCCAAAATTTATGTGTATGTTAATTAGGTTTTATTTACATGTAGCAAAAGATAATATGCCTCTAAAGTCACATTTTGGCAAGAATTAGATTATATAACTAAATCATTATTTTATTCATCAATAAACATTAGCTATAATGAGCACTTATTTTGAAAGCGACAATTAGTAAACGATCTCTGCGAATAGTATGTATATAGGTGCCTCTGTGAAGAAGTCTAGCGATTTGTACATAGTATTTGTTACACATAAAAGCAATTTAATCCAATCAGTATTAAAAACCCAATATTTTTACCCTTAAAAAAACTAACGTTGAAAACAAGCATCCAGACGCAGACTATTTATTTTACAGCATAGCAACAATTGTTCAGTGCGGGAAGGAAGCCTCGGTCCTGCAATGCCGCAGCCAAACGCTTAGCCACTGCGCTACGGAGTCGTCATTTATTTTTTACTTAATTAATTACTAGTATAAAAGTGCGTTTTTTATTTTATATTTTCTTTATACATACTTTTGTACCTAATTGTAGAGATATAAATACAAATTGCTGTGTGTAAAATACATTGATTTCTTATCCTCATCGGCATTTTTACTCAATCCACACGTTAAAAATTTTATTTCTCATAAATAATTCAGTATAGAGATCTAATTTTTCTTATGTAAAAATATCGATAAAGGTTGTATCGATAAAATTATTCGAGGATAGACATTTACAGCACTATTGTAATTCGTCAATGTTGTCAGCACTGTTTCTCAAAACTAAATGTCATATCTTGATGTTGGTAGAGTAACTTGGCGTAATTTCATGCAATTATTTTTACCACAGAGTACTTTTATATATATAGATTTTTACTATGGAAGTCCCGCCTCTTAAACGTAGTGATTATATTCTCTTTGGGTCTATATACCAAGCAATAAACTCCAAAAAAAAAATTACAAGAGAAAAGTCCGGTTTGTTGATGAAAAAGAGAATTCAATAATCAATTTTAATAAAGCTATAGAAAACAGCAATGGCCTTTAGTGAAGGTGAAGTTTGTAGAATTTGTTTAAGCGTTAATATACGCATGTTTGCACTAAAGGAGACTGGCCTCCAAAATTTGTATAAGACATTGACGAACAGTTTTGTAAGTTTTTTAATATTTATTTATTGCTAAATGAAGTTGCGGTAATTTATTGTTATCACTGGAGAAATACATTATGTTGCCCGATATATGTTCTAAGATGTAGTGTTAAATATAATGACAAATACAACCAGAACCTGAAATATAACAATTAGCCTGGTATCCTGGGTCGCACTAAAATCAGTATTATCATTTAAGTAAAGCCTAGTAGGATATATACTTGGGTACGCAAGGGGCGGCATGTTGCGCAACATGTCTCAACTAATACGTGGAATGTCCCGAGACATGTCGCGGAACTTTTTGCAGGCCACACTAGTCAGTAGTCAGTGCTTATAGAAATGTCTCCCAAAGAGGTTGTGGCGATTAGTGCTGTGTACGTAGTGCTTATTGCGGGAGTGAAACGTAAGCGAAAGAAAAGGTGGTGGATTCAGAATTCCTTACTACAATGAGAAGGAAGAGGAATTGATATTTTAAGTGATCTCCGAATGTCTGACGGATCTTTTGTGAATTTTACTCGATTGTCAACATCTGATTTTGAAATGTTATAACAAATGATCGGACCTTCCATAACCAAACAGGATACTATACTATGGAATGCTGTTGCCCTCATATCAGTATCAGACTTGCCATTGCATTAAGATGACTTGTTGACTAGAGTTTTTTATGCTTCTTTGTCATACACTTTTCGAGTGTTGAAACAACTGATCGGCAGAATAGCATCAGAAGTTAGTGGTTAGAAGTATCCCATAACAAAATACGACTCTGGTAAAATTCAAGAAGTAAAAGCACGGTTTAATTTCCCCACACAACTGACATGTTGTAAGTAAAGTTGTACACACAACTACACCCGGTAACAAATGACGTGACACTGACGCCAGACACGTGTACTCTCTCTCGGAGAGGGAATAAGCAACATGTCCCATGTCACTTACAATGTTCTGGGTCACTGTGCAATGTAGCATTGTCATGTAGATTGAGTGTTTCACATCATTTTGCGGGACAAAATGGCTCCAAGTGTATCTGGGTCTTAGTTTAGTATAGTTTACAACGGGCTGATTTCCGCAACTCCACGTCTATGTATGTATTTTACGTGTGGGCAAGAATAATATGCTTATTCGAGCCATGAGATCTCCCCGAAGAAGCTCAACAGTCCTTTCATGTTGCATGCAACTTCGGGGAGTGATCTCGTCATGCCAAGATGTTTAGCCCTGTACGTAGCGACCTCCGGACATTTCAATATCACATGGGCCGCCGTTTCTTCTTCCCCCAGACATGCCCTGCACAGGGGATTATCTGTAACACCTATAATAAATAAATGCTTGTTAAAGTTGCCATGTCCTGTGATAGCACTTGCTATATCCTGATCTGCGGCTTGTTCAGTCTCATTAGAACTTTGGTTAAACAACTGTTTATTTCAGGCAGGGCCTCCCTAGCTTGTCTACAGTCTACTAGATTTTTCCAAAGCTGAGCATGTAGATTAGTGAAGTGTCAAATATCTGGGTCTTAATTGTACTACATTCTCCTTCCATTCCTTCCATGCAACCCGCACTGCTGCATAGATTTTGTTCCTGGTGTCTGTTCTAGTACATATTACTTGAATGACTATTATTATGATTTTTTATCAACAAATTAACATTTAACCTGGTTTGGTTGTTCAGCAAAGTAAAACAGTTCTATCGGACTATTAAAATGAGAGAATAGAGTAGAAAGAATTATTATCATTATTTTATATGTGGTAGAGCCAGACTGCAGCTATATTATGGTTGTATCATGGATGGGTCGGCTCGACCGGGGTGGTACTACACTTTCACAGAATGTGTAGTACCACCCACCACCCTGTGTTTTGTTTCAATATCCTCCTACCACAAGCATTATCAGTTTACTTAGAGTGATAAGAGAAGTATTTGTAATGTTCTTAGTAATGATAGCAGTTTGAAGTTAATGTAGGTAATGTAGTTGATGGATGTAGGTGGCTTGGAACTGTAGGAGTTTCTTTCTGCCTAGATATCATTCTCTTACCATTTTCTGGCACCAAGCAGCAGTATGTGTCCCAGTCTGAAGGACATCGAGAGCCAGGCTGTGATGCATTACATCTTAGTCTTCAGAGGTAACATTGCATCTATAGCCATTGCTTGTCACTTACTAGATGGTAAGTTTATTTGTCACTTCAATATTATAAAAAATAATGTTGACAAATTAAAATATGCTAGCCAATAATTTTTATTACAAACTTATATACACTTATGTATTTGAATACTATTTCGTATTTATAAAGATTTTCATATTTTCAGTTGGATGAGATTGAGGGGCCAATAATTGTCTGTTTCACCTGTCATGCAAGACTCATTCGTTGCAGAAGATTACAACAACAGGCTATTGAGTCAAATGTGGTTCTGGAGCAGTTGCTTTCAGGAGGATCCATGGTATTATCCATTCCATCTATTAAAACCTATAAAAGTCCACTGCTGAACATAGGTCTCACTCATAGATTGCTTCATAGGAGGGATTTAACCAAATTTGCCACACTTGGCAAGTTGGCAACCGTAGTTTATATTAGTCTAAGTTGTCATCAGGAAGATGCGGCCGCCCTACCTCTGTTTCTGTTTCCTTCTGTTGCCATCCCATGGATAGGTATATGGGATAGTGCAGGGGTCGGCAACCTGCAGCTCGCGAGCCACATGCGGCTCTTTGGATGTGAAGCTCTTTAGTTTCATACGCAAATATTATTTATTTTATAAAAAAAAATTATAAATCGATCCATATGATCCATCATCAATTTAAAAAGTAAAGCTTTGTGGAGTTGAAAATTTACAGAGTTGATAAGGAAGTTGAAAAAGTCGGAGGTCCAGAAATGTATGTACGTAACGCAACAAAAATGAACAGCTTTAAAAGAAAGGCTGCGAGTTGAATTATATTTGACGCATGGAATAGTCTTCCAGATTGCTATAGTGAGGTGAAGAAGTTGGCATTTGGAGTGCTGACTATCTTCGGATCGACATATTCGTGCGAGCAAGCGTTCTCTTGCATGAATATAATTAAAAGTAAAGTAAGAAGCCAACTAACAAATGAAAATTCAGATTCGTTTTTGAAACTTAAAACAACAAGTTATGAGCCAAATTTATCCAAACTTTCTAAAACTATGCAAAGCCAAAACTCGCATTGAATTTGTTTGCTCAATTGTTTGTACTTGAAATATAAGTAAGTGTTGTAAGACTTACAATGTAAATAAATGTTTATTTACAGATATCCTGAATCTGAATCCAAAAGTTGTTGAGACTCGATTCTCGGGATAGATGAACTATGTACATTCTTATTTAAGTTTACGCTGAACCCTCACTTTTGTTCGGTGTTTATTATTATTTGAAGTTGTTGTCAGGAAGATGCTGCCCCCCGATCTCCTGTTTCAGTTTCCCTCTGCCCCTTTTTACGACATCTGTGGGATGGCAGGGGGTGGTATGGGTTCTCCTACTCCACCACTATAGTGGCTTTTTCTCTTATTTGAAAAAATTATTTCCTTTCAGTCAATACCAAAACCGCATAAGGTTAGAGGTGAGATTAAATTCACACCAATTTATCATATAGATATCTGGCCTGTACAGTGTGATATAGACAATGATTGCAAGGACGAAATTTTTTGCCTTGATGCCGTTAAAGTTGAGGAAGAGATTTTCGAATATGAGAATTCCAAATTTGAAGAAAATGAGAATCATGAAACAGGTAAGATATACCCGTTTTCTTGATATTATTAAAATAAGGTAAAATTTACCTTATGGCAAGTAGTTACTGTAGCCCGTAGACACAAAATAAAGAGGGCTTCATGTGTAATGTACTGATTTACTGATTTGCCTTTGTCTAAATTCAAAGTGCATGTCAAAGGCACAAAGATACATACTGGTAAGCAACAAATTATCTTTGCCATCTTCTTAGTGCCAGTACTAGGTGGTGTGACTCCATGTTTGAGTTGATCTATTTGTGCCTGCCCAGATGGACTCCTCCCTTCTCTTCTTACCTATTTCTGCCGTCAAATAGCAGTGTGTGCACTGCTGTGTTCTATTCTGATGGTATAGAGTCAGAATAATCACAGGCTGTGTGTCATTTCATTTTAGTTGTGGTAGAGCCATGCTGCAGCTATATTAGTAGTATAGTTATAGCACGAATGGGTTGGCTCGACCAGGGAAGGATCACGCTCTCACAGAATACCAGCGTGAAATAGCAGCTTAACACTGCTGTGTTTCGTAGGGTGATTGTAGAGAACCGGATACCCTTTTTACTGGAAAAGAGGCATTCCATCGTAGTCCTCATGGGTGACAATGCATCTGCATTTTGATTCTTTATTGAGGACAGATGTAGTTTTCTATGGGACACAGTGACCATTTACCATCGTGTGGACTGTGTGCTCGTTTGTCACCCTATCCTATAAAAATTAAAATGAAAAGATGTGCGCATTGCATCATTAAATCTTCATCATTACAGCCTTCACAAGTCCACTGCTGAACATAGGTCTCAGCCACGGAATGCCACAAAACACAGGAATCCATCGCCTTCCTGCATTTCTTACCAGGTCGTCATTCCATCTAATGGAGGGCCGCCCTACACATTGTTTACTGGTACGAGGCTGCCACTCGTAAAACTTCCTCATTCATTGTCATTTCTGCGAGCTATATGGCCGGAATTTCAAATTTCAAAGAATTATTTCAATATTTGAAACCATGATGTTGAAAGTAACTACAACAGAAGTGAGACGACGGGCCCGTGCTTGTGTTAGTAATCGCATCAATTATTTTGAGTATCAACAAATAAATAATTAGAATTTTTATTAGTCTGCCTAAAAATTTAAATTTTCTACCTCAATCGGGTTTTAGGAGACAATTGAAAAATTTGTAACAAATGCGTGTAAGTTATACCTCAAATGAAAGAGTAATAACCAAGTATGTTTTCAAAAAGGTTGTAACAATAAATTAAAGTACCATCAGTTTTTTTTTAACGTAGTGTCAAAAATGTTAATTATGTTTCTTTAAATCGTAGAAATTTTCGTGAACTTAGTGTCTGTACAAAAATATGTCTGAAGACACAGATGCTGAGACTATGTTTTCTTAGATTTCTTATTCATTACTTAAATTAAAAAAAAACAGATGTTAATTAAATTGGCAATTATTAGCAATTAACTGTAAAAATTTTAGTTTTATCACCAAAAACAAAAAGTATAGTCAGACTGTCCAAAATAATTATGGCCTAAATGATCTTCTTCAATCAACAAGTCAATCTTCCAATCATTCTGTATAATGCTTGTCCCGTGTGCGATTCGAAGCATCTATTATTAGATTAATGTAGGTAATTGTAACATGGTGAGAAGAACGTCATCATTATCATTCGAATTTAGTTTGTCTACCATTCTTTCCCTCCAAAAATGAATATGAGAGACATTATTAAAAGTAAAATACTTTATATCTAGCAACATTGTATAATTATGTAATTTTATAATTTATCTATTTCTCCCTGGTTGACTGATAGAGAATGTGTTTAAGGTGTCTTACAATAAAAAGTTTTACTTATAATAAATTAAATGTTCAATTCGCGTGTATTTCAGAACCATACATCATACCGACAAATCATTTTTCAAAAGCGTCTGAGAGCAAGATTAAATCAAATTCTACTGATTGTAACATAAACGATGTTCGTAAAGGAAACCTCGATTTAGAAAGCCCTACTATTAAATCAAAGCCTAAAGTCAAAAAAGATAATCAACCAATTAATAAAAAAAGGAAAGCATCCTGCAAATATTATAAGAAAGAAAATATTGAAACAAAAGAGTGTAAATATACTTACGAAAATACGTCAGGGGCATCAACAAAATACATATTTGAATGTTATGCTTGTAGCAAAAAATTTTCAACAAAAGACATTCTCGCCAAACACATTTCATACAGTCATAAGACGCAAAAGAACCAAAAGAACACCACTGCAGTTCGGACACAAGTTGAACAAACTCCAGTACCACAACTAACTGAAATATTTAATTGTGATATTTGCGAATTTAAAACATCTCAAAAACTTTGCATTTTGGCACATCTTAACGCGCACGTCGCTGAACAAGTGTACTGTTGTAATAATTGTGATTATAAAACTATTAAAAAAGATAGTTTGCAGAGACATATGAAAATACATACTGGAGAAAAACCTTTTTCATGTAATATCTGTGGATATAAATGTATTGATAAAAGTAATTTGCGGTATCATATGAAAATTCATACTGTAGAAAAACGTTATTCGTGTAATATCTGTGAATATAAATGTATTTACAAAAGTAGTTTGCAATCACATTTGAAAATACATACTGGAGAAAAACCTTTTACGTGTCATATCTGTAAATATCAATGTATTCGAAAAAGTAATTTGCAAAAGCATATGAAAATACATACTGGAGAAAAACCTTTTTCATGTAATATCTGTGAATATAAATGTATAGAAAAAAGTAATTTGCAAAAGCATATGAAAATACATACTGGAGAAAAACCTTTTTCGTGTCATATCTGTAAATATCAATGTATTCGAAAAAGTGATTTGCAAATACATATGAAAATACATACTGGAGAAAAACCTTTTTCGTGTCATATCTGTAAATATCAATGTATTCGAAAAAGTAGTTTGCAAACACATTTGAAAATACATACTGGAGAAAAACCTTTTACGTGTCATATCTGTAAATATCAATGTATTCGAAAAAGTAATTTGCAAACACATATGAAAATACATACTGGAGAAAAACCTTTTTCGTGTCATATCTGTAACTATCAATGTATTCAAAAAAGTAGTTTGAAAACACATATGAAAATACATACTGGAGAAAAACCTTTTTCGTGTCATATCTGTAAATATCAATGTATTCGAAAAAGTAGTTTGCAAACACATATGAAAATACATACTGGAGAAAAACCTTTTTCGTGTCATATCTGTAAATATCAATGCATTCGAAAAAGTAGTTTGCAAATACATATGAAAATACATACTGGAGAAAAACCTTTTTCGTGTCATATCTGTAAATATCAATGTATTCAAAAAAGTAGTTTGAAAACACATATGAAAATACATACTGGAGAAAAACCTTTTTTGTGTCATATCTGTAAATATCAATGTATTCGAAAAAGTAATTTGCAAACACATATGAAAATACATACTGGGGGAAAACCTTTTTCGTGTCATATCTGTAAATATCAATGTATTCGAAAAAGTAATTTGCAAACACATATGAAAATACATACTGGAGAAAAACCTTTTTCATGTAATATCTGTGAATATAAATGTATAGAAAAAAGTAATTTGCAAAGGCATATGAAAAAACATACTGGAGAAAAACCTTTTTCATGTAATATCTGTGAATATAAATGTATAGAAAAAAGTTATTTGCAAAGGCATATGAAAATACATACTGGAGAAAAACCTTTTTCGTGTCATATCTGTGAATATAAATGTATAGAGAAAAGTAGTTTGCAAAGGCATATGAAAACACACACTTGAGCAGAACCTTTTTTGTGAGAGATCTGGTAAAATATGTGCAATATTATGTAAACGTGTTTTATATAAATATAAAAGTATACTAGATAAACATCCATTTGTCATGAGTTCCTTATGTAACTGTAGAACGAGTAGAAAAACCTTTCCGTGTCATATGTGCTAATTGAAACTGCATTTATTCTAAAGAAGCTAATTCAAAAACCAAAGAAGCAACCAAGTGAAATCGAACCTTGAAATATGTATAGAGTGGTTAGTGGAAACAGACCAGACCTTCCTTTTTTTATTTAAATTTAAATGATGTCTTACTTATTTCGTTTCGATGTTTATCGTTACTGTTACAGCCTATAAAAGTCCGCTGCCTAACATAGGCCTCCCCCACGGATTGACTCATAGGGGGGATATTTGCCATAGTTGGCATGCAGATGGGTTGGCAACCGCGGTTTTTTATTTTAATTTGTTATTAGGAAGACCACTTACCAACAGGTGGACTGTGTGCTCGTTTGTCACCTTTACCCTATAAAAAAAAAGCGGGTGGAAAACCGGTACTTAAGTCCTTCAGAAGCTCTTTAACCGACATAGCCCAACGGATTAGTAAGCTGAAGTGACAATGGGCCGGCCATATAGCTCGAAGAACCGATAGCCGATGGGGAAATAAGGTTCTAGAGTGGCGGCTTCGTTCCGGCGGACGAAGTGTAGGGCGTCCCCCCACTAGATGGAGTGACGACCTGGTAAGACATGCAGGAAGTCGATGGATGCAGGTGGCTCAGGACCGTGCTTTGTGGCATTCCTTGGGGGAGGCCTATGTTCAGCAGTGGACTTGTGAAGGGCTGTAATGATGATGATGATGATAGATATAAGAATATCCACTACCCCTTATCATCGGGATGATAAGGGGTAGCGCCCCTACGACACACACGGGTGTGTGTCGTAGAGGCGACAGAAAGAAACAAATCAGAAGACGTGCAGCAGCGTATTCCTACTAAAATAAAAAAGTCTGTGTTGCCAACCCGCTTGCCAAGCGTGGCAACTATGGCAAATGTCCCCCTATGAGGCAATATATGCGGGAGGCCTATGTTCAGCAGTCGACTTTAATAGGCGCTAACAATAATAAAATAAACGTTGAAACGAAAAAAAGGATAAACATTAGCAATCATTTAAATAAAAAAAAAAACATAGTCTGGGCTGTTTCCACTAACCTCCCATTTGTTTCATATTTTAAAGTTCAATTTTTTTGGTTTTTGAATCAGCTTCTTCAGAATAAATGCAGTTTCAATTAGCACAATACAAGGCACGGAAAAGTTTTTCTACTCTGATCTATTATTCTGTACAAGATGGCTTTTGTAGTCGAGTTATTAATTCATTTCATATTTACACTGTAAAATGTCCAGACTGAATTCGGAGTGAAACTGAAACATTAAACTCCTGCCGTGGCAGCTAACTATAAATTAAAGTGAAAGAAACTTACTTCACTACTATTTTTTTTTATTTCAGGTTTACTTTGATCTTATAGATTATCTTATGCTAATGAAGGAAATGTTTAAGTACTGTAAGGCAGTTTTCTTGCAGAGGCTTTGTTTAGTTAGGTGTTGTTGTAAAGTGAAATGTATCTTCACGATTGTTTGAACTTTTTGTTAAATTCTATATAAGTCAAAGACTTGTGTACTACTCGAGCGGCAATTCAGAATAAAAACCGTGTGACAGCTGTGGATCGCGGGTAGCCGGCACGGTAAATATGCTGGTTACGGTGGCAACCATGGCAACGGCGGGGCAGGGGGTGCTAAGGATCTCCGGTGGAGCTTTGGTTGCCAACTAAGACGACTCCACCTGGCTACATATAACGCACGTACCCTGACGACCGACGAGGAGATCCTGGAGCTGGAACAAGAGATAGATAAGTTGCGCTGCAATATTATAGGATTATCTGAGGTCCGAGAGGGGAAGAGAGAAAAATGAGGCCTTATCATTTATATGTCATTTATTCATAAGAAAAACCTATACATAACATACACAAATATATTGATACATTCGTTATTAATAAACTATACATTTATAAGTATTTCTGGAATACATTCATAACTATGAACTTAACTACTAAGCCATAGCATAAAATAAATTTTCCCGTTAATCGGGTAATAGTTAAGCTGCTGGCATATACAATAATTTTTCACGCACACTAGCATCTTTACAAATTGTCTCATGCCCAATTTCACCAACATCCCCTAAACAATCACATAGTTAGACGACCGATAAGCTAAAAGGTCCCCTAAACCAACCCATAACTAAAATTTGTTTTCACGAACACAACAGACCCATAGCTAGGGGGCCCAGTTATAGTTACCGGTTTTATCGGAAATGATATATATTAACCCTTTCACCGCCGCGCTTTAGTTGCCGTGGAGTGTCTCCAGCGCCACGAACTTTTATTTAATATTTTGCATAGTGTTGGAACAACCATTTATCGATAAATGAAACAAAGCTTTAAAAATTATAGATTATTATTTATTTTAATCAACATAACATTCTTCTTATTGGTATTATAACTAGCTTTAATCAATCTTAATTTTCATTAATCACATTGCACTTAATCAGCGTTAATTCTCTTCATAAAACTAATCAATATTCAGGAGATGGGCGTGGACCTTGATCTAATATATGTAGCTCGTTCCGAGCGTTATACAGGGTATTTTTGGAACGCTCCCGAAAACTAAGACAGGCGACAGCACCAAGTATACCTTTGATCATGGGTCATAAATAAATTTGATCCTGATGAAAAAAAAACATATTTTTACAACGTTTTATTAGCTTTATTCACGCGCCATCATGTTAGTACAGCTAAATGAAACGATAATTTCATAAAAAAAAAATCATGAAAATACTGAAACATAAAACCAGCAGTGGAAACTGAATTGATATCACCTGACTAATGGAGGTTAATGTACGCGCGAACGATGAAAAAAGAACACTGGCCTTGAACTTGGGCACTGAGCGATTTATCACATATTGGCCAGTATTACTGTGCCTGCATGCTATTGGTTCCCGCGCTTTCTTCGCTCCAAAAATACAGTCGCATACACAGCTTACTTTGCGACTCGCGACGATGTTTTAAAAAGTAAGGAAAAAAAATTATTTATATCTATTGTTTTATGACTAAACTAGTGAACGAAAAGGTAAATATGATAGGAGAAGGTGAATGGGGAAAATTGTGCAGTAAAGTTAAAATTGTTGAGGAAGAATACCGAAAAAATTACCATGTGATCGACCTGATGACGGAAGCTCAAGCGAAGATGAAAGTGATGATGAAGTAGCATCCAGTAACACCAACACACCATCAACATCTGGCTTCTATGTGACCCAAGACGTCATAATGGACGGCGTGTCACCCTTAGCTTAAGTTTTTTTTGTTAAAAACTACTTTATATTTTACGATAGAAATAACAAACAATGCTCAAGTAAACATTATCTATTTTTAATTCCCACCTCTTCCAAAGTTCTAAGTAGCTAGTAAAACACCTATTATGATTCTACAATAAAACAATTAATTACTATAATATTATAAAACAATAGCCCAATACCATGTAGTACTTTAGAACGCGACTGTACCCACACTCACTCCGCTGTCGACCTGTATCTAGCTTGGTATGAAACAATGCTGCGGTCATAAGAAAAAAGGGCGCATCTAACAATTTTCGAATAAATGAGTTAAATATACCATTCGACTCATGATAAGAAGACGCATCTACTAAATTTTTTTAATATTCACAAATATCAATATTTTAGAAATTATCGTCAGAATTTTAGACGTAGCTGATCACAGATGACATTTTATTAGTAGAAAAGACATACAAATTCAACATAAAAGAAAAGACTTATTTAACCAGTTGCTACGTCATCTTTAACAATATTTGCATCGATTACTTAAATTTCAATTATTCTTGTCTTATTATTTTATATCTTATTATTAAGAGCTTATATCTTATTATTAAGAGCTGGTGTTTCACATGTGGTCCCATATAAATTTGATCGAGGTCAGACCAATAGTTTTTGAGTTATCCTTAATTATTTATATTAAAGTCGGTTGTACAAATGTTTTAATTTTTAATTATTATCGTAGTAAGTCTGGTATGATATCCCCTTTAAAATCATAACTCAAGAGTTGCGGGTTGTTATTTTTTGTGTCTCACTACCAATGCTTTTCTAATATTTACTAAGAAAAAAGTAGTAAATTACTATTAGCGTCCTTTCAACTTCAAATGACCTTTCCAAAATATGTAAAAATGTTAAATGAATGGCAGTTTTGTTTTATTTATTAGGTTGGGAAGACCCAAATTCTCCAGTATTATATATTAGCCTATGACCCAAATAGTTATATGCGTCTTTCCTTCGATGTTTTTGTGTTGCCAGGTGTATTTTTTAATCTAAGATGAAAAGGAAAATTCGTTTTATTTAAATAAATAAACAAATTTAAAAAAAATAATAAGTTCGTCCTTAAAATCTTCATGTCTCTACGTATATATTTCAATATAGATACCTTTTAATATACTTTAGACACGGGGTCTGAAAGAAAAATTCATCAATTTATTTTTTATTTCCATTTTACGTTTTTGTTAGTTGCGTCCTTCTTTATTTTGACGGCAGAATGCCTAACCCTGTCGCCTCACGCTTGTGACGCAGTAGGTTTCAGCCTTGACGGGGTTCGTTCGTTTTAGTTTTTGAGACAGTTCCGTGTTGATTTTGTACACGCGTGCGCGAGCGACAGTTCAATCGTTTTGTTTAATAAATTTACTTGTGATTACGTGTTGATATTATAGTTGTTGTTACGTTTTTGGATTCTTTTTTGTTTTAATAATGCCTAACGCGTACGTTTATAGTGCTCAACATGTTAGGTATCCGAACCTAGGTACACGAAGTATCGCTAAATAAATTGTTAAGACGCCGGGATGGAACAAGTGTGTCATACTGTGCAGTGCACAAAGTGTTGAAGCGTAACCGAATGCGCCCATACAAATTGCACAAAGTGCAAGCTTTAGTTCCCGGCGATCACGACCGCCGACGAGTTTTCTGCCGTTGGTTATTATACCAGCAACAACGTGTGCCTGGTTCCATTGAGCACATTATCTGGACGGATGAGTCGACATTTACCAAAAACGGCCTGTGGAACCGAAGAAATACACACGTGTATTCAGAGGTTAACCCGCACGCTGTTCGACAAACCGGGCACCAAACCCGATGGTTGGTTAACGTATGGGCGGGTTTATTTAAGGATCGCATACTGGGACCAGTGTTTCTGCCAGAGCGACTGAACGGACAGCGATACCTAAACTTTATAAATGAACAGTTGGTTGACATTTTAAACGACCTATCGTTGGCTGAATATCGCCGCACATGGTTCCAACATGATGGTGCCCCTCCACATTTCGTGAGGTTCGTCCGTGAGCGCCTCAATGAGCTATTTGATGATCGCTGCATCGGCAGACTAGGACCACACGCTTGGCCACCTCGCTCACCAGATCTGACTCCGTTAGACTTCTTTTTGTGGGGTATGTGAAAGAAAGGGTTTTTAATCGTGAATGTGATAGTGCTGAAGAAATGCGCCAAAGGATCGTGGATGCTTTCGAGAAACTACGTACGGACTGTGTCGAAGACCACACGATGATGCCCCGCCTGCACCCAAATCTGCCTTGAAATGAATGGAGCACAATTTGAGCCGCATCTCATAAGACCACGGAGGATTTAGAGCAGTAAGCTGTTTCATAACTATTTTTTTTAAATAACTTAGTACTAGACTAATCTGAATAGGTACATAACTGAATACATGAGAATAATCAACATACCTACACGATGAATAAAAACGCATGACTCCAACCTTGGTTACATTTCATTTAAGTATTTCTTCATTAGCGGGGAATCGAACCAGTTATTTGGGTTATTTAACCTGTAAATTCGGATTAAAGTGGCTACGTGGAGATAAGCACAGTGGCAAAATAGTAGGTTAAGTAGATAAGTTAGGTATTTAGACACGTGTTGTAAATTATTAGGTATTGTGGTATGGCCCGCTAGTTGCGGGCCGCGCGAATTTGTATTCGCGCGTACATTGACCTTTATCTAGTTGAGGTCAGGTGATATCAATTCAGTCATTCCACTGCTGGTTTTATGTTTCAGTATTTTCACATGGACCTAGAAAAAAGGGCGGACGCCGTCTCTTAAGTCAACTACTGACGCACCCATACTAAGTCAGCTCGCTAATACAAACATGCTGGCACGCACACATGCACACTATAGTAAGTCAACCACCCGCCATTACGCTCCAAACCGCGCCCGCGTAATATTGAGTTGAAAGATGCCGTCTTGTGTAGTGAAAACCTGTCGAAATCATAGTGGTTCCATTAAAAAAAGCCAGGGGATCACTTTTCATAGGTAAGTAAGAAATTTATTCACCTTATTTCTCGTTTTTACCTTAATTTATTTCAAACTTTATTATTAAAACATTTTATTATCAAACAAAGATTATTATCAAAACACGAAACTAATCAGTGTTGCCAGTTATTAAATTTACAAGTTACCTTAAATATTGGAGATTAATATCTTTTTGTTCACTTTGAATTGTTCCTTAACTTATAAACCTACCTCTGTATATATTTTTGGCGTCCCATGATACTTAACTACCAATATATAATATTTTACATTTTATAGATTTCCCTCTGCAAATGATGTATGGAAGAATGACTGGGTGCAAATAATAAGAGACTGTAGAAATGAAAACGATTGGAATCCATCTAAATCTAGTGTAATCTGCAGTAAACATTTCGAGGAGAATGATTTATACACAACAAAAGGTGGACTTCTTCGCGTTGTTACTTACGCCATCCCAAAAAAAGTAAAGAACAATAAATATCTATTTTCCTCTTATAATTATAAGCTTAACATATTAAAACGTAATTCATTTTTTAGTTTTTGTTCGAGACGTCAAGCGTTCCGGAGGAACAACTCGTTGAAGCAAATACTTCCAGTGGTTCGCATGGGGTACGTACTAATAAAGTACCATTAAAGAAAAACCTGTTAAGGAGAGAATAGTTTTTTAATCGACTTGAAAAAATGAGGTTTTCAAGTCGACTGAATGTTTCTTTTTAAGTTAATCCGACAATCTCAAACCGTTTTCGATTATTCTTTTTTAGTTGAATAGGTTATTCTACAGTGTTTTTTACCGATGTGTATTTCTTTTCTTTTAGAACTCACTAATGATTGAACCAGTTACCTTAGGTTCCGGACGAAAAAATCAATTGGAACATACTTTTTCTCAAAATAAAACCACACTTTTACAACAAGTTAGTATTTACTAAAATACAAATGATAATATGTAAGGTTTATAAAGTTTACACTTATGCAAAATGAAAACTCCCTTATATGTTTTTTTTAGATTTTATCTGATACACCTATACGAGATGATCAACCTACTGAAGCAAACATCTCCTTCGCAAGTGCTACGCAAGTGGTACGTATTATAAAAGTATCGTAATAAAAATTGATGATGCAGATATTTTGATGTAAGCTTATTTTGCTGATATGTATTTTTCTCTTAGAGCTCATCTCTGGTTGGAGGATTTTCATTGCAAGAAAGTGCCACATTGGAACAGCCCTGCTTATTAAGCACAAATTCGTACTTGCCGGATGTAAGTATCTCGTAAAAGGCTAGGCTTTATTCGAGTTTATTATTCAAAATTCATAAAATATTAAGACTTAAGGTTTAATATATTAAATACTTTTACAGGAATCATCCGGAACTGTAACACACACATCTGGAGTTCAATTGGAACAGGCATTGTCCGTACTGTACACTCCCAGAAAACGGCGCATGAAGATACAGCTGATGAAAATGCATACCTTGACGCAGAACCAAAAAAAGAAAATAAAATCCTTAAACCAGAAAGTAAGGCGGCTCCAAAATAGAAATAAATCTTTAAAGGGTATTTTAAAGATCCTAAAGGAAGAAAATTATGTAGATTCAGATCTATTTAATAGACTAAATGAAAACATTGTCCCTGCTGAACTTTTTAATAATTATAATAGAAAAAAACTAAATAAGAAAGTTAAATACTCACCGTCTATGAAAAAGTTTTGCCTAACCCTCAATTATTATTCTCCAAAAGCTTACAATTATGTTAGACAGACGTTTAATACTTGCCTTCCTCACCGTAAGACATTGTCCAAGTGGTACGGTCGTTTTAATGGAGAACCAGGATTCACTGAAGAATCTTTTCAAGCGTTGAAAGCAAAAGCACAAGTAAGTAAACATCGGCCTTTGTGCACTTTACTTTTCGACGAAATTGCTATTAGAGCTCAGAAGATTTGGGATGGGAAGAAATATATTGGCCTAGAAGATATGGGGTCGGGCGTTGAGGAAGGTGCACCATTAGCATCGCAAGCATTAGTTTTTTTACTCGTTGGCATTAACCATAGCTTCAAACTTCCATTGGGATATTTCCTTACTAATTCTATAAGAGGTGAACAGAAAGCGAATTTGATTAAATTATGTCTTATCAAATGTTTTGAAGCTGATATTGATGTTGTTGCAATGACATGCGATGGCCATGCAACAAATTTCAATGCACTACAATTACTTGGTTGCAATTTCACGCCAGAGTCATTAAAAACCACGTTTGCACATCCTGCCAATGGATCTGAGGTTGCATGTTTTCTGGACCCTAGCCACGTAATGAAATTGTTAAGGAATCAATTAGAATCCAAAAGAGAGTTTGTAGACAAGGATGAAAAAAAAATTAAATGGGCAATTGTAGAGGAATTGAATAAACTACAAGAGAAAGAAGGTTTACACTTGGCCAATAAATTGACCAAAAAGCATGTCAACTTTAAAAACAATATAATGAAAGTTAAACTGGCTACCCAGGTTTATAGTGAAAGCGTAGCAAATGCTATAAAATCGTGCAGAGAAGACCTAAATCTAGACGCATTCCAAGATTCGGAGGCAACGGAAATGTTCGTTAAAAATATAAATATAATGTTTGACATTTTTAATTCCCGAGCAATGAGACAATTTGATTTTAAAAAGCCACTGTGTTCGCAGAACAGAGATATTATATTTAATTTTTTGGATGAACTCAAAGAATACATAATAAACTTAAAAATCAAATATGCTACAAAGAGAAAAGTAAAGAAAGGGGGTCGAGTGACTTTTGTTATTACTCGATTTTACAAACGTTTAGTGGACTCAAAGTGTAAAACCGGTTTCCTTGGCACGTTAATAAATATAGAAAGCTTAAAGCGACTGTATGAAAATCTTATCGAAAATGAAAAACGGCTAGTATTTCTGCCAACCTACAAACTTAGCCAGGATCACCTGGAGATGTTCTTTTCCTGCATTAGAATGCAAGGAGGTTTTAACGATAATCCCAATGTCCGCCAGTTCAAAGGTTGTTATATAAAACTGTTAGCGCATCTAGAAATAACATGTCTGACTACTGGAAATTGTGTTCCTTTGGAACAAATAGCTGTGCTTAACTGTTCTTCGGCCAGCCAAATCATTAATACTACGACTCCATCATACCGTCATGAAGAACAAGAAGATGATACTTGCAAATCTTCTTTATCGTTCATGAAAGAAATTACCAAAGAAGATGACGATTTGGCACAGCGATTAAATATAGAATCATTAAATGATTACAGGAAGTTGATCATAGGATATCTGGCAGGAAGCATTTGTCATTACGCAGGTAAAAACATTAAGTGTCAAAAATGCATCGCACGATTGTGTACAGACGACTGGCATTTTTTCCACAAATTGATAAATTTGAAAACAAGGGGAGGCTTGCGTTTTCCGTCAAAAGATTTATACGACATTTGTTGTACTTGCGAGATGGTGATCCGAAAGCTTTTAAGAGATAATATAACTATATATACTGAAAGACAACATCAGTACATGCTAACCAAAATTCTGGAAAAATTTATAGCTAACGACAGGATTTTTTTAAATTTAGAATTTGACCATGCATTTGCTGGAGTAGAACATAAAATAGCTCTCATTAAATATACAGCCGAAAAATATTTGAATATTCGTTTTCACCATATAGCTAAATTGGAGGGGATTTCTAAATCTTTTGACAGTAAAAGACAATATTATAAAAAATTAACCCAACAAAAGGGACTCTAAACACCGTTAGTAAATGTTAATTAATTATAATTTAATAAAAGTAAATATTTTTATATTCAATGTGTTTTATTAAACTTAAAGTCTTGATTCCGAGGACGGTGACGAATGTCTTAAACTTAAATGAATTATTTTGATTTTATAAATGGGTAATTTTCCTCCAGCTGGCAACCCTCTATACGTTCACACATAGTTACGCGGCCGCTACTGCAGTGCTTCGATTGTTTCTTAGCGAGACTCTGTCCGCCTTTTTTTCTAGGTCCATGTATTTTCATGATATTTTTTATGAAATTATCGTTTCATTTAGCTGTACTAACATGATGGCGCGTGAATAAAGCTAATAAAACCTTGTAAAAAGATGATTTTTTTTCATCAGGATCGAATTTATTTGTGACCCATGATCAAAGGTATACTTGGTGTTGTCGCCTGTCTTAGTTTTCGGGAGCGTTCCAAAAACACCCTGTATATCAAATTTATTATGTCCATATACACTTGCGATCGAATCTCGTATGGGACTGACTCCATTTCAAATGCAATTAATGTACCAAAATGCTCATTTCGAGGATCTTCTGGTCTTTGATTAAAGAATCTTGAAGCGGGCAAACTTATATAAGCTGTGTAGTCATCTTTTTACGATTTCACATAGCATATGTAATGATTTTCGGTCTGCGTTGATCTACCATTTTTGGAAATTTTTCTTTTTATTTTCTTTTTCGGTCGAATAGATTGCGATAACGGCGGCGATTCATCACTTTTTGACATGATGATTCTACCGACCCCCCACCCCAGCCTGCAAAATAATGATATTTGTAATAAAAAAAATACTAGTCGACGTATTTTTAATAGCACATTACGATTATACTTGTATTTGTAATTGCACACTCTCCAATTTTTTATAAAAAATCAAAAAGTAAATTATGGTTTTTACTAGTATTGCAATATCGATATCTCCGTAAATAAAGCTTTTTTCTAATTGCACAGAGTGCCAATAAGTTGCACATATCTCGATTGTAATTGCACAATAACGTATTGTTATTGCACATAGTTATTTTGTTACAAAAATTAATAATTAAGTAAAACTGACGGTCGCCGCCAATATGCGCTATACGCAACAGACGACGGGCATACCATCAATGAAAACGGGCCATAAGTCGTTCTGCTTTTTAACCACAACACAACACGTTTCAATCCATTTCAGAATATTTGATTTTAAGGAAATGAAAAGCAGTATGTATTATTTTTTGTTATTTCTGTGGATACTGATGTGAAAACAGCTGAAACTGGATACATGCAGAGAAAGTTGGTGCAGAGTTTGGAAGATCTTTGCCTGCACTACGATTCGACAGTAGAAATTCTACAAGAGACATTGTCCAGGTTCTCTATGGTGGAGATGCCATGGACCACAGAACACTATTACTCCTAGCGGAGAGCAATTGCAATCGAGATATGTGCAATTTATTGGCACTCTGTGCAATTAGAAAAAAACTTTATTTACGGAGATATCGATATTGCAGTACTAGTAAAAACCATAATTTACTTTTTGATTTTTTATAAAAAATTGGAGAGTGTGCAATTACAAATACAAGTATAATCGTAATGTGCTATTAAAAATACGTCGACTAGTATTTTTTTTTTATTACAAATATCATTATTTTGCAGGCTGGGTTGATTCTACTCCATATAAGATTATTTATGTTCCTGTACAATGTATAAATTAAGCAAATATAAATGTAGTGTAAAATTCTCGAATACCTGACTACTTATTTATTTTACATGAATATTTACTTACCGATTTAATATCACTGTCTGTAGATGAAACTGTGATTATCATTATGCGATTCTAAAATATTTAACAGTTCTTATTCGTCTAGCATTATCGATAATTTGCAGCACTAAAAATGCAAATAGGTATAGTACACGCGTGTTATCACGGTGACGGCGCCACAGTAATTGACAATTTATTGAAACGCCACTGTCCTTGACATTAGCCGCACGATAAATCACGGTGCTGGCTATATGCTTCATGATGCTGGCGTTCTCAACTCGTATGCACTAGTGACGTACCGGGATAATTCAATTTTACATTTGGCTTATTTGGTTTATAAATTAATATTTTTATTTCTTGTCGCAAAAATCATTTAAATAATATATGAAATTAATTTTTTTTTATAGGAGAGGGGGCAAACGAGCATGCGGCTCACCTGATGGTAAGTGACTACCGCCGCCCATGAACAACCGCAACACCAGTTGAATTGCAGATGCGTTGCCGGCCTTTTAAAAAGGAGTAGGTTCTTTTCTTGAAGGTCCCTAAGTCGTATCGATCATATAATCGATTCCACAAGGAAGTCGTGCGAGGAAGAAAACATCTTCTAAATCGCACAGTGGTGGACCGCCAATCATCCAGATGGTGTGGATGGTATCGGGAGTTCTGCCGCGATGTGCGTTGATGAAATTTGGCGGCTGGGATTAATCCGAACAATTCCTCAGAGCACTCTCCATGGTAGATGCGAAAGAAAATGCAAAGAGATGCAACATCTCTTCGCAGTGCCAATGAATCGAGCCGATCGGAAAGGGCTCGGTCGTCGACGATTCGAGCCGCTCTGCGCTGGATGCGGTCAAGTGGAAGGAGCTGACACTGGGGAGCCCGTGCCCAGAGATGGTAACAGTATTCCATGTGAGGCCGAACCTGCGCCTTGTAAAGTTGCAGGCGGTGTGCCGGCATGAAATACTGTCCCGCTCTTCCGAGCACGCCCAGCTTTTTAGAAGCCAATTTGGCCTTCTCTTCCAAGTGACCACGAAACTGCACGTCCCTCGATATGTCGACTCCGAGGATACCGATACTGGCTGAGGCAAGAAGGGGAGTGCCTTGAAACTGAGGAGATACGACAAAGGGGTTCTTTTTAGCGGTAAACGCGCAAACTTGTGTCTTCTGAGGATTAAACTGGACTAGATTTAGTCGCCCCCAATCCGAGACTTTGTCCAGCAAAGACTCGACTTCAGACACAAGTTTGTTCCGGTACTCGGCGACGTTTTCCTGAGAAATATTGGCCCGGCCGGTGTATAGAGCATCACCTCAAAAAAGCAAAATCCTACCGGCTGCGGCAGTCAAGTTATGCAGAGGACGGAGGTCGTTTTAAAAATACTAATTTTATTAATTAAAAGATGTTTAATCGCTACAAGAACTCGCTTAAGACTAACTTAATATTCTATGCTTAAAAACTAATGCATGAGAGCCCACACAGGAGCTCGGCAGTTTCCGTTTGTCCACTCAGCACATGCCTGTGGTCTACAATCAGAATATTGTGCTGATGCGGACATCTTGGTGGGTCTCGCCACCCGTAACAATATTGACGTGACAAAATCAGAATTTCTGGATATCAACAATAACACTGAACAATATCGCAATACAGGCCGCACACACACACACAATATTATTGACAATATAGAAACACTACGCGTTGGGCGCATTATAAACTTTAGGAGTAATAGTGTTCTGTGATTATAAAAAATTGTGTGTATTCTGTGATAAATTGTAATAATAACAAGAGAATGGCCTAAAGGTCTAGATACCAGGCCATAAACTCCAAAAAAAAAAATAACAAGAGAAAAGTCCGATTTGTTGATGAAAAAGAGAATTCAATAATCAATTTTAATAAAGCTATAGAAAACAGCAATGGCCTTTAGTGAAGGTGAAGTTTGTAGAATTTGTTTAATCGTTAATATACGCATGTTTGCACTAAAGGAGACTGGCCTCCAAAATTTGTATAAGACATTGACGAACAGTTTTGTAAGTTTTTTATTTATTTATTGCTAAATGAAGTTGCGGTAATTTGTTGTCATCACTGGAGAAATACATTATGATGCCCGATATATGTTCTAAGATGTAGCGTTAAATATAGTGACAAATACAACCAGAACCTGAAAAATAACAATTAGCCTGGTATCCTGTTCATATCATCTTGCGGGACAAAATGGCCCCTAGTGTATCTGGGTCTTAGTTTAGTATAGTTTACGACGGGCTGATTTTCACAACTCCACGTCTATGCGCGTATTTTGCATGTGGGCAGGAATAATATGCTTATTCGTGCCATGAGATCTCCCCGAAGAAGCTCAACAGTCCTTTGATGCTGCATGCAACTTCGGGGAGTGATCTCGGCTCGAGATGTTTAGCCCTGTACATAGCGACCTCCGGACATTTCAATATCACATGGGCTGCCGTTTCTTCTTTCCCCAGACATGCCCTGCACAGGGGACTATCTGTAACACCTATAGTAAATAAATGCTTGTTAAAGTTGCCGTGTCCTATGATAGCACTTGTTACTATCCTGATCTGCAGCTTGTTCAGTCTCATTAGAACTTTGGTTAAACAACTGTTTATTTCAGGCAGGGCCTCCCTAGCTTGTCTACAGTATATAAAATTTTTCCAAAGCTGAGCATCTAGATTAGTGAAGTGTCATATATCTGGGTCTTAATTGTACTACATTCTCCTTCCATTCCTTCCATGCAACCCGCACTGCTGCATAGATTTTGTTCCTGGTGTCTGTTCTAGTACATATTACTTGAATGACTATTATTGTGATTTTCTATCAAGAAATTAACATTTACCCTGGTTTGGTTGTTCAGCAAAGTAAAACAGTTCTATCGGACTATTAAAATGAGAGAATAGAGTAGAAAGAATTATTATCATTATTTTATATGTGGTAGAGCCGGGCTGCAGCTATATTATGGTTGTATCATGGGTACTACACTTTCACAGAATGTGTAGTACCACCCACCACCCTGTGTTTTGTTTCAATATCCTCCTACCACAAGCATTATCAGTTTACTTAAGTGATAAGAGAAGTATTTGTAATGTTCTTATTGATGATAGCAGTTTGAAGTTAATGTAGGTAATGTAGTTGATGGATGTATGTGGCTTGAAACTGTAGGAGTTTCTTTCTGCCTAGATATCATCCTCTTACCATTTTCTGGCACCAAGCAGCAGTATGTGTCCCAGTCTGAAGGACATCGAGAGCCAGGCTGTGATGCATTACATCTTAGTCCTCAGAGGTAACATTGCATCTGTAGCCATTGCTTGAAGTTTGTTGCAGGTGCCCATGATGCCCATTAGTCACTTACTAGATGGTAAGTTTATTTGTCACTTCAATATTATAAAAAATTATATTGACAAATTAAAATGTGGTAGCCAATAATCTTTATTACAAACTTATATACAGTAGAACGCCGATTATCTGAATTAATTGGGACTGGGGTCGATTCGGATAATCAATAATTCGGATAATCAGACATAGACTGGTATGTAATATAGAAAAACGAACTGTCACACATAGAATAAACTTTATTAAGTTTATAAATGGTTTTACACTTTATAAAGTTTTATAAAGAGTAAAACCAGCTATAGTACGGCCGCTGAGTTATTACCGATTTGACAGATTATTCTTAAATTAATCGATATAACCTTGCACGAGCGACACATTTGCCGAATGATTTAGAATACCTCTTTAATATAGAACTTTATGTCAAAATGTCAGAATCAAGTAATTTTCCAATAAACTCTGTTTCAAAACTTAAAATAGTTTGTAAATAATATGAAAACATTTATTTTTTGTTCTTTGGCGCGCTTGTACAAAGTTAAATCGTGCGTCTAGTTTTCATAGTGATGTGCTTGATAGTATTCGGTCCGAATTCATTGGAATAGATATGATATTTATTTTATTTGGATATATTTATTTTACTTATTCCTTCGAGCAACTAGACTATAATGCTACCATTTTTTTGCGTCTCCTAATTGCACTGTGTTCCCAGTATCTCTATGATTTTTAAGATTTATGTGTGATCCGAAGACAGAAATACTGTTTTCTATGATTTAAAAATAAATACAATTAAAATGATTATGTATAATTTTTAACATTCATAATATATAAAACAACATTTAATAAATATAATTTTCTCCCTCAATTAAGCAATGTTATAGGTGTATTTTTTTAAGTAATTGGCGATACTATTCTGGCAACACCCTTACCACCGCTATTTTAATCTGTTTAGTCGTCTTCCGTACTCTCGTGCGCACAGACTACGTTCTCTTGTGTAACCGTTGTTTTTTGACTCGGCTTTCTCCTGTTTATCGTTGCGCTTTATTGGACTAATTTTGTTTGTGTTTGGTAATTTTGTTGAAAATGCCGAAACGAGGAAAAACATTGAATAGTCAATGTCGTGAGCTTGTACTAAAGCTACAGGATTACTTTGAGCGTGAGTCACAAAATGGCGGCCCTTTGATTCCTGTCACTCAAGTGAAAGATCGGGTTTCACAAGGTCTTGGAATTGGTGCCAAACACTATATAATATAAATAAAGAAAAATTTGGTGCTTCTGCAAGTGAAGATAATGTTTTACGCACTCCTAAGAAAAAACGAAGACAACAGCCCGTGACAGGTGATGATGTTTTTGATGCAGATGCAATAAGAAACCACATATATGGTTATTATACTAGGAACGAGTTTCGAACTAGACGTTTGCTTTTGGTCTCTTTAAAAGAAGCTGGCTTGTTTAAAGGCGGTAAAACGGCGTTGTCAATACTATTGCACGAAATTGGGTTTGAATATAAAAAAACGAATAAAAGGAAAATATTAATGGAAAGATTTGATTTAATAATTAAAAGGAGCGAGTTTTTAAGAGAAGCCAGAAAAATCGAGTCTTGGGACAACGTCGTTTTTGTTGACGAAACATGGTTAAATGCGAACCACACTGTGTCACGCTCTTGGACTGACGAAACAAAAGCATCAACCTCAAAGGTTCCAATTGGAAAAGGATCGCGACTGATAATTTGTCACGCCGGTTCTGTTGGAAGTGGTTTCTTTGAAAATGGACTGCTGGCTTTCGCGTCAAAAAGTACTTCCGATTACCACGAGGGGTTGGATACAGACACTTTTACGAATTGGTTCGAAAATCAATTATTACCCAGCCTGCCAGAGCCTTCTATCATAATAATGGACAACGCTTCATATCACTCGAAACAAGTGAATAAAGCGCCTACTCAGGCCGACAAGAAAGCTGATCTCGTAGCATGGCTACACCAAAATGGAATTGAAACTACTGCCGAAATGCTAAAGTGTGACTTAGTAAAGTTGGTACGCGAAAATAAAACATCAAGAGTCCGTTATGAAGTAGATGAGATAGCTCTAGCACATGGACATCGGGTACTTCGAATTCCGCCTTATCACTGCCAGTACAATGCCATTGAGCTAATATGGGCACAAATCAAAGGTATTGTTTTTTATCGCATAAGTTATGAATATGAATAATTTGTACTGTTATAACATCCAATATTCAGCATATAAGTAAAAAGATACATAACTAAGAAATAAATATCTCATGTCCCTTACATGTAGGTAACTGTGTAACATTTCGTTTATTTAATGTAATAAATTAACGTTATTTAATGTTTACATTACAGGTTACGCAGCTCGTAATAATACGACTCCGCCATTCAGTACTAATAAAATGATGGGTCTATTAAAAGATGCTTGCAGCAAAATAACGAAAGAAGATTGGGTCAAGGTCGTCGAAAAGACTCGAAAACTAATAACAGAAGATTATGAACGCGATATAAGAGTGGACACCATTATAGAGAATGAAATTGTCATACAAGTGACTGATAGCGATGACAGCTCTGGCGAATCTGGTTCAGAGTCTGAATAATTGTTTTAATAAATGATAGGTAGTCATTTATTAAAACATCTTGTACCTACTCTATTCATTAAAATGTGTAACAGTGTTTACAAATTTGTTTTATTTTGATATGTCCTCGACCAATTATCTACGCCCATCAAGGATACTCCACCTAATAAAGAACCTGTGTCTTTAACTATTATTGTTTTGATTTTATTTAATTACACACCATATTAGAATATTTAAAAACAATCTGTTTCCAAATGATATTAGGGTTACTGGTTCAGTCACTTCACTAGTATTGTCAATTCGTCATGTGTCAAATCGGTAATAACTCAGCGGCCGGACTATACACCCATTTTTTCACTGAACATTCGCGCCTTTTCACATAAAATCGACCCTGAAGTCGGTTGTCCAATAGATCGTTGCTGCAGAAACCACGTAAAAACAGCATTCTCAAGCTGTTCATCTTTTGCCTTTTTCATTACTTTTCGCGACGAACATCCATCACCATTTTTTCACTGTTATTTTTAATATCAGTTAACCAAGTATTGTATAAGTAATCTAAGTAATGTTACTTACTGTACTTGGTTATAATTTTTTATATTAAGCTTAGGACCCATTCGGATAATTGGCGATTCGGTTAATCGGCGTTCGGATAATCGGCGTTCTACTGTATTTGAATACTATTTCATATTTATGAAGATTTTCATATTTTCAGTTGGATGAGATTGAGGGGCCAATAATTGTCTGTTTCACCTGTCATGCAAGACTCATTTGTTGCAGAAGATTACAACAACAGGCTATTGAGTCAAATGTGGTTCTGGAGCAGTTGCTTTCAGGAGGATCCATGGTATTATCCATTCCATCCATTAAAACCTATAAAAGTCCACTGCTGAACATAGGTCTCACTCATAGATTGCTTCATAGGAGGGATTTTGCCAAATTTGCCACACTTGGCAAGTTGGCAACCGTAGTTTATATTAGTCTAAGTTGTCATCAGGAAGATGCGGCCGCCCTACCTCTGTTTCTGCTTCCTTCTGTTGCCTCTTACGACACCCATCCCGTGGATAGGTATATAGGATAGTGCAGGAGTCGGCAACCTGCGGCTCGCGAGCCACATGCGGCTCTTTGGATGTGAAGCTGCGGCTCTTTAGTTTCATATGCAAATATTATTTATTTTATAAAAAAAAATTATAAATCGATCCATACTGAGCCATTTGGGGTTGATACTGGATCTCTAGAAATGCAATTGATCAATTTAAAAAATAAAGCTTTGTAGAGTTGAAAATTTACAGAGTTGATAAGGAAGTTGATAAAGTTGGAGGTCTAGAAATGTATGTACGTAACGCAACAAAAATGAACAGCTTTAAAAGAAAGGCTGCAAGTTGAGTTATATTTGATGCATGGAATAGTCTTCCAGATTGCTATAGTGAGGTGAAGAAGTTGGCATTTGGAGTGCTGACTATCTTCGGATCGACATATTCGTGCGAGCATGCGTTCTCTTGCATGAATATAATTAAAAGTAAAGTAAGAAGCCAACTAACAAATGAAAATTCAGATTCGTGTTTGAAACTTAAAACAACAAGCTATGAGCCAAATTTATCCAAACTTTCTAAAACTATGCAAAGCCAAAACTCCCATTGAATTTGTATATATATATTATATATAGTATATATATATATATTATATATATATAAAAGGTTGCCGACCCTGTGATAGTGGATATTCTTACACCGTCACTGCACAATCCACTTTTCTATGCTGCTTCCCATTGCTATATGGGAGAATGTTTCTAGTGCAAAGTTAAGTTTGTCCTTCAATCCAACTTACTTTTGTTAGAGCAATAGTACTTATTTTTACAAAAACAATTATCAAACTGTTTATACTGTTATATATTACCCTATTGTATATAAACAAATCTCAATAAACAAAGATAAATCTTTGTCAATTTACAGCTTTCGTGAATCTGAATCCAAAAGTTGTTAAGACTCGATTCTCGGGATAGATGAACTATGTACATTCTTATTTAAGTTTACGCTGAACCCTCACTTTTGTCCGGTGTTTATTATTATTTGAAGTTGTTGTCGGGAAGATGCTGCCCCCCGATCTCCTGTTTCAGTTTCCCTCTGCCCCTATTTACGACATCTGCGGGATGGCAGGGGGTAGTATGGGTTCTCCTACTCCACCACTATAGTGGCTTTTTCTCTTATTTGAAAAAATTATTGCCTTTCAGTCAATACCAAAACCGCATAAGGTTAGAGGTGAGATTAAATTCACACCAATTTATCATATAGATATCTGGCCTGTAGAGTGTGATATAGACAATGATTGCAAGGACGAAATTTTTTGCCTTGATGCCGTTAAAGTTGAGGAAGAGATTTTCGAATATGAGAATTCCAAATTTGAAGAAAATGAGAATCATGAAACAGGTAAGATATACCCCTTTTCTCGATATTATTAAAATAAGGTACAATTTACCTTATGGCAAGTGGTTACTGTAGCCCCTAGACACAAAATAAAGAGAGCTTCATGTGTAATGTACTGATTAACTGATTTACCTTTGTCTAAATTCAAAGTGCATGTCAAAAGCACTCTTATTAATACATTAAAAAAATATTTTTACCCTGTCAGCTAGTATGTATGTCACTAAGATACATACTGGTAAGCAACCAATTATCTTTGCCATCTTCTTAGTGTCAGTACTAGGTGGTGTGACTCCATGTTTGCCTAGGAGTTGATCTATTTGTGCCTGCCTAGATGGTCTCCTCCCTCCTCCTCTTACCTATTTCTGCCGTCAAATAGCAGTGCGTGCACTGCTGTGTTCCATTCTGATGGGTATAGAGTCAGAATAATCACAGGCTGTGGGTCATTCCATTTTAGTTGTAGTAGTACCATGCTGCAGCTACATTAGTAGTATAGTTATAGCACGAATGGGTCGGCTCGACCGGGGAAGGACCACGCTCTCACAGAATACCAGCGTGAAATAGCAGCTTAACACTGCTGTGTTTCGTATGGTGATTGTAGAGAACCGGATACCCTTTTTACTGGAAAAGTGGCATTCCATCGTAGAGCTCATGGGTGACAATGCATCTGAATTTTGATTCTTTATTGAGGACAGATGTAGATGTCTATGGGTCACAGCGACCATTTAACCATCGTGTGGACTGTGTGCTCGTTTGTCACCCTATCCTATAAAAATTAAAATGAAAAGATGAGCGCATTGCATCATTAAATCTTCATCATTACAGCCTTCACAAGTCCACTGCTGAACATAGGTCTCAGCCACGGAATGCCACAAAGCACAGGAATCCATTGCCTTCCTGCATTTCTTACCAGTTCATCATTCCATCTAATGGAGGGCCGCCATACACTTTGTCTACTGGTACGAGGCTGCCACTCGTAAAACTTCCTCATTCATTGTCATTTCTTCGAGCTATATGGCCGGAATTTCAAATTTCAAAGAATTATTAATTCAGCATTTGAAATCATGATGTTGAAAGTAACTACAACAGAAGTGAGACGACGGGCCCGTGCTTGTGTTAGTAATCGCATCAATTATTTTGAGCATCAACAAATAAATAATTAGAATTTTTATTAGTCTGCCTAAAAATTTAAATTTGAAAAATTTGTAACAAATGCGTGTAAGTTATACCTCAAATGAGTTATAACCAAGCATGTTTTCAAAAAGGTTCTAACAATAAATTAAAGTACCATCAGTTTTTTTTAACGTAGTGTCAAAAATGTTTATTATTTAAAATGTTAATTATGTTTCTTTAAATCGTAGAAAATTTTCGTGAACTTAGTGTCTGTACAAAAATATGTCTGAAGACACAGATGCTGAGACTATGTTTTCTTAGATTTCTTATTCATTACTTAAATTAAAAAAAAACGGAAGTTAATTAAATTGGCAATTATTAGCAATTAACTGTAAAAATTTTAGTTTTATCACCAAAAACAAAAAGTATAGTCAGACTTTGTCTAAAATAAGTAAGGCCTAAATGATCTTCTTCAATCAACAAGTCAATCTTCCAATCGTTCTGTATAATGCTTGTCCCGTGTGCGATTCGAAGCATCTATTATTAGATTAATGTAGGTAATTGTAACATGGTGAGAAGAACGTCATCATTATCATTCGAATTTAGTTTCTCTATCATTCTTTCCCTCCAAAAATGAATATGAGACACATTATTAAAAGTAAAATACTTTATATCTAGCAACATTGTATAATTATGTAATTTTATAATTTATCTATTTCTCCCTGGTTGACTGATAGAGAATGCGTTTAAGGTGTCTTACAATAAAAAGTTTTCCTTATAATAAATTAAATGTTCAATTCGTGTGTATTTCAGAACCATACATCGTACCGACAAATCATTTTTCAAAAGCGTCTGAGAGCAAGATTAAATCAAATTCTACTGATTGTAACATAAACGATGTTCCTAAAGGAAATCTCGATTTAGAAAGCCCTACTATTAAATCAAAGCCTAAAGTCAAAAAAGATAATCAACCAATTAATAAAAAGGGAAAGCATCCTGCAAAGATTATGAAAAAGAAAATATTGAAACAAAAGAGTGTAAATATACTTACGAGAAAAACATCAGGGGCATCAACAAAATACATTTTTGAATGTTATGGTTGTAGCAAAAAATTTTCAACAAAAGACATTCTCGCCAAACACATTTCATACAGTCATAAGACGCAAAAGAACACCACTGCAGTTCGGACACAAGTTGAACAAACTCCAGTACCACAACTAACGGAAATATTTAATTGTGATATTTGCGAATTTAAAACAACTCAAAAACGTCGCATTTTGGCACATCTTAAAGCGCACGTCGCTGAACAAGTGTACTGTTGTAATAATTGTGATTATAAAAGTGTAAAAAAAAATGATTTGCAGAGACATATGAAAATACATACTGGAGAAAAACCTTTTTCGTGTCATATCTGTAAATATCAATGTATTCAAAAATGTCATTTGCAATCACATATGAAAATACGTACTGGAGAAAAACCTTTTTCGTGTCATATCTGTAAATATCAGTGTATAAAAAAAAGTCATTTGCAAACACATATGAAAATACATACTGGAGAAAAACCTTTTTCATGTGATATCTGTGAATATAAATGTATCAGAAAAGATGTGTTGCAAACACATATGAAAATACATTCTGGAGAAAAACCTTTTTCGTGTCATATCTGTAAATATCAGTGTATAAAAAAAAGTCATTTGCAAAGGCATATGAAAATACATACTGGAGAAAAACCTTTTTCATGTAATATCTGTGAATATAAATGTATAGAAAAAAGTCGTTTGCAAAGGCATATGAAAATACATACTGGAGAAAAACCTTTTTCATGTAATATCTGTGAATATAAATGTATAGAAAAGAGTAATTTTCAAAGGCATATGAAAATACATACTGGAGAAAAACCTTTTTCGTGTCATATCTGTAAATATCAATGTATTCGAAAAAGTCATTTGCAATCACATATGAAAATACATACTGGAGAAAAACATTTTTCGTGTAATATCTGCAAATATAAATGTATTCAAAAAAGTCATTTGCAATCACATATGAAAATACATACTGGAGAAAAACCTTTTTCGTGTCATATCTGTAAATATCAGTGTATAAAAAAAAGTCATTTGCAAACACATATGAAAATACATACTGGAGAAAAACCTTTTTCATGTGATATCTGTGAATATAAATGTATCAGAAAAGATGTGTTGCAAACACATATGAAAATACATACTGGAGAAAAACCTTTTTCGTGTCATATCTGTAAATATCAGTGTATAAAAAAAAGTCATTTGCAAAGGCATATGAAAATACATACTGGAGAAAAACCTTTTTCGTGTCATATCTGTAAATATCAATGTATTCGAAAAAGTCATTTGCAATCACATATGAAAATACATACTGGAGAAAAACCTTTTTCATGTAATATCTGTGAATATAAATGTATAGAAAAGAGTAATTTTCAAAGGCATATGAAAACACACACTTGAGCAGAACCTTTTTTGTGAGAGATCTGGTAAAATATGTGCAATATTATGTAAACGTGTTTTATATAAATATAAAAGTATACTAGATAAAAATCCATTTGTCATGAGTTCCTTATGTAACTGTAGAACAAATAGAAAAACCTTTCCGTGTCATATGTGCTAATTGAAACTGCATTTATTCTGAAGAAGCTAATTCAAAAAGCAAAGAAGCAACCAATTGAAATCGAACCTTAAAATATGTACCAAGTGGTTAGTGGAAACAGACCAGACCTTCATTTTTTTTTTAATTTTATTTAAATCATACTAGTTTGTTTTTATTTATTCGTTTCGACATTTATCGTTACCGTTACAGCCTATAAAAGTCCGCTGCTGAACATAGGCCTCCCCCACGGATTGACTCATAGAGGGAATATTTGCCATAGTTGCCATGCATGTTGGGTTTGCAACCGCGGTTTTTTATTTTTATTTGTATAGATTAGGACGCTGTCTCATCTGGTGTCCCGAGAGGCGACAGAGAGAAACAAATCAGGAGACGTACAGCAGCGTCTTCGTAATAAAATAAATAAAACTGTGTTGCCAACCGGCTTGCCAAGCGTGGCAACTATGGCAAATATCCCTATATCCCTAGACCTATGTTCAGCAGTCGACTTTAACAATAACGATAAACGACGAAACGAAAAAAGAAAACATTAGCAATCATTTAAATAAAAAAAAACATGGTCTGGTCTGTTTCCACTAACCTCCCATTTGTTTCATATTTGAAAGTTCAATTTTTTTTTTGGTTTTTGAATTAGCTTCAGAATAAATGCAGTTTCAATTAGCACATAAGGCACGGAAAGGTTTTTTTACTCGGTCTATTATTCTGTGCAAGATGGCTTTTGTAGTCGAGTTATTAATACATTTCATATTTACACTGTAAAATGTCCAGACTGAATTCGGAGTGAAACTGAAACATTAAACTCCTGCCGTGGCAGCTAACTATAAATTAAAGTGAAAGACCTTTACATTATTACCTTTTGTTTTTTTTTTAATCTTAGGTTTACTTTGATCTTATAGATTATCTTACGCTAATGAAGGAAATAATTTTGTTATTTATTTTAACATGTGGACATTGTTTTTATTACTTTTACCTTGACTTGTACTAAAAAACTTTGCAGTTTAGGGTGAAACATACGGACTGCTCCCGGCCATATTCCCGCGAGATGGCGCTGAAGTCATAATTTTTTAGTTTATTTGGGTTTTTGTGTAATTGGAACATTATTAAGTCGTAGAAGTAGCAATCGCTATACTCGGACATTATACTTTATTTTACTAGGTCATATCATTGGTCACACAATGTTCAAAAATAACATCTGTCATTAAATATAGTGTCGTTTACACACTGACGTGGGTGAACTCTTAGTCCCTACATTTACGAAACTTTAACACTAGATGGCGTGTATGAAAAAAAATGTTTTCCTTTTTTCTGTATGGGTAGGCAGAACTACAGAACGCCACCTGCTAGGATATATTATATTATGTACGATTCATCATCTGCCTAACCTTTTTCCCAACTATATTGGGGTTGGCTCCCAGTCAAACTGGATTCAACTGAATACCAGTATTTTACGATTATGTTATAAAAATAAAAGTTATATTTGTAAAATGAGCCGTGGTAACTCAGATAGTTAGCACTCGCTGTAAGTTTCACAGTACGCAAGAAACCCGGGTTCGATCCCCGCCGGCACCAATGAAGTTGTTAATTGCAATTTTAAATGCTGATGTACCACGTGGTCGGCGGTGAAGGAAAACATCGTGAGGAAACCTGCATGTCTGACAAATAAGAAAAAAAATATATTTCGAAGAGATGTGAAGTTCGCCAACACGCATTGGGGCAGCGCGACGGAACTTTCCTTGCCCTAAAACCCTCTCAGAAATGAGAGGAGGCCTGTGCCCAGTAGTGGGACGTGTATTTAGGCTGTAAATTTTTTAACTTATATTTGTAGTCCTAAATAAACTATTTAATTCAATAATAATCTTGGAAAATAAACTATGTCAACACACTTTTTAAATGCTATTAAAAACTACGGCTTAACTTATAGTTATACATTGACCATTAAGGTTTGCGAATATTTATCTATATTAATTAATAACTATGTCTTAAAAATAATAGTTTATTTTTCCTTTAAATATTTAACATTTTATAGAGTGTACGTTTATCGATTTCACCACTACTACCCTGTCAGAAATGGATGAAAATAGTAAAAATAGTAACAACCTTACATTGCTTTATCAAAACGTTAGAGGGCTACGAACAAAGACTAATACGTTTTATAATAATCTGTTACTGTCTGAGATCGATGTAGTTATGATTTCTGAAACATGGTTATATGATGGTATTTTGGACGCAGAACTAAGTGACGATAATTATAAAATTTTTCGTAGAGATCGAGGATCATTAGGAGGTGGTGTAATGTTACTTTGTAAATCAAAGCTACACGCGCGCATGAGACCAGAATGGAATAATACTGATCTGGAATGCATTTGGATTACCATTCCAGGAAGTAACATAGGCTCTTCGTATGACATACACATTTCGGTAGTTTATATACCACCTAATCATCAAATATCTTCGCGCATAAAGGATCTCATTAACACACTGTTAGCTGTTCGTGATAAATACCCAAATGACTATATAATTGTTTCAGGAGATTTTAATTTACCATGTATTGACTGGAGTACTGGAGACCCAGTTATACGTAGGAAAGGATCAGTCGAAGTTCAAACTGCAGCATCTGATCTTATATCTTGTTGTTCTTTCATAGGACTTTCTCAATACAATACACTCTTAAACAGTAGCAAGAATACTCTAGACTTAATCTTTTCATCTTTCCCAATAAAAGTTCAAAAATCTGAATTTGTGCTTGTTATAGAAGATGTATATCATCCAGCTCTGTACATATCTGCGACGGACATCTTAGTACCTTCACGTAGGCCTTCTTTAAGGACTAAATATCAATTTAAGCGAGCAGACTACCGTAGTATGAATGATTTACTTTTGAAACAAGACTGGGCTTTTATCACAAGGGAAACAAGTTTAGATCGTGTTACTGATAAATTTTACATTATAATAAATGAATTAATTGAAAAATTCGTTCCTAAAATCCGATGTAGTAGTAATTATTCTTATCCAATATGGTACAGCAGAGCACTAATTAACCTTATAAAAGAAAAGAGTAAATTGCACTCTAGTTGGAAGAAGCATAAAAATCCGATTGATTACGCAGACTTTTCGGAGCTGAGAAAACGACAAAAGATACTACAGCAACAATGTTATAAACTGTACCTAGCACGCACTCAAGAGAATATTAAACATAACCCCAAAGCTTTCTGGAGTTATGTAAAGTCTAAGCGTAAATACAATTCTGATTATCCTCAAGAAATGACATACGGAGACACTAAATTGAATAACCCAATAGCAATCTGCTCGTCATTTAACGATTTTTTTAAAAGTAATTTTACTAAATCTATAGACAATAATTTGACTATACGATCCGATAATTTAAATTTAAATGTAATCCATGATATTGAAATAAATCCAGAGAAAGTTAAGAATTTAATTTGTAAGCTTGACATTACGAAAGGTGCCGGTAGCGATAAATTGCCTCCTGTATTATTTGTAAAATGTGCAAAATCCTTATCTGTTCCTATAGCACTATTATTCAATAGGTGTCTTCGCGATGGCTACTTTCCAAGTATTTGGAAGGAAGCTCATGTTGTACCTATACACAAGAAGGGGCTGAAGACAATAATTGAGAATTACCGGCCAATATCAATACTCAATGTGTTAAGTAAATTGCTAGAAAGAATCGTTCATATGCACATATACCCCATCATATTACCTTCAATACCCCCAGAACAACATGGCTTTGTGAAAGGGCGCTCTACAGCAACTAACTTGGGCGCATTTATTGATTATACTACCACAAATATGGATGGAGGGTCGCAAGTAGATGTCATTTACACTGACCTTGAGAAAGCCTTTGATCGCGTAGATCACATCATATTACTACGTAAGCTTTTTGAGCTGGGCATACGAGGTAACCTTTTCAGGTGGATGGAATCATATCTGCGGAAACGATCTCAGGCAGTAGTCTTAGGAGGGTTCCGTTCTGACTTCGTGGAAATAACATCCGGAGTTCCACAAGGTTCTATTTTGGGTCCTCTACTGTACGTGTGCTATCTATATGATGTGGGTAAGTGTTTTCATAATGCTAAGTTTCTGATGTACGCTGATGACACTAAAATATATATGAAAATCACTGATTATGTAGATTGCATGAAACTTCAAGATGATCTTGTGCGACTTGGTAACTATTATGTGGTAAATCGTATAGGAGTTAATGTCAGCAAGTGTCTTTACGTTTCTTTCACAAGGAAAAGAGAACCTACAAAATTCAACTACCAAATAAATCACCTTAATATAACTAAGAAAGAATTAGTGAAGGATCTGGGGATATTACTGGATTGCAAGTTAAGCTTCTCAGAACATATTGAAACAATTACGCACTCGGCCTACAAAAGCCTTGGCTTCATCCTACGCGTAAGCAGACCTTTTACTGATATTAACTGTATTAAATTACTTTATTTTTCATATGTTAGAAGCGTCCTTGAATATTGTAGTACTGTATGGAACCCGTATTACACTGTTCATATAAATAACCTAGAACAAATTCAGCACAAATTCATGAGACATTTAAAGTATAGAAATTTTATTTACACTAATAACTATGAAGAGTCTTGTAAATATTTCAATATAATAAGCCTTGAGGATAGACGTACTCTAATGGACATGGCATTTTTGCATGGTTTATGTAATGGAAGTATTGACTGTGTAACTTTAGCTGATAGAGTTCTCTGCTTTTGTACTCCGAAACGTAGAACGAGACATACACCTTTGTTTGCGGTTGTTAAGACAAAGACAAACTATGCACAAAACTCTCTGGTGAATCGTTTACAAACAGTTTATAATAAAAGATTCCACTCAGTTGATATTTTCCATTTCAGTAAGGATAGGTTTAAAAAGGATGTCTTGAAACTTCTGATGCAGTGAGGTTAGGTAACTCATTAACTCATACACACACACACACACACACACACACACACACACACACACACACACATACACACACACACACATACACACACACACACACACGCCCGCATGCGAGGGAGGAGCATATGAGCATTATTTATGTTGAAATTTTTTTGATTTTTCTTGTAATGTTTTCTAGATGTTTAAAAATATATATTTTTGGTCCCAACTACTTTGTCTTCAACATGTCCGTTATAAATTGAAAATACTATTAAATAATGTAAATCCGTTTTTGGCTATAATTTAAGATCATAAGATGTACGTACGATGTAACAAAGAGCTGTGGATTTTGTTTGAAATAAAAAAAAAAAAAATAAAAGAACAATAAAACGCAGTTTTATTTTATAACCTTACACTTTTGAAATTAATGATCAAAACAAGTATTTGAAGCGTTTATTTGCATTTATTTTACACAGATAATTATTATGTAATACACAACTTTAAATTAATCACAACAAGACAAAAAGTGATCGTTGCGACCGGGGACTGAAGCCTGGTTCCTAGAACATTATCTTAAAATTTTTCCTAAATTTGTTAAGAAAATAACAAAAGTAATTCAACCGGTGGATCGAACCCGGAATCATAGATTATTGTCTTAAAAATTCCTTTTATGAATTTACTAAGAAAAATATTGCTAAGAAAACAATAAAAAGTAGTTCGACCGGGGAATCGAACCCTGGACCCTAGAATTCAAAATTTCTCTAAAATTTTACTAAGCGTTTTCGTATAGTATAATTATTGCATGATAATTTATCTTTAGAAGCTATTCGTAATTGGTAAACTAATAAATTGAGATATTATTTATAGACGCGTCGCCAACAGTATGCGATAATTACCAGGAATGTAAAAAAATATTTCCTAATTTCAAAGCACACACATCTACAAAAGCTTTTAGTCGTTTTTAGTAAAACAAAAATCATTTGACTTGTTGATTATTTTTTATTATATTAGTTTTAGGGCAAGAAAAGAAAATGTCCGCCGCGGTGCAATTAACAAATTCATCGGTGCCGGCTGAACTCGAACTCGGCACTCGGACATTTATTTCTATCTATTTTTATAAGTTTAATATTTATAATTATTTTATTGATAAACATTTTATTAATAAATAAATAATTATTGGGGGTTTTGGCGGGAACTTGATCAGCGGCGGTTTGCTGCTCCTGTATTATTGTTTAAATAATGGTTTGAAGTGGACTTTGATATGTAAAAGTGGTGCGATTTTGTGTATTAATTGTCTACGCATGTGAACTATTAGTGGAAACAGTGAAACAAGTGCTCTGATGGTGATGGATTCTCAAGATAAGCTGTTTGTTTGCATAGGCGCCTTGAGATACCATCGCCAACTATCAGCTGTCTGCTGGCTCAAGTTGCCGTCAAAACCTCTCAAGGGCCGCACAATGTGACGCATCAACATATTGTGAAGCAGTGAACTATGAAGGATAATTATTTATAATAAACCGAATAAAAATACTCAAGACTTGGCCTAAAGGTCTAGATACCAGGCCATAAACTCCTATAAAAAAATTATTAATTTAATAACCATAATAAAACAAAATTTATATTACAGTGCCACCAACTTATCTGTTCAGGTGGACAAAATTGGAACTAATGCCGCCATTTTGTAAATGACATTTCGATGTCAGTTATTATTTATTCTGAGCTATCAGGTGAATGTTTTTAAAAAGTGCAATTAAAATGCCTAAAGCTCTTAAAAGTGATGCGCGACAGATTATCCTAAAAGTTTTATCTTTTATGAAAGAAGAGAAACGTGTACAAGCCCCAACTATACCATTTGAAAAGCTGTATGAGCGCGTTGCTGCCGCGACTGGTTAGTATTGCCAGATATGGAAAATTAAAATCACCAAATAATGTACTTGTAAAACATAGTAAAAAAATTATCTCAATTTACTGTAATTCGTCTAAAGTACCTAGCTTTGTAGTTTGTGGTCTGTGAAGTAGCTTTAGTGACGGCATATACACGGGCTTACATTTATTTAATTTTACCTATACAATAATTATTTGTCGTTTCGTTACAGGTGTTTCTGAGCGATTTGTACACAAACTCGTAAATGAAGAGAAACACGCTGAAGAATCCAATTCTAAAATTTCTACCCCTGGCAAAAAAAGGCAAAGAAAAACCGGGAAGCAAGAAGTTGATAATTTTGACATTGGTGTTATAAGAAGAAAAATTCACGAATTTTATTCAGTGAAAAAAGAAATCCCTACCATACCCAAGTTACTGAGTATTTTAAAGGAAGATATTGATTTCAAAGGAGAACGTGAAACTCTTCGAAAATTGCTTCACAAAATAGGATTTCGTTATAAGAAAACGAAATCAAATAGAAAAGTGTTGTGCGAACGTAACGACGTAGTTGCATGGAGAGCAACCTACCTACAAAAAATTAAAGAAAATGAGCGTGGTGAAAAAAGACCTGTTATTTATTTAGACGAAACTTACATTCACTCGTCTCACTCAACTGGGAAATGTTGGCAAGGTCCTGAAGAAGATGGTGATTTGGAACCTGTTTCGAAAGGTAATAGGTGGATCATAATCCATGCAGGTGGAGAAAAAGGTTTTGTGGAGAATGCCCTTCTCGTATTTAAATCAAATACAAAATATGGGGACTACCATGATGAAATGAATAGCATTAATTTCAAAAAATGGGTATATGAAAAATTACTACCTAATCTGCATGAACCTTCGCTCATTGTAATGGATAATGCGCCATACCATAGTATTTGCGTAAATAGGTGTCCTAATTCAAACCACAGTAAGGCTGATATGCAGAAGTGGCTTGAAAAAAACAATGTAAGTTTCAATGAACAAATGACAAAACCTCAGTTTCATGAATTAATAAAGAGAAATAAACCTGCTCCGGAATACGAAATTGATAACCTGATGAAAAGTCATGGCCATGCTATTCTTAGATTGCCGCCTTATCATTGCGACTTGAATGCAATTGAAATGATATGGAGCTCTATGAAAAGGAACATAGCAGACAAATATGTTGGAAAATCTAATGTTCTAATGCCCCAATTAATTGAAGATGCATTTAATAAAATTACACCGGTGCAGTGGAAAAACATATGCAATCATGTGAAAAAAATTGAAAATGAATACAGACTAAAAGATGCGTATTTAGATGAACCCTTTATTATAGAGTGTCAGAGCGATAGCGAAACCGATTCCAGTGACTCAGAAGATGAATTATTGGAACCAGTATCTAACGCGGGTACATCTTTCAAAACAGGAATTCCTGGAGTTCGACCGCTTGAACTCCGAGACCACGACCACAATTATTTTTATAAAATATAAATTATATTTATATATATATATATATATATATATATATATATATATATATATATATATATATAAATATAATTTATATATATATATATATTAACACGAAATTTGTTTTATTTTATATTATGTGTAATGAATATGTAGTCACCTATTTCCTCGGTAAATTTCTTAAATGGCAATAGTAAGCACTCCACTAGCGACTCTGTCAACTGAACAGATAAGTTGGTGGCACTATAAATACATAACCATTATTTTCATCTGTTATCCAAGGACAAATCAAGTAAAAAAAGTCCAAGACCAACAACAACAAACAAAGGATATGACGCGACCTTGAGCTTGGTACTACAACAAAATAAAACAAACTAATAATAATGTGTGTCTGTCTGAAACTGTTTGCAAAATGCGCAATAGATATTTTATCTATATTTTGCAAATGTTTGTAAAATTAATTTTGTGACTACTTTGGTGGCTTACCAATTTATAATTTTATTTATTCTTGACCAAAAACATGTTTAAATAAATTAAAATACGAAACAATGCCTTTGTAGTTTTGTACTCAACACCGACACATATGACGTAGGTAATTAATTAGTATTGAGACGAGATTTGAAATCAAATGCAAACTTACTGTTTTTAATACCACCGAAAATAAAATTGCGTATTTTGAATAATTAATTACTATACCTACAATAAATTACAATATATTCTATTATATTGGATTCAAATACGTAATAGAAATAATGCAAATTGAATTAATGAAAGTCAAACAAAAATATATAACATGCAAGAAATTCCGGGCGCAAATCCTATCGCATGACAATCTCGAATTCAAAATGTATTTGTATTTTATTATATTACAGTCAAACGAGCGACAGAAGTTTGGCAACGCCGCTCTTCTTTCAACGTAGTGCATCTAGTTCAAGGTTAGGAAGTATGGCATCGTTGCATAAAATCTACTGAATGATGGTATTTGTTGCACGACAATATCGTCTGCACGCCATCTAGCTTGCCAATGTTTAAACGATGTTTTGGCGCTTTTACTTATCAAGTTGTCAAAATTCACTCACACTACTAAAGAAGTGTTAAAATTTTCCTAGATTTCACTATTGTTTTTCTTAATATATTATACTGTAAGTTGTTTTCTAAGAAGGTCAATCGCGAGCACATTTCAGTGTAGAAAAGTGATAAAATGATTAGTTTTAAACAAATAGTGTCTGTGTTTAACGTATATAGGATAAGAAAAATGTATGGCGCGGCAGCGGTGGATCCCCCTTAAGTACTGTAAGGCAGTTTTCTTGCAGAGGCTTTGTTTTTTTGTTAGGTGTAGTTGTAAAGTGAAATGTACCTTCACGATTGTTTAAACTTTTTGTTAAATTCTACATAAGGCAAAGACTTGTTTGTATACCATTAGAGCGGTAATTCAGAATAAAAACCGTGTGACAGCTGTGGATCGCGCGGGCGCGGGCGGGTAGCCGGCACGGTAAATATGCCACGCGGTTATATTTTCATTTACGACAGTTACTGCTTTTAGGCAAATACGTTACACACTTATATGAAATAAACTTCAAATCACGTTGACAAACTACGCACATAAATAATGAGAGCGTAACTCCGCCATTGCCGGTCCCAAGCTCGGATGAGAGAGGAGGAGGGGGACGGTTCCGCCGGAGAGAGTGGGTGTATCCGGTGGACTAACACACCCACCTGCGCTAGGACTTGCGCAGTTGAGCGCCGTACGCGGGGATGAAGGAGTCCTGGAGGATTGAGCCGATCGTCGCTGGGGTATATAGTGGCGAGAGGCAACACGCCCTCTTTGGTCCGGATTTCAAGCTAAACGGTGGCCCTATCTGCTAGCCACAGATAGGGAAATGGCCAAGCGCCCCGTCAGAGGGTCGCAGGCGAAGGATGTGGGGGCTGCCTAGTTTTCTTGAAAAGGGGGCTGGGTGGTGGTAAAGGCCATGCTGACGAAGCAAGTGACAGTTTATTTGGGTGGTGGGGATGGGCCTTGTCAGCCCCATCTACCAGCTGGATCAAGCTCCCGATGTCGCGCTGTGAGCCAACTTCGCGTCCCTATATTCTCCCGGTAATCCTAACGCCTGAAATTCTTTTTTTTTAAAGTAGGGCGTTCCCAAAGGTGCGGGCTCCATGGAGGGTGGGAAGCCGGGGGGATGAATATTAAAGAACAAAAAATTATGGACAATTTAAGGCCCAATAAGAAAGAAGGAGAGGTGTCAGAGGTGCTTACCAGAGACACCAAAGAACAAGGGGGAACCGTCACTAAGCCGACGGTTCCACGGACAGTACCGTCCAGCGTAGGTGCCCCCACCAAAGGAACAACTACCTCGCTGAACGTTTCCAAAACCAGTTCCAAGGAGCTGGACGAGAAAAAAGAACAAGAGCCCGCGAGTAACAAAACTGCGGAGCCACTACGTACTGACGACCTTTTCTCTGCTGCCTGGCAAGTGGTGAGCCGTAAGGGGAAAGGCAAGGCACCTAAAAAGGTGACTTGCCGACCTGATGGACCATCAGGAGGGTCCATCCCTGCAGGCAGTAGTGGAAAGGCCAAAAAGAAAAACAAGAAGCAGCGGGGAAAAGGCCGTAGAGAATGAGCCGCATTGGCTGCTTCCGAAACTAAAACCAAGGAGGCTGGGCAAGCTACTGCGACTGGGATGCTTGGCGCTGGAACCAGTAGCCGCGCTGAAGCTGGGAAGGATAAAAATCCAGCCCAAGTGGAAGTCGCGGCCGCGGGAACCAGTTCTAGGATATCCACCAGAAAGCAGCGAGCGGCCAAGCGTCCTGGGAAGAAGAAAAGAGCAGCCAAAAGGATGATGGAAAAGTCCACCTCGCCTAGAGGGGAACACAAAAAAGTGCGACTCGAACAGCAACCAAAGACTGCAAGAACGAGCTACGCTTCCGCTGCTAAAGCAGATTTGGGTGTGGCCTTAACGTGTGCGCGTTCAGGTCACATTACGAAGGAAGTAGCAGACGACATCCTCGTGGCAATACAGAGGAACATGATCAGCGAGGCCTGGAGTAGCCAGGACCCTGATGCGTCGGGCCCAGTTTTTGGGGGCAAACCCGTTTATACGGGAGGTGTCCTGAAACTGTGGTGCGACGATCAGAAAGCTCTGGACTGGTTGAAGGGGAATATTGCTACCCTCGACCTTAAATCCAACACCTTGCTGACAATAAAGAAACAGTCAGAGATACCACAAATAGTCAAATGTGGTATCCTTATCCCTGATGCCCAAGGGGCCTGGAAAGACTCACGCGACATTGGTCGCGTGCTGGCGTACCAGAACCGCTGGGTTAACATCAGGGACTGGCTGTTACTCAAGGCTGATAAGCAGACGGACGGGTGGTTCCTCGTTGTTTCGGTGCCGGAGGATCATATCCCGACCCTGATGAAGGCCGGACGCCGTCTCGCATGTGTATGCGGGGCGGTATACGTAAAATTCCAGGGTCGTGGAGGTAAATTCTTTGACACTCCACCGAGCAAAGAGGTAGAAAACAATTCGGAAGTTATGGATACCGGAGCCATGGTTACCGGTACAGCGGAATCACTGGAGGCCAAGTCCAGTGAAAAAACGGCCTGCACAATTGAGCCGAAACCCCCAGTGGAGATCGGGCTCAGCGGCAGCTCACTGAGTGACGGAGAGGACTGCATTTTGCCGACCACATCCGACTCGGTGGCTGACGATGAAACCCGAGACCTTCTGGGAGGCTTATTTTTGGGCGGGGACGGGGAGGACGCGATCAATGATGGCGTGCCCTTCGTCCAAAACTAGCCTAGTGCAGGCCAACCTCCACCACAGCGAAACTGCGTCGGCTCAATTACGCAAGTGGTTGGAGGTTCAAAGGACTGCCATACCCTTAATCCAGGAGCCGTGGGTTGGGGCTGGTAAAATTAAAGGCCTAAACAACCTAAAAGGTAAGCTATTCTACAGCTCTGAACACGACAAGCCTAGAGCGTGTATTTACACTACTAAAGATATCTGTGCACAACCATTAACAGATTTCTGTTCTAGAGACATGTATGCCGTGGCAATACAATATACACAGGAGAGAAGATTAGTCGTCGCCTCTGTCTACATGCCGGAGGAAGACACTCCTCCCCCTCATGACCTCGGCAGACTGGTGAACTTCTGCGAGAGGACCGGATTAGAGGTTGTGATCGGGACGGACTCCAACGCACATCATCCCCTTTGGGGAATGGAAAAACCAAATGAACGAGGTAAGGTTTAGTTGAATATTTATTTAGTACTAACCTAACCATTTTAAACATAGGTTCTGAACCTACTTTCATAAACAAACGCTGTCGCACTATAATCGACCTCACACTTGCGACAGAAGGAGCAGCCAAACTAATTACGGGATGGCATGTGTCGAAAGAGGCCTCATGCTCAGACCATAGATGGATCTGCTTCGCACTACAGGTCAATATCCCCTCTACACCACCATGGAGAAATCCCCGCAAGACGGATAAAACAAAATACCTAAATAGGCTGACGTCTTCACTCGCGGGTTTTGAGGGGATAAATACTATAGCAGATCAGTCGCTCCTAGAAGAACAGGTAGCAGCTGTTACTAAGGCCATGATAGATAGCTACCATGAATCATGTCCAGAAATCACTTCGCCAAGGCATGCCGAGGTAAAGCAACCGTGGTGGGGTAAAGAACTCGATAAGAAACGTAAGAAGGTAAGAAAAGCCCTAAATAGGGCCATGAATACCTCAATGGATGAAGACTGGCTACTATATAAGAAAGCTAAGTCTGAATACAAAAAATGTATCAGGTATCGACGCTCGACTGGGTGGCGTAAATTCTGTGGCAACATAGAAACCTGCGAACAAGCAAATAGGATAAGGAATATTCTAGCTAAACAGAACACGTCGGGATCCAAGTCTCTAAAGAAACCCGACGGTAGCTACTTAACATCGCCGGAAGAAGCCCAACGCATACTAATTGAAACGCACTTCCCAGGTTGCCGCGTAACCCAGGAGGCAAACCGGCATGACGACATACTGACACCAACAGCAGAAGACTGGAATTTAGCACAGAGAGTGGTAACGATGGACAAAATCCATTGGGCCATTCACAGTTTCCTCCCCTATAAGGTGGCAGGACCTGACGGCATATTCCCGGCACTCCTACAGTGGGGGGGGGGGGGGGTAAAGCCCTAACAGTCACACTTGTTGCCATAATGCGAGCCTGTCTGGTTCTTAAATATGTTCCTAGGGGATGGAGGGAAGTGAAAGTCACATTCATACCCAAACCAGAGCATTAGCCTCACATCCTTTCTCCTAAAGACGATGGAGAGGATGTGTGAAAGGGAATTAAGGGGGTCGGCGCTAATGTACTTACCACTACACGACAAGCAACACGCCTACAGTCTAGGCAAATCAACAGAATCGGCACTTCATCAGGTAATTACAAAGATTGACAAAACAAAGAAATATGTCTAGGTTCCTTCATAGATATAGAAGGTGCTTTTGACAGAACGAACTTCTCCGGCATAAAAGGTGTACTCAGTAGACATAAAGTTGAACCAGCACTGATCGACTGGATAGTTTACATGCTCAGTACACGAATAATAAAGATTGCTGGTGAATCTCAACCAATCCAAATTAAGAAAGGCTGCCCGCAGGGTGGGGTTCTCTCACCTCTCCTGTGGAATATGGTCATTAATGAACTCATCAGCAAATTAAATGCCAATCACTTCTATACAGTAGGGTATGCTGATGACCTGACAATACTGGTCTCTGGAAAGACAGCAAGCATAGTGTGCGACCTGACCCAAGCGGCTCTCCGTACAGTAGAGAGATGGTGCAGGGAATACGACTTAACCGTCAATCCAAATAAAACGGTTTTAGTAATGTTCACACAAAAACGAATACTGAATAACTATCATCTTCCAAGTCTTTTCAGCACAAAACTCCAGCTATCCTCTGAGGTAAAATATTTAGGTCTTACCTTGGACAGCAAACTTAACTGGAATAAACACATAGAAAACGAAATCAACAAAGCTAGTATAACTTTCTGGCAATGCAGAAACATGATTGGCAAAAGATAGGGACTGACGCCAAAAATCATACTGTGGCGGTACAAAACTGTAATTCGGCCCATGATCACATACGGCGCTCTGGTATGGTGGACCAAGACAAATGAAGCCACCACAATCAAGAAGCTTCAGCGCTACCAGAGACTAGCATGTATGGCTGTCACAGGCTGCATAAGAACTACGCCAACAGCAGCCTTAGAAGCGATGCTGGAGCTAACTCCGCTTCATCTACATATACAACAAGAAGCGACTTTAGCTGCCATTAGACTCAAGACCCTAAATCTTTGGAGTAAGAATAGTGTCCCTCATACAGGTAATAGAATTCACTCAAAAATTCCTCTCCTACAAGCCAAATACGATAACATTCCTAAACAATTTGTTTTCGATAAGAAATACAAGATACAATTAAATGAAAACAGCCAGCCGGAAGGATTAAACCCAAAAGAGCTTAGAGTTTTCACCGATGGTTCTAAAACAAATGAAGGTGTAGGAGCTGGAGCTTTCTCTGAAGACCTCAATATTCACATATGCTCACCGGTTTTCCGGTTTAATAACCGTTTCTATCTACAAAAAGAAGGGTTAGCTATGGGGTCCCCTCTAAGTTTAATTTTTAAGCGGACATTTTCATGGATAATTTCGAAAAACAACATATAGTTGTCAATCAAAATATCTTATTTTACTATCGATATGTAGACGACATAATTATTTGTTGGACTGGCGCAAGGAGACAACTGGATGTTTTCCTCAATAAAATAAATAGAGTCCATGACAAAATTAAATTTAAACTTGAATTGGAACACGATTGTTCCCTTAATTTTCTCGACTTAACAATAACAAGAAAAGAATCGTCACATGTTTTCCAAATTTATCGAAAGCCAACTCACACCGATACGGTCATCCCCGCGTCATCATGTCATCCGTGGCAACATAAAGTAGCCGCTTTTTATTGTTACATTAACCGTTTGTTCACTGTCCCATTAAGTAAAGAAAATTATTTAAAAGAACTTAATATAATTTATCAAATAGCAGTCTCTAACGGTTTTTCAAAAAATCTCATTAACAATTTAATTAAAAAGAAACAAAAGCATGTTGTTCGCAACTCTCTGTACGCGGTTCAACCTCAAAGTGTTCACCGATATGTGAGCAGTTTGACCTACTTAGGCCCCATATCTGAAAAAGTAGCTAATACTCTTCGACAAAACGGCGTTCATGTGGTGTTCAAAACAAACAATTCTCTTAGAAATATCTGTAATAATAAAGATAAGTTGGATATTCGTCAAAAGTCAGGTGTTTACAAACTTGTTTGTGACGAATGCCACGCCGTGTACGTGGGTCAGACTGGTCGCAATTTCGAAACACGTTATAAAGAGCATTTAGCCGCGTACAGGAATTGCAATCCCGATAAATCCCATTTTGCCAAACATCTTTTGGACACTGGACACAACCTAGCCAACGACCACTCCTTTAAAGTCTTAAATACTTGTAATAAAGGGCTGCGGCTGTGTGTGCTGGAACAGTTAGAGATATTAAAAAGTAATAATAATACCGTTGCATTGCTGAATGAACAAACAAATGTTACTAACTCACCTCTCTTAAATATTTTTAAGCCTGCTCTCTAATAATAGAGCCTCGCAATATGGTCGTTTGTCACCCTCACGGTGATCGGCGATTGGTTGCGTGGTTGGAGGGTGGGCATTGCGCGGCGGTTTGTTTTTAATTTTACAAACGGCTGCGTAAGTCCAGCGGTGATTGGTCGCATGTTTTATTGCATGACGCAGTCGCTCGCTCCTTACGTAGAGAGCGGTTGCGTCATCGGTCTGTATAAAAGGCACTTGTTTTGGCTTGCCGCTCACTTAGCGGTTAGCCACCGTAGAGTCTATATCACCTGAGGATGCCTCGTGTAGAGGCGAAACACGTGTCGTATTATCGTCAGTGGTGTGTCTTGCCTAGTGTAGTGGTGTTGGGAGTAGCGGTGCTGGGATTAGTGGTGACGGGGATAGTGCACGCAATTGAGGGAGGGCGGGAGGTGCTCTTCATACTAGGTAAGATACATCATTTTATTTTATAACGCGGATATTTGCGAAGTAAATTTTTCTAAAAGCTTTTATAGCGTATTCTTAGTCACATTAAACAAAATCAGTGTTAGATTGTCGAAAACAACGATCGCAGTTTACAAAACAAAGAACTAGGCTACTAGCCTACGTCACTCCTGGCATCGCTCTATATTGTGAAGTTTCATTTCAGTGCTTGAAGCTATTCCAACATGAAGCAAATACAAAGAGGAGACGTTCTAATTAAATTTCACTATGTAACAACGCGTGACAATTTGCGAGGTGAGGGGATGCAAAGCCCCACCCATTTTACACTATCTACATCTACCGATAAATAGTAAAACTAGGTACTCGAATCGTTTCATATCGATGTTGCAATGTAGTTTAGCTATCTTGACGGTGGATAGCGACCTGTTCACAAAATGATTATAAACTATAAAAATAATATTTTGGCGATTAAAATTTCTTTATGTCTGTATGCAAAACAAATTTCAGCACCTTCGTATGATTATTTTACCAATACTGAGCTCTACGTACCTTTATATTTTTAGTTCACATGACACAAAGTGTCGCCATCTAGTGTCGAATATATTTAATTATATTTGAAAGCCGACGCAAAGAGATTTTTCTAGAACTATTTTAATAAATTAGGTGTAAAATTACTTACAAATGAAATGTGATGCCATCCATAACATCAGAGCGTCTATCTGAGTAGTTTTTACAGGATAAAATACAATACTTCATCCTTTTCTTCTTAATACTACGAAAATACACCGGTTTGGATTTTCAACACTTAAGCGCACAGGACGAAAGCTGACAGTATACTAACTAAAGCCACGCTCACTATGATGACGTCAGAACCTAATTAGAATCACAGTGCACAGTTGCTTATGCCGTCTCCTGTTTGTATTTGCTTCATGTATTCCAATGACTAGCCCGGACAGACAGACTTACAAACAAACATTTCAAAAATGTTTATCTATGTCTTAATGGTATGCAAATAACTCGCTCGGTAGCGAAGCTTCCATACAAGCCGAGAAGCCCGGCTTGCCCTATTAATAATATCAACTAATAAAATAACTCGTAAACTGTTTCAAAGCGCTCCTCTGTTCTACACAGGTCGTGACCTCGTAGCCTTATTATGTATCGTCAACACTTGGCAGATTGCTTTACTGCGCGATACAGCGGTTATAAAAAAGGAGTTGAGTTGAGCGATTAGTCGTCTCTCTCGCACGCGTGGGCTTTTTACCGGGCTTTCGTGAAGACGATCGCTCCCTTTCTAACCTGTGGCAAAATGTTCTATAATGAAACATAACTACGATTGTTTATATAGCAATCAGTATGGAGATCAGAAGCCAGGCTTTCAGTGTGAAGTTGTCGAGCGTTTGCAAAGTTCACTTCACAACTTCACATTGCAATGTTTACTCTGTGTGTTTACACTTGAGCGAATGAAACTCGCAATATTGAGTTGGAAATTTATACTTTTTTATAGATTTATAGTGAAAATGGAGGATAATAGTTTTTTTTTGTGTTAAATTGGAGTGTGTAGATAAAGCGCTAATCGGCGAGGAAAAGGTAAAATCGAAAAAGAGAAAAGGTAATTTTTTATAAAACTGCTAATAACATACCTTGGGCTTGCCCTAGTTTGGAGCCATAGCTTCGCCACTGAACTCGCTGGGCTTAAATAAAGTAGTTACTCGATATTACACACAGACACTTCAATTTTATTTATATGTAAAGATGTAGAAGTCAATCCCTCCAACGTCTTTTCCTTACCGTGTAATGGCGGTGTAAGAATATGCACTACCCTTTATCTTCCCGTATGTGTGGTAAGAACCAACAGAGGGAAACTGACACAGGAGATGGGCAGCAGCACCCCTCTGATAACGGCTAAACTATAATAAAAACTACGGTTACTCACCCGCTTGCCAAGCGTGTCCACTATGATCCCATCTAACCATCCCCCATGAACAGTAATACAAAGAGACTGTCCTCAATCTCCGGCCCGCTATTCCTGGTTACGGTGGCAACCATGGCAACGGCAGGGCAGTGGGTGCTAAGGATCTCCGGTGGAGGTTTGGTTGCCAACTAAGACGACTCCACCTGGCAACATATAACGCACGTACCCTGAAGACTGACGAGGAGATCCTGGAGCTGGAAGAAGATATAGACAAGTTGCGCTGGAATATTATTATAGGATTATCTGAGGTCCAAGAGGGGAAGGATACGGTAATTCTCGAAATCGGCAACATTTTGTGACCATCTGTCCCAAAGAGGTGTCCACAAGTCTCTTTAACGACTTTGTAAAGATTAGGAGGGTTTCGACATGGTTGTGATGTGTACCTTACACTCAGAATAAAAAATACTGTATTCGTTGAAGTTGAAGGTCATACAGGTTTACGCACCAACCTCGCCACATCCTAAGGAGATGGAGAAGATGTAGGTATGAGGATATCTCTAGCGCATTCCTCCGAAACTCAGAGATACTAATATATCCCGCAGACACTTCTTCTTTTAACACTATCAGATATACCGTGTAAATGGGAGACTAACGCAAAACTAGGCACAAAAGATATCGGTGAGCTGAAAGTAGGGAAATTCGGAATAGGGCAACGGAATCCAAGGGGTTGACCAACTTCATGTGGAAAGAGGAACTCTTCATGATGAAATTTTTTTTATAATATTATTTTATATTATAACATGTACCTACTTATTTATTTGGGTGATAAATGTTAATTTAAAATAATTATCATATTTTTCAGCTTGACGATTCATCCATGAACATGATAGATATTCATGGTCCTACTAACCTATCTTTACCGTCAGAAGAAGTTGCTATGGAAATTGAAATAGAAAGTACTATGGTAACTTTATTCTTGATCAGTCTATTTTATGGAAATTGATTCTTGTAGATGTGTGTGTAGCCGTTTATATACATACTTAAACATTTTTATCTTTAAAGCAGTATAGATATTTTTATATGTATTTATTATTTACGGTAAGTATTTACTACTTACCGTAAATAATAAAAATAATAAATATCTTTATACATACATACTTACTTACTTACTTACTTATCTTCACGCACAATCCCTGACGGGGTAGCCAGAGAGAACAGATCGCCAAGTGTCACGATCCTTACATATCTCTTTCGCTTCTTTCAGATTCATTATCTTCTTCATACATGCACGTCTAGGTATCCGAGTACTCTTGACCCTACCCTCTTCGAGCAATTTGCTCACATGGTCTTCGAAAGTTAGTCTCGGTCTACCTCGACACCTTTTAATATTAACTTTCGCGCTATATATTTTCTTCACCATTCGGTCTTCACTCATTCGCTCAACGTGCCCAAACCACCGAAGCACGCCCTTATCAATTTTTGTGATAAGGTCATCTTTCAAACCTGCCATATTGCGAATCTCTTCGTTTCGCTTTCGGTCGGCCATAGTAACGCCGCACATTTTACGAAGAGATCGCATCTCCACTGCATTCAACTTACTTTTATGCTTCTTCTGGCATACCCAGGTTTCGCTGCCATATAACAAAGTCGGTACCAACACTGCGTTATGTATTGCAAGGCGTGCACTCTTCGCTACGCCTTGCCTTTTGACTAACGCAGTCAGGGCACCATTGACTTTGTTCCCGGCAGCGACACGCCTGTCCACATCTAAATCACATCTTCCATCCCGGCTAAAAGCACTCCCCAAGTATACAATTTCATTTACCTGTTCTAGACATTCCTGATTTACCCATATTTCACACTTCGTTCTCTCTTCGTCCCTTTCAAATACCAGAACCTTAGTTTTATTAGCATTCAAACGGAGACCTTTAATTTCACATTCCTCTTTCATACACGTGACTAATGCCTGCAGTTCTGCCTCTGATGGTGCAATAAGCACTGCATCATCAGCATACAGCAGACAATTTACTTTTATGTCACCCAATTTCACACCCAAACAGCTATCTTTCAGCTTTTGTAAACAGCTGTCGAGATACAGTATGAACAGCCAGGAAGACATGACACAACCCTGTTTTACGCCCGTTTGGACGCTAAACATGGGTGACAGGTCATGCCCTACCCGCACACAGGCTTTACAGTCACAGTAAAGAGACTGCACAGCCCTTAGCAATCGGCCATCCACACCATACCCCGGCAACAGTTCCCACATTTTCTTCCTTACAACCTTATCAAATGCTTTCTCAAGATCCACAAAAGCGCAGAAAATCTTCTGGTTAACAGCCAGAAGCTTTTCCGTGATCATACGGAGAGAAAACATTTGATCTGTGCATCCTCTTCCAGGTCTAAATCCGCATTGTGCCTCCCATAGAAATCTTTCCGATTTCTCTTGCATCCTACGTGTCAAAATCTTCGAGTAAACTTTACTTGCTAAACTGGTCAAGCTGATCGCCCGATAGCACCCGCAGTCAAAATGTGAACCTTTACCTTTATATAAAGGCACAATGACTGCGGATCGCCAATCATCCGGGACATCCCCCGTCCGCCAGCACAAATTGCACAGCAGATGAAAGCTGTCCCAGACGCGAGGCCCACCATACTTGACCATTTCAGCAGTAACTCTGTCTAGTCCCGCAGCCTTACCACATTTCAAACTTCGAATCGCACGTTCAATCTCTTTCATACTGATGACCTCAGTGTCATCGAGGTCCGGGTCTGGCGTGCCAGTCACGGCGTCATCCCCGGATCCCTCACTAAGATCATCACACGCATACATTTCTCTATAAAATTCGCTCCATCGCTGCATCGCTGCATATAATACAAATATTTATACTATATTAACATTATAAAGCTGAAGACTTTGCTTGTAGCGCGTTCAAGCTAATATCTGAAACTACTTATCCCCATTCAATCAATAATTCTTTCACTAATAGGAAGCTACAATATGCCTGAGTGCTATAGGCTTTTAAAAAAAACGAACGAAGCCGTAGGCAACAGCTAGTTTGTTATAAATACAGTTATATCCTTTATTATATTTCAGACACAAGATATACCTATAGCAGTTCCGGAAGTTGAGATAACTCCACGTAAAAAGAAGTTAATTAAGAAATTGGAAAAGAAGACGTTATTATCGATAATAGGAGGAAGAAACTTTTATGCAATACATAGATCAAAGGAATGATTAGTTTACCCTTTAGTCCAAGTACAATTTTACTATGTATACTTTTGACAATTTAATTTAATTAAACTATACTTAATCAATATGGTTGTTTTATTGTATCTATAAAATCATACATGCGCGAACTGAATGCATTCGGGGCTATGAGTTGATTATGATTTATTTAATTGTACTATTTACGTGATGAGCTATAAATATAGAATGAAACATTCGAAAGCCCCACGAGCTTACTAAACCCGGTCCTAAATTATGTAAATTGGCTTCTGAGAGGATATCTTAGATAAATTGTAATAAAATGATCACTACAACTCATTTCTCTTCGCGCTTAATGTTCATCCCGGAGTCATTCAGTACGCGCACAGTAAATTAGTAGTTGACGTAGTACAACCGAAATAAAAAGAACTAGATTACCCACACAATGGTGGTAAAAGTCTAAGTATGTCAATTGAAATTACATGTAATTGTAGTAATGTACTTTGGCGAACTATCGCTATCTCTTACTGACATACGCTGAGGTCTTGTCCTCTCCTAAGGCCAAAGTGGAATTTCCTATCACAATAAACAATAAGGGGGAGCGTACTGCCATTCAACAGGGGGAATATTAACAGAGCTTACTTACCTATATCCAAGGCGACTGGTCCTTCAGGATTCGGTCAGGTCGCATGTGGTTGTGTGGTGCAAGGAAAATAAGGTGCTGTGATGTGTATCTGGGTGTGACTGGGGGTAATTGACCTTATTAGACCTTTGCCGTCGGCAGCAGCCCGGACGTCAGCACCGCTCCAAATTGAGGTAATCTTCCGCGGCGCCGTCCACAGTCACTTTCTTCGTTCGTCACGATGACAGTCCATTAACTCTATCGTACGATTAACTAACTTACAGAAGCCACTAACTCTCGTTTGTTATAAAGCTTAACACACGAAAACGAACACAGAGTGTCCGGATCAAAGGTCACTACCGTTTCGCGTAGCAACAGTTATTTCTAGAATATCAAGGCAGCACTAGCCAATATTGTCGAATGCACTTATACAGATTCTGAGTCGGACCCAATAAGTCCCGGGAAAGGCTATCCAACAAGGAATGCGCGTTACAAATCCTAGACAGGATATTTACTAGACGCCTAAACTATTCCGCGGTTCCCGCACAAAAATTGACAGCGTGCTGACGTTAGCACAGCTGGCAGACGACTCGTATTTTACGCCGCGCGTTCTACGCACGATCGAACGTCAAACCGGTATAGCGCCGAGCCGAGCGCCCTCTGACGTCGAATCCGAAACCAGCGTTCGGGCGTAAACAAGTAAAAAAGTACAAGACAAGCAAGCAGTGTTACGTTTCGTTCTTAACTAGAAAATTAGATAAAATAGCTTTAAAAGATTTGAGAGTGATATAAACTGTACAATTTAATTTAATTTGCTATATGCTATTGTGTAGTCAATATTAATTTGCACTGACTAAGTTATTTTGTGTATTATAACACAAACAGTGAAGGTTATTGAGTTATTATTTAAAAAAATATTCTATCACAAGTGTTTGGACGCAGTGATTCAACGCAACGCGTAAGCGCCACGATCTGCCCGGCGCTTAAGACCTTCTTCTCGCAATCTTTTGTGGCCAAAGCATTGTGCACTATCAACGGACCGCTTGCTAACCGGGTGTTTTTGTTTATTTACCCGTCCGTGTATGATAACAAAATTATTGCAATGTCTCCTAAAAAGAAATGCGCTGGATGTTGTCGCATCTTGGAGAAAAATATTGCGTCCATGCAATGCGGTCAGTGCAAAGATAATTATCACACTGTATGTGTGAATATAGATGATGAAAAATTCAGCATGCTCACAAAGGAATGGAAGGCCAATTGGACATGCCCGGTTTGTGTATGCAGGAAGCCACGAACTAGGGATAACACCAATACACCTGTGCGGAGCGGCAGCTCAGGCGGAGTCACTGCTAGCGGGGCCACGGTGACCCCGATCACGTACATAACTGACGAGCTCGCGGCGTCGCCCGCATCTTACGAAAATATAACACGCCGCACGAAGGTGGTTGCTACCAAATCAAACCGTTCACCGTCGCCTGATATATCTCATGAAAATACAGTGGAAGCTGAAGCAATAGGCAGTTCTGCGGCTTATGTCACTGAAAATCGTTTGCGTGAAATTTTGAGACAAGAGATCTCCCATGTGCTTAAAACCACGATAAGAGACTTGGTTTCAGAGGAGTTCTCAAGCATCAAACAAGAGATCTCTAATTTTAATGATTCGTTGAACTTCTTTAATAGTTGTTTCGAAAACATAAAGAAAGAGATGGAGGAAAAAACGGCAACGATTAAGAATCTCCTAACAGAAAATGCTAGCTTACAGTACACAGTAAGCGATCTTTCAAACAGGATGGGGACTCTTGAACAAGTATTACGCGAGAGTAATGTGGAAATAAATGGAATCCCCGAAAGAAAATCTGAAAATTTGGTAAATATTATAACACAAGTAGCTAAGTCTGCTGACCATGAACTGTTGGTAGAAGACATACTGCATGTGACAAGGGTCGCAAAGCTCAACCCAAAAACTGATCGAGCCCGCACAGTAGCAGTAAAGCTGCGCAGCCTGCGCCAGCGTGACGCATTGTTGGCCGCAGTCGCTACTTACAACAAAAGGAACCCAACCAACAAGCTCAGCACTTCACACTTAGGCTTTGAAGGACCAAGCACTCCCGTATTTGTTGCAGAACATCTTTCACCCAGCAATAAATCCCTGCATGCCGCCGCACGTAAGAAGAAAAGAGAATTAGGATACAAGTATGTTTGGGTACGCAACGGGCGTATATACATGCGAAAGGATGATTTTAGCCAGGTCTTACTTATTCGGAATATGGACTGTCTAAACAACGTGAAGTAGGTTTTTTTTTTGTATTATATCTTCTTGTTTTCAACGTATAAGCGACCTAGACAAATATTTTTATGGACATATATTATCAAAATTTAAGAGGTCTTAGAACCAAAACTAACGATGTTTTGGTAAATATCCTACAAACAAATTATAAAATCCTTGTTTTCACAGAAACCTGGCTAAATACAGGTGTGAATAATAGTGAATTCATAGATAATAAATATTGTGTTTATCGTAGAGATCGGTGCTCTACTTCTAGTCATAAGTCCGATGGCGGAGGGGTAATGATCGCAGTATCCAATGACATTCAGTCCATTCGAGTTCCAAGCTGGGAATCTGACTGCGAAGATCTGTGGGTCATCCTTAATATTAAAACTAAGAACACTATTTTTAAAATTGCTTTGGGTGCTGTCTACCTTCCTCCTCCAGTCACTTTAGATTTACTTTCAAAATTTTTAGACAATAGTAGTAATATTTTTAATTGTGTAGATGATGTCATAATATTGGGTGATTTCAACCTAGGTCATATTTCCTGGTCCAGTCAAAAAGATTGTAATTTTATGAAGCCTAATAACTATATAAATAATAGCTTAGGATGCGCTTTAATAGATTTTATTTGTGCTAATAGCTTATTTCAGTTTAATAATTTAAGTAACTGTGATAATAGAATATTGGATTTAGCGTTAAGTACAATTAAGAATGCTCGCGTTAGCAAACCCCTGGATCTCATTAGCAAACTAGACCCGCAACACCCTAATTTATTATTAAGTTTACCCCATACTAACTTAAATTATTTACAAACTAAAACTCACATTGATTTCAACTACTTTAAAGCTAATTACCAAAAAATTAACTCCAATTTAAGCTTAATCGACTGGGATGAAACGTTTTCTAAATTTGTTGACGTCGACGAAAAGGTTCAAATTTTTTACCACAAATTGTATAACGTTATTCAAGAATGTGTTCCAAAACGCAAACTACATAAGTCTCGTCACCCTTCGTGGTCCACTCCGATGTTAATAAAGCTGAGATCTGAGCAAAACAAACTAAGGCGGAGATACTATAAATATAAGAACTCCAGAGATAAGCTAGAGTATGATATAGTTCGTAATCGCTGTCATAAACTATTGCACAAATGTCACAAGGAATATAGAGCTAATTTGGAATACAATATCCGTGAAAACCCAAAAGCATTTTGGCGATATTTAAAAGATAAGCGAAAGAGAAACTCTGAAATACCTGCCCAGATGTTTCTTGAGGATGATAGCGCAATGACCGGGCCTGAAATTGCTAGCCTGTTCGCAAGACACTTTTCCTCAGTCTATATAAATACACCTATAACTCCTAAACTCTTGACATTTACTGAGCAAAACACCATCGGAGCTCTTAGTCATCTCTTTGTTTCTAGAGAGGTCATTATAAAACATATAAAAAACCTCGATATTTACAAGGGTGCGGGACCAGATGGCATTCCTCCAGTTTTTATTAAGAATTGTGTTGCATATCTTGCTTATCCGTTATTTTTAATTTTTAATTATTCTTTATTAGTAGGCAAATTCCCTACAATATGGAAAAATGCTCGGGTCATACCAATACATAAAAAGGGTGATGTATCGTCAGTAACAAATTACAGACCCATCTCTATATTATCTACTTTTTCAAAATTGTTTGAGGCGACTGTATGTCCATTCCTAACTCATCACATTGAAGCCAATATAAGTGATTTTCAGCACGGTTTTCGAAAGGGCCGTTCTACCGAAACGAACCTTATCTCATTTATTTCACACATTTCGCGCGAGGTTGACAAAGGATGCCAAGTGGACGTCATTTACACTGATTTTTCCAGCGCCTTTGATAAGGTAAACCATGCCCTGTTACTGAGCAAACTTGAAGCCACAGGAATTCACGGGTCATTACTTGCTTGGCTTACTTCATACCTAGAGAAAAGAACACAGTTGGTGGCGGTGGGGGGTTATGAATCGCAAACGTACAACGCAGAATCTGGCGTACCTCAGGGTTCCCATCTGGGACCAATATTGTTCTCGCTCTTTATAAATGATGTCACGAGTACACTAAAGGCAAGCTACGTTTCCTTGTTTGCAGACGACCTGAAGCTCTCGAGAGTGATATCAACTAAATTTGACTCTTTACTTCTTCAAGATGATCTTGACCGACTGGAAGAATGGTGTAAGGAAAACTTTATGATGTTAAATCCCAAAAAATGTTTCTATATCAAGTTTACTAAGAAAAAGAAGCCTTGCACTACTTCATATAGTCTTAAAGGAACTATGCTCACAGAAGTTGGTGAAATAAGAGATCTAGGTGTTATGTTGGACATGAAACTCACCTACGTTCCTCATATTAATAGGATTGTAAAGAAAGCTGCGCAGATGCTGGGCTTCCTTAAACGCAATACCAGAGGCTTTCAAATAAGCACTAAAATCTTACTTTTTAACACCCTAGTAAGGAGCCAACTGGAATATGCGAGTACAGTATGGAACCCAACATACGCTGTGCACTCCCAAAGAATAGAAAGTATTCAGAGAGCTTTTACAAGACATCTTGCCTTCATATGTAGTGGAATTTCACATAGGTGTCCCTACGAACAAAAATTAGCATTTTTTGAAATACCTTCCCTGAATAGTAGGAGAAAAATTCACGACCTGCTGGTATTATATAAAATAGTAAACGGACAGACTGCCTGTTGTGAACTATTACAATATTTCTCCCTAAATGTACCATACAATATCCCTCGTCGTCCAATAACAAAACTGTTACACACTCCTCAATCCAGGACTAACATGGGATCATACGCCCCGGTACCGCGAATGTGTGACACCTATAATTCACTCTGTGGTGTGTTGCCTATTGTCGATATTTTTCATGATACTTTCCCTAAATATAGGAAAAATGTAATAGATCACTATTATAAATAATTTGTGAATAATTTAATTATAATTTAATATCCATGTTCCCTACAGCTGCTGCTTAGTTATGTGCATGTTTTTTTATTGTCTTGGTTATACATTATCTTTAAGTATTTTTTTGTGACTTATTTCTTTATAAGCTATTGTAGCTCTGCCCTGTCTTAATTTTTATAGTATTTTGTAATGCTGTGTCACCTATAAGGGTGCACACATCAGTCCCTAGATTAAGTTCACGTTCAATTAAATGTAATAATGTGTGCACTGCTGGTGTCCTACGAATAAATAAAATAAAAATAAAATAAACAAAGTTACTATCTAAAACCAGGATGGTTTTCTCTTTTTGAGCTAGTAGCACCCCCCAACATTTTTTCTACTATTCTGGCTGGTACACAAGCTTCGTGTGGCCGGTTAAGCTAATATCTTTTGAAGTAAAAACTACTTTAGAATCGCTGTGATTTGAATATTATTATACTTTACGATGCACTTGTGGTTACAGATTATCATATTAAATAAATTATTTGCCGTGAAATATTTTTTATTTTATATCCACCCCGGCTTAGCACCTCACAATCACCCATGATTTCTGGATTTTGGCAACAAAATCAAGAAAGACCAAGTGAAGTAGACACAAAATAATACAAATCTGCGTATGCTAAACTGCCTGCCACGCGTGGTAGCTGTGGCAAAATGCCCTATGAGGCAATCTATAGTACAGACCTAGGTACAGCAATGAACTTTTATACCGGGTTTACACGCTTGCCAAGTCTCGGCAAGCATCCACAAGCACAAGCGTGTAAAGAGGTCTAGTGTCGGTTTTTGGACACAGATAAAAAGGCGCTTGCAGCAAGTGCTTGCAACGCATTCACACGTTGGTGCGCGTAGTAACCATTGTGATTTCGCGACGAGCGCATGTTTAGTTCTTTGCTCTAGAAAGTTGCAAATGCTTGGAGTCGTCTTGCCGAATTACCGGGAAAGCCAGTAAAAGAATTAAAAGCCAAAAAATTCCTTGTTTTTGTATTACTTTGCTTGTATTTCAAATAAAAGTATGTTAAACCAAACGCAATAGCCGACACACGTTCGGTGTCCGCCATGCTTGGGTGTACGTAGCACACCGACGCATTCACAAGCATGAAAAAGACTTCCAAACGCCAAACGAGATTTGTGGACGCTTGGGGCTTGAAGACGTTTGCCAAGGCTTGGCAAGCGTGGAAAGGCACCATTAGAATGTAATGGATGGATGGATGGAGTAGGAAAATAAATAAATTTAAATTTTTGTTAGCAATACAAAGTAGTTTAATAACGCAATATTTTTATAAAATACTTATCTTGTTTGTTATATATATAAATTAAAAATTATTATTAAAAAGAAAACTCCAGAACAAAAAAATGTAAAATGATCATAATATGTAGGTGATACTGAGAGATAGTCTATCATGTGTTGAATAATATAATATCAGAAGCTTAATCTGCACAATTCGTGATCAACATTTGGTTGTAAAATTATGGGCTACAACTTAAACCAACTAGGTAGTTTTAGTGTGAAGATGGAATTAATCTAGATATGTATTTATTTATGCTAGTTATTTGACATGAGAGTATTTATTTATTTATTTACATCTTCTCGTCTCGTCTTTGCTTAACTCTTTCGATAGATGATACTTAAGTAGTCTTTTAAATGTGTGCATTGATTTTGTGTCTCTGTGTGCATTGTTATATATTTGTGAATCTTCATACATTATGCATTTTTTACCGATATTTATTCGTGGTGTTAATAATTCAATAACGTCGCGTCGCCTAAGTTTCATTTTGTGTAGTGGTATTCTCTTAGAAAAAGTTGTTTGTGTGTGTGTATCTTTATTTAAAATTTTTCGTACTAATGTACAATTTCGGTACTTGTATGTTTGCGATATATTCATTACTTTAATTTGTTTGTAAAGCTTATGTCGGTGTAAGATAATCAAAATGAAACAAAACTTTCAATAATTTATTTTGGGCAGTTTGTAGTATTGCTAGATTAGTTTTGGCTGCATTACCCCATATTTCTACTAGATAATCGATTTGTGGTTTACAATGGAATTATAAATCGTATACCTTACAGGGACTGGAAGACAGCGAACCGACTACCCTTTATCATACCCATTAGAGATATCAACTTAAATTTTATTTTTAGAACGTGTGGGTGCCAACTTAACTTACAATATAAGATCGCAATTAATTTTATATTATCGTTTCCAATTGTTCTTTCGATATCCTTTTTTGTTGATAAACTTAATTGTAAGGAAATATTAAAATTAAAACATTATAGTTTGTTAAACCATATTATTTTTTTTTTATTTTATATTGCTACACCTACGTCAAATTCTCACCACTCCATGGGTCGAATGGTAGAGAATGCCTCGAGGCATTAAGTCCGCCCTTTGTATCCTTTTGTTTTAGGGATTCAATAAATAATAAATAAATAAAAATAGCGAACAAACGCACATCTTTTAGTGAATGCTAGTGGCGCGCCCCGGCTTCGCTTCGGTGTTGCCATTTATTTCATCATCGAGATTTAAGATTTCACAATAAAATGACCACGCTTTGCGGATAAACTGTAGCCTACGTCACTCCTGGCATCGCACTATATCTGTTTGTGAAGTTTGATTTCAGTCCATGAAGCTATTCAAATGACTAGCCCGGACAGACAGACTTGCAAACAAACATTTCAATAATGTTTATCCATGTCTTAATGGTATGCAAATAACTCGCTCGGTAGCGAAGCTTCCATACAAGCCAAGAAGCCCGGCTTGCCCTATTAATAATATCAAGTAATAAAATAACTCGTAAACTGTTTCAAATCGCTGCTCTGTTCTACACAGGTCGTGACCTCGTAGCCTTATTATGTAACGTCAACACTTGGCAGATTGCTTTACTGCGCGATACTGCTATCATAAAAAAGGAGTTGAGTTGAGAGTAGTGTAGTTGTACCACTTCTAGACCACCTGAGTCAGACGTGGTTCAACGACGTTCGTCGACACCCGATCCTAAAAAAAAAAAAAAAAAGGTTTTGGCATGCTCTGATCACGAATCCGCGGTCCATTTTTGTGTAGAATGCACGGTTCCGGAGATGTATGTAGATCAATTAGCTAATATCTAATTGATATCCGATAAGGGCCTCCACCGTCATTAGCGTCCCATTGTTCCTATTTCTATTGTTCTATTGTTCATTAATCACCTTCATTGCAGCGTGTGCGTCGACTATATCAGTGCTATTGTATTGTACTTCTTTGTTCCTAATTATACAACGCTAATCTGAATCATCAATAAAACACATTACGTAATTATGTTACAATTTTTATTTATAAAATACAAAATCTTATTACTTATTATCTATAAAATAGGTGCGAAACATCTCATCCACTAAAATATCGTTGTACAATGTGTTCCTTGTAAATATACTCGTAAAACTATGTATTGAACATCCTTGAAACTTATATAGCAAATACATTAAGCAATATTCGCCACAAACTGAAGTCCACTCATTCTGAATCCTATCAACATTCCAGTTCCATCTTTTACAATTCCTTTTTAAAAACTCTAGATGATATCGTACAGGTGATCGTCCATATGAATCAAAATATTGACCGACGTCATTCGTATCGATATATAAAGCTACCCAATGTGACCCTGGTTTATCATCTGTATCCAAATTACATATTATATACGTTGGTACGTGGGTATACATAGGCAGTCTATTAGCTGCATAAACATTATTTTCTAGACTGGGGTGAATCTTTTTCAGATGTTGTTGTACATCTAGTGTATCCATGATATTACTGCTATTAGTACATTATTACAGTACCAATCTACTCAATGAATAACATAGGAATGGTCAATTATAGTGATTTCTAAATATTAAATTGCATTTTTGTGTTATACAAATCGTACTTGAGTCATTGATCACCAAACAAAACACAATACGAAGAAATGTTGAGATAGACAACGGAAATGTGAGATAAACTGGTTGACGCATAAAGTAATTATCAACTCATTACGGAAATACTTTAGATTAGAATTTTTACGTACTGGTGGTATATAAGACTAACAGACGCAGTCATCGAGTTAGTGTACGGTCGTTTGACTACAGTGGATCTATCAATAGTACATTTGTGTTACTTCAATACACCAAAGGCTATGGATGTAAGTGTTTATTCTATTGACTAAATTACTTTTTTTCTGTTATTTTCATGTGTGTGTATTATTTTATTTAAATATTGTGTATGTATATGATTAAGCCGTGGTAACTCAGATGGTTAGCGCTAGCTGTAAATTTCACAGTACGCGACCCGGGTTCGATCCCCGCCAGCACCAATTAAATTGTTAATCGCAATTTTAAGTGCTTAGGAAAACATCGTGAGGAAACCTGCATGTCTGAGAAAATTTCGAAGGCATGTGAAGTTCGCCAACACACATTGAGGGAGCGCGGCGGACATTTCCTTGCTCTAAAACCCTCTCAGAAATGAGAGGAGGCCTATGTTCAGCAGTGGACTTTAATAGGCTGTATCTTTAACTTTTTTAACTTTTATGATTAAGTGTTAACAAATTGATATTAACATGATAACTGTGTTGTTGCAGAAATCATTGAGCTTCGATGAAGACACCTATAAACAGTATTACTACTCGCCACTCTCCCCTCAAGAAGAGAGTGATAACCTCGTCATTAATAATAACACATGCGATGGTGGAAAAAGAAAATCGCAATCGATTGATCATTTTTTTGAAGCTGAATCAAAAATAAAAAAGAGGAAGGGAAAACTTCAGTGAAGTGAGCACCAGTGCTTTTTTCTCCACAATCATGGAAGAGAATACGGAACTATTCAATAGCGAATTAAATCAGGAGTTGTCTAAAGTTTGTGAAGAAATGGAGAGGGGTCAACTGTTCGATTCGTCATACGATGATGAGTTGTATCATCACTGTGCGATGGTTGAAACACAGTTTAAGTATGTAAAATAAACATTCATTTCGATCATAATTTACATATTGTCTTATACAGTTTTTAATAAATTTAAACATTTTAGCAGTCAACCACTACAACTTGGAAGAGGAACGAAGCGAACGTGCAGCAAAGAATCCAAGATCATCAAAAAACCAACAACGGAAGCAGAAGCGCATACCTCTGCAGGGAACAGTATCAGTAACGATGATCAAGTGGAATGTCCAACGTGCCATATATTTATCAAGAAACGGTATTTAGCTAATCATTTTAAAAGTAATGTTCATAAAAATAATCTTTTAAATTCACATAATTCTTTATCAAACGTTAGTGTTATTGAATCTGCTTTTGGAAATAGGATTTTAACTTATAAAATCAAGAGTAGAGTAGATCGTTCGACATGGGTAAATTTTGAAACTCCTGAACTATTTTTAAATTCTATTAAAGATGATATTTTATTTTTATTACAAGAGTGTATTCATCAACACATAATTTTTAAGGTAAACTTCATATTGCATGCTGATTTTGTTCAACAAACTAAAGATATTCATGATACGTTCGATTTTCAAACGCTTAACTATATTATTTGTCAAGGAGATGACTTAAATATTTTTCTTTCATCTTTAAATGATACAATTACTACTAAAATTAGTGCTTTCGAAAAAAAAGATAGTGGATGGAGTCTAAAAAACATAAAATCTATAGACATGAATGTTAATAAATTTAACCCCCTACGCGGTACTTCATACATAGATCTTCCTCGTGACATAAAATTAAAAAAGGCTGTTATAAATGTAAAAAACAAGGATTATTTTTGTTTTAAATGGGCGTTACTCTCGGCGTTATATCCTGTAAACAAACACACCGATCGGGTATCATCGTACGTTAAACATGCAAATAAACTTAAATTTGATGGTATTTCCTTTCCGGTTAAAATTTCTGACATAGCAAAAGTAGAGAAATTAAATGATATTAGTATTAATGTTTTTGGGTTAGAATATAATAAAGAAAAACGATGTAATTCTATAGTAGGTCCATTATTTTTAACAAAGTGTCGTAAAGATAGACATATCAATTTATTATTTTTTTCCAAGGATACAAAAAATCATTATTGCTATATAAAAAATTTATCGCGGTTAGTTAGCAAACAAATTTCAAAAGACGGTCACATCATGTACATTTGTGAAGCATGTCTACTTCGTTTTCCATCTCAGGAAAGGTTAAATAACCATGAACAATACGATTGTGCCCACATTTGTACAGTATTACCAAACAGTGAAACTTTAAAAAAAAAGAATTGGTTTGGTCAACCTATTTCAAATGATAAAATTAAATTTGATAGTTATGAAAAAAAGTTAAAGATACCATTCGTAGTTTATGCTGATTTTGAAGCATTTTTAAAACCAATAGAATCATGTTCTAACGATCCTTCCAAACCTTTCACTCGTAATATTCAGAAACATGAAGTACATAGTTTTGGATATTATATAAAATGTTCATATGATGATAAATTATCAAAATATGTAACATATTGCGGACCCAACTGTGCACAAGTGTTTATGGAAAGTTTATCTAACAATCTAAAAGAAATAAATAGACTTCAAAAATATCCACCACTTCCGCTAACAAATGAAGACAAAAACCAAATTTCAAATGCAACCATTTGTCATATTTGTGAAACTGAGTTGGCAAAACATTTTTATGATTTTGATTGGTACACTGGTAGTTTTATAGGTGTTGCTCATGAATCATGTTGTTCGAAGATCAGAACACCTCGTTATATACCAATATTTTTACACAACCTTAGTCACTATGATGCTCATTTTATTGTTCACGCGTTAAACTTTTGTGATGGTGAAGTCGAAGTTATCCCTCAAAATAAAGAAAAATATATATCCTTTTCCAAAAAATTAAAAGTGAATAACCACGAAATTATATTGAGATTCTTAGATTCATTTAAGTTTTTATCGTGTAAATTAGAAGAATTGGCCAAAAATCTCAGTAATGATCAATTTCAAGAATTACGTAGAAATTACCCTAATGATGAAGATTTCTTTCGTTTAAAACGGAAAGGTGTTTATCCATATGAACTTATGACTAATTATGATAGTTTAAGTCTAACATCGCTCCCTGAACAAAAATGTTTTTATAGTTCACTCACAGATTCACATATTTCAAATGATGATTACAATCATGCTAAAGATGTTTGGGAACATTTTGGGTGTTGTAATATGCTAGATTATTCAAACCTGTATTTAAAAACAGACGTTTTACTTTTATCCGATGTATTTGAAAACTTTAGAAAGTTATGTATTAATACATATGATTTAGACCCTGTCCATTATTACACAGCACCCGGTTTAAGTTGGGATGCAATGTTAAAATATACAAAAATAGAATTAGAACTTTTAACAGATTATGAGAAAATTGCATTTATTAGATCAGGTATCAGAGGTGGTGTATCTCAATGTAGTAATCGTTATGCTAGAGCTAATAACAAATACATGGAGGATTATGATACAGGGAAACCAAATTCATATATCACATATTTTGATGCCAACAATTTATATGGTTGGGCTATGTCTCAATATCTTCCTACTGGTGGATTCGAATGGGTAAATCCAAATACAGAATTTAATGTGTCTAAGACATCAGACTTCGGTTTTATTTTAGAAGTTGATTTGGAATATCCAGATGAACTTCATGATTTACATTCGGACTTTCCTTTATGTCCAGAAAACATTTGTGTAGGCAATATTAATGAGAATAAACTAGTCCCAAATTTAAATAATAAAGATAAATATGTAATTCATTACAGAAATTTAAAGCAGTGCATAGAAATGGGGGTTAAATTAACTAAAATTCATAGAGTTTTAAAATTTAAACAGTTTCCCTGGTTGAAGATGTACATAGATCTAAACACAAAATTAAGAACTTTAGCAAAATCAGATTTCGAAAAAGATTTTTATAAATTAATGAATAATTCAGTCTTCGGTAAGACTATGGAGAATATTGCAAAAAGGGTTAACATAAAATTAGTTACGCACTGGGAGAACCAGGGTAAAGCTTTAGGTGCTCAAGATCTAATCGCTAAACCACAATTTCATAGCCTTTCAATATTTTCGGAAAACCTAGTTGCGAAAAACGAAGTTAATATATAACAAACCAATTTATTTAGGGTTTTGCATTTTAGATATTTCAAAAACATTAATGTATGATTTTCATTATAACTATATGATTAAAAAGTTTAGTAAAATCAAATTATTGTATACAGATACGGATAGTTTAATATATCATATATTTACAAATGATTTTTACACTGATATAAAACCTGACCTTTCATCATACTTTGATACCTCAGATTATGATACAAATAATATTTTTGAATATCCAAAATTAAATAAAAAGAAATTAGGTTTTTTTAAAGATGAAAATAATGGTAAAATCATGAAAGAATTTGTGGGTTTACGATCCAAAATGTACGCTTTTAACTTAGAGAATAAGACTATAGCCAAGACAAAAGGGGTAAATAAATGTATCACTAAAAAGATGACAATGAATAGTTATAAGTCTTCTCTATTTAATAAAAAAGTGCAATATTATAGTATGCTTAGATTTAAATCAATTAAACACACAATTTTCACACAAAAATTAAATAAGATAGGTTTATCATATAATGACACAAAGAGACATATTTTAGATAATAATATTGAAACATTAGCTTGGGGTCATTATAAACTGCGTTAAGTGTTGATAGTTTTTACTTTTATGTCTGCGTTTAAGAAAAATTTATATTGATTGTAAAATTATGATAATACTATAATAGTATGCTAGGGCTGAATCTGAATGACAGGGTGAGAAATAGTGTAATAAGAGAAAAGTGTGGTTTGCAAGATGACGTTGTGACAAGGATTAAGAAAGGAATGCTTCGGTGGTTTGGTCACGTAGAAAGAATGAACGAGGAAAGAGTGACAAAGCAAATTTATGTTGCAGAAGTGAACGGCAGGGTCGGGAAGGGACGCCCTAGACGAAGGTTTATCGACCAGATCGGCGATACATTGAAAATGGGCCGGATTAGGAGTACCCTTAACCGACGAGCGTGTATGCGTAGATATATGGATGTGAAAGAGGCGAGAGAGGTGTGTCAGGATCGCGCCAAATGGAAGTCCGTAGTCTCTGCCTACCCCTCTGGGTGACAGGCGTGAGTGTTTATGTATGTATGTATGTACTATAATATGACGTAGTTTATTACATATTTAATCATTGTTTTATTGTAAATAATTTAAGTTAATTGTTGTTTCTATTTATTTGAGGTTGAGTTAATTGTAAAATTATGATGTACTAATTGTTGTTTCTATTTATTTGAGGTTGAGTTAATTGTAAAATTATGATGTACTAATTGTGTTAGAAATAGTATACAGATAATTCTGTTTTATATAATTTTTGGAATATATATTAATTGTTTACACCAACACTTTCATTTTTTATTTCACCCCTTTGAACTTTAGACGTGTGTTATGTTTCACTTTATCCATCCGTTCACTGCTATTGTGGCAGGACCAAGTGGGTGTGGGAAGTCAAATTTTGTAACAAATTTCATAAAATCAGTTACAGAAATATGTAATTGTGATTTTAATCAGATCACATGGTGCTTTGATGAAATGCAACCATTATATAATTTACCAAATGTTAACTATCATCAAGGAATTCCAAATCTTAATATGTTTGATGGTGAAAACCCACATCTTGTTATTATTGATGATCTAATGAGAGAGTCCGATGGAAGAATTGTGGATATATTTACAAAAGGTAGTCATCACAGGAATCTTAGTGTATTTTATCTAACACAAAATTTATTTCATCAGGGTAAAGGACAAAGAGACATATCTTTAAACTCAAGTTATATAATATATTTTAAAAACCCTCGAGATAAAACTCAAATAAGATATTTAGCAAGACAAGTATCACCAGATAACCCAAAATTCATTGAAAATGCCTACAGGGATGCAACTCTAGAGGCGCATGGATATTTAATGGTAGATTTAAAACAGAATACCAATGATTTTTGTCGTATCAAGACAAATGTCTTTCCATTTAATGGTTTCTGTACAGTCTACGTCCCCACAAAAGAGTTTAAATACACCAAGAATCAAACAATTGAAATCATTGCTAAATGATGCATCGTCGACTCACAACGTATAAACATTTGCTAACCGCTTTGCATACGCTTAAACCAAAATATCAAAGAGCATTACTTAAAACGTGTGATGAAGAAGAAATTAACTGTATTTGTGAGTGTATTCATAACGTTTTACAAGGAAAAGTACCTCTTAAAGATCAGGATAAACAAAAATTGAATAAACATAAAAACATACTCCGTAAACTAGTACGTAAGTGTAAACATAAACTAAGAAAAAATATAATTATACAAAAAGGAGGGGCTTTCTTACCAACAATATTAGGTGCAATATTGAGTGGATTAGTGAGTGGACTAGCCAGTTAACATGGAAAATGCAAAGAAAATAATACTTATCGAACCTGGATTGATTGAAAAATTAAAACAAGAAAATAAGGTTAATAGTAATTTATCTCGATTAGATATTGAAATGCAAAATATTATGAATAGTAAGACGGAAGACCGAAAGAAATGGATATTATATTTACAAACACTGCAAAGATACCTTCATTTTACCGAAGAGGATCGTCAACCACTCAAATTACCAATTTATTCTGATACATCTAATGAAGATTCAAATGAGTCAAAAATTGGTTTTAAAAATAAAGATAGAGATCTAAAAACTTCAGTTGATATTGAATCTTTGCTGGAGGAGAATCGATCCATTAAAAGTAAAGAAAATGATGAAAATCCACTTTACACACCAGCTCAAATACTCAGTTTAATACCAAAAACTTATCATAAAAAAGGGCAGTTATTATTAAACTTAGTTGAAACAAGTAAAAGTAAAATACATTGGGATAATGAAGGTACAGTCATAATTGATAGTGAAAAAATTCCTGGAAGTAATATTGTTGATTTAATAAATGATTCACTAAGACCCCTAAAAAGAAGTGATCCGGTAGGGTGGGTTAGATTTGCTGAAGCATTAAAAGATATTAAAGTACCACTTACTTATATTGGAAATCCAAGGAGATGTGAGTTTATTAACCAACTTCAAGCAAAAGATCTGAACAAACCCTCTGAGATTGAAGTTCAAGAGTTTTCTACACCGGTCAGTAGAGATAAAAAGTCTACAACTAAAATACGTAAAGGACTTGAGTGGGAAAAATGGACCCCGTACTAGAAGAAATTAACAGGATTTATTATGACCCATCTAATCCCGCTGGTTTTGGTAGTATTGATAAATTATCAAAAGCCATGAAGGGTAAATGAATAAAAAGCAAGTAAAGGAATGTTTAAAATCACAAGAAACATACACATTACATAAACCCATTCGAAAAAAATTCCCGCGTAATAGGTACATTCTATCAAATATTAATGAACTGTGGCAAGCTGATTTAAGTGATATGCGAACTTATTCTCAATATAATGATGGTTTCAAGTATATACTTTGTATTATTGATGTATTTAGTAAATATGCTTTTGCAAGACCAATGAAAAAGAAAAACTCAGAAACAACTAAAGAATGTTTTGAAAGTATATTTACTGAAAGTAATTTAACACCTACTCACATACAATCCGATAAAGGTACAGAATTTGTTTCAAAAGATGTACAAAAATACTTTAAATCCAAAAAGATTAATTACTATACCACTAACAATCCTGACATTAAGGCTAGTATTGTTGAACGATTTCAAAGAACACTAAAAATGAAAATGTGGCGTTATTTCACTCATAATAATACTTATAGATATATAGATGTTTTACAAGATTTAATATACTCTTATAATCACAGCTTTCACTCTAGTATTAAGATGTGCCCATGTGATGTAAATTCCAACAATATTATGACAGTTTGGACTAATCTTTATGATAGACGGTCAAAAAAACTTTCTTTAGAAAATCCTAAACCAAATTTCAATGTGGGTGATTATGTTCGAATAACTAAATATAAACATGTATTCCAAAAAGGATATGAATCAAATTGGAGTGATGAAATATTTATTATATCTTCAATAATTGATAGATCTCCATGGGTTGTTTATACAATAACAGATTTACAAAATGAACCAATAATTGTTACTTTTTATGAAAGAGAATTACAGAAAATCACTTACAACCCCACCTCACAACATAAAATAGATAAAATAATTGACACTCGTTATTCAGGTAACAGAAAAGAAGTATTAGTGAAGTGGAAAGGTTATCCAGATAAATTTAACAGTTGGATTTTAGCTTCTAGTTTAAAAGAAATATGAATAAAGAAAGTTTCTATTTAACTTTGCTCAGCAATAGTTCAATGGAATACTTTCCTGATAACAAGACCACAAATTTTTCAACGAAATTACCAAAAGCTATAAAATTAGAAGGTGAATGGTCGGTTGGAGTTGTCAAGTTTCAATATCCATGTACCATGTTTACTGTTCAAGACCATGAAAATGTTATATACATTACAAAATCTATGTTAATGCCTAATGAAGATAAACCATCCACAGTGTACTACAAAAAACATATTCCAGCTACCAACTATGATAACGTTGAGCATATTTTAAGAGTGTTAAATGGTATCGGAGAGAACTTGAAATTTCGCTATGATGAAATAACAAAATTTGTGTCTATTTCGGTATTGGATAAAAATATAACATCCGTAACATTATCACCCAAATTAAGTTTACAGCTAGGTTATGAACCAAATAAAAATCTCCTAGAGAGAAATTTTGGAAAGTGTCCTGCTAATTTACACTTAGGGTTACCATCTCAACTATTTCTATATTGCGACATTATCGATCCTCAGATTGTGGGTGATGTTATGACTCCTTTATTAAGAGTCATTTCATTAGATCCTACAAAATACATTTATGGTGCAAATAAAATGCACGTTTTCTCTCAACCTCACTACTTACCTGTTATGCGAAGAGAGTTCGATACGTTGGAAATAGTTATAAGATCGAGTACAGGACAAAAAATACCATTCCAGTTTGGAACCGTGTGTATTAAACTACATTTCCGAAAATTATAATAATGAATTCTCTTCGTGATCATCATAAATGTCCATATGAAAATTATTATACACATCAAGCTGGATCAGGAGTTGGAGTAATTTATAAGGGTTCACCATATCAACGCGGTCATGGTATTGGGAGCTTCTTAGGGGGGTTATTCAGATCAGTTTTACTTTTACTTTCAAGTGGTGCTCGAGTGATTGGTAAGGAGGCATTAAGCGCTGGAGTAGGACTTTTATCGGATATGGTTCAAGCCCGTCCTATGGAAGCCTCAATAAAAGATCGTCTAAAGCAAGTTAGTACGAATTTAAAACGAAAGGCTAATGAGAAAATTGATCAATTTAACATGACTGGATCTGGGTATAAAACTAAAAGAAAACGATTGACATCGTTCATTCCACCATTAACTGCTAAAGTGAAAGCTGCGAAAAAACTTTGTCTAAAACCAAAAAATATCAAAGATATATTTTCAAACTAAATATGTCTTTCCTTCATAATCATTCTTGTGAGTGCGTTAAGTCAGAATTGGATTTGTTTGCACTACCGTCTACACAAACTAGCATTGAAAATGGATTGTGGATTCATTATAAACCAATTTCATCTCTTGGTGATGATGGACCTATCGAGTTTCAAGTTCCTGGGACCGGCGATGACTACATAGATTTGTCTCATACATTACTCCACATAAAGGCAAAAGTATTAAATCAAGATTCAACTAACTTGGTATCTACTACAATAGTAGCACCTGTAAATAATTGGCTGCATTCACTTTTTAGTCAACTTGATGTTTATTTAAACCAAAAACTTGTATCACCACCTAATAATACCTATGCATATCGAGCATACATGGAAACCCTTTTAAACTATGCCCCTGCTGCTAAACAATCTCATCTTACTTGTAGTCTTTGGTATGAGGATACAGCAGGAAAAATGGATTCTACAGATGGTAAAAACATAGGATTTGTTAAAAGACAGGAATTGATTAGTGAAAGTAAGGAAATAGAAATGATTGGTCATCTTCACGGTGACATTTTTAACCAAGATAAATTTTTAATTAATGGTGTTGAAATGAGTGTTAAATTGGTTCGATCAAGAGAGAGTTTTAATTTAATTGTTGGGTCAAACGATGTAAAGTTTAAAGTTTGCATTACGGACGCAACTCTTATTGTTCGACGAGCACGAATTAATCCAAGTGTATTACTCGCACATCAAAAAGTTTTAGCTTCTACCACTGCTAAATATCCTATTACTCGAGCTGAAGTAAAAGTTTTAACAATTCCTTCGGGTGTTCAAGGAAAAACTCTTGATAATATATTTTTAGGACAGGTACCGAAAAGATGTATAATTGGATTTGTGAACAATTCTGCATTTAATGGTTCCCTTACTAAAAATCCATTTAACTTTGAAAACTATGGTATTAATTCTTTCAGCTTATATATTGATGGTCAACAAATACCTTCAAAAGCTTTGCAACCATCTTTTAATAATAGCATATTTACATCAGCATATCATACTCTATTCTCGGGAACTGGTATTCACTTTCTTAATGAAGGAAATGGAATCTCTTGTGAACAGTATGGCAAAGGTTACTGTCTATTAGCATTTGACTTAACTCCTGATTTATCAGCTAACTCATCAACTCATTGGAATCTCATAAAGCATGGTAGTGTAAGAATAGAAGTACGATTTGAATCCTCATTAATACAAACAATTAACTGTATAGTTTATGCTGAGTTTGATAATATTATGGAGATAGATAAAAACAGAAATGTTACTGTAGACTATAGTAGTTAAGGTTATAATATGTGTTGTGTGTTAGATTTTATGTGTTATGTGTAATGCATTTTGTGTGTATGTAACTATGTGAAACGTTATAAAATTAAATAAAACAAATTGTATGCAATATATTTTTTTTTAATTTCTTTATAAATCTTCTATTTAATCTAATACAAAACACTGTTCGTGTTGAAATTTTACATAAGCACACTGACTAAACCACTGAACATGCTGCTGCCAAGGATCATCATCATCTTCCCAATCTTTTAAACCACCACCACAATGGAAACACTTGGTCCCGTCTGCATGGCCAGTATAAAAGAAACCAGCTTCTGCAAGATCTTCAGGTTTCTGTCGCATAACGAGAGGCCAGTTTTCGAAACTAAGCAAACGGCTAGATTTTGAACTGAAGAATGGATATTCAGCTCTTGAGTACTGCATACTCTTCTCGTTTTCTTCTCCACTCAGTGTTGTAGTTTTGTTATTCAATGATGTGTTTTGTACACGTATGCCACACTCATCTCTTCCTTCCGCTCTTGTCTTCCTGTAATTGAAGTAAACAGAATCACATTCACTAATGATCAGCTAATGACTGTCATTGTTAAAAAAGTATTTTTTAACTTTTTCACTTTCTGCTATTGTCTTTGTTATATTGTATACGAGGGCGTTTGTGTTGTCGTAGATGCTATCCTTATTAGTCTTTACGTAATATTTAATTCTAGTGGAAGCATGTTTCCAATGATCAGTAGTTGGAATCTTGGATAGCTTCTTCATATCGTACATTTCAATTTTGATGAGATGCGTCGCTTGGTCTCCGTCGTCAGAATTAGTAGAAATGTATGACACCATCTCTAGCGGCTCGTGCTACGGTTGATGATAACAGCTTCCTCTTTTTTATTTTTGATTCAGCTTCAAAAAAATGATCAATCGATTGCGATTTTCTTTTTCCACCATCGCATGTGTTATTATTAATGACGAGGTTATCACTCTCTTCTTGAGGGGAGAGTGGCGAGTAGTAATACTGTTTATAGGTATCTTCATCGAAGCTCAATGATTTCTGCAACAACACAGTTATCATGTTAATATCAATTTGTTAACACTTAATCATAAAAGTTAAAAAAGTTAAAGATACAGCCTATTAAAGTCCACTGCTGAACATAGGCCTCCTCTCATTTCTGAGAGGGTTTTAGAGCAAGGAAATGTCCGCCGCGCTCCCTCAATGTGTGTTGGCGAACTTCACATGCCTTCGAAATTTTCTCAGACATGCAGGTTTCCTCACGATGTTTTCCTTCACCACCAAGCACGTGGTAATAAGCACTTAAAATTGCGATTAACAATTTAATTGGTGCTGGCGGGGATCGAACCCGGGTCGCGTACTGTGAAATTTACAGCTAGCGCTAACCATCTGAGTTACCACGGCTTAATCATATACATACACAATATTTAAATAAAATAATACACACACATGAAAATAACAGAAAAAAAGTAATTTAGTCAATAGAATAAACACTTACATCCATAGCCTTTGGTGTATTGAAGTAACACAAATGTACTATTGATAGATCCACTGTAGTCAAACGACCGTACACTAACTCGATGACTGCGTCTGTTGGTCTTATATACCACCAGTACGTAAAAATTCTAATCTAAAGTATTTCCGTAATGAGTTGATAATTACTTTATGCGTCAACCAGTTTATCTCACATTTCCGTTGTCTATCTCAACATTTCTTCGTATTGTGTTTTGTGTGGTGATCAATGACTCAAGTACGATTTGTATAACACAAAAATGCAATTTAATATTTAGAAATCACTATAATTGACCATTCCTATGTTATTCATTGAGTAGATTGGTACTGTAATAATGTACTAATAGCAGTAATATCATGGATACACTAGATGTACAACAACATCTGAAAAAGATTCACCCCAGTCTAGAAAATAATGTTTATGCAGCTAATAGACTGCCTATGTATACCCACGTACCAACGTATATAATATGTAATTTGGATACAGATGATAAACCAGGGTCACATTGGGTAGCTTTATATATCGATACGAATGACGTCGGTCAATATTTTGATTCATATGGACGATCACCTGTACGATATCATCTAGAGTTTTTAAAAAGGAATTGTAAAAGATGGAACTGGAATGTTGATAGGATTCAGAATGAGTGGACTTCAGTTTGTGGCGAATATTGCTTAATGTATTTGCTATATAAGTTTCAAGGATGTTCAATACATAGTTTTACGAGTATATTTACAAGGAACACATTGTACAACGATATTTTAGTGGATGAGATGTTTCGCACCTATTTTATAGATAATAAGTAATAAGATTTTGTATTTTATAAATAAAAATTGTAACAAAATTACGTAATGTGTTTTATTGATGATTCAGATTAGCGTTGTATAATTAGGAACAAAGAAGTACAATACAATAGCACTGATATAGTCGACGCACACGCTGCAATGAAGGTGATTAATGAACAATAGAACAATAGAAATAGGAACAATGGGACGCTAATGACGGTGGAGGCCCTTACCGGATATCAATTAGATATTAGCTAATTGATCTACATACATCTCCGGAACCGTGCATTCTACACAAAAATGGACCGCGGATTCGTGATCAGAGCATGCCAAAACCTTCCTAACCTGTGGCATAATGTTCTATAATGAAACATAACTACAATTGTTTATATAGCAATCAGTATGGAGATCAGAAGCCAGGCTTTCAGTGTGAAGTTGTCGAGCGTTTGCAAAGTTCACTTCACAACTTCACATTCCAATGTTTACTCTGTGTGTTTACACTTGAGCGAATGAAACTCGCAATATTGAGTTGGAAATTTATACTTTTTTATAGATTTATAGTGAAAATGGAGGATAATAGTTTTTCTTGTGATGAATTGGAGTGTGTTAAAGCGCTAATCGGCGAGGAAAAGGTAAAAACGAAAAAGAGAAAAGGTAATTTTTTATAAAACTGCTAATAACATACCTTGGGCTTGCCATAGTTTGGAGCCCTAGCTTTGCCACTGAACTCGCTGGCTTTAAATTTTTTTTATTTTTATTTTATAGGATAAGTGTGACAAACGAGAAAGCAGTAAATCGATATTACAGACAGACACTTCAATTTTATTTATATGTAAAGATGTAGAAGTCAATCCCTCCAACGTCTTTTCCTTACCGTGTAGTGGCGGTGTAAGAATATCCACTACCCCTTATCTTCCCGTGGGTGTGGTAAGAAGCAACAGAGGGAAACTGACACAGGAGATGGCCAGCAGCATCCCTCTGATAACGGCAAAACTATAATAAAAAACTACGGTTGCTCACCCGCTTGCCAAGCGTGTCCACTATGGTCCCATCCAACCATCCTCCATGAGCAGTAATACAAGGAGACGGTCCCCAATCTCCGGCCTGCTATTCCTGGTTACGGTGGCAACCATGGCAACGGCGGAGCAGTGGGTGCTAAGGATCTCCGGTGGAGGTTTGGTTGCCAACTAAGACGACTCCACCTGGCAACATTTAACGCATGTACCCTGAAGACTGACGAGGAGATCCTGGAGCTGGAAGAAGATATATACAAGTTGCGCTGGAATATTATTATAGGATGATCTGAGGTCCAAGAGGGGAAGGATACGGTAATTCTCGAAATCGGAAACATTTTGTGACCATCTGTCCCAAAGAGGTGTCCACAAGTCTCTTTAACGACTTTGTAAAGATTAGGAGGCTTTCGACATGGTTGTGTTGTGTACCTTACACTCAGAATAAAAAAAAAACTGTATTCGTTGAAGGTCATACAGGTTTACGCACCAACCTCGCCACATCCTAAGGAGATGGAGAAGATGTAGGTATGAGGATATCTCTACCGCATTCCTCCGAAACTCAGAGATACTAATATATCCCGCAGACACTTCTTCTTTTAACACTATCAGATATACGGTGTAAATGGGAGACTAACGCAAAACTAGGCACAAAAGATATCGGTGAGCTGAAGGTAGGGAAATTCGGAATAGGGCAACGGAACCCAAGGGGTCGTCGGTTGACCAACTTCATGTGGAAAGAGGAGAGTTCCTCCATGATGAACTTTTTTTTATAATATTATTTTATATTGTAACATGTACCTGCTTATTTATTTGGGTGATAAATGTTAATTTAAAATAATAATCATATTTTTCAGCTTGACGATTCATCCATGACCATGATAGATATTCATGGTCCTACTAACCTATCTTTACCGTCAGAAGAAGTTGCTACGGAAATTGAAATAGAAAGTACTATGGTAACTTTATTCTTGATCAGTCTATTTTATGGAAATTGATTCTTGTAGATGATGTGTGTGTAGCCGTTTATATACCTAGTCAGGTCATAAATTCTGTCACATGTTTAATATAAAATAATTGAAACAAGTTTATTCATTATGTAACCATTTATATACTAAAATGAACTTAACAAAACATAGATTCTTATGACACTAAAGTTTATTCAAAATGACCACCGTGATTTTGAATACAGGCCGTCAATCTGCGCGGCCAGTCGTCTATCGCAGCGCGAACGAGGTCCATGTCAATATCAGCGGCGATTAAGGCTAATCAAGGATGTCTTCAGTGACTCCAAATTGGGATGAGGCTTTGAGCACGCCTTTTCCTCCAAGTGTTGCCATATCTTGTAATCTAACGGATTCAAATCTGGACAGGAGGAGGGCCAGTCTTCGTGCCGGATGCAGTCGATTTCACGCGCCGCCAGCCAGTATTGTGTGCTCTTCGCTCTATGAGCTGGCGCCGAATCTTGTTGGAATACCCAGTGCCTGTTATTGAACATGGTATGAGAAACAGGTTCCACAAGATTCGTCAGGACTGTATTTTGATACACATCTGCATTCGTTTTTACACCTTTCTCACAAAAATGTACCTCTGTTAAGCCCCAGTAAGAAACTCCCAACCATACCATGAGCGAGGATGGAAAATGACCTCGTTGGACACGCGGAATACGGTTGCTCGCTTCTTCACTACTGTGTGCGTACACCTTATCATTTTGTTTGTTGTAGCTCTCTTCTACGGTAAAAATTTTTTCATCCGAAAAAAGAATTTCCCGATATTTTTTCTCCGCGTACCACTTCAACAAAGCGCGGCATCTCTTCAGTCTCAGGTCCATTAGACGAGCATTCAAACGATGTCCTGTTTTTCTTCGATATGCCCGAAGCCATTCGAAGTCTTCATTTAACACCCTTTTCACCGTGGTTCTGCTTAACCCCATCTGAAGGGCCAACAGTTTCTGCTTACGTTTGGGATTTCTTTGAATTCGCGCCTTCACAGCTTTTATCACTGCTGGAGTCCTAACAGACCGAGGGCGACCACTTCTTGACCTGGCATTTACACTAGAGTCTTCATTGTATCGTTTGATGGTACGATAAACGAATCTTTTGGTTATATTAAAATTTTTCAGTATGTCAAAAATTTGAATTGGCGCGTAACCGCAACGATGCAACGCAATAACTGCATCACGGTCTTCTTTAAGCGTCCACTCCATATTTAAAAATGAGTAAAATTCTAAGAAGTATACAATTTAATTTTCATAAACAATTCGAAATTCGAATTCAATAAACTTTTTTTGTGGCCAGCATTCTAAAAGAAAAGTTTTTACTGTGTGACAATACTTATGACCTGACTAGGTACATACTTAAACATTTTTATCTTTAAAGCAGTATAGATATTTTTATATGTATTTATTATTTACCGTAAATAATAAAAAAAATCTATATACATATAATACAAATATTTATACTATACTAATATTATAGAGCTGAAGAGTTTGTTTGTTTGAACGCGTCTATCTCTGAAACTACTTACCCCAATTCAATCAATAACTCTTTCACTAATAGGAAGCTACAGTATGCCTGAGTGCTATAGGCTTTTAGTCCAAAAAAAAACGAACGAAGCCGTAGGCAACAGCTACTTTGTTATAAATACAGTAATATCCTTTATTATATTTCAGACACAAGATATACCTATGGCAGCGCCGGATGTTGAGATAACTCCGCGAAAAAAAATTTAATAAAGAAATTGAAAAAGAAGACGAAATTCGTTATTTTAATTTTTATTCAATACATATATCAAAGGACTGATTAGGTTAGCCTTTAGTCCTAAGTACAATTTTAATATTTATACCTACTTTTGACATTCAAGGATTCAATTAAGGTGGAAGCTCCAGGGTGACGTGCCAAATTCAAATTTTCTTGAGTTTTTTGGAATTTGCAGGTCAGGGTTAGGTTGTATATTTAACAAAATATGATTCGCGACCGTAGCGATTATGTGTTTACAGAATTATTATCATTAAAATCACCAATACAACCCTGTAAGTTCATATTAGCCCTTTGAATGAGTTTTTTCAGAAAAATATGAACTTATGGCTAATATGAACGTTGTAGATTTATCTTTTTGAAAGCCGTAGGTACTGTTCGTTTGATATAATGTGATATTTATTACAAAATTCAATAAGTCTTTTATACGTGCATTTTTCATAAATTTTTGATATAACGGATATTAAGGTTATTGGTCGATAATTATTAATATCATATTTCTCTCCTTTTTTAAACAGCGGCTTAACTATTGATAGTTTCAATTTATCTGGAAAGATTCCACACGAAAATGAAAAATTAATTAAATATGTCAAGATTTCAATTAATTCAATCGTACATGTTTTTATTATTTTTGTGTTTATGTCATCGTAGCCTTCAGAGCTAGTATTTTTTAATAGCATTATTTCCCTTCTAACCTCATTTTCAGACATTGGTCTAAGAAACATAGAGTTGACATTCGCGCTGTTAATGGTTACATTTTTCGCTGTAGTGTGTGTTGTTGATTCACGGGTCAAATCAATAAAATGATTGTTAAAAGCAGTAGCTATATCTACAGGATTCGTAAGAACTTTATTATTAGCTATAATTTATTCTATATTTTTCTTGTCATATTGGTTAGATAATTCTTTTTTTGATAATGGTCCATGTTGCTTTACATTTGTTATCATTTTTATTTTTAGTTGTAACATCAATGGATTGGCTCGACTGGGGAAGGACCACGCTCTCACAGAATACCAGCGTAAAATGGCAGCTTTACATTGCTGTGTTTCCTATGGTGAGTGTAGAGAACCGGAGACCCTTTTTACTGGAAACGAGGCATTCCATCTTAGTCCTTAGGGGTTGCAACGCATCTGCATTTTGATTCTTAACCGAGGATAGATGTATATGTCTATGGGCCACAGCAACCACTTACCATCAGCTGAGTGCTCATTTGTCACCCTGATCCTATAAAAAATATCTCAAAGTCAGTTATTCCATACAAAATTTCGTATAAACTTGCTCAAAATGTATGGAAAACCTGATTTTTCTTGCGATTTGGAAGATAGATCTATAGTAAAAGTTGTTCATATTGACGCATAGAATAGAAAGCACTATTTCGATTACACCATATATATAACTTTTTTTTTAAATAATTTGTGAATATTAGTTAGACATGTAAATAAAAAAATTAAACTGATAAAAAAGAGGCCTTATCATTTATATGTCATTTATTCAGAAGAAAACCCTATACATAATATACACAAATATATTGATACATTCGTTATTAATAAACTGTTCATTTTTAAGTATTTCTGGAATACATTCATAACTATGAACTTAACTACTAAGCCATAGCATAAAATAAATTTTCCCGTTAATCGGGTAATAGTTAAGCTGCTGGCATATACAATTTTTCACGCACACTAGCATCTTGCAAATTGTCTTATACACACTACAATATTAAGATGCCGCATTCACGGAGCTGTTGCTTCCAGGGAGCGCGGTATCTAGTCAGAACGCGCGATGACTTATCATTAATCTGAGAAAGTTACGTTTATTGATTTACGCGTATTAATATAGAAAGAAATGATAAGAAAATCTTCATTTACCTTAGCGGTGTTTACTAACTTTCTTTTTTAACTTAGGCGGTGTTTCTAAATGTATTTTATTTCTTTTAGGAAGCTCAGTAATTGAAATACACTATGGATAGAGAAGAAATTGATTCCTGGAGTAATCCGAGTTCAGGTCATGAATTATTATGTGCACAATTACAAGAAGCAGGACTGATGTCAAAATATAAATAGCGCAAACTAAGTTGCAAAGAAGATAGAAAAAGAATTAAACTTGGTTAGTAGCATAGCTTTGTTTTGAGGTCCGCATTTATTTTTCTGTTGTTTATATTTGATGCAATAAGTCCTACTATTTTTTTTTGGATTTCAATCAAAAAGATAACACTAGTTCTTCTGATATCAAAGCATGCAATTCTCCAAATAAATACCAAATTATTGAAACACCAATGAACGTACAAACCTTCGGAGGGTCCATGAAAAGTATAATAAGAAGCCAGGACAATATAAAAAAAATATTTGATCAAAACATAGACTTGGATATTGAAAACACTGACATTAACAATCTACAAGTTATAGAAATAGTTGGTAATGACTTCTTTGATGTGCAACAGGAGCCACCCGAATTCGATACGGTAGCCATCGAGTTTCCTCAGCCTTCTGTATTGAATGTTGCCATTATCACGGTAGAAAGTGAGAATGTTATGTAAGAAGTAGGAAGTATTGTTGTCAATATAAATTCTATAAAATTAGATCATTACGAATCTTTCCCTACTTCAAAACAAGATATTCTCATATCTACGAATACTCAAGACCCAATTTCTGATATAGTCATTGATAATGAAAAAAATACTCAATGTACAGATAAAAATAATGTAAACCAGAACAATATGCAGCAATCCAGTGCCTCTGCTACTCCGTCCTGTTCTTCAAAAGTGGTCATACTCAGTAATGTTCCATATCACGGTGATTTGTAAAGTCATAAGAAACGACAGAACAAGGCGACAAGAGATCCAAAGAAATATAAACGCAATGTTAATAAAGAATTCCGGATGAAAGGTGAAAATTATTTACGCTACAGAAGAGACAGAAAAGCAAAGACTAATGAAAAATTTAAAGTGGAACTGACGTATTAACGCCTGCAAGATCCATGAAACCACCATGCACTTCTGCCTTTTGCAAGAAATCGAAACTCAGACTATGTGACAACATAAACGAACAACAGCGCCAATATTTGTTTGAAACATTTTGGATGTACATGAACTGGGAGCAACAAAGATCATTTATAACTTCTCACGTTAATAAAGTATCAAAGAAAATTCCAAAAAATCCAGAAACGTCCAAAAGAACTGATAGTTGAACTTATGTTTTGACGACTAACTTACAATCCATCGTATGTTAAGTGACAAATACAGCCCATGGACAGCTGCAACCTACTTCAAACAAAGAATGCTCCAACAGATACGTGAAAACCTCTGACGACTAAGTTTAAAACGACAATATTTTAAAACAGCTTGTAGAACAAAATTCTACTAGCCGTTTTTCAGTAAATAAAGCACAGGAAAACCTCTCTAACTTAAATAATTAATTAACTTATGTTATATTCCCGAAAATTTTCTCGAGCACAGCTCTATAACACAAAAATATTAAAATACACATACACAAAAATATAAAGAGAATTGTGAGTTAGAGAGTAGAGAAAGCCTTGGTGGTAAATTATTAGACAAATTATTTTTGAAACTCAATCTGAGCTTATTCCACCCGAAGAAAGATTAGTGTGACGTTTGTTGCAGTTATAAAACTGGACGGATTACCGATGAAAAATACGCTCAACATGTTTTGAAAAAACATCGAGCCAGGAAAGAGGAAGATACTGACAAAGGTATTGCACAGGCCGGAGCTTGTCACGTATTTACGCAGGATGTTGAATTGGTAAAATTGGCCCCGTATCTTCAAGCCAGTGCTATTTATTATAAAACTAAATGATGCGTCCAGAATTTTACATTATACAATTTAGCTTCTAAGAAAGTAATGTGTTATTGGTTCGATGAGTCAAATAGCGCGCTTGAAGCCTCTGTTTTTGCTTTATGCTTAGTAGACCATCTAGAGAATGTTTTGAGTCAAAAATTATTGTCTGTGATTTTATATTCCGATGGCTGTTGTGCTCAAAATCGCAATTTTATCATAAGCAATGTTTTATTACGTTTAGCGTTTGAAAAAAATATTGTGGTTACTCAAAAGTACCTGGAAAAAGGTCATTCCCACATAGAATTAGATTCCGTATACAGTGCAATAGAGTGTAAATTAAAAGGTAAAAAAAGGGGAATGCCCACCGTTCATAGATACTTCGGCCATGAGTGCCCACATATAAAAGCATATGAAAATGATAATATGCGAATAAAAGAATGAAATAATTAAGGAAATGGTTTTAAAAATTCCGGATTTTTAAGATATAAGGTTTTTTATTTTCACAAGAACAGTTTTTTAACAACAAATGACTTTGTATTTTCGTGACATTTAAACCACAATTAACACAGCGTAAATGTCCTCTTGAATGAGTTTCTGAGAGCTTGGAAGAACTCTGGCCGGTGTGAAAGCTGGGGTCATCGTTAACAGTGGATATCGAGTCCAAGATCGTGCAGAGGTTATCGTAAGAAGTGGGAGCGGGATCCATTTTCAGGCCGTGGTCAATAGGGTGAGAAGAAGCAATTTTTCATGGTACAATCTGACTTAGTTGCTCTGCAGCTAGATTCATGTGTGCACGTTTAATATAATGAATAGAAAGAAAAAAGGCGTAACATTGAGTATTGCATTAATTTTACTAACTAAGAAAGGGCCATCAAGAAAAAACCATGGATTAATCTTTTTTTTTTTCATTAAATTTTTTTCTATACGTCTTATCTCGTGCTATTTGGTTTGATTTTTTTTATAAATATCGAGCAACTTATCAAGCGCATTATTTTTCCTAACTTTATCGCGAGATGCTTCGCAGGATGTATTGCATAATTCTGGATAAGTTTCCCATGTTGTAACAAATATTGCTTTTCCGTGAGAGTACTATCATCAACAGTATCAACACTCTTTTCACTGTTTTCGTCCTCCATTTTGAACAAAAACGAACGTCCGCCTGCCTTGAAATCTTTTCCTCAACTGAAATATTGCCGAGCGACCGCAAACGACAATATTATTGGCAATACCCCTGCCTCCGCCCAATATAGTCAAGTTATGCAGGGGACGGAGAACGTTTTAAAAATACTAATTTTATTAATTAAAAGATGTTTAATCGCTACAAGAACTCGCTTAAGACTAACTTAATATTCTATGCTTAAAAACTAATGCATGAGAGCCCACATAGGAGCTCGGCAGTTTCCGTTTGTCCACTCAGCACATGCCTGTGGTCTACAATCAGAATATTGTGCTGATGCGGACATCTTGGTGGGCCTCGCCACCCGTAACACCTTTCTCCTCAAGTTAGAAGTTCTCGTTTACAGGAGAACTTCGCATACAAAAATGAAACAAGTTTAAATGATACTTATGAACTAAGACACAGGTTACAATAATGAATAACAGTCCATACAATAAAATGGTCCATAGGCTAACACTTTTAATCACCACAATTGCCTTTTCACTTTCACTGTTTTTAATTTAAATTTTTCTTAATGCAACTGACAGAAGTTTGAGGTCTGTAAGATCTATACCTTCTAGGTTCAGCTGCACCGGGGATGACATCTCGAGGGATGAGTTTATTGCAGGTAGATTAATCATAGGTAATATAGGGGGTGAGATGCTTTCAATTTCCACAGGGTTACTTGTTAGGTTAATATCATTGATTTTGGCTGCACAGTTATCGTCCAATGTTAAGATAAATGTGCCATGAATTTCCGCCTTGTTATTTCATTATTACAAGTATCGGAGAGTAAAGTAGACTCCTTGGTGTAGATAATCCTTCTGTTAGGTTGTATAAGCTGCACCCTTACAGCTTCCAAAATGACTGGAACTTGGATGCATGAGGATATATTTTCAGCATAAGTCATCAGTTCTGTGACGCAATCGTCCTTAATTAGTTGGGATGTATCATCCTCAGGACAGAGGTAACTGTATTCATCGGCTTCCTGACAGGGGTGGGTAAGTAGTCTAATCTTCGACCCTTTCACTAAAAGGTACGGGAATTTTGGTAAAATGACAGTGGTACGGTTGTGGGATAGTACGGGTAAGGGATAGAGCTTATAATAAATATAAGTGTCCTTAGTGACGAGAGGTATTTCCAAAAGATAAGTAATGCTATTTACTTTTAAATAAGCTTTTACCATTATAGTTCGTTCTATTTTAACTAAATTTTCTAATGTAGGAGTGTATAATAGATTTGCCAATCTACCAATTTTTTCAAGTAAAAATAACAATCTTTTAGACTCTATTACAGACTGATGTAAGATTCCTAATCTACTTAAAGCTAAAGTGGTTTCTATCTCGTTCAGTTTAATGAGGATAGCCTGAAAGTTATGAATCAATAGGTTGTATGTACTTAAAATCCGTGTCTCAATATGATTAGAGTGTTCTCTTTCGACTATACTATATAAGTTATTTGATAATGTTATAATTTCTTTATTAATTTTTATTAGATTTTCAATTAATTTTACTGTAGAATTTGTCAGAGATTGTACTATTTCGGTGATCAACGTCATTCTGTTGTCATTACTATTTTGTTTAATTTTTACTTCTGTAATTAATTTATCGTATCTAACGGCATCATCATTATCGAGATTTCCAGTGACTATCTTAATTAATGAACCTAGTGCGTTAAGTATACCGCGTCTCGTTCTAAAAGAAGGGGTTATTTGTCCAAGCTTATTAATAGTTAATTACTTAATATATTCTACTTGTGTATTAACATCTACAAAGTTATATGAAAAATTCTTATTTAAATTATTAACTATCTTACTTAATTCGGAAAACCTTAGTACATTGACTTTTACATCCTCTATGAATGGTTTGAGGTCTATTATTTTGGCAATGATCCATTTATCGTTACTGATGACGGCAGTTCCTTGCTTCACGGGCCGTATTCCAGGATTGCTATTTAATTCCTGAAGTTGAAGGGCCTGAAGGCGCGTCACCATGGCTACTACCAGGTCGAGCAGGAGGCGCCTGTGAAGGGCGTTTTACATTCTTTAGAGGGACTTTACTATCACGTCCTTTAATGTTTATGGGAATAATATTTCTATGAATGGTGTCGGTTACTGCGGCCTTTTGAAAACGTGGCTTATCTTTACTACACCTTTTATTAGTACCTTTTGCATAAATAGTGTCTCCGGGTTCTATCTTAAATTCCGTTTCTCCACCTCTCTTTTGAATAATCTTTTCTTTCTTTTGTATGGTTTGTTCCGTGAGATGTTTATAGAGATATCTAGTACGCTTTGCGTGTTCTTTAACTAACTGTTGTAAATACTGTTTTTCAAAATCTACGTCAAATGCATGTCGTGAGTCTGTATGTCCTAATAAAACTTCAAAAGGTGTTAAGCCTGTGGCAGAGTTTATGCTATGATTGTATGCCATTATTGCGTATGTCATTATGGAAGGGGCGTCTGTATATTTGTGTTCATGCTAAGCTAATCTATATATTTCCAAGATGGTTGAGTGGAATCTTTCAACCAATCCCATAGAGTTAGGGTTGTTAGGGGTACCAATATGAAGTTCTATTTTATAAAAGGAAAGTAATTCTTTAAGTAACGCATTGTTAAACTCAGATCCAGGATCTGAACTTATTTTGTGGGGAACACCGTAAAAAAAAAAATATTTAAGAAGAGCTCTGATGACTTCGGGTGTCTACATATTAATTATTTCAAAGGCCTGTCCTAATTTGCTAATGTCATCGATTATTGTTAAGTAATAGTGACCTTTGATTTTAAAGAGATCTATGAAAATTTCTTCAAGAGGTTTATTTTGGGTTTGCGTCAGTTGGAGTTTAGGTTTCATGGGGTTGCGATCATATTTCATACTTTTACATGCGTCACATGAATTTATTACACTGGCTATGATTTGGGCCATATTATGCCAAAAGTATGACCGTTTGATATGGGCTAGGGTTTCTTTGATACCACGATGGCAAGTTTTTCCGACGTGATATTTCTGAACTATGTCTCTTTGTTCTTTTTCATTATCTACGTATACGAGTACGACTCTTTTAGTACATTCGAAAAATTGTACAAGTTCCCTTTTAAATAAGAAAATTACTAATTCCGAGAATTGTTTACGATGTTTTTCCTTTTCGAAGTAAATGAAGTATTTAGTTTTGTTCCTAGTGTATTCTTTCAGAAACTGCTTTACTAAATCTTGTCGGTTTAAAGGTAAGTGTACTTCTAAGATTCTTTGTTTATTCCCTAGACAAGTTTTTTACAGATAATTTGTCTATGTTCCAGCTGAACACTAAAATTTGGGTATCGATAGCTTCCTGTAAAATTGGAATTCCCTGTGATTCAGTGTCTTGTCCTGAACGTGCGGTTTCTATACTAGAGGGTTTTTCAGAGGCGGTAACTGTGCTACTAGAAGCGTACGGTATGGAATAATCAGATTTAATTGATAGGGTTTTATCTGAGTCGGTATCCTCTATAACAATAGCCTTCTCAGAGTCTGTGTCTGATATAGACATTGGTTCAGGAGGTGGTGGTCTAAATGTTCCTTTTTGCAATTCGTCTAATTCTTTAATGTCTTTTATTAAGTCCTGAATTTCCTTATTTTTATTTTCGTCTTTATCTACATTTGCATGAGTGGATGAAATTTCCTTTTTATTTAAAGCATTAATTCTAATTCTTCGTTCTTAACGCGGGACTAATTTAATTTCGTTAGTTGGATTGAAAATTATGGGTATATTTGTGTAATTTGTCTGTAATATTTGATTTTTCATATCGATTGTGGAATCTAATTGTTTAAGAAGATCACTTCCGATAAGTCCGTCATAGCGGGCGTCGACATCATATACATAAAACTTATGTATCTGATCACTATTGAAAGTCGGGAATAGGGGTATAATTATTACTTCATCATGTAAACTAGATGTATGTGTACTGATAACTTCAAATGGTTCGTAACGTTTAAAGTTCGCATAATATTCGTTTGTTTTAGAAGGGCTTATGAAAGATTTAGAACTTCTGGTATCGATCATAAACTTAGCATTAATTTCGGGTATTACTATATATGGTAATTTTAATTTAGGATTACAATTTCTGTGTATTTGATTTGATTTGATCCGAGGCTACTATTCGAAAATTTTCGCAATAAGTAATTTCGTCTTCCGTTTGCGTGTGGTCTACGTCACAGTACTGGGTGTCGTCATAAGTATCGTCACCGATTTCGTTAAGCGCGTATAACTCGTTCATACGAAAATCTTGAGGTTTCACACGTGGGGCTGTACGCATACTTACATCGGTCGATTGAAGTTGTGGTGGTTGTAAATGAGGTTTTGGTCTATAACCAGTGGGTTGGTGACCTTGGTTAAAGTTTGGTCTATATCCGAACTGTGGGGTTACACCTAATTGCGGTTTATATCCTATGGGTTGTTGAGGGGGTTGTGACCTAATTCCAAATTGTTGTGGTTGCTGTGCTGGTAGCTTAATTTGCTTGCTTGGCGGTATTCCATATTTAATCTTGGTTGAAATTGCATATTACGTTCTGGTTGAGATTGCTGAGGCTGTTGAAAGTGAGGTCTCGTGTTCGGTGTGTTTTGGGGTATGTTAATTTTAAAACTTTGTTGTGGCATTTGTGTTATTTGTGAGAAAAATGGTTGGTACGACTTTCCATTGACGTCAGTGGAGTTTGGTGTTGATACGTATTTTTACAGAGAGATTACACTATTATAAGCACACACACAAAGTCTCAATATACGGAAACGCGTAATTTTTGAGAAAAGAATAATTGAAAATCAATTATTCTTGCAATGTTTATGTCTAATCTGCTAATAAACTGGCGCCATTTTGTAATGTCATTGTCGACGTCAATAGGGATGTCGATTCTTTCCTAAAAAGATCGATTTTTTAAATAGATTCAAATTGTAAGCTGATGTATCGATTCCCAAAATATCGATTTCTAAGATATTTTTTTCATGTTTGCATTTATAATGTAAATATAAATCCATTTTATGAGAAAAAAATCCCCTTCATCTTAAAAAAATAAGGGAACTGATTCATAAGAATTTCTGTATCTATTTTGAGACTGCTACGTCTCCGGCGCAGCGGGAAGAGCAACCTCTACGCCCTAGCGTAACAAATCGCAGGTATCCCTCCTCGCCTCCGCAGCTTCGGCTTGTTGGTCGCCTTCGGCGACCAGCCTCAGCCGCTCCGTCTCGTCCGATGGCTACGATTTGTTACAGCAGGCGGAGGCTGCTCCCCCTACGCGCCTCCGGCTCTATAAAACCACTCTAGGGGTAGGACAGACTCGTACCAGGTGGAGTCGGGGTCAATCAATTCGGTTCTTTGACATAAGTTGAACCTAACCTATTTTATTTGTTATCTGCCCTAATAGGTACTGTTAAATAAAACAAATTTCAATAAGAGATCATTTATCATGGTATCTTTCTTGTTTTTCATAAAATGGGTTGATATTTACATTATAAATAGAAACATTAAAAAAATATAGATATTTTAGAAATCGATTTTTTGTGAACCGATACATCAGCTTACGATTTGAATCGATTTAAAAATCGACCTTTTTCGGAAAGAATCGACATCCCTATTGACGTCGACAATGACATTACAAAATGGCGCCAGTTTATTAGCAGATTAGACATAAACATTGCAAGAATAATTGATTTTCAATTATTCTTTTCTCAAAAATTATATTGAGACTTTGTGTGTGTGCTTATAATAGTGTAATCTTTCTGTAAAAATACGTATCAACACCAAACTCCACTGACGTCAATGGAAAGCTAAGCCAAATGGTTTCATTGAAAATTTGTCAATGAAGGGATTTTGAGACACTGGCTGAGGTTTATGTTGGGCGCTGTTCGGTAATCGTAACATTTTATTTCTCGCCTGATATTGGTATAAGAAATTGACTTCTTCAAGCACTATACTTAAAGCACTTTCTAAAGTGTCACATCCTTTTAACCGTACAATGCGCAATAAATCCTCGGGCAAATTATTTAAGAAAACATTCATAGACATATGGTTATATATAGTAATTTTACTCTTACGAAGGTTGATTCTAATACTCTATTAACTTTCGCTATTAACGTACTCTTTATGTATTGTATTCTATTGCAGAAATCGAGATTTGATCACAGATTACTGTATACCAGTCTACGAGATTTGATTCGCCGTTATTCATTTTTAAAGTTTCCAACTCTATCGTGATACACTCTTCAGACCATGGATCACCGAAATGTTGCTCAAAAGTTAATTTTAATTCTCCCCAGGTTTCAATATCCGGTCTTTCACTAATAAGAGCAGCAGCTCTGCCTACTAACTTTGATGTAATCACTTGAAATATGTATAAATCTTGTTCTGTATTTCCTATTTCTCTACACAACTGTATAACATATTCACATTTACGAATAAATAAGTTAAGTAAATTTTCATCACCGTCAAATTTTGGAATAATACCAGAAAGTTCCTTGGGAATCTGTGTTATTTTAGGCATTTTTATTAAAGTATATTTATAATTAGTTTAATTTAATAGTAATATTTAATAAAATTTATAATAAATCTTTAATTTACAAGTTGAATTTAATTTAACTTACTTATTTCTAAATAAAAGAAATAATAACGCAATTCGAATTTTGGAAATATCGCTACCACTTTCTAGACACTTATAATTAAAATGGAATAGGATTGGAAAATGCAAATGGAATAGCGATTGGGTCTACTCACATACTGCCCATGTCCCTCCGATGAGTCTTAGTTCTGTAGCGTGACGTCCTCGCTGCTTTTCTTATCGACGAATTTATTTGGTTCGTGGATTTTCGTTGAAAACGTTAGAAAACGCTCATCGTATTTAACAGAATTTAAGTGAAACGCGACGCGAAAATCCTACCGGCTGCGCCAGTCAAGTTATGCAGGGGACGGAGGACGTTTTAAAAATACTAATTTTATTAATTAAAAGATGTTTAATCGCTACAAGAACTCTCTTAAGACTAACTTAATATTCTATGCTTAAAAACTAATGCATGAGAGCCCACACAGGAGCTCGGCAGTTTCCGTTTGTCCACTCAGCACATGCCTGTGGTCTACAATCAGAATATTGTGCTGATGCGGACATCTTGGTGGGTCTCGCCACCCGTAACAATATTGACGTGACAAAATCAGAATTTCTGGATATCAACAATAACATTGAACAATATCGCAATACAGGCCGCATACACACAATATTATTGACAATATAGAAACACTACGCGTTGGGCGCATTATAAACTTTAGAAGTAATAGTGTTCTGTGATTATAAAAAATTGTGTGTATTCTGTGATAAATTGTAATAATAACAAGAGAATGGCCTCAAGGTCTAGATGCCAGGCCATAAACTCCAAAAAAAAAAAAACAAGAGAATGGCCTAAAGGTCTAGATACCAGGCCATAAACTCCAAAAAAAAATAACAAGAGAAAAGTCGTAGATAGAAGAAAAGTCCGGTTTGTTGATGAAAAAGAGAATTCAATAATCAATTATAAATAAAGCTATAGAAAACAGCAATGGCCTTTAGTGAAGGTGAAGTTTGTAGAATTTGTTTAAGCGTTAATATACGCATGTTTGCACTAAAGGAAACTGGCCTCCAAAATTTGTATAAGACATTGACGAACAGTTTTGTAAGTTTATTAATATTTATTTATTGCTAAATGAAATTGCGGTAATTTGTTGTTATCACTGGAGAAATACATTATCATGCCCGATATACATTCTAAGATGTAGCGTTAAATATAGTGACAAATACAACCAGAACCTGAAAAATAACAATTAGCCTGGTATCCTGTTCATATCATCTTGCGGGACAAAATGGCCCCTAGTGTATCTGGGTCTTAGTTTAGTATAGTTTACGACGGGCTGATTTCCGCAACTCCACGTCTATGCGCGTATTTTGCATGTGGGCAGGAATGATATGCTTATTCGAGCCATGAGATCTCCCCGAAGAAATTCAACAGTCCTTTGATGTTGCATGCAACTTCGGGGAGTGATCTCGGCTCGAGATGTTTAGCCCTGTACATAGCGACCTCCGGACATTTCAATATCACATGGGCCGCCGTTTCTTCTTTCCCCAGACATGCGCTGCACAGGGGACTATCTGTAACACCTATAGTAAATAAATACTTGTGAAAGTTGCTGTGTCTTGTGATAGCACTTGTTACTATCTTGATCTGCGGCTTGTTCAGTCTCATTAGAACTTTGGTCAAACGACTGTTTATTTCAGGCAGGGCCTCCCTAGCTTGTCTACAGTCTACAAAATTTTTCCAAAGCTGAGTGTGTAGATTAGTGAAGTGTCAAATATCTGGGTCTTAATTATACTACATTCTCCTTCCATTCCTTCTATGCAACCCGCACTGCTGCATAGATTTTGTTTCTGGTGTCTGTTCTAGTACATATTACTTGAATGACTATTATTGTGATTTTCTATCAAGAAATTAACATTTACCCTGGTTTGGTTGTTCAGCAAATTAAAACAGTTCTATCGGACTATTAAAATGAGAGAATAGAATAGAAAGAATTATTATCATTATTTTATATGTGGTAGAGCCAGGTTGCAGCTATATTATGGTTGTATCATGAATTGGTCGGCTCGACCAGGGTGGTACTACACTTTCACAGAATGTGTAGTACTACCCACCATCCTGTGTTTTGTTTCAATATCCTCCTACCACAAGCATTATCAGTTTACTTAGAGTGATAAGAGAAGTTTTTGTAATGTTCTTAGTGATGATAGCAGTTTGAAGTTAATGTAGGTAATGTAGTTGATGGATGTAGGTGGCTTGGAACTGTAGGAGTTTCTTTCTGCCTAGATATCATCCTCTTACCATTTTCTGGCACCAAGCAGCAGTATGTGTTCCAGTCTGAAGGACATCGAGAACTAGGCTGTGATGCATTACATCTTAGTCCTCAGAGGTAACATTGTATCTGTAGCCATTGCTTGAAGTTTGTTTCAGGTGCCCATGATGCCCATTAGTCACTTACTAGATGGTAAGTTTATTTGTCACTTCAATATTATAAAAAATGATATTGACAAATTAAAATGTATATATATTATATACTGTAGAACGCCGATTATCCGAATTAATTGGGACTGGGGTCGATTCGGATAATCGGACATAGACTGGTATGTAATATAGAAAAACGAACTGTCACACATAGAATAAACTTTATTAAGTTTATAAATGGTTTTACACTTTATAAAGTTTTATAAAGAGTAAAACCAGCTACACCCATTTTTTCACTTAACATTCGTGCCTTTTCACATAAAATCGATCCTGAAATTGGTTGTCCAATAGATCGTTGCTGCAGAAACCACGTAACAGCATTCTCAAGCTGTTCATCTTTTGCCTTTTTCATTACTTTTCGCGACGAACATCCATCACCATGTTCCAACGCAGTCACAGAACTTAAAATTTTTTCACTGTTATTTTTAATATCAGTTAACCAAGTATTGTATAAGTAATCTTAGTAATGTGACTTACTGTACTAGGTTATAATTTTTTATATTAAGCTTCGGACCCATTCAGATAATTGGCGATTCGCTTAATCGGCTTTCGGATAATCGGCGTTCTACTGTATTTGAATACTATTTCATATTTATGAAGATTTTCATATTTTCAGTTGGATGAGATTGAGTGGCCAATAATTGTTTGTTTCACCTGTCATGCAAGACTCATTCGTTGCAGAAGATTACAACAACAGGCTATTGAGTCAAATGTGGTTCTGGAGCAGTTGCTTTCAGGAGGATCCATGGTATTATCCATTCCATCCATTAAAACCTATAAAAGTCCACTGCTGAACATAGGTCTCACTCATAGATTGCTTCATAAGAGGGATTTTGCCAAATTTGCCACACTTGGCAAGTTGGCAACCGTAGTTTATATTAGTCTAAGTTGTCATCAGGAAGATGCGGCCGCCCTACCTCTGTTTCTGTTTCTTTCTGTTGCCTCTTACGACACCCATCCCATGGATAGGTATATAGGATAGTGCAGGGGTCGGCAACCCGCGGCTGGCGAGCCACATGCGGCTCTTTGGATGTGAAACTGCGGCTCTAGTTTCATACGCAAATATTATTTATTTTATAAAAAAAATTATAAATCGATCCATACTGAGCCATTTGGGGTTGATACTGGATCTCTAGAAATGCAATTGATCGATTTAAAAAGTAAAGCTTTGTGGAGTTGAAAATTTACAGAGTTGATAAGGAAGTTGAAAAAGTTGGAGGTCCAGAGATGTATGTACGTAACGCAACAAAAATGAACAGCTTTAAAAGAAATGCTGCGAGTTGAGTTGAGTTATATTTGACGCATGGAATAGTCTTCCAGATTGCTATAGTGAGGTGAAGAAGTTGGCATTTTGGGTGCTGACTATCTTCGGATCGACATATTCGTGCGAGCAAGCGTTCTCTTGCATGAATATAATTAAAAGGAAAGTAAGAAGCCAACTAACAAATGAAAATTCAGATTCGTGTTTGAAATTTAAAACAACAAGCTATGAGCCAAATTTATCCAAACTTTCTAAAACCATGGAAAGCCAAAACTCCCATTGAATTTGTTTGCTCAATTGTTTGTACTTGAAGTATAAGTTAGTGTTGTAAGACTTACAATGTAAATAAATGTTTGTTTTAATTTTTTACTTAAATAATAAGTGATTATCTAATAATACCATATAAAGGTTGCCAACCCTGTGATAGTGGATATTCTTACACCGTCACTGCACAATCCACTTTTCTATGCTGCTTCCCATTGCTATATGGGAGAATGTTTCTAGTGCAAAGTTAAGTTTGTCCTTCAATCCAACTTACTTTTGTTAGAGCAATAGTATTTATTTTTACAAAAACAATTATCAAACTGTTTATACTGTTATATATTACCCTATTGTATATAAACAAATCTCAATAAACAAAGATAAATCTTTGTCAATTTACAGCTTTCGTGAATCTGAATCCAAAAGTTGTTGAGTTTCGATTCTCGGGATAGATGAACTATGTACATTCTTATTTAAGTTTACGCTGAACCCTCACTTTTGTCCGGTGTTTATTATTATTTGAAGTTGTTGTCAGGAAGATGCTGCCCCCCGATCTCCTGTTTCAGTTTCCCTCTGCCCCTTTTTACGACATCTGCGGGATGGCAGGGGGTAGTATGGGTTCTCCTACTCCACCACTATATTGGCTTTTTCTCTTATTTGAAAAAATTATTACCTTTCAGTCAATACCAAAACCGCATAAGGTTAGAGATGAGATTAAATTCGCACCAATTTATCATATAGATATCTGGCCTGTAGAGTGTGATATAGACAATGATTGCAAGGACGAAATTTTTTGCCTTGATGCCGTTAAAGTTGAGGAAGAGATTTTCGAATATGAGAATTCCAAATTTGAAGAAAATGAGAATCATGTAACAGGTAAGATATACCCCTTTTCTCGATATTATTAAAATAAGGTACAATTTACCTTATGGCAAGTGGTTACTGTAGCCCGTAGACACAAAATAAAGAGGGCTTCGTGTGTAATGTACTGATTAACTGATTTGCCTTTGTCTAAATTCAAAGTGCACGTCAAAAGCACTCTTATTAATACATTAAAAAAATATTTTTACCCTGTCAGCTAGTATGTATGTCACTAAGATACATACTGGTAAGCAACCAATTATCTTTGCCATCTTCTTAGTGTCAGTACTAGGTGGTGTGACACCATGTTTGCCTAGGAGTTGATCTATTTGTGCCTGCCTAGTTGGACTCCTCCCTCCTCCTCATACCTATTTCTGCCGTCAAATAGCAGTGCATGCACTGCTGTGTTCCATTCTGATGGGTATAGAGTCAGAATAATCACAGGGTGTGGGTTGTTCCATTTTAGTTGTGGTAGAACCATGCTGCAGCTACATTAGTTGTATAGTTATAGCACAAATGGGTCGGCTCGACCGGGGAAGGACCACGCTCTCACAGAATACCAGCGTGAAATAGCAGCTTAACACTGCTGTGTTTCGTGTGGTGATTGTAGAGAACCGGATACCCTTTTTACTGGAAAAGAGGCATTCCATCGTAGTCCTCATGGGTGACAATGCATCTGCATTTTGATTCTTTATTGAGGACAGATGTAGATGTCTATGGGTCACAGCGACCATTTACCATCGTGTGGACTGTGTGCTCGTTTGTCACCCTATCCTATAAAAATTAAAATTAAAAGATGAGCGCATTGCATCATTAAATCTTCATCATTACAGCCTTCACAAGTCCACTGCTGAACATAGGTCTCAGCCACGGAATGCCACAAAGCACAGGAACCCATTGCCTTCCTGCATTTCTTACCAGTTCATCATACCATCTAATGGAGGGCCGCTCTACACTTTGTCTACTGGTACGAGGCTGCCACTCGTAAAACTTCCTCATTCATTGTCATTTCTTCGAGCTATATGGCCGGAATTTCAAATTACAAAGAATTAATTCAGCATTTGAAACCATGATGTTGAAAGTAACTACAACAGAAGTGAGACGACGGGCCCGTGCTTGTGTTAGTAATCGCTTCAATTATTTTGAGCATCAACAAATAAATAATTAGAATTTTTATTAGTCTGTCTAAAAATTTAAATTTTCTACCTCAATCTGGTTTTAGGGGACAATTGAAGAAAAATTTGTAACAAATGCGTGTCAGTTATACCTCAAATGAAAGAGTAATAACCAAGCATGTTCTTCTTCTTCTTCTTTCTTTTTTATGGTGGTTTTGATCATTCGCCAATGTCAGCGTGAAAGCGTTTATTGAGTAGAAGCTCAGTAGTTACAAATACTATGCCCATATACAAGAGAAGATTGTGATAGTACAAGTATCTTTTTTCCTTTAAACCAATTTTTTCCCCTTTTATCTTGTAGTACTAATGGTTATACTGTTGAATTACCTAGAACAAATGACAAACACGGTTGCTATAACTACATTAGTATATTAGTATTGACAAACATTAAACTTTTATACCATTAGTGTTAATAAAATCACACAGAATATATACATAAGCCTATTTGTGTAGGTTATAAGTGAATCAAAATTTATAAGACGAGGAATGTCAGGAGGGAGATGATCATAGAGTTAACAAGATAATTTAGGACAGTTAAAAAAAATATGGTCGGAGGTTCCCTCATCCAACCCACATTCGCAGAGGGAACTATCCCTAATCCTCAGTTTGGCCAAATGTACTGGTGTACAAGCGTGGCCAATTCTAAGTCTACAAATAGTTGATGTAGAATGTTTATTAGCTTTATTGAATTTGAAAAACCATGGTTTTGGAGGGATGGCACATTGTATAGCAGCATAGTGTTTACCTTTTATATTTTGAGTGGCTTTCCATAATGTATTCCAATTATTATTTAACTTCTTCTTTGCAAGTAACACTATGTCTGAGGAGTAAGTTAAATTACATGGCAAACCATTTCGACTGGCATTTTTAGCCATCAGATCAGCTGTTTCATTGCCCTTGATGCCACTATGACCTGGAATCCAAGCTAAGGAAACCTGTATGCCCTTGAGATGACATCTATACAATGTGTGTTTAATTTTGAGGATCAAGGGTATCTTATATTTACTTTGGAATTGGTTTGACAAAATTGCTAACAAACAACTTTTGGAGTCGGTAAGAATAACTGACTTATTTAAGTTGTGTGCTTCTATATATATTAAAGCTTCATGAATTGCCGTGGCCTCGCCAGTAAAAGTGGAAGAAATAGAAGGCCATTTAAAATTAAGAATTATTTTGAATCTGGGAATCCAAACTGCTGCTCCAGTACAACTTTCATCTGACTTTTTGGAGGCATCAGTGTATATAATAAGCCAGCCTTTCCATAAATTATCTATGACTCTACTTACTTTACTATTTGCTATAGGGCAATCTTTCTCAATACCAAGGTCGAGGTGGATATTTGGTTGGAAAATGATTGCATCATATGGGATATCAAATATGGGGCAGGACTTGAATTGTGATACTGGGTATGGTAGGTGGAGTAATGTTACCAAACTGTTGGATAAGCAGGGAGATTCTTTATGAGTCCAGTAATGTTTTGATGAAATATATTCCAAAAGGAGGTGTAGTTTAGAAATGAGAGGGTGGGAAGAGAGTTGGTAGATTTTAAAAAAGTATCGGTCCGAAAGATATTGCCTTCTTAGATAAAGGGGAGGGTCCACACATTCAACTTGGAGAGCATTTATTGGGGAAGATTTCATTGCCCCGATGATTATACGAAGGCTTTTGGATTGAATCCTGTCTAGGATCTTTAGGGAAGACTTATTGCACGGTTCCAAAACAAAACATCCATAATCTAAATGACTACGGATAAGGGCGTTGTACAGTATTTTTTGGGAGAATGGGTGGGAGCCCCACCAGACACCCGATAAAGCGCGAAGAATGTTTATATTTTTTTCACATTTTTTTGAGACATAGTTGATGTGATGAGAAAAGGCTAGTTTGGAGTCAAGAATAACTCCTAAAAATTTTACATTCTCCCTAATTGGGATAGGTTCATTATTATAGAGAATGTTGATTTCAGGGACTTGCCTATGGCGAGAGAAGATTACAGCACTGCTTTTGGGAACAGACAAAGACAAACCATGATCAGTTAACCAATCCTGTAAATAAGACTAATCTAACAATAAATTAAAGTACCATCAGTTTTTTTTAACGTAGTGTCAAAAATGTTTATTATTTAAAATGTTAATTATACTTCGTTGCTGCATCCTATGAGATTTAATAAACTATGTAGTCCGCTTTCTGTCGTACTGCATCATCACACAAATTTTAGATATTATTTTTACAAAAAATTCAATAATAAAAAGATAGTCTATTGACTTTTGCACGCCACTGTCAGCCTGCTGTGCCGGCCGGGCGTTTCGATCATTCGTTTTCTGTGTGTTGCATCATCCGCATGTGCGCCGCAACAAACAACAAATAAGATTTGTTTAGTTAAGTTTAAGTAAAAATTAAAAAATAAAAAGAACAAGTGAGAAGACTGCTGACAAAATTAGAATTAAAATAAGGAATTTGGAAAAGGAGTTTAAGTCTTGACATAAAATCGCAAGATGATCCCGTAGTAAAGGTTAGTTTAGCGACCTGTTTAAATAATCTATACATATAATAAAACTGTAAATAGCAGATGTCTGTACATTTTATATTTTTGTAATAAAAGTGATTGAGGGGTACTAAAAATAAGTAATTAAATACATTTCTACCATATTATATAAAAAAACACAAACTTTGTTTGTAGTTAATTTAGTGCGAAATCTAGGGCTTTTTTAAAGCGCTGTTTTCATGAAATCTAGCGCTTTTTGTGTTCTCCTAGAGCTGAATGAGTTTTTTTATATCTGGCAGCACTGCCCAAAAACCCTCTAGTAAGAATTAACTTTCCTTTCAGTTTTTAGCGCGTTCAGTTCCCAGTTACAGTGAGCGTGTGTTATGCGATGACCGTAAATAAAGCGCAAGGTCAAACTTTACGCGTTGTAGAAGTATACCTCAGTACTGACTGTTTTGCACATGGCCAACTCTATGTTGCTTTTTCCCGCGTTAGTAGCCCCCGTAACCTTTTTGTGTACACCCCGGCTAAGCCTACTTCTAACGTCGTTTACACAGAAGCTCTATCATAAACGACTTAGAACTTTGATGATAATGATTTATTTAGTTACCACTTATTGATACAGTAATGAAATAAATCGTTTAATATTCTCTTACCTAAACGACAAATTCTTCATGTAAAACCTGTATACGCGAGCTACGCCGCGGGCACAGCTAGTAATTAATATTATGATTCTTATTTATGGTGCATTTACAAGTGACATAAAGATAATCTTTTAGTACGTACAGTCTGCCAAAAAATAGTACATAAATAAAGTTAATGGGTGAATTTTGTATCTAAGTACCTACATATTAATTAATAAAAATCAAGTTATTTCATTTCCTCAGTGGTGGCACGTGACGTCATCCATAAATAATTTACTTACTTTCTTAATGCGGTTACACGTGACGTGATGTTACCCAGAAAGTTAAGAACTAATAATCGAGATTGTTTCTTTTATTATTGTCTGAATATATTATATACGATTATTTCGCTCAGTGGTGGCACGTGATGTCATCCGAAAATAATTTATTTACTTTCTTAATGTGGTTACACGTGATGATACCCAGAAAGTGAAGAGCTAATAATTGGGATTGATTCGTTTATTATTTTCTGAATATATTATATACCATTATTTCCTCAGTGGTGGCACGTGATGTCATCCGGAAATAATTTACTTACTTTTTTAATATGGTTACACGTGACGTGATGTTACCCAGAAAGTGAAGAGCTAATAATTGGGATTGATTCGTTTATTATTTTCTGAATATATTATATACCATTATTTCCTCAGTGGTGGCACGTGATGTCATCCGGAAATAATTTACTTACTTTTTTAATATGGCTACACGTGACGTGATGTTACCCAGAAAGTGAAGAGCTAATAATTGGGATTGATTCGTTTATTATTTTCTGAATATATTATATACCATTATTTCCTCAGTGGTGGCACGTGATGTCATCCGGAAATAATTTACTTACTTTTTTAATATGGCTACACGTGACGTGATGATACCCAGAAAGTGAAGAGCTAATAATTGGGATTGATTCGTTTATTATTTTCTGAATATATTATATACCATTATTTCCTCAGTGGTGGCACGTGATGTCATCCGGAAATAATTTACTTACTTTTTTAATATGGCTACACGTGACGTGATGTTACCCAGAAAGTGAAGAGCTAATAATTGGGATTGATTCGTTTATTATTTTCTGAATATATTATATACCATTATTTCCTCAGTGGTGGCACGTGATGTCATCCGGAAATAATTTACTTACTTTTTTAATATGGTTACACGTGACGTGATGTTACCCAGAAAGTGAAGAGCTAATAATTGGGATTGATTCGTTTATTATTTTCTGAATATATTATATACCATTATTTCGCTCAGTGGTGGCACGTGATGTCATCCGGAAATAATTTACTTCCTTTCTTAATGTGGTTACACGTGACGTGATGTTACCCAGAAAATGGAATGCTAATAATTGGCATTGTTTTGCTTATTATTTTCTGAATATATTATATACAATTATTTCCTCAGTGGTGGCACGTGATGTCATCCGGAAATATAAAACTTACTTTCTTAATGTGGTGACACGTGATGTTATCCAGAAAGTAAATAATAAACTGTATTAACCTTGTTTTATAAGATTCTGAATATAACTCTTGTAACGAGTATAAGGAAATAAAGTTCGACGCGCACAAACATGATGGTGGCAGTGGTTACTGTCGGAAAGGAAGAGCTGGATCTGAGCGCTACTGGCCTAGTTCATTGATTGAAATGCCCACGCCAGCACCCCTCTTGCTTACAGCCGAGAATAGTATCCTCAAAGAGTCTTCAGAAGGGGTCCGTCAATATTCACTCTCTAAAAACTAGAAAAGTGTGCCTCCCCGAAATCTCGGCAGCCCTTAGTGAAGTAAAAACGTTGGAGGAGTGGACAGAAGATCACTACAGAAGTCGCTGAACGTTGGGGTAAGATCCTAATAGAAGAGTAGGTGAAGGAACATAAGGAGAGATTGCTTATAAGAAAACTCAACAGGCCATACCAACTAGGTTTTAGTATAGCAGATTTAGCAAATTTAACTTCGGCGTTAATACGTAAAGAAATGAGAAAATTTGATATTAATTAAACAAATATCAGAGATAAATCAAATACAACTGGACCTTTACCATGAAGAAACAAAGAACCGTTGACAATTAAATATCATCATATGTTAGACAGAAGCTTTATTAATAGAACTCCAAGACATTGAACGGGAAAAAATTTTCTTTGGTGACCATTTAAGTCAAAACATCAAAACGACCAAGTCAATAGAGAAAAAGCAACCTGCACGACAAAAGATTACAATTCTTTGCTCCTAGGAAATCTATGATCACAGGTCCACAGGGATACTCAAAGGCGCCCTTCTAGCTACCGAGCGGACAGGGAGTAGTGCGTGCAACCCATGCACTGGCTCGGTACCAGCACCGCCTTAGTAGTCTGCCATTTGCACGTTGCAGCCAGCAGCACGTCGCCCACCACCACTCCCACCGCCGACAAACCGGCCGCAAAACTACTGCGGCCGCCGGGGTAAAGTTACCACACGCTGGCTGTATCTAATACTTATTACACAATTGGTTAGACTAAACAACCTATCCCCAAATATTGAACATTAAAGGACTATTTATTAATGTTTCCAACTCGTAGAGCCAGGTAACCCGCCTGTTTCCAAGACCGAAATCTTGAAATTGGTGAAATATCTTAAACGCCTAAGATCAATTGTGCCGTTCAAGAATCCCAATGGTCAATTTATATCTCTGACATTTCATATTCTTAAAAGTCACGGGTCATATAAATGTATTCTTAATTCTGAAGTCACTTCAGTCTACATTATTATCTAAAGATGCATTCATGGCAACAATTCATCTTAAATAAGTATATCTTTGGTTACAGTTACAGTATATAAATACTCTAGAAAGTACTTAAGATTCCGTTTTAATAATAATTTGTATAAATTTACTTGCCTCCCATCCAGCTTGTGTATAGCTCCGTCTTACGTTGTAAGGGTTTAAAATTAATAAAGTATTTTGATCACGGCAGACGATCATAGCTTGTGCTTAATTTCAATAATAGACGTTATTATTTCTATCAGGTTTGTGATAAATTAGGATAAAAGTGTCTTACACCTAGTAAAACTTGGATATTTCTTGGACGTCTATTGAATTCACGACAGTGCAGCCTTGCCTTGGTGTGCGCAACTTAATTTGCAAAGCGTTTGCCAGACAGTCAGATAATGGTAATATATCATAATGGTTCAATGGTTATCCAATAACATGACGCGGAAATATAATAATATATAATAATTATATGTACAATTTATGGTTTTCCATTGGTAAAACCAATAACTAAGTTATTTCAGTGTTTCAGTTTATATATTTATAACAATTCTTACAACTTACATTTTTAAAGGGGTGCTAAATATAGCACGTTAAATTATTTTCGATCAGCTTGTTCAATTATATTACGTACAGAAACTTGTGTTAATGTTATTGTCAGAAGATTTTTATAAAATGTTTTGAGGACATGACTTAATTTACCTAAATATAAAAATTCATAGGATCTAAACTTAGTTTTATCCTACCTATCTAAGGAACACTAATGAATAATTTAAATATAAATATTAGGAGACTCTTAACTCTGTTCACGTTGGCTACTGGACAACATATTCAGACGTTAACACTAATCAAAATTAATAATGTATCATTCAATGAAAAAAGTGTTCGCATTGGTATATACTTACTATAGACGAACTTTAAAAACTTTAGCGTAATATGATGAATCCAAAATTGATAATTCCATGTTACCACGAATAACCAGTTTGCCCAGTGAAAGCTTAATTATTATTAATAAAAGACTTAAGTAATCGGGTTCAGATATGTTCATTTTAATTATTAATAATCTAGCAGTAAATCCCAGTATACAATCTTTAAGACGCTGGATTTAAACAAATCCTTAACCCTAGAGCGGTCGCGCATATAAATATATCCTAAGAGGTCGCGCGGATGACGTGTGTCATCCATTTGCCAATGATAATTTATAATAATAATACCAATATTTTGGGTGCATATTTTTATTGAAAGTAACTGACATAATATCACCTACATAACTAAACAAAAAATGAATAAAAAAGAAGGGTTTTAATTAAAATTAGGAACTTACGAACGAGTAACTATAATTTCTTTGCTTCTGAGATCAACTTTTGATATTAGCTATAATTATGAGAGACTAAAAATATTCTTAGGTATGATTTTCATAACAACTATTGCACATATAATTGCAATGGTCGGGACAAGTAAATTTCCCACATAATTGGCATGATATACGCGTGGTTTTATTACGTTTTCTTCCACACAAAAAGCAGCGACCACGCGCGCCTCCACGAGGAGAACTCGCCACTTTTTGTGGTTGTTCGTCTAATGGAATACCCAAAAAATCGCTTATTTTAAGCTTGAGGATCTTCGGTAAACAATCAGTACTCATTCTTCTACTAGCCAAAGGTTTCATCATACCCAACGCAATATCAGAAAGAAACTCTCGACGTAATACTTTTATTAGTCCATTGTTTGCTTTGTATATGCATAAAGCATTTATGGCACTTATATTCATCAAATTAAAAAAAACCGTCAGCGGCCATCGCCGTGAGTTTCTGGCCACATCATACAAGGAACACATTTTGTCCACTAGGTCTACCCCATTCTTTGTTCGATTATAATATGTAATAATATCTGGTTTACGTTTGTCACCAGAACTCTCGTCAATACAACCATCATTATGTACAGTTGACAAAAGTAATACAACCTTATTCTTTTTTGGCACATATGAAACTAAGGTAGTGTTTTCATGAAAACCAAACAAAGACGAAAATTCAGTTCTGTTTGTAGTTGTTCGGAATGCCTTCGGTACCTCTCTTTTATCCTTTCTAATTATACCAACGACAGTGGCTTTATTTTCAAAAAGCTTCTTAGCTGCTTCGAGAGAAGTAAACCAGTTGTCCATTGTTACGTTTCTATTTTCACCATGAATAGGTTCAGTGACTCTCAGAACTACGTCAAACCGATTATTGCTTATTTCGAAGGGACCGGGGTTACTGCCTCCATATATTTCCAAATTGTATGTGTATGGACGTTCACAATCGACCAGGGCAAATATTTTGATCCCATATTTCGCTGGCTTGTTGGGAATGTATTGCCGAAATCGGCACCTGCCTCTGTACGCTATCAATTGTTCGTCTAAAGTCAGTTCAGAACTTGGTGTATAATGTTTTTGAAAATTTTTGACAATTTTCTGAAATAAATCACGAATAGGTGCCAACTTGTCAACCATTATCCTTTGCGCTCTCGTTGTAGGATCATCAAAACGAAGGTTTCTCATCAAAAACTTGAACCTTTGTACATTCATTGTAAGATAAACAGCTTCCATCCCGGTCCCTTTCTTAGCGTCAAACAACTGCAAGATATTTTCCCTTCCAGATTTTACACTCCCACAGAGATATAAAATGCCCATTAGTCCTTTTATTTCTAACTCATCAGTTATTTTCGCATCTCTATCCCTTGAATATTTATTTTGCTCAATTAGTATACGTTTATTTGTGAAATCCGTTATCATAGCTACAATTTCATCATCAAGAAAGAGAGACAAACAATCTAGAGAAGTAGCCTTCGTTTTCGCTATTTCTCGAGGACCTGATTGTACACGTACGATGTTGTGTTGGCGCATCAAACGTCGAGCACGAACTTGTTCCTTCAGCCATCTAGTATTGTCAACACCTTGGTAAAATAAATTTGAAAGTGGTACCTCGTCCTCATCCGTGAAAACATGTGCGGGGCTTGCGGAACTAGCAAATGTTTGGTTCAACTCAAATTCACCTAAATCATGGTCACCATCTTCTTCTGAGTCCGTATTTTCGCCCTGGACTTCTAGGTGATCCGACTCTTCGTCATCAGAACATGGAGTACCCTCTAAAATGTCCTCATCTTCCTCCAATAACCATAACTCGATTTGCTGATCTCGGTTTGCCATTTTTAGTTCTAAAATAAAAATTAAAAACAATTTTTTTAGCAAAATAGCTATAAGAAATTACTAATTTTATTAAATAAATATTATTTACTATAAAAGGTGTTATAAATATATCATAACAATTACAAAATCGATAAAAAGGTTATAAAATGTTCGTCACAAAATACTTACGTAACCGGTCGCGCGGATGACATGTGTCCTCCACCTACTAATTTGCACTTATCCTGACTCAACCGAACCACGCAAGTGCACGGCAGTTACTGACGTCACGCAGCGTACTATGAGCAATACTAAACTGGGCGCCGGCGATGTGTTGCCATATAAAAATCAAGAATTCCCGGCCATTTAGTCAGCGTGGATGACTAATGTCATCCGCGCGACCACTCTAGGGTTAAAGGATAGCGTCATTGATATCAGCGCTTATCCGTCACGTTAAGAAGCACGCCGGTATCTTCCTCCAATGACATAAAGCATACCTGCAGCTGGCTAATCCAGCTGTTCTCTTTGTTCCACTAAGTTATGAAACTTGCCGTTAAAAAAAAACCCAACAAGATAGAGCTTTGGTAAATGCAAGATTAAGTAGAACTAAATGATTTAGTACTAAGTGTAATTGTTGGAATTAATATATTTAAAATGTTGGTTAGTTTTCCACAGCGATTGTAATTCTCGATGCATTGTTAAATTAACTATACTGGTTATCCTTTTCTATAGAGTTGTTCTTTTTATTTGATTACTCTGCAATGGGGCACTAAACATCTACATAGTTTATTAAATCTCATAGGATGCAGCAACGAAGTATAATTTATGGTTAATGGAACTTACCTTAAGTGAACTTCAACCAAAATTATACGAGTTGCTGCATCCGTAGAGATTTAGAACCCAACCCTCCCTAAATTAAAACCCCTACTTAATTGCAGAGTAAAAAAATTCGTCGCTACTCTAAAAAGAATGATCGAAACGCCCGGCCGGCACAGCAGGCTGACAGTGGCGTGCAAAAGTCAATAGACTATCTTTTTATTATTGAATTTTTTGTAAAAATAATATCTAAAATTTGTGTGATGATGCAGTACGACAGAAAGCGGACTACATAGTTTATTAAATCTCTACGGATGCAGCAACTCGTATAATTTTGGTTGAAGTTCACTTAAGGTAAGTTCCATTAACCATAAATTATGTTTCTTTAAATCGTAGAAAATTTTCGTGAACTTAGTGTCTGTACAAAAATATGTCTGATGACACAGATGCTGAGACTATGTTTTCTTAGATTTCTTATTCATTACTTACATTTAAAAAAAAAAACAGATGTTAACTAAATTGGCAATTATTAGCAATTAACTGTAAAATACTTTTAGTTTTATCACCAAAAACAAAAAGTATCTAAAGTCAGACTTTGTCTAAAATAACTATGGCCTAAATGATCTTCTTCAATCAACAAGTCAATCTTCCAATCATTCTGTATAATGCTTGTCCCGTGTGCGATTCGAAGCATCTATTATTAGATTAATGTAGGTAATTGTAACATGGTGAGAAGAACGTCACCATTATCATTCCAATTTAGTTTCTCTACCATTCTTTCCCTCCAAAAATGAATATGAGAGACATTATTAAAAGTAAAATACTTTATATCTAGCAACATTGTATAATTATGTAATTTTATAATTTATCTGTTTATCCCTGGTTGACTGATAGAGAATGCGTTTAAGGTGTCTTACAATAAAAAGTTTTACTTATAATAAATTAAATGTTCAATTCGTGTGTATTTCAGAACCATACATCATACCCACAAATCATTTTTCAAAACTGTCTGAGAGGAAGATTGAATCAAATTCTACTGATTGTAACATAAACGATATCCGTAAAGGAAACCTCGATTTAGAAAGCCCTACTATTAAATCAAAGCCTAAAGTCTAAAAAGATAATCAACCAATTAATAAAAAAGGAAAGCATCCTGCAAAGATTATGAAAAAGAAAATATTGAAACAAAAGAGTGTAAATATACTTACGAAAAACACGTCAGGGGCATCAACAAAATACATTTTTGAATGTTATAGTTGTAGCAAAAAATTTTCAACAAAAGACATTCTCGCCAAACACATTTCATACAGTCATAAGACGCAAAAGAACCAAAAGAACACCACTGCAGTTCGGACACAAGTTGAACAAACTCCAGTACCACAACTAACGGAAATATTTAATTGTGATATTTGCGAATTTAAAACAACTCAAAAACGTCGCATTTTGGCACATCTTAAAGCGCACGTCGCTGAACAAGTGTACTGTTGTAATAATTGTGATTATAAAAGTGTAAAAAAAAATGATTTGCAGAGACATATGAAAATACATACTGGAGAAAAACCTTTTTCGTGTCATATCTGTAAATATCAGTGTATTCAAAAAAATCATTTGCAGAGACATATGAAAATACATACTGGAGAAAAACCTTTTTCGTGTCATATCTGTAAATATCAGTGTATTCAAAAAAGTCATTTGCAATCACATATGAAAATACATACTGGAGAAAAACCTTTTTCGTGTCATATCTGTAAATATCAGTGTATTCAAAAAAGTCATTTGCAATCACATATGAAAATACATACTGGAGAAAAACCTTTTTCATGTAATATCTGTGAATATAAATGTATTAAAAAAGATGTGTTGCAAACACATATGAAAATACATACTGGAGAAAAACCTTTTTCATGTAATATCTGTGAATATAAATGTATAGAAAAAAGTAGTTTGCAAAGGCATATGAAAATACATACTGGAGAAAAACCTTTTTCATGTAATATCTGTGAATATAAATTTAAAGAAAAAAGTAATTTGCAAAAGCATATGAAAATACATACTGGAGAAAAGCCTTTTTCGTGTCATATCTGTAAATATAAGTGTATTACAAAAAGTGATTTGCAAAGGCATATGAAAATACATACTGGAGAAAAACCTTTTTCGTGTCATATCTGTAAATATAAGTGTATTACAAAAAGTGATTTACAAAGGCATATGAAAATACATACTGGAGAAAAACCTTTTTCGTGTCATATCTGTAAATATAAGTGTATTACAAAAAGTAATTTGCAAACACATATGAAAATACATACTGGAGAAAAACCTTTTTCATGTAATATCTGTGAATATAAATGTATAGAAAAAACTAATTTGCAAAGGCATATGAAAATACATACTGGAGAAAAACCTTTTTCGTGTCATATCTGTAAATATCAGTGTATTCAAAAAAGTCATTTGCAATCACATATGAAAATACATACTGGAGAAAAACCTTTTTAATGTAATATCTGTGAATATAAATGTGTGCCGGACGGGCGTAACTCTCCGGAGTAAATGTTGTCGGAGATACCCCGCGAGTCGCTCACGTCCTACACCTGTAGGTTCCAGACTCCTCCAACTGCCGTCTTTCACTGCCGTTTCTTTGGTTGCTGCGGATAAACTGTGGACTGAGGTTCAAAATTAAAATGCACGATTTGTAAATTAAAATAGCAAGGGAGTGGCCAGCGGATCGACTAATTAATTTGTCGCGAGATTTTACACTGTTATTTATTTATCACTATTTTTCAACTATGATTGTTCACTATATATTTTAAAACACAGATTTAATTAAACACACAGTAATATTAAAATTTCTATTGGTTTTCTAAAATTTCTATTCGTATTTTTAAAATATCTGTTGGTAATATCAAATTTCTATTGGCAGTAACAAGTTTCTATTGGTATTCTCTACAATTTCTATTGGTAATTTTAAATATCTATTGAAAGTAACAAATTTCTATTGGTAGTATCCAAAATTTCTATTGGTAGCAGCTGGTTTTCTAACACTACTGACTAGCAGCTATTAATCAACTAAAATTAGTTGAATTTAAACACTTTTGTAACTGCGAATATCAGTTACCACTTTTTCCGTCTAGCTAACACTTTTCACGAAATGTAACGGCGAAATTTCCGTTACCACTTATTTCAGCTAGCCAACACTTTTTCACTATATGTAACTGCGAATATCAGTTACCACTATTTTTGGCTAGCTGACACTATTTTTCTATGTGCAACTGAGAATTTTCAGTTGCCACTTTTTCCGACTATGTGTAACTGCGATTTTTCAGTTACGACCTTTTTCGGCTAGCTAAACTTTTCTATTTCACTTTAACTTTTCACTGTGTTCTGCTACTAGTCACTTCAGCTACTACCGGATACTGCTGCTTGTTACTGGTAGTTCTTCCTACTACAATGTTACTGTGATTTGCCCCCATAAGGTAGACTTCGGCTATACTCTATAGAGAGCCGCTTGCCAATTCCCATTTGCCTCTTTATTTTCAATCATTTTTCTTTATGCAAATGGCACAAATTGCAACTTTTCTATATAATACAAATCTTAACTCTAACATGCTATACATCATTAAATAGACATTTTTGTTCTACATTAGTATGCGATAAAGGATAATTAATATATTTACATTTAACAAAGTTATTCATTGAAATGTCCTAAACTTTTACACTAATTGGTCATATTAATTCTTTAATTATCCTATAACTTTTAAATCGTGCTTAATTATACAAAATATTTCTTTATTATAACGATCTATACATCATATGCTAACTAAATATCATATTTACAACTCTTTTCAGACATAAAATTATTCTCATTAATTTTTTGCTTAAAACTATTACGCAGTTAATTTAAATTTCCAGAAAGTTCTATAGCGCGGCGCGCTGTGATTGGTCGATATTTTCTTAAACAAAATAAAGTTGTTTATATTAACTATTGTCAAATCGACCTTCTATACAAACATATTGAGAGTTGTAAATACATGGTAAAACTATATTTAATACATTATTTAGTCAATTTTTCCGTATTTTCATTTTTTTAAACAAATAAATATTCCTTAATCACTTTCTCGTTTAAAGTCATTTTTGCCGTTGTGAACAGTCATTTTGGCCGTCTCGAACATTTCTCCCGCCGTGCAGCGTCGCGAAGACCCGTCGCAGCGGCGCTGCATAATTTCGGTGAGAGACGTTGCCTCTACTTCGGCAGCGGCACGAGTTTTCTGGTTGGCCTCTTGATTAGTCCATTCGCTGTGCGTACCTCCACAGTGCGGATCTGTCCGTCCGCCCCGGGGTATATGTTTTCAATCCTTCCTCGTGGCCAGGTGTTACGAGGTAACTGGCTGTCAGCTATGAGGACTGGATCGCCCACCTGGAGATCGGGGCCTTGACCGTGGGCCTCCCGCCGGTTTTGAAGTTCCGGCAGATATTCTTTGACCCAACGCTGCCAGAACATGTCAGCGAGTATCTGGGAGCGTCGCCAGTGTTTTTTGCTGTTCGCATCTTTTTCACTAAAAACTCCAGGTGTTGGCAGTCTCGCAGATCCTCCCAATAGGAAGTGATTTGGAGTGATGGACTCGTTGTCTTTGCTGTCTACTGAGATGTGAGTCAATGGTCTGCTGTTTACTGTATATTCCACCTCGCAGAGCAGCGTGGTCAAGACATCTTCGTGCGGATGTCTCTCATGAAGGACGGTGTATAGTGCCGTCTTCACGCATCGAACAAGCCGTTCCCACATCCCTCCCATGAAAGGCGCGGAGGGGGTTATAAATCGCCAGACTATGCCTCGTCGGCTGGCTTCTTCTCGGAAGGCCTCTCGAAGCTCCTTGTCGGCACCGTGCATATTGGTGCCGTTGTCCGAGTAAATCTCGGTGGGACATCCTCGGCGCGCTGCGAATCTTCTTAATGCCAGTATGGCAGAGTCTGCGCTGAGATCTTTCACAATTTCCAAATGTACAGCTCGTGATGTAAGGCAGGTGAAGAGCGCCACGTATCTCTTCTGATGCTGACGTCCCACTGTTACGGAGAGTGGCCCAAAATAATCCAGGCCGGTGAACGTGAACGGTCTCTGGTGATGTGCGAGACGCGTGCTGGGATGATCACCGGTGGCTGGCATGGATGGTTGTGCCTTTCTTATGCGGCACTGAACGCATTGGCTTACTATTCTTTTAGTAGTGGGTCTTAGTCTGATTACCCAGTAATGCTGTCGAACCTCGTTGATGGTTGGTTCGGTCCCGCAATGATGCAGGCTACGATGCGTCCAATCAATATACAATTGGGTGATGTGATGATCACCATCCAATATAGCTGGCCCTTTCATATCTTCAGAGACTCCTTTTACAGCGGCTATTCGACTTCGTAGCGCAATGATCCCGTCTTTCAATTGTATCTGTAGTGGTCGTAGGCGGCTATCATGGGCGACCCTCTTATCGTTACGGAGATCGGCTATCTCTTGTGTGAAGGAGTCTTCCTGGATGACATGTACCAGGAGCTTTTCGGCCTTTCTTATATATTCGGCCTCCAGTGTGATGTATTTGTTTACATCTTTGCTTTTCACCTGACTGGGAGGCTGCGCGAGACGTCGCGGATTGCACTTCGATCTCCTCCAGTCGGGGTCTTCCTCTCTATTTTTTTTTGTCCTTTTATAAAAGGTCCTGTCGGTTGTTTTGCGGCAGAGTGTTATGAATTGAAGCACTCTGGCCGTAGCTCGCACTAAGCGTTCCCATTTCGAAAATTTCGTCGGATCGGGAATGGCCTCTTTATATAGCGGAGCTCTATATCTTTTTGTGATGGTGAGAGATCTTTCTTCACCAGTAGGTTTGGATGACGTGGGTCGTTCTGTTGGCCATGCTGACGGTTCTTTGTATAGAAATGATGGGCCACTGTACCACTCGTGGTTAGAGTCGAAATTGGGTGGTACGTCCCTCGTAGCGGTGTCAGCTATATTCAATTTTGTGGGTACCCAGCGCCAGTCGTCCACTTTACTATTGTCCTCTATTGCTGCTATTAGTATTTCTTCGGCTTGCTTCTCTGGATCGGAATCTGGTTTTCTCGGATTTATCATTAAAGATTCCAGCGCGAAGTATTCGCGGAGTTGGTCATTTATATTCTCCTCGCTCGTGTACAACTCGTTGGCCGTGTGGACGCGCTGATGCGGGGCTTTAGTGTGCGCCCCGTGTAGCACCCATCCCAGTTCTGTGAGCGAGGCTATTGGCTGGTGCGGTGGACCTCTGCGTACTTGTGTGGCTATTAAGAGTCTCCAGTTGTCTTGTCCTATCAGGATCCTAGGGTTGCCTGAATCATATGTCAATTGATCCTTTAAGCCTTTCAAATGCTTACAATTTTCTATGTCTGTTGCACGCACAGTCTGCGGCCCCAAGTTTAGGCTGGCGACCGTGCGTGCTCTGAATGGCACCCTTTTTCTATGGAGACTCTTCAGTGACACTTTGACTCTTTGGGAGTCCGGCGAATCGAGGGTAGTGTTCCCGATAGCTGTGATCTTGAATGGGTCCAACCGCCCTTTAGCTCCAATTTGATCGGCAATCTCTTGATCCATTAACGAGACTGTCGACCCATCATCCAGCAGAGCGTGCGTGTTTATTGCTCCCGCCGGTCCAATTACTCGAACTGGAATTATCTTCAAGTAAGCTTGATGCTTTGATACAGCGAATGAGTTTGCCACTGTCTCTTGAGGTTCTTTTAGTGGGCCCTCTGTCTTTTCCTTTTTATTATTATGAAGGAGTCGATTGTGTGTCGCGTTGCATCCTTTTATTCCACACTTCGTGGTTTTGCATCTGTGTGTCTGACTTCTATAACGCAGACACCGGAAACATAAATTCCTTTGCTTGGCGAGTTGCCATCTTTTATCAATATCTGCCTCTTTAAACTTGTTGCAGTCGGATCCGTAATGACCCTCTTTTTCGCACACACTGCATTTCGGAGACGGCTTAGTGGTAGCCGTGTGCGTCCTATGCACTGGACGATTATTTTGCGCTCCGCTTATGATCTCAGGAGGCGCAAATGCACTACAGTAGCGAGTTTGTTCGGTGATAAATTCACTGAAGGAACCGAGGTCTGGTCTTGAGTCATACTTTTCTGTATAAATTCTATACCACTGCGCGCGTATAGAGTTTGGCAGTTTGTCTGTGAGGTGTCGTAGCAGCTCTGCGTTAACGAGGTAATGGTCTCGCTTGAGTGCTCGAAGTGTGACGACGCTTCCCCTCACTTTGCTCGCGAATGTACAAATATCTCTGGGTGCCTCTGTACAGCGTGGCAATCCCCGTAATTTATCGGTTTCTGCTTGCGCGATTGAATCTGGACGCCCAAATTGTAGCTCCAGTTCTCGCATAATCTCATCTGGTTTAGCATGCCCGATGAGTTCCGAACTAACTGTTTCCAAGGCTCTTCCTTGTAGACTTCTTCGTAGTCTAGCAGTATTTTCTATGTCATTGAAGTAGCCTCGGGTTGTTTCATAAATGGCACGGAACGAAAGCCATTCAGTATGTGCTCCGCTAAAGCTCGGCAGTGTCATTATCGCTTTTGATGCTGCGAAAGTATTTGACGATGCACTCTCTGGTTTTGGTTTATCAGCGAGTGCGGCTATAGCGGACGTGAGCTCCGATATGAATGGTCGGAGCACCCTGTCTTCATTGCTGACAGGTGCCTGGTTAGGTCTTTTTATTATGGGATTCTTGGTTGCTTCTTCCGGTTGGGGATCCTGGTAGGCGGGCTCTGATACAGCAGGTAGGAGCCCCCTGTCTTCATCAACCTTGGAGTCCTGGCAAGCCTTCTGAGGTACGGGACTCTTCGGTATATTTTCAGCATTGGGATCCTGGTAGGTGAGCTCTGATACAGCAGGTAGGAGCTCCCTTTCTTCATCAACCTTCGAATCCTTGTTTGTGAGCTTCATCGGTGGCTCACTGAGGTCGACAACCTCCGGGGGTGGCTTTGTGATGTTTTTATTAAGTGGGGCCTCCCCACCGGTGGTTGCGCCTTGCGTTGGCTTTTGTTTGGCTACAGAATTTTCGAGCCAAGATCGGACATACTCACTTTTGGAGTGACCATCCTCATCATAGTCGTCCGATTCATCATCTTCTTCAGCCATTTGTAATGAGATCTGTGCGAGTTCCAATTTTATTCTCAGCACTTCCTCTCGAGCCTTCAAAACCTTTTTATTGGGCCGAGTGGTCTTCTTTGACCTTGTACTTTTATCGGTGTGGCCCCTTGGTGGTTCTTCGGCGCGGGAATATACCCGGGCTGTTGGCGGTGATGCACAGCGAATGTCATCGTTGCCTTCTATTTGTTTCCTCTGCTTCGGTGTACCAGCTTTAACAACGGCTGGCACTGGCAGGTGTACCCCCCCATCGCAGGGGCAAGCTATCTGTTCTCTCTGCTTCGGTGTACCGGCTTTAACAACGGCTGGCACAGGCAGGAGTACCCCCCCATCGCGGGGGCAAGCTGGCGCCTCAGCGCCTTCTGTTGTGGATGGTGAGCGTGGTGGCATCTGGTGGCGGACGGTGTCGGTATTGTCCGACGGTCCATCATCCAGACCGACAGTCCACGCCATGGTTCCCCTTCCTTGCGAACGAGTGATCGGCATCTTGATTCTGAAATTTCAGCAACTTTAAAACGGTAGTGATTATTTACCCGGTTCCGAAATACTAACGGATTGACGAATCCCGTTCGAATGACCAGCGTATGTGGTCCGGTGTATACGGATGATTCGGCTCAAAAGGCCATAAAATGGTCCGGCTGGCAGTTCAATCGGAAGAATCCGGCTCGAAGGACCATAAAATGTGCCGGACGGGCGTAACTCTCCGGAGTAAATGTTGTCGGAGATACCCCGCGAGTCGCTCACGTCCTACACCTGTAGGTTCCAGACTCCTCCAACTGCCGTCTTTCACTGCCGTTTCTTTGGTTGCTGCGGATAAACTGTGGACTGAGGTTCAAAATTAAAATGCACGATTTGTAAATTAACATAGCAAGGGAGTGGCCAGCGGATCGACTAATTAATTTGTCGCGAGATTTTACACTGTTATTTATTTATCACTATTTTTCAACTATGATTGTTCACTATATATTTTAAAACACAGATTTAATTAAACACACAGTAATATTAAAATTTCTATTGGTTTTCTAAAATTTCTATTCGTATTTTTAAAATATCTGTTGGTAATATCAAATTTCTATTGGCAGTAACAAGTTTCTATTGGTATTCTCTACAATTTCTATTGGTAATTTTAAATATCTATTGAAAGTAACAAATTTCTATTGGTAGTATCCAAAATTTCTATTGGTAGCAGCTGGTTTTCTAACACTACTGACTAGCAGCTATTAATCAACTAAAATTAGTTGAATTTAAACACTTTTGTAACTGCGAATATCAGTTACCACTTTTTCCGTCTAGCTAACACTTTTCACGAAATGTAACGGCGAAATTTCCGTTACCACTTATTTCAGCTAGCCAACACTTTTTCACTATATGTAACTGCGAATATCAGTTACCACTATTTTTGGCTAGCTGACACTATTTTTCTATGTGCAACTGAGAATTTTCAGTTGCCACTTTTTCCGACTATGTGTAACTGCGATTTTTCAGTTACGACCTTTTTCGGCTAGCTAAACTTTTCTATTTCACTTTAACTTTTCACTGTGTTCTGCTACTAGTCACTTCAGCTACTACCGGATACTGCTGCTTGTTACTGGTAGTTCTTCCTACTACAATGTTACTGTGATTTGCCCCCATAAGGTAGACTTCGGCTATACTCTATAGAGAGCCGCTTGCCAATTCCCATTTGCCTCTTTATTTTCAATCATTTTTCTTTATGCAAATGGCACAAATTGCAACTTTTCTATATAATACAAATCTTAACTCTAACATGCTATACATCATTAAATAGACATTTTTGTTCTACATTAGTATGCGATAAAGGATAATTAATATATTTACATTTAACAAAGTTATTCATTGAAATGTCCTAAACTTTTACACAAATTGGTCATATTAATTCTTTAATTATCCTATAACTTTTAAATCGTGCTTAATTATACAAAATATTTCTTTATTATAACGATCTATACATCATATGCTAACTAAATATCATATTTACAACTCTTTTCAGACATAAAATTATTCTCATTAATTTTTTGCTTAAAACTATTACGCAGTTAATTTAAATTTCCAGAAAGTTCTATAGCGCGGCGCGCTGTGATTGGTCGATATTTTCTTAAACAAAATAAAGTTGTTTATATTAACTATTGTCAAATCGACCTTCTATACAAACATATTGAGAGTTGTAAATACATGGTAAAACTATATTTAATACATTATTTAGTCAATTTTTCCGTATTTTCATTTTTTTAAACAAATAAATATTCCTTAATCACTTTCTCGTTTAAAGTCATTTTTGCCGTTGTGAACAGTCATTTTGGCCGTCTCGAACAAAATGTATAGAAAAAAGTAGTTTGCAAAGGCATATGAAAATACATACTGGAGAAAAACCTTTTTCATGTAATATCTGTGAATATAAATTTAAAGAAAAAAGTAATTTGCAAAAGCATATGAAAATACATACTGGAGAAAAGCCTTTTTCGTGTCATATCTGTAAATATAAGTGTATTACAAAAAGTGATTTGCAAAGGCATATGAAAATACATACTGGAGAAAAACCTTTTTCGTGTCATATCTGTAAATATAAGTGTATTACAAAAAGTGATTTGCAAACACATATGAAAATACATACTGGAGAAAAACCTTTTTCATGTAATATCTGTGAATATAAATGTATAGAAAAAACTAATTTGCAAAGGCATATGAAAATACATACTGGAGAAAAACCTTTTTCGTGTCATATCTGTAAATATCAGTGTATTCAAAAAAGTCATTTGCAATCACATATGAAAATACATACTGGAGAAAAACCTTTTTAATGTAATATCTGTGAATATAAATGTATTAAAAAAGATGTGTTGCAAACACATATGAAAATACATACTGGAGAAAAACCTTTTTCATGTAATATCTGTGAATATAAATTTAAAGAAAAAAGTAATTTGCAAAAGCATATGAAAATACATACTGGAGAAAAGCCTTTTTCGTGTCATATCTGTAAATATAAGTGTATTACAAAAAGTCATTTGCAAAGGCATATGAAAATACATACTGGAGAAAAACCTTTTTCATGTAATATCTGTGAATATCAATTTAAAGAAAAAAGTAATTTGCAAAAGCATATGAAAATACATACTGGAGAAAAGCCTTTTTCGTGTCATATCTGTAAATATAAGTGTATTACAAAAAGTAATTTTCAAACACATATGAAAATACATACTGGAGAAAAACCTTTTTCATGTAATATCTGTGAATATAAATGTATAGAAAAAAGTAATTTGCAAAGGCATATGAAAATACATACTGGAGAAAAACCTTTTTCGTGTCATATCTGTGAATATCAATGTATTCATAAAAGTCATTTGCAAAGGCATATGAAAAAACACATTTGAGCAGAACCTTTTTTGTGAGAGATCTAGTAAAATATGTGCAATATTATGTAAAGGTGTTTTATATAAATATAAAAGTATACTAGATAAAAATCCATTTGTTATGAGTTCCTTATGTAACTGTAGAACGAGTAGAAAAACCTTTCCGTGTCATATGTGCTAATTGAAACTGCATTTATTCTGAAGAAGCTAATTCAAAAACCAAAGAAGCAACCAAGTGAAATCGAACCTTGAAATATGGGGGTATTCCCAGTAGTCTTACCAAGTAGTCTTACTAGTAAGACTACTGGGAATATTCTTCCCAGTTGTCTTACTGGTAAGACTACTGGGAATGTCCTAATGGAAACTGCCCAATAGTCTTACGAGTAAGTCTATTGGGAATCTTCGTGGCGTGTTGTATTCCCAGTAGTCTTACCAAATAACCTCTTAAGTAAAACTACTGGAAATATTTTTACCAAGTAGACTTACACCGCAAAAAAAATTCTCAGTAGTACTAATCTATAAAATACATGGAAATTGTTATCAGTACTTTAGTAGTATATTTTAGGAATAGTACTAGGCAAGCATAAAGTTGCAAGAGGAAGTAGGATAGTTCTTGTTTATATTCTTCTGCCGACTTCAAAAAGGAGGAGGTACTCAGTTAGACCATATAGATCTAATATTATTGGTTATATATACAGGGTGTTTTTGGAACGCTCCCGAAAACTAAGACAGGCGACAACACCAAGTATACCTTTGATCATGGGTCACAAATAAATTCGATCCTGATGAAAAAAAAATCATCTTTTTACAAGGTTTTATTAGCTTTATTCACGCGCCATCATGTTAGTACAGCTAAATGAAACGATAATTTCATAAAAAATATCATGAAAATACTGAAACATAAAACCAGCAGTGGAATGACTGAATTGATATCACCTGACCTGAGCTAGATAAAGGTCAATGTACGCGCGAACACAAATTCGCGCGGCCCGCAACTAGCGGGCCTTCCAACAATACCTAATAATTTACAACACGTGTCTAAATACCTAACTTATCTACTTAACCTACTATTTTGCCACTGTGCTTATCTCCACGTAGCCACTTTAATCCGAATTTACAGGTTAAATAACCCAAATAACTGGTTCGATTCCCCGCTAATGAAGAAATACTTAAATGAAATGTAACCAAGGTTGGAGTCATGCGTTTTTATTCATCGTGTAGGTATGTTTATTATTCTCGTGTATTCAGTTATGTACCTATTCAGATTAGTCTAGTACTAAGTTATTTAAAAAAAAATAGTTATGAAACAGCTTACTGCTCTAAATCCTCCGTGGTCTTATGAGATGCGGCTCAAATTGTGCTCCATTCATTTCAAGGCAGACTTGGGTGCAGGCGGGGCATCATCGTGTGGTCTTCGACACAGTCCGTACGTAGTTTCTCGAAAGCATCCACGATCCTTTGGCGCATTTCTTCAGCACTATCACATTCACGATTAAAAACCCTTTCTTTCACATACCCCACAAAAAGAAGTCTAACGGAGTCAGATCTGGTGAGCGAGGTGGGCAAGCGTGTGGTCCTAGTCTGCCGATCCAGCGATCATCAAATAGCTCATTGAGGCGCTCACGGACGAACCTCACGAAATGTGGAGGAGCACCATCATGTTGGAGCTATGTGCGGCGATATTCAGCCAACGATAGGTCGTTTAAAATGTCAACCAACTGTTCATTTATAAAGTTTAGGTATCGCTGTCCGTTCAGTCGCTCTGGCAGAAACACTGGTCCCAGTATGCGATCCTTAAATAAACCTGTCCATACGTTAACCGACCATCGGGTTTGGTGCCCGGTTTGCCGAACAGCGTGCGGGTTAACCTCTGAATACACGTGTGTATTTCTTCGGTTCCACAGGCCGTTTCTGGTAAATGTCGACTCATCCGTCCAGATAATGTGCTCAATGGAACCAGGCACACGTTGTTGCTGATATAATAACCAACGGCAGTATAATAACCACTATAAACGTACGCGTTAGGCATTATTAAAACAAAAAAGAATCCAAAAACGTAACAAAAACTTTAATATCAACACGTAATCACAAGTAAATTTATTAAACAAAACGATTGAACTGTCGCTCGCGCACGCGTGTACAAAATCAACACGAAAGCGAAACTGTCTCAAAAACTAAAACCAACGAACCCCGTCAAGGCTGAAAATTACTGCGTCACAAGCGTGAGGCGACAGGGTTAGGCATTCTGCCGTCATAATAAAAAAGGAAGTAACTAACAAAAACGTAAAATGGAAATAAAAAATAAATTGATGAATTTTTCTTTCAGACCCCGTGTCTAAAGTATATTAAAAGGTATCTATATTGAAATATATACGTAGAGACATGAAGATTTTAAGGACGAACTTATTTTTTTTTTAATTTGTTTATTTATTTAAATAAAACGAATTTTCCTTTTCATCTTAGCTTAAAAAATACACCTGGCAACACAAAAACATCGAAGGAAAGACGCATATAACTATTTGCGTCTTTCCAACCTAATAAATTAAAAAAAAACTGCCATTCATTTAACAATTTTACATATTTTGGAAAGGTCATTTGAAGTTGAAAGGACGCTAATAGTAATTTACTACTTTTTTTTTTAATAAATATTAGAAAAGCATTGGTAGTGAGACACAAAAAATAATAATTTTAAAAAGTAATGATTTTAAAGGGGATATCATACAAGACTTACTACGATAATAATTAAAATTTAAAAATTTTGTACAACCGACTTTAATATAAATAATTAAGGATAACTCAAAAACTATTGGTCTGACCTCGATCAAATTTATATGGGACCACATGTGAAACACCAGCTCTTAACAATAAGATATAAGCTCTTAATAATAAGATATAGAATAATAAGACAAGACCAAGAATAATTGAAATTTAAGTAATCGATGCAAATATTGTTAAAGATGACGTAGCAACTGGTTAAATAAGTCTTTTCTTTTATGTTGAACTAGCTGTTCCCCGCGACTTCGTTCGCGTGTTAGGGTTTTTATGTTTCTGCGCGGAACCCTGATTCTTTTTCTAAAATAAAAGTAGCCTAAGTTACTCCTTATGAAATCAGCTATCTGCCAGTGAAAGTCCCGTCAAAATCGGTCCAGCCGTTTCGGAGATTACACGGAACAAACAGACAGACAGACAGACAGACAAAAATTTTAAAAATTGTATTTTAGTTATAGGTATCGTATTTACTTTCATATGCATTTGGTAAAAAACTGTAATTTTGACATTACAAACAGACACTTCAATTTTATTTATTTGTATAGATTTGTATAAGTCTTTTCTACTAAAAAAAGTCATCTGTGATCAACAGTTACGTCTAAAATTCTTACGATAATTTCTAAAATATTGATATTTGTGAATATTAAAAAAATTTAGTAGATGCGCCTTCTTATCATGAATCGAATGGTATATTTAACTCATTTATTCATAAATTGTTAGATGCGCCCTTTTTTCTTACGACCGCGTGTTTCGTACCGAGCTAGATACAGGTCGATAGCGGAGGGGGTGTGGGTACAATCGCGTTCTAAAGTACTACATGGTATTGGGCTATTGTTTTATAATTAATTGTTTTAATGTAGAATCATAATAGGTGTTTTACTAGCTACTTAGAACTTTGGAAGAGGTGGGAATTAAAAATGGATAATGTTTACATGAGCATTATTTGTTATTTCTATCGTAAAATATAAAGTAGTTTGTAACAAGAAAACTTTAGCTAAGGGTAACACGCCGTCCATTATGACGTCTTGGGTCACATGGAAGCCAGATGTTAATGGTGTGTTGGTGTTACTGGATGCTACTTGATTATCACTTTCATCTTCGCTTGAGCTTCCGTCATCAGGTCGATCACATGGTAATTTTTTCGGTATTCTTCCTCCACACTTTTAACTTTACTGCACAATTTTCCCCATTCACCTTCTCCTATCATATTTACCTTTTCGATCACTAGTTTAGTCATAAAACAATAGATATAAATAATTTTTTTTTCCTTCCTTTTTAAAACATCGTCGCGAGTCGCAAAGTAAGCTGTGTATGCGACTGTATTTTTGGAGCGAACAAAGCGCGGGAACCAATAGCATGCAGGCACACTAATACTGGCGGATTGTTCCCCCGTCGCGCGGTACCAATATGTGATAAATCGCTCAGTGCCCAAGTTCAAGGCCAGCGTTTGTTTTTCACCGTTCGTGCGTACATTAACCTCCATTAGTCAGGTGATATCAATTCAGTTTCCACTGCTGGTTTTATGTTTCAGTATTTTCATGATATTTTTTATGAAATTATCGTTTCATTTAGCTGTACTAACATGATGGCGCGTGAGTAAAGCTAATAAAACGTTGTTAAAAGATGATTTTTTTTTCATCAGGATCGACTTTATTTGTAACCCATGATCAAAGGTATACTTGGTGCTGTCGCCTGTCTTAGTTTTCGGGAGCGTTCCAAAAATACCCTGTATATATATAGTTCAGGGCAAGAAGAATTTTAAAATGGACTGGAAGGAAGTAGCCGACATGCTCAACCAGCTCCCCCAGGTAATACGCCAGAGCAATGAATAACAGTTAAGTTTCTATCAAAAAATTTTCCAGATTTACTACTAATTGCTTAAATTAAAATGCATAAATAAATTAGGCAGCACATCGTGCAGCACTAGTGTTACTAATATTTACTTGAATACATAAGCTTGACCTGGTGAAAAATCTGTCTTCAGAAATCCTAGAACGGGATATATTCTCCAAATTTTTTCTGCAGATTTTATACTCTTATTACATTTAAAATCTGCAATGTTACACTTTATATCTATGGACATAATATAAAAAAATCCACAAAACATAACAATAATCATCACATTTATTAACTAAAGAAATGACAAAACATGCCTTTTAATAATAAAAATAAAGTTACTTCGCCTAATATAGAAGTAAAGCATTCCGTCAGGAGAGCCTACGAACATGTCTTCATCTACGTAACTTTTCTAAGAAATGTCTAACGCTTATCTCATCATTAAGTTGCAGTTGAGTGTTATGGATAAACTGGTCACGTTGAATATGTATTTTGTGTCGTTTATTTAAACTTGAATTGTTTTTTATTTGGATGCTGTGCACTTTATGATATGATGCGTCTGAGTTTAAAATGTTAAGTAATTGGTGTAAGTTGCTTTTTTCTTGCCAACTTCATCATTGATCGTAAAATGCCACGATTCTAAATAATTTGTCGTGCGATGTCGTTGGCTAAATACGCAGATTTTATTAACATTGTTGTTAAGCCAGTTTTTTGACATATATTTCTTAAATTTACGCATCGCTTGCATATCATTGTGTTCCTCCATTTCATTCAATATATAACTCCAACCATCTAAAATCCGTTCTTCGGGTAGAAGTGGCAGCATTTTGCAAAGCGATAATATTCTGTATGTCTTTAATTTGAGAGATTTTGCTTTTCTTTTTAGAGTCTCACAATAGTGAAAGTAGCCTCCGCTTATTAATATTTTAGGAAAAACGGCTCGTAAAGCTTTCATCATAGCGTCCTCATAATCCTGGCCCGCCGGTTCTCACGTTGTACAGTCGAGGTAAAACTTATTTTATTTAAGGCCTATTGCCAATCCCTCTATACGTGCGCCTTATGGGTCAGATTTACGCAGCGGGCATACAACACCCTACGTATACATTATAATAACGCTTTTAGATTGTTGCTGGGGCTCCCACGTCACTGTAGTGCATCAGGTATGTTTGTGGACGCCCACATAGACAATTTTTCAACACTGATTCGCAAAAAAACTGCGTCACTGATGCACAGGGTTCGTGGGAGCGCCAACAGCATTCTTAACGTAATTAGCGAGAAACCCGATTGTACTTTTTTGAGGCACTGGATGCATGTTCATGTCCATGTATCCGTTGCCTCGGACAGGCAACCCAGATATATGAAGTAATTTTTATTTAATTTTACTATCTACTTTTAACAAATTATCGTCTGCAATAAATTATTAATTATTATTATTATATCATTAATATAAGTTATGTTTATGATTTTGTTAATATATTATTAAGTCGGGTCTGTTGTGAGTTACGTTTACATTGATTTACATTATTTTGTTAATATTAAATAATTATTATATTTTCAATATTATTATGAATACTTATGCATTTGATGTATTAATTTTAGTAATGAGTAATAATTTTAGTATTAGAATTAACTTGAATGAATGTAATATTACCCTATGATCCTTGCTGGTCGAAATAAATAAATAAATAAATAATCAGTTTTAAATTACGTAGGTTCCCAGTTAGTTATCTGACTTTTTATTAATTGTAATAATGTTACGTAAGTTTCAGTTCTTTTGTCTGGGAGGAAGGCATAAATAACGGGTATTATGTTTGTAGTTTGCTGAGAACTGTCTAGATCGCAATGAATGGTATACAACTGAAGAAAGGGTAACGGGGTTATTTCAAATGTGCCATCACTGAGATATTGCTGTTTTTCAGCCATAGTTTTTCTTGCATGCCTAGATTTAAATACTAAAATTCTTGCACCGTCATCGCGAAAGTAATCAGCCAGTAGAAATGAATCAAATTTGAACGGCACCTCAACGTCAGCATACGTTTTGTGGTATAGTTTTTCAACGCCTAACTCATTGCGATATCGGTATAACGTTGACTTTACATCTCCGAATTTCGGTAATTTATTAATGAAGTTATTACCTGCATTTTCCAATGAACTTACTGCATTTTTGTAGACTCTAGTCACTGATATCGAGTCTTCACTAATTTTTTTCTTACATTCGTAAAACTTTAGGTCTATCTCATTTTTAGCAAAGTCTTGAGCACATGTTATTATGTTTGGTGTTGCTTTCACTTCTTTCTTGTCCCTGATGGTTACCGATCCAGTGCATTTGTTTTTCTTATATTGAGCACATCGCCATATTACACTTGCATCTTTATAAACCTTTAATTTATAATACTGGTAACCATTTAACATTAGTACTCTTCCTCTTCGTCTTTTCATCACGTTAATTTCAGACATAACACTATATTATGTGATATTGCCAAATATTTATTATATTTAATTTTAATTTTATTCAGTGACAAGGCGTCATTCATACAAATGTTTAAACAAAATGTTTTTTATGTTTGGCCATAGACTAACCAATAATATTAGATCTACATGGTCTAACTGAGTACCTCCTCCTTTTTGAAGTCGGTAGAAGAATATAAACAAGAACTATACTACTTCCTCTTGCAAGTTTATGCTTGCCTAGTACTATTCTTAAAATATACTACTAAAGTACTGATAAAAATTTCCATGTATTTTATAGATTAGTACTACTGAGAATTTTTTTGCGGTGTAAGTCTACTTGGTAAAAATATTTCCAGTAGTTTTACTTAAGAGATTATTTGGTAAGACTACTGGGAATACAACACGCCACAAAGATTCCCAATAGACTTACTCGTAAGACTATTGGGCAGTTTCCATTAGGACATTCCCAGTAGTCTTACCAGTAAGACTACTGGGAAGAATATTCCCAGTAGTCTTACTAGTAAGACTACTTGGTAAGACTACTGGGAATACCCCATTTGTATATATTTTATTAATTAAGATTGCTTTTAATTTTGCTATAGGAACCGTTGTTCATTTACAGAATTGTTAAGAAATTAAATATGCATTATAAAACTTTCCAATTAAATGGTGCAAGAAGCGGAAAAAATGATAACAAGAAAAGGCTATTCGTAACAATATTTCCCTTAGATGATGAAAGGTATGTGGTGATTTCAACTTTAATAGTAATATGATATTTAACGCGAGTATATTTTTGGACTAGCCATCTATGTAGGACATGTTTTTATAGTGTACGATTGTGTGCACAAATACAAACACACTATTACCTAAATCTGATAGTTCGATGGTTTGGCAATCCGAAACGAACTATACTTAGAAACTACAAGTCAATTCTGATTTTATTTATATTATTTTTTCAGATGCAAGCAATGGGTGAAATAGCTGGCACATGCACCAATTGAAAAGATTCACGTGTTAAGACATGTTTGTGACAAACATTGCATATGAACCCAACTAAAACGAACTGTTATTTCTTTAGTGGACTTACTTTAAACTTGTACAATTTATGTGTATGTTAATTATGTTTCATTTACATGTAGCAAAAGATAATATCCCTCTAAAGTCACATTTTGGCAAGAATTAGATTATGTAACTAAATCATTATTTTATTCATCAATAAACATTTAGCTTTAATGAGCACTTATAGCGAATGGTATGTACATAGGTGCCTCTGTGAAGAAGCCTAGCGATTTGTACGTAGTATTTGTTACACATAAAAGCAATTTAATCCAATCAGTATTAAAAACCCAATATTTTTACCTTTAAAAAAAACTAACGTTGAAAACATGCATCCAGACGCAGACTATTTATTTTACAGCATAGCAACAATTGTTCAGTGCGGGAAGGAAGCCTCGGTCCTGCAATGCCGCAGCCAAACGCCTTAGCCACTGCGCTACGGAGTTGTCATTTATTTTTTACTTAATTAATTACTAGTATAAAAGTGCGTTTTTTATTTTATATTTTCTTTATACATGCTTTTGTACCTAATTGTAGAGATATAAATACAAATTGCTGTGTGTAAAATACATTGATTTCTTATCCTCATCGGCATTTTTACTCAATCCACACGTTAAAAATTTTATTTCTCATAAATAATTCAGTATACAGATCTAACTTTTCTTATGTAAAAATATCGATAAACAAATATATCGATAAAATTATTCGAGAATAGACATTTACAGCACTATTGTAATTCGTCAATGTTGTCAGCACTGTTTCTCAAAACTAAATGTCATATCTTGATGTTGGTAGAGTAACTTGGCGTAATTTCACGCAATTATTTTTACTATGGAAGTCCCGCCTCTTAAACGTAGTGATTATATTCTCTTTGACATATATATTTATCTATGAGTCCGGTTTGTTGATGAAAAAGAATTCAATAATCAATTTTAATCATAGATAAATATATATGTAGCAAGCTAATTAATAAAGCTATAGAAAACAGCAATGGCCTTTAGTGAAGGTGAAGTTTGTAGAATTTGTTTAAGCGTTAATATACGCATGTTTGCACTAAAGGAGACTGGCCTCCAAAATTTGTATAAGACATTGACGAACAGTTTTGTAAGTTTTTTAATATTTATTTATTGCTAAATGAAGTTGCGGTAATTTGTTGTTATCACTGGAGAAATACATTATAATGCCCGATATATGTTCTAAGATGTAGCGTTAGATATAGTGACAAATACAACCAGAACCTGAAAAATAACAATTAGCCTGGTATCCTGTTCATATCATCTTGCGGGACAAAATGGCCCCTAGTGTATCTGGGTCTCTAGTTTAGTATAGTTTACGACGGGCTGATTTCCGCAACTCCACGTCTATGTTCGTATTTTGCATGTGGGCAGGAATAATATGCTTATTCGAGCCATGAGATCTCCCCGAAGAAGCTCAACAGTCCTTTGATGTTGCATGCAACTTCGGGGAGTGATCTCGGCTCGAGATGTTTAGCCCTGTACATAGCGACCTCCGGACATTTCAATATCACATGGGCCGCCGTTTCTTCTTTCCCCAGACATGCCCTGCACAGGGGACTATCTGTAACACCTATAGTAAATAAATGCTTGTTAAAGTTGCCATGTCCTGTGATAGCACTTGTTACTATCTTGATCTGTGGCTTGTTCAGTCTCATTAGAACTTTGGTCAAACGACTGTTTATTTCAGGTAGGGCCTCCCTAGCTTGTCTACAGTCTACTAAATTTTTCCAAAGCTGAGCGTGTAGATTAGTGAAGTGTCAAATATCTGGGTCTTAATTGTACTACATTCTCCTTTCATTCCTTCCAAGCAACCCGTACTGCTGCATAGATTTTGTTCTTGGTGTCTGTTCTAGTACATATTACTTGAATGACTATTATTGTGATTTTCTATCAAGAAATTAACATTTACCCTGGTTTGGTTGTTCAACAAATTAAAACAGTTCTATCGGACTATTAAAATGAGAGAATAGAGTAGAAAGAATTATTATCATTATTTTATATGTGGTAGAGCCAGGCTGCAGCTATATTATGGTTGTATCATGGATTGGCCAGCTTGACCGGGGTGGTACTACACTTTCACAGAATGTGTAGTACTACCCACCACCCTGTGTTTTGTTTCAATATCCTCCTACCACAAGCATTATCAGTTTACTGAGAGTGATAAGAGAAGTTTTTGTAATGTTCTTAGTGATGATAGCAGTTTGAAGTTAATGTAGGTAATGTAGTTGATGGATGTAGGTGGCTTGGAACTGTAGGAGTTTCTTTCTGCCTAGATATCATCCTCTTACCATTTTCTGGCACCAAGCAGCAGTATGTGTCCCAGTCTGAAGGACATCGAGAGCCAGGCTGTGATGCATTACATCTTATTCCTCAGAGGTAACATTGCATCTGTAGCCATTGCTTGAAGTTTGTTGCAGGTGCCCATGATGCCCATTAGTCACTTACTAGATGGTAAGTTTATTTGTCACTTCAATATTATAAAACATGATGTTGACAAATTAAAATGTGGTAGCCAATAATCTTTATTATAAACTTATAAAACAGTAGAACGCCGATTATCCGAATTAATTGGGACTGGGGTCGATTCGGATAATCGGACATAGACTGGTATGTAATATAGAAAAACGAACTGTCACACATAGAATAAACTTTATTAAGTTTATAAATGGTTTTACACTTTATAAAGTTTTATAAAGAGTAAAACCAGCTACATCCATTTTTTCACTGAACATTCGTGACTTTTCACATAAAATCGATCCTGAAATCTGTTGTCCAATAGATCGTTGCTGCAGAAACCACGTAAAAACAGCATTCTCAAGCTGTTCATCTTTTGCCTTTTTCATTACTTTTCGCGACGAACATCCATCACCACTTTCCAATGCGGTCACAAAACTTAAAATTTTTTCACTGTTATTTTTAATATCAGTTAACCAAGTATTGTATAAGTAATCTTAGTAATGTTACTTACTGTACTTGGTTATCATTTTTTATATTAAGCTTAGGACCCATTCGGATAATTGGCGATTCGGTTAATCGGCGTTCGGATAATCGGCGTTCTACTGTATTTGAATACTATTTCATATTTATGAAGATTTTCATATTTTCAGTTGGATGAGATTGAGGGGCCAATAATTGTCTGTTTCACCTGTCATGCAAGACTCATTCGTTGCAGAAGATTACAACAACAGGCTATTGAGTCAAATGTGGTTCTGGAGCAGTTGCTTTCAGGAGGATCCATGGTATTATCCATTCCATCCATTAAAACCTATAAAAGCCCACTGCTGAACATAGGTCTCACTCATAGATTGCTTCATAGGAGGGATTTTGCCAAATTTGCCACACTTGGCAAGGTGGCAACTGTAGTTTATATTAGTCTAAGTTGTCATCAGGAAGATGCGGCCGCCCTACCTCTGTTTCTGTTTCCTTCTGTTGCCTCTTACGACACCCATCCCATGGATAGGTATATAGGATAGTGCAGGGGTCGGCAACCTGCGGCTCGCGAGTCACATGCGGTTCTTTGGATGTGGAGCTGCGGTTCTTTAGTTTCATACGCAAATATTATTTATTTTATAAAAAAAAATTATAAATCGATCCATACTGAGCCATTTGGGGTTGATACTGGATCTCTAGAAATGCAATTGATCAATTTAAAAAGTAAAGCTTTGTGTAGTTGAAAATTTACAGAGTTGATAAGGAAGTTGAAACAGTTGGAGGTCCAGAGATGTATGTACGTAATGCAATAAAAATGAACAGCTTTAAAAGAAATGCTGCGAGTTGAGTTATATTCGACGCATGGAATAGTCTTCCAGATTGCTATAGTGAGGTGAAGAAGTTGGCATTTGGAGTGCTGACTATCTTCGGATCGACATATTCGTGCGAGCAAGAGTTCTCTTGCATGAATATAATTAAAAGTAAAGTAAGAAGCCAACTACCAAATGAAAATTCAGATTCGTGTTTGAAACTTAAAACAACAAGCTATGAGCCAAATTTATCCAAACTTTCTAAAACCATGCAAAGCCAAAACTCCCATTGAATTTGTTTGCTTAATTGTTTGTACTTGAAGTATAAGTTAGTGTTGTAAGACTTACAATGTAAATAAATGTTTGTTTTAATTTTTTACTTAAATAATAAGTGATTATCTAATAATACCATATATATATATATATATATATATATATATATATATATATATATATAAAAGGTTGCCGACCCTGTGATAGTGGATATTCTTACACCGTCACTGCACAATCCACTTTTCTATGCTGCTTCCCATTGCTATATGGGAGAATGTTTCTAGTGCAAAGTTAAGTTTGTCCTTCAATCCAACTTACTTTTGTTAGAGCAATAGTACTTATTTTTACAAAAACATTTATCAAACTGTTTATACTGTTATATATTACCCTATTGTATATAAACAAATCTCAATAAACAAAGTTAAATCTTTATAAATTTACAGCTTTCGTGAATCTGAATCCAAAAGTTGTTGAGACTCAATTCTCAGGATAGATGAACTATGTACATTCTTATTTAAGTTTACGCTGAACCCTCACTTATGTCCGGTGTTTATTATTAATTGAAGTTGTTGTCAGGAAGATGCTGCCCCCCGATCTCCTGTTTCAGTTTCCCTCTGCCCCTTTTTACGACATCTGCGGGATGGCAGGGGGTAGTATGGGTTCTCCTACTCCACCACTATATTGTCTTTTTCTCTTATTTGAAAAAATTATTTCCTTTCAGTCAATACCAAAACCGCATAAGGTTAGAGGTGAGATTAAATTCACACCAATTTATCATATAGATATCTGGCCTGTAGCTAGTGATATAGACAATGATTGCAAGGACGAATTTTTTTGCTTTGATGCCGTTAAAGTTGAGGAAGAGATTTTCGAATATGAGAATTCCAAATTGGAAGAAAATGAGAATCATGAAACAGGTTAGATATACCCCTTTTTTATATTATTAAAATAAGGTACAATTTACCTTATGGCAAGTGGTTACTGTAGCCCGTAGACACATAATAAAGAGGGCTTCATGTGTAATGTATTGATATACTGATTTGCCTTTGTCTAGATTCTAAGTGCATGTCAAAAGCGCTCTTATTAATACATTAAAAAAATATTTTTACCCTGTCAGCTAGTATGTATGTCACTAAGATACATACTGGTAAGCAACCAATTATCTTTGCCATCTTCTTAGTGTCAGTACTAGGTGGTGTGACTCCATATTTGCCTAGGAGTTGATCTATTTGTGCCTGCCTAGATGGACTCCTCCCTCCTCCTCTTACCTATTTCTGCCGTCAAATAGTGTTCCATTCTGATGGGTATAGAGTCAGAATAATCACAGGCTGTGGGTCATTCCATTTTAGTTGTGGTAGTACCATGCTGCAGCTACATTAGTAGTATAGTTATAGCACGAATGGGTCGGCTCGACCGGGGAAGGACCACGCTCTCACAGAATACCAGCGTGAAATAACAGCTTAACACTGCTGTGTTTTGTATGGTGATTGTAGGGAACGGGATACCCTTTTTACTGGAAAAGAGGCATTCCATCGTAGTCCTCATGGGTGACAATGCATCTGCATTTTGATTCTTTATTGAGGACAGATGTAGATGTCTATGGGTCACAGCGACCATTTACCATTGTGTGGACTGCGTGCTCGTTTGTCACCCTATCCTATAAAAATTAAAATGAAAAGATGAGCGCATTGCATCATTAAATCTTCATCATTACAGCCTTCACAAGTCCACTGCTGAACATAGGTCGCAGCCACGGAATTTTCTGCCATTGCCTTCCTGCATTTCTTACCAGTTCATCATTCCATCTAATGGAGGGCCGCCCTACACTTTGTCTACTGGTACGAGGCTGCCACTCGTAAAACTTCCTCATTCATTGTCATTTCTTCGAGTTATATGGCCGGAATTTCAAATTCCAAAGAATTAATTCAGCATTTGAAACCATGATGTTGAAAGTAACTACAACAGAAGTGAGACGACGGGCCCGTGCTTGTGTTAGTAATCGCATCAATTATTTTGAGCATCAACAAATAAATAATTAGAATTTTTATTAGTCTGCCTAAAAATTTAAATTTTCTACCTCAATCTGGTTTTAGGGGACAATTGAAAAATTTGTAACAAATGCGTGTAAGTTATACCTCAAATGAGTTATAACCAAGCATGTTTTCAAAAAGATTCTAACAATAAATTAAAGTACCATCAGTTTTTTTTAACGTAGTGTCAAAAATGTTTATTATTTAAAATGTTAATTATGTTTCTTTAAATCCTAGAAAATTTTCGTGAACTTAGTGTCTGTACAAAAATATGTCTGATGACACAGATGCTGAGACTATGTTTTCTTAGATTTCTTATTCATTACTTAAATTAAAAAAAACAGATGTTAATTAAATTGGCAATTATTAGCAATTAACTGTAAAAATTTTAGTTTTATCACCAACAACAATAAGTATAGTCAGACTTTGTCTAAAATAAGTAAGGCCTAAATGATCTTCTTCAAGCAACAAGTCAATCTTCCAATCATTCTGTATAATGCTTGTCCCGTGTGCGATTCGAAGCATCTATTATTAGATTAATGTAGGTAATTGTAACATGGTGAGAAGAACGTCATCATTATCATTCCAATTTAGTTTCTCTACCATTCTTTCCCTCCAAAAATAATTATGAGAGACATTATTAAAAGTAAAATACTTTATATCTAGCAACATTGTATAATTATGTAATTTTATAATTTATCTATTTCTCCCTGGTTGACTGATAGAGAATGCGTTTAAGGTGTCTTACAATAAAAAGTTTTACTTATAATAAATTAAATGTTCAATTCGCGTGTATTTCAGAACCATACATCATACCGACAAATCATTTTTCAAAAGCGTCTGAGAGCAAGATTAAATCAAATTCTACTGATTGTAATTGTAACATAAACGATGTTCGTAAAGGAAACCTCGATTTAGAAAGCCCTACTATTAAATCAAAACCTAAAGTCAAAAAAGATAATCAACCAATTAATAAAAAAGGAAAGCATCCTGCAAATATTATGAGAAAGAAAATATTGAAACAAAAGAGTGTAAATATACTTACGAAAAAACCGTCAGGGGCATCAACAAAATACATTTTTGAATGTTATGGTTGTAGCAAAAAATTTTCAACAAAAGACATTCTCGCCAAACACATTTCATACAGTCATAAGACGCAAAAGAACCAAAAGAACACCACTGCAGTTCGGACACAAGTTGAACAAACTCCAGTACCACAACCACAAGTAACGGAAATATTTAATTGTGATATTTGCGAATTTAAAACATCTCAAAAACGTTGCATTTTGGCACATCTTAAAGCGCACGTCGCTGAACAAGTGTACTGTTATAATGATTGTGATTATAAAAGTATTAAAAAAGATCGTTTGCAGAGACATATGAAAATACATACTGGAGAAAAACTTTTTTCATGTAATATCTGTGGATATAAATGTATTGATAAAAGTAATTTGCGGTATCATATGAAAATTCATACTGGAGAAAAACCTTTTTCGTGTCATATCTGTAAATATAAATGTATTCAAAAAAGTAGTTTACAAACACATATGAAAATACATACTGGAGACAAACCTTTTTCGTGTCATATCTGTAAATATAAATATATTCAAAAAAGTAGTTTGCAAACACATATGAAAATACATACTGGAGAAAAACCTTTTTCATGTAATATCTGTGAATATAAATGTATTAGAAAAGATGTGTTGCAAACACATATGAAAATACATACTGGAGAAAAACCTTTTTCGTGTCATATCTGTAAATATCAATGTATTCACAAAAGTAGTTTGCAAAGGCATATGAAAATACATACTGGAGAAAAACCTTTTTCATGTAATATGTGTGAATATAAATGTATAGAAAAAAGTAATTTGCAAAGGCATATGAAAATACATACTGGAGAAAAACCTTTTTCATGTAATATCTGTGAATATAAATGTATAGAAAAATGTGATTTGCAAAGGCATTTGAAAATACATACTGGAGAAAAACCTTTCTCATGTAATATCTGTGAATATAAATGTATAGAAAAAAGTAGTTTGCAAACACATATGAAAATACATACTGGAGAAAAACCTTTTTCATGTAATATCTGTGAATATAAATGTATAGAAAAAAGTAGTTTGCAAACACATATGAAAATACATACTGGAGAAAAACCTTTTTCGTGTCATATCTGTAAATATAAGTGTATTACAAAAAGTAATTTGCAAAGGCATATGAAAATACATACTGGAGAAAAACCTTTTTCGTGTCATATCTGTAAATATAAATGTATTAGAAAAGATATGTTGCAAACACATATGAACATACACTCTTGAGCAGAACCTTTTTTGTGAGAGATCTGGTAAAATATGTGCAATATTATGTAAACGTGTTTTATATAAATATAAAAGTATACTAGATAAAAATTCATTTGTCATGAGTTCCTTATGTAACTGTAGAACGAGTAGAAAAACCTTTCCGTGTCATATGTGCTAATTGAAACTGCATTTATTCTGAAGAAGCTAATTCAAAAACCAAAGAAGCAACCAAGTGAAATCGAACCTTGAAATATGGGGGTATTCCCAGTAGTCTTACCAAGTAGTCTTACTAGTAAGACTACTGAGAATATTCTTCCCAGTAGTCTTACTGGTAAGACTACTGGGAATGTCCTAATGGAAACTGCCCAATAGTCTTACGAGTAAGTCTATTGGGAATCTTTGTGGCGTGTTGTATTCCCAGTAGTCTTACCAAATAATCTCTTAAGTAAAACTACTGGAAATATTTTTACCAAGTAGACTTACACCGCAAAAAAATTGTCAGTAGTACTAATCTATAAAATACATGGAAATTTTTATCAGTACTTTAGTAGTATATTTTAGGAATAGTACTAGGCAAGCATAAACTTGCAAGAGGAAGTAGGATAGTTCTTGTTTATATTCTTCTACCGACTTCAAAAAGGAGGAGGTACTCAGTTAGACCATATAGATCTAATATTATTGGTTATATATATATATATATATATATATATATATATATATATATATAGTTCAGGGCAAGAAGAATTTTAAAATGGACTGGAAGGAAGTAGCCGACAAGCTCAACCAGCTCCCCCAGGTAATACGCCAGAGCAATGAATAACAGTTAAGTTTCTATCAAAAAATTTTCCAGATTTACTACTAATTGCTTAAATTAAAATGCATAAATAAATTAGGCAGCACATCGTGCAGCACTAGTGTTACTAATATTTACTTGAATACATAAGCTTGACCTGGTGAAAAATCTGTCTTCAGAAATCCTAGAACGGGATATATTCTCCAAATTTTTTCTGCAGATTTTATACTCTTATTACATTTAAAATCTGCAATGTTACACTTTATATCTATGGACATAATATAAAAAAATCCACAAAACATAACAATAATCATCACATTTATTAACTAAAGAAATGACAAAACATGCCTTTTAATAATAAAAATAAAGTTACTTCGCCTAATATAGAAGTAAAGCATTCCGTCAGGAGAGCCTACGAACATGTCTTCATCTACGTAACTTTTCTAAGAAATGTCTAACGCTTATCTCATCATTAATAAGTTGCAGTTGAGTGTTATGGATAAACTGGTCATGTTGAATATGTTTTTTGTGTCGTTTATTTAAACTTCAATTGTTTTTTATTTGGATGCTGTGCACATAAGGTGCTATGATATGATATGATGCGTCTGAGTTTAAAATGTTAAGTAATTGGTGTAAGTTTTTCTTGCCAACTTCATCATTGATCGTAAAATGCCACGATTCTAAATAATTTGTCGTGCGATGTCGTTGGCTAAATACGCAGATTTTATTAACATTGTTGTTAAGCCAGTTTTTTGACATATATTTCTTAAATTTACGCATCGCTTGCATATCATTGTGTTCCTCCATTTCATTCAATATATAACTCCAACCATCTAAAATCCGTTCTTCGGGTAGAAGTGGCAGCATTTTGCAAAGCGATAATATTCTGTATGTCTTTAATTTGAGAGATTTTGCTTTTCTTTTTAGAGTCTCACAATAGTGAAAGTAGCCTCTGCTTCTTAATATTTTAGGAAAAACGGCTCGTAAAGCTTTCATCATAGCGTCCTCATAATCAGTTTTAAATTACGTAGGTTCCCAGTTAGTTATCTGACTTTTTATTAATTGTAATAATGTTACGTAAGTTTCAGTTCTTTTGTCTGGGAGGAAGGCATAAATAACGGCTATTACGTTTGTAGTTTGCTGAGAACTATCTAGATCGCAATGAATGGTATACAACTGAAGAAAGGGTAACGGGGTTATTTCAAATGTGCCATCACTGAGATATTGCTGTTTTTCAGCCATAGTTTTTCTTGCATGCCTAGATTTAAATACTAAAATTCTTGCACCGTCATCGCGAAAGTAATCAGCCAGTAGAAATGAATCAAATTTGGACGGCACCTCTACGTCAGCAAACGTTTTGTGGTATAGTTTTTCAACACCTAACTCCTTATTGCGATATCGGTATAACGTTGACTTTACATCTCCGAATTTCGGTAATTTATTAATGAAGTTATTACCTGCATTTTCCAATGAACTTACTGCATTTTTGTAGACTCTAGTCACTGATATCGAGTCTTCACTGACTTTTTTCTTACATTCGTAAAACTTTAGGTCTATCTCATTTTTAGCAAAGTCTTGAGCACATGTTATTATGTTTGGTGTTGCTTTCACTTCTTTCTTATCCCTAATGGTTACCGATCCAGTGCATTTGTTTTTCTTATATTGAGCACATCGCCATATTACGCTTGCATCTTTATATATTATATTTAACATTAGTACTCTTCCTCTTCGTCTTTTCATCACGTTAATTTCAGACATAACACTATATTATGTGAAATTGCCAAATATTTATTATATTTAATTTTAATTTTATTCAGTGACAAGGCGTCATTCATACAAATGTTTAAACAAAATGTTTTTTATGTTTGGCCATAGACTAACCAATAATATTAGATCTATATGGTCTAACTGAGTACCTCCTCCTTTTTTAAGTCGGTAGAAGAATATAAACAAGAACTATCCTACTTCCTCTTGCAGGTTTATGCTTGCCTAGTACTATTCCTAAAATATACTACTAAAGTACTGATAAAAATTTCCATGTATTTTATAGATTAGTACTACTGAGAATATTTTTTGCGGTGTAAGTCTACTTGGTAAAAACATTTCCAGTAGTTTTACTTAAGAGATTATTTGGTAAGACTACTGGGAATTCAACACGCCACAAAGATTCCCAATAGACTTACTCGTAAGACTATTGGGAAGTTTCCATTAGGACATTCCCATTAGTCTTACCAGTAAGACTACTGGGAAGAATATTCCCAGTAGTCTTACTAGTAAGACTACTGGGAAGAATATTCCCAGTAGTCTTACTAGTAAGACTACTTGGTAAGACTACTGGGAATACCCCATTTGTATATATTTTATTAATTAAGATTGCTTTTAATTTTGCTATAGGAACCGTTGTTCATTTACAGAATTGTTAAGAAATTAAATATGCATTATAAAACTTTCCAATTAAATGGTGCAAGAAGCGGAAAAAATGATAACAAGAAAAGGCTATTCGTAACAATATTTCCCTTAGATGATGAAAGGTATGTGGTGATTTCAACTTTAATAGTAATATGATATTCAACGCAAGTATATTTTTGGACTAGCCATCTATGTAGGACATGTTTTTATAGTGTACGATTGTGTGCACAAATACAAACACACTATTAACTAAATCTGATAGTTCGATGGTTTGGCAATCCGAAACGAACTATACTTAGAAACTACAAGTCAATTCTGATTTTATTTATATTATTTTTTCAGATGCAAGCAATGGGTGAAATAGCTGGCACATGCACCAATTGAAAAGATTCACGTGTTAAGACATGTTTGTGACAAACATTGCATATGAACCCAACTAAAACGAACTGTTATTTCTTTAGTGGACTTACTTTAAACTTGTACAATTTATGTGTATGTTAATTATGTTTCATTTACATGTAGCAAAAGATAATATCCCTCTAAAGTCACATTTTGGCAAGAATTAGATTATGTAACTAAATCATTATTTTATTCATCAATAAACATTTAGCTTTAATGAGCACTTATAGCGAATGGTATGTACATAGGTGCCTCTGTGAAGAAGCCTAGCGATTTGTACGTAGTATTTGTTACACATAAAAGCAATTTAATCCAATCAGTATTAAAAACCCAATATTTTTACCTTTAAAAAAAACTAACGTTGAAAACATGCATCCAGACGCAGACTATTTATTTTACAGCATAGCAACAATTGTTCAGTGCGGGAAGGAAGCCTCGGTCCTGCAATGCCGCAGCCAAACGCCTTAGCCACTGCGCTACGGAGTTGTCATTTATTTTTTACTTAATTAATTACTAGTATAAAAGTGCGTTTTTTATTTTATATTTTCTTTATACATGCTTTTGTACCTAATTGTTGAGATATAAATACAAATTGCTGTGTGTAAAATACATTGATTTCTTATCCTCATCGGCATTTTTACTCAATCCACACGTTAAAAATTTTATTTCACATAAATAATTTCGTATAGAGATCTAACTTTTCTTATGTAAAAATATCGATAAACAAATATATCGATAAAATTATTCGAGAATAGACATTTACAGCACTATTGTAATTCGTCAATGTTGTCAGCACTGTTTCTCAAAACTAAATGTCATATCTTGATGTTGGTAGAGTAACTTGGCGTAATTTTTTCACGCAATTATTTTTACTATGGAAGTCCCGCCTCTTAAACGTAGTGATTATATTCTCTTTGACATATATATTTATCTATGAGTCCGGTTTGTTGATGAAAAAGAATTCAATAATCAATTTTAATCATAGATAAATATATATGTAGCAAGCTAATTAATAAAGCTATAGACACAGACTACTTAGTGGATACGCTATAGAAAACAGCAATGGCCTTTAGTGAAGGTGAAGTTTGTAGAATTTGTTTAAGCGTTAATATACGCATGTTTGCACTAAAGGAGACTGGCCTCCAAAATTTGTATAAGACATTGACGAACAGTTTTGTAAGTTTTTTAATATTTATTTATTGCTAAATGAAGTTGCGGTAATTTGTTGTTATCACTGGAGAAATACATTATAATGCCCGATATATGTTCTAAGATGTAGCGTTAGATATAGTGACAAATACAACCAGAACCTGAAAAATAACAATTAGCCTGATATCCTGTTCATATCATCTTGCGGGACAAAATGGCCCCTAGTGTATCTGGGTCTTAGTTTAGTATAGTTTACGACGGGCTGATTTCCGCAACTCCACGTCTATGTTCGTATTTTGCATGTGGGCAGGAATAATATGCTTATTCGAGCCATGAGATCTCCCCGAAGAAGCTCAACAGTCCTTTGATGTTGCATGCAACTTCGGGGAGTGATCTCGGCTCGAGATGTTTAGCCCTGTACATAGCGACCTCCGGACATTTCAATATCACATGGGCCGCCGTTTCTTCTTTCCCCAGACATGCGCTGCACAGGGGACTATCTGTAACACCTATAGTAAATAAATGCTTGTTAAAGTTGCCATGTCCTGTGATAGCACTTGTTACTATCTTGATCTGTGGCTTGTTCAGTCTCATTAGAACTTTGGTCAAACGACTGTTTATTTCAGGTAGGGCCTCCCTAGCTTGTCTACAGTCTACTAAATTTTTCCAAAGCTGAGCGTGTAGATTAGTGAAGTGTCAAATATCTGGGTCTTAATTGTACTACATTCTCCTTTCATTCCTTCCAAGCAACCCGTACTGCTGCATAGATTTTGTTCTTGGTGTCTGTTCTAGTACATATTACTTGAATGACTATTATTGTGATTTTCTATCAAGAAATTAACATTTACCCTGGTTTGGTTGTTCAGCAAATTAAAACAGTTCTATCGGACTATTAAAATGAGAGAATAGAGTAGAAAGAATTATTATCATTATTTTATATGTGGTAGAGCCAGGCTGCAGCTATATTATGGTTGTATCATGGATTGGCCAGCTTGACCGGGGTGGTACTACACTTTTACAGAATGTGTAGTACTACCCACCACCCTGTGTTTTGTTTCAATATCCTCCTACCACAAGCATTATCAGTTTACTGAGAGTGATAAGAGAAGTTTTTGTAATGTTCTTAGTGATGATAGCAGTTTGAAGTTAATGTAGGTAATGTAGTTGATGGATGTAGGTGGCTTGGAACTGTAGGAGTTTCTTTCTGCCTAGATATCATCCTCTTACCATTTTCTGGCACCAAGCAGCAGTATGTGTCCCAGTCTGAAGGACATCGAGAGCCAGGCTGTGATGCATTACATCTTATTCCTCAGAGGTAACATTGCATCTGTAGCCATTGCTTGAAGTTTGTTGCAGGTGCCCATGATGCCCATTAGTCACTTACTAGATGGTAAGTTTATTTGTCACTTCAATATTATAAAATATGATGTTGACAAATTAAAATGTGGTAGCCAATAATCTTTATTATAAACTTATAAACAGTAGAACGCCGATTATCCGAATTAATTGGGACTGGGGTCGATTCGGATAATCGGACATAGACTGGTATGTAATATAGAAAAACAAACTGTCACACATAGAATAAACTTTATTAAGTTTATAAATGGTTTTACACTTTATAAAGTTTTATAAAGAGTAAAACCAGCTACATCCATTTTTTCACTGAACATTCGTGACTTTTCACATAAAATCGATCCTGAAATCTGTTGTCCAATAGATCGTTGCTGCAGAAACCACGTAAAAACAGCATTCTCAAGCTGTTCATCTTTTGCCTTTTTCATTACTTTTCGCGACGAACATCCATCACCACTTTCCAATGCGGTCACAAAACTTAAAATTTTTTCACTGTTATTTTTAATATCAGTTAACCAAGTATTGTATAAGTAATCTTAGTAATGTTACTTACTGTACTTGGTTATAATTTTTTATATTAAGCTTAGGACCCATTCGGATAATTGGGGATTCGGTTAATCGGCATTCGGATAATCAGTGTTCTACTGTATTTGAATACTATTTCATATTTATGAAGATTTTCATATTTTCAGTTGGATGAGATTGAGGGGCCAATAATTGTCTGTTTCACCTGTCATGCAAGACTCATTCGTTGCAGAAGATTACAACAACAGGCTATTGAGTCAAATGTGGTTCTGGAGCAGTTGCTTTCAGGAGGATCCATGGTATTATCCATTCCATCCATTAAAACCTATAAAAGCCCACTGCTGAACATAGGTCTCACTCATAGATTGCTTCATAGGAGGGATTTTGCAAAATTTGCCACACTTGGCAAGTTTGCAACCGTAGTTTATATTAGTCTAAGTTGTCATCAGGAAGATGCGATCGCCCTACCTCTGTTTCTGTTTCCTTCTGTTGCCTCTTACGACACCCATCCCGTGGATAGGTATATAGGATAGTGCAGGGGTCGGCAACCTGCGGTTCGCGAGTCACATGCGGTTCTTTGGATGTGGAGCTGCGGTTCTTTAGTTTCATACGCAAATATTATTTATTTTATAAAAAAAAATTATAAATCGATCCATACTGAGCCATTTGGGGTTGATACTGGATCTCTAGAAATGCAATTGATCAATTTAAAAAGTAAAGCTTTGTGTAGTTGAAAATTTACAGAGTTGATAAGGAAGTTGAAACAGTTGGAGGTCCAGTACGTAATGCAATAAAAATGAACAGCTTTAAAAGAAATGCTGCGAGTTGAGTTATATTCGACGCATGGAATTGTCTTCCAGATTGATATAGTGAGGTGAAGAAGTTGGCATTTGGAGTGCTGACTATCTTCGGATGGACATATTCGTGCGAGCAAGAGTTCTCTTGCATGAAGATAATTAAAAGTAAAGTAAGAAGCCAACTACCAAATGAAAATTCAGATTCGTGTTTGAAACTTAAAACAACAAGCTATGAGCCAAATTTATCCAAACTTTCTAAAACCATGCAAAGCCAAAACTCCCATTGAATTTGTTTGCTTAATTGTTTGTACTTGAAGTATAAGTTAGTGTTGTAAGACTTACAATGTAAATAAATGTTTGTTTTAATTTTTTACTTAAATAATAAGTGATTATCTAATAATACCATATATATATATATATAAAAGGTTGCCGACCCTGTGATAGTGGATATTCTTACACCGTCACTGCACAATCCACTTTTCTATGCTGCTTCCCATTGCTATATGGGAGAATGTTTCTAGTGCAAAGTTAAGTTTGTCCTTCAATCCAACTTACTTTTGTTAGAGCAATAGTACTTATTTTTACAAAAACATTTATCAAACTGTTTATACTGTTATATATTACCCTATTGTATATAAACAAATCTCAATAAACAAAGTTAAATCTTTATCAATTTACAGCTTTCGTGAATCTGAATCCAAAAGTTGTTGAGACTCGATTCTCAGGATAGATGAACTATGTACATTCTTATTTAAGTTTACGCTGAACCCTCACTTATGTCCGGTGTTTATTATTAATTGAAGTTGTTGTCAGGAAGATGCTGCCCCCCGATCTCCTGTTTCAGTTTCCCTCTGCCCCTTTTTACGACATCTGCGGGATGGCAGGGGGTAGTATGGGTTCTCCTACTCCACCACTATATTGTCTTTTTCTCTTATTTGAAAAAATTATTTCCTTTCAGTCAATACCAAAACCGCATAAGGTTAGAGGTGAGATTAAATTCACACCAATTTATCATATAGATATCTGGCCTGTAGCTAGTGATATAGACAATGATTGCAAGGACGAATTTTTTTGCTTTGATGCCGTTAAAGTTGAGGAAGAGATTTTCGAATATGAGAATTCCAAATTGGAAGAAAATGAGAATCATGAAACAGGTTAGATATACCCCTTTTTTATATTATTAAAATAAGGTACAATTTACCTTATGGCAAGTGGTTACTGTAGCCCGTAGACACATCGTGTGTAATGTACTGATTAACTGATTTGCCTTTGTCTAAATTCTAAGTGCATGTCAAAAGCGCTCTTATTAATACATTAAAAAAATATTTTTACCCTGTCAGCTAGTATGTATGTCACTAAGATACATACTGGTAAGCAACCAATTATCTTTGCCATCTTCTTAGTGTCAGTACTAGGTGGTGTGACTCCATATTTGCCTAGGAGTTGATCTATTTGTGCCTGCCTAGATGGACTCCTCCCTCCTCCTCTTACCTATTTCTGCCGTCAAATAGTGTTCCATTCTGATGGGTATAGAGTCAGAATAATCACAGGCTGTGGGTCATTCCATTTTAGTTGTGGTAGTACCATGCTGCAGCTACATTAGTAGTATAGTTATAGCACGAATGGGTCGGCTCGACCGGGGAAGGACCACGCTCTCACAGAATACCAGCGTGAAATAACAGCTTAACACTGCTGTGTTTTGTATGGTGATTGTAGGGAACGGGATACCCTTTTTACTGGAAAAGAGGCATTCCATCGTAGTCCTCATGGGTGACAATGCATCTGCATTTTGATTCTTTATTGAGGACAGATGTAGATGTCTATGGGTCACAGCGACCATTTACCATTGTGTGGACTGCGTGCTCGTTTGTCACCCTATCCTATAAAAATTAAAATGAAAAGATGAGCGCATTGCATCATTAAATCTTCATCATTACAGCCTTCACAAGTCCACTGCTGAACATAGGTCTCAGCCACGGAATTTTCTGCCATTGCCTTCCTGCATTTCTTACCAGTTCATCATTCCATCTAATGGAGGGCCGCCCTACACTTTGTCTACTGGTACGAGGCTGCCACTCGTAAAACTTCCTCATTCATTGTCATTTCTTCGAGTTATATGGCCGGAATTTCAAATTCCAAAGAATTAATTCAGCATTTGAAACCATGATGTTGAAAGTAACTACAACAGAAGTGAGACGACGGGCCCGTGCTTGTGTTAGTAATCGCATCAATTATTTTGAGCATCAACAAATAAATAATTAGAATTTTTATTAGTCTGCCTAAAAATTTAAATTTTCTACCTCAATCTGGTTTTAGGGGACAATTGAAAAATTTGTAACAAATGCGTGTAAGTTATACCTCAAATGAAAGAGTTATAACCAAGCATGTTTTCAAAAAGATTCTAACAATAAATTAAAGTACCATCAGTTTTTTTTAACGTAGTGTCAAAAATGTTTATTATTTAAAATGTTAATTATGTTTCTTTAAATCCTAGAAAATTTTCGTGAACTTAGTGTCTGTACAAAAATATGTCTGATGACACAGATGCTGAGACTATGTTTTCTTAGATTTCTTATTCATTACTTAAATTAAAAAAAACAGATGTTAATTAAATTGGCAATTATTAGCAATTAACTGTAAAAATTTTAGTTTTATCACCAACAACAAAAAGTATAGTCAGACTTTGTCTAAAATAAGTAAGGCCTAAATGATCTTCAATCAACAAGTCAATCTTCCAATCATTCTGTATAATGCTTGTCCCGTGTGCGATTCGAAGCATCTATTATTAGATTAATGTAGGTAATTGTAACATGGTGAGAAGAACGTCATCATTATCTTTCCAATTTAGTTTCTCTACCATTCTTTCCCTCCAAAAATAATTATGAGAGACATTATTAAAAGTAAAATACTTTATATCTAGCAACATTGTATAATTATGTAATTTTATAATTTATCTATTTCTCCCTGGTTGACTGATAGAGAATGCGTTTAAGGTGTCTTACAATAAAAAGTTTTACTTATAATAAATTAAATGTTCAATTCGCGTGTATTTCAGAACCATACATCATACCGACAAATCATTTTTCAAAAGCGTCTGAGAGCAAGATTAAATCAAATTCTACTGATTGTAATTGTAACATAAACGATGTTCGTAAAGGAAACCTCGATTTAGAAAGCCCTACTATTAAATCAAAACCTAAAGTCAAAAAAGATAATCAACCAATTAATAAAAAAGGAAAGCATCCTGCAAATATTATGAGAAAGAAAATATTGAAACAAAAGAGTGTAAATATACTTACGAGAAAAACATCAGGGGCATCAACAAAATACATTTTTGAATGTGATGGTTGTAGCAAAAAATTTTCAACAAGAGACATTCTCGCCAAACACATTTCATACAGTCATAAGACGCAAAAGAACCAAAAGAACACCACTGCAGTTCGGACACAAGTTGAACAAACTCCAGTACCACAACCACAAGTAACGGAAATATTTAATTGTGATATTTGCGAATTTAAAACAACTCAAAAACGTTGCATTTTGGCACATCTTAAAGCGCACGTCGCTGAACAAGTGTACTGTTGTAATGATTGTGATTATAAAAGTATTAAAAAAGATCGTTTGCAGAGACATATGAAAATACATACTGGAGAAAAACTTTTTTCATGTAATATCTGTGGATATAAATGTATTGATAAAAGTAATTTGCGGTATCATATGAAAATTCATACTGGAGAAAAACCTTTTTCGTGTCATATCTGTAAATATAAATGTATTCAAAAAAGTAGTTTACAAACACATATGAAAATACATACTGGAGACAAACCTTTTTCGTGTCATATCTGTAAATATAAATATATTCAAAAAAGTAGTTTGCAAACACATATGAAAATACATACTGGAGAAAAACCTTTTTCATGTAATATCTGTGAATATAAATGTATTAGAAAAGATGTGTTGCAAACACATATGAAAATACATACTGGAGAAAAACCTTTTTCGTGTCATATCTGTAAATATCAATGTATTCAAAAAAGTAGTTTACAAACACATATGAAAATACATACTGGAGAAAAACCTTTTTCATGTAATATCTGTGAATATAAATGTATTAGAAAAGATGTGTTGCAAACACATATGAAAATACATACTGGAGAAAAACCTTTTTCGTGTCATATCTGTAAATATCAATGTATTCAAAAAAGTAGTTTACAAACACATATGAAAATACATACTGGAGAAAAACCTTTTTCGTGTCATATCTGTAAATATAAATATATTCAAAAAAGTAGTTTGCAAACACATATGAAAATACATACTGGAGAAAAACCTTTTCCATGTAATATCTGTGAATATAAATGTATTAGAAAAGATGTGTTGCAAACACATATGAAAATACATACTGGAGAAAAACCTTTTTCGTGTCATATCTGTAAATATCAATGTATTCACAAAAGTAGTTTGCAAAGGCATATGAAAATACATACTGGAGAAAAACCTTTTTCATGTAATATGTGTGAATATAAATGTATAGAAAAAAGTAATTTGCAAAGGCATATGAAAATACATACTGGAGAAAAACCTTTTTCATGTAATATCTGTGAATATAAATGTAAAGAAAAATGTGATTTGCAAAGGCATTTGAAAATACATACTGGAGAAAAACCTTTCTCATGTAATATCTGTGAATATAAATGTATAGAAAAAAGTAGTTTGCAAACACATATGAAAATACATACTGGAGAAAAACCTTTTTCATGTAATATCTGTGAATATAAATGTATAGAAAAAAGTAGTTTGCAAACACATATGAAAATACATACTGGAGAAAAACCTTTTTCGTGTCATATCTGTAAATATAAGTGTATTACAAAAAGTAATTTGCAAAGGCATATGAAAATACATACTGGAGAAAAACCTTTTTCGTGTCATATCTGTAAATATAAATGTATTAGAAGAGATATGTTGCAAACACATATGAACATACACTCTTGAGCAGAACCTTTTTTGTGAGAGATCTGGTAAAATATGTGCAATATTATGTAAACGTGTTTTATATAAATATAAAAGTATACTAGATAAAAATTCATTTGTCATGAGTTCCTTATGTAACTGTAGAACGAGTAGAAAAACCTTTCCGTGTCATATGTGCTAATTGAAACTGCATTTATTCTGAAGAAGTTAATTCAAAAACCAAAGAAGCAACCAAGTGAAATCGAACCTTGAAATATGGGGGTATTCCCAGTAGTCTTACCAAGTAGTCTTACTAGTAAGACTACTGGGAATATTCTTCCCAGTAGTCTTACTAGTAAGACTACTGGGAATATTCTTCCCAGTAGTCTTACTGGTAAGACTAATGGGAATGTCCTAATGGAAACTGCCCAATAGTCTTACGAGTAAGTCTATTGGGAATCTTTGTGGCGTGTTGTATTCCCAGTAGTCTTACCAAATAATCTCTTTAGTAAAACTACTGGAAATATTTTTACCAAGTAGACTTACACCGCAAAAAAATTCTCAGTAGTACTAATCTATAAAATACATGGAAATTTTTATCAGTACTTTAGTAGTATATTTTAGGAATAGTACTAGGCAAGCATAAAGTTGCAAGAGGAAGTAGTATAGTTCTTGTTTATATTCTTCTACCGACTTCAAAAAGGAGGAGGTACTCAGTTAGACCATATAGATCTAATATTATTGGTTATATATATATATATAGTTCAGGGCAAGAAGAATTTTAAAATGGACTGGAAGGAAGTAGCCGACAAGCTCAACCAGCTCCCCCAGGTAATACGCCAGAGCAATGAATAACAGTTAAGTTTCTATCAAAAAATTTTCCAGATTTACTACTAATTGCTTAAATTAAAATGCATAAATAAATTAGGCAGCACATCGTGCAGCACTAGTGTTACTAATATTTACTTGAATACATAAGCTTGACCTGGTGAAAAATCTCTTCAGAAATCCTAGAACGGGATATTTTCTCCAAATTTTTTCTGCAGATTTTATACTCTTATTACATTTAAAATCTGCAATGTTACACTTTATATCTATGGACATAATATAAAAAAATCCACAAAACATAACAATAATCATCACATTTATTAACTAAAGAAATAACAAAACATGCCTTTTAATAATAAAAATAAAGTTATTGAACCTAATATAGAAGTAAAGCATTCCGTCAGGAGAGCCTACGAACATGTCGTCATCTACGTAACTTTTCTAAGAAATGTCTAACGCTTATCTCATCATTAATAAGTTGCAGTTGAGTGTTATGGATAAACTGGTCACGTTGAATATGTTTTTTGTGTCGTTTATTTAAACTTCAATTGTTTTTTATTTGGATGCTGTGCACCTTATGATATGATGCATCTGAGTTTAAAATGTTAAGTAATTGGTGTAAGTTTTTCTTGCCAACTTCATCATTGATCGTAAAATGCCACGATTCTAAATAATTTGTCGTGCGATGTCGTTGGCTAAATACGCAGATTTTATTAACATTGTTGTTAAGCCAGTTTTTTGACATATATTTCTTAAATTTACGCACCGCTTGCATATCATTGTGTTCCTCCATTTCATTCAATATATAACTCCAACCATCTAAAATCCGTTCTTCGGGTAGAAGTGGCAGCATTTTGCAAAGCGATAATATTCTGTATGTCTTTAATTTGAGAGATTTTGCTTTTCTTTTTAGAGTCTCACAATAGTGAAAGTAGCCTCCGCTTCTTAATATTTTAGGAAAAACGGCTCGTAAAGCTTTCATCATAGCGTCCTCATAATCAGTTTTAAATTACGTAGGTTCCCAGTTAGTTATCTGACTTTTTATTAATTGTAATAATGTTACGTAAGTTTCAGTTCTTTTGTCTGGGAGGAAGGCATAAATAACGGCTATTACGTTTGTAGTTTGCTGAGAACTATCTAGATCGCAATGAATGGTATACAACTGAAGAAAGGGTAACGGGGTTATTTCAAATGTGCCATCACTGAGATATTGCTGTTTTTCAGCCATAGTTTTTCTTGCATGCCTAGATTTAAATACTAAAATTCTTGCACCGTCATCGCGAAAGTAATCAGCCAGTAGAAATGAATCAAATTTGGACGGCACCTCTACGTCAGCAAACGTTTTGTGGTATAGTTTTTCAACACCTAACTCCTTATTGCGATATCGGTATAACGTTGACTTTACATCTCCGAATTTCGGTAATTTATTAATGAAGTTATTACCTGCATTTTCCAATGAACTTACTGCATTTTTGTAGACTCTAGTCACTGATATCGAGTCTTCACTGACTTTTTTCTTACATTCGTAAAACTTTAGGTCTATCTCATTTTTAGCAAAGTCTTGAGCACATGTTATTATTTGTGGTGTTGCTTTTACTTCTTTCTTGTCCCTAATGGTTACCGATCCAGTGCATTTGTTTTTCTTATATTGAGCACATCGCCATATTACGCTTGTATCTTTATATATTATATTTAACATTAGTACTCTTCCTCTTCGTCTTTTCATCACGTTAATTTCAGACATAACACTATATTATGTGAAATTGCCAAATATTTATTATATTTAATTTTAATTTTATTCAGTGACAAGGCGTCATTCATACAAATGTTTAAACAAAATGTTTTTTTTGTTTGGCCATAGACTAACCAATAATATTAGATCTCTATGGTCTAACTGAGTACCTCCTTTTTGAAGTCGGTAGAAGAGTATAAACAAGAACTATCCTACTTCCTCTTGCAAGTTTATGCTTGCCTAGTACTATTCCTAAAATATACTACTAAAGTACTGATAAAAATTTCCATGTATTTTATAGATTAGTACTACTGAGAATTTTTTTTGCGGTGTAAGTCTACTTAGTAAAAATATTTCCAGTAGTTTTACTTAAGAGATTATTTGGTAAGACTACTGGGAATACAACACGCCACGAAGATTCCCAATAGACTTACTCGTAAGACTATTGGGCAGTTTCCATTAGGACATTCCCAGTAGTCTTACCAGTAAGACTACTGGGAATACCCCGAAATATGTACCGAGTGGTTAGTGGAAACAGACCATACTTCATGTTTTTTTTTTATTTTATATAATTCATACTAGTTTGTTTTTATTTATTCGTTTCGACATTTATCGTTACCGTTACAGCCTATAAAAAAGTCCGCTGCTGAACATAGGCCTCCCCCACGGATTGACTCATAGGGGGGATATTTGCCATAGTTGCCATGCATGTTGGGTTGGCAACTGCGGTTTTTTATTTTTATTTGTATAGATTAGGACGCCGTGTCTCATCTGGTGTGTCCTGAGAGGCGACAGAGAGAAAAATCAGGAGACGTGTAGCAGCGTCTTCGTAATAAAATAAATAAAACTGTGTTGCCAACCCGCTTGCCAAGCGTGGCAACTATGGCAAATATCCCTATATCCCTAGGCCTATGTTCAGCAGTCGACTTTAACAATAACGATAAACGATGAAACGAAAAAAGAAAACATTAGCAATCATTTAAATAAAAAAAAACATGGTCTCGTCTGTTTCCACTAACCTCCCATTTGTTTCATATTTGAAAATTCAATTTTTTTGGTTTTTGAATCAGCTTCTTCAGAATAAATGCAGTTTCAATTAGCACACAGGGCACGGAAAGGTTTTTCTACTCGTTCTATTATTCTACACAAGATGACTTTTGTAGTCGAGTTATTAATTTATTTTCTACTAGCTGTTCCACGCGACTTCGCCCGCGTGTTATTTGGGGTTTTTATTTTTTTGCGCGGAACCCTAATTCTTTTTCTAAAATAAAAGTAGCCTAGCTTATTAGCCGTGGCAGCTAACTATAAATTAAAGTGAAAGACATTTACAACACTAATTTTGTTTTTTTTTTAAATCTTAGGTTTACTTTGATCTTATAGATTATCTTACGCTAATGAAGGAAATGATTTTTTGTTTATTTTAACGTGTGAACATTGTTTTTATTAGGTTGCTGTTACCGTTACAGTCTATTACACTGCTGGACATAGGCCTCCCCCATATATTGCGTCATAGGGGGGACATTTGGCACAGTCGCTACACTTGGCAAGCTGGTGGGTTTATTTTTATTTTAGTCGATATTAGGAAGGCGCTGCTGCACACCTCCTGATTTGTGTCCCTCTTTCACTTCTTACGACACCCACAGGATGATATGGGCTAGTGTATTTTCTTACACAGTGTTTTTACTGGTTGAATATTACTAGAGAAGAATGACCTCATGGATATTTCGAAATTCACATTTTTAGACCTCATCATCATCAAATGTGGTAGATCCATGCTGCACGAATGGGTCAGCTAGACCGAAGAAGGACCACGCTCTCACAAAATACCTGCGTAAAATGCTGCTGTGTTTCGTATGGTGAGTGTAGAGAACGGGAGACCCTTTTACTAGAAAAGAGGCATTCCATCTTAGTCCTTGCGGCTGACAACGCATATGTATTTTGACATATAGGAGATTGGCGTTTTGTTAAAGTATGCACCGTTGTTATCTATGCACTTTTGCCATCTCATAGGTAGTTCATTGATTCCTTTACTAAAACAATCATGGGGGCGAAAATCAATAAACTCTGAAGGCGGTTTGGACTGCCGCATCGGAGTTGATTTTTTTTTCCTTGTAAGAAGTTGTCCAAATTCCGAAAAAAATCTGTTGGAGCAAGGTCCGGGGAGTACGGTGGATGTCGCAGACATTCCAATTGTAGCTCATCTAACTTAGTGGTTGTTTGTTGTGCAGTGTGTGGTCTTCCGTTGTCATGAAGCAGCAGTGGCCTAGAGCGATTGACCAATCTCATTTGTTTAGCAGCTAGCTCTTCCTTCATGGTTTACAGTTGCTGACAATAGATACCTGCCGTAATCTTTTGGCCAGATTTTAGAAAGCTGCGCTCCGGCGCTCTACCACCAAACACTCACAAGTAACTTTTTCTGAGTCAATTTTCGTTTAAGTCCGGATTTGGCTGGGTCTCCAGGGTTTATCCATTGCCAGGAGCGCTTCCGATTATCGTACAGTATCCACTTTTCATCACAAGTAATGATTCGATTTAAAATCCCTTCATTATTGTGTCGGTTGAGCAAAGTAACACAGCAGTCGACGCGTGTTGGCAAGTTCGATTCACTCAGTTCATGAAGTGCCAATCGTTCAAGTTTTTTTACTTTCCCGATTTGCTTCCAGTGAATTAATACAGTTTTATCACTTACCCCGAAGCCTGTAGCTATCTCTGAAGTGCTTTGTGATGGATCCGCTTCCACAATAGCCTTTAATTCTTCATTTTCCACTTTGGTCTCCGGCCGTCCACGGGGTTGGTTCTGAAGGTCGAAATTTCCAGAACGAAAACGTTGAGACCAAAAACGTACCGAGCTTTCTTTTGCGACACCAGCGCATTGTGAAACGTGTTTACATTGGCTGTGTTTCAAATCAACTAAACGAAATAAGAGCTCACGTCTCCAGTGCGCTGTTATTTACTTGGACGTATTTTTTGCTCCAACCCGATATCTAATTGGTATTGTTGATCAAAGGCTTTGCGTAATTAATTAATTTGCTTGTTTGGCGCCGACTCAAAATTACTTAGGTATAATTACATTAGTTTTAGAAGTTAGTTATTAGGGTTAATTAAAAACTCAAAATAATTACAAAAATATATACTTAGGTATACTTAAATTAGTTTAAGAACTTAGTTATTAAGGTTAAATAAAAAAAGCTTTATTATTTTTTGCTTTTCAGTTTTTTCGGCGGTTTAATTTTTCTGTTAAAAAGTTTTTATTTTATAATTTTTCGTGGCTATAATCTACTAATTACTACATGCTTAGTTTTTGACTACTTTCAAATTAGCTACCTACCTTAATTTAGCCTTTAACTGTTATATAATCCTACTTTAACTATTATTTGTTGTATAATAATATAAATTCTTTAAAAAAACAGGCTTTATATACCACCATGGGTTCACCAGGAGAGAACTAATCGTTTGAGCGCCATGAGATAAGCGGCTTGTGAGCGAAGAAACCAGTGTAATGCAGAAAATTTTAAGAAAGCGATTAATGTTTATGCTGACTTGCCGTGTTCAATATTCGAAAAAAGTTTGTATCCTCAGCAACGTACAATATTGCAAACTACAAATTTAGGCTCTATTTTCCCCAATGAATTGGTAGCTTTAGGTAATATTATTACTTGTTTACGATGCTCAAATAATATTAAAAAAACAACACTCCACCGTAGGCCTATTGGAATAAAATGTCGGTAGCTGCAAGGCCTACAGAAATCGATGACTCATCGGAAATTGAGAAACGTTTTATTTGCACAGTAGGTAGTGGCATTTCTTAAAATAATAAAGTTCAAAATCGTTTGAGCCAAGACTGGCGCAAAGGGCAGGCAATTATTTTTGTTTAGGATGTGGACGAGCTGGCGGAGCAACTTCCGCTTGAACCTAATCAAACTGGATTAGTGCTTGTAGTACAAAGTCGTGAAAATTTAGAACGTTCTAGGGAGTTTCAAATAGATGTAGGTAAACTTCAATTAGCATTGCAGTGGCTCCTAATGAATAATGCACTCTATAAAGATGTTCGCACCTGCACATGGTCATGATAGTGAAGAATCAATTGCTGAACGGTCAACTGTACCTACAAATAACTATACTGCCTTGAGTAACGATGTATCTATATTATATGGTTCTTTTCGTCAGGACAATGAACGATTTAGTCCAGAGTCACGTGGTCGGCAATGCACAGGGATCGCAACTGTTGCTAGTGTGGCATTTTCTCTGATAAATCCCAATAATTGGTGCAAAAGCGACATAGATTACATGTTATTGGTAGGAGATAAATATTATAGAGACTGTATTGCGGCTCGGGCTAACCCCAATTCCGAAGAAGCACATATCGAATATTTGGCTGCAACTGAGCTTTTACCTAATATCACATACAACAATCGAAAAGTTGATATCAATGTTCGTCATGAATCAGCCTTTAATGGTCACGTAGACAACGACAATAGTGAAGAAGGATTTCCCAATTTGTTAAATGCTCTAATAAATGTATTTGCTACATATAGGAAGAAACCTCCAGATAATATTGTTCCAAAATAATAAAGATGTGAACAATTGTAGTGGACTTTTATCTGAAGTAAAATTAGCTGTCGAATCTCGTGTGATGTTGAGACGTAACAATCAGTATCTGACGGGCTCGTCAATGGTGCTATGGGTTTTGTAAAAATAATAAAATGGCCATCACTACGCAGGGATCAACTAGAGGAAGGAGAATTACCGAATTGCGTATTAGTAAAATTTAACGATGAAAGCATAGGAAGTAGACTAAAAGATAGCGATGGCTGTGTCGCCATACCTTAAGTGGTAGCAACTTTTTAAGGTAAGAAGGGTTATGGCGATATTGAGCGCAGGATGTTGCCGATAATTTTATGCTGGGCCGTCACGGTTCACAAATTACAAAGTGCGACCCTTGATAAAGCTGTAATCGACCTCGGAAAGAAAGTGTTTGCCAAAGGACAGGCATATGTGGCACTGAGTAGAGTAAAAACACTTGAGGGTATTGCTATATCTGATTTAGAGCCAAATAAGGTATTACACAAACCTCACGATGAACGAGCTTTAGCAGAAATGCAGAGACTGAGAGGTCTACACACAAGAGACTGACAGCTCTAAAGCTCATTCATCGTGAGGTTTTTTTGTAATGTAATGTAGTGTAATTATTATGTAATGTAGTGTAATTATTACAATATGTAATGTAGTAATACACCACCCAGAATTAAAATCTGCGAGTAAAAAATAAATCAACCCTATTTTCCCACCATTAGGGTAGACATTTTTTTTCCAAATTTATATGGGACCAATTTCGAGGTATACTCTATCCAATAAAAAAAAGAATTATCAAAATCGGACTACTCTGTAAAAAGTTATGCGTGGTGATACATAAAAAAAATATACACGTCGACTTGAGAACCTCCGTTTTTTCGTCGGTTAAAAAAGTAAAGTACTCGCAAGATGATACCGCGCCTTTTCCAGTTCACGTAAGTAAAATGTCAAATGATCAAGTATCCGGAGTAACTCTGAAACCAATCAAATTCGGTCACTTTCTGTATCATAATAATATTAAAAATATAGTTAGTGACGGAGTAAAAAAGTTTGACGAAACAGGATATCGGTTGAGTTTAAAACAGCAGCGGATGCAAACACTTTTATTGATCACCCAGCTCTTCAGACTTCTAAGTATGAAGCAACTATCCTCTCATATAGTATCACTCGTATGGGGCTAGTCAGACAAGTTCCCATAGAGTGGACATTAGAAGAATTAATACAAGACTACCCCAGGAGGGTACCAGCAACCCTGGAGAATCCCTCGCTGAGCATCCACGAACAAACTACTTCACTCCTGAGCGTGGGTGCTCAGGCTGCCCCGCGTATTCTGGGGGAGGCAAAATTCCGCTCGTGACTAATGCTGCTCGGGGCAAGCGGAGCAATACAACCAAGGCGACCCCTGTCACGCTATCCGTGAATTTTTGCAACATCAGGGGACTTCATTCCAACCTTAACGCTGTCCATTACCATCTAGAGACGGCGAAGCCGGCCTTGCTCTTTTTAACCGAGACTCAGGTGTCCTCTCCGGCTGATACTTCATATCTGTCCTACCCGGGGTACAAATTGGAACACTCCTTTGTGCCCCGGGCTGGAGTTTGTGTATACGTCAGAGAGGACATCTGTTTTCGACGCCTCGGCAGCCTTGAAGGTACGGACCTGTCCATCCTATGGCTGCGCGTAGACAGCGACGACCATCCCCGCGTCTACGGGTGCCTCTATAGGTCCCATAGCGGTAATGCCGACACAGACCGACTCATCGACCACGTCCAAATGGCTGCAGACTCCGTGCTACAACAGGTCCCATCCGCAGAGATCGTGATACTCGGTGATTTCAACGCCCACCACGCTGAATGGCTTGGTTCTCGTTCAACCGATCATGCGGGTAGATCTGTCTACGACTTTGCTTTGGCATATGGTCTAACACAACTGGTTACTTCGCCTACGCGGATCCCAGATGTGGAAGACCATGTACCTTCCCTGTTGGACCTTCTGCTGACCTCTCATCCGGACGGATATCAGGTCTCCGTCGATGCCCCTCTGGGCTCTTCGGACCATTGTCTGATCCGGAGCACAGTGCCACTCACGCTCCAATCGCAGTTGCGATCTACAGCTTGCCGCCGTGTTTGGCACTATAGGTCAGCTGATTGGGACGGGATGCGGTCTTTTTTTGCATCCTACCCTTGGGGGCGGGTTTGCTTCTCGCCGGAAGATCCCAGCGTTGTTGCCGATTCTGTTGCTGATGTGGTACTTCAGGGTATGGAACTTTTTATTCCATCCTCTGTGGTGCCCATCGGAGGCAGATCCCAGCCATGGTTTGGTCGCTCCTGTAAAATAGCATCACGCTATAAGCAGGAGTGCTACCGGGCCTGGGCTGACGCATCAACGTCTCGGGATTTAAACACCAGCGCACTTAAAAAGAAGTATAATTCCGCCTCCAGGTCCTTCAAAAGCGTCATTGCCAAGGCAAGGTCTGAGCACATCGGCAGAATTGGCGAGAAGCTAGTTCGCCTTCCTTCGGGAACCCGTGCATTCTGGTCTCTCGCCAAGGCTGTCCAAGGGAACTTCTGTCAGCCATCCCTCCCATCTCTGCACAGAGAGGACGACTCACTGGCCCATGCCGCAAAAGAGAAAGCCGATCTGTTGTGCTCTCTTTTTGCGTCCAACTCGACTCTAGATGACGGGGGGAACACACCGCCGACCATCCCGCGATGTGAGTGCTCCATGCCGGATGTGCGATTTACACAGCGCTCGGTTCGCAAAGCACTCTTCTCCCTGGACGTCAGCAAGTCGAGTGGGCCCGATGGAGTCCCTCCCATTGTGCTGAAGACGTGTGCTCCGGAGTTGGCACCGGTTTTAACGCGTCTTTTCCGGTACTCCTACTCCCAAGGCGTAGTCCCGAATTCATGGAAGACAGCTTTGGTCCACCCGATCCCTAAAAAAGGCGACCGCTCAGACCCGTCCAACTACAGGCCTATCGCCATCACCTCCTTGTTCTCCAAAATATTGGAATCCATTATAAACTGCCAGCTCATGAGGTACCTTGAGGATCACCAGCTGATCAGTGACCGTCAGTACGGTTTTCGTCGGGGTCGATCAGCAGGTGATCTTTTAGTTTACTTAACTCATAGATGGGCGGAGGCAGTAGAGTCCAAGGGGGAGGCATTGGCCGTTAGTTTGGACATAGCGAAGGCCTTCGATCGGGTCTGGCACAAGGCGCTTCTTTCGAAGCTTCCTTCCTATGGGCTTCCCGAGAAATTGTGCAAATGGATCACCAGTTTCCTTGCTGATCGGAGCATCAAGGTCGTAGTAGACGGTGCATGCTCTGATTACAAGCCTATCAACGCTGGTGTTCCACAAGGCTGCGTGCTATCACCAACGCTGTTTCTCCTGCATATCAATGATATGCTGCTAACTGGTAGCATTCATTGCTATGCAGACGACAGCACTGGGGATGCCTTATATACCGGCCGTGCCAATATTTCTCGGGAAAACGTCGCCGAGTACCGGGACAAACTTGTGTCTGAAGTCGAGTCTTTGCTTAACAAAGTCTCGGATTGGGGCCGACTTAATCTAGTCCAGTTCAATCCCCAGAAGACACAAGTTTGCGCGTTTACCGCTAAAAAGAACCCCTTTGTCGTATCTCCTCAGTTTCAAGGCACTCCCCTTGCTGCCTCAGCCAGTATCGGAATCCTTGGCGTCGACATATCGAATAGCGTGCAGTTTCGTGGTCACTTGGAAGGGAAGGCCAAATTGGCCTCTAAAAAGCTTAGCGTGCTCAGCAGAGCGGGACAGTATTTCATGCCGGCACATCGCTTGCAACTTTACAAAGCGCAAGTTCGGCCCCACATGGAATACTGTTCTCATCTCTGGGCCGGGGCACCCCAGTGCCAGCTCCTTCCACTTGACCGCATCCAGCGCAGAGCGATTCGAATCGTCGACGACCGAGTTCTTTCCGATCGGCTCGATACACTGGCACTGCGTAGAGATGTTGCATCTCTTTGCATATTTTATCGCATCTATCACGGGGAGTGCTCTGAGGAATTGTTCGGACTAATTCCAGCCGCTCAATTTCACCATCGCACGTCGCGACAAAACTCGCGTTACCATCCATACCATCTGGATGATTGGCGGTCCACCACTGTGCGATTTAGAAGAAGTTTTCTCCCTCGCACAACTTCTTTGTGGAATCAATTACCACCAGCGAATTTTCCGAACCGATACGACTTAGGAACCTTCAAGAAAAGAGCTTACACCTTTCTAAAAGGCCGGCAACGCATCTGCAATTCCCCTGGTGTTGCGGTTGTTCATGGGCGGCGGTAGTCACTTAACATCAGGTGAGCCGCATGCTCGTTTGCCCCCTATTCTATAAAAAAAAAAAAAAAAAAAAGCTATAGAAATTACCTCTGGATATGGTGCTATAATTAAAGCTCGCCGACTCAATAGAAGATCAGTGAATGACAGCAATAACATTTCATGGATTCCAACTTAGACAGTAGTTCTAACTTTTTCTGGACAAAAACTTACATCCCACATTTACTGTTTTTACACCTATATGCCAGTAGAAAAATATGTTTTGGCACTTATTCAGTGTCATAATGTTGCAGATTTGGCCATGTTACTTCCCAGTGCCGATCATCCCCGTGTTGCTTTGTATGTGCACAGAACCACGAAGGTTTATCATGTACTAGGCAAACTCCTACTTGTCTATTCTGTTCAGGACCCTACACAGCAAAAGACCCTACCTGCCCTGAACATCTAAGACAAAAATCTATTAAGCTAGTTATGTCCCAAGAAAATATAGCATATTTAGAAGCTGCAGCTAGATTCCCTTTCGTACGTAGATCTTTTGCTGACACAACAAGAAGCCCGCCTCGTAATACTTCTCAACAGACCCCTTATCTCACAAATGACAGTCTTTCAACTCCTACGGCTCAGCCTTCACAATCTACATCATATAAAAAAACAATCTTTATTCCTCAACGTACTTACAGACAATCATTAAATTCTGGTTATGATAAGGCAGCCTATCAGGAAATTGTTGAGAATCCTACTTTGTCCCTTCCAAATCGGTGTGCTTTACTGGGGAATGAAAATATTTCTAATAACAATAACTTCTGTGAACTTATGATATCAATGTTAATTAACATGATTTCTCGTTTTAGTGACGCAGAACTTCCCCTTAGTCTACATCAAAAACTTACTCAGCTTACTTCAATAACTACCAACATTCACAATTCTACAATGGAATTGTCGGAGTATCAAACATAAAAAGAATGAACTTATCTTTCTTATTAACAAATTTAGTCCAATTGTTCTTGCCATGCAGGAGATGTGGCTTAGACCTGACTCCCAATTTAGGATCTCAGGTTATTTATGTCTTCGGGATGATAGGAGTGATGGACATGCTGGTTCCTCCATTCTGATCTCAAAAAAAATCACATATTCTTCTATACCTCTTCCTACCCACAGCTCCTCAATTAATGCTGTTGCAGTCAAAGCTCTCAACATATCTTTTCTGTCTGTATACATTCCTAATCCTAATGTTACCATCTTAAATGAACTTTGTAATCTTATTTCTTCTCTAACTCCCCCTGTTGTTTTCATGGGAGACTTTAATATTCATCATACTTCATGGGGCTCACATCACTGCGACTCACCATCATCTGCGTTTCTAGATATGATAGACAACTTAAATCTTTGTATCCTTAATGATGGTTCTCCTACCCGTCGTGTTTCACCATCTCAGAATTAAGAAGCGCGGTGGACTTGACTCTTTGTTCTCCTGGCTTAGTTTCCTTTCTAACATGGAAAACATTACCAAATTCACATGGTAGTGATCACTATCCAATTTTTATCACATCTGTTGACTCTACAAGAGCAAATTCTGAATTCAACCCCAGGTTAAAATATAATTTGTCAAAGGCAGACTGGCATCATTATTCTTCTGTCTTAGATCAAGCGATATCAACAATTTCTTCTATGCATGATCAAAATATACATTCTGTCTATACAGAAATCAAAAATGCATTATTATCTTCCGCCAGTAAGACTATTCCTTTAAAACAACCCTACAGAAACAATTTGGCCTCTCCTCCTTGGTGGGACCAGGATTGCACATCTGCTTGCAAAAAAAGGAAAGAAGCTGAACAAAAATACTCTTCATCAATGACCATGGAAAACTATATTTCCTATAAACAAATAGCAGCTGAAACGGTAAAATTGTTATCTCAGAAGAAAAAATCCGGCTGGCATAGGTTTTGTTTTAACTTATCTCCTTCCACACCTTCTTCTCTAGTCTGGAAAAATATTAAAAGATATCGCTGTTCTAAGGCAGTTGAACAAAATGTATCTTCCAATGACCTTTCAATTTGGCTTGAAGAAGTTGCTCTTAATCTCGCCCCTCCTTCAGCGCCTACGCAAGCTGAATGTTTAGTCTTTAATTCTCCTTCTATACAATCTCTAGATAAATTTGATGCCCCCTTTTCTTACGAAGAACTATTTACAGTTCTTCAGGGTCTTAAGGACTCCTCTCCAGGAGTAGATGGAATTCCATACTCATTTATCATTAATAGCAGTAAAACAACTAAAACTACATTTCTTGACATTGTGAACCACATATATTGACTCAGGAATTCCTCCCAAAGAATGGAAGACCCAAATAATACTTCCTATCCTCAAACCGGGTAAAGCCAGTGAGGACTTTTCAAGTTACAGACCCATTGCACTGACATGTACAATGGCAAAGATATTAGAACATCTGATTAAAAATCGGTTAGAATGGTTCCTAGAGAATAAGGATGTTTTACCAAAAAGCCAATTTGGCTTTCGAAAAGGCTTAAGCACTATGGATAGCCTCAGTACACTGGTAACTGACATTCGTATTGCTTTTTCGAAAAATGAATATCTTGTTGGAGTCTTTCTCGATGTTTCGTCGGCATACGACAATGTACTTCTTCCTGTACTCAGGCAGAAAATGCTGAAGCTGAGTATACCAGTGAAGATAGTGAACTATATATCAAACTTTTTCTCTTCTCGGTCTATTTTAATAAATTTTCAAAACTCACTACTCCCCCGCGACATATTTGGAAAGGTCTCCCACAAGGCTCAGTCCTCGGTCCTATTCTCTATACTATATACACTTTCGATTTAGATCTTGCGATCAATCCATTTTGTAATGTCCTACAGTATGCAGATGATTTAGCCCTATATATTTCTACAGACAATTTAACTACAGCTACTTCCCGGTTAAATTCTACTATGGAATATTTACAATGCTGGTTAACTGATCATGGTCTATCTCTATCTGTTTCCAAAAGCAGTATAGTGATCTTTACTCGCCATAAGAATGTCCCTAATATTCCAGTTTTATATAAAGGCTTACCTATTCCTATTCAGGACAAGGTAAAATTTTTAGGTATGGTACTAGATAATAAATTATCCTTTACACGTCACATAGAATACATTTCCAAAAAAGTGTGAGAAGAATGTAAATATTCTTCGTTCTCTTTCAGGAGTATGGTGGGGATCTCACCCCTTTTCACAAAAGCTATTATATAATGCTGTAATTCGTAGTCATTTAGATTACGGATGCTTTCTTTTAGAGCCATGCAATAAATCATCACTTAAAAGTTTAGACAAGATACAGTATAAATGTATCTTGTCTAAACTTTTAAGTGATTTTTATAATCTTCCCTGATTAATGGCCTTCAGGTAGAGTGTGTTGATCCTCCTCTCAACATAAGAAGACAATATCTTTCAGACAGATTCTTCTTAAAGGTCTGTCAACACTCTTCTCATCCCCTAATTCCCAGGCTACACCTCCTCTCAGAATTCTTATCCTCAAGTTCATAAAGATTGTCCACATTTAATTAATAGCTCACTAACATTTCTCCAAATTCCTGGGCCCATTTTGTCATTCAATACAAGTCCACTCTTTAATACTCCTTTTGAAGTTATTATATATCAAGCTAACATTCACCTCGACCTAGATATCAGAAAAGGTTCCCCTGGGGCAGAATTAAAATTAAAAGAAGCCATAGGGAAAAATTGGAAAGATTGGATGACCATGTATACAGATGCATCCAAAATTACTGATGATGGCTGTACTGGTGCAGCTGTCTGGATCCCCAGGTTTAAAATAATCCTTAACTTTAAGTGCCCTTCATTATGTTCCATTTTTACTGCTGAGACAATTGCAATCCATGAAGCTCTGCTATTTGTTGAATCACATAGCCTAGACAAGACAGTGATTTTTAATGATTCTAAGAGCTGTTTATCTGCTATTTTGGCTAACCAATTCCAAAGTAAATATAAATTTCCCCTAATTCTAGATATTAAAAACATTCTGTATAGGTGTCATCTTAAAGAGATTTCTGTCTGTTTAGCCTGGATACCTAGTCATAGTGGTATCTGTGAAAATGAAAAAGCAGATATGTGTGCCAAAGAGGCTACTAGAAATGGCACCCCACTAAATATTGCCTATTCCCATGACTTGCTTCCCCTTGCTAGAAAAAAGCTTGTTAACACATGGAATGAGATAAGGAAAGCATCACAAATACTAAAAGGCAAGCACTATGCTGCTATACAAGATAATATTCCATCAAGACCTTGGTTTTTCTTATTTAATAAAGCAAACAAACGTGCTACTTCTATTGTCTGCCGGTTGAGAATTGGACACGCCTGTACCTATGTTCACCTAGCTAAACTCAGGGTTGGGGATAGTTCTCTGTGCGAATGTGGTTTAGATGAGGGAAACACTAACCATATTTTTTTTAACTGCACCAAATTGTCATATACTCTTTACGATTATCTGCCCCCTGACATCCCTCGTCCCATAGACTTTAACTCCCTGCTAATCTTCACAAATACCTCTTTTGTATATATTTTATGTGATTTTATTAATTCTAACAATATTAAACTGCAATTTGTTTGTCATATAATAACACATTAGTATTGTTTTAACAACATTGTCTGTCTTTTGTTTTAGGTAATTCAACAGATAAGTTGACCAAAATCATTCACATAATATTCGTTGTTACCATCTCTTGTATTATCAATTTCCCCTTTTTAAGCAGAGTTTGTGTCCCCATTAAACTACGGATGTGACATTGAGTGAAAAAAATCGATTAATAAAAAATCGTTTATTTGCTTCGTAATATTAATCGATTTAGAAAAAATCGATTTTATTAGAAGAAATTATCGATTTTTGCGGAAAAAATTCTTTTATTCGAAAAAATGCCTGCTTTCTTATATATTAATAAAACTACGATATTAGTATTGCAATGCAAACAATTTATCAGAATGTAAATCAAATAAAATGATAAGTATAAAAAATAATCAGAACGACAATCTTCTGGTTTTAAAACTATACTACAAAAAATTTTTTTAATCTATAACTTTTAACAATAAAAAACTAAAAATAATTAACGCATTTAACAATTTATTAGTACTAAAATAAAAAGAAACGATAAGTTTAGTAAACGATAGTTTTTTTGAAGTAAGTTTGAACAAACAAAAAATGTAAATATCATTATTGCCACAAATGTTCAGTACCATTGACATTGGATTAGAATGAAAATAAAATAAAACTATAAGTTGATTATTTAATCAAACCTTTTGGTCTCAAAACTAACATACAAAATAAATCTTTTTTAAACTTAAGTTTAAACAAAAAAAAAACTATTAATAATTATTGCCACTAATGTTTAGTATCATTTACATTGGACTAGAATAAAAATAAAATAAAAATATAATTATAAATAATCAAATGACAACCTTTTGGTCTCCAAACTAAAATACAAGACAAATATTTTTTTAAACTAGTATAAACAAAAAATAATATTACCATGAATTTTCAGTTAAAGAGTTTAAAAACAATAATTTTACCAACATTCTTCTTCGTCTATTTTGTAAAACACATTTACGTTTTTTCCTGACAATATTTCCCGCTTTCGAAAATAATCTTTCGGCTGGCACGGAACTGGCCATCATAAAGACGTGTTTAAGAGCCAATTCGGTTAGTTTACGGAAAGTTTCTTCAGAGCTCCATGTATTGAGGGCATCTGCCTTGAGATTTGATATCATTATCATTACAGCCCTTCACAAGTCCACTGCTGAACATAGGCCTCCCCCAAGGAGTGCCACAAAGCACGGTCCTGAGCCACCTGCATCCATCGACTTCCTGCATGTATTACCAGGTCGTTACTCCATCTAGTGGGGGGACGCCCTACACTTAGTCCACCGGTACGAGGCCGCCACTCGAGAACCTTTCTTCCCCATGGGTTGTCGGTTCTTCGAGCTATATGGCCGGCCCATTGTCACTTCAGCTTATTAATCCGTTTGGCTATGTCAGTCACTCTGGTTCTACTGCGGATATCCTCATTTCTAAGTTTATCACGCAGAGAAACACCGAGCATAGCCCTTTCCATAGCTCGCTGAGTGACCTTGAGCTTCCTCATCCGGCCAGCAGTGAAGGACCACGTTTCAGCTCCACGTTTAAGTCATCACTGGCAACACGCACTGGTTGTACAGTCTCGTTTTTAAGCTTTGAGATATACCTGACGAGAAGATGTACCGTAAGAACGCCGCCCAACCGAGTTGAATCCGTCGATTGACCTCTCGGCCGAAGTTGGACTTACCTAGTCGTATTTTGTCCTAGGTAAACATACTCGTCAACAACTTCGAGCTTAGTGCTCCCAACAACTACCGGTATAGGTGTGACATGGATATTAAACATGATTTTTGTTTTGACCATGTTCATCTAAGACCTATCCGTTGGGAGAGACTATTGAGGTTATTGAGCATAGTGCTTAGGTCCTGCAGCAATTCTGCCATAAGAACTATATCGTCGGAAAATCGAAGGTGAGTGATGTACTCGCCATTGATATTAATACCGTATCCTTTCTAGTCCAGAAGCTTAAAAAACGTCTTCCAATGCAGCGGTGAAGAGTTTCGGGGATATAACGTCACCCTGTCTTACACCTCTCTGCAATTGGATAGGTTTCGTACTCCGGTTCTTTACTCGGATAGCCATCGTAGCCCTACTGTACAAGCACTTCAGCATTTCGATATACCGACAGTCAACTTGGTACCGCTGAAGGGACTGCAGCACCACCCAAATTTCGACGGAATCAAAGGCTTTCTCATAGTCCACATACGCCAGACACAGTGGCAAATTGTACTCCTCGGACTTCTGTACAATTTGCCGAAGGGTATGTATGTGGTCTATGGTGCTAAAGCCCTTTCGGAAACCGGCTTGTTCGGGAGGCTGGAAGTCGTCAAGTCTGCGCGCGAGACGATTCGTAATGACTCGAAAATAGCATGTAGACGCGGCTCAAAAGGGAAATCGGTCTGTAGTTCTTCAAGAGAGCGTTGTCACCTTTCTTGAAGAGTAAGACCACCGCACTTCTGCTCCACGCCTCCGGTGTAAAGCCACCATGGAGGACGAAATTAAAGAGCTTCTGAAGGACTTCAAGTACCGGATTTCCACCCGCTTTCAGAAGCTCCGCTGTAATTCCATCCTCGCCTGAGAACTTGCCGTTTTTAAGGTGCTGGAGAGTCATTCTAATCTCGCTCAGACTGACGTCCGGGATATCATCGGAGATTTGATAGTGATGTCGCAATATATAGGTCCAATTCAGTATTTTTACCTATTGACGTGTTGGCCACTATTATTTTTTCATTATAAAATAATTCCGTCAGCCACTTTTAGACGTTTTACAAGACATTTTTATTGTTTATCAATTATTTACACTCTCTAAAGAAAGAAAGAAAACCACAGAATACTTTTACTCTTAGCGCAGAAAGAAAACTGTTGAAAACATACGAAAGTCGAAACTGTTTTACATACATAAAGATACATACAGGTGGCGCCGTTTTTTGATGACTTGTTCATGTTAGTGAACTTACTTCGCGTTTTTTCATCTGTCGCACAGATGACGCTGATTACAAAAATCGATTAAAACACGTAATTTACATAATCGCTTTATTAAAAATCGATTTTTATTATCAAAAAATCGACTATTAAAATCGTTTATAAAAAAATAATCGATTAATATGAAAATCGATTATTTTTTCACATCCCTACATTAAACCTTTTCGCATATAACATGTCATTGGCGAATTCATCGTAACCGCCATAAAGGAAGAAGAAGAAGTAGTATGTATCTGTTCTTAAATTTATTAATTAAATTTTTTATATAACAGTGAAAACTATATTTATAATAAACTAAAAATTAGTTTCTTTTACAACAGAAATTAAAAGAAAACAAATCAATTTAAAATAACATGGAAACATTGAATGTCTTATTTATTTTAAATTACAGTAATGCTATTGTTGTTGTATTGTTTGGAAAAATTAAAACAGCAATATTAATAACTGAAATTGACATTGGATCGAAATTGTTATTGGATTCAAGAGTAAGCTTGCTGATGGTTATCAGATAGACAATTATTAGATACATCATTTATTACAGCCTATACCCGCCGTGGTAACCGAGAGAGCAGTATGTCAGATAATTCTTTTTTTCAACCAACTTCTAAAAGTTACCTTAGAACTGTTTTCTAGGAGAACAGATTTTGTTGATTCTTTTTTATTTGGAAGCTGGTGTAAAAGGACATAAATCGATTTTTTAATAATCGATATTTTTCACTCAATGTCACATCCGTATTACACACACAACCTTCACTGATGTCTCACTATCCGACATCGAAGGACCATGTACAGATCCCAAAAAATAGCCGCTAGGAGATAGGGTTCATGAAATGAAACTATCCAAAAACTCATGAATACATGCCTCTCTGGCCTTAGGGGCCAGGGGATGACACTTGAGCAGTGGGAGAATATTAAGAGAATAAGGGAAGCTGTAGCATATGTGGGATTTGATGCTAGGAGAATAGCTGAACAGTTCTTAAAGAAGGCAGCTGAGAACGCAGCCACCAGTTCTGACACTCCCATGACAATTGGCACTGTGACTCTTTATGAGAAGAACGAGGCTAAGACGGACTTATTGTTCTTCCTAAATGTGTTCCTAGAACGTGGGAATAACTTGCAAAAGGCCTTGTTACGCTGTGATGATGTGATAGCACCTATCCTTAGACGGACGGCCAATGCTTACGGTATCACAACTGAGAAAAGCCAGACTAAAACAGGTTTAGGTACCAGGGAATTGACGCTAGCCCGTCTTGCCCAAGCATTTGCGCATTGCACTGCAACTCTGATTTTGAGGGATGGCATCAAGAGCAAATTGAATACTAAACTATTTCCTTTATACTTACTATTAAACTTTTCCTCAACTATCAATTAGCAGTAGGAGTCAAAAAGCTTCGTATATTATGTAAAGAAACCTTATGTACTATTTGAAACAAATCTCTACAACGCGATATAAATAACACAAGCTATGGACAAAACGACATCTAGTAAAATAAAAATAAACTAAATATTGTAAACAAAGTAAGTGACATATTTCATACAGTCCCTAAGTCGTATCGGTCCGGAAAAATCGCTGGTGGTAATCGATTCCACAAGGAAATTGTGCGAGGAAGAAAACATCTTCTAAATCGCACTGTGGTGGACCGCCAATCATCGGTGCGAAGAGCCGAGAGGGGCATCGACGGAAACCTAATATCCGTCCTGATGAGAGGTTAGCAGAAGGTCCAACAGGGAAGGTGTATGATCCTCCACATCTGGAATCCGCGTAGGTGAAGTAACCAGTTGTGTCAGTCCATATGCCAAGTAAGTTTAATATTTGGTATATCAAAGCTGTGTTTATGAATTATTTATTGTAAAAAATGTTAATTTCATATTTTGTTTGTGAAAATTTATTGTTAAAGACATTAGTTTAATATTTTGTTATAATAAAGCTGTGTTTACGAATCATTTATTGTAAAAAAATATTAGATTACCGTGTAGTGACGGTCTCAGAATATCCACAATCCCATATTATCATCCCGTGGGTGTCATCGTAAGAGGTGACAGAGGGAAACACATTAGCAGGTGGACTGATCTTCCTTATAACTGCAGTTGCCAACCCACTTGCCAAGCGTGGTTACAGCTTTGGATTGATTCAGAGCCGTTTAAGTTTACCATTATGGTATTAGCTTAACATTTAGTAATGTTAAAGTTTGTTATGATTCATTTATTATAATAAACTCATTCATTTATTAAAATAATAAAATAAAATTTACTATTTTGTTTCTGTGTTATTAATCTATTAATGATATATACATTAGAATAAAAATATTAGTTTTATGTGTTGTATTGTCAAAACTATGTTAAATCTTTATCCATCTCCTTTATTTTCATTAAGTTCAAAAAATATAGAATAATGTACCAATTATTTGTGTTTAATTTCATTCATGTTAAAAATATCATAGTTACTTCCTATTTACAAATTATGAATCACACTTTATGTATTAGGATTAATTATTAACAACCGACTGTTAAATTAAAGATTTGAAGCATTTAGTTACTATGCAGTTATCTTTAAAAAATGTTTCAAATGTTTAATTCACAGTTGGTTGTTGATAATTAATCCTAGTACATAAAGCGTAATGAATGACCATGAACAGAGGTGTATATGTAGAGGTGGATGTGTTATACGCATGCACACATTCTCACAATATTGTGGCGAAACGCCACCAGACGGCGCTAGTACTCCTCGGTTGACAGATTTCGCACGAGCGAGCTCTCTTTTCTTGTATAGGACAGTTATTATCACAGAGTACTTTTTATATACTGGTTACTATCTGTCGTTACTATACTCACGGGCAGTAATCTTCATAAAGAAAATATTGGACATAGGAAATGTCATAGCAAAATGATATATGACAGTTAACACCACCCCCCCCCCCTCGCTCCTCGACATCCCTTTTAAGCACAGATTAACTAGTAGATTCTACACGAATCTTCTCGATCGGTCGCAGCTCGCAGTCATTTCGGGTAGAATCTACTAATTAGTCTCTACATATTTATTTATCTATGATTAGTCTGTGGCAGTCATATTGCTTTTTTGTCCGAATAGATAAATATATATGTAACAAGCTACAGATACGACAGTAACTTTTAGTCAAGGTTCCCAACTACGCCTTTTGGCGATGCAGTCGCCCATTTTGACAGATGAGTAATAAAATAAATAAATAAAAAAATAGCTTAGATTGGAATTTTTAAGCTATATTTTTTTTATTTCACACATCCTTCAAATCATCGATATCGATGTTTAGTGGTGTTCTTATTTTATCGATATCGACAGAAGTACATTATACAGTAATAATGATATTACTTAATGAAACACTTATAAAACATTAACATTTATTTTTTATTCGAGCACACCGACATCATATACATACGTAATCTTAGGATTAAATTAAAGGCACATTAAGTTATATAAACAAATTAGAAAATTGTACATAAATAAGTACAATTGTCCGTAATCATAGAGTCACACACAGTGACAACCTTGAGTTTGCAACCAATAACCATTTAATTTGAGTTGCAACCAATAACCATTAGAAAGTATTTTATTTTCTATAAATGACGGATATAATGAACATAATATATTCTCGTCTATACTTAATTCTATGATCTATAAATTTATGTTAAATTGTTTTTGCAGAAATGCAGCCGTCTACATCCAAAGTAAGGACTTGGACTTCACAATACCCAAGGACCTTCAAGGTGAAGGAAGTTTCCAAGAAAAAGGTTAGCAATTATTGTTAAAATTAAAAATACCTACCTTTTTAATAATAATAATTAATTATTTTTAAAAAGGTAGGTAGGTTTTTGCATTTATGTAATATTGACAAGTTAAGTGAAAAGTCATCAGTGGGTGTACCCATAGTGCACTAGGTGGCAGTTACAGTTACAGTTAGTTAACAGTGGTAGAGCCACGCGGCAGCTTTTGCTGTCGCACCTTAGAGTATTCAACTAACAGGAGACGCCATGCGCATAAAGTTCCAAACAAAAAAGTCTGTCACTTCTAGCGGGAGGCGAGGTAACGCACTCTAAGTAAATCGAAAACATTAGGCCACGTCGTTACGCACGCACACAGCATAATATGAGCACACAGCATAATATGAGCACACGATTAAGCAAAACGCACACAACCTTGAAAATTTCTCATAAATGTCTCATCGTTACAGTAATAAAAGCATAAACAACTAGTGCGAGGGCCTTGTCGATATGGATATGTCGATGAAATTTTATGCAAGTTACATTAGCAAATTAAATAAAATAAAAATAAACAATAAGACAAAAGTATGTTTAATGTGTTGTATAACATTCAAAGTAAATTAAAAAAATATATAAGGTACAAAATAATAATACAAAATTATCAAAATTAAAACAAAGTGAAAAATTATATTAAATTAATTTACCAGTAAAAACATAATATAATTAAATTTAATTAATTAATATATTAATTTAATTAAATTATATTATGTTTTTACTGGTTTTTAAAGTGAATAAGTTTGGTATATATGTGACGAATGCACTTTTTGGGATCACTCTTTTTTGCGAGGTAGCTAATTCTAGTGCTAGTATATTTTTCCATCACCAAGTTTGCCAGTTCAATGTTATGTGGAACGTAAGCATTATCAAAATAATGTTCCTGTATGCTTAAAAATTGCTTTGAATTTGCAATGTTATGTCACAAATATAAAAAACAACGAATAAATTATTTCAATGTTATTTAAGATAAAGTCGATGAGTAAATTCCTGCTTTAATTTTATGCGCTGATAACTCGTGTCTTACCTATAAAAAATACTTGGTTAACACTGAGATTATTTGTTTGTCCTTATTTATTTATTTAAGCGCTAATAATTCGTGTCTCATTTGAAAATAACCACCATCTAAGACGATAAACTTGTAAATAACATTTTAAAATGAATAAATATCGTTTACTAAACCTTCCATTTCGATTTGTTACATGTTTTAAATTTTATCCTTCATAATGTAAAATAAACCTGTAGCAAAATAATAAACTTACTTCCAATACTTTCAAAGTCAGTACAGCAGTTTCATTTAGTTTCCTTTTATTATTTGATTGGATTACGAAAACCGATTGGTCAAAATGCTCGGAACAAATAGTGCTTGTTCGTTTAGGTACCCAGGTTATATGATTGCCACATGCTTTTATCCAAACTTGGCGCCTGTAAGGATCTTTTGGAAAACTGTAAAACCAAAGATCTTTTTAAACATTGCACAAAAAAGAATTTTAAATAACACCTTGGTATTATATATCGAGGTATTACTTATAGTCAAATACAAACATCGACACTAAAGATTACAGTGAACATCACTATTATTGTCTTGATGATACCATTTTATATACTCGAAATTCCCCTTCTTTTCTTTTCATAACGTAACATAACGAAATGAAAATATCTATTTAAAATGTTTTAAATACAATAAAACAATATAAATTGATGTTTTTATTTCGTTAAAAACAATTAAAGATAATTAAAGATTATTAATGCTGTTTGAAATAATATAGTTTTTCAAATAGATCACAATAATATTGATGAATTTAAGACTATTCAATAACACGATTTTGTCTTGTGTAATTAGAACAAAAAGAAACGACATTTGTCTACAATTAAGCAATATTTAATTATGTCCTAGTGGTGCAAAAGTCCTTACTATAGTATTAATACTTTAATTTGGCAACACTACCTGCTCAGCTATATTAATCAGAATTTTCGTGATTTAATGCTTATATTAATTATTGAAATCAAAATAAATACTTACAGATGAAAGGTGACGCCGTCCTTTTGTAAATTTGAGGTCTGCGATCTTTTTTTACAAGAAAACACACTGCAACTCGGCATTTTTCTGGAGCTCAACTCACGCTTACGACTACTTGGTAACTGACGCCGTACGCGGCGCAACTAGTTTTATATAACGGGAATGATCCGCGCTCTCGTACCTTTGACAGCGGGGAACGCTCTCCAATGTCGTCTCCTGTTAGTTTAATACTCTAAGTGTCGCACGGATGGGCCGGCTCGAACCGGGGTGGTACCACGACCTCACAGAAAACCAGCGTGAAGTAGAGGTTTATCTCTGCGTTTTGCTTGGTGAGTGCAGGTGGCCGTAGGCCCTTTTTACTGGAAATGAGGCATTCCATCTTAGTCCTGACGGGTGACGACGCATCTACATTTTGATTTGTAATAGAGGATAGATGTAGATGTCTATGGGCCGCAGCAACCACTTACCATCAGGTGGACTGTGTGCTCGTTTGTCACCCTTATCGTATAAAAAAAAAGTTGTACACTATTTTAAACTTATAGTATTAAAATTTTCACCACTTTTATCTTATTTGGTAGCTTTAGCAAATTTATTATTATTAATATTAAGTAGGTAGGATGTCATATACATCGGTTCATAATGAATTATTTCAAATCAACATATTTTTTATAAAATCAAAGTAATCAATGAACTTACAGTTCACATGGTGGTAAGTGGCTAATGCAATTTATGATCCATTTCGTCTACCATCAAATAAAGTAGGCTACAGATGTGTTGCATTGATCACTGGGGACTAAGATGAAATGGCCCTTCAACACAGCATGCATTGCTATTTGGCAGCAGAAATAGGTTAGAGCAGTCTTAGACAGCAGAAGAAGTCCTACCACTTAGATTTAATAAACATGAGTATGATAATGACTTTTCTAAATCTGTTTAGAATGTTTATATAATAATAAAACAAATTGGACTTGTTTTTATAAAAAGTTAATATATAGTTATTTTGGTTACTTCATAAAACCCTCTTACTTCTTCTATTAAATATTGCATTTTATTGTTTATATTAATAAGAAATTTTATTAAATTATGTAAATAAAAATATCATAGTTACAATAAAAAGATCAATAAATATATAAGACAGTTATAATAGTAATCTGGGGGCACGGCCGTATCATCCTTTCCTCGAAGCAGTTCAGACCATATTCGGAACCCTATAACTTCGTTGTGAATAAAACTAGAAGCCTGAATTTTAAGTAACCAATTAGGAATTGTATAAGCTCAGTATATTTCAAATTTCATTAAATTTGAATCAGTAATTTAAGAATTATAACTAGTCAAAGTTTCTTAATTTTGTCACTCACTGACTCACGGATCATCAAAACTCTAAGGCACTTCTAGCAGACGTAGAAGTTTCAAATTTGGAATACAATTATTGTGTAGTATATTAAATTAAAATATTTTACAATTTCAGTCCAGTTTTCGAGATACATTAACTGCATAAATAACTTGTAATCCCATATAAATATATAGGATTACAAAGTTACATTTACAGTGAATGAATCATTGTACCTATATATGTATAATATAATGGATTATAGGTGTAGATAGGTTATGTATATATAACTATCTACAAAAAGAAATGAGAAACCATCAAAAACATAACTTCAAAAAAAAAACCAAGTCTCGCAACTCAGTTCTTTTACCGTAAAAAGTTGAGAGATCCATGAAATACCAAGTTGGTTAATTTATTTAGTCCCTACTTAAGGGTCCTTCTGTCTTAAGATATTACGCAGTTAGCTAACCTAACAACATGTTATAGTGACCATATCAGTATTAAATTTTTTTAATGTTTTAAATAAATAAATTGACTTAGCAATAGCACTAAATGTCTATGTTTAACCGGTTCAGTGCGGATGGCACGCCAGGCGTGCCATCGGTTAATTTGGTCGTGTCTTTTTAAAAATCGTTATAACTCGTTCAAATTGCTTTGTGGAAAATTTATCCAGGACAAAATATTCATTATTTTCCAAGTAGTTCATGCCTGCGGCTTCGTTTCTGGATATTTTGAAATTTTTAGGGTTGACAACCTTTTTTTAACTTGTACATGCTACTCTTTTTACTTTGTGGGTTTTCAGTCATGTTGTTGGAAAATAGTCTAATAAGTAACAAATAATAGCACTCATTGCGATCGCTCACAAACTCAAGTTATAAATAAATTTCTGGAAAACAAGTCTCCTGTTAAAAAAAAGAACAATGCGTTTGTCTTAATGTTTAATTTTGCTTAAAATGGTTGAACTGCCGTCTTATTACTATCATATGACCGAATAGACCTACGAAGTACCATGTGCTCTTGTGATATGGTATAAGGTTTATTTTTGCTTGAAACCGTTCATGCATAAAAAAAGTTCGCTAATAAATAGTCTTTTGTCAATCCGCCGCCGTATAGCGCCGGCGTTTATTTCCTTTTGAAAACACTTGTTTTGCTATTCTTACTAATTAGACGTTTTCAGATCGACTTTACTTTTACATTTGTATAACATTAAATAATATTTAACATTTGTAAATATCAATGAATCATGAACCTTATTTTTTTCCACATTGAGGGTCTTGATGGTTTCATATTTACAAATGTTATTATTAGGTGAAAATTTAATTTAATAAGAACCAAGGTTTTCCAGGGTGATTTAGCTGTACCTACTTATATAAATGATTTTTTTATAAAACAAAAAATAGTACAAAAGATGTGTAATCTCTGCATTAACAAAAGTCACTTACTCTCAATTTTCAAAGAAAACACATAGAAAAACACGTAGTTACCCACTAAAAACAAGTATCCTTCCGTTTGTAACTGATGTTTGATGTCAAATAAACTTAATTAGGTCTAAACAAGTAAAAAAACCATAAAAAGAACACATTATACACATTATACACATACATTGTGTTTTCATGCGATTGCCAAGTCAATCCATTTATTGAAAATATAAAAGATTATTAGTATTGATGTGGTCACTATAAGATGTTGTTAGGTTAGCTAACTACGTAATAACTTAAGAGAGAAGGACCCTTAAGTAGGTACTGAATAGATTAACCGACTTGGTATTACATGGATCTCTCAACTTTTTACGGTAGAAGAACTGAGTTGCGAGACTTGGTTTTTTTACACGTTATGTTTTTGATGGTATAATTTTTTGATTTCAGACAATACATACTCATTTCTACAGGAAAATAGTTTTGATCAGCCGTTGTCAGCTGCCAAAGCTTAATAACTACATACAATTTTTAATTTTTATGTAGTTACATACAATTTTTACCAATATGGAACAAATCTTGATTATGAACAAATGGAGCAAAATGCTTTTATTAAGGCTGTAAATGATTGTTTGAGGTAAGGATGCGGGGCACAGCACATTCCAAGTCAATATGAAGCTATGTAATATAAAAACTTAAGTGCTGTAGAGATCTGTTTAGATTATAATTTTTAATATTGTATATGACGGCACCTGCACCGTTGCAGGTGCGGTGGCGTCGGTCTAGCTAGACAGAATTTTTATAAACGACACGTGTACCGCACACCTGCGGCATTGCACCTGCGTTGCCACCCGTCCTGCTTGTATAAAACGGACGGAGCGGCCGTCGTTAGGGCAGTCTTGGCTCTGACGTGGAACGGTGCGCTTGTCGTATTCCGTTACTAGTTTATCCTCGACTCGTTGGATAATTAATTCGTGTAACCGAATTAATTATTATTCCTAACTACAAAATCAGTCTCTGTACTATACCCACTATATTTCCTACATATATATTAATAAATTATTAAATTTGTAAACAAAATTATTGTAACGTTAAAATGAGGACTGTATGATAATTAAGTAATTAATTTGTTTTTATTTTAAATATATTTTTTAATATTGTATATATTAATAAATTATTAAATTTGTAAAGAAAATTATTGTAAAGTAAAAATTAATAACTAATAACAAAATATTAAATTTCATCATTGTTTCTTTTGTATTTACCTTATTTTATTTTCAATATTTTCAAATAAATTTTGCAAGTAATTAATAAATAAGCTTATTTGGGACGTCCTTTGCCTGATAGAGCTGCTTCAAATTAAAAAAAAAAGAAATGTCACATATCATTTTGCTACAACCAATCAGGATGCAGAAGCTAAGTCGAGTAAGTTTAGTTCGTAAGATGTCCGTCTGATTCGTGTAGAATCTACTAGTTAGTCTGTGAAAACGACTATAAATCAATAGCGCGCTACAGCCTATAAACTATTATCTACTGTGATAATAATTTATAGGTTAAACTATTATAGCGCGCTATCAAATACGCTATGTAATAGCGCGCTATTTATAAAAAGCGCGTGGGCGGCCGGCAGGCGCGTTAAATCGTAGCACGTTACATTGCATTTTGTGCGTTGAACATACCACGTGCTATATAAGAATATAATTTATTAACACGTAAAGCAGTAAAAAAAATCAATGAACACTCCTTCTTACTTTTCAGGCTTATGACTGTCTATAATTGATGTAAACGTTATTTTACCAGTAATGTTAATTATGAATCAATTATAGGCGTATTTAAAAGTTCATTGGTTTTATGTACAAAAATGATATATCCAGCTACATATATGAAAGGGATTATACAACAAAATCATTGTTTTCTCCCATTGAAGCACTATATCAACATTTAAATGAAATTAATCACATAACACACGCAACATTAAAAGAATCTCCTGTTAATAAAAAGATTAAAAATAGAATAACGGACCTTGCAGACTTTTTCTGCAATCCAACTTTTTTGACTTGCCCCATACATAAAAATGATTTGATTTTTTTATTAATAATTATATGCTATGCTTACTTATAAATAGTTGGTGTACAAATGTAAATCGTATTTTAAAAGGGAAAATGATGTGTTAGCCACGACTTAGTAAAATTATAAGCATATACCTACTGTAAAACTCATAATAAATGCAATAAATAACATCTTGTATTTTATTACAGGTTGAAGAATTAATTTCGTCTACATTGCAAATAAAAAATAATTAAATTAGATACTTTCCATCCATGCCATCTAATAGTCGACCACGTAACGAATCAGCGCCATCTTCAGGAGGGAACTAGTAATTAATAATTTTAAAACCACAGTGGTGTATGTACTCCCGATTATATTACCTTATCTATGGTCTGTGACTATACCATAGATAAATATATATGTAGCAAGCTATACTCTTTGCTGCCGTGAAAGTCCGGTTTGTTGATGAAAAAGAGAATTCACAATTCAATAATCAATTGTTAATAAAGCCATAGAAAACAGTAATGGCCTTTAGTGAAGGTGAAGTTTGTAGAATTTGTTTAAGCGTTAATGTACGCATGGTTGAACTAAAGGAGACTGGCCTCCAAAATTTGTATAAGACATTGACGAACAATTTTGTAAGTTTTTTTAATATTTATTTATTGTTAAATTAAGTTGCGTTAATTTGTTGTTATCACTGGAAATATACATTATGATGCCCGATATATTATGTTCTAAGGTGTAGCGTTAAATATCGTGACAAATACAACCAGAACCTGAACAACAACAATTAGCTTGGTATCCTGGGTCGCACTAAAATCAGTATTATCATTTAAGTAAAGCCTAGTAGGATATACTTGGGTACGCAAGGAGCGGCATGTTGCGCAACATGTCTCTCAATTACTACGTGGAATGTCCCGAGACTTATGTCGCGGAACTTTTTGCAGGCTACACTAGTCTTGGGCATAGTCGGTCGCCATTGGGAGCGCTCAATTTAGTTCGTAGTCCTATAGCGAACTAGTTCTCTCAATTAGTTTTTCTTTTTAATTTTTCAGTAGATCTAATTAAAAAAGATGAGTTTATTGAATGTCAGTAAATAAATATTAATGATTTAATTAGTATGTAATATACTACATAATATATGCAAGATACTTATCAAGAACTATTTGATGATATGGAAATTAAAATAAAATATAATAAACGAAACTAAACATGTTTGTATATTTTTGAAGTGTATTGAATTAATGAAAATAACACAACTGCGATTTATAGATTACATGTTGCTAATTAATGTAACATAGTAATACAGTGTAACCTTGATATAACAAGTATCAATATAATCAATTCCTCGATTTAACAAATTTTTCTAAATTCCCTAGAACTGCCTGTAAGGACTAATGTAAAATACAACTCTACATTACGAATAGATTTTATCAAACACATCTTTATAAGGAAGTTTTAATCATTGCAGAATATATATAGAAGGTATTATTTACCTCTACTTAACCAATTTTTTCAACTTGAAATCTTGACATAACATATCCTATCAATTCATCATCATCATCATCATCATCATCATCATTACAGCCTTTCATAAGTCCATTGCTGAACATAAGCCTCCCCCAAGGAATGCCACAAAGCATGTCCTGAGCCACCTGCATCCATCGACTTCCTGCATGTCTTACCAGGTCGTCACTACATCTTGTGGGGGGTCACCCTACACTTTGCCTACCGGTATGAGGCTGCCACTCAAGAACCTTTCTTTCCCATCGGTTGTCGGTTCTTCGAGCTATATGGCCGGCCCACTGCCACTTCAGCTTACTAATCCATTGGGCTATGTAGGTCACTCTGGTTCTACTGCAGATATACTCATTTCTAAGTTTATCACGCAGAGAAACCCCAAGCATAGCCCTCTCCATAGCTTGCTGAGCGACCTTGAGCTTCCTCATACGGCCAGCAGTGAAGGACCACGTCTCAGATCCGTAAGTCATCACTGGCAACACGCAATTTACGCAATTGTACAATTTTAAGGTTTTGGGGTATGTCTGACGAGAAGATGTGTCGTAGTTTCCTGAACGCTACCCAGCCGAGTTGAATCCTTCGATTGACCTCTCGTTCCTATCTTATCAATTATTCTCACTTAATTCCACAACAAATCATGTCCTGACAGGTTCGGCCGGACAGATGACTTTTTACGTAATGTTGAGATTAATAAACAAGTTTTCTTACCTTGTTAAAACGAATCGTAGTTCCACCTAACCTCTATATAATGAACCTCGTTATAACAAATATAATACTTGGTATAATAACGATTACTTTCCAATTCTATTCAGTTTCATTATATTGAGGTTGCATTCTATTAGAGTATTTATTAAAATTAGTAGAACTGAAAAAGAAAAGTTTTAATTTTGAATAAACTTAACGTAAAATCGAATTGAGAACTATACGGTATTTATGTACTGTTTACTATCACTTTCATATTAATATTGTGAGCCTTGCAATATTTGTTATTTGTTGTGAATTGTGCACTAATAAAACTTTTACTATAGATTATAAATTATATACTGTAATAAGAAACTCTGGTAAGAATGGTATGAGTAAAAATAAATCAGTTGGTTAGCCATGCAGCACCACTCCATAATGGAGCGAACTACAGAAAAATAAATATTTAAAGAACTAAGAGCGAGATTGTTGACGAACTAGTTCGCATAGTTCACCTAAAAGAGTGCTCTTCCCACCTAGGTCGTTTGCAAACTACCCAAGACTAGGCCACACTAGTTAGTAGTCAGTGATCAGTGCTTATAGAAATGTCGTCGTTGTGGCGATTAGTGCTGCGTACGTAGTGCTTATTGCGGGAGTGAAACGTAAGCGAAAGAGAAGGTGGTGGATGCAGAATTCCTTACTACAATGAGAAAGAAGAGGAATTGATATTTTAAGTGATCTCCGAATGTCTGATGGTCCTTTTGTGATTTTTACTTGAATGTCAACATCTGACTTTGAAACTTTATAACAAATGATCGGGCCTTCCATAGCCAAACAGGATACTATACTACAGAATGCTGTTGCCCTCATATCGGTACCAAACTTGCCATTGCATTAAGATACTTGTCGACTGGAGTTTCTTATGCTTCCTTGTCTTACACTTTTCGAGTGTTGATACAACTGGTCGGCAGAATAGTACCAGAGTTAGTGGTTAGAAGTATCCCATAACAAAACATGACTCTGGTAAAGTTCAAGAAGTAAAAGCACGGTTTCGTTTCTCCACACAACTGACATGTTGCAAGGCAAGTTGTGCACACAACTACACTCAGTAACAAATGATGTGACACTGACGCTAGACACGTGCACTCTCCCTCAGAGAGGGAACAAGCAACATGTCCCTCGTCACTTACAATGTTCTGGGTCATTGTGCAATGTAGCATCGTCATGTAGATTGAGTGTTCCACATCATCTTGCGGGACAGAATGGCACCTAGTTTATCTGGGGCTTAATTGTACTACATACTAAAAGATATGCCAAGACTGCTTGCAACACGCGTTAGAGCCTGTGGGCCCAAATTTACTGAGTCTGTGCCATAAAAAGGTGCCCTGTGCCTCCTTCCATGCAACCTGCACTGCTGCATAGATTTTGTTCCTGGTGTCTGTTCTAGTACATATTACTTGAATGAGTATTATTGTGATTTTCTATCAAGAAATTAACATTTACTCTGGTTTGGTTGTTCAGCCAATTAAAACAGTTCTATTGGACTATTAAAGTGAGAGAATAGAGTAGAAAAATTTATTGTCATTATTTTGTATGTGGTGGAGCCAGGCTGCAGCTATATTATGGTTGTATCATGGATGGGTCGGATGACTTTCACAGAATGTGTAGTACAACCCTGTGTTTTTTTTCAATATCCTCCTACCACAAGCATTATCAGTTTACTGAGAGTGATAAGAGAAGTATTTGTAATGTTCTTAGTGACGATAACAGTTTGAAGTTAATATAAGTAATGTAGTTGATGGATGCAGGTGGCTTGGAACTGTAGGAGTTTTTTTTCTGCCTAGATATCATCCTCTTACCATTTTAGAGTCAGTCAGAGTCAAGAGTCTGTTCCATGAACTTGTAGAATGCACAACGTCTCAAGCATCCTCAAAATTGTTACAAACATCATTTACAGTGAATTTGACAGGGGAAGATGCCTTCATATCAGAACAGCAGTAAGAATCGCTGGCAGTAACAATAAATTAAAGAAATACAATAAAATTAGTAAATTGCAAATAAACATAAAAAATAAAATAAGTATTAAAGATCATGTTAAGTTATGTAAAGAAAAACAAGAATTAATTAATAAAGTCAAAATATATTCAATTGAGGTGTATAGCATTAGGAAAAGTTATGATACTGACATGGAGTATCTTAATTCAGAAATTTCTTCACTTCATAACGCACTACAAGTTATGACAAATAAATATAAATTAGCTCAAAATGAAATGAAGGAACATATACTGGCCATGGACGAACTGGTGACACTGTGTAAATATAATAAGGAATGTTTTGAGTCATTAGTAAAACATCAGTGTGAGTGTCAGCGCTCATTATCGGTTACTTCAGGGACAGCATGTGTATAATATGGAAAATAATATGGAAAAGAACCCCTCTCCTACTTATAAACTCCATGACAGTTCCAGAACAATAAATAATTTGAATAACTTAAATGTTAGCAAAAATAATATTGTTGTTTACAGTGATGATATAGGTAAAATCTTAGCTTTAGTATGAAATAACTGTCTAAAGGAACACCAAATTACTAATTATTGTATGCCTGGAGCAACATTTAGCCAAATTATAAATAAAATTTTAATAAGTAGCCATAGGCCTAATAGTATATTGATACTTCGCATTGGGAGAAGAGGCAATGCGAATAAAAAACATTAGTTCATATAAATAGTGTTGCAATTTGTTTACACCATTAAAATAACGTTTAATTGAATCTGTGTCTCCTTATTGACTAATACGCACACCTATGAACCAATAGCATGTCAGGTTCACGAGCTACACTCGTTAATTTGCACTGCTGCCAAAGACATGACTAGATGTGACACTGTTGCAATTTTTTTCTTAAGGAAACCTGCTCGAGGTTTTGGTAAGTTTTTGAGTGTATTTGTGGTGGATTGTTATACTGTGTTACAATAAAATATTTATTTTGTAATAAAATTAACTATTACATGCATTTTATTTGTTTAATATGTTGTAATTTAGGTGGCTGACTCACTAGTTTAGAATTTTTAAGGTAGATCCAGTACTCAACCATAACTGGCTGACTACTGGTTTTTTTTGTGATTTTCTTATATACAGTTGAAATTAATGGAATGAATACTACCAATTTTGCTCATTACTTTGGGTTTAATTATTATAAGACAAAAAGTGTATTTTACCAGTAGTCAGCCGCGTACAAATGTAATAGAATGTCAGGGGCCGACCAATGGGTCTACAAATCTAGTAGTCAGCCGTTAGTCCCGTTGCACAAATTAGTACCTTAGAGCCTTTTCAATAAGGGTTAAATGTATGGGAATGGAAAGACCGAATGAACAAGGTAAGGTTTTAGTTGAATATCTATTTAGCACTAACCTAACCATTTTAAACACTGGTTCTGAACCAACTTTCATAAACAAATGCTGTCGCACAATAATCGACCTCACACTTGCAACACAAAGAGCAGCTAAACTAATTACAGGATGGCATGTGTCGAAAACAAAATACCGTAATGGGTTGACGTCTTTGCTTATGGGTTTTGAGGGGACAAATACGATAGCAGATCGGTCGCAACCGTGGTGGGGTAAAGAACTAGATAGAAAACGTAAGAAGGTAAGAAAAGTCCTAAATAGGGCCATGAATACCTCAATGGATGAAGACTGGCTACTATACAAGAAAGCTAAGTCCGAATACAAAAAATGTATCAGGTATCAACGCTCGACAGGGTGGCGTAAATTCGATACGATAAGGAATATTATAGCTAAACAGAACACGTCGGGATCCATCTCTCTAAAGAAACCCGACGGTAGCTACTCAACATCGCCGGATAGTATTCACTAACGCATCCTAATTGAAACGCACTTCCCAGGTTGCTGCGTAACTCAGGAGGTTTAACAGTGGTAGAGCCGCGCGGCAGCTTTTGCTGTCGCACGGATGGGCCGGCTCGAACCGGGGTGGTACCATGACCTCACAGAATACCAGTGTGAAGTAGAGGTTCACCTCTGCCTTGCGCTTGGTGAGTGCAGGTGGCCGGAGGCCCAATCCCCCCCCCCCCCCCCCCCCCATCAACATGGTAGTGGAATTAAATAAAAGACTACCCCGGGAGGGTACGAGTACTCCTGGAGAATCCCTCGCTGAGCATCCACGACCAAACTACTCCACTCCTGAGCGTGGGTGCTCAGGCTGCCCCGCGTATACCGGGGGGGGGGGGGCAAAAGGCGACCCCTGTTACGCTATCCGAGACGCAGGTGTCCTCTTCGGCTGATACTTCGTATCTCTCCTACCCGGGGTACAAATTGTAACACTCCTTTGTGCCCCGGGTTGGAGTTTGCGTATACGTCAGAGAGGATATCTGTTTTCGACGCCTCGGCAGTCTTAAAGGTACGGACCTGTCCATCCTATGGCTGCGCGTAGACAGCGATGACCATCCCCGCGTCTACGGGTGCCTCTATAGGTCCCATAGCGGTAATGCCCACACAGACCGACTCATCGACCACGTCCAAATGGCTACAGATTCCGTGCTAAAACAGGTCCCATCCGCAGAGATCGTGATACTCGGTGATTTTAACGCCCACCACGCTGAATGGCTTGGTTCTCGTTTAACCGATCATGCGGGTAGATCTATCTATGACTTTACTTTGGCACATGGTCTAACACAACTGGTTACTTCGCCTACACGGATCCCAGATGTGGAAGACCATGTACCTTCCCTGTTGGACCTTCTGCTGACCTCTCATCCGGACGGATATCAGGTCTCCGTCGATGCCCCTCTGGGCTCTTCGGGCCATTGTCTGATCCGGAGTACGGTGCCACTCACGCTCCAATCGCAATTGCGATCTGCAGCTTGCCGCCGTGTTTGGCACTATAGGTCAGCCGATTGGGACGGGATGCGGTCTTTTTTTGCATCCTACCCTTGGGGGCGGGTTTGCTTCTCGCCGGAAGATCGCAGCGTTGTAGCCGATTCTGTTGCTGATGTGGTACTTCAGGGTATGAAAGTTTTTATTCCATCATCTGTGGTGCCCATCGGAGGCAGAACCCAGCCATGGTTTGGTTGCTCCTGTAAAATAGCATCACGCTATAAGCAGGAGTGCTACAGGGCCTGAGCTGAAGCATCACCGTCTCGGGATGTAAACACCAGCGCAATTAGAAAGAAGTATAATTCTGCTTCCAGGTCCTTCAAAAGCGTCATTGCCAAGGCAAGGTCTGTGCACATCGGTAGAATTGGCGAGAAGCTAGTTCGCCTTCCTTCGGGAACCCGTGCATTCTGGTCTCTCGCCAAGGCTGTCCAAGGGAACTTCTGTCAGCTATCTCTTCCATCTCTGCACAGAGAGGACGCCTCACTGGCCCATGCCGCAAAGGAGAAAGCCGGTCTGTTGAGCTCTCTCTTTGCGTCCAACTCGACTAGATGACGGGGGGAACACACCGCCGACCATCCCGCGATGTGAGTGCTCCCGTCCAACTACAGGCCTATCGCCATCACCTTGTTCTCCAAAATAATGGAATCCATTATTAACAGCCAGCTCATGCGGGACCTTGAGGATCACCAGCTGATTAGTGACCGCCAATACGGTTTTCGGCGGGGTCGATCAGCTGGTGATCTTCTGGTCTACCTGACCCATAGATGGGCGGAGGCAGTAGAGTCCAAGGGGGAGGCGTTGGCCGTTAGTCTGGACATTGCGAAGGCCTTCGATCGGGTTTGGCACAAAGCGCTTCTTTCGAAGCTCCCTTCCTATGGGCTTCCCGAGAAATTGTGCAATTGGATCACCAGCTTCCTTGCAGATCGGAGCATCAAGGTCGTTGTAGACGGTGTATGCTCCGACTACAAGCCTATTAACGCTGGTGTTCCACAAGGCTGCGTGCTATCACCAACGCTGTTTCTCCTGCATATCAATGATATGTTGCTAACTGGTAGCATTCATTGCTATGCGGACGACAGTACTGGTGATGCCGTATACCAACCGTGCCAATATTTCTCGGGAAAACGTCGCCGAGTAGCGAGACAAACTTTTGTCTGAAGTCGAGTCTTTGCTGAACAAAGTCTCGGATTGGGGGCGACTAAATCTAGTCCAGTTTAATCGTCAGAAGACAAAATTTTGCGCGTTTACCGCTAAAAAGAATCCCTTTGTCGTATCTCCTCAGTTTCAAGGCACTCCCCTTCTTGTCTCAGCCAGTATCGGTATCCTCGGAGTCGACATATCGAGTGACGTGCAGTTTCGTGGTCACTTGGAAGAGAAGTCCAAATTGGCCTCTAAAAAGCTTGGCGTGCTCAGCAGAGCGGGACAGTATTTCATGCCGGCACACCGCCTGCAACTTTGGTGGTGCAGGTTCGGCCTCACATGGAATACTGTTCCCATCTCTGGGCAGGGGCTCCCCAGTGCCAGCTCCTTCCACTTGACCGCATTCAGCGCAGAGCGGCTCGAATCGTCGACGACCGAGCCCTTTCCGATCGGCTCGATTCATTGGCACTGCGAAGAGATTTTGCATCCCTTTGCATTTTCTGTCGCATCTACCATGAGGAGTGCTCTGAGGAATTGTTCGGATTAATCCCAGCCGCCAAGTTTCACGAACGCACATCGCGGCAGAACTCCCGATACCATCCACACCATCTGGATGATTGGCGGTCTACCACTGTGCGATTTAGAAGAAGTTTTCTCCCTCGCGATTTTTCCGGATCGATACGACTTAGGAACCTTCAAGAAAAGAGCTTACACCTTTCTAAAAGGCAGGCAACGCATCTGAAATTCCGCTGGTGTTGCGGTTGGTCATAGGCGGCGGTAGTCACTTACCATCAGGTGAGCCGCATGCTCGTTTGCCCTCTCTTCTATAAAAAAAGGCAAACGGGCATGACGACATACTGACACCAACAGCAGAAGACTGGAATTCAGCACAGAGAGTGGTAACGATGGACAAAATCCATTGGGCCATTCAGTTTCCTCCCCTATAAGGCGGCAGGACCTGACGGCATATTCGCGGCACTCCTACAGTGGGGGGGGGGGGTAAAGCTCTAACAGTCAGACTTTTTGCCATAATGAGCGCCTGTCTGGCTCTTAATTATGTTCCTAGGGGATGGAGGGAAGTGAAAGTCACATTCATACCCAAACCAGGTAAGAGCGACTACACAGGCCCTAAATCCTACAGGCCCATTAGCCTCACATCCTTTATCCTAAAGACGATGGAGAGGATGTGTGTAAGGGAATTAAGGGGGTCGGCGCTAATGAACTTACCACTACACGACAAGCAACACGCCTACAGTCTAGGCAAATCAACAGAATCGGCACTTCAGCTTCACCAGGTAATAACAAAGATTGAAGAGGCCATCCAAAACAAAGAAATATGTCTAGGTTCCTTCATTGATATAGAAGGTGCTTTTGATAGAACGAACTTCTCTAGCATAAAAGGTGCACTCAGTAGACATAAAGTTGAACCGGCACTGATTGACTGGATAGTATGCATGCTCAGTACACGAATAATAAAGATTGCTGGTGAATCTCAACCAATCCAAATTAAGAAAGGCTGCCCGCAGGGTGGGGTTTTCTCATCCCTCCTGTGGAATATGGTCATTAATGAACTCATCAGCAAATTAAATGCCTATCACTTCTACACAGTAGGTTATGCTGATGACCTCACAATACTGGTCTCTGGAAAGACAGCAAGCATAGTGTGTGACCTGACCCAAGTGGCTCTCCGTATAGTGGAGAGATGGTGCAGGGAATACGACTTAACCGTCAATCCAAATAAAACGGTTCTAGTAATGTTCACACAAAAACGAATGTTGAATAACTATCATCTCTCAAGTCTTTTCAGCACAAAACTCTAGCTATCCCCTGAAGTAAAATATTTAGGTCTTACCTTGGACACCAAACTTAACTGGAATAAACACATAGAAAACAAAATCAACAAAGCTAGTATAACTTTCTGGCAATGCAGAAACATGATTAGCAAAAGATGGGGACTGACGCCAAAAATCATACTGTGGCTGTACAAAACTGTAATTCGGTCCATGATCACATACGGCGCTCTGGTATGGTGGACCAAGACAAATGAAGTCACCACTATAAAGAAGCTTTAGCGCTAACAGAGACTGGCATGTATGGCTGCCACAGGCTGCATAAGGACTACGCCAACAGCAGCCTTAGAAGCGATGCTAGAGCTAACCCCGCTTCATATACATATACAACAAGAAGCGACTTTACCTGCCATCAGACTCAAGACCCTAAATCTTTGGAGTAAGAATAGTGTCTCTCATACAGGCATAATTGATGGAATTCACTCAAAAATTCCTATCTTACAAGCCAAGTACGATAAGATTGCTAAACAGTTTGTATTCGATAAGAAGTACAAGATACAATTAAATGAAACCAGCCAGCCGGAAGGATTAAGCCCAAAAGAGCTTAAAGTTTTCACCGATGGTTCTAAAAGAAATGAAGGTGTAGGTTCTGGAATTTTCTTCGAAGACCTCAATATCTACATATGCACACCGCTGGGTACCTATAACACAGTCTTTCAGGCGGAATGTATGGGTATCATTCAAGCGGCCATAGCAATAGATGCTAGGAAGGTTAATCAGAAGAGGGTCGGCTCTGGCCACTATAGGACCGGAACCAATCATACCAATCCCCTTTGGTAATGTCCGATCACTGGTACGTAGACACTTCACTAATCTACACGCTCAGCTTTGGAAAATTCTAGTAGACTGTAGACAAGCTAGGGAGGCCCTGCCTGATATAAACAGTCGTTTAACCAAAGTTCTAATGAGACTGAACAAGCCGCAGATCAGGATAGTAACAAGTGCTATCACAGGATACGGCACCTTTAACAAGCATTTATTTACTATATGTGTTACAGATAGTCTCCTGTGCAAGGTATGTATGGGGGAAGAAGAAACTGCGGCCCACGTGCTACTGAAATGTCCGGAGGTCGCTACGTACTGGGCTAAACATCTCGGCACGCCGGGATCACTCCCCGAAGTTGCATGCGACATCAAAGGACTGTAGAGCTTCTTCGGGGAGATCTCATGGCTTAAATAATCACATTATATCTGCCCACATGCAATATACGCGCATAGACGTAGAGTTGCGAAAAACAGCCCGTCGTAAACTAAACTAAACTAAGCGTTAAATGTATGCACGGTTATTTTAGCACGAAAATCATTTGTTTTAGAATTCCATCATGTCAAAAATCCATCCATCAATACAAAGAAGAGCAATTAACACAAGTTATGGGGGCGATTAGAAATGTGATGAAACGAATAGGAGCTGTTTCTTCCAAAGAGTGGAGAAAATTTCAGAAACAAAAAAAGAAGTGAAGCAACCAAAAAAGAACAATGTGTTGATTAAAAGTATTAATAGATTTAAAGCTAAACAAAATAAGAAGAAAGTAAAAAAAAAAGCAGAATTACAAAAAAAGGAAAACGTAAAAACTGTTGAATTCCAAAAATAGCAAAAGGAGGAAGAAAAATACGATACATATCGTATTTTTAATTTAATACTAGGTATATGTACAATAAACAAAGTGAGCTGCAAAAACTGTGAAGAGGAATTGACTAGCGACACTGAAATTATTGACTTAAAGAATTATAATTACCTATCAAAGTATAGTATATAGACTGGTTGCAAATATGCTATCTTATTATTTATATTTTAACATAGCCAATGATTTGGCCACCTTGACACCTGCTTCTTGTGAGCAACATAATAATTTTACATTTGATTTGGAACCAGTTCCAAGTAAAATTAGATAATAAGATAATAGAGGTAATCTCTAGCAAAGATAATTTAAATAGCTTAGAATGCAAGTTACCAATACATAATTATGCGATTTCACAAAATAGCAATAATAAAAACTGTATCAACCTGGTGCATCAAAATATACAAGGTATGTTAGGCAAAGAATTAGAAATTGAACAATTTTTAAACAGTAAAAATATACATATTTTATGTATTAATGAACATTGGTTGAAAGATTACAATTGTATAAAATGTAATTACAAACAGTAATCACCAGGTGGTCAGTTCGTTCTAAAAGGATACTAAATTACGTGGTGGCTCCTTAATATTAGGTAATAAATCCTTATCATGTAAATACATTGTGGGCCTCTCTGTTGAGCGTACTATAGAAATGGCATACGTTTAGCTTATTGTTGTCAGTGTGTACAGACCCCCATGTTCATATTATGATACCTTTGTAAAAGTTATGGAAGAAGTTTTAGTTAAGCTTAATAAACAGAATAAATCTCTTGTAGTGTTTGGAGACTTTAATATCAATTCCTGGAAACTTCTTCCATCAGTATTAAATTTTGCTCTTTGTTCAAATCCTATAATCTTGGTAATTTATTCTTTGAAGCTACACGTATTGCAGGGTGTAGTACAACTTGTATTGATAATATTTTTACAGGTTTTGTACCAATCAACAAATCAATAATTCAAAAACTAAGTTCAGATCGCTGTGGACAACTGGTTTCATTACCTTATTGCACATAACGAATGCTACGTGAGACCTGCTTGGAAGTTTAGCAATGACGGCTCCGTGGCGCAGTGGCTTAGCAATCAGTTGTTGCGCTGGGGGCCGCGGGTTTGAATCCCGCACGGAACAAGTATTTGTATGGCCTACACATAATTGTTCCGGGTCTGGATGTTTGTCCTTGTGCAGTTTAAATCGTATAATTTTGTTAATTTATTCTTAGAACCAACACGTATTGCTGGGCCTAGTGCGACCTGTATAGATAACATTTTTACAGATGTTAAGCCTTTGCATAAATCAATTATTCAAAATTTAAGTTCAGATCACTGTGGACAGTTGGTATCACTACCTTACATACACAAAAAACAGAAAAATAAGAAAGTTGTGTTTGTTCCAATAAATGAACATCGCTTGGAAAGATTTAAAGTAATATAATAAAAAGACTTCCAGCACTTGCGTTTAAAAATAGTGCTAATTATTTGTATGCTACATTATTTAAAATTATACGTTGTGAATTTAGTAGAATATTTACTTCTAAAACTCTCTCTTTTAACAGTCGCAAATCATTTAATGAATGGGCGACAGTAGGAATTTATAAAAGTAGGCGAAAGTTATACGAGCTTTATGATGAAAGATCATATAATAGTAGTGTTATATTTAGAGATTATGTAAAAACATATTCTATAATATTTAAAAAAGTGTGCACCACTGCTAAGGCTCTACATTCAAGCGACAAAATTAAAACTGCATCCGACAAAATTAAAATGACCTGGAGAATAATAAATAGTGAAACGGGCAAGGTCAAACCGCGCAACTCGGATTTTCAATTGAATATTAACAATAAAAACGATTAACGCGATCTGATCAAGAAGTTGCTATGGCTTTTGAGAAACATTTTACTGATGTTCTTTTTTTGACAACAAAATCATTAAATTCTTCTCTTACTAGCGCCGAATCATTGCTCAAACAAAATGTAAAGGCTTGTTCAAATACTTTTAAATTCCATATAGTACTGCCAAAAGATATCGTTAAATATTTTAAAACTATTGATGTTAAGAAAACGATTTATGGGGGATTTCCGTTAAAGTTATTTTATCTATAATATATATATTAGCACCTTATCTAGCCACTATATTTAATATAAGCGTCGAATCTGGTGTGTTTCCTGATTTAATGAAACATAGTAAAGTCATACCTATATTTAAATCTGGTAGTACATTAGACCCCGCCAATTTTAGACCAATTTCTGTACTACCAACATTTAGTAAAATTTTTGAAAAAAATATTTTAGCTCAGATGTTAAGTTTCTTCAATATTAATAAATTGCTACATAAAAATCAATTCGGTTTTACAAGGGGTCGCTCGACAACTGACGCTAAAAGTTCTTCCGGTTCACCTGTACTAATGGGTGTCCCTCAGGGCTCGATTCTCGGCCCATTCCTGTTTCTGGTGTATATTAATGACTTACCTCACCTTGTAGGGGATAGTCATGATATAGTATTATTTGCTGATGATACTTCCTTGATTTTTAAACTTAAACGTCAATCATTTAAATGTGACTAAGTGAATAATGCTATATTAAAATTAGTGCATTGGTTTAACGTTAATAATCTACATTTAAACGGAGATAAAACTAATTGTGTTAAATTTACAACAACGAATGTTAAAAATCTGAATACCAATGTGTTTTTAAATGGGGAGGAACTGAGCCCTGTTGTATCCACTGTTTTTCTTGGCATCACTCTCGACGCAAAGCTTCAGTGGGGCCCCCATATATCCAAATTAGTAAGGAGACTAAGTTCTGCAGCCTATGCTGTAAAAAAAAATTAGAGGTCTCACTAGTCTCGAGACAGCTAGATTAGTTTATTTCAGTTATTTCCATAGCATAATGTCTTATGGGATTTTGCTATGGGGAAATGTGGCTGATTCAGAAACTATTTTTGTTTTACAGAAGAGGTTCATTAGAGCTATTTACAATCTAAAACCGAGAGAGTCTCTTAGAGATAAAATTAAAGAAATAAATATATTAACTTTGGCCTCTCAGTATATTTACGAAAATTTAATGTATGTTCACAAAAACAAAGATAGTTTTAGTAAAAAAAGTGATAGACATTCTGTAAACACTAGGAACATGCACAAGCTAGTGATGCCAGTATTTCGACTCCACAGAGTAATTCATTCTTAGGGCAATGTATACGCGTACGTATTACAACAAAGTCCCGGAAAGTGTACAGGTTCTTTCTATTACCATGTTTAAATGTTTTATTAAGCTGAAACTGTATAAAAAGGGTTATTATAGTATAAACGAATACATGGTTGATAATAACCCCTGGGAATGAGGTGGTCGCTTCCGAGCGGTTTCTAAAATAAATCTTGTAAATAGTTTGTAATCATTTATATTGTAAAATTTATTTAAAAAAAATCCCGCTCGGTTTCTTGCTGGTCCTTCCCAGGACAGGGGGTTTTTTTTCGAACCAGTGATAAAGTAAAAAATGACTTTCAATAAGAATTACACATGTAATGTATGTTGAATAAAAATTATTCTATTCTATTCTATTCTATGTTTCTAAACTGCCTCCAAGACACAGGAGAAAATCCTAGTGTGGGGTGATGTTTTTTCAAAAAAAGAAAAGAAAGAATGCTAACTTTCCTCCCTTGTATAAAGCTATAGAGGAAATAGACTGGTCTCCAATGTATGGTTTAGATTTAGAAACAAGTCAATATTTTTTTTTATTGCACTATAAATAATATAATAGATAATTGCGTACCTAGGAAAAAAATAAGTAAGGTAAAGTCGAAGTATATTTATCCCGAGTGGTACACAGCTGAGATAATACGCGAATTAAAATTAAAAGCAGATCGCCATAAGAGGTATAATATGAGTAAATTAAAATACAATTATGAACTATTTTCTTAGTTTCAAGCGAGAGTTAAGAAGATGATGAAACTCGCTCAGGAGCAGCATCAGAGTCGCGTTCAAAACCATCTCGTAGAAGATCCAAAAGCTTTTTGGAATTACATACGGTCTAAAAGAAGCTGCAAAAACAATAAACAAATTTTGAAAAATGGGGAAGTATTGAGTGGTAAGCAATGTGTAGAAAAGTTTGCTCAGTATTTCCATTCAGTGTATAGGACGGAACAAGCCAATCTAAGCGTTACCGAGGCAATAATAGCGGCTGGCGACACCAACGCAGCTGCGCGGGTGCATATCGAAAGTCTGAGTCCACAGGCCCGGATGGCATTCCGCCGTATATACTCAGGGCTATTGATCCCGATAGATGGAAAACAACAAGGGTCGTTCCTGTGCCAAAGGGAAATGCAGGATTGCAGGTGGACGAATATCGACTGTTGCCGTGCTTTCATCAGTAGCTAAAGTATTTGAATCGGTCATGTACGATAAAATATTAGTGCAGGTGAATCAGCAGCTGTCGGAAGCACAGCACGGGTTTCGGCCAATGAGAAGCACCACTAGCAACCTTCTTAGCTACATGGCTGAAGTTGTGCCCGCAGTGGATAGGGGGGTGCAAGTCGACGCCGCTTACATTGACTTTAAAAAAGCGTTACGTAAGCGACTTAGTGGATAACGACGCCTTGCTAAAAAAGTTAGCGGCAATTGGCTTCACTCCACATTTGTTAAAATTATTTGCCAGCTATATGACAGGTAGAAAGCAGTATGTGGAATATGCCGGCCATACGTCGGACACATATGTAAAAAATCTGGAGTAAGCCAAGGCAGTAATTTAGGGCCACTTCAATTTTTGTTACTGGTTAACGATTTGCCTGAGGTAGTTAAGGAATCTAAGTGCCTTCTTTTTGCTGATGACCTCAAGTTGTATCATGTCGTAGAAACATGGGCAGACTGTGAAAAGCTACAACACGACGTAAACAGAGTAGTGGAATGGAGCAAGAATAGCCATTTACAGTTTAACGCCTCCAAATGTGTAACCATTTCAATTACTAGAAAGTGCAAGCCCATTGTATATAACTATGAAGTGGATGGTTTGCAAATTGTAAGAGTTAAAGAAGTTAAAGATCTAGACGTTCTACTAAATAGTGGATGATAAATAGTGAAGAATTTGCTCCACAGCCAAATCGATACATATTAGCAGCAAATTTAAGGCTATATATTATATACTAGCTGTGCCCGCGGCGTAGCTCGCGTATACAGGTTTTACATAAACAATTTGTCGTTTAGGTAAGAGAATATTAAACGATTTATTTCATTACTGTATCAATAAGTGGTAACTAAATAAATCATTATCATCAAAGTTCTAAGTCGTTTATGATAGAGCTTCTGTGTAAACGACGTGAGAAGTAGGCTTAGCTGGGATGTACACTAAAAGGTTACGGGGGCTACTAACGCGGGAAAAAGCAACATAGAGTTGGTCATGTGCAAAACAGTCAGTACTGAGGTACACTCCTACAACGCGTAAAGTTTGACCTTGCGCTTTATTTACGGTCATCGCATAACACACGCTCACTGTAACTGGGAACTGAACGCGCTTGAAACTGAAAGGAAAGTTACTTCTTAATAGAGGGTTTTTGGGCAGTGCTGCCAGATAAAAAAAAACTAATTCAGCTCTAGGACAACACAAAAAGCGCTAGATTTCATGAAAACAGCGCTTTAAAAAAGCCCTAGATTTCGCACTAAATTAACTACAAACAAAGTTTGTGTTTTTTTATATAATCATAATAAAGAAAACAATATTAAGTTTTTTTTCTGGCAATATTTTTTTGATGTATCAATACTTCGCAGGACATCGACTTATAATTATGGCAATTGCTGTCAACAGTAGTTAGTACTGTACGAACAATAAAAATGTCATTAATTGTTTTAAAGTGCAATGTATTTCGCAACTTAGTTTCAGATGTCAGCATCTGATTGCGGTTGCTACACACGGTTTCTTTGTGTTATAACTTCTAAGTAACTTTTAACTTAGCTCTGCTCTAAGCAACTGACTGAAACTGAATAAAGCAAAATAAATGCGTTGCCAAAACCATGAACAAAAACTTTAATAAAGGGGATTTACCCGCTTATAGTCGTCGGTAAAAAAATCAAGTTGATCATCCTAAAAGGGAAGCCAGGAGATCCATAGCACAGGGTATCCTAGTTTGGACTCGTCTCCCATGCTCTTTGTTTTGTGAAAAAAATATGTTTGAAAAAGATAAACTGCAATGTACTATTTGTGGGAAAAAATAATAAAGGTCATTATTAGTATTATCGGTAATGTAGATTAACAGTGCTGCTATAAAAGAGTTAATAACCCGCTAGTCGCTAAAATATTGAAATGTGTGCTAAATACACCAAAAAGCGCTGGATTAAGCTAGGTGCTAAAATTTCGAAATGCGCGCTATACATTCCAAAAAAGCGCTAAATCTAGTCCCCAAAGCGCTAAAATGGCAGTACTGATTTTGCGTATATTATAAATACAATATCACGACATTTCGTTGCAAAATTTTATTTTTGGTCGGATTCCGTTGTATGGCTTCGATGGATACAAATTTCTTCAGTAAGTCTCAATACGATTAATCGGCGAAAAATCTCAAACAGCAATTCAGAAAAGTTTGTAATTTGTACAACTCCATCTATTACGTCCTTTGTGTGAGAAAACATCCTTTTTAAATCTCTTTTTGTGTTTTAAGTATAAATATATTAATTATTATGGAACGTTTTTTTTTACACACAAATCTTTTTATTACTATTTCTGAGATTTTATGGCGCCATTGAACAAATTCGAACCTACATTTCAAAATAATAATCATTACTTTCGATAGAATTTACCAATTTTAATAAAACAAAGATTAAATGTAACTCGAAGATACGCTTTATGATTTTCTTAACGATTTCTTTGAAAATAAAAGATGTTTACTTTAGACGTGATGCGTTCATATAATAACAGACAAATAGACATACAGACAATTCTAAAATTATAAAATGTTCTTATTTAATTATTTTCAGTTCCCCATAATGATTTTAGCCACCAAAATATATACCTATACAATGTACAGAAAGAGACACAACATGTTATCATCATTTTTATTATATGTATATATTTAAAGAGAGATGGCGCTGCTAACATCAATTCTAAAAATAAAAGAGATTAATTGACGCGATTGATACATTATATAAAACGTAAAAGAACTTATAAATCAGTGCCTGCATAGTAAGCAAAAAATAAAATTTTGACTCTCGCCAAAACCAACGATTTGTTAATAGCTCTTTTAAAATTTGATTTACCATATAGAGTACTCGGCGGTAAAGAATAAATTGAGTTTGCTAACACGTAGTAGGGCAGCGAGTAATATAATAAAGATTAGCAGTAAATATGAAAACTCATCTACAGGAAAAAACCACATTGCAATTGCATTACATTTTCACAACACCACCATCTATCGAAGAAATGGGAAAACTATTGTGCTTCAGATTTAGTTAATAAGGTTAATATATTTTTGTATAATATATTTAATACGTTCTTTAATACTTTTGTTTACTGCGTTTGAGATATACATAATTATATCATTATTTTACATAATTTAACTATGATTTATGATATGATATTAGTTTTAAAATGCACTTGATGGCTCAAACAAAGCCACCGTTGAGCTAATTCGTACCTATACTTCCCTACCCATACTTCAGAATATTTATCATAACTTTTGATGGAATGAACTGATTTTAATGAAATAAAGACTAAATGTAACCCGAAGATACACTTTATAATTTCCTTAACAATTCTTATGATATAAATTAGTACTTTATACGTGATACGTTAACAAACAAACAGACAGACATACAGACAGACAGACAGACAGAAAATTCTAAAAATGGTAGAAATGTATTTAATTACTTATTTTTAGTACCCCTCAATCACTTTTATTACAAAAATATAAAATGTACAGACATCTGCTATTTACAGTTTTATTATATGTATAGATAATTAACAAAGAAACCCGTAAAGACAGACCTCGTAACTCAAACTATCAATTAAAAATTAAAAATGAATTGACTAAATCAAATCAAGAAGTCGCAGCGGTGTTTGAGAAATATTTCACTGATATTCCTATCTTGACAACAGAATCATTGAATACTTCTCCAACTGTCGCCCAGTCATGACTCAAACAGATAGGGAACACATTATCTATTGCTGCAAAAAAGCGTATTTTTGAAACTTGGGCTTCATTCTTCGCACAGTTCATGGCTTCACGAACATTAAGGTAATCATCACTCTGTATAACAACACGTTGGTAAGGAGTAATCTGGAGTGTAACGCCTTAATATGGTCACCGCACGAAAATGGGTATAGTGCAATGCTGGAACGGGTGCAAATAAATTTATAAGATACTTATATATGCGCTATTATGGAATCTACCCTATGTATCTATTAATATACCCAACTTTATTTATTCTGGGTATGGTTGGCTACAACGAGTTGAGGGTAAGACGAGACCTAGCATTTGCCTTATATATTTTGAAAATACTTAGAGGAAAAATATATAATAGTGACATATTGGGACGAATTGGGCTGTGTGTTCCAGACAGACGGGTACGTATGGAAACGGCGGCGGCCGCGGCTGCTGTCTGTGCCGCGAGCCCGTACCAATTTTCTCGATAAGGCGCCTTTAACGCGAACGTTACGCATTCTTAATAGAATGGCTGAAGGCATTGACCTATTCTATTGCACCTTGAGTGAATTTACTAGGGTAGGATTGTTTACAATATGTTACAGTTAATGACCACATTTTTGTTATGTATGATAAGAACTACACTGTCGCATTAGGTTTTTTTCCTGTCATGATAGTTGTTAGTTGAAATAAATAAAAAACAGGTAATTGAGAAAATTGTGTTTGTTCCTATTAATGCAAAACGCCTGGAGAGAGTTAGAAGTACTATGGTAAAAAAACCTTTCATCGCTTTCTTATAAGAATAATGCAAACTATTTATATGGAGAATTATTTATCCTTATAAGCAATGAATTTAAAAAAACATTTACTTCTAAAACATTCTCCTGAAACAGTCGCAATGCATTTAATGAGTGGGCGACAGTAGGAATTCATAAAAGCAGACGAAGGTTTACCATGAAAGATCATATAATCTTTCCAACGCTTTTAAATAATATGTAAAAAATTATTCTAAAATGTTTAAAAGAATTTGCTCCACAGCCAAATCGATACATATTAGCAGCAAATTTAAGGCTATATATTATATATTATATATAATTAACAAAGAAACCCGTAAAGACAAACCTCGTAACTCAAACTATCAATTAAAAATTAACAATGAATTGACTAAATCAAATCAAGAAGTCGCAGCGGTGTTTGAGAAATATTTCACTGATATTCCTATCTTGACAACAGAATCATTGAATACTTCTCCAACTGTCGCCCAGTCATTACTCAAACAGAATGTTAATACCTATTTAAAATAATTTAGATTTGAAAAAGTATTGCCGCAAGATATTGTAAAATACTTCAAAACCATTGATGTAAAGAAGACCGCAGATTTGTGTGGTATTTCCGTTACAGTCCATTATAGATTTAATTGCACCTCATCTTGCTATTATTTTTAATACTTGTATCGATTCTGGTGTGTTTCCTGATTTAATGAAATATAGTAAAGTAATACCTTTATTTAAATCTGGCAGTACATTGGACCCCGCTAATTTTAGACCTATTTCTGTACTACCAACTCTCAGTAAAAAAAAAATAAAAAATAATTTTGGATCAATTGTTAATTTTTTTTAATAAAAACCAATTTAGTTTTACAACGGGTCGCTCGACGTCTGACGCCGATGTTGAGCTTATGAAATATATTTTTAATGCCTGGGAGAATTCACAAGATGCCTTAGGTATTTTCCGTGATCTCTCCAAGGCTTTCGATTGTGTTCATCATGAGACATTAATCAGGAAACTACAACATTACGGTGTAAAACATTTGGCGCTTAGACTAATTACTTCATATTTAAGTAACAGAACTCAAAAAGTCGTGATCAATGGTAAAAGTTCCTCCGGATCGGTAGTATCAATGGGCGTTCCTCAGGGCTCGATTCTTGGTCCATTCATGTTTTTAATCTATATTAATCACTCGCCTTATCTTGTAGAGGAGAATCACGATATAGTATTATTTACTGACGATACCTCTTTCATTTTCAAACTCAAACGGCAGTTAATTAATTCATCATCATCATTACAGCCTTTCATAAGTCCACTGCTGAACATAGGCCTCCCCCAAGGAATGCCACAATCGAAATAAGTACATTGGTTTAACGCCAACAATATGCTCTTAAACGGCAATAAGACAAAGTGTATTAAATTTACAATATTTAATGTAAAAAATTCGAATACCAATGTGCTGTTAAATGGGGAGGAGTTAAGTCTTGTGGATACCACTGTTTTTCTTGGTATTACTATTGACGCGCAACTTCAATGGGGCCCCATATATCTAAATTAGCAAGCAGACTCAGTTCTGCAGCATATGCTGTAAGAAAGTTTAGAAGTCTCACAGATGTTGAGACAACTAGATTAGTGTATTTTAGTTACTTTCATAGCGTAATGTCTTATGGAATTTTGTTATGGGATAATGCGACTAATATTGAAGCTATATTTGTTTTGCGAAAGAGAGCCGTACGGGCGATTTATAAACTAAATTGTGAAGAGTCCCTGAGTCAGAGAAAAATTTAAAGAAATAAACGTATTAACTTTGGCATCGCAATATATTTAAGAGGATGTAATGTATGTGCATAAAAACATAAATAGCTTTAATAAGAATAAGGTTGTACATACTTCGAACACTACGACTAGGAACAAACATAAGCTTGTAATGCCAGTTACTAGACTCCACAGAATCAGTAATTCATTTATGGGGCAATTTAAACGCTTTTACAACAAAATCCCAGAACATATTCAAAGTTTGTCAATAAACAAGTTTAAAAGTTTTATTAATGAAAACTGTACAAAAAGGGTTATTATAATATCAAGGAATACATGAATGAAAATAACCCCTGGGAATAAGGTGATCGCCACCATGGTGGTTCTATGAAAATTAATTTAAAATTGTATAAACAAAATTATTGTTAAGTGAAATTATGTTTTAAAAAAAGTCCCGCTAGGTTTCTTGCTGGTTCTTCCCAGGACAGATGTATTTTCCGAACCAGTGGTAAATAAAAAATGACTTTCAATAAGTATTATGTAATAATCAATATTGAATAAAAATTATTCTATTCTATTCTATTCTATTGCCACCAAGCAGCAGTATGTATCCTAGGCTGAAGGACATCAAGAGCCAGGCTGTAATGCATTACATCTTAGTCCTCACAGGTAACATAGTATCTGTAGCCATTGCTTGAAGTTCGTTGCAGGTGCCCATGGTGCCCATTAGTCACTTACCATCAAGTAGATGGTAAGTTTGTCACTTCAATATTATAAAAAATGATGTTGACAAAGTGAAATATGATAGCCAATAGATTTTATTACATAATTATATATTTAAGTAGTATTCCATATTTATGAAGAATTTTCATATTTTCAGTTGCATGAGAATGAGGGGCCCATAATTGTCTGTTTCACCTGTCATGCAAGACTCATTCGTTGCAAAAGATTACAACAACAGGCTATAGACTCAAATGTGGTTTTGGAGCAGTTGCTTGCAGGAGGATCCATGGTATTATTCATTCCATCCATTAAAACCTATAAAATCCCACTGCTGAACATAGTCTCACTCATACATTGCTTCATAGGAGGGATTTTGCCAAAATTGCCACACTTGGCAAGTTGGCAACCGTAGTTTATATTAGTCTAAGTTGTCATCAGGAAGATGCTGCCGCCCAACCTCTGTTTCTGTTTCCTTCTGTTGCCTCTTAAGACACCCATCCCGTGGATAGGTGTATAGGATAGTGGATATTCTTACATTGTCACTGCACCATCCACTTTTCTATGCTGCTTCCCATTGCTATATGGGAGAATGTTTCTAGTGCAAAGTTAAGTTTGTCCTTCAATCCAACTTACTTTTTTGTTAGAGCAATAGTACTTACTTTTACAAAAATAATTATCAAACTGTTTATACTATTATATATTACCCTATTGTATATAAACAAATCTCAATAAACAAAGATAAATCTTTGTCCATTTACAGCCTTCGTGAATCTGAATCCAAAAGTTGTTGAGACTCGATTCTCGGGATAGATGAACTATGTACATTCTTATTTAAGTTTACACTGAACCCTCACTTTTGTCCGGTGTTTATTATTATTTGAAGTTGTTGTCAGGAAGATGCTGCCCCCCGATCTCCTGTTTCAGTTTCCCTCTGCCCCTTTTTACGACATCTGCGGGATGGCAGGGGGTAGTATGGGTTCTCCTACTCCACCACTATAGTGGCTTTTTCTCTTATTTGAAAAAATTATTTCCTTTTAGTCAATACCAAAACCGCATAAGGTTAGAGATGAGATTAAATTCACACCAATTTATCATATAGATATCTGGCCTGTAGAGTGTGATATAGACAATGATTGCAAGGACGAAATTTTTTGCCTTGATGCCGTTAAAGTTGAGGAAGAGATTTTCGAATATGAGAATTCCAAATTTGAAGAAAATGAGAATCATGAAACAGGTAAGATATACCCCTTTTCTGGATATTATTAAAATAAGGTACAATTTACCTTATGGCAAGTGGTTACTGTAGCCCGTAGACACAAAATAAAGAGGGCTTCATGTGTAATGTACTGATTTACTGATTTGCCTTTGTCGAAATTCAAAGTGCATGTCAAAGGCACTCTTATTAATACATTTAAAAAATATTTTGACCCTGTATAAATGCAGCCAGTACGTAGGTCATTAAGATACACACTGGTAAACAACCAATTATCTTTGCCATCTTCTTAGTGTCAGTACTAGGTAGTGTGACCCCATTTTTGCCTAGAAGTTGATCTATTTGTGCCTGCCCAGATGGTCTCCTCCCTCCTCCTCTTACCTATTTCTGCCGTCAAATAGCAGTGCGTGCACTGCTGTGTTCCATTCTGATGGGTATAGAGTCAGTATAATCACAGGCTGTGGGTCATTCCATCTTAGTCACCAGAGATGAGCGCATTGCATCATTAAATCTTCATCGTTACAGCCTTCACAAGTCCACTGCTGAACATAGGTCTCAGTGGAGGACCGCCCTATACTTCGTCTTCTGGTACGAGGCTGCCACTCGTGAAACTTCCTCATTCATTGCTTCGAGGTATATGGCCGGAATTTCAAATTTCCAAAAATTAATTCAGCATTTGAAACAATGATGTTGAAAGTAAATACAACAGAAGTGAGACGACGGGCCCGTGCTTGTTTTAGGAATCGAGGCAATTATTTTGAGCATTAATAAATAATAGGACCTCATAGGACTAACCTCGGTCTTAATTCAGCATTATGCAGAATGTTTAGACTGTATAATGATATATCTAGGCCTTCTGATTTAGATATTTTCAATAACAATTTAAATAATTTCAGAAGAAAAATGTTACTTTATTTAGAATCTTAATGATGAATGTAAACCCTTTTTAATTTATCATACATACGCAATTTTGCTACTGTAATATTAAATTTTATGATAATTAACTTTTCGCAACATTACTCTGTGTAAGCTGTGGTTGCCTATAACTGGGTGAGCACATTGCATGTTTCTCTCAATGCTTGGATCTTGTTTTTAGTACTTGTGTATCAACTGTCGGTGACCCTTATAAATAAATTAAAAAAAAATAAAAATAAATAAATAGAATTTTTATTAGTGTGCCTAAAAATTTAAATTTTCTACCTCAATCTGGTTTTAAGGGACGTAAGCGCGTAAGTGATACCACAAATGAAAGAGTAATAACCAAGCATGTTTCAAAAAGGTTTGAACAAAAATAGTATCATCCGTATTTTTTTTAACGTAGCGTCAAAAACCTGTTTCTCTAAATCGTAGAAAATTTTCGTGAACTTAGTGTTTGTACAAAACAATGTCTGATGGCACAGATGCTAAGACCTTGTTTCCTTAGATTGCTTACACATTATTTAAATTTAAAAAAAAATATGATTGAATATGAATTGTAAAATTTTTGGTTTTTTCACCTAAAACAATAAAGTATAGTCAGACGACTTTGTCTAACATAATTATGGCCTAAATGATACTTTTCAATCTTACAACTATCCTGTATAATGCTTGTTCCGGTGTGATTCGAAGCAGCGATTATTAGGTTAATGTAATTGTAACATGGTCAGAAGAACGTCATCATTATCATTCGAATTTAGTTTCTCTACCATTCATTCCCTCCAAAAATGCATATGACATACATTACTCAAAGTAATTGGCTAAAATACTTTATATGTATATAGAAACATTACAAGAGTATAATCATGTAAAATATTGTAATTTCTCTATTTCTCCCTGGGTTAACCAATAGGGAATGCCATAAGGCATAAACTCCACCCTGTGTTCACAGTTTGTGGTGTCTTACAAAAATTATAAATAAAATTAAATAAAATGTTTAATTTGTATGTATTTCAGAACCATACATCACACCGACAAATAATTTTTCAAAACTGTCTGAGAGGAAGATTAAATCAAATTCTACTGATTGTAACATAAACGATGTTCGTAAAGGAAACCTCGATTTAGAAAGCCCTACTATTAAATCAAAGCCTAAAGTCAAAAAACATAAACAATCAATTAATAAAAAAGGAAAGCATCCTGCAAACATTATGAAAAAGAAATTTTTGAAACGAAAGAGTGTAAATATGCTTACGAAAAACACGTCAGGGGCATCAACAAAATATATTTTTGGTTGTTATGGTTGTAGCAAAAAATTTTCAACAAAAGACATTCTCGCCAAACACACTTCATACAGTCATAAGACGCAAAAGAACTCAGTCACCACTGCAGTTCAGACACAAGTTGAACACACTCGAGTACCACAACTAACGGAAATATTTAATTGTGATATTTGCGAATTTAAAACATCTCACAAACGTCGCATTTTGGCACATCTTAAAGCGCATGTTGCTGAACAAGTGTACTGTTGTAATAATTGTGATTATAAATGTATTAAAAAAGATCGTTTGCAGAGACATATGAAAATACACACTGGAGAAAAACCTTTTTCATGTAATATCTGTGAATATAAATGTATTAGAAAAGATGTGTTGCAAACACATATGAAAATACATACTGGAGAAAAACCTTTTTCGTGTCATATCTGTGAATATAAATGTATTAAAAAAAGTGATTTGCATAGGCATATGAAAATACATACTGGAGAAAAACCTTTTTCGTGTCATATCTGTGGATATAAATGTATTAATAAAAGTAGTTTGCAAAGGCATATGAAAATACATACTGGAGAAAAACCTTTTTCGTGTCATATCTGTAAATATCAATGTACTCAAAAAAGTCATTTGCAATCACATATGAAAATACATACTGGAGAAAAACCTTTTTCATGTAATATCTGTGAATATAAATGTATTAGAAAAGATGTGTTGCAAACACATATGAAAATACATACTGGAGAAAAACCTTTTTCGTGTCATATCTGTAAATATCAATGTATTAAAAAAAGTCATTTGCAATCACATATGACAATACATACTGGAGAAAAACCTTATTCGTGTCATATCTGTAAATATCAATGTATTCAAAAAAGTAATTTGCAATCACATATGAAAATACATACTGGAGAAAAACCTTTTTCATGTAATATCTGTGAATATAAATGTATTAGAAAAGATGTGTTGCAAACACATATGAAAATACATACTGGAGAAAAACCTTTTTCGTGTCATATCTGTAAATATCAATGTATTCAAAAAAGTCATTTGCAATCACATATGAAAATACATACTGGAGAAAAACCTTTTTCGTGTAATATCTGCAAATATAAATGTATTACAAAAAGTAATTTGCAATTACATATGAAAACACATACTGGAGAAAAACCTTTTTCGTGTAATATCTGCAAATATAAATGTATTACAAAAAGTAATTTGCAATCACATATGAAAATACATACAGGAGAAAAACCTTTTTCGTGTAATATCTGTAAATATAAATGTATTATAAAAAGTAATTTGCAATCACATATGAAAATACATACTGGAGAAAAACCTTTTTCGTGTAATATCTGCAAATATAAATGTATTACAAAAAGTAATTTGCAATCACATATGAAAATACATACTGGAGAAAAACCTTTTTCGTGTAATATCTGCAAATATAAATGTATTATAAAAAGTAATTTGCAATCACATATGAAAATACATACTGGAGAAAAACCTTTTTCGTGTAATATCTGCAAATATAAATGTATTACAAAAAGTAATTTGCAATCACATATGAAAATACATACTGGAGAAAAACCTTTTTCGTGTAATATCTGTAAATATAAATGTATTACAAAAAGTAGTTTGAAAACACATATGAAAACACACACTTGAGCAGAACCTTTTTTGTGAGAGATCTGGTAAAATATGTGCAATATTATGTAAACGTGTTGTATATAAATATAAAAGTATACTAGATAAAAATCCATTTGTCATGAATTCCTTATGTAACTGTAGAACGAGTAGAAAAACCTTTCCGTGTCATATGTGCTAATTGAAACTGCATTTATTCTGAAGAAGCTTATTCAAAAACCAAAGAAGCAACCAAGTGAAATCGAACCTTGAAATATGTACCGAGTGGTTAGTGGAAACAAACTAGACTTCATGTTTTTTTCTTTAATTTTATTTAAATCATACTAGTTTGTTTTTATTTATTCGTTTCGACATTTATCGTTACCGTTACAGCCTATAAAAGTCCACTGCTGAACATAGGCCTCCCCCACGGATTGACTCATAGGGGGGATATTTGCCATAGTTGCCATGCATGTTGGGTTGGCAACCGCGGCTTTTCATTTTTATTTGTTATTAGGAAGATGCTGCTGCCCATCTCCTGGTTTATTTCTTCCGTCGCCTAGATATAATATAGATATAGATATAAGAATATCCACTACCCCTTATCATCCCGTGTGTGTCTTAGAGGCGACAGAAAGAAACAAATCAGAAGACGTGCAGCACCGTATACCTAAGAAAATAAAAAAAAACTGTGTTGCCAACCCGCTTGCCAAGCGTGGCAACTATGGCAAATATCCCCCCCTATGAGGCAATCTATGGATGAGGCCTATGTTCAGCATCAGCAGTTGACTTTAATAGGCTCTAACAAGAACACAATAAACGTCGAAACGAAAAAAAGATAAACATTAGCAATCAATTACATAAAAAAAAAACATGGTCTGGTCTGTTTCCACTAACCTCCCATTTGTTTCATATTTGAAAGTTTATTTTTTTTGGTTTTTGAATCAGCTTCTTCAGAATAAATGCAGTTTCAATTAGCACATAAGGCACGTAAAGGTTTTTTTACTCGGTTTATTATTCCGTACAAGATGGCTTTTGTAGTCGAGTTATTAATACATTTCATATTTACACTGTAAAATGTCCAGACTGAATTCGGAGTGAAACTGAAACATTAAACTCCTGTCGTGGCAGCTAACTATAAATTAAAGTGAAAGACATTTGGGTGAATCAACTTTTAAGACACTCCTTTGACAATATTTTGCAACAATAAATATAAAAAATAAAATAACGAAAACTTATAGAATAGAATAGAATAGAATAGAATGATTTTTATTCAATATGGATTATTACATAATACTTATTGAAAGTCATTATTTTATTTACCACTGGTTCGGAAAATACCTCTGTCCTGGGAAGAACCAGCAAGAAACCCAGCGGGACTTTTTTTTTTTAAACATAATTTCACTTAACAATAATTTTGATTATACAATTTTAAATGAATTTTCATAGAACCAGCATAGTGGCGATCACCTTATTCCCAGGGGTTATTTTCACTCATGTATTCCTTGATATTATAATAACCCTTTTTGTACAGTTTTTCTTTAATAAAACTTTTAAACTTGTTTATTGACAAACTTTGAACATGTTCTGGGATTCTGTTGTAAAAGCGTATACATTGCCCCATAAATGAATTACTAATTCTGTGGAGTCTTGTAAGTGGCATTACAAGCTTATGTTTGTTCCTAGTGTTTAAGGTATGAACATCCTTATTCTTATTAAAGCTATTTATGTTTTTATGTACATACATTACATTTTCATAAATATATTGCGATGCCAAAGTTAATATGTTTATTTCTTTAAATTTTTCTCTAAGGGACTCTTTACAATTTAGATTATAAATCGCCCGTACGGCTCTCTTTTGCAAAACAAATATAGCTTCAATATCAGTCGCATTACCCCATAGCAAAATTCCATAAGACATTACGCTATGAAAGTAACTAAAATACACTAACCTAGCTGTCTCAACATCTGTGAGACTTCTAATCTTTCTTACAGCATATGCTGCAGAACTAAGTCTGCTTGCTAATTTAGATATATGGGGGCCCCATTGAAGTTTCGCGTCAATAGTAATACCGAGAAAAACAGTGGTATCCACAAGACTCAACTCCTCCCCATTTAAGAGCACATTGGTATTCGAATGTTTTACATTAGGTATTGTAAATTTAATACATTTTGTCTTATTGCCGTTTAAGAGCAAATTGTTGGCGTTAAACCAATGTTATAAAAATGCAGTGCTATATGTTATATAATTTACCTTATTTTTAGATTCCGTAGTTGCCCACAACATATAAGTTAGAACTTAATAATTTTTTTTGGAAAATCTGGTGTCCATGTCATATAACTATCCCCTGAGTTACATTTTTGAAAGTATCGTATTTTGAAATAAAACTATAAATATTGGAAAACTAATATAGTAAATATTTATTTCAACTTAAAATGCAGTCTTCTAAATAATCAATCTTAATTTAAAATAATAGTAACATTAAAAAGAGACAGTTAACAGTCCACCGCGTTACTTTGTTCATTATTAAATGCTGAACTTTAAGGTAAATCGCTATGTAATGTAAACAGTCATACATTACATATTTCTAAGTTGAAATCAAGCCCTGAGGTCTGCTAATGGAAAGTAGTTAATAATATAATTGTTATGGCATACGGCTACTCCCATAAAGGTCAAATCCTCAGGGGCCCATTCAGCTGAGTTTCGACGAGCAGACGTAGGTCGGGCCTCCTAAGGCCAAAGTGGAAAATCTCTAGTTACACTAAACAATAAGGGGGAGCGTTCTGTGGTACGGCCATTCAACAGGGAGAATATTAGACGGAGCTTACTTACCTATATCCAAGGCGACTGGTCCCTCCGGAGTCGGTCAGGTCGCATGTGGTTGTGTAGTGCAAGGGAAATAAGGTGCTGTCATGTGTATCTGGGTGTGACTGATGGTGATTGACCTTAGTAGACCTTGGCCGTCGGCAGCCGCCCGGGCGTCAGCACCGCTCCAAATTGAGGTAATCTTCCGCGGCGCCGTCCACAGTCACTTTCTTCGTTCGTCACGATGACAGTCCATTAACTCTATCGTACTGTTACGCGCCACTATTAATGTCTTGTACATGGCAACACTAGTTACACTAGCGCCCTCTAGTGTCGAGTAAAAGAAAGTGTTGCGCGCCACTATTAATGTCTTGTACATGGCAACACTAGTTACACTAGCGCCCTCTAGTGTCGAGTAGCAGAATTAGGAGAGTCGAGATCCTTCCAGAAATTTCGGGACCAATATGTACTCGAACATTCTAGATGTCGCTACAGTGGAAGGTTCTGGAAACTGTCTGAGGCCCTATATAAAGCCGGTATGGACCACGACCAGGGCAGTATTTAATTGGCGATACAAGAGAATACTTCGAAGCGAAATAACGGCGAACTGTGTTTTATTATTAGTGTGATTTTAGATTGTAATTAGTGTTGTGTAATTAAAGTGTCAATTTTTGTAATTCAATCGAATTTCAAATCAGTTTTTAACTGTCTCGAACCCCAAGCTCGTAACAATTGGTGTCAGAAGTGGGATCAAATATGCCGATTTTACCTAAAGACGACACGGAGGGTATCCGTACCCGAAGTCAACGCCAACAGGAGACGGACCAGAGACGATTTGGTAATGCAACGCCGCAAACGTCGGAGGGGCAGCTGCTAACCACGGAGGCCGGCCCGTCAGCAGCTCCTGCATCTGCAGCACCTGACTTAGGTGCTCTGATGATGATGCTGCAGGATCAGGCTCACCAACAGGAGGAACAGGCTCGCCGACAGGAGGAACAAGCTCGCCGACAGGAGGAACAGGCCCGCCGACAGGAGGAACAGACCCGTCGGTTGGAAGAGCAGCTGCAGCGCGGTATGGAAGAACAGATGCTCCTCAGAAAGGACCTTCACGCTACCTTCGGGAAAGAGCTAAAGGAGGTGAAGGATAGGGTTGCTCAACATGACAACCGCCTGTCGGAAGCTGAAACCCGAATCGACCAAGTGAACAATCGGGTTGACAACGTGATGGCTGATGTGAAGAAAACGCTGGACGACCTCAAACTTGGGGATGGAATTACAGTTCCCGTGGTAGCTACAACACCTTCGCTACGTGGATTCAAAGTGCCGCCGTTCGACGGGAGTTCTTCCTGGTGGGCCTACAAAATCCAGTTCGAGGCTGTCATGAAAGCGAACGGCTGGAATAAAAGTCAGGCCATGACTGCTCTCACCCTAGGCCTACGCGACCAGGCCTTAACTGTTCTGGAAGCTCTCGGTACGGAAGTAACTTACGAGCAGCTCCTTGAGGCATTGGAGGCGAGATATGGCGATGCTCACCTGGAACACGTCTTTCGTGCGCAGCTCAAAGATCGCGTGCAACGCAGTAACGAAAACCTGCAGCAGTGGGCCCTTGAGGTGGAGAAGCTGGTTCGAAAAGCGTACCAGTCTGTACCTGCGCTCATTGTAGGGAACTTGGTGCAGACATTCATCGACGGCATCCGCGACCTTGAAGTCAGAGCTGCTGTGAGGCTCCGGCACCACGAGACGCTTAAGGACGCCTTGACCCATGCACTGGAGGTGGAAGCCGTGCGGCAGGATCATCGTTCCCACCGCGTCAGGGAGGTTGCAGCAGCTACAGTTCAGGACCGTAATAAGGGCTACAGCCCTAGGTGCTACGGCTGTGGGGAAAGGGGCCATCTTCGATCCAGCTGCCCTAAACGAACTGTAGAAAGGGAAGGTGATCGCTCTCGAGAGGGTAGTGCGGATAATAGCACCGCCCAGCAGCAGCAGGGAAACGAGTAAAAGCCAGGACTGCGGGGCGGGTGCTGGCTGATGTTAAAAGAGCCCCAAGGATTTCGATCTCACAAACCCATGATGGGAACAGCCTAATCATCAAGGGCGAAGTCAACGGAACGCCGTGTAAACTGACCATAGACACTGGAGCCTCTCGCACGGTTGTCAGTTCCCAACTTATAAGTCGGTTCCTTGGGGACTCCGCATACAACCGAGAACGCATTAATTTGGTGACAGCCACCGGTCAGCGCATACCCGTCCGTGGAGAGAAGGAGATGGAGTTGAAGCTAGGCAACATGATCTACCTGCATAATGTCATCGTGGCTGATATAATGGACGACTGCATCCTGGGCCTAGACTTTATAAGGAAGAATTGTTGTGAAATCGACGTTCAGCAAGGTGTTTTGAAATGTGGACAAGAGGAACTTTTACGTGGAAGGGGCGTTACCAGGGAATGTGTACAGCCTTAAGAAGATTGTTCTTCCACCGAGATCGGAAACGATTGTGCCGGTTAGACTTCCACGGAATCCTGGGCAAACTCTTCGTTGTGTACTCGTGGAAAGGGTAGACAATGACCTTCCATGGAAAGTGGCTCGAACCTTGGTCAGAACCGCCGACATCTCAGGAGTACGTGTGCTGAACCTTTGTGATCAGGAACAGATTATAGAAAAAGGCACATTGGTTGGTACTAGTGAGGAAATGGATTGGTTGCGTCAGTGCCAATATCTATCGACTGGGACCCCCAGCAAGGATGGACAAACTAGAGTGACCACACTTTTAGAAGACTGTCGCAGCGTTCTCTCCCCGAATGAAACGGTCAAGGCGAAGAAGTTGTTACTCAAGTACGCCAATGTTTTCTCGTCAAACGAAGCTGACATAGGAAAGACTGGCTTAGTTCAACACAAAATAAACACAGGAGAAGAATTTCCTATTCGTCAGCGGCCAAGAAGATTGCCTGTAGCACGTGAAAAGGAAACCAGTGGAAACCATGATTGAGGGAATGGTGAAGGATGGTGTTATTGAACCTTCATCTAGTCCATGGAGTTCACCTGTGGTGCTGGTAAAGAAGAAGGACGGCAGCATGCGGTTTTGTGTTGACTACCGCCGCCTGAACGACGTTACAAAGAAGGACAGCTATCCCTTGCCAAGAATTGATGACACGCTGGACATGCTTACAGGCGTAAAGTGGTTTAGTACGCTGGATCTGAAAAGTGGCTACTGGCAGGTTGAAATTGACCCCAAGGACAAGGAGAAAACTGCATTCTCCACAGGAAAGGGCCTGTGGCAATTTAAAGTCATGCCGTTCGGATTGTGCAATACTCCAGCAACGTTTGAAAGGTTGATGGAGCTTGTACTTACCGGGCTAATTGGAGATTTCTGTCTCGTCTATTTGGATGACATCATCATCGTAGGCCGTACGTTTGAGGAACACCTTCAAAACCTGGAACGCGTGCTCATGAAGATCCAGAGTGCCAACCTCAAGTTGAGTCCAAAGAAGTGCTCACTATTCAAACGGCAAGTTAGTTTTTTGGGGTATGTAGTGTCGGAAGAAGGTATCCGCACGGATCCAGAGAAAATTGCTGCTGTCAAGGAGTGGCCGGTCCCAAAAGACAAGACACAGGTTAGAGCATTTTTGTTTTTGTGCTCTTATTATCGGCGATTTGTGAAGAACTTTGCAGATATAGCCAAACTTCTGCACAAGCTAACCGAGGAGAAGCGACAATTCTGCTGGGATGAAAGTTGCGATATTGCATTCCAGGAGCTCAAGAACCGTCTGTGCAAAACACCTATTTTGGGGTACCCTGATGCGGGCAAGGAATTCATAGTTGACACATACGCAAGTGATATAGGACTTGGCGGTATGTTGTCTCAAAGGAATGGTGATCAAGAGATTGTGATAGCGTACTTCAGCAAGTCGTTATCAAAGCCGGAAAGGAACTATTGTGTCACAAGACGGGAATTGCTTGCTGTGGTAAAGTCCTTGCAGCATTTTAGCAAATATCTTCTAGGGCGGAAATTCCACTTACGAATTGACCATGCTGCACTGAAATGGCTATTGCAGTTCAAAAATCCGGAAGGACAAGTTGCGAGATGGATTGAACTACTGCAGGAATACGACTTTGTGATCGAACATTGCAGCGGGAAATCTCATGGCAATGCAGATGCATTGTCAAGAAGACCTTGCTCTGAAGATTGCAAGCATTGTACTTGGCAAGAGGGTAAGGAAGTGGTATCTGTGAGAATGCTCAGGACAGACCAGCTCAGCAATGAGTGGAAGGACAGCCTACAACATGCACAGCAGGAAGATTCGGACATTAAGCCGATTCTGGAATGGATGAAGGCCAGTGCTCCTAAGCCCAAGTGGAGCGACGTCTCAGCAATGAGTTCGACCACGAAAAGCTATTGGGCCCAATGGGACAGCTTGCTGATTCAGGATGGAGTCCTGTGCCGTAAATGGGAAAATGGTCGGGGAGACAGGTGTCATTTGCAAATGGTTGTCCCTAAGGCTAAAGTGCCGGATATTCTACAGCTGTACCATAGTGGTTGTTCAGGAGGCCACCTGGGAGTTAAACGAACTGTACTGAAGATCCGAGAACGGTTACTGGGTCCACTGTCGTGACGATGTCGAGGACTGGTGCCGCAAATGTACAAGTTGTGCGGCTGTAAAGGGACCTCAAATTCGTAGTAGAGGCGCTTTGAAATTGTACAATGTTGGTGCACCATGGGAGAGGATAGCCATTGACGTTGCGGGGCCGTTTCCAGAAACTGAAAGTGGTAACAAGTATTTCATGGTTGTGATGGATTACTTCACTAAGTGGCCAGAAGTCTTCGCCATTCCAAATCAAGAAGCTTCAACCGTTGCAGATAAACTAGTTCATGAAGTCTTCTGTCGTTTTGGAGTACCTTTAGAGATTCACAGCGATCAAGGAAGGAATTTTGAGTCTCAAATATTCCTGGAAACTTGCCGAGTTATGGGTACTCGGAAAACACGAACAACTTCTTACCACCCACAATCTGATGAAATGGTAGAAAGATTTAATCAGACATTGGAGAGGTACCTAGCAAAAGTTGTGGAAAAACGGCAACGAGACTGGGACAGGCACATACAACCGTTTTTGTTGTCATATCGAAGCGCGAAAGTTCACGAAAGTACATCAGTGACACCAGCTTTCGTAAACTTTGGGAGAGAAGTGCGGCTGCCTGCAGACCTGATCACCGGAATACCACCTGATACCCCACGCAGTATAACCGTTTATGCAAATGACTTGCGAAACAAAATGAATGACATTTATGAGCACCTCAGACAGACGGGCCAGCAAACGTCTGAGAAGATGAAAACACGGTATGTCCACAAAATGAACAACAAGGGGTTTGATGAAAGTTCACTAGTGTGGTTACACAATCCAATTCGCAGCAAAGGGAAATCTCCTAAGCTTCAAGCTAAATGGGACGGACCGTACCGGATTGTGACAAGGATCAATGACGTAACCTACCGGATACAGAAAGGTGTCAGAGGTACTCCTAAGATTGTCCATGTGTATCGACTGGCGCGTTATTATGGGGCCAATAATGCTCGGGACGAGCATGTCTTAGGAGGGGGCAGTGTTACGCACCACTATTAATGTCTTGTACATGGCAACACTAGTTACACTAGCGCCCTCTAGTGTCGAGTAAAAGAAAGTGTTGCACGCCACTATTAATCTCTTGTACATGGCAACACTAGTTACACTAGCTAGTAGTAGTAGTCTAGTGTCGAGTAGTAGAATTAGGAGAGTCGAGATCCTTCCAGAAATTTCGGGACCGATATGTACTCAAACATTCTAGATGTTGCTACAGTGGAAAGTTCTGGAAACTGTCTGAGGCCCTATATAAAGCCGGTATGGACCACGACCAGGGCAGTATTGAATTGGCGATACAAGAGAATACTTCGAAGCGAAATAACGGCGAACTGTGTTTTATTATTAGTGTGATTTTAGATTGTAATTAGTGTTGTGTATTTAAAGTAATTCAATCAAGTCAATTTTGGTAATTCAATCGGCAGTTTTTAATTGTCTCGAACCCCAAGCTCGTAACAGTACTATTAACTAACTTACAGAAGCCACCAACACTCTGTTGTTATAAAGCTTAACACACAAACGAACAGGGAGTGTCCGGATCAAAGGTCACTACCGCTTCGCGTAGCAGCACCTATACAGATTCCGAGTCAAACCCAATGAGTCCCGGGGAAGCTCTACAGCAAGGAATACGCGTCACAAATCCTAGGCAGTACATTTACTAGCCGCGCCTAATTATTCCGAGTTCCCGAACAAAAATTGACAGCCTGCTGGCGTTAGCACAGCTGGCAGACGACTGCTGCGCTTGCGCGTTCTACGCACGACCGAAAGTCAAACCGGTACGAATGCACCGCGCCGAGCGCCCCCTGGCGTTAGTTCCTGAAATTAGCGTTTGGCGCGAACACATCCCCGTCCCGGACATAAGGATTTAGGTCCGCGAGCAAACCGGTCAGCGGGACAAGGTCGTGACGGCAAGTTGCAAGACCGAATCTACAACCAAACTAGGCCACCTTCGGCACCCCATCAGGTCTTGCAACCCTAACCAACGCCTCAAAATTACAGCCCCAACGTGGGCAAGCCGCAGGGTTGAACTGGATGCCCTTCCTGGACATCGCAGCCCATAAATAAGTCCTATTCCTAGACAGAAGTCCGACGACCTCCTTCAAACACCTATCTGTGCTCCTATGATTAGTTATGCAATCCGACCGGATCAGGTCTGCAAACAGCGGCGCGACACGAAGCGGCCCAGAGTGACCTCCTAAGCTTCAGTGCAGAGAGCACCCCCGAATTCCCCATGAACATCGTCTGTGGAGAGCCGAACGAACGCACAGATCGTCCCTAGTATGAATTTTCAAACAAGTAGGCATAGCCAGGCCATCCACCATATAATCATTTACCAAATGGTGCGACAGCTGATTTCCATCTGATAATCTACAACTAGCCAGCCTGTTAGGCAAGTAGTCCTATGCTCATATTTCAACTAATTTTTCAAAGCATCAATGTTCAACTACAGAATCAATTCAACCAAATTAATCACCGATGCACATAGGTCAACTTGACAAATTAAACAAAACAATAAACGCAAGAGACAGCCCTATTTTTCATTTAAATAACTTAGACAGTGCCAACAAAATGTAAACCAAAGGAGAATTGACTTTTATTTACTTCGGCACAAATAGGGTTATTTAATTTCAGCCTTCCTTTTCACAAAGCAAAATGATTAAACACTATCACAAAACATTTACATAATTTTCCAAATAGCGCGACATTCAATTTCAAATGAATTCAAACTTTCCTTTCAGCAACCAGGCGCAACAATCAAACACAATTACAAAGCATACGCATTCAAAAGGGCACATAATTCAATTTCAATTTTCCGTGCAGCAACAAACACAGTGATTAAATATATTTACAAAACATATGCAGCAGCATTTAAAGGAGTAGATTAAATTCAATTCATTTAATCACAACCGCTACAAATATGGAAATTTTGCGGAAAACCCAAAAGCATTTTTAATTTTAATTTAAAGTATTTTTAACTAAGTTCTCGACCAAACCAAATCTAATACCCCTTGACAGCGTGATTCAACGCTCCAGGGGGCCCTAATCTTCCCACCACCAAGTGGAGGCCACACGGCGTGAACCCGAGACCAATAGAGCGCGAACCGCTAACAGTCGCCACTCGGGTTGTACGCCTTCACTGAGGCCGTCGGCAACAGAACATTTTGACAAGTGGACTGTTGACGGCTTAAGGCTCAGTGGAGGCGGCCGTGGTGGGAGCTAAGGCGGCAGCTAGCCAGGGCCGCCTCCATCAAATGGGGAACAGTGGTACACCAGTCGCGGCCACTCAGCTAACGGGAGTAAGAAGGGTCCAGCGGACCGATGAGTGGCCGTGAAATTCCTCTCCACACGCTCAGGGGGGGGGGGTGTGATGATACCCCCGCCCCTGGGGGAACTACCCCCCGACTGGTCGGGAAGGGATCCCTTTCAAACAGGGGCCTGGTGTCTGGACGGCGGGTGCCGAGAGTCGCCCGGCAGAGGGCGTGGCCGAGCGCCCACGCCCGTGGGGGTCGAGGGCCTGGCAGAGCCCCGAGAGGAGACACCGTTCGCACCCAGGAACAAAACTGCATGGTGATTGCCCTGGCAATGCAGACAGGGCCGCCGATGCGGACAGTCTCGCTGGATGTGCCCTTCCAAACATGAGCAGCACCAGCGGCGCTCCTTGGCGGTAGTTCGCCTCGCTGGAACCGGCTTATCTAATAATTTCGGGCACGACGTTACCCGGTGATCAGATGCTCGACAATAGGAGCAGGGGGGGGGGGTTGACGACGACATGCCTGGCGGATTCAGCCTCTCACTGGGCACGGCTCGTAAGTCGTCAACGGTGCCCGTCGCGTTCTCGATCTGCCGGCACTGCTCCTCCAAAAACCGCAGCAGGTCATAGAAGGGCGGAATATAGGAGGCCTCGTCCCCGCCGTACCTCTCAAAATGGATTCGAAGGTCGAGAGGTAGACGGGACAGCACGATGCGGAGCAACAAAAAAGCCCATTCGCCCGCTGGTAATTCCAGCCGCTTCAACGTATTACAGGACACCAAGACTGGATCCAACAGGTCCGGACGCAGTCTGGCCCGGTCACTAAGCAGCGGGAGGCTTAGAAGCTGCTTAACATGTTCGTCCGCAATTCGCCGCACGTTGGCGTATCTTCTGGCTAGGAGGTCCCGAGCAGTCTGGTAGGCGTCATCTGATAATCTCAAGTGGCCGACGACGCCCAGGGCCTCCCCCTCCAGTGAGGACAGGAGGTACGCCATCTTTTGGCTAGGGGTCAAGTCACTCCGGGCGTCCACTAGGCTGTCGAAAAGACCAACGAAGGTCAGCCATTCGGAAAGGACCCCGGAGAACCTTGGCAGGTCCAGAGTTGGGAGTCGTCCCACCAGCTCCGGCTGAAGCTGCTTCCGTGAGGACTCTGGCAGGCCACTCATCCGAGCTTCACGCGCCTCCTCGGCATACCTGCCTTCAGCCTCGATCAACTCGTCCTTGAGCGAAAAGAACTGCTCATAGTCCGCGAAGCAGGAGTCCAGGACTCCCTTCTCCATATCCGAATCCTCGAGCTCAGCGTAAGCCTCCTCCACTGCGGCCCTTCGAGCATCCACCTGCTCGAACCGCTTCATCAAGTTATGGACCCTATCCGGTCGACTTATCAAAGCATGGTCGCTTGTGGCCCAGCGTAACTCAGTCCGCAGGCAACGGATTAGTAGCTTGGGCGATGACATCACTACTAAACACAAATTACAAAATAACAAATAACAAATACAAAAAAAAAAATTAACAGTTAACAAATGCAGTTCCTATCAAATCGAGTTTAATAGAAATTACACCAATACGAACTACTACTTATTAATTAAATACAAGTTAACACAAATGAAAAGACACAAATCAAATTAACAAATAACAAATACTAGTGCGATCAAATCAAGTTAAATTCAAATTGCGCAAATACAAATTACTACTCTTTAGCTCAAATACAAATTACAATACAAACGAAGATACACATCACGGTCGACCAACAAAAAATGCCTAGCTCGGAATCGACCCTTCGATAAGCAATCCACTACAACTATCCGACAACGATAATTAACGGATTACGTGATAATATCCATCTACCTACAAGACGTATACCTCTAGAAAAACTCCCGCTTGCGCACTAAATGGGCGCGGCTTTCAAATCTACCCGCTAACCAAATAAGCAAGCAACAAAGGAAAATAATTTTATTATTACGTACAAAAAAATATTTTTACGTATTACGGACGGGCGTGATTGTAGATACAAATTAAACCAATCAAACCAACTACTTTCTAAGTGGTAGAGCCATGCTGCAGCTATATTATGGTTGTAACACGAATGGGTCGGCTCGACCGGGGAAGGACCACGCTCTCACAGAAAACCAGCTTAAAATAGCAGCTTAACGCTGCTGTGTTTCGTATGGTGAGTGTAGAGAACTGGAGACCCTTTTTACTGGCAAAGATGCATTCCATCTTAGTCCTCACGGGTGACAACACATCTGCATCTTGAGTCTTTATTGAGGATAGATGTAGATGTCTATGGGTCACAGTAACCACTTACCATCAGGTGGACTGTGTGCTTGTTTGTCACCCGATCCTATAAAAAAAAAAACGCTCCCTGCCACCAGAATTGTTTAATTTTTATCAAACACTATGGTCGGGATCGACCGGGGAATCGAACCCGGAACCGCGCTCTGCTACCAGTTTGTTACGGCCTACGGCTGCTCCCATAAAGGTCAAATCCTCAGGTGCCCATTCAGCTGAGTTTCGACGAGCAGACGTAGGTCGGGCCTCCTGAGGCCAAAGTGGAAAATCTCTAGTTACACTAAACAATAAAGGGGAGCGTTCTGTGGTACGGCCATTCAACAGGGAGAATATTAGACGGAGCTTACTTACCTATATACAAGGCGACTGGTCCCTCCGGAGTCGGTCAGGTCGCATTTGGTTGTGTAGTGCAAGGGAAATAAGGTGCTGTGATGTGTATCTGGGTGTGACTGATGGTGATTGACATTAGTAGACCTTGGCCGCCGGCAGCCGCCCGGGCGTCAGCACCGCTCCAAATTGAGGTAATCTTCCGCGGCGCCGTCCATAGTCACTTTCTTCGTTCGTCACGATCCATTAACTCTATCGTACTATTAACTAACTTACAGAAGCCACCAACAATCGGTTGTTATAAAGCTTAACACACAAACGAACAGGAAGTGTCCGGTTCAAAGGTCACTACCGTTTCGCGTAGCAACAGCTATTTCTAGAATATCAAAGGCCGCACTAGATAATATTGTCGAATGCACCTATACAGATTCCAAGTCAAACCCAATGAGTCCCGGGGAAGCTCTACAGCAAGGAATACGCGTCACAAATCCTAGGCAGTACATTTACTAGCCGCGCCTAATTATTCCGAGTTCCCGAACAAAAAATTGACAGCGTGCTGGCGTTAGCACAGCTGGCAGACGACTGCTGCGCTTGCGACCGAAAGTCAAACCGGTACGAATGCATCGCGCCGTTAGTTCCTGAAATTAGCGTTTGGCGCGAACAATAATAAAATTAAAAGACAAGTTATCTCCAAAAGTCCTTACACAAATTAACCGGTTCAGTGCGGGTGACACGCCAGGCGTGCCATCAATTACTTTTGTGTGTGGCGTATGACACGCGAGTCGTGTCTTTCTAAAAATCGTTCTATCTCGCTCAAATTGCTTTTTGGAAAATTTATCCACAACAAAATATTCATTATTTTGCGAGTACATCATGCATGCAGCTTCGTTTCTGGATATTTTGAAAATTTGAAATTTTTATGGGTTGACAACCTTTTTTTAACGTGTACTGGTACTAGTTTTACTTTGTGGGTTTTAAATCATGTTTTGGAAAAAATTGTCTAATAAGTAACAAATAATAGCACTCATTGCGATCGCTCACAAACTCAAGTTGTAAATAGATTTCTGGAAAACAAGTCTCCTGTTAAAAAAAAAACAATGCGTTTGTCTTATTGTTTAATTTTGTTTAAAATTGGTGAACTGCCGTCTTATTACTACGAGGGTGGATTGAAAAGTACTCGGCCTAACACAGATCCATTCAATTCTAAAAATCAAATCTATCCACATTATTTAGTTCAGTTTAGACTAGTTCATTGTATGAAGTTCGAAACGTGTGCGATAATTAGTTGTGATTTTATAAATTTATTAACAAAGTAATCGGACATAATTTCCGCGAATGGAGCAAATCGAGCAGCGTGCCGTCATTAAGTACCTCCATAAGAAGGGGCTATCGTCAAAAGCCATCCATGATGACATGGTCAGTACATTAGGCGATTGTGCTCTGTCATATTCATCCGTCAAAAAATGGATAGCAGAATTTAAGCGTGGTAGAGAGAGTGTGAAAGATGAACCCCGCTCTGGAAGGCTTTCGACGTCAACTACTGACGAAAATATTAAAAAAGTACTTGATTTAATAATGGGAGACCGCAGATTAAAAATTAGAGAGATAGCCGAGATTATAGGCATCTCTTATGAACGAACTCAAAACATCATTGTCAACGAGTTGGGTTTCCACAAGGTGTCTTCGAGGTGTGTTCCGCGACTGCTTTCAGTTGAACAAAAAAGGACGCGATTGACTATTTCACGCGACTGTTTGGAGTTATTTGAAGCCGATGCAGATGATTTTTTGTTTCATTTTGTTACTATAGACGAAACATGGGTTCATTACTGTACACCGGAAACAAAACAACAATCAAAACAGTGGAGAAGACCTGGTTCACCACCCCCTAAAAAGGCTAAGTCGATTTTGTCGGCAAATAAGGTGATGGCTTCAGTATTCTGGGACTCGAAAGGTGTGATTATGATTGATTATCTTGAAAGGGGTCAGAATATAAACTCTGATTACTACTGCACCTTACTACGTCGTTTACGAGAGGAAATAAAAGAAAAACGTCGAGGAATGCTCAGAAGAAAAGTCCTGTTTCATCAAGATAACGCCCGTGTTCACACGTCAGTACAGTCAATGGCTGAAATTCACAACTGTGGCTTTGAACTGTTACCGCATTCGCCGTATTTACCTGATCTGGCACCATCAGACTTCTTTCTGTTCCCTAACCTAAAAAAGCACTTGGGAGGTCAAAGATTTTCGACAAACGACGAGGTCAAAGCAGCTGTAGACGCATATTTTGACTCTAAGGAAGAATCATTTTTTTTCAACGGTCTAAATGCTTGGAAGGGGAGTTGGCAAAAGTGTATTGAACTTGATGGTGATTATGTAGAAAAATAAAAATATAACTGATTTAGTATTTGTTTATTTTCTTGGTTAGGCCGAGTACTTTTCAATCCACCCTCGTACCTACGAAGTACCATGTGCTCTTGTGATATGGTATAAGGTTTATTTTTGCTTGAAACAGTTCGAAACCGTTCATGCATAAAAAAAGTTCGCTAATAAATAGTCTTTTGTCAATCCGCCGCCGTATAGCGCCGGCGTTCTTTTCCTTTTGAAAATACTTGTTTTGTTATTCTTACTAATTAGACGTTTTCAGATCGACTTTAGTTTTACATTTGTATAACATTAAATAATATTTAACATTTGTAAATATCAATGAATGATATACCTTATTTTTTTTTCAAATTAAGGTTCTTCATTGTTTGATATTTACAAATGTTATTATTAGGTGAAAATTTAATTTAATAAAAACCAAGGTTTTCCAGGGTGATTTAGCTGTACCTACTTATATAAATTATTTTTTTATAAAACAAAATAGTACAAAAGGTTTGTAATCTCTTCATAAAAAAAGTCACTTTCTCTCAATTTCAAAGAAAACGCGTAAAAAACACGTAGTTACCCACTAAAAACAAGTATTCTTCCATTTGTAACTTATGTTTGATGTCAAATAAACTTAATTAGGTCTAAACAAGTAAAAAAAGAATATTACTTTTACACATGGCGGATGGCACAATAGGCGTGTGGCGCTTGACACGCCCGACGTGTCATGAAATATTTGTTCGCCGCCACAGCTAAAAGTTGTCGAAAATTGGTGCCGCAACGAATCGGTTAAGGGACATCATGGTAACGCCAGAGAAAAAATGGTAACACTTGAGAATCATATACTATCTATGAAGTACGTAAGTACTATTAACAATATAGTGTATGTAATCATAATATTAGCTTCTAAAATCGACTAGTCAAATCAGTTATTTTGAATGGAACGAACTATTTAAAAACATATCAACTAAATGGAAACAAAATTTGAAATTAAACGAAATACACTAACAATATACTTCAAAGAGAGAAATTATAATAGGAACCCTGATTTAAGTAAGTATAATATACTTAGTCTTATTTATTTTCAAACACATCTACCGATTTTTCCAATTGGTAGTACGAGCGATGTCCTCGCTTGATAATGTCTGGTGCCGGTAATTTCTGGATATCATTACAGCCCTTCAAGTCCACTGCTGAACATAGGCCTCCCCCAAAGAATGCCACAAAGCACGGTCCTGAGCCACCTGCATCCATCGACTTCCTGCATATCTTACCAGGTCGTCACTCCATCTAGTGGGGGGACGCCCTACACTTCGCCTGCCGGTACGAGGCTGCCACTCGAGAACCTTTCTTCCCCATCGGTTGTCGGTTCTTCGAGCTATATGGCCGGCCCATTGCCACTTCAGCTTACTAATCCGTTGGGCTATGTCGGTCACTCTAGTTCTACTGCGGATATCCTCATTACTGAGTTTATCACGCAGAGAAACTCCGAGCATAGCCCTCTCCATAGCTCGCTGAGCGACCTTGAGCTTCCTCATCCGGCCAGCAGTGAAGGACCACGTCTCAGTTCCGTATGTCATCACTGGCAACACGCACTGGGTGTACAGTCTCGTTTTCAAGTTTTGAGGTATACCTGACGAGAAGATGTGCCGTAATTTCCCGAACGCTGCCCAACCGAGTTGAATCCGTCGATTGACCTCTCGGTCGAAGTTGGACTTACCTAGTCGGACTATTTGTCCCAGGTAAACATACTCGTCAACAACTTCGAGCTTAGTGTTCCCAACAACTACCGGCATAGGTGTGACATGGACATTAAACATGATCTTTGTTTTGTCCATGTTCATCTTAAGACCTATCCGTTGGGAAACACTATTGAGGTCATTGAGCATAGTGCTTAGGTCCTCCAGCGATTCTGCCATAAGGACTATATCGTCGGCAAATGGAAGGTGAGTGATGTACTCGCCATTGATGTTGATACCGTATCCTTTCCAGTCCAGAAGCTTGAAAACATCTTCCAATGCAGCGGTAAAGAGTTTCGGGGATATGACGTCACCCTGTCTTACACCTCTCTGCAATTGGATAGGTTTCGTACTCTGGTTCTGTACTCGGATAGCCATCGTAGCCCTACTGTACAAGCACTTCAACACTTCGATATATCGACAGTTAACTTGGCATCGCTGAAGGGACTGCAGCACCGCCCAAATTTCGACGCAATCAAAGGCTTTCTCATAGTCCACATACGCCAGACATAGTGGCAAATTGTACTCCTCGGACTTCTGCACAATTTGCCGAAGGGTATGTATGTGGTCTATGGTGCTAAAGCCTTTTCGGAAACCGGCTTGTTCGGGAGGCTGGAAGTCGTCAAGTCTGCGCGCGAGACGATTCGTAATGACTCTCGAAAACAGCACGTAGACGCGGCTCAGAAGGGAAATCGGTCTGTAGTTCTTCAAGAGAGCGTTGTCGCCTTTCTTGAAGAACAAGACCACCGCACTTCTGCTCCACGCCTCCGGTGTAATGCCACCATGGAGGACGGAATTAAAGAGCTTCTGAAGGACTTCAAGTACCGGTCTTCCACCCGCTTTCAGAAGCTCCGCTGTAATTCCATCCTCGCCTGGGGCCTTGCCGTTTTTAAGGTGCTGGAGAGCCTGAGAAAGAGAGGAACGATGACGTGTACAGCTGCCCATAGAACCTCTCAATCTCACTCAAAATCTCAGGTGCCCCGGAAACGATGCTGCCACATTCTGTCTTCAGCTTTGACAGTTGGCGCTTTCTGGCAGACAGATCTCTGGCAAAGACTTTGGAGCCTCGGTTCCGCTCGATCGCTTCTTCAATACGAGCTGTATTGAATTTGCGTAAGTCCCGCCGCATGCATTTGGAGATCTGTCTGTTCAGTTGCCTGTATGCTGTTAAATCTGTTGAAGAATGTAGCTTCATCTCCCGTCTAACAGCCATGAGATTAAGAGTGTGATCGGAGAGTTTTTGTGTTCTTCTGCGGCGGGTCTTGCAGAACTTAGCTCCGACCGCATGGACAGTTTCCACGAGCTTGTCATTCAAATCGTCCACTTCATTGCAGTCTTCTAGGCACTGAAAACGGTTTTGTAACTCGAGCTGAAAGGTTTCGGGACTTTGAAAAAGAGCACGAGGGGGACGGAGCGTTGACTTCATTAGACGAGACCTCTCCAACTTAACGTTTAGGTTCAGTGTGCCTCTAACCATTCGGTGATCGCTGCCGGTTTTCACCCTCGCGATCACTGAGACATCACTGAACAGTTGTCGTCTGGTCGTCATAATGAAGTCAATCTCATTTTTTGTCGAACCGTCGGGGCTCGACCAGGTCCACTTCCTGTGGGGCCGCTTCTGGAAGAAAGAGTTCATCATAAAGAGTCCCTCTTTCTCCATGAAGTCGGCCAGCTGCTGGCCCCTTGGGTTCCGTTGCCCTATTCCAAATTTCCCTACTTTCAGCTCACCGTTCTCTCTTGTGCCTAGTTTTGCATTGAAGTCTCCCATTAACACCGTATATTGGGTTTTGGAGGAATGCATGGCTCTAGAGATATCCTCATACATTTCCTCCACCTCCTGATCGGGGTGTGCCGAGGTTGGTGCGTAAACCTGTATGACCTTCAGCGAATACCGTTTGGTGATTCTGAGTATAAGGTACGCAACCCTCGTCGACACACTCTCAATCTTTACAACGTTGTTAACGAGAGACTTGTGGACGATAAATCCGACACCTCCTTGGGACAGATGGTCACCCTCCCGGTAATAGAGCAAGTTGCCGGATTCGAGGATTACCGTGTCCTCCCCCTCTCTTCGGACTTCGGATAATCCTATAATATGCCAGCGTAACTTGTCTATCTCTTCTTCCAGCTCCACAATCTTCTCGTCAGTCCTCAGGGTGCGTGCGTTGTATGTTGCCAGGTCGAGTCGTCGTAGGTGGCAACCGAACCTCCACCGGAGATTCTTAGCACCCCCTGCCCCGCCGTTACCATGGTCGCCACCGTAGCCAGGAATAGCGGGGCCGCCGGGGACTGGGGGCCGTTTATTATTGTCATTGCTCATGGGGGGTATATTGCCATAGTTGCCACGCTTGGCGAGCGGGTTGGCAACCGCAGTTTTTTTATTGTTATTTTGGCTATTATCAGGAAGATGCTGCTGCCCATCTCCTGCCTGTTTCCCTTTGTCGCCTTTTACGACACCCACGGGAAGATATGGGGTAGTGGATATTCTTAACCGCCACTACACGGGATTTCTGGATAATGTTATCATAATCCATGTAAGAAATATCCGTTTCATCCAAATGAAAACGTTTGGCGTTTTCATCCACTACTCGTAAAAACATTACTTTTACTTCTCCGTCTTCTTCAACATCAGTCAATGTTTTGCATGCATAGGTGTATAATTTGTTTTTGGATGCGTCTACGTACAACTTCACTAACAAAAAGTCTCCACGTCCAATCTTCGTACTTTGGTCATGACTGCTACATGGCAATTCTTCTTCTGATGAAGAATCACCATATATTGCGTCATATGTTCTTCGGTGTCTGTTCGTCATATCCTGTAATTGTTTTGCAATTTTTATGTGATATAAGGGTTCATCATCATCATCATCTGGCTCAGTTACCATGTTCAGTATTTTTGATATCGGATTACAATTTGTGTGCTCCAAATTAGTGTTCGTAGCAATGATATCAATTTACCTTTCTTACCAAATTGATTGATAAAGTTTCATCATGCGTCAGGCCAGGAATGGAAGCACTCAGTCCATTTTCGTCCGCATCATAGGACACTCTGATATCGTATGCCTTTGGATTAAGACATGTACAGAATCCTCTTCCTTCCGGACTACCCGCCTCACAGAAACAGCTCTCTAAATTTTAATTTACCATAGCGGTTCGAAAATACTTGATGAACTTTAAGAGTTCCTACAAGTCTTGGGATATTGACTGGCAAAGCTTTCTGTTGGTCCTCAATATTTTTTTCATCAATTAAATATAGTTTTATTTTGCTTATGTTATTCATCTTGTCATAAAATTGTAGAACGTCAGATATATCATCACCATTGGCTACAATTTTGTCTGCTGTTCTTTTAAGAAAACCTCCAACACCATCAGCCGGCTCTTTCCCATGTCCAGCTTCAAAAAATGACCACGTCATGTAAGAGAACCCGTAATCAAAATACTTCGTACACATCAAGTAAAAATTTAGTTTTTGTCTGTACTGTGTACTGGGGCCGTCCGAAAAGAAATGCACGGTGTTGACGGTTTCAAAATTAGATCTAATCCATTTTAATATTGGATCTAAGTGACTCCAAATTGCGGCACGTTGATGATTGTTTGATGCGGAAATACTGCAAGACCACGCTCTCACAGAATACCAGCGTCAAATAGCAGCTTAAAGCTGCTGTGTTTCGTATGGTGAGTGTAGAGAACCGGAGACCCTTTTTACTGGAAAAGAGGCATTCCATCTTAGTCCTCACGGGTGATAACGCATCTGCATTTTGATTCGCAAACGAGGATAAATGTCGATATCTATGGGCCACAGCAACCACTTACCACCAGGTGGACTGTGTACTCGTTTGTCACCCTATTCTATAAAAAAAAGATAAATTTAATAAAAACGGAGCAAAGACTAAGATTTATAAACAAAAATATATCAGTAATTTAAATCGGGCCCCGGAGGATTTAACCCTTGCTGGAGCAGCCGTAGGCCGTAACATTAGTGGTAGCAGAGCGTGGTTCCGGGTTCGTACGGGTCGAGCCCGACCGTAGTACTTGATAAAAATTAAACAATTTTGGTGGTAGGGAGCGTTTGTTTGATTGGTTTAATTTTGTGTTTACAATCACGCCCAGCCGTAATACGTGAAATTAAAATTCTTTTCTTTTGTTGCTTTGTTGTTTGCTTTTTTTGTTGTTAGCGGGTAGAATGCGAACGCCACGCCCGTAGGTTGAGCAAGCGGGAGTTTGTTAAGGCTAAGTACTTACCGTAGTTTGTTAAGGCGAGCTACCTTGACTAGGTATATGAGGTTGTCACGTAATCGGATAATTTGTTGATGGTACTAGGGTTTGTTACTTGTTAATTTGATTTGTGTTTTTTTTGGGCTAACTTGTATTTAATTTAATAAATAGTAATCGTATTTGTGTAATTTCTATTTAACTTGATTTGATAGGAACTGTATTTGTTATTTGTTAATTTAATTTATATTTGAGCCGCGTATTAATTGTATTTAGTAGTGATGCCATCGCACAAACTACTGATCCGTCGCCTGCGGACTGAGCTGCGCTGGGCTACTAGCGCGCATGCTTTGATAAGTCGACCGGATAGGGTCTATAACTTGATGAAGCGGCTCGAGCAGGTCGATACTCGAAGGGCCGCAGTGGAGGAGGCTTACGCTGAGCTCGAGGATTCGGATGTGGAGAAGGGAGTCCTGGACTCCTGCCTCGCGGACTACGAGCAGTTCTTTTCGCTCACGGACGAGTTGATCGAGGCTGAAGGCAGGTATGCCGAGGAGGCGCGTGAAGCTCGGATGAGTGGCCTGCCCAACTCTGGACCTGCCAAAGTTCTCCGGGGTCCTTTCCGAATGGCTGACCTTCGTTGGTCTTTTCGACAGCCTAGTGGACGCCCGGAGGGACCTGACCCCGAGCCAGAAGATGGCGTACCTCCTGGCCTCACTGGAGGGGGAGGCTCTGGGCGTCGTCGGTCACTTGAGATTGTCTGATGACGCCTACCAGACTGATCGGGACCTCCTAGCCAGAAGATACGCCAACGTTCGGCGAATTGCGGACGAACATGTTAAGCAGCTTCTAAGCCTCCCGCTGTTTAGTGACCGGGCCAGACTACGTCCGGACCTGGTGAATCCAGTCTTGGTGGCCTGTAATGCGTTGAGGCGGCTGGATTTACCAGTGGGCGAATGGTCCTTTTGTTGCTCCACATCGTGCTGTCCCGTCTACCTCCCGACCTTCGAATACATTTTGAGGAGAGGTACGGCGGGGACGGGGCCTCTTATATTCCGGCCTTCAATGACCTGCTGCGGTTTTTGGAGGAGCAGTGCCGGCAGATTGAGAACGCGGCGGGCACCGTTGACGACTTACGAGCCGTGCCCAGTGAGAGGCGGAATCCACCGGGCAAGTCGTCGTCAAACCCCCCCCCCCCCGCCTATCGGAGCTCCCGCGGGAGGGCGTCGCTCCCTACCATCTTACAGTGGCCTAGCGGCCAGGGAGGCGCCCCCCTGCTTTTATTGTCGAGCATCCGATCACCGGGTGACGTAGTGCCCGAAATTATTAAGTAAGCCGGTTCCGGCGAGGCGAATTATCGCCAAGGGGCGCCGCTGGTGCTCCTCGTGTTTGGAAGGACACCTCCAGAGAGACTGCACGCACCGGTGGCCTTGTCCGCATTGCCACGGCAATCACCATGCAGTTTTGTGTCTGGGTGCGAACGGCGTCTCCTCTCGGGGCTCTGCGCGGCTCTCGACCCCCACGGGCGGGGGCGCTTAGCCACGCCCTCTGACGGGCGACATTCAGCGCCCGCTGGCCAGCCACCAGGCCCCTAGGTTTGAAAGGGGTCCCTCCCCCGACCAGTCAGGGGGTAATTTCCCCAGGGGCGGGGGTGTCATCGCCCCCCCTCAGCGTGTCAAGAGGAATTTCACGGCCACTCATCAGTCCGCTAGACCCTTCTTACCCCCGTTAGCTGAGTGTCCGTGACTGGTGTACCATCGTTCCTCATTTGATGGAGGCAGCCCTAGCTAGCTGCCGCCTTAGCTCCCACCACGGCTGCCTCCCCTGAGCCTTGAGCCATCAACAGTCCACTTTTAAACTGTTCTGTTGCCGACGGCCTCAGGGAAGGCGTACAACCCGAGTGGCGACTGTTAGCAGTTTGCGCTCTATTAGTCTCGGGTTCACGCGGTGTGGCCTCCACTTGGTGGTGAGAAGATTAGGGCTCCCCTGGAGCGTTGAATTACTTTGTCAAGGAGTATTAGATTTGGTTTTGGTCGAGCACTTAGTTAAAAATTCTTTAAATTAAAAATAAAAATGCTTTTGGGTTTTTCGCGAAATTTTCTTATTTATAGCGGTTGTGATTAAAAGGGTGAATTTGATATACTCCTTGAATATTTGTACATATGTTTTGTAAATATATTTGATCATTAGGTTTGCTTTGTTGAAAAGAAAATTGAAATTAATTAATACTGTTTGTGCCGAAAGAAATAAAAATCCATCCTCTCTTTGTTTTCATATTTTGTTGGCGTAGTCGAAGATATTTATTTTGAAAAAAAAAGGGGATCTTTTTTTGGCTATCTCTTATGTTTGTCGTTTTGTTTAGTTTGTCTGTTTTGATCTATGCGCATCAAGAAATAAATTTATTACAGCTTGTTTTCAAGTTCTACATAGTAGATTGAGTATTAATGCTTTTGAAATTTGGTTGAAATATAAGCATAGGACTACATCTCTAAAAGGCTAACTAGTTGAGAGATTGTTGAGAGATAATGTGAGAGATGTCGTCCCACTGTGACCTCTATTGGCCCGAAGTAGTCTAGTCCGGTGTATGTGAACGGACGTGCGTGATGAGCGAGGTGTGCGGACGGCAGGTTTCCCGTAGACGGTGATGCAGGCTTGGCTTTTCTTAAACGGCACGGTAGGCAGCTTTTGACGACAGTTTTCACCACTGGACGTATTTTTCTTATGTACAATCTCTGTCTTAATTCGTTCACGACTGTTTCCACGCCTCCGTGATGCAACCTCTCGTGTACGTGTGCTATGTACAGACGAGTGCTTCCCGTCTAGTATGGGAGGGTCGTACGTGTCCTCCTCCACTTCTGATGCTGCTTTTATTCGACCTCTGAGGCGTAGGGTCCCCTCTTCATCGACGTATGTGCTCAGGTGGCCTAATTTGTCGTCACCTCCCGGAACACTTCCGTTGGTGATCCTCTTGAGCTCCTTCGTGAAGCTTTCCCGCTGACTGGCTTGCACCCACAGTTGTTCGGCTCTTACGTGATAAGCGGCCGGTATTCCTACAAGCGAAGAGACAGTAGGAGTTGCCTTTTTCTCCTTGGCGGGGATGTTGCGTTTGTTTGTTCTTTGCCAGCCAGGGTCGCTATCTTGTCTTGCTCTGTTGCGTTTACGCCCAGTCTTCACCATGTGCTTGTTTGGTCTGCACGTGTCGATGAATAGGAGGACTCTCGCTGTCGCCCTTATGAGGCGAATCCATTTTGAAAATCTTTCTATTTGTGGCAGATGTGTTGCTGGCGAGACTTCCCTTTTAACTGCGATGTTACATACTTCTCGTTCTTCCCCGGTGTCGTATTGTGTCGTCTTCTCTTCCTGCGGTCATTCTGCTGGTGGACGTTGCAGAAACGGGGGCCCTTGGAACCACCGGTGCGACTCGTCGAACCTTTCTGGCGTGGATCGGGTCGCGTCGTCTGCCACGTTTTCTTTAGACGATAGCCAACGCCATTCGTTGTTTTTGGTCGTATCTTCTATCTCCGCCAGGCGATGAGCGACGAAAGCTTTGTACGCGCGAGTCTCCGACCTTATCCACACTAGTGCAGTACGAGAGTCGCACCAGTATGTCTTGCCGGCTATATCGCCATCGTGCTCCTCGACCACGGTCTGCGCGAGACGAGCTCCCAGCAGTGCCGCTTGTAACTCCAGCCGTGGTATGGAGACTGGTTTCAGTGGTGCTACGCGGCTCTTGGCGGCCGCCAATGATACATTAATGCTGCCGTCTGTTCGCTCCGTTCTCCAATACACGGCTGCTTGCCTCGCTTGCGTCGACGAATGTGTGTAGTTGGCGCGTCGACACCGGGTTGTAATCGTAGCATCGCGGTACTCTCAGTTGTTCTATGGCGTTAAGTGAAGTAATCCAGTCTTCCCATTTTTCTTTTAACTCTGTGGACAGAGGGTCGTCCCAGTCCGCCTTGTAACGCCATGTGTCTTGGAATATTCTCTTCGCTGGCGTGGTCACTGGTGATATTAATCCCAGCGGATCAAATAATGCCATTATGATGCTCAACGCTTCACGTTTAATTGGCAAGCGTTGTTTTTCTTTTACGTCGGCAAGCATCTTCATATTGTGAGTATTAAATCCAATATGATCGCTTTGTACATGCCAGAGCAGGCCGAGCGTCTTCTCAGTTTCTTTTCCGCCCAGGCACACGGTCGCGTCGTGTTGTTTATGCTCTGTCGTTATTTCTTCTATTGTTTTCTCTTCGTTCGATGTCCACCCACTGAGTACGAATCCCGCTTGTTTGTGGACGTGATCGACTCCTTTTACCGTTTGCTGAGCTTCCGTGACAGAGTGAAAGCTCTGCAAGTAGTCGTCCATATAGTGATTTCTTTTTATGGCTACCGCAGCTTCTGGGTATGCCTCTGCATGTTCTTCAGCATTTTTATTTTTAATGTATAATGCTGTGCACGGTGATGATGTCGCTCCAAAGATGATTGACGTCATCCTATATTCTTCCGGTTGGTCCTCTATTCGCTTGCCTCTCCACAAGAAACGTAAAACGTCTCTATCTTCTTTGCGCACTTTGATCTGCATGAACATTTCTTTTATGTCGGCGCTCACTGCATATGGATACTGTCGGAACCTCATGATTACTCCGGGCAATGATTGTAATAAGTCGGGCCCCGAGTGAAGCATATCGTTGAGACATATTCCGGCTGTCTTCGCTGCGGCGTCATGCACCAATCTCGGCGGCTTGTCTGGTTTCGCAGGGTTGATGACTGGGAAGTGTGGCAGATACCATGTCCTTCCTTGTGGCGGTGGCATGGGCGCGCGCTCTGCGTAACCCAAGTTGAAAAGGTTCTATATGCGTTCTTCGTACTGTAGCTTGAGATTGCTGTTTCGGTCGAGCCTCTTCTCTAAGGTGTACAGGCGCCTTTCCGCGTCCTTGTAATTATTTGGTATTTTTTTTTATTTACATCCAACTTATATCTATCATTACAGGTTTCTACCCAATGCGATAGATAAAGCACTATCTACAATCATATATTACCTATATTACTATACTACCTTATAACTAATTATCCATAAAGCAAGTTTTGTGAATTCGTTCAGAGTACAAAAGAATAAATCTGATTTTCTGTCGATCAGGTTTAATGTTCGAAAAGCTCGCGTCAAGGGTGCCTCTCGCAGTAAGTTAGTGCGACATCTAGGGACGGCCAGTAGGTCTGGCTGACGCCGCCGCCATACATATCTATCCGGAACATAAATATTAATCTTCTTCAACATATTCTCATTAATAATTTTACTCCTAAGGACCATAAAAATATATGAAACTAGTCTAAGTTCTCTCCTTACCCTGAGCTGATTGTATCCTACCATACCCAGAACAAATAATGTGGGGTATTGCAGTGGGTAAAAAGGATACACCCCATATAACTTGAGATACAAATACCTTACAAATTTGTTTTGTACCTTCTCTAGCATTAGATCGTTCTTCTTCTCATGTGGAGCCCAAATTATTGAATTACACTCCAACTGACTCCGAACTAGTGTGTTGTACAAAGCTATAATAGCTTGCACATTTGTGAAACCGTTAACCGTTCGTAACGTAAAACCTAGAGTTCTAAAAGCCTTTTTACATGTATCAACAATATGATCCTTAAACGTTAAATCAGCAGAAAATTTTACTCCTAAATCGATGACTTGCATTACCCTAGACATAGGTGTCCTGTCAATGTAATATGTATACCCTATGGGCATATGTTTGCGCGTGAAAGATATTGTTAAGCATTTAGCGGTATTAAATTGTAATTTGTTGTCTTTGCTCCATTCAACAACTTTATTTATATCGTCTTGGAGACGATCACAGTCCTCCAAACTACTTATATTCATCGATAACTTAAGGTCGTCCGCAAATAATAAACATTTTGATTTCTTCACAACATTGGGTAAGTCATTTATCATGATTAAAAACTCCAAAGGTCCTAGATTCGACCCCTGACTCACACCAGACCAGGTAAAATATGGTTTTGTCTTATGACCCTCATATGCTACATACTGTTGCCTATCTGTCATGTAGCTAGCGAAAAATCTCAATAAGTGTGGGGTGAAACCAAATTTTGCCATTTTTTTTAGTAATATGTCATTATTTACCAAATCAAATGCTTTTTTGAAATCAAAATAAGCAGTATCAGCTTGTCCCCCACTATCTACTACTGGTATTATATCGGCCATAAGCTCTAGAAGGTTACTCACAGTGCTCCGAGCAGGTCTGAACCCGTGCTGCGCTTCCGATAGCTGTGTGTTTATCTGTTGATATAAGCTTTTGTATATAGCCGACTCAAATACCTTGGCTGGAGTAGACAGCACTGCTACCGGTCTAAAGTTCTCTACACTGGTCGCTATATTTCCTTTTGGAACGGGAACCACCTTCGTTATTTTCCATTTTTCCGGAAACCTAGCTTGGTTTAAACAGTTATTGTAAATGTGAAGTAGTGGTTTTGCTAGCGCAGGATGGCAATCTTTAAAGATAAAAGGTGGTATCCCGTCTGGTCCTGCAGATTTCTTTGGCTTAAGTTGTTTAAGTGCGGTAAGGTGCGGTTTGGAAATCCTTTTGTTTCCACAACAACCCTGTCTCGAATCTGCCGTCCGCCGACCTCTTTTTTTTTTTTTTTTTTTTTTTTATAGGAGAGGGGGCAAACGAGCATGCGGCTCACCTGATGGTAAGTGACTACCGCCGCCCATGAACAACCGCAACACCAGGGGAATTGCAGATGCGTTGCCGGCCTTTTAAAAAGGAGTAGGCTCTTTTCTTGAAGGTCCCTAAGTCGTATCGGTCCGGAAAAATCGCTGGTGGTAAACTATTCCACAAGGAAGTTGTGCGAGGAAGAAAACATCTTCTAAATCGCACAGTGGTGGACCGCCAATCATCCAGATGGTGTGGATGGTATCGGGAGTTCTGCCGCGATGTGCGTTCGTGAAATTTGGCGGCTGGGATTAAACCTCTGGCTGGTTTCCCTCAATATTTGCATAGCTCGCTGCTCGGGAACTTCTTTCGGTCTTCTTGGCTCGATGCACAGCGATTCTAATTTGAAATAATTTTTTATTTCCTCTTCTATCGGCTGTGTATCTTCCCTCTGATGTAGTCTGCCGCAGAAGGTGACCGTCGACGTCAATGAGCTATGACAGCCATGCAGAACCCAGCCCAGGTTGGTGTGTGAGGCGACTGGTTGGTTTCGACGACCGACGCGCAGTTTTCTAGACACTATGAAGTGCCAGTTATCTTGTCCGATTAGTATTTTCGGTGAGGCGCGTTCGTAGGTGATATCTTCTTTGATATACAACAAATGTTGGCAATTCTCTAAGTGATTTTCATTCACGGATTCTGGCGCGAAGTCCAACCGCTCTACCGTACGCGCTGCTTCTATGTTGTGTTCCTCTTGCGCGTACTTTCCTCTTATTTTAAGGCTGACGATCTTGCTCTTCTCATGTTCCACCTCCGAGCCGACTCCTTGTATCCACATTGCGTGGGCCGGGCCGTCGGCGCCGATGACGTCGGCGATCGAGGCATCGACTAAGGTGACCGTGCTTCCTTCATCCAATAATGCGTATGTTTCGACGCAGCTTAGCGGCCCCCTTATTGTTACGGGCGCAACCTTTAGATAAGCGCGGCGGTGTTTGTACGGTCGAGTCGCTGTGATGACCTCCCTTGCCGATGTTGCGGTTTCCATAGCGGGTTCCTTTTCAATTTCTGCTGTTCTGTCGTGATGCAGCAATTTATGGTGTTTCATCATGCATCCGCCTTTTCCGCACGGTGGAGCTTTACACAGCAATCGGCGATGTTTGCCTCGCAGACAGCGGTAGCAGATATTATACTTCTTTGCTACTTCCCATCTGTCATTTGTGGACAGAGCGGCGTATGACCTGCAATCAGGCAGTTTGTGTTCTTGTTTGCATTGAGGGCAGCGTTCTTCATATTGTTTCTTGCTTGTGGCGACGGCACGTTCTATTTTTCTCGGCCTTCGCTCTCTCGTCTCGCTGTCCTCTGCGATGAACTCCGGTAAGGCATACGCGCTGCATTTATCCGCTTCTTCGTTTAAGAACATTGATATCTTCTTAAGCTCTGGGATATCTTCTTTCTTTCTGGCTGCATAGTCGTACCATTTGCTTCTCAATATGGGCGTGAGTTTGTCTGTGATAACTCGCGTCATTTCCGGACTATGCAGATAGTGTTTTCTTGAGTGCTTCCACGGTGCCCACTACGTTTGCTATGCGATTTGCGAATATGCATAGCTCCCTGGGATTGTCCGTAACTTTGTTCAGCAGCTTCAGCTTTTCTATTTCTAAGTGAATTAACGCTTCTGGTCGTCTGAATCTCCTTTCCAAAGCTTCGATTATCATTCTGGGATCTGGTTGGCTTATAAGTAGGCAACCTGCGGCTTCTTTTGCTGTCCCTTTTAAGCTTCGGCGTATTCTCGCTATGTTTTCGTTCATCGTGAAGTACTTTGAAGATTCTTCGTACGTTGTTTTGAAGCTGAGCCATTCTTTGCTGCTACCATTGAATGTAGGTAGCTCTTGCACATATTTCGGCGGCTCCCTTGTGCTTCGTACTGCTTGTGATAGAGCAGCGGCTAAGGTAGCGACGTCGATTTGTTGCTGCGCCTGTCAATTGTCTTCTTTCTGCGGCGCGGGTTGTGATGCAAACTGCGGAGCGGGTTGCAATGCGAAGTGCGGCGTGGGTTGCGGCGCGGGCTGCGGCGCGGGTTGCGATGTAGACTGCGGAGCGGGTTGCGATGCGAAGTGCGGCGTGGGTTGCGGCGCGGGCTGCGGCGCTGGTTGCGATGTAGGTTTTTCTTGCAACCATGTACTAATGCGTACTGATGCTAAATCGTCTTCTATTTCTTCATCTTCGTCATCGGTTGATCCGACTTCTGCTTGTAGTCGCTGCACGTGTATTTCTTGCATTTCCGTTCTTGCTTGCAACTGAGCCTGCTCGAGCTTGAGTTCGGCTAACCGCTCTTTCGCCTCTAACTCCGCGAGGAGTCTCTTGCGTGAGGCTACGGAGCGGCGCGACCTAGTCTCGTCGGGCCTTAGTGTGCGCTGCGATCTTTCTCTTGCTGGGTTTCTTCCGTTGCGGCCGTGTTATCGGTCGCATAGGTAGCGGTTGTATCGCTGACCGTTGTGGTTTCGCTCGTGGTATTTGATGTACCACTAGCGGTTGAATCGCCCCCAGAGGCCTCTTCTGTGACCCCCTGGGTTTTCTGTTCATCCTTGCGACGCTTCGATGATTCTCCGTTGTTACTACGCGTAATCACCATTTTTATTCACAATAATATTTTTTCGTTCTTGCGGTTTGCTTCTTTCTTCTGGCAATACCAAGACCGATATTGTCTTTTTCTTCTAGTAATCCGGCTTCTCGAAGGACCATTAATGTTACGGATCGCCGTAACGCCGTTCGAAAAATGAATAAAAACGCGCTGGTCTTGCTTAAACTGAAGGCAAGCGGCGGTGAGGAGGAACTTGTACTTTTTCTTGCTGTTGTCTTCTTTCGGTGGCTGGAGAGCGACTGCTGACCGTTCCGGCCGGCCCGTCTTATATATGATTTGGCCGATGCTGGCCAGCGGAACCTTGCCTCACCCCCGCGCCTTTCTTTATTGGTTAAATTTCTTACAAACTAACGAACAGACTTAAATATATAACATTCTTACAACTACTTATTAAACTAATACGTACATAACAATTTTTCTATATACTAAATGTTGAAACTTTGTTTTTTCAGCAACTTTGGGCTGTGGACCCTGCCCCCCGCCTCAGTACTATAAATATAAAACGTCGTGGCGCGGCGCGCGTAGCCTCATTTGCTCCGCGGCCGCATCACGGTAACATGCCCTGTTTATTATTTTTCGTGCCTAAGGGCCTAATATACAAGAAACTAAGTTGTACTGTAAAAGAATACAATTTACATACAATACTTACTTTACAATAATTTTTACATTAATTAATTTCTACATTCTGAATCTATGTAATCTCGCTATTAGTTCGGTGCCTTTATTAGGAGAGTTATTACATAGTTACAATACTATTTATTCAAATACAAAGCTATATTTTTCAATATTCTAGTTACGGCTTTTCCCGCGTCGTTGTGTGCAACCACCGCTAGTTGTTGAACCGTGAGCGCGGCCCGACGATCGTAACCCCTCATGGCTCCGCCCACCGCCCCTAGGTTGTTCAACTAGCGTTGGTTACGACAAGCATTTAGTAAGTTCGACGTCTCACTTTGTTTGCGTCGTGCACGCTAAAGCTTGCGCATATCCCATAGTTACTGGTTTTGGGTCATCTTTGCGATGCTTGTTTTGTTTTTTTTTTATATAATGATATAAAGATGAGTAGTTTAAGTCGCATCTAACATTTAGCTGCATCTCGAAGGCTTTTTCCTATCAAATTAACCTCATCTGCTGCTAGTTTATAAATTTCAATACTCGCTTCTCCTCTGTTACTTTTCCGAGTATATTCACAAATATTTTCCGAAACAAAAAAAACTTAGATAAAAAAAACTCATTTTGGAAACGCCTGAACTGTTTTCAATTAATTAACTATCAGAACCACGCATGCTTTTAACCTTCTAACACCCTCTTTATTTCTTCGGTGATTAAGACGCTAACCACTTGAAAATCATAAGTTTACTGTCGAGGACAGTTGAAACAAACAAGGTGAGTTGACACAAGCTGTTTCAACTTACCTCCGTAAAATAATTTACGACTTTCAGAACATAATAACAAAAGTACCTAACCTTGAAAACCACAATCTAAGCACAAAATGAAGTTACAGTTTTAAAATGCGATAGTTAACCTAAATAAAGATCTCAATTTTGTCTAAAAATTGCTAACACTAATAAGTACTGTAAACCATCAAAACTACAAACGAAAACTTACTTTTGTACGATTCTTGAGCACTATCTTCGTGGTTACACAACCGCTCGTCGGTCGCCTACGTAGTCGTCTGCGTGTGTGCTTATGCACACAGCAGGTGTCGGGCCTCGGGGCACGCCCCCTTTTGCCCGGAATCTCCTCGCGGTGCATCACTATGCACCGGTCGTGGGAGCCGTTTTGGCGTTGTTTTGGCGTTGAAAAAAAATTTCAGGAGGCGGGTAATATGGCCCGCTCCTGAAAAAGAGGCATAATATGGCCTTTTTTTCCTGAAAAAGGCGCCTAATTCAGCCTAAGCCTGAAAAAGACGCCTAGTTCGGTCTGAGGTAGTCCAATAAATTTGTCATAGTTCAGAATGGCCGGCGGCTAATGCGGCCGGGCGTCTGAGTTGGCCTGTCTGCGGCATTGAGGGTTGTTACTCGACTCTCTAATCTCTATAGAGAGGAGTTCTCTTGGCAGAGGTCGCCCGTCCGGAGGCCGAGCATGTAATGGTGCGAAGTTCTGTAGGTGTTCATGTGGCCCGTTATCAGCGCGGTCGAACATACCGCGCGCTAATCGGGCCACAAATTGTTCGACTGTCTCCATCTTCAAGTTGGCCGCGATGACGTCATTCCGGACGTAGCGACCTGCACCGACGATGGTCCGTAGTGTCAAATTCTGCTGGACCTGTAGTCGCCGCTTCTGATGATCGCTCAGGAGCGCGTACCAGGCCGGCGCAGCATGTGTGAATCTTGATCGGATGTAAGATTTATAGATTTTTAATTTTGTCTTTATAGGTAATTTTGCAGTTAGTACCGGACGCAGCGCCGCTCGCGCACATCTGGCGTTACGGACGGCGACATCGACGTGCGCGGTCATGCGCAGCATCCGGTCAATCCGGCATCCCAGGTACGTCACTGTCTTCTGGTACTCGATCTCCTGGCCCCTGAGCGTCAGTGGTGGTGGAAGGTTCCTGTAGCGGCGAGTGAGCAGAGCGGTCGTCTTGCCAACGTTGACGGCCATCCTCCACTCCTAAAGCCATGGTGGCAGCAGGTCCAGCAGGCGCTGCATCCTGGCAGTGGCTATGTGGGCTCTTCTAGACGATGTGAAGTAGGCACTATCGTCCGCGTATAGCGCTAATTCAACATCGTCTTCCCATTCGCGCAGGTGGTCTGCCAGGGTGGGGATGTCATTGGTGTAAGCCGCGTACAGGATCGGCGACAGACAGCTGCCCTGTGGTACGCCGGCTCTAATTGGTCTCGCTGCGGACTCGGCGTCCTCTACACAGACTAGAACTTCCTATCTTTTAGGAATGACGCCACTAGCCGCAACATAGCAGGAGGGGTACTTGTTTGTGTTTCTAATTTGTATAGTAATCCAGAGTGCCACACTCTGTCGAACGCCTTCTCTATGTCGAGAAAGACGCCCAACGATGTGCGGCCGCGGTTGTACTCCAAATAGTGCAGCACCCTGGTCAGCTATGTTGCTGTTGAGTGGCCCCTCCTGAATCCGTGCTGTTCCGCCCGAAGATGTACGCACGGGCGGAAGCTTCTTAGCAGCAGTCTTTCACACAGTTTAGCTAAGTGCGGTAGCAGCGTGATCGGCCTATAACTGGCTGCTCTACGTCTGTCCTTCCCGGGTTTCGGCAGAACGATAACTTTGCCGATTTTCCAGTCCTCCGGGAAGTGGGATGTCCGCAGTATACCGTTGTAGAGTCGACCTAACTCTACAAGTGTTCTATGGGGCAGCTGTCGAAGTGCTGCGTTGGTAATCTCGTCGTGCCCCGGCGCCTTCCTGGGTTGCAGGCGGGCTACTGTCCTCCGCAATAGGGCGGGGGATATATACCACTCTCCTGCAAGCGGTGGCGCGGGCTTCGACAGGAACTCCTGTACGCGGCTCTCCTTCCGGGTATGTAGTTCCATGAACTCCGCACTTGCTGGGTTTGGCATAAATTGCTCCTCGAAGTGCTCTGCTAGGATATCCGCTCTACCTTTGGCCTCGTAACGTTCGCCCGCATTGTTGGTCAGCGGGCAAACGGGGGGTCTAGTTTTAGTTAACTGCCGGTTCAGTTTGTAGAGCGACGCATCTTCCTCCTCTGCTTGCGATATGCGCCGCTCCCAGGCCTCTCCTCGGTGGGCCCGGACTGCACCCGACAGTTCATCTGATAGATTGTTTAGTTGAGTTTTTAATCTGGGACAGCGAGTACGCACCCAGAGCTTCCTTAGCGCTCTTTTGCGTTTGAGCTGCACGCATATCTCACGCGGCAGCTCTTCCCGTCTTCCTGTAGTCGGGACGATCGTAGAGGCCGCGTGTAGAGCCTCTTTGATCTTCTTTGTTATTCTCGTTGCAGCCGCCTCTACGTCGTCCGCTGTGTTAATGGGGGTGTAGGTTGGAGATCTCTCCGTTAGATGTTTTTGGTAGAGCCTCCAATTGATCTTCCTCTTAATAGCTCCGGGCAGCGTAGTCACTGCCTTGAGGCCAATGGTAATAAGAATCGGGAAGTGCTGAGACATCAGGTCGTACAGCACCTCTACCACTGCCGGGTAGTTGACGTTCCTAGAGAGCACGATGTCCAATACATCCGGACATTTTCGGTGATCCGTAGGCACGTGTGTTGGTTCCTCGGGACCTAAAACGTCATAGCCGTGTCTCTCGGCGTCATCATAAAGTTCACGACCCGGCTGGGTGATCACTCTGGAGCCCCACGCCGGGTGTTTCGCGTTTAGGTCCCCCGCGACGATGGTTGGTGTATCGCCTTCCATTACCGTCCGGATGTCTGAGGAGCAGAATGGAGTCCCTGGCGGGCGGTATGCTGCGTAGATCCTTAGTTCCACGCCCGCCGCCTCCATTTTTATGCCGATAGAGCGCATCGTTACATATGATGGTAAGTCTAGTTCTTGATGGACGATGTCTCTCCTCACCAGAACCGCCGTGCCTCTGTAGGCGGTCCCTCGAGGATTGACCTCGTCCCTTCTATATATATGATAGTTTGGCAGCTTAAGATGCGTATTTGGATTTAGCTTTGTCTTTCCCAGCAATATCACTTGTATATCCTGCTGCTGGGCGACAGTGCGGAGTTCATGGATCCTTTGTTGTATCCCGTCTGGATTCCAATATAATAGGCGCAGGTTACTCGCCTCTGTAATGCCGGGCAAGAAGTTGCGCCAACGCTCTCATGATCGCGGTGATAGGATCTGTCCCGGCTCTTATATCGGCCAGGACTTGCGTGCCGACCTCAATGGCTATGCCAACCAGTCTATGGATGGCATCTTCATTTCCGGGGCCGGCAGATGGTATTCTATATGAGGTTGGCTCTTGTCTCGGCTGGGCTTGGGTTTGTCTACGTATGGTAGAGCGAGCTCTTGTTGTAGAGCGGGCTCTATGTTCAGGTAGAGTCCTCTCTGGTGCTCTACCTACAGTGGTCCTTATTTCCTTTGCGGTAATCTGCGCCTGGGAGGCTATCGTGACCGCTGGAGTAGGGGTAGAGGTAACGGTTTGAGGAGGTTCTTGTGTTTTGCTTTTCTTCCTTCTCCCCCGCTTTTTCTTTTTCGGTACTAAACGCTCTGTAGCGTCGTTAGCGGGGGGTTGGAGAGTCGCTCCGGTGGTTGCTTTCTGTTTGTTGCTCTACTTCCATTGGTTGTTGTGTTTGTGGCTGCGGGGGGGGGGGGGGGCTGTTTGCCTCCCCCCCTTCCCTCTTATGGTTGTCCACCCCTCCTCGTTGATTTCAACGGTCCTCGGGCGACTCTCCGGAATCGGCTTCGGCGCTTCCGGAAGCAAACCGGGAAGTGTTATGCCTTGCTTCCGTGCGATCCTCCTCAAAACCGGACATCGACGATCGTTGGCGGTGTGTGATTTTGCGCAATTTGCGCATGTTGGCGGTTCCTCTCTACCCCTTGTGCAATCCCTTGCGGCGTGTTCACCCGCGCAACGGACGCACTTAATTGGTCGGAAGCAGTTATAGGAGGCGTGACCGAACGCCTGGCAGCGGTGGCACTGTGCTGGGCCTACTCGTCCCTGCCAGGCTTCAATAACGACTCCTCTCATGTATAATAGTTGATTAATTTTATACAAATCGTTTAGCCTTTCTTGGCTTGGGTGGTCCAGCTGCGCAAAATATAGGCATCCCGGTCTGCCTCTACGCGGAGGGATTGCCTTTACGTATCGTATTGGGAATCCTAGTGCTTTGATAGCCTCCCCGATTGCTTCTGTGTCCGTATCTACTGGCAGCCCCCTGATGCCCACTTTTGTAGGCTTCTCCTCTTCGGGGGTGTAGCAGTACCAGGACATGGCTGGTATTTCCTTTGATAGGTCGATCAGGTACTTCTGAATGGCCCGGAATTCTTCCGGGCTCTGGGGGGAGAAGCGCACCCCCTTCCCGAATGGACGAGCGTTCGGAGGGTGACCCAACTTTTTGTTGAGTACCTCAAAATGCTTCGTCCAATTCGGGAGGCATTCTGCGACGATTGGCGGATATCTGCCCTTCTCGGCGTCTTCGGTTGGCTTCGGTGGTATGTCTGCAGCCTGCCTTGGTACTGCTGGGGCTGCTGCCAGTTGTGCGTAGCTGGTGGATGGACGTTGTCCATCGTCCGTTGGTAATCCAGACGGGTTTGTTTGTTGCCCATCCGTGGATGCTAGGGTAGCATACGTAGTGCTATCCCAGCCGTATAATTCCTCCCCCCCCCTGCTCGTACCCGACCGCGTTGCTACGTCGGTCAGGGGAGATTGGAGGGGTTGGTTTTCGCGGAGACGGTGATTTTGGCGGCGAGTTATACTTCCTAACTTCTACCGCTGGAAGTTGCTCCTCTTCGTCGGATGATGTGGGCGCAGATGAGTTTGGAGACACGACGCATTGCCTCTTCTCATATAAGGATGCTTCCGTCTCTGGTGGTGTATGCCTCCTGGCCGATTTCTTCGCCCGCTGCGGTTGGGGCGACGGTTCGCGATCGCTCGTGCACTCAGGCGCGGTGAGCGCGAGCGCGGCGCTCGATGCGGGCTCCTTAAGCGGCGAAGTAGGCTTCCTGGTAGTTTTGGGGATGTGGCTAAACGAGCTCACGATCCTGGAGCGTTCCGGGTTCGCGAGGTCTCTAACCAAGAGCGGTCGATCCAATACCCCCGGACGATCCGGTGGTTTCCTAACGCGAGGGGGTGGGGGGGCTCCCCCTTTCCCCTGCCGGTCATTCTTGCTGTTGTCGGTTGTGTTGTGCGTGTCCTATCTATTATCCCTACCTAGCAGGCTGACAGGTGACTGACGCGCGCCGCGAGGTACGGAACGGTGGAGAGTAGAGGGTGACTGCAACACTTTTGGGGCACTGCCTACCCCTTTCGTTACGAAAGGGTTGGGGGAAGTGCTCGAGGTGGCACTTAAAAACGCGACTGGACACTAAAAGCCGAGAGCGCTTCAAGTGCCAAGAATCTACCTAAGGGCCGGTGACCTCGACGCCTCGCGGAGTATGCGGACTCGACGCTTAGCGGAGTATGTCGTACCGGCGGCTGATTGGGACCACTGCTAATCCTCAAACAGCACACACTTAGGAAATCCTAAGTGTGTGCTGTCGGTCGCCGTCGGCGTGTACCAAGGTGTTGGTTGGTGTATCATGGAAGCTCCAAATGCGCCATTGCCGAACTTCTAATTCTTATAGTTACTGAGATATCGACATTGTTGCAATTCACCTTTGTGTCAACCCACCTAGGTCTCCCCTACTTTCCCTTCTCCGCTAGCGCTGCCGCCCCCGTGCGGTTGTGTTAGGTACTCGCGCTCACCGTCCCCGTACGGTGAGTGCCGTCCCGCCTCCGTTAGCGCCGCAGCCTTCGTGCGGATGTGTTAGCAGACCGTGGTCGCCGTCCTCGGACGGTAAGTGCATTCCCACATCTCCCACATCTTCACTCCTCTAGCACCGCCGCCCCCGTGCGGCTGTGTTTGTTGAACCGCGCTCCCGTCCCCGTATGGTTGTGACCCGCGCCCTCTATTTCTAAGAGGGGTCGCTTTCATTGCGGTAAAGAGGCCATATAGGCCCAAGCCAGTCCTCACAGGTGGTTTTTAGTGGGTGAGCACTTCATAGTGAGCCCCACATAACCACGCAGCCGGCTGTGTGGTATGCTATGAACATTCATCACATCCCTCCCCCGCTTCCGGAGGGTAGCCTTGCTTTAAGGGCAAATAAAAATTATAATGCTCATTATCATGTTAACTCAAGTAAATAGTTCGTCACCTCAACGTTCGTTTTAATTAATATCTCTGCTATACTTAGTCGAACATTAGAAGTCGTAACGTAGTCGTAGGTGTGAATTGGGGCTTCTGCGTCACTTGCTCTCGCATTCGCTAGAGCTACATGCCGCTGAAGACCCCAATTCTCTCCAGTAGAGGTACAACATTTTTTTAGTTTAACCAAATTAACGTCTACATACTCACAGTTCTATCCTGCGGGAACAAGTGTACTTCCACTTCCAGTTGAGTTATTGAGCATTATATTCAGAGCGTTTGCAAGATACTGATGGTATTGCCACATCTATATGATTAATTTCTAATAATACAACTTGTTTAGTCTAATTTCATTGTGGTTTTTAAGCTATTGCATAGCTTTTATCGCGGGCTTTGAGCACGGCGACCGAATCAAGAAATTTCGTAACGAAAAAAAAAACCTAAGACCCGAAAACCTAACATCGTAAATCCATTACAATAAAGATATTAATTAATTTGCAGCCATCCGCTAACTAAATACAATGATTTGTCTTACCGGGATTGAAGAGCGCCTCCCACCCTCCCTCAATTGTTTCATTATTGTTTTATTATCATAGCGAGTGCACGTTGATTACAACGCTCGTCAAATATCATCTATATTGGTGAGTTTAATCATTTTTTTTACTATTTAGAAATTCAGCCGCCATTACCTTTTTTTTGACTTCATACTTGTTTTTGTTAATTGCAGATCATGGCCAACACTGAGGAACACAATGATTCTAATCCTATCACTAATCCGTATTACTATGCACAGGATGTGGATAAATTTACACTAAATTAATACAACCAAAAGGAGCAGCTTCACGATTTACCACCAAATAGAATAGCTATTAATGAAGAGCGGCAATCGAAATCAAAGAAATGTTACAGGAAGAGAAACCGTTCTCAAGAACCATCATCATCATCATCATACATTATCCGCCGAGATAAAGATAAACGAGGTCATCGTCTGATTAAAATAAGCATTTGCGAATTTAACGAGCAAGAAGAAAATGTCATCCGCGATCTTAGTGTTAATATAAGTGTTCAATATGTTGTGCATTCAATGTATGATGAAGTGTTTGATGCTACAAATTGTCTTATAAAAAAATAGGTGAAAAATTATGTGAGAACTAGTAATTTAAGTAATGTAGCTTGTAAAATATAATAAAAGTTATACATTGAATTTTATTGTTGTTTTATTATGTATCATTATTATTCAGTTGTGTAGAGGAAAAAGAAAAGACATTTATTGTTACAACGAATTTATTTATTAAAACTAAATATTTATTTATTTTAAATTAATATAAAGTTATAAACATGATAATACATGTCTCTTACTTACTTATACAGTACATAGTAGTAGCATTACATAGTTTTACATTCAAATTTATTAAAATACAGTTTTATAGTGTCCCACGGTAACGTATTGTAGCCATCTGCTATAATTTGTCTTTTATCATCATCTCTATTAAGTACAAGTTTATCAATTTTTGGAGTAAATATTTGATGATTCTTTGATCTAATTATACACATACTCTTTCTACAGTTTTCATTAGACCATAACGCTCGTTTATATTTTTCAATATTAAGGTTTTTAGTAACAGATTTTTTAATACCCTTAGCTTTTCTTATTGAGGTTGTTTTAGAATCAATACAATATAATTTCGCTCTTAATCAAACAAATTCAGTTATTATATAACCATCCATTTCGTCTTTGAAAAACCCTGGAATTTTACAATTTACTTTGGGCTTATCATACTGATTGTTTTTGAAATTACTTGTATAAAAATATTTTATATTTTTTTTTTCATGTCTCTTTCCATACATTAACCAATTTTACATCCACTTGTTTTCGTTTATTCTCTATTGCCTTTCCAAAAATAGAATTGTTTTGTTTTTTAAAAAAGTCTGAAGTAGCGTTTTGTCTAAGTGTTGTATTTAATAAAATATATGGTGCTAAAAATGCATTTTGACTAAATAACAATATAAATTAAAAAATTGTTTTTATCCTTGCTGTCATAATAGGACATGTATTTATTGTTTGCTTTTGCATATTTTAGAGAACATTGAGCAAGACCACCGCGAATTCTTTTCTCTAAAAATTCATACATTTCAATATCTGAAAGTAAATCTAATTGTATGTTCGTATGTTATTATGTTCGTATGTTCGTATGTTAACATAGCATCCCAACTTAATGATGGGGATGAGACATAGTAACATGGGTCACGACTATAATGTTTTAAACTCATAGCTCGGAATTTTTCAAAAACATCACACAATAGTAATACGTCACATTTTAAATATAAATCGGTGTATTCACCTAAGTTACGGATTATAAAATCATTCCATACCTTCAATGCATGACTGTAATCTTCATCTGAAACAGATTGAGATGTAAGGTGATTGAAAAATTTCGATTGCTCTGGTGATTGATTTTCTTCATACCGATCCCATGAATCTATATAGTTATAACAGTAGATACCTTCTTTCGAATTAAATTAAATAAATGTTTATCTTCAAAAAACTTGCGTAAATTTTTAAAATCTTTCGCCTCCATTGTTTTCACTAAATTATCTAAGTTCGAGCTCAAAAAGTTGAAAGAGTCAATAAATTTCAACTGAGCTGAGTTCTTATTATTATTATTATTTTCTATTGGAATAAACTTAGTAAATGAAATAAAGTTTTCTTTATTTTGGGGTATTAGATTTATACGACCGCAAATGGCGGAAAGTTCCTTTATAAATAAATGACAATCATAACCAGAAAGGTTGTGAAATATTAAAGGTATGAATGAGCATGTTTTAGCTTTTAAATTACATTCGTTATGAACAGGTCCTCTGTATTTTCCAGTAAAGTGATCTTGATCTGCAACTATGATATCTGTATCACTAAATATTTTTTACACAAATGACATTCCTTTAAATTATTCAAATAGTCTCGCCCCGTTTCACCGATTACCAGAGTTGTATTATTTGAAAGTAATTTATGTAACCGTTTAACATCTTTACTAATTGATTCAATAAATTTTTTAGCACACTCTGACCCTCGATAGGAAATTAATTTATTGAGTTCGGGCTTAGAATCACAAAATATATAATATGCAAAACAACTGGCCTCATGGATTTGAATATTTTCCACATACGTAGTTTTATTTTTGTCTGAATCCTCATGTAATAAACAAAGTCGCCGTATATTACAATAGGAATTCTTTGAGTCTTTACATGCTTTGAAAAATAAAGTTTAGTATTTTCTTCCGGTAAAATGGTTTGGATCCTCGCACAGTCATGATTTAAAAGTTTTCTGCAGTGTTAAAATATAAAAAACATTCTTCACATAAATGTATTTTAGATTTATGCTTAGTTAATTGCTTGTGTACGAGTTTATCAAACCTTTTTATCAAACAAAAATGATGTTTATTATTTTTATTTAAGTAAAGTAAATTAACATGCATTATCTTTCTTTTTAAAGTTTTATACAGCGGTACGGTCACATTATTTTTTTATCTAAACCGTAAATATTAACGCTCACATTCGGATTCATTTCCTCGAATAATTTAATATCATTAAAACTTGCAGGAAATAAACAATAACCGTACAATAAATAAAAAATAACCGGTTTAATTAATCCTTTGTAATCACAAAAAAAGGTTAAGGTTATGGTAAAAAAATGTGCTAAAGTAAGTTTTTTATTCATGTATTTCTTGGTAAGATTATTTAAAAAAAATCACTTTTGTTAAAAACTTATTCTTTAAGGGGAAGGTGTTGTGGGTAGTCTTAAAAATTTTGTATATTAGGAAACCGCCTTTATTAATAAAAACAGTTGTCATCTGATTGTTTTATTGTCACTACAGATGTATGATAGCAACTGGGTAACAGCTTTCCACATTGGGGTTTGCTCATCGACGGCTGATTTAAAGCTGATCAGAGAGTGCTGCCAGTGGTCGGTTGATGGAATAGCCTCCAGCTCGCGGAAGTTAGAGATGCGCACTTGGATGTGTGAATATTACTCACCTCGCTTCGAAGGCTCGCTCCGGTGCATATATCCCGACCCTGTTCGGCATGATAAGTAGCTTTTTAAAATCCCCGCTCGGAGAGGTTCAGAATCTTCATCCTGGAAACAATAAAAATACTATTTAAACAAAAGCATACTGATAAGCAATTCTGATATTCCCTCCTACCTCGCATAAATATATTTTATACGATGCTCATAATATGACTTAGTAGTCCAATTCACTAACAATTGTATGAATCACATGGATCGTCTAAGAATATAATTGTTTTCATAAAAAAAATTAACCTATGACTGATAATTTATTCACAACATCCAATCAAATAGAAACTAACTTTTCATCATGTGAATAGCAACTTAAACTATTAAAATTAAATAAGATTTGCTTACCTCCGAATCTGGAAAAACTTTTAATTTACGTTTCCTGCTGGTCGAAGCTGGGAGGGAAGCTGATGATGTATCAGCCTCAGATTCCTACTCGCTTCCGAATAATTCAACTCGTTTCTTGGACTTAGGAACTGTTGTTTTAGTCTTTAATACATTAGCTGGTTTCTTAACCGCTTTCTTCTTTTGCGAAGTCGACTGTACTTCAGCGTCTGGCTCAAAGGGGTTGGAATACCTAAAAATGTATCACAAAATATATCACTATACAGAAACACTCATATGAAAAACATATAAAGCGAAACATAATATAACTTTTATTTAATGAGTGAGGAGACTAAGTGTTACGTAAATACTTGCTGTCTTGATGATGATGCTGAACACTTCCAGGTCTAGTAGACTGTGGAAAACACGATGCAACTAATGGTTAAACACATCCCAACATTATATTTTATACACTAAATTATAGCGCTATCCCCACTTGGAAGTGTTTTAGTTTGAAATATTATAAAATGAAGAAATATTTCATTTGGTAACTTTAGCATTGACCCGTATTAATGTTATTTGTAAGGAATATTTTTGCTTATTAACATTAAATGCTCATATGTGAAAAACACTTAACATAAATGTTTGGATGCGATGTCAACTCAACGTTGCGTGGTCAGCCGAAAACACCATTGGCGCCAGCCAGACGCTGTAATATGAAAGTGTGTATTTCACAATAATATGGAAATGGGTCAGCATATAGCGGTCAATGTACTTATTAAATTTAGATCCATTATAAATATATCTTTGTTTAAAATTAATGCTTTTTGAAGAAAAAAAACTAACAATTTTCAATCTTAAACTGAATTTTATACTATTCGTAATATCTCTAGATAGAATATAGTCTTGAATAACACCCAGGCGTTTGTTGTTAAAGCGTATATAATATTGCCTACCCATAAATTAATTACTAATTCTATAAAGTCTAAAAACGGGTATTACAAGATTATGTTTGTTCCTATTGTTTAAAAATGAACATATTTTTTTCTTATGAAAGCTATTTATGTTTTTATGTACATACATTACATTTTCATAAATATGTTTCGATGCTAAGTTAATATGTTTATTTCCTTAAAATTTGTCTCTAAGGGACTCTGTACAATTTGAGTTATAAATCATCCGTATGCCTATATTTTGCAAACAAATATGACTTTAATGTCAGTCGCATTATCCCATAGTAAGATTCCATAAGACATTACGCTATGAAAGTAACTACATGCTTATCTTATTAATTACGTTTGTACGTGGTAGAACTTTAGGGTCGGTTCGACCGGGGAAGGACCACGCTCTCACAGAATACCAGCGTAAAATAAGAGCTTAATGCTGCTGTGTTTCGTATGGTGAGTGTAGAGAACCGGAGACCCATTTTACTGGAAAAGTGGCACTCCATCTTAGTCCTCACGGGTGACAACGAATCTGCATTTTGATTTACAAACGAGGATAGATGTTGATGTCTATGGGCCACAGCAACCACTTGCCATCAGGTGGACGTTTGCTCGTTAGTCACCCCATCCTATAAAAAAAATGCTTTTGAACTAAAACTGATGATTACGTTAATCTTCAGCAACTTTTTCAAGTTTTTAAACTATTAACACGATTGAAATAACGTAAGTTCATTAAAACCTATCAGCCAATACGGACAAGTTAACAAAACTGTTAAAAAAAATTTCTCAAACAAAAAGAATCACTTAAATTAGAATGTATCTGTCCTGCACCAAAAAATAAGGTTAAACGTCATGGGAGCTTATTGCCAAATACGATACGTAGTATTGTATGCGGTCCATCAAATTGCGGAAAAACTAACTTAGTTATCAGCTTAATGTTACATCAGAATGGACCACGTTTTCGTAACCTTTATGTATATTCAAAGTCTTTATATCAACCTAAATACTTATTTTTAGAAAGAGTACTACAGAATGTGGAAGGTATATCTTATTACAAGTATAATCATAATAGCGAAATTTTGAGTCTACGCGAAGCTTCGCCTAACTCAATTATAATATTTGACGATGTAGCTTGTGAAAATCAGAACAACATACGCGATTATTTCGCCATGGGTCGACATAAGAACATTGATTGTTTTTATATTAATCAAACGTATACTAAGATACCTAAGCAACTAGTTAGAGGTAACGCTTACCTGATCATATTGTCTAAACAAGATGACGTAAATCTGAGACACATTTATGACGAGCATGTAGGGTCTGACATGACACGGTCTCAGTTCCGGGAAATGTGTTCAACTATGTGGAGTAAACCTTTCAATTATATTGTTATAAATAAAGACTGTGAACGAAATAAAGGCTGTTACAGAATGAAGTTTGATACATTCATAATTACCTAATTAACATACACAACATAATTACATAAATACATAACATAATGAAAAGAAGGATAGATATAGTGCGCTGGGTTTTAAACTAAATCGTAAGCGTACGACTGCTCCGCTTTTGAACCCTTTCTATGACAACTTTGTTACCGCCCATTATCGAGTGTATCAATTAGCATTGTCCACGGCATATGTGCCTAGGCCTATTTGAAAACATTATAAAATGCAGCACACACCAGACAAAAAAATGTACTCCTATGGATCCGATCCAAATGTTGCAATGATAAAAAACAAGGGTTTGACTATCGATAATTGGATTAATATTCGTCAGAAGAAAAAAACGTTATGATAACGACACCAACAGTGATTCTTGCACGGCTCGTGAACCCAGAAAACAGAAAACATCTTGTTGTAGTGCAGAAATATTTAACAATAATTTAGTAACCTTCCGGGAACAAATGGAAACAATGAATCTGCTTCTTAACTCTAAAAACTAAAATTAATGATATTAAACAAGCCAACGCGGAGATTGAAATATCAGTTGATTATCTTGGAGAAAAGTACGTGCAACTGGAGAAATTTAGGAAAGAAATGATAGAGGATTCTAAAAAACAAGAAAACAGAGTGAAGGACATCCTACAAAAAAATATCTATCTTGAAAAGTGCAACGGAGCGTTGGAAGAGCGTATAATGAAACTTGAGCAGAAGGAGTTAGAGATGCATATTGTACTTACAAATGTGCAAAAGCAGGAAGGTGAAAACTTAGTGGCAACTGTAAGAAAAATTTGCCAACACTTACAATTAAAAGTGGAGGACATTGAAAAATTCTGGAGAATGCCGGGTGATAATAACAGAGCAGTAAGGCCCTTGGTAGTGGCATTGCCCTCACGAGAGTGCAGAAAAACGGTAATTACAATGGCTATTATTTTTAAAAACGATAACAACTCTCGAATTTATATAAACGAGTATTTAACCCGTCAAATGCGTGACCTGATCTGGACAGCGAAAACTAAGTTAAAGGAAACATACAAATACATATGGGTACAGAACGGCAAAATACTTGTTAAGAAGAATGAAAGTGAAAAAAAAGTTTATCAAATTAATTTTCAAAGTGATATAGATACCCTCATTCAAAAGAAAGAAGAGTAATAAATACCGTATTACATACGAGAGTAATAATAAGTAAATAACATGTCTCATAATTTTATTCCGCAACAAGATGTGCAAGATATTGAAAACTTTAGATTTTCAGATGTACAAACGTGGCATGATTCAGTAAATGCAAACATAACTCAACTACAAATAATACATGTAAACATATGCTCCCTGAGAAAACATTTCAATGAATTATTAGTTACATTAAAAAATTGTATTAATAATTTAGACATAATATGTTTAACAGAAATTAATATAAAGAAGCATGAGACGTATAGATACCAAATAAATGGATTTGAAATGTTTAGCCGGATTAGAGAAGACAGAAGAGGTGGGGGAATACTATTATACGTAAGAAGCGAATTCACGTTTGTAACGAAAGAAGTGTGCGTTAAACAGTGTGAGATGTTAACTGGTGAATTGCAAACAAAGAACTACAGTACAACCATTTTTGTTATATACCGACCTCCCGATACGAGTAAGACAAGTTTTGTTTCTGAGTTAGAATATAAAGTACGCTGTGTGCCCAATAGGAATAACTTAATTTTGATTGGTGACATAAATATTAACATTTTAAAACAGGATATTGGGGCAGCGGCAAATGTTTATCTAAATACGTTGTGTGAACTGGGATTACAGTGCGGAATACGAGACGTCACGCGCGAGGGTGTAACTGCGACACGACGCGCATCGTCTTGCATCGACCATGTGTTTGTAAGAACTGATAGGGCAAGCGCACTTTATGCGTATACAGTTACCAGTGGGATCGCTGACCATTATATTATCGGTCTCGCAGCTGATTTAGACAAACAGGTAATGAATTCTTTACCGTGTATATGTTATAATAACAACATGATTTTGAAAATGTTACATGATATAAAATGGTTAGATTTATTATGTACGGAAGATCCTGTTGAACTTTATTCTAACATCTCTACTGGCTCTCATAACTGTTATCATCTCACTTTTCCTGTTCACCTAAATAAAATTAAATATTTGCAAATGAGAATTCTAAAATTGTTAGTAGATAAAAAAACCATAAACTCAACTAATAAATATTATAATAAACTCTTTAAAATATGTGGTATACTGCCTATAGAATTAAAAGTCAAAATGTCGATCTTAATTGAACAATATAACAATATTGAATATAAACAGGAAAGAGAGTATACGTACCCAACACGACTAGCTAGAACACCCAAGCTGTGTGTTCCAAATGTCAATTTTTTTTTATGGAAAACGTGAAAGACGATGATGGATAACGCCCGTATTTATTAATCAGCTACCTCATGATTTAATAAAGAATATAGAAAGTAAAAATAACTTAAAAAATACTCTGAGAAAGCATTACTTGTCTCTATGTCCATAGTCGTATACCTGTTAAGAACTTCAATATGCTTTATTTAATTTCTTGTTACATTTTTTTTTACCTTTTAGTTGTAGTTAATGTGTAATTTTTTTTTACTTTTTAGTTGTAGTGTAGTTAATAAGTTTTGTTTATTGTATTTTATTTTTCCTTATTTTGTGCTCCTTATAAAAGTAGTACATAAATATGTGTATCCATGAGAACTGCTGCCGACAAACTGTGTTCACAGTTTGGCAGATTGTGATTGTATGTATTATGTACATAGAATTGGAAGCAAATAAATTAAAAAAAATTTAGACTAACGTTTAAATAGCTGCTATGTCACAAATCAATCAGTTTCTGCTGAGTAGTCAAACATAGTACAATTCCTTTACAATGGAGCGAGACCTCAAGAAACAAATTGTAAAATCTGCTGCAGCTGTAAAAAGAAAGGTAGAAATGATAAAAGATGCAAAAAATACAAACAGTCTGGCTTTGGTAACAATATTTAAGCCTATCGTTGATCCACTTAATATGCTTACCAGAAAAACTGAAGAAAAGCAGGATATAAATGAAGATACAGACCAAGCTCACCTTATTAAAAAACCTAAGTACAGCACAAGTGAGTCATCGATTTCTTCAAGTGATGTGTTTGAAGATCCTGTTAATAATGAAGAAAACTCAGATAACAATGTTTATACAACATTCCACAAAACCCTTACTCACTCGCTTCCTGCGGATGATAATGACGCGAATGAAATTTCGTTTAAATCACATCAATCAACACCAAGTATTGCAAATGATTCATTATCATGGACTATGTCATCTGAATTACTAAAAGATGTGCCTTATGGTATCAGAAATGAGCGTGGGAAACTAATGCTCGGCCCATTTCGTGTCTATGATAATGATCACATCTTCAAAATTGGAAATCATAGTTTGAAAAAAACTCCAGGCTTAAAAGAGTTATTTTTTAAAAAGCTACCAAATTTAGATATTGTGACAGAGGAAGACTTAAAAAATTATAAATTGTTACTTTTGCATACTAATGCACACAAACGTAATTATGATCCATCCAAACCGATTAACAGTAACAAAGGATTTAAATATATGCAAGTGATCAAACCGTTGTTTAAGCACTCGAGAAATCATAAAAGTAGTGCAGAAAGTCTTCCAAAGGCAGAAGGAGTTGATATTTTAAAAGAAGTTAAAAAAGATACTGATTTGATTTACTGGAACGATGCAAACGAGTTAGTGGAACGATTAAAATTACTACTTGGATCATGGGCAGCTGGTAACACAGGGGTTTACAATGAAATGTATGCTATAGTGGAAGAATTGCATGAATCTGGCATCATAAAAGACATTAAATATATTAAAATGCCTACAGGAGGATTACGCAGTACCATTTCATTAGAGAAGCCGATAAGGCGGCTATGAATATAGACAAATTTGGTCATCATGTTCATAAGCGTTTACGACTATCTGAATGCTCTGATATTCTCAGTGACGCTTTAGTAAGAACAGACGCTGGTGATTTTGATTTGAAAGCAACAAGATTAAAAGGACTGCAAACTCCTGAAAAAGAGGATGAGGCTGTGAATAAAGAATGTGTGAATAAATGTGTTCAAGAACTTAAAAATGAAATGAAAACAATTCACGATAATGTCAAAAAGTACCTTAACAATTTAGAAAAATTGACTACTATCAATTTCAGGACAATGTATTATACTAAAAAGGTAATCGACTGCATGATTGCATCAAAACCTGCCCAAACAAGTAAACAAGATATAGTCAATGAGCTTCACAAAGCAGCAAGAAGAAATTTTTCTCGTCAACATACGATTATTAAAGGAATATATGATTTATGGCAAGCTGATCTGATTGATTTTCAAAAATATTCCACGTTTAATAAAGGATATAAATATGTTCTAGTAGTAATCGATGCTCTATCAAAATACGTATGGGTTAGACCATTAAAAACGAAACATAAAAATTGTATCAAAAATGCGATGCAAAGTTTATTATACGAATCAAGACGAAAACCTAAAAATTTACAAACAGATCTTGGTACAGAGTTTTATAATGATTCTTTTAAGAATTTAATGAAAAATTATAATATAAATCATTATTCCACGTACTCCGTTAAAAAGGCCTCCATTATAGAACGAGTAATAAGAACTTTAAAAACTCACCTTTACAAAATATTCAGTCTATGCGGACGATATAAGCGGTTCAAAAATAATTTAGATTTTTTTGTAAAGCGGTATGATAATACATTACATCGCATTACAAAATTCAACGTTAATGATTCAAATGCGATTTTAGTTATGTCAAACATCAAGAAGTCTCAAAAGCCTAAGATACGTCAAGGACCGGTGTTTCACGCTGGCGATTACGTTCGTATAAGCAAATACAAAGGCGATTTTTACAAAGGTTATACCCCTAATTGGTCTACAGAAATATTTCGTATCGTTAAAGTCAACCAAACCAATCCTCAAACCTATCAAATAGAAGACAAATACAATCAAAAAATTCTAGGCTCTTTTACGGTTACGAATTACAAAAAACTAAATTTCCAGACCTTTATCTTATTGAAAAAGTCATTAAAAGAAAAGGAAATAAGCTTTTAGTAAAATGGTTAGGTTTGAGTGATGAAAAAAATTGTTGGGTGGATAAAAGTGAATTAGTGGTTTAGGTATATAAATAACGTATTATTACTTAATAATCTCATTTTATACTTATCGATGAAGGAAGGCAGTGGTATAATTAATAAAGTAATAGACAATTTACCGTTTGAGTTACATTTACCCGAATATCAATTTTGCGGGCCCGGAACTAAACTTCAAAAACGGTTACTCAAAGGCGATCATGGGATAAACAAATTGGATGAAGCGTGCATGCTCCATGATATTGCTTACATTAACAAAGATTCGGGCGCTCGACAAAAAGCGGATTTAGAACTTTTGAAAATGGCTAAGAGGAGGTTGAAATCAGAAGATGCTAGGAAAGTAGAAAAAATTGCCTCATGGATAGTCAAAAATGCGATGAAAGCGAAAATCCGGGCGGGGAGCGGTATAAAAGCATTTAAAAAGGGGATAAAAAAATACAGTCTCAGTTGAAAAAACTAAAATCCAAAGACAGTCACTCGGCTATAAAATATGCCTATGCAGCTGCAAAGAAAATATTTAGTAATAAAAAAGGAATAAGTTTACCCCGTTGTATTCCTCTTCCAAAGTGTGGAGGATTTTTACCACTTATTCCCATATTTGCAGGATTGTCAGCTTTAGGATCATTAGCCGGTGGAGCAGCGGGTATAGCAAAAGCTGTTAATGATTCAAAAGCAGCACAAAAGAGTCTTCAGGAATCTGAAAGACACAACAAAATGATGAAGCCGTTGCTCTAGGAAAAGGCTTATATATTAAACCTCATAAACAAGGAGTAGGTTTATATCTTAACCCCTCAAAAAACTAATTAAACGGCTACCCAGACGGGCACTCACTAATCTCGACATATTAGAACATGCAAGTGACATTCCATACTTTCGCGGCGTTTTCATGAGAAATAATTTCCCTTTGAAACCGAGAAAGATAGAATGTGGAATACTGAATTTGGATAGCTACAGAAATCCTGGAACGCATTGGGTAGCCTTTATAGCACAATAAATACGTAGAATATTATGATAGTTTTGGTAATTTAAGGCCCCCGTTAGAATTAGTAAAATATATGCATAAATTACCTATTACATAACTACAATTATGCATGACATCAAGCGTTTGGTGCTACAAACTGTGGACATCTTTGTCTAAAATTTTTAAGGAATTACTGGAAAAAGCATTTATATAATGTATGAAATAAATAAACGTATCAGTATAAAAATGTCTTTCACTGTGTCTATAACTGGGACAGGAGCCACTTTATCAACGAACTATTCACCGACAATAGAACTACGAGGAGACTACGAATGTGGTCTTTTGTATTTTTCAACTTTCAATTCTATTCCCAATATAGATGAAATAAATTTTATTATGGTGAAAAAGAAATGATCGAAATTTCTGAAGTGTCTTACGAGCTTCTAGATATTTGTGATTATCTAAAAAATAATATTAAGAACGCTGTACTAAAACTAACTTGTAAAAATAATACATTGAAAACAAATATTTTTTGCTTTGAAGATGTGCACTTTAATAGAAGCGGATCACTGGGTAAAATTTTAGGCTTTGCTATGGAAACAATAAAAGCAAATATAAGTACTGAATCAAAGTATCCTGTCAGTATTCTATCGACAACCATCGTGCGGATTGAATGCGATGTAGTTAGTAGTTCATTTGTCAACGGGAAAGCAAGCCATATAATTTTTGAATTTGCAACTAATATACCACCTGTTTATCGAATAATTGAAATACCCAGAAACTTGATTTATTTTCCTGTTAACCAAAGTTCCATAAGTGCTATCAATATAAAGTTATTGAACGCTGAGAATAAAGAGATAAATTTACGAGGTGAAGAAGTACAACTGTATTTACATTTCCGAAAAAAATATGATAAATTTCAATAAAAGCCCGTCTACTTCATGTATCCAAGCCAGTTTTAAAAGAACATCTCATAAAGGCACAGCTCTCCAGCTAAAAAAGAAGATTACCAGCTTGATAAAATGAATATTTTAAACGTATCTCAACAAACATCATACGATAACAGCATTGAAAGTTTTGAGTATCATTCATACAAACCATATGTAACTAGTTTTAACAAGAACGACGACATACGTATTCCTATTAATCAACAAGACCTGTACGTACTACCTTCACTCAGTAGTTTATATGTCGAGGGAAAGGTGAACGTTTATAACAGTACCACAAAAGAAAAGGTATCAAGGTCACTACTACAATAAAATCTTATCTATCCTTAAATGTAAATGAATCCAAATGTGCTCGAGTTTGGGGCTGGTCAACTGGCGGAACAAGTAATACTAGTGGTGGAGCGTTTTCCGCATCTATACCATTGAACAAGATATTAGGATTTGCAGAAGATTATGAAAAAATTATAATTAATTGAAAACATGAGTTAGTATTATTACGAAGCAATACAAATCTTATGCGATCAAGTTAAATACAGGTGAAGTTGTAGAAGATAATATAATAAATGAAATAGTTTGGTGAGTTCCACACATCAAAGTATCAGATCGTTAAAGAATCAGCCTATTAAAACTTTTAAAGAAAGATTATTATTATTCCATTGGCATTCCGTTCCTGGGACTTATATGAATATCCATTACTACCCAAAACACGTAAACATACTTGGTCTAATAAAAATTCATCGCAAATACAGAAACCACGATTTGTGGTCATCGCCTTGCAAACCAACCGCAAACATAACGCGAAATTATCAAGGGCAGAGTTTGATCATAGTCACGTACGAGATGTAAGAATCTTTTTAAATTCATCATATTATCCTTATGAGGGGCTGAATGTCAACTTTTCAGAAGATAAGTTTACTTTATTTTACGATCAGTATGCGAGATTTCAACAGTCGTATCATGGACGCCGGTCAGAGCCGTTGATGGGTTTAAAGGAGTTCAGAGACGTGGCTCCATTATTTGTAATTAATTGTTCAAGACAACACGAAACTTTAAAAGGTTCGATCGATGTGAGAGTTGAAATCGAAACAGACCACGAAATACCTGATCAGACAACCGCTTATTGCTTGATATTAAACGACTGTATATTCGAATACAAACCACTGAGTAATATCGTTAAGAAAATATCATGAATAGCAATACAATAATCGTCGATCTTCAAGGCTTCAAAAATAGCAAAAATAAATTTATAGTAAAGTATTTTGCTATAGTCACTCTAGAGTACACCAATATATTCCTAATTAAATCTCCTTACCCATTCACTTCACTATCTCCTGAAGAAAAAAAACGCCAATTTGGCTGGATTGAAAAGCACAGAGGGTATCGAAGGAGTGAGGGCTTTATTGATTATAGAGAGTTTCACAGAATTATAAAGACATATTTGAAAGTTAAAAAGACTTTTTTAAAAGGATGTGAAAAAATTAAATGGGTGCAAGATATTTGTGATGAAAATAATACTATCATAGATATAAGTTGCTTAGGAGCTCCCAATTTAAATACTCTTTGTGAACTTTATTGTAAAAATACTTTACTCTATAACTGTTTTACTCGTAAGAAAATATGTGCGTTAAAAAAAGTTTTATGTATTAAGAAATGGTGTTTTGAAAACAAAATGATTGTTTGATTTCTAATAAAATATATGTAATAAACACTTCACTCTTTTAATTTAAACTACCTTTGTGTTCGACAAGAAAAAAAATAGTTTGTCGTAAAACGACAATTAAAAAAAAAGAACCTAACCTAATAACAACGAAACAACAAAAATAGAACAAAAATGAATAATTTATTTAAAATTTAAAAAGATATTTACAATTTTATATAAAAAATGAAGTATGATGATGATGATGGGTGACGTGAATTACAATTATTTAAAAAAAAATAATAAAGATAGATGAGTATTGAAGCGGAGACCGAAGACTAAAGTGGCACCCCGCGCTTGGTGGTGGTGCTCACCGCTCACGGAGTATGCACAGGCTGTGCCTGTGGTAGGCGCGCAGCGCCTGGTCTAGGCACACGCAGTGCCTGGAGTAGGCACACTCAGCGCTTGGAGTAGGTACACGCAGCGCCTGGAGTAAGCACACGCAGCGCCTGGAGTAAGCACACGCAGCGCCCGGAGTAGGCACACGCTGCGCCTGGAGTAGGCACGCACAGCGGCTAAAGATAGCGCGGGCACTAGTAGGTGGAGGCGTGGGCGTGGCTAGGCGACGACTTCAGGTGAAGGCAGAGGCTTGCAGGATCACGGGACAGATAAGGCCTTTAGGAGATGCTTCAAGTTCGAAAACTGAAGCGAGACTGAGTTTATTGGCCGATTGTTCGGCTTTTATACCTTTCTAGAGAGCTCCGCGCTCGACGGCGGATCTGGGATAAGAACGGAAAATTATTTAAATTAAAAGCAAATTTTTGTAAATGGCCAAGAGGAAAAGAGTATTTTTGTGGAAGTATTGAAGTAAAAACATCAGACCGGTAACGAATTTGAATTTGAATTTGAATAAAAATTGCCATGACAACCAGATAAACAACGATGTCAAAATATGTCAAATTTTGATTTCAGGCTCGTAATAGAGAAACAGCAAGATTTAAGTGGAAAATGAGATATTATTGATATAGGAAAAAGGTAGCGCGCCAGCACGCACGAAGCCCGAAATTGCAGAGTTACGGAGAACTAAATAAAAGATCGAAAAAGGTAGACTCCATCGACACCGATTTAAAAAGTGCTGATAGCGTGAAAATACGAAGTGAAAATGATTTGTTATTGTGTTCTTATGATTTAAAAACGTTACAGGATCCTATGGAAATAAAGGTGATGCAAAATATCCAGTTTTGAGGTGAATGCAGAAAATCAAAACAATGGAAAAATAAATTTAAAATAGTGTAAAATGATATGTAAGTAGCATAACACTACATTTTCCCCCCGACCCTGGAAAATTTTTGACTCAGCATAAATTTTGATATGTACATTCTTAAATAAACCGTAAAAACACAGCTTTGCAGAAACAGACATCACCAGGCAAAATCAGATATACTATCTCTTACATTCATCATCTGCATTCAGGTAAGGGTGGAGTTCACATTCAATGACTACCAGTCTAAAAGTGTGTTTTCGAAAGGACATTCAGGCTTACTTAAGGAGTTGTCATCCGCTCCTGCATGGGAAAAATTTTTTATTAAGGGAGTAGTCAGCCGCTCCCAAGTGAAGATAAAGATAAAGAAATTAATCTTAAGCAAGCTTTAGTCGCTATGACTTAAGTAAAGATTAAGAACGGCCAGAGCGGTAGGGCTCAAAGCCAGAGATCAGCAACATCACTAACGAGATGTGTCTGAAATAAAAATAAAAAGTGAAGATTAACCAACGAAAATTCGAGGTCCTAAAGCAAGATGTGTTGAAGAACACTGGATCACCAAACAAACAAACAAATTAAAAGAAAATAAAAATAATACGGTGAAAATGATGGTGATATTTATACATATATACAAATTAACAGTTAATAAAAGTAAAGAAAATTTATGATTTTACATCTTTGATGTGCCACTTGCCTCTAACTCCATTAGGGTCTTCAAGCACATAGACTAGTGGTGACAGTTTAGCTATCACTTTGCACTTGATGAACTTAGGGGCAAGTTTAGCATTAAAGTATGCGCCGGCATTGCTTAAAACATGGTTTTTACGCCAAACAGTATCTCCCACATTAAATTCTTTAAAAGACCGGCGAAGATCATAGCGAGCGCTATTTTAGCGTGAGCTATGTGAAGTTTAGTTTGAACTTTGTGAAAGATAGATGAGAGGAGACCAGCATTAGACGCGTAAATATCACGAGGCATAAATATCAATTCCTCGAGGCTCTGAGTTGGAGTATAGAAGGAACCACAAGGTATTGTTTCCCTACCAAAGACTAAAAAGTTTGGAGTAAAGCCAGTAGCTACATTTGTAGCGCTGTTCATTGCGTACTGAATCTTGCAAGATGGTTGTCCCAGGATCTATGGTCGTCTCCTACTAGAGATGCTAGAGCTGTAATAATTGTACTATTAAACTTCTCTGTAGGATTAACCTGAGGACAATATAAAGCTGTGTGAAAAATACAAGGAACGTTATAAGAATTTAAGAATGAGTGGAATTCTCGCGACTGAAATTGAATAGCGTTGTCCATTATAATAGTTTGGGGAATGCCATGAACTAGAAAAACTGAATTTTTAAAACATTAATAATATTAGCTGAAGTAGCACGTTTAAGGGGAAAAATCATAGTATATTTAGTGAAATTGCAGTTAATTACTAGAATATACTGATTTCGTCTTCGAGTCATAGGCAATGGACCCATAAGATCTAAGGATATAGTTTGAAAAGGTCTGGAGCAAAGTTTAGGTTTACCCATAAGACTATAGGGAGAATGATTAGGGTGTTTGTAAGTTAAGTAGGTTTCACAAGTCGAGATTAAATTGGCAATGTCCTTAAACATACCAGGCCAATAGTATTTTAAAGATATTTTTTTTGAATGTCTTGAAGATACCAAGATGGAGTTCTGAAGGGGAACCATGGCTAACTTCAATAAGTGGATTTTTTATCTTGAGGTAGTGGAACTTCTTTCCAAATAAAGTCATCGTTTAGACGATCGGAAGAATGGATGCAGCGGTAAAGTTTGTTATCCCTGATAGTGTAGTTGGGATATGCGTCTGGGTTGTTGGAGCATCCGAGAAAAATCTTGTTGTAGTGCTCAAGTTTACGATCAGGTGGTTCTTCAATCGTAATAGGATGTACGCCTTGAGGTGAAATTTCTCGTGTATCAGGACGTTCTTGATTCTTATGTCTTGATAATAAATCTGGAACAACGTTATCCTTTCCTTTTTTATGTTTCAGGACAAAGTTAAAGCATGATAAGCGTAAAGTCCAGCGAGTAAGTCTTCCTGATGGATTCGATAAGTTCTGAAACCATTTAAGTGCAGCATGGTCAGTATACATTGTAAATTCTTTACCATTGTCTAGGTAACATCGCCAATGTTCTAACGCAGTTATTACAGCCAATGTTTCTCTTTCAGTAGTTGAGTAGTTCTGTTGATTTTTGTTTAGTGCTTTACTCATGTAAGCAATCACGACTTCTTTGTCATCTTGATGTTGAGTAAGCATTGCTCCTATGCCATAATTTGATGCATCACAATGTACAGAGAAGGGTAGTTCGAATTTAGGGCAAGCAAGGACAGGAGCAGTTACCAAAGCTTCTTTAAGTTTCTGAAAAGCAGCTGCAGCTTGTGAATTCCATAAAAATTTAGGAGCGTTCTTCCCGGAACAGGTTAGTTGGCTGAGTGGAGAGGCAATAGCGCTAAAGTTTGGAATGAATCTTCTGAACCAGCTGCAGGTGCCTATGAATCTTCGTACTTCTTTTCTGCAAGTAGGTACAGGATATTCTAAAATAGCTTTTATTTTATCTGGATCAGCACGCAGACCATACTCGTCCACTAGAAAACCAAGGTATTTCAGTTCTTTCCTGAAGAATTGACTCTTCTCAAAGTTAATAGTCAGTTATGCATATGAAAGTTTTTCATGAACTTTCATGAGAAGCGATATGTGTTCATCAAAAGTCTCGCTAATAATAACGATGTCATCCAGATAGCAAAATAACTTGTTATCAAATTCAGGAGTAAAAAGCATATCCATTAATCTTTGCTGAGTTGCAGGTGAGTTAGTGAGACCAAAAGGCATTACCTTGAATCTAAACATACCTCTTCCAGGTACATAAAATGCAGTTTTATCTTTATCAGCAGGATTCAAGGGAATCTCCCAAAATGCTTTCGCAATGTCGATGCTTGATAAGTATTTGGCATTCCTCAGGTTGTCCAAAATTTCGCTTATTAGTGGCAGACTATAAGTATCACGACGTGTAACTGAGTTAAGCTTCCTGCTGTCTACGCAGAAACGCCATTCACCATTCTTCTTCGGAGTGATGAGAACTGGAGATAACCAAGGACTTTCGCATTGTTCAATGACGTTCCATCCCAGCATCTTGTCAACTTCATTAATTAACGCCTTTTATTTTTCAGGAGACTTTGTTGTACATTTGGTTCTTTAAATTGTTTGTCTCTGTCTAGGAACTTTTCATAGTTTTGGCAAGTAGCCAGAAGAGAGTCGATAGAGTCAATGTCTTTTAGAGCTACGAAGACTGAATAACATGGGCGAATATTCCTCAAAATAATCTCCAATTGTTCTGTTTCAGAAAGTTTCTTCGAAATACGAGAGAATATTCCAGACATGATGGAAATATAGATGACGATAGGTTCATCACGACCTTGAGTTCGATTCCTAATCGCTTCTACAAGCTTATGATCATAATCAAAACCACCAAAGTCTTTGATTAATAAAGAAGAAAGTTCGTTCCAAGTTAAGTTTGGATTCTGATTATATTTAAATCTGAACCAATGAAGAGCATTGTCGGTGAAAATTTCGAATGCTTGAGAAATCAACAAGTCTTTGGACAAGCCACGAGCTAAGTAGTATTCTTCAAGTTTTTGAAGAAAGGATCTTGGACAGCTTTTACCATGGAAGGTGTGTCTTTTCAGATCTTTGAAGACGTTAGTTGGAGAAAAAGATTGAGGTGGTGGTGAAGGATACGGGGTATGGATCTGAACAGAAGTTTGAGAAATAAGAGGGGTTCCATGACAGTCGGGTCAACAGGAGGGTCAAGTGATGGAGAGTCATTTTCAGTTGAAGGTGGAGTCAAGAATTCGAATTGTTTAGTAATAGCGTCAAATTTCATCTTCAAAGTATCGAAAATAGCTTTAAAGTCTGGATATAAGTCAGTATCTATTCGCTTCAATCTGTAAAAAACATGATTAATAAAAGTTTCTATTAGTCGTAAGTATTTGGTTTCACCTTTTTTTCAATTTTACAGTCCAGGTAGGTCAAAGTAGAACCAATTTGAGACAAGTCATCCTCGATCGGAATTGGAGAAGTCAGAATATCTTCAGGGTGAGAATTCGCAACTAAACGCAAAACCTGTTTTTTTAGAAGCAAAACAGTATTAGCTGGTTCCTCACATCTAATCTTCACTTCGTATTCGAGCTCGGCCTTGTTAAGGAATTCGTACTTAATAACCCTTTTCATTGTTATAATTAAGTGCAAAGTTAAGTTTAAGAAATAAAAATTTAATTAAAAATTGTACCTCTTTAAGTTATCTAGAATAAAAATATTAAAGTGATGAATGTAAGTGAAGTGTTAAATGTAGGTCTAAATATAATCCAGATAAGTTGAAAAACTAGATGAAGTTTTGTTTTAGAATTTGGAAGATATGAAAATGGTGAATAAATAAAGGGTTAAAAACGAAAGAGAAAGCAATTAAATCAAAAGGAAATGGACAAGGCGCAGTAAAGGTGAAGAAAAGAGAAAAAAGAAATTAAGAGAGAAAGAGAGCCCGACGTTGGGCGCCAAAATGTCGTAAACGACAATAAAACAAAAAGAACCTAACCTAATAACAACGAAACAACAAAAATAGAACAAAAATGAATAATTTATTTAAAATTTAAAAATACATTTACAATTTTATATAAAAAATGAAGTATGATGATGATGATGGGTGACGTGAATTACAATTATTTAAAAAAAATAATAAAGATAGATGAGTATTGAAAAGGAGCCCGAAGACCAAAGTGGCACCCCGCGCTTGGTGGTGGTGCTCACCGCTCACGGAGTATGCACAGGCTGTGCCTGTGGTAGGCGCGCAGCGCCTGGTCTAGGCACACTCAGCGCTTGGAGTAGGTACACGCAGCGCTTGGAGTAAGCACACGCAGCGCCTGGAGTAGGCACACGCAGCGCCTGGAGTAAGCACACGCAGCGCCTGGAGTAGGCACACGCAGCGCCTGGAGTAGGCACGCACAGCGGCTAAAGATAGGGCGGGCACTAGTAGGTGGAGGCGTGGGCGTGGCTAGGCAACGACTTCAGGTGAAGGCAGAGGCTTGCAGGATCCCGGGGCAGTACGGCCCCGGGATAAGGCCTTTAGGAGATGCTTCAAGTTTGAAAGCTGAAGCGAGACTGAGTTTATTGGCCGATTGTTCGGCTTTTATACCTTTCTAGAGAGTTCCGCGCTCGACGGCGGATCTGGGATAAGAACGGAAAAAGTAAAAAAAGTATTGAAGTAAAAACATCAGAACGGTAACGAATTTGAATTTGAATTTGAATAAAAATTGCCATGACAACCAGATAAACAACGATGTCAAAATATGTCAAATTTTGATTTCAGGCTCGTAATAGAGAAACGGCAAGATTTAAGTGGAAAATGAGATATTATTGATATAGGAAAAAGGTAGCACACCAGCGCGCACGAAGCCCGAAATTGCAGAGTTACGGAGAACTAAATAAAAGATCGAAAAAGGTAAACTCCATCGACACCGATTTAAAAAGTGCTGATAGCGTGAAAATACGAAGTGAAAATGATTTGTTATTGTGTTCTTATGGTTTAAAAATGTTACAGGATCCTATGGAAATAAAGGTGATGCAAAATATCCAGTTTTGAGGTGAATGCAGAAAATCAAAACAGAATGGAAAAATAAATTTAAAATAGTGTAAAATGATATGTAAGTAGCATAACACTACAAGTTTCAGACCGTTAACGATTAGTACTTATTATTAAAGTAACTGTTTTTTTGTACCACCTTGCATTTTTAACGATGAAATAGATTAGCCTTCATATTTTGTTGTTATATTATTGAACCATTTGTATTTGCGATTCCGAATGAAACGGTATTAGAAATGGAACAAAGTTAAAAAAAGCGGATCGAGAATTAGACTAAAAATTTAGACCTCTAATGGAGAGAATAGGGGCCTTCAGCGGCATGTAGCTCGAGCGAAGCGAGAGCAAGTGACGCAGAAGCCCCAATTCACACCTACTCATAGTCCAGGTCGTTTCACTAACAAAACGAGCCCAAACTTGTCACACCTATTTCTACTCGGCCAGGAGTTGCAGTAGTACTCACCGAAGTACACCATCATGTCCTCCATCAAGCTCGGAGGTTAGGTCTCATCATAACTAACAAAACGAGTCCAAACTCGGCACCCCTAGTTCTACTCATCCAGGAGATCCAGTAGCAGTCACCGAAGTATACGTTCAAGTCGCTTCGCCATGTCTGGAAGTAAGGTCTCATCATAACTAACAAAACGAGTCCAAACTCGGCACACCTATTTCTACTCGTCCAGGAGATCCAGTAGCAGTCACCGAAGTATACGTTCAAGTCGCTTCGCCATGTCTGGAAGTAAGGTCTCATCATTACTAACATAACGAGCCAAACTCGGCACACCTAGTACTACTCGTCGGAGAGTTCCAGTAGCAGTCACCGAAGCATACCTTCAAGTCACTCCACCGAGTCCGGAGGTAAGGTTTTAGCATAACTAACAAAACCAACCCAAAGTCCACAGCCAACATCTAACTGCTAGCAGAGGACTTCTAGTGCTCTCTGGAGTAGCTATTCGTATTTCGTCTAAGAATATTTTTGTAGGTATAAGAAGTGAGAAAAAAAATTTTGATGTTACAAATTATCAAATTGTTTCTTTTATAGGATAATGGTGACAAAAGAGCACACTGTCCACCTGATGGTAAGTGGTTGCTGTGGCCCATAGACATCTACATCTATCCTCGATTACAAATCAAAATGTAGATGCGTTTTCACCCGTGAGGACTAAGATGGAATTCCTCATTTCCAGTAAAAGGGGTCTCTAGTTCTCTACACTCACCATACGAAACGCGGCAGCGTTAAGCTGTTATTTTACGCTGGTATTCTGTGAGAGCGTGGTCCTTCCCCGGTCGAGCCGACCCATTCGTGCTACAACTATACTACTAATATAGCTGCAGCATGGCTCTACCACGTATAAAATTTTACTTGATTACGATTCCCGCAGCTAACCGTGCGTACACTTGTGTGTGAGAAACGTGTCAATGTAATAGTTCGATTCTATACCTATAAATTTTGCAAACGCGTCCTTAATTCTAGTGACTAGCGATCTCATAAGTAAGTCAGGTTGCAATGTTATTGATTAATAAGTGTATTTGATAGATATTTTTAGTTTTGTTTGTGATTATTATTTTGATATAGGGCAGCAGTGTTTTTGTTTTCCAATTTCCACCTTAGACAATATCGTCGCTGCCACCACTTCCGCTACAAGTCGTGGCGTTGTCGAGTTGTTGAGTTATCCGTTTAATCTGTAGCTTGTACCGCCAAAGATACGAAACGACAACGTCGCGGCTTTTATCAGCCAATCCGATCGTTTGCTGTGCTTTGATTGGCTCATTTAAATCGGATCAACATTTTGCGTAACTATCGCAAGATGGATTTTTATATCGGATCAACTTCGGCGAACGATAGTAAGCAGTCCCGTGAGTGTAGATGTTTACATTAGTTACCAGAGATGCATATTGGATCAACAAAAGGTGCCGAATCAACATACATTTTCGGATCAACAAAGCGAAGAAAGTATAATACATAAGTATAGTACAGATAATCTAATACGAGTTATCATTTCTCGCTTTTTGCTCCGTTCGTCTCTCTCGTTCTACATTAGTAAATGAGAGATACGACAACTGACAAAATGATATGTTGAATGTAAATACTCATGATCATGAATGACACTCTGACGAGATAGGTTTTAATTTTAAAAGTTCTCTTTAAATCTTCAGAGTGTTTACTCCCAGTTTATAACCTTTCGTAATAATATAGCTTGGAAAATTTTCCCTTTGAAGAATTCCTCCACAAAAAGAATTTCTTCACCTCCATGGTGGTATGCAGATTGCTCCTTAATTATTACAAAACGAAAGGCAGTATAGTGGCTATATTAATCTAATATGTATTTGATAATTATCTAAATTATCAAAAAGTAGCTGGTCAGTCCAAAAAACTTCTTTCTGAAAAGAAAAAAAGGATGGCTTTCATTCTGTGAGAGCCTATCTCCCCGATCTCCTTCTACTCTTGTTTAGAAAGTATCAGGCGCTTGTGCTTTAAATGATTGCAATCCCTCTTGTGCAGACCCCTTCCATTGGCTAGACGACTTCAGTAACAGACTGTTTCCCCCTGCGTTCCACTAAAAGAAGACTAATTCCTACCCCCAAACCATTCACTCCTCACTCATCTAACTCATTTACGCTGAACTGCAGTTAGCGCTTAAGCACCTAAAGTATTCCACACCTGGCATTGATGGTATCCTCTACTCATTTCTTGTTAATATGGGTACTACGTGTAAGCAGTTGTTTTTAAGCATCATTAACTTTACTTTTACAACCTGTTCTGTTCCAGATGACTGGAAAACACATATTATTATTATACCCATTCTAAAACCTGGTAAAGACCATTCTTCAGCATTAAGTTATCGCCCTATTGATATTTCATCAACCTTGTCTAAAATTATGAAGCATCTTGTAAAAAATTGACTTCAGTGGATTCTTGAAAATAGAGGCATTATATAAAAGAGCCAATTTGGTTTTAGCAAAGGTCTTAGCACAATGGATAGCCTTAGCATCTTCGTATCCGATATAAGACTTCCCTTCTCCAATAACAATTTTCTGGTTGGCGTTTTCATTGATGTTTGTGCGGCATGTGATTGTGAGCAGTGGGAGAACAACATTCTTCCACTGCTCAGGTGAAAAATGCATCAGCTGAACATTCCTGAGAGAATCAAAAATCTCATATCAAACCTAATTTCACATAGACGCTTATTAGTTCGTTCTGAAGGAAGATTTCTACCAGCTAGATTTATCTGGAAGAGAATTTTTTTATAGGATAAGGGTGATAAATGATCACACAGTCCACTTGATGGTAAGTGGTTGCTGCGGCCCATAGATATCTACATCTAGTCTCGATTACGAATCAAAATGCAGATGCGTTGTCACCCGTGAGGACTAAGATATAAGTAATGTCTCGTTTCCAGTAAAAAGGGTCTCCGGTTCTCTACACTCACCATACGAAACACAGCAGCGTTAAGCTGCTATTTCACGTTGGTATTCTGTGAGAGCGTGGTCCTTCTCTGGTCGAGCCGACCAATTCATGGCTCTCATACATGGCTCTACCACGTAGAAACTAGCTGCACTTGGATTTATTATTTTTTTATTTTTTATTAATTGTTCAACGTTTGTTCGTTATTATTCGAACATAAAAATTGTTTATTCGTCTTTTAATTATTTATAATTAATACAACAAATTTTATCCATAAGTTGTCCCCCCTTATTGTAAATTTAACTTTTATCTCTTGAATTAGTTAATTTTTAGTAAATACCGTTTGTTCGATCGCTATTGAAGATGTTTAGATCATAAATACAACTTACTTGTCAATTATTCAATATTTCTAAGCAATCGACGGAGCCCCGCTCCTATTACTAGGTGGTTTATAAAAAAGTAACCACTAAGGGGATAGCGGGCTCTATTCGCTCGCTTTGCTCTCTCACTCTACCCTGCCATACCCTTCTAACCTGATCTGTCCGAGTCGAGGTGTCCCTAGTCCCGGGCTCGCTTTTATGGTCAATTGTTAACAATTAAATTGTATTTATGATCGAACAATCATCAATAGCGATCGAACAAACGATATTTAGTAAAAGATAATAAATTTAAGGGATAAAAGTTAATATTTACAATAAGGGGGGGGGGGGCGGGGGGGGGGGCAACTTAAAAACTTAAATCAAACTTATAATCTATCTATTCCATAGAATAAAAGTCAATAAACATTATTATTATTATTATTTAAATAATAAATATGTAGTAAGATCTATTCTATTCAGTTTTGGCGGGAACTAGACTGGTGTCGGATTGCTGCTCCTGTATTATTCTTTAAGTAATGGTTTGAAGTAGATTTTGATAATATTTTAAAATGGAGCGGTTTTGCGTATTAAATGTCTGCGCATGTGAACTTTTAGTGGAATCGGTAAAACAAGTGCTTCGATGGTGATGTGAATCTCAAGATAATGTGTCTGTCTGCTTATTAGACCCCTTGAGATACTATCGCCGATTGTCTGCTGGCTCAAGGTGCCGTCATAATCTCCCAAAAAGTAGGCAATGTGACGCATCAACATATGTATTGTAAAGCAGTGTACTATACTCGTAAGGCCGGCCACGTACTTTCGGAATCCCATTTTACTCGCAATATCTTCGAAACGGAAGTCCGAATGTATGTGGCCGGCCTAAAAGATTCATATCACTTGATACTGAGATAAATATACGTAAGTATCATATGAGTCTATGAGATAAAAGAAGACATGACTATTTCTTAAAATAAGCATCCAGGCCACAAAATCCTAATTAAAAAAAATCCAACTTGCTATATAGTAGTCATGGGTTACTCGTCTATTTTATGTTAGCATGAGGGAGTACCTCATTTTATCTAGAGAGGTACTCACGAGATACCCCTCATTTGAGGCGAGGAATCACTAGTCGTTGTTATCCATATATGTTATTGTTATTGTTACGCGCTACTATTAATGTCTTGTACATGGCAACACTAGTTACACTAGCGCCCCCTAGTGTCGAGTAAATGAAAGTATTGCGCGCCACTTTTAATGTCTTGTACATGGCAACACTAGTCACACTAGCGCCCTCTAGTGTCGAGTAGCAGAACTAGGAGAGTCGAGATCCTTCCAGAAATTTCGGGACCGATATGTACTCGAACATTCTAGATGTCGCTACAGTAGAAGGTTCTGGAAACTATCTGCGGCCCTATATAAGGCCGGTATAGACCACGACCGGGGCAGTATTGAATTGGCGATACAAGAGAATACTTCGAAGTGAACTGTGTTTTATTATTAGTGTGATTTTAGATTGTAATTAGTGTTGTGTAATTAAAGTGTTAATTTTGGTAATTCAATCGGCAGTTTTTAATTGTCTCGAATCCCAAGCTCGTAACAATTGGTGTCAGAAGTGGGATTAAATATGCCGATTTTACCTAAAGACGACACGGAGGGTATACCTACCCGAAGTCAACGCCAACAGGAGATGGACCAGAGACGATTTGGTAATGCAACGCCGCAAACGTCGGAGGGCCAGCTGCTAACCACGGAGGCCGGTCCGTCAGCAGCTCCTGCATCTGTAGCACCTGACTTAGGTGCTCTGATGATGATGCTGCAGGATCAGGCTCGCCGACAGGAGGAACAGGCCCGCCGACAGGAGGAAGAGGCCCGCCGACAGGAGGAACAGGCCCGCCGACAGGAGGAACAGACCCGTCGGTTGGAAGAGCAGTTGCAGCGCGGTATGGAAGAACAGATGCCCCTCAGGAAGGACCTTCACGCTACCTTTGGGAAAGAGATAAAGGAGGTGAAGGATAGGGTTGCTCAACATGACAACCGCCTGTCGGAAGCTGAAACCCGAATCGACACCCGAATCGGTGGAAGGGGCGTTACCAGGGAATGTGTACAGCCTTAAGAAGATTGTTCTTCCGCCGAGATCGGAAACGATTGTGCCGGTTAGTCTTCCTCGGAGTCCTGGGCAAGCTCATCGTTGTGTACTCGTGGAATGGGTAGACAATGACCTTCCATGGAAAGTGGCTCGAACCTTGGTCAGAACCACCGACATCTCAGGAGTACGTGTGTTGAACCTTTGTGATCAGGAACAGATTATAGAAAAAGGCACATTGGTTGGTACTAGTGAGGAAGTGGATTGGTTGCGTCGGTGCGAATATCTATCGACCGGGACCCCCAGCAAGGATGGACAAATGAGAGTGACCACACTTTTAGAAGACTGTCGCAGCGTTCTTTCCCCGAATGAAATGGTCAAGGCGAAGAAGTTGTTACTCAAGTACGCCAATGTTTTCTCGTTAAACGAAGCTGACATAGGAAAGACTGACTTAGTTCAACACAAAATAAACACAGAACAAGAATTGCCTATTTGTCAGAGGCCAAGAAGATTGCCTGTAGCACGTGAAAAGGAAGTGGAAACCATGATTGAGGGAATGGTGAAGGATGGTGTTATTGAACCTTCATCTAGTCCATGGTGTTCACCTGTGGTGCTGGTAAAGAAGAAGGACGGCAGCATGCGGTTCTGTGTTGACTACCGCCGCCTGAACGACGTTACAAAGAAGGACAGCTATCCCTTGCCAAGAATTGATGACACGCTGGACATGCTTACAGGCGTAAAGTGGTTTAGTACGCTGGATCTGAAAAGTGGCTACTGGCAGTTTGAAATTGACCCTAAGGACAAGGAGAAAACTGCATTCTCCACAGGAAAGGGTTTGTGGCAATTTAAAGTCATGCCGTTTGGATTGTGCAATGCTCCAGCAACGTTTGAAAGGTTGATAGAGCTTGTACTTACCGGGCTAATTGGAGATGCCTGTCTGGTCTATTTGGATGATATCATCATCGTAGGCCATACGTTTGAGGAACACCTTCAAAACCTGGAACGTGTGCTCACAAAGATCCAGAGTGCCAACCTCAAGTTGAGTCCGAAGAAGTGCTCACTATTCAAACGGCAAGTTAGTTTTTTGGGGTATGTAGTGTCGGAAGAAAGTATCCGCACGGATCCAGAGAAAATTGCCGAAGAAGTGGCCGGTTCCAAAAGACAAGACGCAGGTTAGAGCATTTTTGGGTTTGTGCTCTTATTATCGGCGATTTGTGAAGAACTTTGCAGATATAGCCAAACCTCTGCACAAGCTAACCGAGGAGAAGCGACATTTCTGCTGGGATGAAAGTTGCGATATTGCATTCCAGGAGCTCAAGAACCGTCTGTGCAAAACACCTATTTTGGGGTACCCTGATGCGGGCAAGGAATTCATAGTTGACACAGACGCAAGTGATATAGGACTTGGCGGTGTGTTGTCTCAACGGAATGGTGGACAAGAGATTGTGATAGCGTACTTCAGCAAGTCGTTGTCAAAGCCGGAAAGGAACTATTGTGTCACAAGACGGGAATTGCTTGCTGTGGTAAAGTCCTTGCAGCATTTTAGCAAATATCTCCTGGGGCGGAAATTCTACTTACGAACTGACCATGCTGCACTGAAATGGCTATTGCAGTTCAAAAATCCGGAAGGACAAGTTGCGAGATGGATTGAACTACTACAGGAATACGACTTTGTGATCGAACATCGCAGCGGGAAATCTCATGGCAATGCAGATGCATTATCAAGAAGACCTTGCCCTGAAGATTGCAAGCATTGTACTAGGCAAGAGGGTAAAGAAGTGGTATCTGCGAGGATATTGAGGACAGACCAGCTCAGCAATGAATGGAAGGACAGCCTACAACATGCACAGCAGGAAGATTCGGACATTAAGCCGATTCTGGAATGGATGAAGGCCAGTGCTCCTAAGCCCAAGTGGAGCGACGTCTCAGCTATGAGTTCGACCACGAAAAGCTATTGGGCCCAATGGGACAGCTTGCTGATTCAGGATGGAGTCCTGTGCCGTAAATGGGAAAATAGTCGGGGAGACAGGTGTCATTTGCAAATGGTTGTCCCTAAGGCTAAAGTGCCGGATGTTCTATAGCTGTACCATAGTGGTTGTTCAGGAGGCCACCTGGGAGTTAAACGAACTCTCCTGAAGATCCGAGAACGGTTTTACTGGGTCCACTGTCGTGACGATGTCGAGGACTGGTGCCGCAAATGTACAAGTTGTGCGGCTGTAAAAGGACCTCAAATTCGTAGTAGGGGCGCATTGAAATTGTACAATGTTGGTGCACCATGGGAGAGGATAGCCATTGACGTTGCGGGGCCGTTTCCAGAAACTGAAAGTGGTAACAAGTATTTCATGGTCGTGATGGATTACTTCACTAAGTGGCCAGAAGTCTTCGCCATTCCAAATCAAGAAGCTTCAACCGTTGCAGATAAACTAGTTCATGAAGTCTTCTGTCGTTTTGGAGTACCTTTAGAGATTCACAGCGATCAAGGAAGGAATTTTGAGTCTCAAATATTCCAGGAAACTTGCCGAGTTATGGGTACTCAGAAAACACGAACAACTTCTTACCACCCACAATCTGATGGAATGGTAGAAAGATTTAATCAGACATTGGAGAGGTACCTAGCAAAAGTTGTGGAAAAACGACAACGAGACTGGGATAGGCACATACAACCGTTTTTGTTGTCATATCGAAGCGCTGTTCACGAAAGTACATCAGTGACACCAGCTTACGTAAACTTTGGGAGAGAATTGCGGCTGCCTGCAGACCTGATCACCAGAATACCACCTGATGCCCCACGCAGTATAACCGATTATGCAAATGACTTGCGGAACAAAATGAATGACATTTATGAGCACGTCAGACAGACGGGCCAGCAAACGTCTGAGAAGATGAAAACACGGTATGACCGCAAAATGAACAACAAGGGGTTTGATGAAGGTTCTCTAGTGTGGTTACACAATCCAGTTCGCAGCAAAGGGAAATCTCCTAAGCTTCAAGCTAAATGGGACGGACCGTACCGGATTGTGACAAGGATCAATGACGTAACCTACCGGATACAGAAAGGTGCCAGAGGTACTCCTAAGATTGTCCATGTGGATCGACTGGCGCGTTATTATGGGGCCAATAATGCTCGGGACGAGCATGTCTTAGGAGGGGGCAGTGTTACGCGCCACTATTAATGTCTTGTACATGGCAACACTAGTTACACTAGCGCCCCCTAGTGTCGAGTAAATGAAAGTATTGCGCGCCACTTTTAATGTCTTGTACATGGCAACACTAGTCACACTAGCGCCCTCTAGTGTCGAGTAGCAGAACTAGGAGAGTCGAGATCCTTCCAGAAATTTCGGGACCGATATGTACTCGAACATTCTAGATGTCGCTACAGTAGAAGGTTCTGGAAACTATCTGCGGCCCTATATAAGGCCGGTATAGACCACGACCGGGGCAGTATTGAATTGGCGATACAAAGTTTCCCAAAGTTTGCGAAAGCTGGTGTCACTGATGTACTTTCGTGAACAGCGCTTCGATATGACAACAAAAACGGTTGTATATGCCTGTCCCAGTCTCGTTGCCGTTTTTCCACAACTTTTGCTAGGTACCTCTCCAATGTCTGATTAAATCTTTCTACCATTCCATCAGATTGTGGGTGGTAAGAAGTTGTTCGTGTTTTCTGAGTACCCATAACTCGGCAAGTTTCCTGGAATATTTGAGACTCAAAATTCCTTCCTTGATCGCTGTGAATCTCTAAAGGTACTCCAAAACGACAGAAGACTTCATGAACTAGTTTATCTGCAACTGTTGAAGCTTCTTGATTTGGAATGGCGAAGACTTCTGGCCACTTAGTAAAGTAATCCATCACAACCATGAAATACTTGTTACCACTTTCACTTTCCGGAAACGGCCCTGCAACGTCAATGGCTATCCTCTCCCATGGTGCACCAACATTGTACAATTTCAATGCGCCTCTACTACGAATTTGAGGTCCCTTTACAGCCGCACAACTTGTACATTTGCGGCACCAGTCCTCGACATCGTCACCACAGTGGACCCAGTAAAACCGTTCTCGGATCTTCAGTAGAGTTCGTTTAACTCCCAGGTGGCCTCCTGAACAACCACTATGGTACAGCTGGAGAACATCCGGTACTTTAGCCTTAGGGACAACCATTTGCAAATGACACCTGTCTCCCCGACTATTTTCCCATTTACGGCACAGGACTCCATCCTGAATCAGCAAGCTGTCCCATTGGGCCCAATAGCTTTTGGTGGTCGAACTCATTGCTGAGACGTCGCTCCACTTGGGCTTAGGAGCACTGGCCTTCATCCATTCCAGAATCGGCTTAATGTCCGAATCTTCCTGCTGTGCATGTTGTAGGCTGTCCTTCCATTCATTGCTGAGCTGGTCTGTCCTGAATATCCTCGCAGATACCACTTCTTTACCCTCTTTCCTAGTACAATGCTTGCAATCTTCAGGGCAAGGTCTTCTTGATAATGCATCTGCATTGCCATGAGATTTCCCGCTGCGATGTTCGATCACAAAGTCGTATTCCTGTAGTAGTTCAATCCACCTCGCAACTTGTCCTTCCGGATTTTTGAACTGCAATAGCCATTTCAGTGCAGCATGGTCAGTTCGTAAGTAGAATTTCCGCCCTAGAAGATATTTGCTAAAATGCTGCAAGGACTTTACCACAGCAAGCAATTCCCGTCTTGTGACACAATAGTTCCTTTCCGGCTTTGACAACGACTTGCTGAAGTACGCTATCACAATCTCTTGATCACCATTCCGTTGAGACAACACACCGCCAAGTCCTATATCACTTGCGTCTGTGTCAACTATGAATTCCTTGCCCGCATCAGGGTACCCCAAAATAGGTGTTTTGCACAGACGGTTCTTGAGCTCCTGGAATGCAATATCGCAACTTTCATCCCAGCAGAATTGTCGCTTCTCCTCGGTTAGCTTGTGCAGAGGTTTGGCTATATCTGCAAAGTTCTTCACAAATCGCCGATAATAAGAGCACAAACCCAAAAATGCTCTAACCTGTGTCTTGTCTTTTGGGACCGGCCACTCCTTGACAGCAGCAATTTTCTCTGGATCCGTGCGGATACCTTCTTCCGACACTACATACCCCAAAAAACTAACTTGCCGTTTGAATAGTGAGCACTTCTTTGGACTCAACTTGAGGTTGGCACTCTGGATCTTCATGAGCACGCGTTCCAGGTTTTGAAGGTGTTCCTCAAACGTACGGCCTACAATGAGGATGTCATCCAAATAGACGAGACAGAAATCTCCAATTAGCCCGGTAAGTACAAGCTCCATCAACCTTTCAAACGTTGCTGGAGTATTGCACAATCCGAACGGCATGACTTTAAATTGCCACAGGCCCTTTCCTGTGGAGAATGCAGTTTTCTCCTTGTCCTTGGGGTCAATTTCAACCTGCCAGTAGCCACTTTTCAGATCCAGCGTACTAAACCACTTTACGCCTGTAAGCATGTCCAGCGTGTCATCAATTCTTGGCAAGGGATAGCTGTCCTTCTTTGTAACGTCGTTCAGGCGGCGGTAGTCAACACAAAACCGCATGCTGCCGTCCTTCTTCTTTACCAGCACCACAGGTGAACTCCATGGACTAGATGAAGGTTCAATAACACCATCCTTCACCATTCCCTCAATCATGGTTTCCACTTCCTTTTCACGTGCTACAGGCAATCTTCTTGGCCGCTGACGAATAGGCAATTCTTGTCCTGTGTTTATTTTGTGTTGAACTAAGCCAGTCTTTCCTATGTCAGCTTCGTTTGACGAGAAAACATTGGCGTACTTGAGTAACAACTTCTTCGCTTTGACCGTTTCATTCGGGGAGAGAACGCTGCGACAGTCTTCTAAAAGTGTGGTCACTCTAGTTTGTCCATCCTTGCTGGGGGTCCCAGTCGATAGATATTCGCACCGACGCAACCAATCCACTTCCTCACAAGTACCAACCAATGTGCCTTTTTCTATAATCTGTTCCTGATCACAAAGGTTGAGCACACGTACTCCTGAGATGTCGGCGGTTCTGACCAAGGTTCGAGCCACTTTCCATGGAAGGTCATTGTCTACCCTTTCCACGAGTACACAACGAAGAGTTTGCCCAGGATTCCGTGGAAGTCTAACCGGCACAATCGTTTCCGATCTCGGCGGAAGAACAATCTTCTTAAGGCTGTACACATTCCCTGGTAACGCCCCTTCCACGAAAAGTTCCTCTTGTCCACATTTCAAAACACCTTGCTTAACGTCGATCTCACAACAATTCTTCCTCATAAAGTCTAGGCCCAGGATGCAGTCGTCCATTATATCAGCCACGATGACATTATGCAGGTAGATCATGTTGCCTAGCTTCAACTCCATCTCCTTCTCTCCACGGACGGGTATGCGCTGACCGGTGGCTGTCACCAAATTAATGCGTTCTCGGTTGTATGCGGAGTCCCCAAGGAACCGACTTATAAGTTGGGAACTGACAACCGTGCGAGAGGCTCCAGTGTCTATGGTCAGTTTACACGGCGTTCCGTTGACTTCGCCCTTGATGATTAGGCTGTTCCCATCATGGGTTTGTGAGATCGAAATCCTTGGGGCTCTTTTAACATCAGCCAGCACCCGCCCCGCAGTCCTGGCTTTTACTCGTTTCCCTGCTGCTGCTGGGCGGTGCTATTATCCGCACTACCCTCTCGAGAGCGATCACCTTCCCTTTCTACAGTTCGTTTAGGGCAGCTGGATCGAAGATGGCCCCTTTCCCCACAGCCGTAGCACCTAGGGCTGTAGCCCTTATTGCGGTCCTGAACTGTAGCTGCTGCAACCTCCCTGACGCGGTGGGAACGATGATCCTGCCGCACGGCTTCCACCTCCAGTGCATGGGCCAAGGAGTCCTTAAGCGTCTCGTGGTGCCCGAGCCTCACAGCAGCTCTGACTTCAAGGTCGCGGATGCCGTCGATGAATGTCTGCACCAGGTTCCCTACAATGAGCGCAGGTACAGACTGGTACGCTTTTCGAACCAGCTTCTCCACCTCAAGGGCCCACTGCTGCAGGTTTTCGTTACTGCGTTGCACGCGATCTTTGAGCTGCGCACGAAAGACGTGTTCCAGGTGAGCATCGCCATATCTTGCCTCCAATGCCTCAAGGAGCTGCTCGTAAGTTACTTCCTTACCGAGAGCTTCCAGAACAGTTAAGGCCTGGTCGCGTAGGCCTAGGGTGAGAGCAGTCATGGCCTGACTTTTATTCCAGCCGTTCGCTTTCATGACAGCCTCGAACTGGATTTTGTAGGCCGACCACGAAGAACTCCCGTCGAACGGCGGCACTTTGAATCCACGTAGCGAAGGTGTTGTATCTACTACGGGAGCTGTAATTCCATCCCCAAGTTTGAGGTCGTCCAGCGTTTTCTTCACATCAGCCATCACGTTGTCAACCCGATTGTTCACATTGTCGATTCGGGTTTCAGCTTCCGACAGGCGGTTGTCATGTTGAGCAACCCTATCCTTCACCTCCTTTATCTCTTTCCCGAAGGTAGCGTGAAGGTCCTTCCTGAGGAGCATCTGTTCTTCCATACCGCGCTGTAGCTGCTCTTCCAACCGACGGGTCTGTTCCTCTTGTCGGCGGGCCTGTTCCTCCTGTCGGCAAGCCTGTTCCTCCTGTCGGCGAGCCTGTTCCTCCTGCCGGCGAGCCTGTTCCTCCTGTCGGCGAGCCTGATCCTGCAGCATCATCATCAGAGCACCTAAGTCAGGTGCTGCAGATGCAGGAGCTGCTGACGGGCCGGCCTCCGTGGTTAGCAGCTGCCCCTCCGACGTTTGCGGCGTTGCATTACCAATTCGTCTCTGGTCCGTCTCCTGTTGGCGTTGACTTCGGGTACGGATACCCTCCGTGTCGTCTTTAGGTAAAATCGGCATATTTGATCCCACTTCTGACACCAATTGTTACGAGTTTGGGATTCGAGACAATTAAAAACTGCCGATTGAATTACCAAAATTGACACTTTAATTACACAACACTAATTACAATCTAAAATTACACTAATAATAAAACACAGTTCGCCGTTATTTCACTTCGAAGTAGTCTCTTGTATCGCCAATTCAATACTGCCCCGGTCGTGGTCTATAGAATAGAATAGAATAGAATAGAATATTTTTATTCAATATACATTACATGTGTAATTCTTATTGAAAGTCGTTTTTTACTTTACCACTGGTTCGAAAAAACCCTCTGTCCTAGGAAGAACCAGCAAGAAACCCAGCGGGACTTTTTTTTTTAAATAAATTTTACAATATAAATGATTACGAACTATTTACAAAATTTATTTTAGAAACTGCTTGGAAGCGATCACCTCATTCCCAGGGGTTATTATCAACCATGTATTCATTTATACTATAATAACCCTTTTTATACAGTTTCAGCTTAATAAAACATTTAAACTTGGTAATAGAGAGAACCTGTACACTTTCCGGGACCTTGTTGTAATAGCGTATACATTGCCCCAAGAAGGAATTACTGACTCTGTGGAGTCGAGAAACTGGTATCACTAGCTTGTGTTTGTTCCTAGTGTTTACAGAATGTATATCACTTCTTTTACTAAAACTATCTTTGTTTTTGTGAACATACATTAAATTTTCGTAAATATACTGAGAGGCCAAAGTTAATATATTAATTTCTTTAAATTTATCTCTAAGAGACTCTCTCGGTTTTAGATTGTAAATAGCTCTAACGGCCCTCTTCTGTAAAACAAAAATAGTTTCTGAATCAGCCGCATTTCCCCATAGCAAAATCCCATAAGACATTATGCTATGAAAATAACTAAAATAAACTAATCTAGCTGTCTCGACACTAGTGAGACCTCTAATCTTTTTTACAGCATAGGCTGCAGAACTTAGTCTGCTTGCTAATTTGGATATATGGGGGCCCCACTGTAGCTTTGCGTCAAGAGTGAGTATACCGGCCTTATATAGGGCCTCAGATAGTTTCCAGAACCTTCTACTGTAGCGACATCTAGAATGTTCGAGTACATATAATAAGTTAATCAATAGTTCTGCTACTCGACACTAGAGGGCGCTAGTGTAACTAGTGTTGCCATGTACAAGACATTAATAGTGGCGCGCAACACTTTCATTTACTCGACACTAGGGGGCGCTAGTGTAACTAGTGTTGCCATGTACAAGACATTAATAGTGGTGCGCAACATTATTATATTATTTGTTTATTGACGGCTCCGTGGCGCAGTGGCTTAGTAATCAGTTGATACGCTGGGGGCCGCGGGTTCGAATCCCGCACGGAACAAGTATTTGTATGGCCTACAAATAATTGTTCCGGGTCTGGATGTTTGTCCTTGTGCAATTTATGTTTGTAAACTGCCTCCACGACACAGGAAAAAATCCTAGTGTGGGGGTAACGTTTTTTAAAGAAAAATTAAAAAAAAAATCATCTCACAAGGCAAGGCTCCTCCGTTTAAAAAACTTTTTGCAAATCAAAAAACAAAAAATATTGTTATCATATTCATTATATTTATAATATTATTATGTTACAACAGGCAACAACTACCTATTTGACTTGTTTGTTTCAAATTCCATTACTCAAAAATAATTTTTGTTGTTTATTAACTTTTTCCTTAATATCGACACCACACTCATTTTTGCTGCAAAATACATAATCTCGCTTACTCACTCGCGACACGATTCATATTGTCGGTCATAAGCACTGACTTAGATGTATATGGACTGGGCATACCTACAGAATTAGCGTGACTACCTAAACAAATCTGGCGCCTAAAATGGCCGCCTTTTATAGGGTTGTAACTCAGCAATATGGGTAGCTGATATCGATATTTTTACTAATATGAGTTTGTTCTTATTTCATGTAATTCTATAGCCTAATTGCGTAACACACCTAAAATGACAAACCATACCAATTTGACAGTTTAACAACTTCCATTGCGTGATTTTCGTTGTCGAGCAAAATAATTTTTCAATCACATGAAGCAATGGATATTGTTGGGTTGTTAAATTAGTTTTGGATTGCTATCCCTTAAATTTCGTTTGAGCTGCTTCACGAGGCTTCACCGCATATGTACTCTTACGAAATGCACACTACTACAAATTTTTTGTGTTATGTACACAGTCTAATAATGAGTTAAGTATGCAGGCAGCTAACTTGCAACTTGTTTTAAACAATGTTCTGAGTGTGCTAAGTGCTTACTCAAGTTTTGAAGTTATACTTCTTTTGGCGCGTTTGAGAAAAATGATGAGAGTGAATTTTTTACAACTTCAATTGGTAATTGTCTGTCAATTGTTAAGTTTTCGTAAGAGTTGATAGCTATATTCGAGGTAGTTATTCAAATATATATGAATGTATAAAACGTGTTTTATTTTAGTTATTTTTGTTTTGTTACGCTAAAGAAGTATAAGTTCTTACGTGCGTACATAAGTACACACACACACGTTTTGTTTTATATCAATGTCAACAAAATTAAAAAGTTATAACGTACAAAATAAAAATTAATATTGACAGACTAGTGGGAAAATGAATATTTTTGCTTGTATACCAAATACCTTTGTTTACTATACAATAATATTGTACAGTAAACAAATGAATGGAGATGGGATGGAGGTTCTTGATTCCATATTGTAATCCCATATTATAGTATTTTTAATATAAAATAATAATGATTACTTGAGTAAAAATTAAATAAACTGTTTTTAAAATCAATACCTATTTATTATTAATTGATATATAGGAACGTTTTGCACATAATTGATCACAAATGGTAAGTTATTGTAGGCATGTTCGGTCCTGCGGGATATCATATTTAATTTTTTTTTATTCAGATTTTAAATTAAAATATTATTATTTTCGCAGGTAAGTACAATAATTTTGTTCATTTAAAATTCGAAAATCTTGCATGATCATGTAGATGAATGTAACGGTACATGAAATATGATATGCAGGATTTATCAACTATTATTATTATTATATATTCATTTCTGAACAAAATTAATTTATTAAAATAATTTCTATCGACACCATAGATAATAGTGTACGACACTATTTCACTGCGTTTTTGACAGTTTGACAGCAGATCTACCTCAAAACTTGGCGCTTAACATGGCGGCGAAGTCACGCATGGATGAGCTAATGACGTCATACGAAATTATTACCAAAATAAGCACTTTACAAACTGTAGATGTCTCTCTTTCCTATTGCAGCTATTGCTTTGTTAAAAAGAGACAAAACTGTTTTTGACAAGTGTGTGTCGATATTATAGATATTTGTATAACTATTATTTCTATAGTGGAATATGCCCTCTCCATAGGCGAGGACGTGAACGAGTGAGTGCGGTGTTTTAATGTTAAAATTCGAGTAACTCTTTCGATTTGCCGTCACGAGGACCTCAAACGAGGCAACTCATGAGTGAGGTGTGTATGACACATCACTACTACATAGCTATTTATTTTTATTTGTCTATGGCGAGTGTTTCTAGAATTAGTTTGTGGGCGTTGGGCTAGGGATGGGCAAGGGAGAAAAATATATCGTCGCCATATGCATGATGTAAAGATAAGGTCCAAAATTTTATATTACTGACGGTTCGACGACGAAAAAAAATGACAACCAACCACACATGAATACTTTTGTACCTCCTTTTGTTGTTACATGTTTTGTCATTAATACCTTTTAAAATATATTGAAACTGATACGAATTCGAACAAACGACGATATATCGCGTTTTAAAATATCGGCGATACATTTCGATATTTTTGCCTACGCTGGGCGTATTGTAATTTTTAAATCATAAACACAAATGATAAAGTTGCATGTAATAGAGATGCGCAAAACAGTGCGTTTTAAAGTTATGTAATATGACATTACATTTCGTACCGAGGAATGTTACGTTATACCATGACTTCAAACATGACGCGAAATGACGCTCTACAGGATGGCTATTGTAATGAAATGCTCGCATTGTAAAAGATATGCTTGCATTGTGATGTGACAATCGCCAAACGCAATGCCATCGCTACTCGCTGCGCCGGAATGTACACTTAATTTTGTTGTCATAAAGTTGATTCTTCTTCACACCTTATCCTAATCTACTGAACTATTTAAACAAAATGGCATTCCGGGCTTATGGACTGGCAATAAACATAGATTGCAATATTGACTATTGGCCAAAACTATGAATATTGGCGTTTTTAAAATTTCTTTTTATTTACAGTGATCGTTTTTTTATTTGTTTTATATTATGTTTTTTTTTAATATCTAACAGTTTTGTTTTTATTTACAATGGTATTAGCATTTTTAACTACAACTAATAAATAATAATTGTAAGGCTAAGCGTCCACTAGGCTCGCAGAGCCGAGTCGAATCGAATTGCAGAAAGTCGCCTATGAAACTGCGTCCATTAGCGACGAGCCGCGGCGCGCCGAATTGAATCGACCGCGCGAATTGCTTGACGGGTGAATTTCTTCGCCAGTGCGATTCGATTCAACTCGGCGCGCCTCAGTCGACGCTGAAAAGTGGATGCGCGCCAACGAATTTTTATTAATTTCTATTTCATTTTCGTAAGAATCATTTTGTTTAAATAAAAATGAATGAAGAATTATTGATATCACTGGTCCAACAATATCCAGAATTGTTTAATCATGAAGATTCACATTATCACGATGACCAGCGTCGGATGAACATATCGTCCCTTAGCTTACAACACCGCTCAAGTCGAAAATTGATGGTTTTCACATTTGAATGCCTTTAGATGGAGATGCTCTGGTAGAGGTACGATTCTTACCCTGCTTGATTTTTCAAGAGCATTTGATTCTATTAACATAGATTTGCTGCTGTCTAAGCTATCGTTTTATGGTTTTGTAACATCTTCCATAAAATGGTTTGAAAGTTACTTATGCGGCCGTTCACAACAAGTAATATTAAATCAACCAAATGGATCTTCCCTTGTTTCTGAACAACGACCACTTAATAGAGGTGTTTCACAGGGTTCTATCTTAGGACCATTGTTATTTATAATTTACATTGCTGATATAACTAACTGCATGCACTTCTGCAAATACCACCTATATGCTGATGATCTACAGGTATATCTTTCCTGCAATTCACTTGAATTTCATTCCACAATTAGTAACATCAATGAGGACCGGAATCGAATTGCAATATGGTCACAGAAAAATTCCCTTATTTTAAACCCGCTAAAAACTAAGTATACGCTTTTAGGATCAAAAAACCAAATCAAATTTTTAGAAAATCAAAACCCTAAAATCATGTTGTTAAACGTCCCTCTGGAGCGTGTAGGTGAAGCTCGTAACCTCGGTTTAGTTATGGATAGCAGACTGCGTTTTGAAAAACACGTACTCGAGCTTATCCGCAACTGCTTTTATAGGTTAAAGATGTTATATAGAATCCGCGAATACATTCAGTTGGACTTAAGAATTAGACTGTGTGAATCTCTTGTTCTTTCAAAATTAATTTTAACAGTGGTAGAGCCAGGCGGCAGCTTTTGCTGTCGCACGGATGGGCCGGCTCGAACCGGGGTGGTACCACGACCTCACAGAATACCAGCGTGAAGTAGAGGTTTACCTCTGCGTTTCGCTTGGTGAGTGCAGGTGGCCGGAGGCCCTTTTTACTGGAAATGAGGCATTCCATCTTAGTCCTCACGGGTGACAACGCATCTATATTTTGATTCGCAAACGAGGATAAATGTAGATGTCTATGGGCCACAGCAACCACTTACCATCAGGTGGACTGTGTGCTCGTTTGTCACCCTATCCTATAAAAAAAAAAAAAAAAAAAAAAAAAAATTAAACCACTGCATTACAGTGTTTGGACCCTGTATTTTGGAAAAGTCACAAAGTTTAATTCAACGTATACAAAATGCATGTAAATAATAATAATAATAAATAAATAAATTTTATTTCGTTTTTAAAAAGTAAATGCCTTAAAAACTAGTAGATTGGAACCTCCATTTAAGCAAATAATGCCTGTGTTTAGAGGGTCTGCCCTTCCATTACTATATCCATGTTACAAGGCAGTATGGATAAACATATTCTATATCCATATTAATGTTATATATTACTTAAATTCTATATTAATTCTATTCTTAGTTTATTTACTTATGTATACATGTGTGTGTGTGTGTGTCTATGCTTGCGTGAATTAAAAAGAGTATGTGTGATTACAGTGTCTGAATCTGAACAAATCATGCTACACAATCCAGTAGCTTCTCAATTTCGTCATATGCCTTATGATGAATCCATTCTAACAAAAGTTTTTTTTACAGTTGTGATATGTTTTGTCGTATATATAAATATCTTTGTTTATTTTATTATAAAGAAAGGCAGAACGCGATATAAATTGTCTGCTTGCAAATGTGGCTTTAGTTCTGTATATCTGGGTAACCATGTTTCTACGTCGTTCATTTAAATGGCATGGATCATAAGACAATGATTTGTGAGTTTTGAGGGTTGTCCAGAATATATACAACTTCCTGACAGAGAGTAAACCGCTGATACGAAATAGAAGATCGGTAGAAAAGCGTCTCTTCTTAAAGTACATAACTTTAACAAGAGAACGCTGCGCCCTCTCTAACTCCAGAAATCGAGATTTTGCTGCACCACCCCAGACAGGAATACAGTAGGTCAAGACGGATTGAGCAAGAGCAATGTAGATTTGATTGAGGAGATAATTTGGTGAGTCCTCATCCGATTTGCCCAGCATTACATGTCTGAGGGTTTTGAAGATCCAAGTTAGTTTCCTCATTCTATTGATGACATGATCAAGGTGTGGGTACCATGATAGTCTTTGGTCTACAATTACTCCCAGATATTTTGTCTGAACTACCTTATCGATCCTAGGGCGGTTACAGGTGTTTTTATTAGTATCCGTTGTACATTCATGAATTTTTAAACTGAAGTCGGCCTGAGGTTGCGAGTTGTTGTTAGTACTAAAACATATATAGTTGGTTTTAAAAGTATTTAGGGTCAAGAGGTTGTGTTTCAGCCACTGAGCGATTCGCAACAGACCAGCCTCAGCACTAGTTTTGACCACCTCCCAAGAATCACCGGCAAATACTACAGCCGTATCATCAGCGTATGACAAAACTCTGGCGTTATAGATCCTCATGCTACATAGGTCGTTGATGTAGATGAGAAAGAGGGTAGGTCCTAAAACGCTGCCCTGCGGCACGCCACACTTCACTTCAACAGCTTCACTAGTGCAACCATTTAGTTTTACTCTTTGTCTCCTGTTCGTTAAGTAACTCTGAAAAAGGGCAAACGGAGTCCCCCTTACTCCCATATCTTCAAGTTTATGCACAAGGATGGGAATGGACACAGTATCAAAAGCTTTTTTCAGATCGAGGAAAACCGACAGACACTTTTTACTGTTGTCAAGTTGCCTAGTTACAAAAGAGCTTAACTCCGTGATTGCATCTTCTGTCGATTTTCCCCGCCTGAAACCAAATTGTGAAGATGATAATTTGTTAAATTTATTTAAGTAATTTAGTAGTCTAGTATTAAGTAGTTTCTCTAAGATTTTAGATATTGCTGGCAGAACCGAGATCGGCCTATAATTGCTAATATCTTCACCGTACCCACCCTTGTATACGAGTGTTATAATTGATTGTTTCAACGGTGCAGGAAACACACCTTATATAATAATATATTGGGTGATAATGGGAGCCAAGTCATCAACCGCCAACATTAGAAATTTATTTGGAATATTATCCCATCCTGGGGCGCTGTTTGATTTTAGATGGAGGATAGTGCTACGAACTTCATCAACATGAGTATGCAGTAGTACAAAAGAATTTGGTTGTGTCGATTTATTTTCTATAAGTGTTTTAGATGTTCTTGTATCGTGTTGAATGCTATTTGCAAGTTGTAATCCTATATTGGCGAAATAATCATTAATAAAGTTAGCCGATTCAGAGGGCGAGGACCTTAAATTAAACAGTTTAGAATTAGTGTTATGTTTTCCTTTCGAGTATATAATGTTTTTAATATTGTTTCAAAGCAATTTATTATTATTTAAAGATTTTGTAATGGTGTCCCTGTCATATTTTCTTTTTAGTCTTTTTATTAAGTTGTTACAGTAATTTCGGTAGCGTCGGTAAGTAATGCAAAGAATTTCATTGTGAGGGTCATTACGTAGCCTTTTCTGAAGTTGGTTGCGATTTCGTATGCACCGCAATACTCCTGGAGAGATCCACGGCTGTATAATTCTTTTGTTGCATGATATACGTGTCACCTCAGTATTCATTTTTAGGCTTTCTATAATTCTTTCTATTAGGTAGTTAATGACAGTCGTTGGGTCGTCACTAAATAAAATATCAGATAGATTACTATTTTGTAAATATTTTAGAGCAGCGTCAAAATTTATAGTGGTTTTAGTTCTATTATCTTTAGTAAAATTTTTTATTTTTGAGATTGATAGAAATGTTGTAAAATGATCCGTAGTTGTAGTTTGCAAAATCGCTATAGTTGAATTGTATTTAATTTTATTGATTTTTAACATGAAATGGTCAAGGCAGCCTTGCTGCCTAGTAGGTAATGTATGTCCCACTAATATATCATGGTTAGCAAGCATGTCCAGGTAGTTCATTCTGTTTTTGTACTCATGCAGAGGTTCATTAGGTTTGGGTCGAATATTTATATTGATATCACCTGTTATTATAATGCTCCTATGCGAAGGAAGAGTCTCTAAATGAGAGTTTAGCGTATTGATAAAATTTGTAGGGTTTGGGTTCGATGGTGATCTGTAAATACATAATACTGTATTATTCAGTACATCAATCTGTAGACATGAAGCTTGATGTAAAATTACTTCCTTGACTTTGTGTTTTAAGCTTTTTTTTATATATGCAACTACTCCGTCACTTTGATTTAGTTGGGATGAGGTATAATAGACTTCATAGTTGTTTAATTGTGGGAGATGTTTATTGGGGTTTAATCTACATTCCGTGAAGGTGATAATATCGATTTCAAAAGATAAGTTTGCCAAAGTAAGAGTAAAATCGTTAAAATTTTTGTAGATACTAACAATATTCTCAGATATTATGGTAAAGTCATTTTTATTAATTTGTATGAGCCTCTCAAGATCAGCGGTATCGCACTCTAGTGCCTTTGCTATTTTAATATTGTCTAATTCTTGAAGCGTATACGTTTCATCCATATTGAAACAGATGTAAAAATAATCTAGGGGTAGTGATAATTAAAATTTGCATGACTGTAGGTAAGTTGATAGTAAAAAGGGGTATAATGGAGAAGTGTTGTTCGATTAGTTTCATGAATACTTTAAGTGAGTAGCTTATGTTAAGAGTGAAGATGTGAAGTCATATGTATACTAGTGTGGATTGAGTTTTGGGAGCGAGTTTTTGTAGGATTTTATCATGTGTATTGTTTACAGCCGCAATCATGTATGTTTGAGAGTATATGTTTCTAAAGTGTATGAGTGTATGTGTGTGTGTGTGGGAAAAAGTGTGTAGTGTTTGGTAAAAGTTTTTAACAATTTTCATAAGTTCTATATGTATAGGGATAGACATCAGATAGCACAATATGGTATAACAGTACATAATGTTAAGCCATATACAAAATGCAAAAATACAAAGCATCAAGGTTATATTAGGGAACAGATTAGACACACTTGAAGTTGAAAATGGGCAGTAAATAGTCAGTCTTGTTCTAAAAGTAATTTATGTACCCGTTGTTCCGTTTTAATCATGATAATTGGCGATTGTTCGCTTTTCCGCACATAAATTTTGCCATAAGATGTCCACACATATTTATAGCCTTTAGATTTAGCAAGGTCACGGGCCAGATAATGAAGCCGGGCAGCCTTTGGTGTCAAATTCTCTGAAAGAAAAACCGGTGTATCCGCGTGAGACTTCATACCAAGGTGCTTTGCGCACAATTTGGTTTTATTTCGTATGTTGAAAGATTTAGCCATTTTTAGGAGATCTGTTTTCAGTAGCACTGAGCCAGTTTCCATTACAATGGGGGTGTTCTTATGTTCTGGCTTTTTTCCTCTCACCCTATAAATATCTTTAATATCGGTCTTGTTTATTTTGAAGTCAATAGTTTCTGATAGCGTTACCACCATTTCAATTAAGTCCTGTTTAGTCTCAGATTCCTTTTTAGGCACTCCCTTTATTTCGAAGTTCGTCTTGCGAGATGAGAGCTGCAAATCCTCCAATTTATCTTCCAGGAATACGATATATTCCCTATCTTCCCGTGATCTATCTTCAAGGCTATTTATTTTATGTTTCAGTTCTTCATTCTGTGTCGTTAAATGAGCCAATGATGCTTCTATGCTTTTGTTAGTGTCTTGAATTTCTTGCATTTTCGTGCACAATTGTCGAAGCTCTTCCCTATGCAAAGTGTTGAAAGTTGTTATAAGTTGAGTTAGCTCCATTCTAAAGGCTTCAAATTGTTGTTGCGGCATTCCCTGGGCAGGTCTACGCGGTCGATCAAAAACAGTGTTCAGTGGAGATTCGTTCTCCTCTGTAGCGCAAATTGACATATCTGGGTCCGACATAGCTACTGTTAAGTGAAGACTATATCGTCACAGCGCGCTACAAGTACCAGGATAACAGAATGCGTGAGCAGTGCGTAACCGGCCGTGAACGATGCGTAAGCAGCGAGCGAGACGTTGCTTGAGTCACTAGGGGCGTAGCCAGCGGGGTGGGGCTTAGATCGCAACGTTGCACTTCACTATGAATATGAATGAACAGCTCCTTGTAACTTATGCACTCGTATTTTTGTAAGTCGAATTAATTCAATGAATTATTATTTATTTTTGCAAAAATAACTGTCGTATATAACAATATACGACATACACTGCAGCTTCTTGACACAACTTGACATATGACAGCTAGTTGTTTTTGATACACTGTATATAGCACGATACTGCTTCTCAATACCAAAACATATAACACCTTTTTTCAATGAAGCAGGCATTTTGAAAATGAAAGCGCGACAGAAACTATACCTCGCTAATTTTCTATTTGATGTTGTCAAAACTAAGTCACCCCTATATTTATATGATAAACTTATATGGAGAAAAAGACAAAACATCATTAGGTCTTGTACGAGCCCACTTGCCAATCCCACTTACTGTTCTGCAGCTTTCAGAGGTAGTTTTAAATATATAGCTACAAGGTGCTGGAACGACATTCCTCCACATATTCGTGAGTGTAATTCAAAGTACAATTTTAAATCCCACTATAAAAATCATTTATTCCACTCACAAAAAGCTCAACTTTGAGCCAATCTTTCAGCATCGTTGAGCATTATATGTTTGTTTTTAGTGTGGATTTTCAAAGCTTATTGTTACGTTTATTTTTATATATTATGTTTTTGAAACCTTTTTAGTTTTATATAGAATATAATATTATATGAATATATTTATGTATAATATTTCTTGTATGTATGTATGTGTGTATATCCCTAAATGTATATGTAGGTATATTTATTAACAAGGAAATAATTCAATTTATAAAATAATTATTGAAATGTATGTCATAACCACTTCCAGGCGGATCGTGCGTGTTTCTGTGGTTATGGCAGAATCATCAGCGCTGTAGGTTACCCTGCTGCATTACGCTGAGTCATAACCTTTTCACTGGCTCGATACACTCTTGTAATTTTAATCTACAATACTTTTAACTTTTTATTTTTTATTTTTGTGATTTGTACAGTTCCAGTGAATAAATGTCTTTCTTTCTTTCTTATTGCGCGTCTAACCATTGACCACATGATATAGATTTCAGCCAATCAAAAGCCGTAATTCGAAAAGTAGTGACAACGCCCAAGTCGGTTGGCCTTTCAACACCGCACAAGTCGTTAATCTGTCATACTTTTCTTAGTCAAGTACTTCGCGTTTCGTGATTATCATATTTTTATGTAAGTTTTATCCATAGACTTAGGATAGACCAACATAGTGCGCAAGGGAGAAGAAAATTCCTTATGGCAAAAATGCAAGATAGAAAAATCTCATGACTCTGTAACCGATTTTGAATGACAGGTCGGCGCATGTCGGCGCGCAAGAAATAAGCTTGTAGATATTTTGTGTGTTTTTAAATTATAATAGTGTTAATTTGTATAATTTATAGTTTTCCAAAATGGTTTCAGGTTCCGTAAGTGACAGTGGTATCAACAATAGAAGCAATCCTGATGGTTGCACATTTCACAGGTAAATTCGCAAGACGTCGTCAATAATAAGACACGTCTATTTTTGCTTAAAATTTATGTTATATACTGTTTAAAATATGTAATATTTTCAATTATTTTATTAATTTTGATATTTTACAAAGAAAAAAGTTTTATTGTTGATAATTTGTATGATTTTGGTGAATTCATTTTTAAACAAAATATTTTACATTTACGCTAGGCAATCCCTAGCACAGAACACTAATACCCTTAGGCGGGAAGAATGTCAACTTCAAACAAAGAAAATGGCACCCATAATGCACGCCATCTCTGTCGTGCCCCCTAAAACTTTTTGCGCGGGAATTTTGACGTGATTTTTTTTTAGTTGTCGTCTTGGTTGTTTCGTTTCAAAAATGGCTTAAGAATGTAAAATACCATATAGATAGATATAGCTTGTAGTTTTTCGTTTCAATGATATATATTGCTAAATTAAAACGAAAACAAAAGCACAAAGTTATTTGTAAATTATGGTACTTTACATTCATAAACCACTTTTGAAACGATTAGCAATCATTTTAATATAAAAAAGGAACTATTTTTCAAATAAAAGTGGTTTTTGAAATACATAATTTTTATTTACATTACATACTTGTCTACATTGGTACATAGAAAAACCGTTGGTACATTGATGGACGTAAGTGACGGAGTAATTAACTAATTTTTAACATGGCATATGTAACATGACATTTAAGCAAAATGGAAAGTAAAGGTACATTGGTTTTATATAAAAAAGATTAGACAATCTAATATAAACACTTTTTTCTAACAAGAAAACATTATTTACCTTCACATTCTACAAACAAGGCAATAGCTTTGCAATATTATGTCTAAACTCCAATAACCTGATCATATTATAGATCCCACCAATAATATTACATTTGTAGAAATTATTTTCGTTATGTTATTGTTATTGACTGCATTAAAAACTAATAAGTCAACATTTTCATGTCATTAATTAGCACGACCTGCTGCAAATCCATCCCCGAAAAACAAAAAGGATAAAGATATGTTGATAAAAATGAAATATCATCTGAAAAAATTAACAGGCTTCAAAAAACTGTAAAGCATCTAAAGAATGAAGCATTTTTCAAAGTATTGAGCAAAAATGATTCCGTAAATGAAATATTAAAATGTAAAATATCCCCCTCTTTTGCATTATTTTTGCAAGGAGAATGGCAAAACTATAAAAAAAAATCAAAAGGTCGAAGATGGAACATGGACTCCAAAATAATAGCACTAAGACTGTGTAAAAGGTCACCTAGGTGTTACAAATGATTAAGAAGGATGATTTGCCTGCCAACACCTAGTTCATTAAAAGCGTTATTAAGCAAGTTTCATATGAAAGTTGGTATTAATGACAAAAAGCATGTGCGTATGTCTGTGGGTTTATAGTAAAAAATAATCTCAACAAATGTGAAATTTGTAAAAAAAATTTTGTATCTGAGGCACAAGAGAGATCACATACTTTTATTGACTTTAAAGAATATAGTGATCTAAAAAAGTCCCTTAAATACGCCTCTAAAAACCTCATTAATTGTATTGAAAGTAGTACTACGATGATTTATGATGTTTTAGAGGCAGAGGCATATAAAAAAAAATTAAAAGGGACAATTAAAGTTTTGTTCAAAAACTCAATAAATTTGGAGTTTCTCGATAAATGTCCAGAACATAAAGATATGAATATAGATTACTTATTTAATAGCGTATTTCACATTTGTATGAAGAGATTTTGTATTTTGAAAAATCGGCAATTTGCAGAAGAGTACTCTGCATCTGCTCTTCAAAGAAAAACTGATATCCTGCAGAATAAATAAGATGTTACATGAATATATACGTAATTAACTAATTTTTAACTTTATGCATGTAAACAGTTCTCAACAGCTCTTAACTAAATATCGATTTAATAGTTAAGTAGTTATTATTTATTATTTTTCGATAATACAGGTAGATGTCTAAGTGTCACAGCATTTACTTGCTAAATTCTATAAAAAATACAAATGTATGTGTTATCCATAACCCACAGTAAACTTAAAAGTTAGTTGCATAGCAATACGATTGTTTGTAGGGTGACTAATAAACTATCCGACATTAAATGATAAAAAGACTGTAAGGTATGATTCGCACCAGTAAAGTGATAGTTTCGAAAATACTATATTCGAAATCCAAAAGTGGCTCTATATGGCAAATATTTAAAAAAAAAACTTAAATTTAAATCCTACCTGCCTCGCGGAAGCAAGGAATATCTGACCCACTCCGACTAAAACTCTCAGATGTTTCATCTTCACCACTTATCGGCAGGACTACGGGTACACTTTTATACACATCCGTAGCCTTATCAGCGCTAGTCACTCCTTGGCAGCCTCTCTCGAGAGAGGACAAATCCTCCCTCTCCTTTTATCTCCTTATATAATGTCACCACTGAAGTGATTATGACTGTACATACAGAAAAAGTAGTTCCATGTAATATCTTATTTATTCTGCAAGATATCAATTTTTCTTTTAAGAGCAGATGCAGAGTACTCTTCTGCAAATTGCCGATTTTTCAAAATACAAAATCTCTTCATACAAATGTGAAATACGCTATTAAATAAGTAATCTATATTCATATCTTTATGTTCTGGACATTCATCAAGAAACTCCCAATTTATTGAGTTTTTGAACAAAACTTTAATTGTCCCTTTTAATTTTTTTTTATATGCTTCTGCCTCTAAAAAATCATAAATCATCGTAGCACTACTTTCAATACAGTTAATGAGGTTTTTAGAGGCGTATTTAAGGGACTTTTTTAGATCACTATATTCTTTAAAGTTAATAAAAGTATGTGATCTCTCTTGTGTCTCAGATACAAAAATTTTTTCACAAATTTCACATTTGTTGAGATTATTTTTTACTATAAACCCACAGACATAGGCACATGCTTGTATTTCGCCACTGCTTTCTTCCAAGCTACATTCAAATGTAGAATTTACACTTTCTTCTAACTCATCGGTTAAAATTGTGGCATAAGCAGTGTGTGTGTCTGTGGGTGGAGACAATAAAGATTTAAAATTTGTCAATATAACTTGATTTTGGTCTTCTTCACAATTTCCTGTCCCAATAAAAGATAAGTTGCTAAGGACAGCCGTTTTAAGACCCGCAACAAACTGCCCAGCAGTGGGATTTGAATTGCAGCCGCAATTGGCCCGAATGCATCCAAAAAGATTTTCTAACGGGTCCTGCTGGAGCCTTCTTGTTTCCAAACTTTTTATTGATTTATGTTTAGAACTGAGATTTCTCCAAATTCGTTCTATTCCATTGATGGACCATATCCAACCTTCTTGGGATGGAGGAGCTCGTTTGCATCCCAAAAACGTCATTTCTTTAAAAAAATTCTTCATTAAAGTGAAATGTGTGAGATGTGGTGTATTATTTGTCATGTTTGTCGAATATGGTTTCCCCCTTCTTAGGTCTGGTGTGCATGCGTTGACACAATCAAACAGCTTGTCCATATTTGCAATAACATTAGCTGTAGTGACAGCCTCTGAAGAGAGTTCCCCTGTAAACAACACATAATTTAAGATCTTACTATTAGGATTAAAGAAACATGATTTAAAGTATGTTACAAGACAACTCAAAAAAAATATCACATATCACACAATAAACAATAATTTGTACTTGGGAGAGCCAAGTTCCTTTTAAAGTTAATAATTATTTTAATGGGTGGACATATGTTTAAATATTATACTTTAAATTATAAATTTAATTTACCTTGTGAAATTTTAGCATACATTCCTGCAGCAACTGAGTGGCTTAACACTTGTGCAGCTAGCTTCACCTTCATCTTCTGCTTCGTATTTGGATTTAAATGTTCTTGTTTTAAGCAAGGTGCAAACACAAAATTGGGATTGGTGTTATCTGTTTCATAAAACTCCTTTATATGGCTCCATTTAGCAACACCTGTAAAAAAAATTTGTGTAAATATCCAGTAAATTGGAAATATGTATAATATTATGATTGTAATAAAACAAAATATCTTACCAAATCCAATTTGATCATTTGATGTTATATTTGTTGGACATTTAATGTCATATTTTAAAAACATATTTCTAAAGCATTTGAGCAAATGCGGAGTATCAAAAATGGTAACCACTTCTCGATTATTTAGCAGAATATATGGCTGTTCTACAGATGCTCCCAAGATACTTAAAGCTCTCTTATTCACACCATCCATATCACACACTGTAGCTGAAATATTAACTCCAGCATCAAAACAATGTTGCAGGACCTAGAATGATAAAAGGGTAAATGAATATGGTAAAAAAGTACTACTACTTATATTGACATAATAACAAATAAAAGACCATAATGCTCACCTCCTTTATAAGAACTGACAGCCTATCTGCAGTCACAGATCCACTAGAAAAATAATAAGCAATTGGTTGTTTCAGCTTTTTACGGATTCCGCCAATCATAAACACGAGGGCATGTGTTGCCATTTGTGGTGACCTGCCCTGCAGTGCATGGTCTTGATAACCCTCAATTATGTCCTCCTTTTTGTTGTAAAACAAATTCTTTTTTATTGACATCTCATCAAACATAAGGATATACTTATTGTCTGAGGGAGTCTGTTGCTTTATTGTTTTTTTCAAAACATTAAAAATTTGGTCATTAATACCAACTTTCATGTGAAACTTGCTTAATAACGCTTTTAATGAACTAGGTGTTGGCAGGCAAATCATCCTTCTTAATAATTTGTAACACCTAGGTGACCTTTTATACAGTCTTAGTGCTATTATTTTGGAGTCCAAGTTCCATCTTCGACCTTTTGATTTTTTTTATAGTTTTGCAATTCTCCTTGCAAAAATAATGCAAAAGAGGGGGATATTTTACATTTTAATATTTCATTTACGGAATCATTTTTGCTCAATACTTTGAGAAATGCTTCATTCTTTAGATGCTTTAGTTTTTTGAAGCCTGTTAATTTTTCTGAGATGATATTTCATTTTTATCAACATATCTTTATCCTTTTTGTTTTTCGGGGATGGATTTGCAGCAGCAACAGGGTTGATATTCTCAGTTACTTGAGGAATATCACTAGTTTTGTCAGGAATGGTTTTATAATTTACATTCTCACACAAGGGTTGTATAAATTTTGACGGACCTGCAACAGGCTCAAATACATTTGAAACAGTTATAGTCTTCTGAATATTTTCAGACAGTGGTTGTTTATTAGTTGATGGACCTGCAATATGTTGAATGACATTCCTTTGTTCCAAATTAAGGTCAGCTAATGTGATCTGAAAATTAGAGATTATCAAATCATTATTTATATCATGTATCCCAGCATTGGTCAACCAATCTCTAAATTTCAAACAGCCTTATAAATTTATAAACATTAAATACAACTTGTTTTTTTTAATGAATGTTGCTTTAACACCAGTACCACCACCATCCTATTTTTAAGACTCTATTTTAACAATTTCTTTTATTTGTAAATATATTCTGTAAGTAACTAAATTATAATCATGTCATTTAAACAACATTGACAGCTCGCGGAGCAGTGGCTAGCATTGAGTTGCGGCACTAAAGGTCACAAGTTCGAATGCTGCACAGAATAAGTATTTGTAAGGGGGTCAATTTAAAATTGGTTGCAGATAAAGTCGTCCCTGAGCAAAAATATTTTCTTCTCGGTGATATTAATTAAATTGTTATAATGTTATTGAATTTGTCAAATATGGGGCGAATTACTAAGCTTATTCTCAAGAAAAATGAATTTTATTATTGATTTATCACCACTTTTATCAAGTAACAGAGTGGTCATTCTTGGTAACATAGTTGTTTTCCATACAAAAAAATTCTGTCCCATATGCAGTGCATCATGCGAAAATCATAATATCTTTTTATCAATTCAATGTAATTGTTATGTTTGAAAGCTAGTGTAATAAAGCAATCATAACACATTTAAAAACATACTTCATCCATATTAAATAAATTAATTGAAGCTTGTACGATTATTTTAAATTTTGTCCCAAGGTCTTCAAAATATTAGAGCTACATTCTGTTACTATAGTAAACCGGATAAATACCAAGAGATGGCGCTATCCATTCTTTGGCAATTGTTTCATCATAAATATCTACTGTTCTTACGTACGGTTTGCGGCGGTTGAGGCGCGGGTACACGATTCATTTATCCGATGGCTGCGGTGTGAGGCTCGTGGTTTTATTCTGTGTGTACTCTGTTACCGGTGTTTTCGCGTAAGTATTCAGATATTTGCGTATAGTTTTATATTATTGAAGTAGCTCTAGTGTAAGATATATCGAATGTGCTTTTCTTTGTACATAATAAACTTTCATTTCTAAAAAAAATGTCACTAAAGTATAATTTACCATTCTGTTACTGCACAACTATGTTACTAGCTACTGGTAACAGAGTTGTAGAGAGGTAACAGAGTTGTTATTACTAAGCTGTTACAAGCCATCGTTGGCGTCTGTGTATCCGTATCTCTGCTTCTATGTTAGTAGGAATCAATATTATATAATAGCTATCTAATAAATTACATCATTTGTTCTAGATAATACATAGTACTTCGCTATGGCTCTCACCGCTGCTGAAAAGCAGCGGCGCTATAAAGAAAAGTGCAAATAAAACCCTGAAGAGGTGGCGGAAGCTAAGAAGAAGGATTTAGAGAGATATCATAAAAAGAAACGCTTAATAAAAGACATGACTCAACTCAGTATAGAAACTACAGATCTTGTATAGATGGATTGACAGAAGAAAAAATAGCGCTACACATAGATTTCAGCGAAAATTACAATTGCAAGTTCCATGAAGTGATACAATCACACCACTTTCGTGATACTCATAACCAGGTATCCTTACATACTGGCGTATTGTATAAGCGAAGCTTGGAAAATCGAAACATAAAGGTGAAGTCTTTTTGTACAGTATTAGGTAACCTCTCTCACGGCCCTTCGGCAATCTGGAGTCACCTTCATCCTATACTTTCCTCAATTCAAGACCAATCCCCTAAGATAAAAGTGATACACATATTTTCAGATGACCCGCTACTCAGTACCGCCAGAATCAAAACTTCTGCTTAATATGGACAAAACTTTTCTCAAAGTACAACCTCACCAAGCCTACATGGAATTTTTTCGAGTCGGGACACGGCAAAGGAGCAGCTGTTGGTGTTGGTGGCTTTCTAAAACGGACTGCTGATCAGCTTGTTGCTGTTGGGAAAGACATTCTGATAGCGTCTTCGTTCTATCAGTCTCTGAAAGATAGTAGTAGAGTTAAGGTCAATCTTGAACTGATTATGATATTGAAAGAATCACGAATGAAATTCCAGCAGAAATTGTTCCTTTCTATGGTATAATGAAAGTACATCAAGTGTACTACTAGTGTATTACAGAAGAAGTGGGAGCGCTGAAATATCGAGAGTTGAGCTGTTTCTGCTAGCTTGGTTTCTCCTCATGAATGAATCCAAAAAACTATTGTCCACTAAAGGATACAGTCGAAGAATCAAAGGAGTAATTCTACTAATCTAGCGGATATAAGTAATTTGATCGAACAGAAAAGGAAATCTTTTTACAATGTAATTTACAGTTCGAGTTCGGAATCAGATGATGATAATCCTTTGGTACGATTAAAAGATAAAGCATCAGATCAACCCTGCTTGTCTAAAGAAAAAAATGATGAGAATCACTTGATTCATAAAGAAAATATTCATCCAAGTAAAATCAAAGAAGGAGTCTAGGTCTTAGTTAAAGTTTACAATTCTGAAAGTAAGTGTTTATCTAGGCAAAGCATTAAGCGAAGTAGACGATGATGGTGAAGTAAAAATTGTCTTTTTAAATTCTGTTGACGGTACTAGAAAAACATACAAATTAGTTTAAAATGATATATCATATGAACAATATGAGAGTTTCATAAGAGTTGTTTCAGTACCTAAAAAGTAAATAAAGGCAAAAGGGTATATTACCAGTTCCATACTCCACTAGAGATATTTGAAAAATAAGTTATCAGCTTAGGTTTAATTTGATCTCAATAAGATTTTTTAGCTTTTCCCCCTTAAGTTTTATAATCTAGTTAAGTTTCTAAACTTCTTAAAACAATTCATAGCCAAAAATATTGTTTTTTGTGATAGTAGTTCATAAATTTGTTGCGAATAGTACAACTATGTTATTGTTCCTACAACTTTGTTACTTTTGTGTCCCTAAATATATAAGAGTAATGTCTCGAATTTTATGAAAAGCTGACACCTGACTCTATGCATTGTTTATTAATTATTTAATATTCTCATTTATACACAACATCATCATTATATTTTAATAATTTAATTCAATTTACATAGTTTATAGTGAAAATTTGATCATTAAAACAAAGGAAGTAACAGAGTATATTTAACTTCCATTACTGTTCCTACTTAAGAAGAACTATTGTGTAATTTTGCATGTTGGACATGAGAGTAAAGACTTAATTAATGTTCATAACAAAGAATGTTTCTAAAAATAATTGTTTGTTGTTTAAATATGAATAAATATATGATGGTAACAGAGTTGTAATTTTTTTTACCCTGCACTAGTAAATTACTTGAAAATCTAAAAATAGTGGCAAGACATCGCGCCCAACCACGATATTGCATTTAACAATGATATCTACATAGCATAAATACCTATACAACTAAGTTAAACAGAATTTAATTTTCTTTTGTTTTCTAAATTTACAGTCACATTTTCTGCCACCGATTTTAAATTAACCCAAGGCCTATAAATAATTGTGCCGGGGGTTGTTTGTCCTCATCCAATTTATGTTTGTAAACTGCCTCCACAAAGAGGAGAAAATCCTAGTATGGATAAGGTTTTTTTTTTTTAAATAAAAGATAACTTTTTTTTAAAGTTTATATCTTTTGTTTTTTTTATGGTTGAGAAGTAATGGTAGGTTACGTCGCATACCCTTATAAATCACCACTCAATCTGCTACCACCGTTTGTTAACTAGATAATATTTTCACTGTAGTATGAGAAAAGCCACACAAAAGAAAAAAATGTAGATAGTAACAAAAGAAAGATTAACTAACCTTATCACATTCCTCATCAGGTACTGCAGATTTGACTAGCCTCTTTCCAAAATTATCAATGAATGATGATTTCTTAAAATATTTAGTGCACAACATTAAATGCCTAGAATGAAGATTGTTTTGAAATTCTGGTGACCACCAAGATTCATGAGGAAAACAGTACTTCGCCCATAATTCACATCTGAAAAATACAATTAGATAATAATATACTACTGTGGTGCTAAAAACGTGCTTGGAAGAAGAGTGCAATACAAGAAGATTGTTCCTTTCAAACAATGTGATTGTATTGTATACATATATAAATATTATTCCACAAGTTATTTCCTACATATATATTTATCTATGGTTATTTCTATGTGTACCAATACATCTAGAACTTTTTATTATGTTATGATTTCTATGTGATAAACCTCATGCTGTTCTGCATAATTTCTCTAATTTTCAGATTTATTTGCACACGTTTTTAAATCGCTTAATATGTATCTTAGGTTTTATTAGCCGATGCGGCCCATAATAATTTTTATTTCTGCTACTTTATTAATTCAGTGGTTCAAATTTAAACATTTTAAAACTGTTTTAATCAGTAATCAGAAAGCTATTTAGCATACGTACCGTACGCTATTTGTTCTCCCAGGCTTAGGAAAACGATGCAAGGTGATGTTACGATCATGAGCAGGAGAACATCCACACTTGTAACATTTCCTTTCGTTTTCTTTCATGATGAAAGATAAAATTGAGTCTCTGTCTCTTTAGCACAATGCACAGCACTTGTTTTTGAGTCTCTTTCTCACTGTAAACACTAAAACGGAGGAACGGGATGTTCAACTCAACGTTAGTAATGTAAGAAATAAGTTTATATCGAAATATAAACTTAATTTGCAACACAAATAAACAAGAACGCAACAGCAAGCGCAACGGATCTGCCATTTGTAATTTTGTTTATTTGCCGTTGCCATAACTTGCCTTTTTATTATAGTATGCAGTTTCATATTTATACATTTTGTTACTTCAATAAAGACGTAATAAATATATGTTTAACGAAATATATTATATAATAAAGTATTATAATTATTAAATAAAAAAATGATTAAAATGATGTGTCATTTAAAATAATATTTATTTCATGGCAATATAACATAACGTGCGAGGGAGATAGATATTATTCCATCTCGCTTCTTTAAAGCCCCCCAAGGTCATCTCCCGGTGCCAATCTGCTATTAGGAAGTTGACCGGCCCTGATCCCTAGCGTAAATGTAAAATCAACTATATATATCAAAATTTATGTCGATATTTATCTTTAATGTGTATAAAGAATCGATAGACTTTTATACACAACAAAAAGAAGAATGAAATTAAATGCTCGATTTGCGTTCTAAAAACAAAATTTTATTTTGCCGTTTGTCAAACAGATTCCCTCTGGATCCTTTAGTTAGAAAAAAATGTTTGGCATTAATTGGGCGGGTTGGTTGGAATCCTAAGAAGAACTCTACAATTTTGTAGTAAGCATTTTATTGAGAAATATATAAGAAAAAGCAGAGTAAATACAACTTTATTAAAAGGCGCCATTCCTACATTATTTGTACCAGTAAGTATATTATTGTTACAATAAGACTTCATTTTTTTATAGGATGGGGTGACAAACGAGTACACAGTCCACCTGATGGTAAGCAGTTGCTGTGGCCCATAGACATCTACATCTATCCTCGTTTGCAAATCAAACTGCAGATGCGTTATCACCTATGAGGACTAAGATGGAATGCCTCTTTTCCAGTAAAATGGGTCCCCGGTTCTCTACACTTACCATACGAAACACAGCAGTGTTAAACTGCTATTTTACGCTGGTATAAAAATTTTACATCAAAAACTTTAGATAAAAATAGAGATAGATTTTTATACATTATAAAAGCCTATCTCTATTATTATATATTTTCCCCTAGGGGTTGTGCGGAGCTTTGGAATATATTCCTAAGTCACAATGATAAAACTTTTAGCGTAGTTAGGTATGGTTATTGATTAATGCTCCTGAAGCGCCACTAGATGCCATGAGGCGCGTGATTTAGTGTACCAGGATAGTATAAATTCCATAGTATTTGATAAGCGCAACGCTTGATATCCGATTCATGCTTGATGCTCGACGGCCGGTGACCATTTTCTTAACATACTGCGATTGAGAGAATAGAAGAGTGCATCTGCATCCTCGGACACTTGGTGCACTTTAATGTCTACAGCGTATTTGACTTGTCTATGTTAAGATCATTATATTCATGCAGATAAAATGATAATAAATTTATTATTACTTTATATTTTTCAGGGACAGATCAAAGAAAGAGTAGCCTCATCATATGTCACTCGTGACATAACCCCTCCACCTTTGAAATCACAAGAAAGAAGTGTTCAATTTACACCAAGAAAAAAAAACTTTTATCGAAAATCGAGAAATTAAAACAAAATCTGAAAAAAAAATACGTAGTTCGGAGCTATTCTATATATGCTGCTTTAACTTCAGAACTTTGTTAGTGCGATTTAGGATTCGATATGTTTCGCTTGTGGCGCGACGACAGCGTCGCCACATCACCCCTCTATTCAGACCGGAGATTGATAGTGCAGTCCGATTGCAAGTGCCAGGGATTGGCTTGTAGTCTGCGGTGAGTCGAGAAGAAGGCAAGTAATCTGCGAGAGCGCCGTGAAGCAGAGGCGAGCAGTAAGGCTCAGAGCCGTGCCAACACTGTAGCGCAGAGAGTAGCTTAAAGGAACAGGAAGCATTATTATTCCAGTGCTGCGATGAACCTTTGTAAAGCTAGATGGCTTGCAGAATGGGAAGACTGCAGACAATATCTGCTCGGCAGCGAATGAATGGGGTACTTGAGGACGATGACGAAGCTTTTGAAGTTTTAGCTTCCGAAGATTGTTGGTTGCATGTTCATATCACGTCGGTTGGTCACAACTGTAGCCGGTGGAAGGAAAAGGGGTTGTACCCAGTGGAAGGAAAAGGGGAGATCTCCCGCCTGGCAAGATGTTCTGCCCGGGGAGCGGCCAACGCTCCGATTGGTAGTTCGGAGCTATTCTATATATGCTGCTTTAACTTCGGAACTTTGTTAGTGTGATTTAGGCTTCGATATGTTTCGCTTGTGGCGCGACGACAGCGCCGCCACAGGCATGTGGTATCGCAGACTTTTTTTAGATGGAGCAAAGACCAATATTTCTGTAGAACATTGTATTTATGTAATACTAAATGTTACGCTAGCTCACGTGGATAAAGCAATTAGAGAGCGCCTTTTCTTCCGACTTGCGTAACAATATATAAGGTTAGCTGATAGTTATATGCTAGATAGCCTATACTATTCTTCATGAATCTGGCTATTATATGCAAAAATTTTAAATTTGAACTGGTAGGTCCAGAGATTAGCGTTTTAAAACAAACAAAAAAAACATACAAAATAACTCTTCCGCTTTAATTTATTAGTATAGATTAAATGATTTTGTTTTCTTGTTTCTGTTTCCGATTCTGTTTTATAAATATTAAAGGTAATAATTATATAAAAAATAAAGCAGCCATTATATACTCCCTGTCCTCGTTTTTTATTTTACCAGCAAAATATTTTATAAAATATAAATTGGTACATAGATACTTAATTAATTATCTACTTATTTATATTTGATTAACATTATGTTGAAAAAGAAATAAATTCCGGGGAAATTGTAAATGGCAATAAATATTTTTCTCCAAAAGTCAAAAATATAACTTTCCCATCTGATTCTCGGAGAAAATTGTTTCATTTTATCAGTAGACTTATCTCGCCTCTTCAGATATTAATGCAATTTTGTACATTTTGAATTAAAGTCCAACAAAAGGCAAGTGGTGCCGGTGAAATTATTTCCACTGCCCAATATCGTCCCATGTGTGTCATAAAAGGCGACAAAGGGAATCTGAAAGAGGCGATGGGCAGCAACATCTTCCTGATAACAACTCGAAATAATAAAAAACTGTGGTTGACAACCCGCTGACCAAGCGATGGTAAATATCCCCCCTATGAGGTAATCTATAGGGAGGCCCATGTTGAGCAGTGGATTTTTATAGGCTGTAATGGATTATGGATGATGGAAAAGGCAGGTGGATGCAGCTTATTCCCGGTTACATGTTATTTGAATATTTTTAGTTATTTTAAAACTATCGTGGTAAAAATTTAATTAATTTTTAATAAAATAGTTTAGTGCACAAAAGTTATTCAGTTCTGTGCACTAAATCAATTTTTTAGTCTTTAAACCGGTTTCTGAACAAAAATTTTTCGATAGCTCTTTTAAGTAAAATGTACATCACTAGCCAACTCACACAATAATAAATCAAAATTGGTCACGCGTTTTCGGGCTGTCAGGTCCTCTATACGCCAGTATATCCTAAGTCTATGGTTTTATCTCTGAAAAGTCTAAGCAAGAAGTTTTAATGTAAGATTAAGAGGTAAATTATATAATAAAGTAACCATAGATTAATGATAAGTCATCGCGCGCGCAATGACTTATCATTATCATTAATCTAAGAAAGTTACGTTTATTGATTTACGCGTATTAATATAGAAAGAAATGATTAAAAAATCTTCATTTACCTTAGCGGTGTTTACTAACTTTCTTTTTTAACTTAGGCGGTGTTTCAAAATGTATTTTATTTCTTTTAGGAAGCTCAGTAATTGAAATACACTATGGATAGAGAAGAAATTGATTCCTGGAGTAATCCGAGTTCAGGTCATGAATTATTATGTGCACAATTACAAGAAGCAGGACTGATGTCAAAATATAAACAGCGTAAACTAAGTTGCAAAGAAGATAGAAAAAGAATTAAACTAGGTTAGTAGCATAGGTTTGTTTTGAGGTCCGCATTTATTTTTCTGTTGTTTATATTTTTAATGCAATAAGTCCTACTATTGTTTTTATATTTCAATCAAAAAGATAACTTCTTCTGATATCAAAGCATGCAATTCTCCAAATAAATACCAAATTATTGCAACACCAATGAACGAACAAACTTCGGAGGGTCCATGAAAAGTATAATAAGAAGCCAGGACAATATAAAAAAAATATTTGATCAAAACTTAGACTTTGATATTGAAAAAACTGACATTAACAATCTACAAGTTATAGAAATAGTTGGTAATGACTTCTTTAATGTACAACAGGAGCCACCCGAATTCGATACGGTAGCCATCGAGTTTCCTCAGCCTTCTGTATTGAATGTTGCCATTATCACGGTAGAAAGTGAGAATGTTATGCAAGAACTAGGAAGTATTGTCGTCAATATCACGGTGATTTGTAAAGTCATAAGAAACGACAGAACAAGGCGACAAGAGAGCCAAAGAAATATAAACGCAATGTTAATAAAAAATTCCGGATGAAAGGTGAAAATTATTTACGCTACAGAAGAGACAGAAAAGCAAAGACTAATGAAAAAATTAAAGTGGAACTTGACGTATTTACGCCTGCAAGATCCATGAAACCACCATGCACTTCTGCCTTTTGCAAGAAATCGAAACTCAGATTATGTGACAACATAAACGAACAACAGCGGCAATATTTGTTTGAAACTTTCTGGAAGTACATGAACTGGGTGCAACAAAGATCATTTATAACTTCTCACGTTAATAAAGTACCAAAGAAAATTACAAAAAATCCAGAAACATCCAAAAGAACTGATAGTTGAACTTATGTTTTGACGACTGATAATGTACGCCACCAAGTCTGTAAAAAATGTTCTTGGCAACTCTTGGCATTAAGGATTGGTTTGTCAGATATTGGGTGACAAAAACAGACTGTGCTATTTCTCCCGATTTGTCTACTTCAACCAGTAATCGCAGGAATCCAGAGAAAATCGCACTACTACTGTCGTGCTAAATCATCTTGAGAATATTTAGAACCAAATTTCTCATTGAATAAAACTACTTTTACGGATTTTATCTCGTTTAATTAACTTATGTACCCGACAATTTTATCGAGCATAACACAGCTCTATAACACATATAAAGAGAATTGTGAGTTAGAGAGTAGAGAATGCCTTGACGGTAAATTATTTGACAAATTATTTTTGAAACTCAATCTGAGCTTATTCCACCCGAAGAAAGATCAGTGTGACGTTTGTTGCAGTTATAAAACTGGAAGCATTACCGATGAAAAATACGCTCAACATGTTTTGAAAAAACATCGAGTCAGGAAAGAGAAAGATACTGACAAAGGTATTGCACAGCCGGAGCTTGTCACATATTCACGCAGGATGTTGAATCGGTAAAATTGACCCCGTATCTTCAAGCCAGTGCTATTTATTATAAAACTAAATTATGCGACCAGAATTTTACATTATACAATTTCGCAACTAAGAAAGTAATGTGTTATTGGTTCGATGAGTCAAATAGCACGCTTGAAGCCTCTGATTTTGCTTCATGCTTAGTAGATCATCTAGAGATGGCTGTTGTGCTCAAAATCGCAATTTTATCTTAAGCAATGTTTTATTACGTATAGCGTTTGAAAAAATTTTGTGGTTACTCAAAAGTACCTGGAAAAAGGCCATTCCCACATAGAATTAGATTCCGTACACAGTGCAATAGAGTGTAAATTAAAAGGTAAAGAAATTTACCTTCCACAACAACACATGGCTATAACTGAAACAGCTAGGAGGGATCCTATGCCTAATGAAGCTCGTTATTTGGACTATACCTTTTTATCGACTTTTCGAAAGAATTAAGTTATAAATCTATACGGCCTGGTTAAAAGAAAGGTGACCCAGTCATCACAGATGTACCTACGTATGCTAAAATACATACGAAATGGCACAATTTGGTACAAAATTGATTTTGTTGACGAGCTTCATCCGTTACCACATCGTCCCACGCCAATTAACAGCATTAAACAAATAAATCACCTGCAGAAATTGTATGCAGCTAGAATACCAATTACAAAGCGGAAGTGTGAAGATTTGCAAGATTAGATCTTAAAGTGTATTACCAACTAGTTGCCACTCTTTTTATGATGACCTTCCGCACAGCAATCGCTAAAGACTGCAACTAACTATTAGACTAGAGATTTCGAGTATAACTTTTAACTTTTATTATTTTGTTACTATTATATCTTGTTTCGTTAGAATTTTTAAAGACTATGTTTTAAATATTTACCAATTAAAATAACAATAAAAAATTGCACATACGCTCTAAAGGTTCGTGTGATTCGCAAGACTTAGGTTATAGATACCTATGTTATAACGATTGTTAATTATTATTGAAATATTTCGTAATAAAAACTTTTCGTTGTAAATCATTTATTAATACCTTATTCCCTAACATTTCCGCAAACAACTCCATCTAAATGTAATAAAATATCAGTCAACACAGCTCAAGTCATAAAATAAAAGTTAAAAGTAAATCCAAGATGGCGGCTGCAATAGGTATCAATTTTTTCATCATGGGTGTCATGTTCATGGATTTCGAGGGTGTTGATGCCGATAGTACTGTCGAAATGTAAATCCAAGATGGCGGCTGCAATAGGTATAAATTTTTTCATCGTGGTTGTCATTTTCATGGTTTTCGAGGGTGCTGAAGCCGATAGTGCTGTCGAAATGTAAATCCAAGATGGCTGCTGAAGTAGGTACCAATTTTTTCATCATGGGTGTCATTTTCATGGTTTTCGAGGGTGTTGAAGCCAGTAGAAATGTATATCCAGGATGGCGGCTGAACAAATTACCAATTTCTTCATCATGGGTGTCATTTTCATGGTTTTCGAGAGAGTTGAAGCCGATAGGGTTGTCAAAATGTAAATCCAAGGTGGCGGCTGCAATGGGTATCAATTTTTTCATCATGGGTGTCATTTTCATGGGTTTCGAGGGTGTTGAAGCCGATAGTGCTGTCGAAATGTAAATCCAAGATGGCGGCTGCAATAGATATCAATTTTGCCTAAAGACTCTGTCAGAATGCCCAAGTAGATTGCCTGATGAATTCATTTATCTTAAATTTTCTGTATTCTAAATTTTCCAAATGTGCTGATATACATATTTATTTATTTATTTATTTAAGCTTTATTTGCACACATACAAGAAATGTACAAAACGGCGGACTTAATGCCTAAAGGCATTCTCTACCAGTCTACCTTTGGTTTGTGCAGAGAATCTAGTGATGGGTGCAAAACTCATAATTAAAAAAAAATAAAAAAATTAAAGGTTTAAGGAAAAAAAAATACAAAATTATAATATAATGATAATAAATACAATACACATACATATACATTTACATTACTACTTACATGCATACAATAGTATTTTATACTTGTACACAAATACCCACAATAAATACATACACAGTAAATAAATATATTATTTTCATATTATACATATTTGAGAATATAACAGTTTCCGAGGTTCTTTAAATTTTTTATTATTATCCGAAACTACTGCTGCTTCGTTAAGTAATATTCCCAGAGCAAACGTTTAAAGATAGTTTTAGTTTTTGCTTCTTTTATATTTCTGGGTAACATGTTCCAGAGTCTTACTGCATTAGAAGTGAAAGAATTGTAAGAGAAGCCCGTGCGACAGAAAGGAACATGAAGAGTTAGATTTTCCGCGGAACGGAGACATCGGTTGTGAGAATCGTCCTGATACTGAAATTTGCATTTCAGATATGCAGGGACAGACGGATCGTGTAAAATAGAGAATAGCATAGAAAGGATTCTAAAAGATCTACGAAGTGGAAGAGGCAGCCATTTGAGCTGAGAACGGAATGAAGAAACGTGATCGAATTTACGTAAGCCAAAGATAAAGCGAATACAATTATTGAGAAGACGATCCAGTTTGTTAAGAAGTTCTTGAGAGGCATCAGCATAGCATACATCTGCATAATCTAGTATTGGTAATACGAGCGTTTGAACCAACATTATCTTTGTTCTCACTGGAAGAAAATTCTTGAGTCGATACAGACAACGCAAGGTGTTGATAACTTTTTTGCTTACTTCCGTGACTTGCGGCCGCCAACTTAGACTGCTGTCAATGATAAGTCCTATATTTTTCACAGTAGCTGAATAAGGTATGACAGCATTATTAAAATTTACAGGTGGCAGTGAATTAAAATCCAATGCAGATAAGCGACGGCTACTTCCAACTATAATTGCCTGGCACTTGGTAGGGTTAACAGTAATACCGAATTTGCTAGACCAATCAGAGATACGAGTGAGGTCAGAGTTTAGCTCAGTGATCGCATCTTCGATATCGTTAACATCAGACTGAGCATATATTTGTAAGTCATCGGCATAGAGATGGTACGTGCAGCGAATGTGAGATGTAATTAGATTTATAAAAATTGAAAACAAAAGAGGTGAGAGAATTCCGCCTTGAGGAACGCCAGCAACCAGCGTGCACCAGTCAGAAATAACTGGACCCACGCGAACAGCCTGCTGACGTCCCTGAAGATAGGATGCGAACCATTCCCGCGCTGATGAGGAGAAACCAATGTGAGAAAGTATTGTAAGAAGGATGTCATGATCAACAGCATTAAAAGCGTTTGAGAAATCTATTAAGACTAACACAGTTAATTTTGACTCCTCCATACCTATACGTAAATCTTCCGTAACTTTAAGCAGGGCTGTTGTTGTACTATGTCCTGGCCTGAAACCTGATTGATAGCTACTTAAAAAGTTATTTTTAAAAACGTAGTCAGAAATTTGTCTGTGAGCAACAGCTTCAAGTACTTTTGATAAAAAAGGAAGAATAGAGATAGGACGGAAGTGAGAAACAGAACTAGGATTATTTATTTTTGGAAGTGGGAGAACAAAAGCATTTCGCCATAGTGAAGGAAAAACCCCAGTATTTAATGAAAAATTTACCATGTGGGTAAGTACTGGTAAGACATAATCGAGGATGAGATTGATCATGATTCTGCTCACATCATCAGAGCCTACTGCGGCGGACTTGATGGAAGAAATTGACTTTTTTATATCCTCATCAGTAACGGGAGAAAAATTGAAAGAGCTTTTGTAAAATTTTGGAAGAGAATTAACATGGGCAATAGTAGTAGATTTAATTGACGAATGCAGCTGTGGTGCAGTAGAAAAGTATGTATTAAGTTGATTAACAGAGAAGATTGAAGGATCAAAGTTAGAAGCAGGTTTACCTATCCCGATTGATTTTAAAAATTTCCAGGAATCAGCCATAGAAGCGTTAAGGATATTTCGATGAATATAACGGCGTTTAGCGGCTCGCACCATCTGATTACACCGATTCCTAGCGGCTTTGAATCGAGTCCAGTTAGCAGTACACCGATTACTCTTATATTTACTAAATTCTCGATCACGCTTTGCCATAGCCCTGCGGATATCCTCAGTAATCCACGGCGCAGGAGATCGTTTCAGTCTGACTTTGTGTGGAGGAGCGTGTTTATCAAACAACTTCTGTATATTTGAATTAAAAAGAGCTACTTTTTCGTCAACACTCTCCACACTGAAAGTATCACTCCAATCTATACTACAAGCACCTTGCTGAAGTTCTTCAACATTAAGTCTCGCTAGATTACGCAGATGCACCGTCACATGATTGACCTTAGGACATTTAATCCTATAAGAAATATACAGTAAATCGTGCTGCGAAAACCCAGGGGCGGAGAGTTGACCGTGGCCAACGACATGGTCTTCAGAAGCGACCACTATTAAATCTATTAAAGAATCAGCAGTATCAAGATTGTGGTGTGTGGGGTCGAGAGGAAGAAGTGACAAATTAAAGGAGTTCATAACTGTATACAATTCACGTGACCTCGCTGAGTTACAGAGAATATCGGTATTGAAGTCTCCCATTATAATAAAGTGCTGATAATCAGAGCCAACAGAAAAAAGAGCCGATTCAAGGTCACAAAAATAATTAACTCCTGGTGAACAGTAAATTGCACCGAGAACAGTCTTAGTCCCACTGATGGTAATCTCCAAGAACATGTATTCTATTGTACCAGAATAAACAGATGAAGAAGCACATAATTTTTTATAGGGTATACCATTACGTAAGTATACCGCTACACCACCACCTCTTTTGCCCGTACGGTCATTTCTTAAGAGGACAAAACCAGGTATTCCAAAGGAGGTGGACGGTAAGGTAGGTTTTAACCAGCTTTCCGAAACAAGTATCGCAGAAATAGACTGATTATGAAAAGTATCAACAAGTTCATTATAATGTTGCGGAATGCTCTGAGCGTTAATGTAACAAACGTTAAAGTTATTAGTCAAACCATGAAACTTTTGAGTAAGCAGATAACGAAGAGTAGTAGGTTCCGAAAAAGAGTCATTTAGTGAAAAGAAAGAAGAATCTGAATCAGCAGAGAGAAATAGTTCATTGGTATCAGAATCTGTCATAATATATGATTATACTTATGATATATGTCTAAAAATATAGAAAAAAAAACCCTATTAACTGATAATTGCACTGCAAACAAACGCGCCGGTAAACTGTTTACAAAAAGAAAAATTAAAATATTACACGAAAACAACAAGTAATACTTACTACAAGAAAGTATCTAATTTTAATTATTTACAATTGCATAGACAACAAAACTCGTACGTATTGAAAAAGAAGGAAAAAAAAACATATGTTAATCACTACGAGAAGTGGTAATTTAAACGAGAAAAAAAAAACTCTAATGCGTAATTTCACGAAATTTAAGGTTCAGATTAGTCTGTACTATTACTTGTGTCGCAAATCAGCCTAATAACCGGTTGCGGAGAACAAAAGGATCGAATACAAAAGCGCTCAGTGACGTACACAGTACACACAGCAGTAGCAGTAATTAATAAGCCGTCGAAGTGTAAACAAAGTATTACCACTATCCCGAGAATGTTTACTTATTTTTGAATGCTCGTCGGGTCCTTGGCTGCTCGCTACGGGAAACTACACTACTAGTTCCTGCCTTCACTTGTTCCGGCTCCTCGTTGCACCCAGCTTTATGAAGATCGCGCAGTAGTGCATCGAGGTCATTAGCGCTAAAGATGTGACGTCGAGACCCATCAGGCAGTCTAACGCTTATGTTGCCCTCAAATGACCAGACTTTTTTAATTCCAAAATGCTTACGGGCTTGAAAAAATAAGTCTTGCCTGTATTTTGTAAGGAATTCCGATAATTTAAACGAGGTGCCTTTTAACATTATTTTTTTAAACCAGACAGTTGAGCGCAGTGACATATCTGTGAAGCGCATTAATATAGGACGAGTATGGTGTAATTTGACCGGGCCAAGTCTGTATGCTGCTCGAAGACAAGATGGTGCTATATCTTTAAGACCTAGATTTTCGTGAAAAATTTTGATCACGACTTCGAATAAATCTTCGCCTGGTTTTTCAGGGACACCGCCCTAAAAAAGGAATTTCCTGCGATGCCTTGTTTCTATAATGTCAAGCAAGCGACTGACTTCTGCAATTTGCTGGCGAAGAAGGTTAAACATATCCTTGACGTAACTCTGAAAAGCGGTATAGTCCTCGCTGATCCTGTCTACATTGCTACTCTTGGAAGCGCTGGAGTTGAGTTTTGATTCAAAATCTGCCATTTTACGGGTGATGAGCGCTTCCAAAGACTCCTGACTTCTGGAAATATCGGCAATTGTGGACATAGTGACGTATGTAGTAACAACTGTTCGTGTGTAAAAAAAATCTTGGTTCCAGCAGTTTGTGCAGTGCTAAAAAAACTAGTGCATAAGAAGGTAAACCTTTACACGTTGATGCTTAATACTGTATTATATAGAAAAATAATAAAAGTATGGTAAATTACTTCTTTTTTAAAATAAATACGTTTTACGAAACGAAACACGTCTGCACTTATTTACACCCACCCGCGAATCCGGAATATATCACACTAGGATGTAAAATGTTTACCTTAGAAAATAAGATAGAGTTTAGTACATTATCTAAGAAATTAGAAATAGTGGCCAAAGAGCTTTCTATTATATTAAGTAAAGCATATATTTTAGAGATGTGTGATAATTGGTCATTGTTTTTGACAATTTGGGATAACACAATATTTAAAGAAATTATTTGAGAATTTAATTTATTTTCATTCATATTTAGTTTATATATTGTTGAGTTAAAAACATTAATAGACGATTGAATTATGTGGATATTATCCTTCATTAGTTTTAGTAGTTCGGATTCGCTATTTGACAAGCGCTAATGGCTGCATCGTACTTTCGTGCATCATCAGCATCTAGAGTTCCAAAAAAGAATTTCAAAAATTCTCCACCGAATTCTAAAGCTCGTTTGTTTCTCGTTAGAAACTATATACGACAAAGATTCGACTTTAGCAAAATTTGAATTTAATAATACTTCAATAGGGCTTATGATATCATTACATTCAACGAAACCACGGAGTTGCAAGTTTTTGCAGAGCGTCGCAGTTTTGATTATAAGTGAATGTATATTGTCTAGATGCGGCTTAACTGAAACTACGTCTATATGCGTTACAACATTCCAAAAATCGTTATAAAAATTAATTGTAGTTATTTGATCGAAATAAATACCTGGACTATTATAAATAGGTAGAATTTAAGTTTCAGCGTTGAATTGGTGGCTTATGGCCCTGAAATAAAGTGAAATTAGGGATGAGTTGGTTTAATTTCATTAATATGGTATTTCACATGCTTACGACCTATGAGAAGAGTTACATTATGTTTGCCATTTAATTTAATTATTTTATAAGGACCTTTCCAGATAGGGGATAAGGCTTTGCGAAGTCTATGGTGACATTTTAAATAAACCATATCACCTGTTTTGTAGGATATATTTTTACTATTTGTGTCATAATATTTTTTCGATGTTTCTTTACTTTTGATTATGTGTTCTAATGCCTTTTGTCGACTAAGATTCATGCGATATTGTAATGCGCGGATGTATTCATGATAAGTTGTATCGTTACTCGTATTATATAAAGAATTAGGTATTGTTGGTTTATGCCCATATAGTAATTCATAGGGTGTATATGTAGTAGTGGTATGAGGGGTAGTGTTGTAGGAAAATACTGCAGTGGCTAAATAACAATGCCAATCATTCTGGTTTTCGTTAACAAAAGATTTAAGATATTCCTTGAGTGTAGCATGGCTACGCTCTAAGGCACCATTTGTTTGTGGGTGATAGGGGGTAGCATGTAAGGGTTTTATTTTAAATATTTCAATTACCTGTTTAAATAATTCCGACGTGAAACATGTGCCGAGATCTGTCAATATCGTTTTGGGAATTCCGAACAGAGAGATAAAGTGAACTAATGTACGAGCTACTTCGTCACTGCTGGAAGTTATCATTGGATATACACATAAGAATTTGGTTAGGTCATCTTGTAGGGTTAATATGAATTTGAAGTTTTGCAAACCAGCTTCGGGTAGTGGACCGACTATATCTAGAGCTAATCTTTCGAATGGTTTTGTGCTTGTAGAAGTTATCACCATTGGAGCCTTATTACATGTTCTTAGTGGTTTATTTACTTGGCACAACTTACAATTTTTAACATAATTTTCTATGTCGGAGCGCATGTTTTTCCAAAAATATAGATCTTTTAAGCGGTTTAACATCCTTTTAATTCCGGGGTGACCAGCAATTGTTGAGTCGTGATTTTCTTTGAGAATTCGTGGAATTTCGGCAGGAGTAGGGTAAAATACCGGGTGCTTCAAAAAAATGTATACACACTTTGAACTTCCATAGAAAATTTATTTACCGTTCTACAAAGTTAAATTTCAGGAAAATAGAAAGCTGAAAGTCCAATGTAAATGAAACATAAATAACAAATGTTAATACTGTTCAAATTGGTGACCTGCAGCATCAATACAATTCTGAGTACGAGTCACCACAGATTCTGTACATCGTATCAAAACGTCCAATGAGATTTCTCTACACACTGCTTGAATCTCATTCCAAAGAATGTTTAGGTTACGTGGTTTACGTTTGTACACCTCATCTTTTACTGTGCCCCACAAGAAGAAATCCAGTGGTGTAAGGTCTGGAGAGCGTGCTGGAAACTCGATTGGCCCCCTGCGTCCTATCCACTGGCCCGACAAATTTTGATCCAGGTAAGCTCGTACGTCCCTGTGATAATGCGGCGGAGCACCATCTTGTTGAAAATAAAAATCATCATTACCGTATAATGCACGAATGGCAGGAAATATGGAATCAGCAAGCATTGTTAGGTAATTAATACCAGTTACAGTGCCTTCAAATCGAAAAGGTCCAATGAGTCCCCTTGAAGACAAACCGCACCACACATTTATACCAGGCAAATTTACAGCTTTTTCAATTGTAATGTGAGGATTTTTTTCACCCCAGTAAACACAATTGTGCCTATTGACAGTTCCATTAAGTTTGAATTGGGCTTCATCCGACCAAATGATGCTACCCATAAATCCCGGTTCACGTATCACCATCTCCTGAATCCATTCACAAAATTGCAACCTTCGATCTGGATCGTCGTCATTTAGCTGTTGCACCAGCCTTGGAATGTAAACACGATACTTGCCTCTCTTCAGAATGCGTAGCACACTGCTAGCACTTACATCACTTTCACGTGCCCCTTGCCTTGAAGATTTGTTAGGAGAGCGTTGAAACAGTTCCAAGACTGCCGTTGATGACTCATCACTTGTAGCTGTTCGAGGCCGACCTGAATGACCTTTATGCACATCACACACTGTTCCATGAACTTCGAATTTGTCTCGTATGCGTGTAATTGTTAATCTTGAAGGTGGTTCTGTATCATACTCCCTTCTCCACTGTCTTTGAACTTCATTTACATTCTCAAACTTCCAGTACCACTTAATAACCTGCTTACGTTCTTCAAAACTCAAACGTACGTCCCCCATGTTGATATTACAAATTATAACTGATAATATAACATAGAGGGACGATTATGCTGGCACCTGGCGAAGAAATATAACATTAGCCTTGTAGAGCGGAAAAACTACAATAGTTTAAAGTGTGTATACATTTTTTTGAAGCACTCGGTATATGAATTTTAATATTAGTATTGTGAAATATGTAGGCAATTATATTGTATATTTTGGTATAGGATAGTTTAGAGAATGGGTCAGCAAAATCGGAAATGGCTAAGTCAGTGATTTGGCTATTTCTTGTTATAATATTGTCGCGTAGTTGCATTAATAAATTGTAAATATTTCGGTATGTTAACTCTTCGTAATGGTGGATTTTTGTATACAAGAAATAAAACGTTTTATTATTCTCCTTAATATAAGAGATAGTGTAAGGTTCTCGTTCTGAGTTTATTAAACTTTCAGAGTTTTGTAACTGGGATAGAATATTTTTACAATATGGGATAGATTCATCAAAGTCGAGGGATACGGGGCAAACAATATTATTTAATTTAGAAAGGTGTAATGCTTCTTGATGTTGTTCGATTACAGTATTTGTGGAAATGGAACTAGTAAATTGCTTTTTAAAATATGATTCATATTTGAGTTTATTAAGGACTACATTCGAATTTAAGGCGTGAATGGGTATGCGGGAAAGAGCATCGGCATTTGAATTTTGCTATCCTTGTTTATATACAATTTCATAATCATATTCCTCTAACTTGAGGCGCCAACGAATTAATCTACTTCCTTGATCCTTGACATTAAAAAGCCAGACCAAAGGTCTGTGATCAGTGACTATTTTAAATTTGTTACCATAAATATAGGGACGAAATGTTTTTACAGCGAAGAGGATAGCTAAAAGTTCTTTTTCCGTTGTTGAATAGTTGCCTTCTTGTTTATTTAATGTTCTTAAGGCATACGCGATCGGTTTGTCTTTTCCGATAGGACCTTGCGATAATACTGCGCCAACGGCATAATTACTGGCGTCTGTGGTGACAATAAACGGTTGCGAAAAATCGGAATATTGAAGTAACGGAGCTGAAGTTAATTTTTCCTTTAACAAATTGAAAGCTTGGGTTTGTTCTTGTGTCCAATTAAAATTAACATCCCTTTTTAATAATGACGTAAGGGGTTTTGTTATTTTTGAAAAGTTATATATAAATCGACGGTAGTAACCTACTAGACCTAGAAATGATTTAATTTCCTTGGGATTTTTGGGAATAGGATAATTGGATACTGATTTTACCTTGTCAGGGTTAGGTGAGACACCTTTGTCAGTAATTACATGACCTAAATAAGTGACTTCGCGTCGAAGGAACTCGCATTTATCTGGTTGTAGTTTCAAATTGAAATCTCGAAACCTATCAAAAACAAGACGTAATTTTTCCATATGACTTTGAAGATCGTGGCTGTAAATAATACAGTCATCTAAGTAGACGAAACAGTGGAGACCTTGGAGACCAGAAAGGACGGTGTTCATGAGACGTTGAAACGTACTAAGAGCACCTTTTAATCCAAAGGGCATGCGATTAAATTGAAAATGACCGGAAATACCATTTGTGTTGATTACTGTAAAACCAGTCTTTTCAGCATCGTTAGGATTAAAAGGAATTTGATGGAAGCCGGAAACTAAATCAAGTGTCGAAAAATATTTAGAATGTCCTAATTGATCTAATATATCGCTAATTAATGGGATAGGATAAACTTCATTTATGGTCACATCATTAAGTCGCCTATAATCTATGACAATGCGCCACTTCTTTTTGCCAGATGCATCCATTTTCTTAGGCACGACCCACACTGGGGCGCTCCACGGAGATATTGACGGCTTAATTATATTTTGTTTTAACATTTTTTTTTTAATTGTGAATCTACTTCGTCTTTATGGCATTGAGGAAAACGATATGACTTAACGTGAATAGGAGGGGTGTTCCCTGTATTTATCGAGTGTTGAATCGCGTTTGTACAGGTGAGGTCGTCTCCTTCGAGATAAAATATGTCTGAGTATTGTGAACAACAGTCTAGTAAAAGTTTTTTCTCCTCAGAGTTTAAATGAGAGTGACGAATTTGTTCGCAGACGCGTTGAACACGATTAGAGTGGGTTGTCGAAATTGTATTTATGTTATTACACGATTCAAAAGATTTGGAATATTCATTAAAATCGATGGATGGGATGGAAGATGTGATTTAGATGTGGACAGGCGTGTCGCTGCCGGGAACAAAGTCAATGGTGCCCTGACTGCGTTAGTCAAAAGGCAAGGCGTAGTGAAGAGTGCACGCCTTGCAATACATAACGCAGTGTTGGTACCGACTTTTTTATATGGCAGCGAAACCTGGGTATGCCAGAAGAAGCATAAAAGCAAGTTGAATGCAGTAGAGATGCGATCTCTTCGTAAAATGTGCGGCGTTACCATGGCCGACCGAAAGCGAAACGAAGAGATTCGCAATATGGAAGGTTTGAAAGATGACCTTATCACAAAAATTGATAAGGGCGTGCTTCGGTGGTTTGGGCACGTTGAGCGAATGAGTGAAGACCGAATGGTGAAGAAAATATATAGCGCGAAAGTTAATATTAAAAGGTGTCGAGGTAGACCGAGACTAACTTTCGAAGACCATGTGAGCAAATTGCTCGAAGAGGGTATGGTCAAGAGTACTCGGATACCTAGACGTGCATGTATGAAGAAGATAATGAATCTGAAAGAAGCGAAAGAGGTATGTAAGGATCGTGACACTTGGCGATCTGTTCTCTCTGGCTACCCCGTCAGGGATTGTGCGTGAAGATAAGTAAGTAAGTATTAAAATCAATCGGCGTTAATTTAACCTTGAAATTTTTTATTTTAATTTGCGATTCGGTTGTGTTTAAGACGGAAACGTTAACTCTTTTATTTGCTTTTAAAGTCACTAGGCAGTTCGCTAAATAAAGACCATTACAAACGGTTTGATCTAGTATGAGAGCATCCTTAAGGTGACGCAACTCGGACGGGTTATTCGATACGGAGCATTCGATAACAGTTTCGCTACGCGCCGGTATAATGTAAGTAGGTTCTGAGAAGTGGATAGGCACAGATATAGAATTTTTAAAACAAAGCGAATAAATATTTACCTTAAAATGACTGAGGAAATCGCTTCCTATAATTCCGTCGTAATCAATATAAAATATCGTCTGATGTAACATGAAATTTGTAGTTTATGGAAAAATTATCTAAAATGAAATCTAACAGTAATGTTCCTAACGTTTCGTTACAAGATTGAGTGCTGTTTATACCCTTGAGTTTTATGATTTCATTGGAGAGCGTAAATTTTCCATTTAAACTCGATTTTTTTATAATAGAAACACTTGCGCCTGTATCGAGTAGTAATCGTAAGGGTTGAACAGAAAGATTTGATCTAAAATAAACATGGGGTAGTGATGTTTTCTTACTTGATATATTCATAATATACGTTGGTATTTCACCTTTATTATTAATTAAATCATAGGTAGGGTTAGTATGACTCGAAATATCTTTTCGAGATGTAGGTTTTGTATAAGAAATAGCATCTTTATTAGATATAGAATTGGTATAAGAATTAGTACAAGAATTAGTATTATAATTATTTCTAAGACTCTGATATTGATTCAGAGATGTCCTGGGATGCTTTCCCGAGGTAATAAATAATTAGTATTTTGACTTTGACCTTGTGTCAAAGATGGACTCGGGTATTGTTCCCGAGGTGTAGAGTTAGAATAAGAAATAGTATTTATAAAATTACAAGATTTAGTAAGACTCGGCGGCATTTGATGTCGCTGAGGTGTATTATAAGAACACTTTTTATGATAACTATAATTAAATTCGTTATCATTATAGATAGGCTTAGTATAAGAGTTAGTAAAATTTGTGCCTTGGAATATTTTCGATTTCGGTAGGCACTTTTCCGAAATCAGAGTTAGTTTAAATCTTCGTTACAAATATCGGCACTAGAGGTAGATGGTTGTGCGTTACATAAATGCATATTATTTCTATTAGGTGTGTGTGCACTGGGACTTGGTAACGCAGTCGTCGGGCGAGTATCCGGTTGCATATTACGACGACGAATGCTATTGTTATATTGTCGCTTGCGACATTCATTTATCATATGTCCCGGATTTTTACAATAGCTACATATTTTAATAAAGTTTTTATTTGAGATGTTATGAGAATTAGGATAGTTATTATTTTGCGGATTAACATAATAAGCTCGATGAGATTGATTTTTCTTATTATTATAGCAGCTGGAAGAATCATGACCGGATTTTTGACATATAGAACATTGTTTATATGATTTGGAAGAAATTTTGCTTAGAATATATAATTTTTCTTCTTCTATGGCATGCGTAATCGCCTCGCTTAAGTTTTTCGGATTTCGGCATCTAACAATATATCCATAATTAGAATTTAAACCTAATATAAAAGTGTTGAGGGCTAAATCCTCCATAGCGGCAATTCTTCCTACTAGCTCGGACTTATTCTCACAACTATAATGTATATCAGATTGTAATCGCGTTAAACAAGATTCAATTCTAAGCGAGTATTGCATTACGGTTTCTGAGTTTCCCTGTCTACAGTTTTGGAGTTCTATTAAAAGGTGTGTGGAGTGTTTCTTTTCGCCAAAGGTAGTTTTTAGGAATATTTTTAATTCATCCCAACTATTAAAAGTTTTTAATAAGCACGCGATTTGGGCTTTTCCCTCTAACTGGGATATGATATAACGATACAGAACTGATTGCTGTTCCGAATTCGCGAGTGATATGGCGTTATCACAATTTGTTAAGAATGCTGGAAGTGATTCTCTGTCGCCATTGTAAGGTTTAATAAATTTTGTAAGGACCGATAAGGGAATTTTGTCAGACATTTCTAGTTCTTCTGGTTTTTCCTTTAAAGTTTTAGTCTTATGCATGTGGAATAAGAAAAATAGTTAAGGAGTTAGGAAATACAAAATTGGTGAAATAAGGATATGGTATACAATTAATGACAAAATGTAAAGAATTAGAACAAAGTAGTACAAAATTATCGCTAAATTAAGGTTAACTTACAATATCACGAACACTACGGCGAACATTGGTTGCTATGCGGGTGTCGTGTTGCGATGACGTGCAGCGGAGTCGAGTTGCCGTGAGACCCAGGGAGTCGTTTGACGGCAGCGTCCACGTGGTTGTGCGGTGGGAGTGCAGCAGCTCAGGGCAGGCTCACACGCGTGGGGTGAAGACTGACAGCCTTGATGAACTTCGGGTTGATGACGATGGAGATGCCTCAAGCTCGTGGGGCTGAGACCTTGTTGGTGTTTCGGATGATGCAGGCTCACACGCGTGGGGTGGAGACTTACTGTCGATCTTGCTTCAGAGTTTCCCAGGATTCGGATGCCACGCTACCGATATACGAGTAGACCGTGTGACATCCCACTTCTGACACCAAATTTGTTAGGAGGGCCGCTCTGAAGGTGTTTTTAAAAAAACTTTTACACCCAATCCCGGAAGTTCTTTTGGTTTATTTCCCCAATATTAAAATAATACAAAAAATGTACTAAAGCCGCGAACGGCGTGTGCGATATGCACTTAATATGGGTTGGAGCTGCACTGCCTCGATTACCTCAAACACTACGCTTATATACGAAATAAAATAATCGGGTCAGCGCTTTTAACTAAATAGGGTTGGACATAACAGATCGATGTGAGAGTTGAAATCGTGACAGACCAAGAAATACCAGATCAGACAACCGCTTATTGCTTGATATTAAACGACCGTATATTCGAATACAAACCACTGAGTAATATCGTTAAGAAAATATCATGAATAGCAATACAATAATCGTCGATCTTCAAGGCTTCAAAAATAGCAAAAATAAATTTATAGTAAAGGAGTTTGCTATAGCAACTCTAGAGTACACCAATATATTCCTAATTAAACCTCCTTACCCATACACTTCACTATCTCCTGAAGAGAAAAAACAAATTGGCTGGATTGAAAAGCACCGAGGGTATCGATGGAGTGAGGGCTTTATTGATTATAGAGAGTTTCACAGAATTATAAAAACATATTTGAAAAATAAAAAGATTTTTTAAAGGGATGTGAAAAAATTAAATGTGTGCAAGATATTTGTGATGAAAATAATACTATCATAGATATAAGTTGCTTAGGAGCTCCCAATTTAAATACTCTTTGTGAACTTTATTGTAAAGATACTTTACTGTGTAACTGTTTTACTCGTAAGAAAATATGTGCGTTAAAAAATGTTTTATGTATTAAGAAATGGTGTTTTGAAAACAAAATGATTGCTTGATTTCCAATAAAATATATTTATGTGTTGTTGCTTTCAGTTAAAATTGAAATAGAAACTAAAACATTTCAATTCAAATTCAGATAAAATCAAAAATCGAAATAATTAGTTTTAATAAATACATTCGTTGTAACAATAAATGTCTTTTCTTTTTTCCTCTACACAACTGAATAATAATGATACATAATAAAACAACAATAAAATTCAATGTATAACTTTTATTATATTTTACAAGCTACATTACTTAAATTACTAGTTCTCACATAATTTTTCACCTATTTTTTTTATAAGACAATTTGTAGCATCAAACACTTCATCATACATTGAATCCACAACATATTGAACACTTATATTAACACTAAGATCGCGGATGACATTTTCTTCTTGCTCGTTAAGTTCGCAAATGCTGATTTTAATCAGACGATGACCTCGTTTATCTTTATCTCGGCGGATAATGTATGATGATGATGATGATGGTTCTTGAGAACGGTTTCTATTCCTGTAACATTTCTTTGATTTCGATTGTCGCTCTTCATTAATAGCTATTCTATTTGGTGGTAAATCGTGAAGCTGCTCCTTTTGGTTGTAATAATTTAGTGTAAATTTATCCACATCCTGTGCATAGTAATACGGATTAGTGATAGGATTAGAATCATTGTGTTCCTCAGTGTTGGCCATGATCTGCAATTAACAAAAACAAGTATGAAGTCAAAAAAAAGGTAATGGCGGCTGAATTTCTAAATAGTAAAAAAAAATGATTAAACTCACCAATATAGATGATATTTGACGAGCGTTGTAATCAACGTGCACTCGCTATGATAATAAAACAATAATGAAACAATTGAGGGAGGGTGGGAGGCGCTCTTCAATCCAGGTAAGACACATCATTGTATTTAGTTAGCGGATGGTTGCAAATTAATTAATATCTTTATTGTAATAGATTTACAATAAAGATGTTAGGTTTTGGGTCTTAATGTTTTTTTTTCGTTACGGAATTTCTTAATTCAGTCGCCGCGCTCAAAGCCCTCGATAAAAGCTATGCAAAAGCTTAAAAACGTTTATTAGCACTAACCACAATGAAATTAGGCTAAACAAGTTGTATTATTAGAAATTAATCATATAGATGCGGCAATACCATCAGTATCTCGCAAACGCTCTGAATATAATGCTCAATAACTCAACTGGAAGTGGAAGTACACTTGTACCCGCAGAATAGAACTGTGAGTATGTAGACGTTAATTTGATTAAACTAAAAATGTTCTACCTCTACTGGAGAGAATTGGGGTCTTCAGCGGCATGTAGCTCGAGCGAATGCGAGAGCAAAGTGACGCAGAAGCCCCAATTCACACCTACTCTTGAGACATTAAATGTATAAAGGTATCCATTGCTATGTTAGGATCTTCGAGAGTTATAATAAGTTTAAGATCCATTTGATCCATTATTTTGTCTAATGTTATATAGTTAATTTTCGAGATTGTTTTAGGAGGTTTGAGACGTGTGTTTTTTGTTTTGATGCATACGATTGAGGAGTAGTGATCGGAGATAGTTGTATCAAGTACAAGAGTTATAACTGGAAATTTAGTTCGCAAAAAAGTATGATCAAGGCAGTTGTTACCTCTAGTTGGGAAGGTAAGAGCAGGTAATAGCACATGGAAGGCAAGACAATTTAAATAGTCATGTGAGTGGTTATTGGAGGTTTTAATATCAATGTTAATGTCTCTGGTTAGTATAACGGTTTTGTATTTTGAGAGTAACGGAAGTATACTGTTTAAGGCAGGTAGAAAAGAATTAATATTTTCATTAGACGGTGATGGATATATGCAGAGCACTACTATATCAGAATTGATTTTAATTATTAGTCCGGAAGCTGATTCGTTAAAGTCTGGCTCTTCGACGATCGAAGATAAAGATGTTTTTATGTATACAAGAAGACCATCGCTTTGATTAAGATGCTTGGAAGTTTTACGAATGGAACAGTTGGGTAAACTGGGAATATAATAATTACTGGAACATGATAGCCAACATTCAGTCAATGTCAAAATATCACAATCAAACGAAATACGCTGTAAGGTTGTCTGTAAATTTAAAAAATTGCAGTTGATGGATCGAATATTTAGGTTGAATATTTTTATATATCTGTTTGGGTTTTGCAATATTTGATTGGATTGTTCGATGATACAGGAAAATGATTCAGAAAATGAAAGCTGGTCAACGTTTTCAATTAAAGTATTAATGTCATTAGTCATTTTTGTGGTTTCAATGAAGGGTAGAAAGGTACTAATAAAAGGTGTAGTAAAGATAAGCCACGTTTTCAAAAGGCCGTAGTAACCGACACCATTAATAGAAATATTATTCCCATAAACATTAAAGGACGTGATAGTAAAGTCCCTCTAAAGAATGTAAAACGCCCTTCACAGGTGCCTCCTGCTCGTCCTGGTAGTAGCCATGGTGACGCGCCTCCAGGCCCTTCAACTTCAGAAATTAAATAGCAATCCTGGAATACGGCCCGTGAAGCAAGGAACTGCCGTCATCAGTAACGATAAATGGATCATTGCCAAAATAATAGACCTCAAACCATTCATAGAGGATGTAAAAGTCAATGTACTAAGGTTTTCCGAATTAAGTAAGATAGTTAATAATTTAAATAAGAATTTTTCATATAACTTTGTAGATGTTAATACACAAGTAGAATATATTAAGTAATTAACTATTAATAAGCTTGAACAAATAACCCCTTCTTTTAGAACGAGACGCGGTATACTTAACGCACTAGGTTCATTAATTAAGATAGTCACTGGAAATCTCGATAATGATGATGCCGTTAGATACGATAAATTAATTACAGAAGTAAGAATTAAACAAAATATTAATGACAACAGAATGACGTTGATCACAGAAATAGTACAATCTCTGACAAATTCTACATTAAAATTAAATGAAAATCTAATAAAAATTAATAAAGATATTATAACATTATCACATAACTTAAGTAGTATAGTCGAAAGAGAACACTCTAATCATATTGAGACACGGATTTTAAGTACATACAACCTATTGATTCATAACTTTCAGGCTATCCTCATTAAACTGAACGAGATAGAAACCACTTTAGCTTTAAGTAGATTAGGAATCTTACATCAGTCTGCAATAGAGTCTAAAAGATTGTTATTTTTACTTGAAAAAATTGGTATATTGGCGAATCTATTATACACTCCTACATTAGAAAATTTAGTTAAAATAGAACGAACTATAATGGTAAAAGCTTATTTAAAAGGAAATAGCATTACTTATCGTTTGGAAATACCTCTCGTCACTAAGGACACTTATATTTCTTATACGCTCTATCCCTTACCCGTACTATCCCACAACCGTACCACTGTCATTTTACCAAAATTCCCGTACCTTTTAGTGAAAGGGTCGAAGATTAGACTACTTACCCACCCCTGTCAGGAAGCCGATGAATACAGTTACCTCTGTCCTGAGGATGATACATCCCAACTAATTAAGGACGATTGCGTCACAGAACTGATGACTTATGCTGAAAATATATCCTCATGCATCCAAGTTCCAGTCATTTTGGAAGCTGTAAGGGTGCAGCTTATACAACCTAACAGAAGGATTATCTACACCAAGGAGTCTACTTTACTCTCCGAGACTTGTAATAATGAAATAACAAGGCGGAAAATTCATGGCACATTTATCTTAACATTGGACGATAACTGTGCAGCCAAAATCAATTATATTAACCTAACAAGTTACCCTGTGGAAATTGAAAGCATCTCAACCCCTATATTACCTATGATTAACCTACCTGCAATAAACTCATCCCTCGAGATGTCATCCCCGGTGCAGCTGAACCTAGAAGGTATAGATTTTACAGACCTCAAACTTCTGTCAGTTGCATTAAGAAAAATTTAAATTAAAAACAGTGAAAGTGAAAAGGCAATTGTGGTGATTAAAAGTGTTAGCCTATGGACCATTTTATTGTATGGACTGTTATTCATTATTTTAAGCTTAGTTCATAAGTATCATTTAAACTTGTTTCATTTTTGTATGCGAAGTTCTCCTGTAAACGAGAACTTCGAACTTGAGGAGGAAGGTGTTACGAGTGGCGAGGCCCACCAAGATGTCCGCATCAGCACAATATTCTGATTGTAGACCACAGGCATGTGCTGAGTGGACAAACGGAAACTGCCGAGCTCCTGTGTGGGCTCTCATGCATTAGTGTTTAAGCATAGAATATTAAGTTAGTCTTAAGCGAGTTCTTGTAGCGATTAAACATCTTTTAATTAATAAAATTAGTATTTTTAAACCGTCCTCCGGCCCCTGCATAACTTGACTATATTGGGCGGAGGCAGGGGTATTGTCAATAATATTGTCGTTTGCGGTCGCTCGGCAATATTTCAGTTGAGGAAAAGATTTCAAGGCAGGCGGACGTTCGTTTTTGATCAAAATGGAGGACGAAAACAGTGAAAAGAGTGTTGATACTGTTTTTTTTTTTTTTTTATAGGAGAGGGGGCAAACTAGCATACGGCTCACCTGATGGTAAGTGACTACCGCTGCCCATGAACAACCGCAACACCAGGGGAATTGCAGATGCGTTGCCGGCCTTTTAAAAATGAGTAGGCTCTTTTCTTGAAGGTCCCTAAGTCGTATCGGTCCGGAAAAATCGCTGGTGGTAAACTATTCCACAAGGAAGTTGTGCGAGGAAGAAAACATCTTCTAAATCGCACAGTGGTGGACCGCCAATCATCCAGATGGTGTGGATGGTATCGGGAGTTCTGCCGCGATGTGCGTTCGTGAAATTTGGCGGCTGGGATTAATCCGAACCATTCCTCAGAGCACTCCCCATGGTAAATGCGAAAGAAAATGCTAAGAGATGCAACATCTCTTCGCAGTGCCAATGAGTCGAGCCGATCGGAAAGGACTCGGTCATCGACGATTCGAGCCGCTCTGCGCTGGATGCGGTCAAGTGGAAGGAGCTGGCACTGGGGAGCCCCAGCCCAGAGATGGGAACAGTATTCCATGTGAGGCCGAACCTGCGCCTTGTAAAGTTGCAGGCGTTGAGCCGGCATGAAATACTGTCCCGCTCTACTGAGCACGCCAAGCTTTTTAGAGGCCAATTTGGCCTTCTCTTCCAAGTGACCACGAAACTGCACGTTACTCGATATGTCGACGCCGAGGATTCCGATACTGGCTGAGGCGAGAAGGGGAGTGCCTTGAAACTGAGGAGATACGACAAAGGGGTTCTTTTTAGCGGTAAACGCGCAAACTTGTGTCTTCTGAGGATTAAACTGGACTAGATTTAGTCGCCCCCAATCCGAGACTTTGTCCAGCAAAGACTCGACTTCAGACACAAGTTTGTTCCGGTACTCGGTGACGTTTTCCCGAGAAATATTGGCACGGCCGGTGTATAGAGCATCACCAGTGCTGTCATCCGCATAGCAATGAATGCTACCGGCTTGCAACATATCATTGATATGCAGAAGAAACAGCGTTGGTGATAGCACGCAGCCTTGTGGAACACCAGCGTTAATAGGCTGTTGATGATAGTACTCTCACGGAAAAGCAATATTTGTTACAACATGGGAAACTTATCCAGAATTATGCAATACATCCTGCGAAGCATCTCGCGATAAAGTTAGGAAAAATAATGCGCTTGATAAGTTGCTCGATATTTATAAAAAAAAACAAACCAAATAGCACGAGATAAGACGTATAGAAAAAAATTTAATGAAAAAAAAAAGATTAATCCATGGTTTTTTTCTTGATGGCCCTTTCTTAGTTATTAAAAATAATGCAATACTCAATGTTACGCCTTTTTTCTTTCTATTCATTATATTAAACGTGCACACATGAATCTAGCTACAGAGCAACTGAGTCAGATTGTACCATGAAAAATTGCTTCTTCTCACCCTATTGACCACGGCCTGAAAATGGATCCCGCTCCCACTTCTTACGATAACCTCTGCACGATCTTGGACTCGATATCCACTGTTAACGATGACCCCAGCTTTCACACCGGCCAGAGTTCTTCCAAGCTCTCAGAAACTCATTCAAGAGGGCATTTACGCTGTGTTAATTGTGGTTTAAATGTCACGAAAATACAGTCATTTGTTGTTAAAAAACTGTTCTTGTGAAAATAAAAAACCTTATATCTTAAAAATCCGGACTTTTTTTAAACCAATTTCTTAATAATTTCATTATTTTATTAGCATATTATCATTTTCATATGCTTTTATATGTGGGCACCCACGGCCGAAGTGTCTATGAACGGTGGGCATTCCCCTTTCTTTACCTTGGCCTTTTTCCAGGTACTTTTGAATAACCACAATATTTTTTTCAAACGCTAAACGTAATAAAACATTGCTTAAGATAAAATTGCGATTTTGAGCACAACAGCCATCGGAATATAAAATCACAGACAATAATTTCTGACTCAAAACCTTCTCTAGATGGTCTACTAAGAATGAAGCAAAAACAGAGGCTTCAAGCGTGCTATTTGACTCATCGAACCTGTTTACCTCAGTTGCCCCGACAAAAGTCGACTATCCCGGGGCCCATCAGCGGAACACTCGACGAGCAACCAAGGGTGAAGCCCAATGGCCTATGGACAATTATTCTATAGATATATAAGAGGCTTCCTTTTACACGCGCAAAACGTCTGTCTCGTGGGGCGCAACGCCTCGGCAAACGAGTCCCGTTATCTACACGTCATGCCGGCCAGGAATACACCGCGTAGCGCGCTTCGTAATATTGTTTTTGAAATTTAGCATTTGGCGCAAACAAAACCAATAACACATTACTTTCTTAGTTGCTAAATTGTATAATGTAAAATTCTGGACGCATAATTTAGTTTTATAATAAATAGCACTGGCTTGAAGATACGGGGCTAATTTTACCGATTCGACATCCTGCGTAAATACGTGATAAGCTCCGGCCTGTGCAATACCTTTGTCAGTATCTTCCTCTTTCCTGGCTCGATGTTTTTTCAAAACATGTTGAGCGTATTTTTCATCGGTAATCCTTCCAGTTTTATAACTGCAACAAACGTCACACTAATCTTTCTTCGGGTGGAATAAGCTCAGATTGAGTTTCAAAAATAATTTGTCTAATAATTTACCACCAAGGCTTTCTCTACTCTCTAACTCACAATTCTCTTTATTTGTGTTAGAGAGCTGTGTTATGCTCGAGAAAATTGTCGGGAATATAACATAAGTTAATTAAACGCGATAAAATCCGTAAAGGTAGTTGTATTCAATGAGAAATTTGGTTCTAAATATTCTCAAGATGATTTAGCACGACAGTAGTAGTGCGATTTTCTCTGGATTCCTGCGATTATTGGTTGAAGTAGACAAATCGGGAGAAATAGCACAGTCTGTTTTTGTCACCCAATAACTGACAAACCAATCCTTAATGCCAAGAGTGGCCAAGAACATTTTTTTACAGACTTGGTGGCGTATATTATTAGTCGTCAAAACATAAGTTCAACTATCAGTTCTTTTGGACGTTTCTGGATTTTTTGGAATTTTCTTTGGTACTTTATTAACGTGAGAAGTTATAAATGATCTTTGTTGCACCTAGTTCATGTACATCCAGAATGTTTCAAACAAATATTGGCGCTGTTGTTCGTTTATGTTGTCACATAATCTGAGTTTCGATTTCTTACAAAAGGCAGAAGTGCATGGCCGTTTCATGGATCTTGCAGGCGTAAATACGTCAGTTCGACTTTAAATTTTTCATTAGTCTTTGCTTTTCTGTCTCTTCTGTAGCGTAAATAATTTCCACCTTTCATCCGGAATTCTTTATTAACATTGCGTTTATATTTCTTTGGATCTCTTGTCGCCTTGTTCTGTCGTTTCTTATGACTTTACAAATCACCGTGATATGGAACATTACTGAGTATGACCACTTTTGAAGAACAGGACGGAGTAGCAGAGGCACTGGATTGCTGCATATTGTTCTGGTTTACATTATTTTTATCTGTACATTGAGTATTGTTTTCATTATCAATGACTATATCAGAAATTGGGTCTTGAGTATTCGTAGATATAAGAATATCTTGTTTTGAAGTAGGGAAAGATTCGTAATGATCTAATTTTATAGAATTTATATTGACGACAGTACTTCCTACTTCTTACATAATATTCTCACTTTCTACCGTGATAATGGCAACATTCAATACAGAAGGCTGAGGAAACTCGATGGCTACCGTATCGAATTCGGGTGGCTCCTGTTGCACATCAAAGAAGTCATTACCAACTATTTCTATAACTTGTAGATTGTTAATGTCAGTGTTTTCAATATCCAAGTCTATGTTTTGATCAAATATTTTTTTTATATTGTCCTGGCTTCTTATTATACTTTTCATGGACCCTCCGAAGTTTTGTTCGTTCATTGGTGTTGCAATAATTTGGTATTTATTTGGAGAATTGCATGCTTTGATATCAGAAGAACTAGTGTTATTTTTTTGATTGAAATCAAAAAAACTTATTGCATTAAAAATATAAAAAACAGAAAAATAAATGCGGACCTCAAAACAAACCTATGCTACTAATCTAGTTTAATTCTTTTTCTATCTTCTTTGCAACTTAGTTTACGCTGTTTATATTTTGACATCAGTCCTGCTTCTTGTAATTGTGCACATAATAATTCATGACCTGAACTCGGATTACTCCAGGAATCAATTTCTTCTCTATCCATAGTGTATTTCAATTACTGAGCTTCCTAAAAAAAATAAAATACATTTTGAAACACCGCCTAAGTTAAAAAAGAAAGTTAGTAAACACCGCTAAGGTAAATGAAGATTTTCTTATCATTTCTTTCTATATTAATACGCGTAAATCAATAAACGTAACTTTCTCAGATTAATGATAAGTCATCGCGCGTTCTGACTAGATACCGCGCTCCCTGGAAGCAACAGCTCCGTGAATGCGGCATCTTAATATTGTAGTGTGTATAAGACAATTTGCAAGATGCTAGTGTGCGTGAAAAATTATATATGCCAGCAGCTTAACTATTACCCGATTAACGGGAAAATTTATTTTATGCTATGGCTTAGTAGTTAAGTTCATAGTTATGAATGTATTCCAGAAATACTTAAAAATGAACAGTTTATTAATAACGAATGTATCAATATATTTGTGTATATTATGTATAGGGTTTTCTTCTGAATAAATGACATATAAATGATAAGGCCTCTTTTTTATCAGTTTAATTTTTTTATTTACATGGCTAACTAATATTCTCAAATTATTTAAAAAAAATAGTTATATATATATGGTGTAATCGAAATAGTGCTTTCTATTCTATGCGTCAATATGAACAACTTTTACTATAGACCTATCTTCCAAATCGCAAGAAAAATCAGGTTTTCCATACATTTTGAGCAAGTTTATACGAAATTTTGTATGGAATAACTGACTTTGAGATATTTTTTATAGGATCAGGGTGACAAACGAGCACTCAGCTGATGGTAAGTGGTTGCTGTGGCCCATAGACATATACATCTATCCTCGGTTAAGAATCAAAATGCAGATGCGTTGCAACCCCTAAGGACTAAGATGGAATGCCTCGTTTCCAGCAAAAAGGGTCTCCGGTTCTCTACACTCACCATAGGAAACACAGCAATGTAAAGCTGCCATTTTACGCTGGTATTCTGTGAGAGCGTGGTCCTTCCCCAGTCGAGCCAACCCATTGATGCTACAACTAAAAATAAAAATGATAACAAATGTAAAGCAACATGGACCATTATCAAAAAAAGAATTATCTAACCAATATGACAAGAAAAATATAGAAAAAATTATAGCTAATAATAAAGTTCTTACGAATCCTGTAGATATAGCTACTGCTTTTAACAATCATTTTATTGATTTGACCCGTGAATCAACAACACACACTACAGCGAAAAATGTAACCATTAACAGCGCGAATGTCAACTCTATGTTTCCTAGACCTATGTCTGAAAATGAGGTTAGAAGGGAAATAATGCTATTAAAAAATACTAGCTCTGAAGGCTACGATGACGTAAACACAAAAATAATAAAAACATGTACGATTGAATTAATTGAAATCTTGACATATTTAATTGATTTTTCATTTTCGTGTGGAATCTTTCCAGATAAATTGAAACTATCAATAGTTAAGCCGCTGTTTAAAAAAGGAGAGAAATATGATATTAATAATTATCGACCAATAACCTTAATATCCGTTATATCAAAAATATATGAAAAATGCACGTATAAAAGACTTATTGAATTTTGTAATAAATATCACATTATATCAAAGGAACAGTACGGCTTTCAAAAAGATAAATCTACAACGTTCATATTAGCCATAAGTTCATATTTTTCTGAAAAAACTCATTCAAAGGGCTAATATGAACTTACAGGGTTGTATTAGTGATTTAATGATAATCATTCTGTAAACACATCATCGCTACGGTCGCGAATCACATTTTGTTAAATATACAACCTAACCCTGACCTGCAAATTCCAAAACCTTAATTGAACCTTAATTGAATCCTTGAATGTCAAAAGTAGGTATAAATATTAAAATTGTACTTAGGACTAAAGGCTAACCTAATCAGTCCTTTGATATATGTATTGAATAAAAGTTAAAATAACGAATTTCGTCTTCTTTTTCAATTTATTTATTAAATTCTTTATACGTGGAGTTATCTCAACATCCGGCGCCGCCATAGGTATATCTTGTGTCTGAAATATAATAAAGGATATTACTGTATTTATAACAATGTAGCTGTTGCCTACGGCTTCGTTCGTTTTTTTTTTTGGACTAAAAGCCTATAGCACTCAGGCATACTGTAGCTTCCTATTAGTGAAAGAATTATTGATTGAATTGGGGTAAGTAGTTTCAGAGATAGACGCGTTCAAACAAACAAACTCTTCAGCTCTATAATATTAGTATAGTATAAATATTTGTATTATATGTATATAGATATTTTTTTTATTATTTACGGTAAATAATAAATACATATAAAAATATCTATACTGCTTTAAAGATAAAAATGTTTAAGTATGTACCTAGTCAGGTCATAAGTATTGACACACAGTAAAAACTTTTCTTTTAGAATGCTGGCCACAAAAAAAGTTTTTTGAATTCGAATTTCGAATTGTTTATGAAAATAAAACTGTATACTTTTTAGAATTTTGGGAGTTTAGAGTGGACGCTTAAAGAAGACCGTGATGCAGTTATTGCGTTGCATCGTTGCGGTTACGCGCCAATTCAAATTTTTGACATACTGAAAAATTTTAATATAACCAAAAGATTCGTTTATCGTACCATCAAACGATACAATGAAGACTCTAGTGTAGATGACAGGTCAAGAAGTGGTCGCCCTCGGTCTGTTAGGACTCCAGCAGTGATAAAAGCTGTGAAGGCGCGAATTCAAAGAAATCCCAAACGTAAGCAGAAACTGTTGGCCCTTCAGATGGGGTTAAGCAGAACCACGGTGAAAAGGGTGTTAAATGAAGACTTTGAATGGCTTCGGGCATATCGAAGAAAAACAGCCTGTATTCAAAATCACGGTGGTCATTTTGAATAAATTTTAGTGTCATAAGAATCTATGTTTTGTTAAGTTCATTTTGGTATATAAATGGTTACATAATGAATAAACTTGTTTCAATTATTTTATATTAAACATGTGACAGAATTTATGACCTGACTAGGTATATAAACGGCTACACACACATCATCTACAAGAATCAATTTCCATAAAATAGACTGATCAAGAATAAAGTTACCATAGTACTTTCTATTTCAATTTCCATAGCAACTTCTTCTGACGGTAAAGATAGGTTAGTAGGACCATGAATATCTATCATGGTCATGGATGAATCGTCAAGCTGAAAAATATGATTATTATTTTAAATTAACATTTATCACCCAAATAAATAAGTAGGTACATGTTATAATATAAAATAATATTATAAAAAAAGTTCATCATGGAGGAACTCTCCTCTTTCCACATGAAGTTGGTCAACCGACGACCCCTTGGGTTCCGTTGCTCTATTCCGAATTTCCCTACCTTCAGCTCACCGATATCTTTTGTGTCTAGTTTTGCGTTAGTCTCCCATTTACACCGTATATCTGATAGTGTTAAAAGAAGAAGTGTCTGCGGGATATATTAGTATCTCTGAGTTTCGGAGGAATGCGCTAGAGATATCCTCATACCTACATCTTTTCCATCTCCTTAGGATGTGCCGAGGTTGGTGCGTAAACCTGTATGACCTTCAACGAATAGTTTTTTTAAATTCTGAGTGTAAGGTACACAACACAACCATGTCGAAACCCTCCTAATCTTTACAAAGTCGTTAAAGAGACTTGTGAACACCTCTTTGGGACATGGTCATAAAATGTTGCCGAATTCGAGAATTACCGTATCCTTCCCCTCTCGGACCTCAGATAATCCTATAATATTCCAGCGCAACTTGTCTTTCTCTTCTTCCAGCTCCAGGATCTCCTCGTCAGTCTTCAGGGTACATGCGTTATATGTTGCCAGGTGGAGTCGTCTTAGTTGGCAACCAAACCTCCACCGGAGATCCTTAGCACCCACTGCTCCGCCGTTGCCATGGTTGCCACCGTAACCAGGAATAGCAGGCCGGAGATTGGGAGCCGTCTCTTTGTATTACTGCTCATGGGGGATGGTTGGATGGGACCATAGTGGACACGCTTGGCAAGCGGGTGAGCAACCGTAGTTTTTTATTATAGTTTAGCCGTTATCAGAGGGATGCTGCTGGCCATCTCCTGTGTCAGTTTCCCTCTGTTGCTTCTTACCACACACACGGGAAGATAAGGGGTAGTGGATATTCTTACACCGCCACTACACGGTAAGGAAAAGACGTAGGAAGGATTGACTTCTACATCTTTACGTATAAATAAAATTGAAGTGTCTGTCTGTAATATCGAGTTACTGCTTTCTCGTTTGTCACACTTATCCTATAAAATAAAAAATAAAAAAAATTTAAAGCCAGCGAGTTCAGTGGCAAAGCTAGGGCTCCAAACTAGGGCAAGCCCAAGGTATGTTATTAGCAGTTTTATAAAAAATTACCTTTTCTCTTTTTCGATTTTACCTTTTCCTCGCCGATTAGCGCTTTAACACACTCCAATTCATCACAAGAAAAACTATTATCCTCCATTTTCACTATAAATCTATAAAAAAGTATAAATTTCCAACTCAATATTGCGAGTTTCATTCGCTCAAGTGTAAACACACAGAGCAAACATTGGAATGTGAAGTTGTGAAGTGAACTTTGCAAACGCTCGACAACTTCACACTGAAAGCCTGGCTTCTGATCTCCATACTGATTGCTATATAAACAATAGTAGTTAATTTCATTATAGAACATTTTGCCACAGGTTAGAAAGGGAGCGATCGTCTTCTAGAAAGCCCGGTAAAAAGCCCACGCGTGCGAGAGAGACGACTAATCGCTCAACTCAACTCCTTTTTTATGACAGTAGTATCGCGCAGTAAAGCAATCTGCCAAGTGTTGACGTTACATAATAAGGCTACGAGGTCACGACCTGTGTAGAACAGAGCAGCGATTTGAAACAGTTTACGAGTTATTTTATTACGTGATATTATTAATAGGGCAAGCCGGGCTTCTCGGCTTGTATGGAAGCTTCGCTACCGAGCGAGTTATTTGCATACCATTAAGACATGGATAAACATTATTGAAATGTTTGTTTGCAAGTCTGTCTGTCCGGGCTAGTCATTCATGGACTGAAATCAAACTTCACAAACAGATATAGTGCGATGCCAGGAGTGACGTAGGCTACAGTTTATCCGCAAAGCGTGGTCATTTTATTGTGAAATCTTAAATCTCGATGATGAAATAAATGGCAACACCGAAGCGAAGCCACTAGCATTCACTAAAAGATGTGCGTTTGTTCGCTATTTTTATTTATTTATTATTTATTGAATCCCTAAAACAAAAGGATACAAAGGGCGGACTTAATGCCTCGAGGCATTCTCTACCATTCGACCCATGGAGTGGTGAGAATTTGACGTAGGTGTAGCAATATAAAATAAAAAACAAAATAATATGGTTTAACAAACTATAATGTTTTAATTTTAATATTTCCTTACAATTAAGTTTATCAACAAAAAAGGATATCGAAAGAACAATTGGAAACGATAATATAAAATTAATTGCGATCTTTCTATTTTTAATATGTGAGTCTTTGCAGCACCTCCCCATGCTGTAATACAGTATTGCACAATGGACTGGCACATTGCACAATATAACATTTTGAGAATATTTATGTTGGCACTGTTACGTATAAGTTTGAAAACATAAATTAGTTTTCGAACTCGAGCAGCCAAATTGGTGATATGGGGACTGAACTATAGGTTATAGTCAAACACTACTCCTAAATATTTTATTGTTTCCGCAGCACCTATCGTTTGGCAATTGCACGTTGGGAATGTACAGGATAGGACAACACAAGGAGAATTTGGTGTTGTGCATCTATGAACTTTTAAATTGACTAAAGAATGTCTAGAAGCCCGAGTCTTATGAAAGGCTATGTATTTGGACTTAGCGGTATTCAAGGTGAGGAGGTTCTTGTCCAGCCATTGAGCTATAAGAGCAAGACCGTGCTCAGCCAATTTATACACTTCTTTCCACCTGTGATCATAAAAAAAGCACCACTGTGTCATCTGCGTAACAAATCAGTTCCGAATTATTAATATTTAAATTTAGGATATCATTCATGTAGATAAGAAATTTAAATGTAATAATGTTTGTTTATTTATGTATATTTATTTATGTTTTAATGTAATAATAATTGAAATTTAACATTTAATTTTAAGAATAATAATGATAAATTTCATTTGATTGATATTAATAATTTAATATCAATCAAATAAAGATGATTCTATTCTATTCTATTGCATGCTGTAAGCGCCTAAGCCCGTCGGTCGCTAAGACCTAAAAATTAAGATTCCAACGTATTGTCGCATGAAATCGTATCTCGCAATCGTATTGTACATATAAGTTATATAAAAAGCACATTGTCAGAAAGATAAACGATTGTTGAACTTATTAATATTTTCATTATATAGATTAATTGCTATTTTTAAATAAAAAAGGGGTTTTAATGGCTTATGGTGTGGATTTATCAAGTCCCCAAGGCTTGTAAACACGATAACTTTTGAAAATATCAATTGTTCAACTCAATATATTTTTTAAACTGTTCATATATTTTTTTTATAGAAGAGGGGGCAAACGAGCATGCGGCTCACCTGATGGTAAGTGACTACCGCCGCCCATGAACAACTGCAACACAAGGGAGGGAATTGCAGATGCGTTGCCGGCCTTTTAAAAAAGAGTACGCTCTTTTCTTGACGGTCCCTAAGTCGTATCGGTCCGGAAAAATCGCTGATGGTAATCGATTCCACAAGGAAGTCGTGCGAGGAAGAAAACATCTTCTAAATTGCACAGTGGTGGACCGCCAATCATCCAAATGGTGTGGATGGTATCGGGAGTTCTGTCGCGATGTGCGTTCGTGAAATTTGGCGGCTGGGATTAATCCGAACAATTCCTCAGAGCACTCCCCGTGGTAGCTACGAAAGAAAATGCAAAGGAATGCAACATCTCTTCGCAGTGCCAATGAATCGAGCCGATCGGAAAGGGCTCGGTCATCGACGATTCGAGCCGCTCTGCGCTGGGTGCGGTCAAGTGGAAGGAGCTGGCACTGGGGAGCCCCTGCCCAGAGATGGGAACAGTATTCCATGTGAGGCCGAACCTGCGCCTTTTAAAGTTGCAGGCGGTGTGCCGGCATGAAATACTGTCCCGCTCTGCTGAGCACGCCAAGCTTTTTAGAGGCCAATTTGGCCTTCTCTTCCAAGTGACCACGAAACTACACGTCACTCGATATGTCGACTCCGAGGATACCGATACTGGCTGAGGCAAGAAGGGGAGTGTCTTGAAACTGAGGAGATACGACAAAGGGGTTCTTTTTAGCGGTAAACGCGCAAACTTGTGTCTTCTGAGGATTAAACGGGACTAGATTTAGTCGCCCCAGTCCGAGACTTTGTCCAGCAAAGACTCGACTTCAGACACAAGTTTGTTCCGGTACTCGGCGACGTTTTCCCGAGAAATATTGGCACGGCCGGTGTATATACGAGATCACCAGTGCTATCGTCTGCTTAGCAATGAATGTTACCAGTTTGCAACATATTTTTGATATTGTGACGCCTCATAATTATTATTAATAAATAATAATTAAATTGAATATAAAGACATTTTAAAATGTTTTTTTTTTATAGGAGAGGGGGCAAAAGAGCATGCGGCTCACCTGATGGTAAGTGACTACCGCCGCCCATGAACAACTGTAACACCAGAGATGGAATTGCAGATGCGCATAGCAATGAATCATGTGGGAAGCCATTGAATGTAAATGGCAGTTTAATTTTGTTTAGTTTAATTATAGTAATTTTTTTCGGCTGCGAAATGGCGAAAATTCGGTGTATTCGGGAGCCTGGTATGAATAAATTATTACTAAATGGAGACAGCGTCACTCAGTTCGGCGCACAGAGTACCTTTACTTTATATTATAGTTCGGCGTCAGTCGCCGTCGCGCCCATAGACTAATATATAATACTGGTCGCGCCCCTTTAGGGTTATATGTGTTCTGTGGTGTGGACATTGTTACGGTTGTTTGCAGCGGCTCAAAAAGATCGCTGTACAAATACACAATATTCGAATAACTAAATTTCATAAATACTTGATGAGAGATTTTTTATTACAATATTTTAAAAGCACAGAATAAATAATAGTAGCACGTACTAAAAGTATCAATTTTATCGTCATGGGTGTTATTTTCATGGTTTTCGCGGATGTTGAAGCCGATAGTGCTGTCGAAATGTAAATCCAAGATAGCGGCTGCAATATGTATCAATTTTTTCATCATGGGTGTCATTTTCATGGTTTTCGAGGGTGTTGAAGCCGATAGTGCTGTCGAAATGTAAATCCAAGATAGCGGCTGCAATATGTATCAATTTTTTCATCATGGGTGTCATTTTCATGGTTTTCGAGGTTGTTGAAGCCGATAGTGCTATCGAAATGTAAATCCAAGATGGCGGCTGCAATAGGTATCAATTTTTTCATCATGGGTGTCATTTTCATGGTTTTCGAGATTGTTGAAGCCGATAGTGCTGTCGAAATGTATTTAAACTACTTTTAAAAAATTCGGATAATTATGTTATACGTAATTTTTGTAATGCGCTTAGGGCATGCCCAGTTGGATTTACCAAAATATTTTATTCTATTCTATTCAATAAGATAGGCTTATGTGGGGATGTAACCTCGTACGCTGACGACACGTGTCTTTTTTATTATGGTCACTCAATTCAATCTATTGTATCAGAGGCACAAAATTATTTGGATTTACTAAATGAATGGTTACAGAGCAATCTTCTAACGATCAACACAACAAAAACTAGCTAATATAACTAATTTTTGCAGCCAAAAACACAAAGATTGGTGACTGTAGTCCTTTGATGATTGACGGCATAAAAATTAATAAGACTGATCAAGAAAAGTATCTAGGTCTTATTCTAGATAGTAAGTAAAGTTGGCACCCACACGTTCTAAAAATAAAATTTAAGTTGATATCTCTAATGGGTATGATAAAGGGTAGTCGGTTCGCTGTCTTCCAGTCCCTGTAAGGTATACGATTTATAATTCCGTTGTAAGCCACAAATCGATTATCTAGTAGAAATATGGGGTAATGCAGCCAAAACTAATCTAGCAATACTACAAACTGCCCAAAATAAATTATTGAAAGTTTTGTTTCATTTTGATTATCTTACACCGACATAAGCTTTACAAACAAATTAAAGTAATGAACATATCGCAAACATACAAGTACCGAAATTGTACATTAGTACGAAAATTTTAAATAAAGATACACACACACACACAAACAACTTTTTCTAAGAGAATACCACTACACAAAATGAAACTTAGGCGACGCGACGTTATTGAATTATTAACACCACGAATAAATATCGGTAAAAAATGCATAATGTATTAAGATTCACAAATATATAACAATGCACACAGAGACACAAAATCAATGCACACATTTAAAAGACTACTTAAGTATCATCTATCGAAAGAGTTAAGCAAAGACGAGACGAGAAGATGTAAATAAATAAATAAATACTCTAATGTCAAATAACTAAAAATTGAAAAAAATAAAAAAAATTGAAAAATTGAAAAAATTTTATTGCAACAAAAAACAATTTATACATATCAATGTGGCCCTATCTCCTGTAAAAGGTTAACCTGAGTAACAGGACATAGTTCCTTCCTATATTTAGCAAACTTTTGTTGAATAAAAACACAAAAAAAAACATATAGATACGTGTTTCTAAATCTACGTGCGTGCGCGCGCGCGCCCTGTGTGTGTGTGTGTGTGTGTGTGTGTGTGTGTCAGTGTGTGGCAGTGTGTGTGTTTGTATGTGTGAGAGACAGAGAGAGTGAGTGTGTGTGCGTACATGATTTTAATTTTTTTAAATTTGTATGATTGTTGTGATTGCCTGAATTATTATGATTACAATTACATAATTTACAAATTAGAGGTTTTAGAGGTTAATAGACATTCAGTACCTTCATAGTCACAAGTTTTCAGCCAATTAATTATTTTACTTTTGAATTGATGGTTGTTGTAGCTCTTACTAACACAAATTTTATTAAATTTATTATATAGTAATGGTGCAAGGTAATAATATTGTCGTTTGGCAAAAGCGCTATGTATTCTAGGGACTAAGTATTTATCTACTTTATTTCTTCTATTATAGTTTTTAATGTCAAGTTTATTGGGTGCAGAGTACCTATGGAATCGTCTGATACATTGGTATATAAATAATTTTCTTACACTAAGTACCTGTGCTTTTTCATACACCAGTGTTGTGGGATGCCTATACGGAAGAAAAAGTAACACTTTGAGCACAATACGTTGTGCTCTTTCAACATCTACTAGGTACGTTTTGCCTGCCCCACCCCATGAACAGATCCCATAGGTAATGACTGATTGACAAAGCGCATTGAAAGTTTGTATCAGTAATTTAGAATTTGCCACCTGACGCAGTGACTTAAAAACATATATTAGTTTCCTTATTCTGTTTGATATGATTTTGACATGTGGAGCCCAATGCAAATTTTCATCGACAGTGATTCCTAAATATTTTACAGTTTTGGACCTGTTAAGTTTTGGGCAATCGCAAGGGGTATGTGGTTGTCTATTGCATTTATTTGAGTGCAGTTGTAATCCAGGATCGCTCAAAGGACTTGAGACACTAGTTTTACTAAAACAGATGTATGTGGTTTTAGAAGCGTTAAGTGAAAGAAGACTATCTTCGAGCCAATTTAATAATAATATAATAATAATAATAATATAATTTATTTTCTCACCACATTAAATTAACAAAATCGATTTTTGACAAAAAAGAAAAGGCACAAGGTAATGTGAGAGACTGATGCCCAAACTAGGCGACGAACCTGTATTTCAGGTCATCAGGTCTCCCTCCCAGTTGTCAAATACAAAAGTATGTAATCTTAGAATACATATTTTAATAACCATGATACGTTATAATACGTTATAATTCATATGATTCATTTAGGTAAGTATTATTATAAGTAAATATTTAATAAATTTAATTTGATGGATGTTTGTGTTTTGTGTGTGTGTGTGTGTGTGTGTGTGTGTGTGTGTGTGTGTTTGCGTGTGTATGTGAATTCGAAAATTACAACATTTACACAAGTGTTGTAAAGAGATCTTCTGTATACTTATAGTCCCTTTTCAGTAACCATTCATGGACAGATTTTTTTGCTTTTACTTTAGGTAGGGCGTGGATATTGAGTTCCTTGTTAACTTTATTATACAGGTATCCGCCAAGATAGCAAAAAAATCTCCTAGAAAAGTAGGTACAATGGTCATAATGAGAGGTACATACCCGGTCTTTGCGTCTCGTGTGCTGTGAATTTTTTTGATCATATTTTAATTGAGCATGTTTTTTTAGTACCGTGTATATAATAAACAATTGCCGGACTGTAAGAACTTTGGAAATTTTATAAAGTTGACTGGTTGGAAATTTAAAGGGAAGAGAGTTACTTACCTTTAAGATTAACCTTTGCGATCTTTCAAGTGGAAGAAGCGATGATTTGGTAGCTCCACCCCAGCACGTAATACAATATATTATTAAAGATTGGCATAGAGCAAAATAGACAGATTTAATAGTGTTAGAATCTGCTACGCAACGGAGTTTTTTAAATATATATGTTAATTTCCGTATCCTATTTGAAAGTGTATGTATATGCTCATGAAAAGTTAGCTTATCATCCAACAAAATACCAAGGTATTTAATTGAATTTACTTTTTGCAGAGGTGTGCATGAACATGTTAGGCCATTAGGAAAATTGCAAGAATGAGCAGTAATAACATGGTCTGTGCAGGTTGCATATTTATTATTATTTTTAGAGAAGGACAAGTATTTTGTTTTTTTCACGTTGAGCGTTAACACATTATCGCGAAGCCATTTGGACACTCTATTTAAGCCAATCTGAGCGAAGTTAAACACATCTGGCCATGAATCACCAGTAAATAGTAGGGCTGTGTCATCTGCATAAGTTACTATTTTTCCGTTCACTAGTTTGAGTTTGCAGAGATCATTAATGTAAAGAAGAAACAGGGTAGGGCCAAAAATACTTCCCTGGGGAACACCATAGCAGATGGGGAGCTCATCACTAACGTGTTTATCAATTTTTACGGACTGTGTTCTATCTGTAAGGTAATCTTTGAAAAGCTGCAACGGTACACCCCTTATACCAAGCTTCTCCATTTTATGCAACAATATGGGGACAGAGACCGTGTCAAAGGCTTTGGCTAAGTCTAAAAAAATACCTATTGTTTTCATTTTTTTCTCAAGGCTTAGTACAATAAATTCAATTAGTTCATGAACGGCATCAGCTGTTGATTTACCAGAACGAAAACCAAATTGATTTGGAGAAAGTATGGAGTTCTTTTCAAGAAAAATTTTCAACCTATTATTTATCAGGCGTTCTAGTATTTTAGATAATGATGGTAATATAGATATTGGTCTATAGTTGCTTACACAGTCTCTGTCTCCATTTTTGTAAACAGGATGAATGAGGGATTTTTTAAAAGCTATTGGGAATATACCATAAGTGAGGGCCAGGTTACATACGTGGGTAAGAGGAGGTACAATAAATGTTTTATTTTGTTTTAGGAAATCACCAGATATTTTATCCCAGCCAATTGCACCGTCACTTCTAAGTATATTTATTACAGATGCAATTTCAGCTTCATCAGTAGGCAAAAGAACCATGGAATGGACTAAGCTATTATTAGTAGGAGAAAGATTCAATTCAGAGTTCTCAAGAATTTTTTCGGCCATTTGTCTACCAATATTAGCGAAATACGTATTAACATTATTAACTGATTCCTTTGGTGTGGTACATACTGATAATAGTTGAGTGGAAGATGCTTTTGCGGCATTTCTGTTGGTTATTCTATTTATTACCTCCCAAAGTTTTCTATTATTTGCACCTGCATTTCTTATTTCATTTTTTTCAAATTCATTCTTGACCTTTTTTAGAAGTTTGTTGCAATAATTTCTGTATCTCGTAAACGTTAACTTAAGTACTGCATTACCCGGCTCTTTTTTCATTTTTTTGTGTAAATTATCCCTGTGCTTCATACAACGTAAGAGTCCTGGAGTAATCCATGGCTTTATAATCTTTTTACGACTAGGTAAAACAATTTTCTTAGTATTAGCGTCTAAAACTTTTTGTAAGGACTGGACAAAACAATTAGCGGCAATATTTGGATTTTGTGTAGAGTAAACTGAATTAAAATTCATTTTAGCAAGATCAGTTGTAATACCATTATGATCTGTACGAAATATTGTCGTTATTGTGTGTTGTTTTGGGGCCTTCTTTACTAAAAAAAATGCAACAGTCTCATGATCAGTTAACGCAGAATTTACAACAAGAGTTTTAGATGGGAGTTTGGTTCTTAGCATAACATGATCTAGGCAGCTATCTTTACGGGTAGGAAAAGTATGAGCTGGTAACAAGCCGTGTAAAGCAGTCACATTAAGATAGTTAAGCTTATGTTGGTCCTGTAGAGAGTCACTAATATTGATGTTAATATCTCCTACAAGAACAACATTATCAACATTAGCTGTTTTTACAAGTAAAGCATCTAGTGAATCTATGAATTCAGTACAATCTCTAACAGCAGGAGAACGATACAAGGCTAAAATAACAATATCTCTATTTATCTTTAAAAGAAGACAATTCGCTTTGCGGAAACAAATTTCTTCAAATGATACATTAAGATCACTATTTATATATATTACAACGCCATCATTTTGTGTGTAGTTGTTTTCTGTACTAAATGTCTTATAACCGTTAATTACAGGAAGTGTGCGAACACTTTGCAGCCAACACTCAGTTAAGATAATAATATCCCAGCGCACTTTCGTTCTCACAATTAATGTAAGAAACTCAGAGAAATTATGTGAGATACTCCTGATATTTTGACTTATAATTTTAAGGGAAGTTTTAGGGTTTGGATCCAAGTGGAAGCAGTCCTCAACATCGCAAAGAGGAGATTCGGAAACCGAATAGGAGTCCAACTCATTTCCTATATTGTCTAATTTATCTATCACTTAAATATATAAAAAAAACACATTTGTCCAAATCGATAATACACCAAGAAAAGAAAAAAAACCGCAATCTATCAATATTCATATTATCACATAATGACACTATGTAAATTATTAGTAATCTCATCCTATTGGCTACCTCCTTTGTAACATGCCGTAAAAAATTATATATATAGAAAAGTTTTAATACAATGACGGAATTATATGAAACATTTATGATACATGCAATAGCGCGAGACATTGAGCGGCTTATTACGAAGCTACCACCAGGGCCATTTAGCAGTAGATTAAAGGCCAGTTTACTATATTTAGCACTATACCAACTGTACTCATTACAAAATAGGGGTCGTTTAAGATGATAGTGTGTAAAAGTTGTTATGTTAAAAGACGTCGTGAAGTAATGGATAACCAATATTCCGGTTATTTTTACTGGCCCTATCCTAACTATTATTAATATTTTCAAACAATAGAGAATTTTTTTATAGAATGATGCCGTATCAGCCACGTTGTATAAGAAGCATATAACTTTATGAGTTATCTCTCTGGCACAGACATAAAAATGAAGGCTTAAGTATTTTTTAGGGGTTTGTAAGTAGTGCTTATATCTAAATGTTGTGCTTACGATGCACCTAGATATTGTTATATATGTAAATACAGTACAATTTAAAAAAAATTTAGACACGTTTATTCGACACGAGATGACTAAGTAATAATTATGAAACTTTTTCTTATGCATTAAGTAAATGAGTAATATATATATATATATATATATGAAATGATACCCAATAAAAGTTCATGAAAATAAATATGCTCAATCACAGTTTTGTAGGTAAGATAACTTTGAAATGTGTATATTTTCGATATGTAGTAAAGTATGTATATAATTGAATGATATATTAACTGAGTCTGTATGTGAAAGTGAGGTATGAATGATTTTAGGTAACATAAGTGAGTTAGTGTATTGTGTGTTTGTACAGAAAACAATTTACTTACTTTTACAAAAAATATTACAAATTCGTTAGAGAAATAAAAGAAAAGGTAAATTATTATAAGCAAAACAATATAAATTAAGAAAAAAGTAGAAGTTACGTTGCAAAACACGTTACAGTATAGTCACTTCTGTCGTTGCAGCTTCATCAGATCTTCTTCACCATCTAGTCGTATATAATTAGCACCATCAGCTTCACGTAAATAGACCTTACCACGCGTCGTCCAACAGTAAGCAAAACCGTTGGTCTTGGCAAAGTCTCGGGCCAAGAAGAATAATTTTCGCACCTTTTGTGTCAAATTTTCGGAAACATAGATAGGTATTGGAGTGCCTGCAATTTGTAAATGTGATGAATTTAATTTATTATCTTTTCTCTCCTTGTTGAATTTCTTGAGACCATGTAACATAGTTTCTTTTTGTAGGACAGAGCTGAACTCAACTATCAAAGTGTTTTGTTTATTCTTAATGCTTGTTCGGAAGATATCCCGTATATCTGAAGGTTGTACAGATAATTTGAGCAACTGAGCAAGTTTTGTTACATAACTAACTAAGTCTTCCTTTGATTCCCCTTGTTGTTTCGGAATATTTTTAATTTCCAGACAGGCTGCCCGGAGGTGTCTTTCCATATTTTCCAATTTAGTCTCAAGGGATTGAATGTACATAAGATTCTTATTTCTTTCAGACTCCAGTTTTTCTATTTTAAGTATTATTTCATCATACTTTTCAGACATAAGGTCCTGAGACTTGCGTATATCGGTATTTTGCTCCCTAATGTCATTTATAACAGACTGAAGACTGGTAAATTTTGAATTGAATAAGGCCAGGAGCTCAGATTTAAAAGCTTTGAGTTCTTCACTACAATCCCCATGTTCCCGTTTCCGCTTATTTCTACTAGCGACATTTTCAGTGGAACCTTTTGTGCTTGAATCCGACTCACAATTTGATGTTTGCAAATCCCTTGGAGGAGTACGCTTTAGCGGCATGTTTTTTTTTATAAAGGCGGTAGATGTGATACAAATTACTTCTGTTTAATTACGACAGTTGCACTATTCGTCCGTGAGTGAAACGCAAGGTACCAGGAGCACAGGTAATTTAGCAACAGTAGTCACTAACAGGTATGTTGGAGTGAGCTGCAACAAAAGGGCGGCGCTTAGCGATGATCGACAAGTGAGTCACTGTAGGCCGCTCTTAGGATCGAGAACGGTATTTAGCACGGCGCTCCTGGTGCTTGAAGCTCTTGCAGATTATGCACTCCTATTATTTGCACTTAATTAAAATTTTGAATTAAATTTTTATTTAAACAAGAAATACATCTACACTGAACACGTCTGCTCGCAACCGAGGTCCGGGAGGAAGGGGAATTTGTCACTTCACGTAACCCCTTTTCAGCCAAGTGTTTGGTTTTTTCCCATGTACTATCATGGAATAGAATCACTGTGTCATCTGCATACATGGTTATGTCTGCTCGTTCAAGATCTAGTTCGGCTAACTGATTTATATATATTAAGAAAAGGGTTGGCCCAAGTGTGCTGCCTTGTGGGACACCATATGAGCAAGAAAGATCCTGACTGACATACTTATCAACTCTGACACACTGAGTCCTCCCAGTTAAGTAAGTTCCAAACCATGACAGAACTACACCTCGGACACCCACATTTTGTAATCGAGTCAAGAAAATTGGTATTGAGACGGTATCGAAAGCTTTCTGCAAGTCAATAAATACACCCATACATTTATCACCTTCATCTACATGTTGAGTAATGTATTCTGTAAGCTTAAGAAGAGAATCTTCGGTGGATTTGTTAGGTCTGAATCCGAACTGATTTTTTGAAATAAAGCTATTTGACTCTAAGTAGTTTGTTAATCTTTTATTTACTAATTTTTCGATTACTTTGGATAAAACACATAACAGCGAAATGGGTCTATAATTAGATGTTAAAGATTTGTCACCTGATTTGTGAATTGGGATAACTATTGATTTTTTGAACGTAGTTGGAAAAATACCCATAGTAAAACTAGTATTGCAAAGATATGAAATAGGTTCTGCTACGATTTCTTGAAAATATTTTAGTACATTAGTAGGTATTCCATCCCATCCTGAAGCACTGCTATTTTTAAGGCTACTAATAATACTTCTAACTTCGCCTGCGTCCACTGAACTAAGTGACATCGATTGAAGTGGGGCCTTGTCTAATTTATTGGCTTTACAAGCTAAGGATAATTCATTTTCATTTTTTTTGTTCAGAATACTATGAGCTAATTCACCACCAATGGAGGTAAAGTACTCATTTACTTTGTTTAGGGACGAGTATGGATTATTTTCTTTGTTCAATAATTCTGTAGATACCGATTTATTTACTTTTAAATTACTAATTTCTTTTATTATTTGCCATGTTCTTTTTGCGTTACCGATGGATTTAGTCAGCTGTAATTGGTAGTAGTTACGTTTTAGATTTTTTAACATAGAATTACAGATGTTTCTATAACTTAAGTAATTCTTTTTTAGATAGTCATCATCTCCCGATTTCTTTAGGATTTTATATAATTTGTCTCTATTGCGTATACATTTGATTACATTTGGAGTTAGCCAAGGCTTTAAGGGTTTATGTCTGCATGCAATTGTTTTCACTGTACTGTTGTTTACAATACATTTTTGCAGTTTGGAATTCAGAAAGCTTGCCATTTCATCAGCGGTTTTTAAATTATAGTATTCTACCCACGGAAGAGATCTTAGTGCCACGCCTAATTTTTCAAAGTCTATAATAATTTTGTCATACTGGTAATTAGTTCTCTTCAGATTAGAATTTCCAAGATGTAGGAGTATTGGGCAATGATCAGTAAAAGGTTCAAATACAAATGTTTGTTGTACTGAACTACTACTTTTGACCATAAAATGATCTCAACAACTATCTTTTCTTGATGGTTTGTCAATTCCTTGTTGAAGGCCGTACGCTGCCATAAGATTTAAATAGTCTGATGAGTATCCTGTGATGTTCTGCGGGAGGATATCAATATTAATATCTCCTGTAAAAATAATATGTTCTGAGTGAGTTTCACTTAGTAATTTTTCTATAGAGTCGAGGTACGCCGAGGGGTTTCTAAAACTTGGTGATCTATAAGTAGCGAATAAAGAAATTTTATTTAGAATTTTTAGAACTAAACAGCTGCCATCATTGATTTTAGGTTCATATATTTGTACATTTGGAATATTTTCTTTTACGTATAGGACAACACCGTCATTCTGATTATGGTTTATTTTAGTACTAAATGAATTATAATTATTAATTACAGGGATAATTGTGTTTTCGTTAATCCAACACTCCGTCAGTACTATTATATCTATTGGAATTTCAAGTTGGGCTAAGAATATTAAGAATGTTTCTAGGTTACGTTGAATACTACGAATGTTAACTGTTATAATATTCAATGAATTACTACCTAAATTTTTAAAATCAGTATCTTTTCTAAAGCATGCAAGATCATTTACGATTGTACAATTGATGTCACCGGCGATGTCAATTTCACTAATTATATCTAAATTTAAACTATTGAATTTGAATAAATAGAATTAAAGGACTGCAGAGCTCGTATACAACAATCGTAAAAAATATTTGTGAGTATCAGGCGGTTATATAAACCAATGAATTGTATTGTATAATGAGTTATTTTTAATTGTTTATGGATAATAGTTTGTGTCAGTATTTGTGTGAGAGCTTGGCGCGGTGTGATAGTATATATGATAATAATTTTTGTGGCGTTCATGTAATGTGTTTGTGTATAAAGCATTCGCAGCGACACGTTATTCGATATTACAAAAGTAAAATAAAAATATTTTGACAAAACTAATTTAAGTAGAAAAATATTTTTTTTAAATAAATTAGTGGAATGAATAAATTTAATAGCACAGCAAATACTTAAATCTGAGCTTGATAAGACTAGTCACAATTTATTTCTTAATTTACTTATGTCGATTTCTGAGGAACACCTTTCCATAGGACGTCCAACAATATTTAAAGTTGTTTTGGGATCCATATTCTCTCGCTAAGAAGAACAGTCGTTTACTTTTTGTGGTAAGATTCTCAGATATAAAAATCGGGACATAAGGCATATCCATCTTTAAATGTTTAGTGTTCAATTTATTTTCTTTATTATCCTTATTAAATTTTTTCACAGCATGCAGTATCCGTTCCTTCATCATGACATTATTAAGCTCAATTATTAGAGGTTTAGCTTTTTTAGCGTTCATGCGGAATATATCCTTCACATCGGCATCGTGTATCGGCACGTTAATAATTTTACCTATTTCAACGACTATCTCAGAGAGTCCCTGCTTACTTTCGTCACTAATTTTTGGTATATTTCTTATCTCTAAGCTGGTAGCACGAGCTTGCCTCTCTAGTTGGTCTATTTTGTCTTCTAATTGACGTATGTATTTCCGATCTTCGGCCCTATCTTCTTCAATTTTTTGCAACTTTTCCAATACCTCTTCATATTTAGCGGCTGTGAATTTAACTGATTCCTTAAGCTCATTGTTTTGATCTTTTATCTCGTTCATTGTATTCTTCAGATCTTGAAACATATTCGTCATTAATGATTTAAAATCGTCTAAATCACTCTTTTCTCCTAAATTTTCCCTCTTCCTTTTAGTATTGAGGTTACGTTGGGTCACATTAGATAATGCATCCTCAATAGCCACAGATATACTCAAGTTTGGATCTGAGTGTGTATGAGAATGAGCTAAGGCAACATTTAAATTTGTGGGTGTAAGCGGCGGGGTTCTCTTAAGCGGCATGTTGTACGCGTACGTGGATGTACCAGGGGGCCTACTACGAAGTCTTATTGCCGGTCAGTTTAAGACCGTAAACTGAACTGCCTTGCTTTGTCGTACTACGAACGCGTCTTATTGCAGGCCAGCCTGTGATGACGTAACGAAACATTTCAGTGATTCAGTGGCCGGCAAGCTAGCTCAACGTTTTAAATCGGTACTATGAACTCACTTTTGACGTTTGTAACAGAGTTGTGACCCGTTTATTGAACAGTATAGCTGCCAGATTAAACACTTCAATAAAAGGTGCTTCGTGGGAGCTTTTTCTGAATCGTTTAATATTTTAATATTATAATAGTAAGTATTTCATGAACTTATACATGCTAAATTAGGTATTTTCTTTAAAAGTGATATATTATTTACATGTACGTCTTAAAGTTCTCTAATATTTGTGCATTAATTTCAGTGTCTGATGAATACGAAATTTTTGAGTTCCTCGAAAATTGAAAGGGCAATATTACGCAGCCAATTGGACTCCTTTTCGATTGATGACGATGAATTCATAAAAAGAGAAGCAAAAACTTAGTGTTGGAACTTTGTGATGATTTAAGACCTTTTATGACAAAGCCTGCTAAGTTTACTGATTTGTCGATCGAAACCAAGGTTGAGTATTAGTTAAATTATTCATCACTAGTAAAACATTACTAAGTGATATTTAATATAGTTTAAGAAAAAATTCATACTCATCATTTCTTATAATTATTTTAGATCTTAATTGCACTGTCTTTTTATGCCACGGGATCGTATCAGCGACCCATTGGGGACATAGCTGCTCACTCCGTGCCACAACAAAACAGTATCAGCTGTTTTAGGTCAAGTGAGGCAGGGCCTAAACATGCCTCAATTGAGGTGAAAATATATAAGATTACCGAGAGATGCAGCACAGCGTAGGGCTAACATTTTAAGGTAGGTAACCAATTTAATATTTAATTTTAACTCATTATAATAACAACCACTCTATGAACCATTGAGCTTGAATAATATGCTCATTAGTACTAATATTTTTTAGTTGCATTAGTAACATGGGTAATGCAATATTTACCACTATATCATGCAACAAGGTTAGCAGAGACTTATATATAAGTGATTAAATGTCTTTGCAAATTTTACAACAAATTTGGGATGCCTGGAGTTTTAGGCTGCATTGACTGTACACATGTGGCAATGGTCCGTCCTTCACAAAATGAAGAGAGTATTACTGCAGAAAACAATATCATTCTTTAAATGTGCAATTGGTAAGAAATATTGTAACAAAACCACAAATTTAATCAAAATATTTTATTGATAAATAAAATATTTACTTAAACCGTTTGAATTATTATGTGTTGTTAAAAATAAATTAAAACCAATATTTTAGATATACAACGCAGACATGGATATTATCAGTGTGGATGAAAGCTATGGAGGAGCTTCTCATGATGCTTTTATATGGTCTAATCATCCTTTGAAGGCACACATGGAAGACCTCAAGCACAAAGGAGGCAATATGGCTTCTTGGTACGGACTTTACATAATAAAAAGATATATATACAAAAAAGTGGGTTATAATTTGGCCAAGCTTTTATTATTTAGTACCTACTTTTTTACAGGTGACTCTGGGTATCCCTTAAGAAGATACTTAATGACACCCATTGTTGATGCTCTCCCAAACACCCCCCAAAGCATACTACACTGACATGCATGTGAGAGCAAGTAATGTAATTGAGCGCACAATTGGACTAATGAAAGCACGTTTCAGAGTCTACTAGTGCACAGAGTGTTACATTATGAGCCTCACATGGCAGCTTCTATTGTAAATGCATGATGTGTGATATTGCACAACATATGCAATAAGGCTAATGTCAGTGTAGAAGAGCTGCAGGCAGAGGAAGCTTTGCGGGAATATGAATTGCAACAGTTGACTACTCCTCGCCAGGATTCTGCAGTAAATTCTAGGGCCGCATAAAATCCAGAGCTTCGAGAGGGGATTACGGCTAGAAATAACCTTATCGATCGCCTCTGGACAAGTCGGAGTGCAACCTGAAATTTATGTTTGTTTTTAAAACTATTGTTCTTTTGTTTTCATTTTTAATTAGATTTATATAGTTATTGTGTTGTTTTTTATTTAAGATTATTAACAATGTATATATTTTACTCACATATGATTTGTGATATATTTTACTCAGAACAACTCGTAACATTTCTAAGGGAAAGTTTAATTTATTATAGCCTGAATTGTGGTGTATGATTAAACAGTAGTTTCTTTGTAAATTTAGTATTACCACAAATGTTTAGTAATGAAATCACATTTCGTCTTAGCTCTTAACCAAACCACACAATCCCATTAAAATATTACGTTACGAAGGGTGTTTACATTTAAAATGGACATGGTAACTAAACTAATTTATTACCCACTTGACACACAAACACAGCTCATATTATAAGAAATTCTCGAAAAGAGCATATAAACTAAATTTCGCCTCGACTTAAGTGACTTTACACTATCAATCACATCTCAAATTGAAAACACATATTCAAAAAGCCACTTTAGTTCCTCGTCGTCATTGTAAATTTATAAACAAAACTCGAAGAAACAAAAAAAAGGTTTTTTGTTTCTACGAGTACTACCTACCTCATTTCAAGTGGTAATAATTTAATATATTGTTAATTTATTTAGTATTAAAGAATTATAAGAATATGGGTTTCACTTTAAGACCGACCTTAAAATTAAAGAGATAAACTTATATAACATTTGTATAGCGTCCTTTCACTCGAACGGTTAGCCAAAACAAGACGGTGACAACGCTAACCCGTGAGCAAAGACGTCGCTAGTCATTATATGGGTTTAAAACAGTTGAGCTAAGCGTAGTTCATAGTACCTTTTTCATGCTTGTGAACATGCGTCGGTGTGCTACGTACACCCAAGCATGGCGGACACCGAACGTGTGTCGGCTATTGCGTTTGGTTTAACATACTTTTATTTGAAATACAAGCAAAGTAATACAAAAGCAAGGAATTTTTTGGCTTTTAATTCTTTTACTGGCTTTCCCGTTAATTCGGCAAGACGACTCCAAGCATTTGCAACTTTCTAGAGCAAAGAACTAAACATGCGCTCGTCGCGAAATCACAATGGTTACTACGCGCACCAACGTGTGAATGTGTTGCAAGCGCTTGCTGCAAGCGCCTTTTTATCTGTGTCCAAAAACCGACACTAGACCTCTTTACACGCTTGTGCTTGTGGATGCTTGCCGAGACTTGGCAAGCGTGTAAACCCGGTATAAAAGTTCATTGCTGTACCTAGGTCTGTACTATAGATTGCCTCATAGGGCATTTTGCCACAGCTACCACGCGTGGCAGGCAGTTTAGCATACGCAGATTTTTATTATTTTGTGTCTACTTCACTTGGTCTTTCTTGATTTTGTTGCCAAAATCCAGAAATCATGGGTGATTGTGAGGTGCTAAGCCGGGGTGGATATAAAATAAAAAATATTTCACGGCAAATAATTTATTTAATATGATAATCTGTAACCACAAGTGCATCGTAAAGTATAATAATATTCAAATCACAGCGATTCTAAAGTAGTTTTTACTTCAAAAGATATTAGCTTAACCGGCCACACGAAGCTTGTGTACCAGCCAGAATAGTAGAAAAAATGTTGGGGGGTGCTACTAGCTCAAAAAGAGAAAACCATCCTGGTTTTAGATAGTAACTTTGTTTACGCCCGAACGCTGGTTTCGGAATCGACGTCAGAGGGCGCTCGGCTCGGCGCTATACCGGTTTGACGTTCGATCGTGCGTAAAACGCGCGGCGTAAAATACGAGTCGTCTGCCAGCTGTGCTAACGTCAGCACGCTGTCAATTTTTGTGCGGGTACCGCGGAATAGTTTAGGCGTCTAGTAAATATCCTGTCTAGGATTTGTAACGCGCATTCCTTGTTGGATAGCCTTTCCCGGGACTTATTGGGTCCGACTCAGAATCTGTATAAGTGCATTCGACAATATTGGCTAGTGCAGCCTTGATATTCTAGAAATAACTGTTGCTACGCGAAACGGTAGTGACCTTTGATCTGGACACTCTGTGTTCGTTTTTGTGTGTTAAGCTTTATAACAAACGAGAGTTAGTGGCTTCTGTAAGTTAGTTAATCGTACGATAGAGTTAATGGACTGTCATCGTGACGAACGAAGAAAGTGACTGTGGACGGCGCCGCGGAAGATTACCTCAATTTGGAGCGGTGCTGACGTCCGGACTGCTGCCGACGGCAAAGGTCTAATAAGGTCAATCACCCCCAGTCACACCCAGATACACATCACAGCACCTTATTTTCCTTGCACCACACAACCACATGCGACCTGACCGAATCCTGAAGGACCAGTCGCCTTGGATATAGGTAAGTAAGCTCTGTTAATATTCCCCCTGTTGAATGGCAGTAGTATAGTACGCTCCCCCTTATTGTTTATTGTGATAGGAAATTCCACTTTGGCCTTAAGAGAGGACAAGACCTCAGCGTATGTCAGTAAGAGATAGCGATAGTTCGCCAATGTACATTACTACAATTACATGTAATTTCAATTGACATACTTAGACTTTTACCACCATTGTGTGGGTAATCTAGTTCTTTTTATTTCGGTTGTACTACGTCAACTACTAATTTACTGTGCGCGAACTGAATGACTCCGGGATGAACATTAAGCGCGAAGAGAAATGAGTTGTAGTGCTCATTTTATTACAATTTATCTAAGATATCCTCTCAGAAGCCAATTTACATAATTTAGGACCGGGTTTAGTAAGCTCGTGGGGCTTTCGAATGTTTCATTCTATATTTATAGCTCATCACGTAAATAGTACAATTAAATAAATCATAATCAACTCATAGCCCCGAATGCATTCAGTTCGCGCATGTATGATTTTATAGATACAATAAAACAACCATATTGATTAAGTATAGTTTAATTAAATTAAATTGTCAAAAGTATACATAGTAAAATTGTACTTGGACTAAAGGGTAAACTAATCATTCCTTTGATCTATGTATTGCATAAAAGTTTCTTCCTCCTATTATCGATAATAACGTCTTCTTTTCCAATTTCTTAATTAACTTCTTTTTACGTGGAGTTATCTCAACTTCCGGAACTGCTATAGGTATATCTTGTGTCTGAAATATAATAAAGGATATAACTGTATTTATAACAAACTAGCTGTTGCCTACGGCTTCGTTCGTTTTTTTTAAAAGCCTATAGCACTCAAGCATACTGTAGCTTCCTATTAGTGAAAGAATTATTGATTGAATAATTCTTTCACTAATAGGGATAAGTAGTTTCAGATATTAGCTTGAACGCGCTACAAGCAAAGTCTTCAGCTTTATAATGTTAATATAGTATAAATATTTGTATTATATGTATGTATAAAGATATTTATTATTTTATTATTTACGGTAAGTAGTAAATACTTACCGTAAATAATAAATACATATAAAAATATCTATACTGCTTTAAAGATAAAAATGTTTAAGTATGTATATAAACGGCTACACACACATCATCTACAAGAATCAATTTCCATAAAATAGACTGATCAAGAATAAAGTTACCATAGTACTTTCTATTTCAATTTCCATAGCAACTTCTTCTGACGGTAAAGATAAGTTAGTAGGACCATGAATATCTATCATGTTCATGGATGAATCGTCAAGCTGAAAAATATGATAATTATTTTAAATTAACATTTATCACCCAAATAAATAAGTAGGTACATGTTATAATATAAAATAATATTATAAAAAAAATTTCATCATGAAGAGTTCCTCTTTCCACATGAAGTTGGTCAACCGACGACCCCTTGGATTCCGTTGCCCTATTCCGAATTTCCCTACTTTCAGCTCACCGATATCTTTTGTGCCTAGTTTTGCGTTAGTCTCCCATTTACACCGTATATCTGATAGTGTTAAAAGAAGAAGTGTCTGCGGGACATATTAGTATCTCTGAGTTTCGGAGGAATGCGCTAGAGATATCCTCATACCTACATCTTCTCCATCTCCTTAGGATGTGGCGAGGTTGGTGCGTAAACCTGTATGACCTTCAACTTCAACGAATACAGTATTTTTTATTCTGAGTGTAAGGTACACATCACAACCATGTCGAAACCCTCCTAATCTTTACAAAGTCGTTAAAGAGACTTGTGGACACCTCTTTGGGACAGATGGTCACAAAATGTTGCCGATTTCGAGAATTACCGTATCCTTCCCCTCTTGGACCTCAGATAATCCTATAATAATATTCCAGCGCAACTTGTCTATATCTTCTTCCAGCTCCAGGATCTCCTCGTCAGTCTTCAGGGTACGTGCGTTATATGTTGCCAGGTGGAGTCGTCTTAGTTGGCAACCAAACCTCCACCGGAGATCCTTAGCACCCACTGCCCTGCCGTTGCCATGGTTGCCACCGTAACCAGGAATAGCGGGCCGGAGATTGAGGACAGTCTCTTTGTATTACTGTTCATGGGGGATGGTTAGATGGGATCATAGTGGACACGCTTGGCAAGCGGGTGAGTAACCGTAGTTTTTATTATAGTTTTGCCGTTATCAGAGGGATGCTGCTGCCCATCTCCTGTGTCAGTTTCCCTCTGTTGGTTCTTACCACACATACGGGAAGATAAAGGGTAGTGCATATTCTTATATCTTGACTTCTACATCTTTACATATAAATAAAATTGAAGTGTCTGTGTGTAATATCGAGTAACTACTTTATTTAAGCCCAGCGAGTTCAGTGGCGAAGCTATGGCTCCAAACTAGGGCAAGCCCAAGGTATGTTATTAGCAGTTTTATAAAAAATTACCTTTTCTCTTTTTCGATTTTACCTTTTCCTCGCCGATTAGTGCTTTATCTACACACTCCAATTTAACACAAAAAAAAACTATTATCCTCCATTTTCACTATAAATCTATAAAAAAGTATAAATTTCCAACTCAATATTGCGAGTTTCATTCGCTCAAGTGTAAACACACAGAGTAAACATTGGAATGTGAACTTGTGAAGTGAACTTTGCAAACGCTCGACAACTTCACACTGAAAGCCTGGCTTCTGATCTCCATACTGATTGCTATATAAACAATCGTAGTTAATTTCATTATAGAACATTTTGCCACAGGTTAGAAAGGGAGCGATCGTCTTCACGAAAGCCCGGTAAAAAGCCCACGCGTGCGAGAGAGACGACTAATCGCTCAACTCAACTCCTTTTTTATAACAGCTGTATCGCGCAGTAAAGCAATCTGCCAAGTGTTGACGATACATAATAAGGCTACGAGGTCACGACCTGTGTAGAACAGAGGAGCGCTTTGAAACAGTTTACGAGTTATTTTATTAGTTGATATTATTAATAGGGCAAGCCGGGCTTCTCGGCTTGTATGGAAGCTTCGCTACCAAGCGAGTTATTTGCATACAATTAAGACATAGATAAACATTTTTGAAATGTTTGTTTGTAAGTCTGTCTGTCCGGGCTAGTCATTGGAATACATGAAGCAAATACAAACAGGAGACGGCATAAGCAACTGTGCACTGTGATTCTAATTAGGTTCTGACGTCATCATAGTGAGCGTGGCTTTAGTTAGTATACTGTCAGCTTTCGTCCTGTGCGCTTAAGTGTTGAAAATCCAAACCGGTGTATTTTCGTAGTATTAAAAAGAAAAGGATGAAGTGTTGTATGTTGATGGCATCACATTTCATTTGTAAGTAATTTTACACCTAATTTATTAAAATAGTTCTAGAAAAATCTCTTTGCGTCGGCTTTCAAATATAATTAAATATATTCGACACTAAATGGCGACACTTTGTGTCATGTGAACTAAAAATATAAGGGTACGTAGAGCTCAGTATTGGTAAAATAATCATACGAAGGTGCTGAAATTTGTTTTGCATACAGACATAAAGAAATTTTAATCGCCAAAATATTATTTTTATAGTTTATAATCATTTTGTGAACAGGTCGCTATCCACCGTCAAGATAGCTAAACTACATTGCAACATCGATATGAAACGATTCGAGTACCTAGTTTTACTATTTATCGGTAGATGTAGATAGTGTAAAATGGGTGGGGCTTTGCATCCCCTCACCTCGCAAATTGTCACGCGTTGTTACATAGTGAAATTTAATTAGAACGTCTCCTCTTTGTATTTGCTTCATGTTGGAATAGCTTCAAGCACTGAAATGAAACTTCACAATATAGAGCGATGCCAGGAGTGACGTAGGCTAGTAGCCTAGTTCTTTGTTTTGTAAACTGCGATCGTTGTTTTCGACAATCTAACACTGATTTTGTTTAATGTGACTAAGAATACGCTATAAAAGCTTTTAGAAAAATTTACTTCGCAAATATCCGCGTTATAAAATAAAATGATGTGTCTTACCTAGTATGAAGAGCACCTCCCGCCCTCCCTCAATTGCGTGCACTATCCCCGTCACCACTAATCCCAGCACCGCTACTCCCAACACCACTACACTAGGCAAGACACACCACTGACGATAATACGACACGTGTTTCGAGAATAAGGGAAAACGACCTTATTGTTACTAAAGCCGATAAAGGCAATACTGTTCTTATTATGGAGAGTAGTCGGTACAGCCAGAAAGTTAACGATGTTATCCAAGGTGATGACTTTGAGCTATTGGAGTCTGACCCAACCAAAAAGTTTACTTTGGATATTAAGTTATGTATACAACAGTCATCATATGTTTTTCCCGATCACAACTTGTCTCGGAGCAATCTTGTTCCAATGAATCCTCAAGCACCCATTTTATATGGGTTACCAAAAATACATAAAGAACATGTTCCTATTCGTCCAGTTGTCTCATATATTGGTGCACCAGCTTATTTCCTTGCTAAAAAATTAAACTTCCTCCTTCGAGAGAAATCTGGATTCCACCCCACTTACAGCCTAAAAAATGGCTTAGATCTCATTTCCAAAATTAAAGATATTCGTATTCCTCTTAAATCCATATTGTTATCTTTAGACGTTGATAGTCTTTTTACAAATGTCCCATCCCCTGACTGTTTGCGTATACTCGCAGATCTCTTTGAAAAACGTCGTATACATCCCGGGGAAACAAATGATCTTCTTAACTTAACCTCTCTCTGTATGAAACAAAACTATTTCCGGTTTAATAACCGTTTCTATCTACAAAAAGAAGGGTTAGCTATGGGGTCCCCTCTAAGTCCCCTTATAGCGGACATTTTCATGGATAATTTCGAAAAACAACATATAGTTGTCAATCAAAATATCTTATATTACAATCGATATGTAGACGACATAATTATTTGCTGAACTGGCACAAGGAGACAACTGGATGTTTTCCTCAATAAAATAAATTGAGTCCATGACAAAATTAAATTTAAACTTAAATTGGAACAAGATTGTTTCTTTAATTTTCTCGACTTAACAATAACAAGAAAAGAATCGTCACATGTTTTCCAAATTTATCGAAAGCCAACTCACACCGATACGGTCATCCACGCGTCATCATGTCATCCGTGGCAACATAAAGTAGCCGCTTTTTCTTGTTACATTAACCGTTTGTTCACTGTCCCATTAAGTAAAGAAAATTATTTAAAAGAACTTAATATAATTTATCAAATAGCAGTCTCTAACAGTTTTTCAAAAAATCTCATTTACAATTTAATTAAAAAGAAACAAAAGCATGTTGTTCGCAACTCTCTGTACGCGATTCAACCTCAAAGTGTTCACCGATATGTGAGCAGTTTGACCTACTTAGGCCCCATATCTGAAAAAGTAGCTAATACTCTTCGACAAAACGGCGTTCATGTGGTGTTCAAAACAAACAATTCTCTTAGAAATATCTGTAATAATAAAGATAAGTTGGATATTCGTCAAAAGTCAGGTGTTTACAAACTTGTTTGTGACGAATGCCACGCCGTTTACGTGGGTCAGACTGGTCACAATTTCGAAACACGTTATAAAGGGCATTTAGCCGCGTACAGGAATTGCAATCCCGATAAATCCCATTTTGCCAAACATCTTTTGGACACTGGACACAACGTAGCCAACGACCACTCCTTTAAAGTCTTACATACGTGTAATAAAAGGCTGCGGCTGTGTGTGCTGGAACAGTTAGAGATATTAAAAAGTAATAATAATACCGTTGCATTGCTGAATGAACAAACAAATGTTACTAACTCACCTCTCTTAAATATTTTTAAGCCTGCTCTCTAATAATAGAGAGCCTCGCAATATGGTCGTTTGTCACCCTCACGGTGATCGGCGATTGGTTGCGTGGTTGGAGGGTGGGCATTGCGCGGCGGTTTGTTTTTAATTTTACAAACGGCTGCGTAAGTCCAGCGGTGATTGGTCGCATGTTTTATCGCATGACGCAGTCGCTCGCTCCTTACGTAGAGAGCGGTTGCGTCATCGGTCTGTATAAAAGGCACTTGTTTTGGCTCGCCGCTCACTTAGCGGTTAGCCACCGTAGAGTCTATATCACCTGAGGATGCCTCGTGTAGAGGCGAAACACGTGTCGTATTATCGTCAATGGTGTGGCTTGCCTAGTGTAGTGGTGTTGGGAGTAGCGGTCCTGGGATTAGTGGTGACGGAGATAGTGCACGCAATTGAGGGAGGGCGGGATGTGCTCTTCATACTAGGTGAGATACATCATTTTATTTTATAACGCGGATATTTGCGAAGTAAATTTTTCTAAAAGCTTTTTTATAATGGATTTCCGCAAAGTAACGCCTGATTCTATTAATTATAAGAATACGCTGTCATTAGTTTAGTTTAGTTTAGTTTAAAACTTTGGTTAAGCGATTGTTTATTTCAGGCAGGGCCTCCCTAGCTTGTCTACAGTCTACTAGATTTTTCCAAAGCTGAGCGTGTTGATTAGTGAAGTGTCTACGTACCAGTGAACGAACGTTACCAAAGGGGATTGGTATGATTGGTTCCGGCCCTGTAGTGGCCAGAGCCGATCCTCTTCTGGCCAGTACGTCTGCTGCATCGTTGCCTCTGGATCCACTGTGTCCCTTTATCCATTACATAGTCACATTGTTGTTTTTACATACCTTATTTAATCGTTGATGGCATTCATATATTAGTCCCGAGTTCACCACATTGCAACTCAGAGCTTGTAGTACCGCCCTACTGGCGGTCAGTATTCTGATGGAGAAGTCATTAACCTTCCTAGCATCTATTGCTATAGCTGCTTGAATGATACCCATACATTCCGCCTGAAAGACCGTGTTATAGGTACCCAGCGGTGAGCATATGTGAATATTGAGGTCTTCAGAGAAAGCTCCAGCTCCTACACCTTCATTTGTTTTAGAACCATCGGTGAAAACTCTAAGCTCTTTTGAGTTTAATCCTTCCGGCTGGCTGTTTTCATTTAATTGTATCTTGTATTTCTTATCGAAAACAAATTGTTTAGGAATGTTATCGTATTTGGCTTGTAGGAGAGGAATTTTTGAGTGAATTCTATTACCTGTATGAGGGACACTATTCTTACTCCGAAGATTTCTTCTCATGAGTCTGATGGCAGCTAAAGTCGCTTCTTGTTGTATATGTAGATGAAGCGGAGTTAGCTCCAGCATCGCTTCTAAGGCTGCTGTTGGCGTAGTTCTTATGCAGCCTGTGACAGCCATACATGCTAGTCTCTGGTAGCGCTGAAGCTTCTTGATTGTGGTGGCTTCATTTGTCTTGGTCCACCATACCAGAGCGCCGTATGTGATCAGGGGCCGAATTACAGTTTTATACCGCCACAGTATGATTTTTGGCGTCAGTCCCTATCTTTTGCCAATCATGTTTCTGCATTGCCAGAAAGTTATACTAGCTTTGTTGATTTCGTTTTCTATGTGTTTATTCCAGTTAAGTTTGCTGTCCAAGGTAAGACCTAAATATTTTACCTCAGAGGATAGCTGGAGTTTTGTGCTGAAAAGACTTGGAAGATGATAGTTATTCAGTATTCGTTTTTGTGTGAACATTACTAAAACCGTTTTATTTGGATTGACGGTTAAGTCGTATTCCCTGCACCATCTCTCTACTGTACGGAGAGCCGCTTGGGTCAGGTCGCACACTATGCTTGCTGTCTTTCCAGAGACCAGTATTGTCAGGTCATCAGCATACCCTACTGTATAGAAGTGATTGGCATTTAATTTGCTGATGAGTTCATTAATGACCATATTCCACAGGAGAGGTGAGAGAACCCCACCCTGCGGGCAGCCTTTCTTAATTTGGATTGGTTGAGATTCACCAGCAATCTTTATTATTCGTGTACTGCGCATGTAAACTATCCAGTCGATCAGTGCTGGTTCAACTTTATGTCTACTGAGTACACCTTTTATGCCGGAGAAGTTCGTTCTGTCAAAAGCACCTTCTATATCTATGAAGGAACCTAGACATATTTCTTTGTTTTGTCAATCTTTGTAATTACCTGATGAAGTGCCGATTCTGTTGATTTGCCTAGACTGTAGGCGTGTTGCTTGTCGTGTAGTGGTAAGTACATTAGCGCCGACCCCCTTAATTCCCTTTCACACATCCTCTCCATCGTCTTTAGGAGAAAGGATGTGAGGCTAATGCTCTTACCTGGTTTGGGTATGAATGTGACTTTCACTTACCTCCATCCCCTAGGAACATATTTAAGAACCAGACAGGCTCGCATTATGGCAACAAGTGTGACTGTTAGGGCTTTACCCCCCCCCCCCCCACTGTAGGAGTGCCGGGAATATGCCGTCAGGTCCTGCCGCCTTATAGGGGAGGAAACTGTTAATGGCCCAATGGATTTTGTCCATCGTTACCACTCTCTGTGCTAAATTCCAGTCTTCTGCTGTTGGTGTCAGTATGTCGTCATGCCGGTTTGCCTCCTGGGTTACGCGGCAACCTGGGAAGTGCGTTTCAATTAGAATGCGTTGGGCTTCATCCGGCGATGTTAAGTAGCTACCGTCGGGTTTCTTTAGAGACTTGGATCCCGACGTGTTCTGTTTAGCTAGAATATTCCTTATCCTATTTGCTTGTTCGCAGGTTTCTATGTTGCCACAGAATTTACGCCACCCAGTCGAGCGTCGATACCTGATACATTTTTTGTATTCAGACTTAGCTTTCTTATATAGTAGCCAGTCTTCATCCATTGAGGTATTCATGGCCCTATTTAGGGCTTTTCTTACCTTCTTACGTTTCTTATCGAGTTCTTTACCCCACCACGGTTGCTTTACCTCGGCATGCCTTGGTGGAGTGATTTCTGGACATGATTCATGGTAGCTATCTATCATGGCCTTAGTAACAGCTGCTACCTGTTCTTCTAGGAGCGACTGATCTGCTATAGTATTTATCCCCTCAAAACCCGCGAGCGAAGACGTCAGCCTATTTAGGTATTTTGTTTTATCCGTCTTGCGGGGATTTCTCCATGGTGGTGTAGAGAGGATATTGACCTGTAGTGCGAAGCAGATCCATCTATGGTCTGAGCATGAGGCCTCTTTCGACACATGCCATCCCGTAATTAGTTTGGCTGCTCCTTCTGTCGCAAGTGTGTGGTCGATTATAGTGCGACAGCGTTTGTTTAAAGTAGGTTCAGAACCTATGTTTAAAATGGTTAGGTTAGTACTAAATAAATATTCAACTAAACCTTACCTCGTTCATTTGGTTTTTCCATTCCCCAAAGGGGATGATGTGCGTTGGAGTCCGTCCCGATCACAACCTCTAGTCCGGTCCTCTCGCAGAAGTTCACCAGTCTGCCGAGGTCATGAGGGGGAGGAGTGTCTTCCTCCGGCATGTAGACAGAGGCGACGACTAATCTTCTCTCCTGTGTATATTGTATTGCCACGGCATACATGTCTCTAGAACAGAAATCTGTTAATGGTTGTGCACAGATATCTTTAGTAGTGTAAATACACGCTCTAGGCTTGTCGTGTTCAGAGCTGTAGAATAGCTTACCTTTTAGGTTGTTTAGGCCTTTAATTTTTTAATTTTACCAGCCCCAACCCACGGCTCCTGGATTAAGGGTATGGCAGTCCTTTGAACCTCCAACCACTTGCGTAATTGAGCCGACGCAGTTTCGCTGTGGTGGAGGTTGGCCTGCACTAGGCTAGTTTTGGACGAAGGGCACGCCATCATTGATCGCGTCCTCCCCGTCCCCGCCCAAAAATAAGCCTCCCAGAAGGTCTCGGGTTTCATCGTCAGCCACCGAGTCGGATGTGGTCGGCAAAATGCAGTCCTCTCCGTCACTCAGTGAGCTGCCGCTGAGCCCGATCTCCACTGGGGGTTTCGGCTCAATTGTGCAGGCCGTTTTTTCACTGGACTTGGCCTCCAGTGATTCCGCTGTACCGGTAACCATGGCTCCGGTATCCATAACTTCCGAATTGTTTTCTACCTCTTTGCTCGGTGGAGTGTCAAAGAATTTACCTCCACGACCCTGGAATTTTACGTATACCGCCCCGCATACACATGCGAGACGGCGTCCGGCCTTCATCAGGGTCGGGATATGATCCTCCGGCACCGAAACAACGAGGAACCACCCGTCCGTCTGCTTATCAGCCTTGAGTAACAGCCAGTCCCTGATGTTAACCCAGCGGTTCTGGTACGCCAGCACGCGACCAATGTCGCGTGAGTCTTCCCAGGCCCCTTGGGCATCAGGGATAAGGATACCACATTTGACTATTTGTGGTATCTCTGACTGTTTCTTTATTGTCAGCAAGGTGTTGGATTTAAGGTCGAGGGTAGCAATATTCCCCTTCAACCAGTCCAGAGCTTTCTGATCGTCGCACCACAGTTTCAGGACACCTTCCGTATAAACGGGTTTGCCCCCAAAAACTGGGCCCGACGCATCAGGGTCCTGGCTACTCCAGGCCTCGCTGATCATGTTCCTCTGTATTGCCACGAGGATGTCGTCTGCTACTTCCTTCGTAATGTGACCTGAACGCGCACACGTTAAGGCCACACCCAAATCTGCTTTAGCAGCGGAAGCGTAGCTCGTTCTTGCAGTCTTTGGTTGCTGTTCGAGTCGCACTTTTTTGTGTTCCCCTCTAGGCGAGGTGGACTTTTCCATCATCCTTTTGGCTGCTCTTTTCTTCTTCCCAGGACGCTTGGCCGCTCGCTGCTTTCTGGTGGATATCCTAGAACTGGTTCCCGCGGCCGCGACTACCACTTGGGCTGGATTTTTATCCTTCCCAGCTTCAGCGCGGCTACTGGTTCCAGCGCCAAGCACCCCAGTCGCAGTAGCTTGCCCAGCCTCCTTGGTTTTAGTTTCGGAAGCAGCCAATGCGGCTCGTTCTCTACGGCCTTTTCCCCGCTGCTTCTTGTTTTTCTTTTTGGCCTTTCCACTACTGCCTGCAGGGATGGACCCTCCTGATGGTCCATCAGGTCGGCAAGTCACCTTTTTAGGTGCCTTGCCTTTCCCCTTACGGCTCACCACTTGCCAGGCAGCAGAGAAAAGGTCGTCAGTACGTAGTGGCTCCGCAGTTTTGTTACTCGCGGGCTCTTGTTCTTTTTTCTCGTCCAGCTCCTTGGAACTGGTTTTGGAAACGTTCAGCGAGGTAGTTGTTCCTTTGGTGGGGGCACCTACGCTGGACGGTACTGTCCGTGGAACCGTCGGCTTAGTGACGGTTCCCCCTTGTTCTTTGGTGTCTCTGGTAAGCACCTCTGACACCTCTCCTTCTTTCTTATTGGGCCTTAAATTGTCCATAATTTTTTGTTCTTTAATATTCATCCCCCCGGCTTCCCACCCTCCATGGAGCCCGCACCTTTGGGAACGCCCTACTTTAGAAAAAAAAGAATTTCAGGCGTTAGGATTACCGGGAAAATATAGGGACGCGAAGTTGGCTCACAGCGCGACATCGGGAGCTCGATCCAGCTGGTAGATGGGGCTGACAAGGCCCATCCCCACCACCCAAATAAACTGTCACTTGCTTCGTCAGCATGGCCTTTACCACCACCCAGCTCCCTTTTCAAGAAAACTAGGCAGCCCCCACATCCTTCGCCTGCGACCCTCTGACGGGGCGCTTGGCCATTTCCCTATCTGTGGCTAGCAGATAGGGCCACCGTTTAGCTTGAAATCCGGACCAAAGAGGGCGTGTTGCCTCTCGCCACTATATACCCCAGCGACGATCGGCTCAATCCTCCAGGACTCCTTCATCCCTGCGTACGGCGCTCAACTGCGCAAGTCCTAGCGCAGGTGGGTGTGTTAGTCCACCGGATACACCCACTCTCTCCGGCGGAACCGTCCCCCTCCTCCTCTCTCATCCGAGCTTGGGACCGGCAATGGCGGAGTTACGCTCTCATTATTTATGTGCGTAGTTTGTCAACGTGATTTGAAGTTTATTTCATATAAGTGTGTAACGTATTTGCCTAAAAGCAGTAACTGTCGTAAATGAAAATATAACCGCGTGGCATATTTACCGTGCCGGCTACCCGTCCGCGCCCGCGCGATCCACAGCTGTCACACGGTTTTTATTCTGAATTACCGCTCTAATGGTATACAAAGAAGTCTTTGCCTTATGTAGAATTTAACAAAAAGTTTAAACAATCGTGAAGATACATTTCACTTTACAACTACACCTAACAAAAAAACAAAGCCTCTGCAAGAAAACTGCCTTACAGTACTTAAGGGGGATCCACCGCTAGCCGCACCATACATTTTTCTTATCCTATATACGTTAAACACAGACACTATTTGTTTAAAACTAATCATTTTATCACTTTTCTACACTGAAATGTGCTCGCGATTGACCTTCTTAGAAAACAACTTACAGTATAATATATTAAGAAAAACAATAGTGAAATCTAGGAAAATTTTGACACTTCTTTAGTAGTGTGAGTGAATTTTGACAACTTGATAAGTAAAAGCGCCAAAACATCGTTTAAACATTGGCACGCTAGATGGCGTGCAGACGATATTGTCGTGCAACAAATACCATCATTCAGTAGATTTTATGCAACGATGCCATACTTCCTAATCTTGAACTAGATGCACTACGTTGAAAGAAGAGCGGCGTTGCCAAACTTCTGTCGCTCGTTTGACTGTAATATAATAAAATACAAATACATTTTGAATTCGAGATTGTCATGCGATAGGATTTGCGCCCGGAATTTCTTGCATGTTATATATTTTTGTTTGACTTTCATTAATTCAATTTGCATTATTTCTATTACGTATTTGATTCCAATATAATAGAATATATTGTAATTTATTGTAGGTATAGTACTTAATTAATTATTCAAAATACGCAATTTTATTTTCGGTGATATTAAAAACAGTAAGTTTGCATTTGATTTCAAATCTCGTCTCAATACTAATTAATTACCTACGTCATATGTGTCGGTGTTGAGTACAAAACTACAAAGGCATTGTTTCGTATTTTAATTTATTTAAACATGTTTTTGGTCAAGAATAAATAAAATTATAAATTGGTAAGCCACCAAAGTAATCACAATATTAATTTTACAAACATTTGCAAAATATAGATAAAATATCTATTGCGCATTTTGCAAACAGTTTCAGACAGACACACATTATTATTAGTTTGTTTTATTTTGTTGTAGTACCAAGCTCAAGGTCGCGTCATATTCTTTGTTTGTTGTTGTTGGTCTTGGACTTTTTTACCGTAGATAGAGGATTGACTAGATAAAGCATTCGCGTATGCTTTTGAGATAGAAATAGGCGGGAGGTACTTTCCCTGGGTTACCAGATATTATTCCATTTCCCCCAATTTGGGTTTATTTATATTCACAGCACTTAATTCATACAAAAAACTTATTTGTTACCATAAAAAAATGTTCTTTTATAATTCACATGATTAATTCATTTATCTTGAAAATAACATTCTGTAACTAAAAACTACGGGCGGAAACGACGTAAAAACAGAATCACCATTCCGAATTCAACGGCGCATCGACGACTTTACTCGACATTCAATAAACTCTTTGGATTTCGACGGCACTAAGTGAAAACGCTACTAGCACAAAGTGTGATATCGCTAATAAGTAGGAGTATGTAAAATATGTACTTAAATATTAGGTAATTAATTATCAAAACTTTCCTCGTGTCAAATTTTATGTTGTTAAAATTCAATAATGTTTTTAACATACGAGTCCATCACAAGTTCAGTGCTGAACACAGACCTCCGAAAGGAAAAGGTTTCCACTTAGGTTTGGTAGTACAAACACGGTTCTGAGCCAACTTCCGCGATTTCCTGCATGTCATACTAAGGTTAGTGGCTTGTGTGCAGCAAGTTGTGGCATAGAAGAGAATTTATCTATACACGGGATGATACTACCCCGCGTCGTAAGCAATAATATAAGATGCGGATGGGGCAGCAGCACTTTCCTGATGAAAACTTAAAATAAACACAAGAATAAAACTAAGAAGATTAACGGCAGCATTTTCCTGATGAACAGCTAAATATAAAAAAAAACAGTGGTTGCCAACCCGCTTGCCAAGCGTTGCAACTATGGCAAATAACTATGTTCAGCAGTGGACTTTAGATAGACTGTAAAGGAAAAAGGACTAAATTTTGTGTACTTACACAAAATCTAGAAATATTAACAATGTTGTCTATACACGGGATGATACTACCCCGCGTCGTAAGCAATAATACAAGATGGGGATTGGGCAGCAGCACATTCCTGATGAAAACTTAAAATAAACACAAGAATAAAACTAAGAAGATTAACGGCAGCATTTTCCTGATGAAAAGCTAAATATAAAAAAACAGTGGTTGCCAACCCGCTTGCCAAGCGTTGCAACTATGGCAAATAACTATGTTCAGCAGTGGACTTTAGATAGACTGTAAAGGAAAAAGGACTAAATTTTGTGTACTTACACAAAATTTAGAAATATTAACAGTTACATTAAGTAAAACAAATGAAAACACAATTATATTATTAAATATAATCCAATAAAATTAAAATAAATAAACGATTATTTATTAATTTTTCATCACATTAAAAAAACAACAAAAAAAATATGCATTTATATATATATATATATATATATATATATATATATATATATATATATATATATATATATATATATATATATATATATAATATGCCTTGTATATAATATATTTTAGTGGTATAATTAATAAGGTACAACTCCTAAACTATACTTAGATAGGTAATACCTATCTCTTGTCAAAAACATCTTTATTACATTATTTATGTCAATTAAATGGAAATTAGTATTAATAAATTATTTATTTCTTAATTTATTTCCACATTATTGTTTATAACACCTTTATAAAAAGGATTAAAGGTGGACTAAATATCTCATTGGTAGGCTTTTCCAGTCAGTTTTACAATTATTATTGCATAATAAATTATTCATTTGTATATTTAAGTCAGGACTTTAAATTATTTATTTATTTATTTTATTTAAATCTTTACTTGCATAAAACATGGTAGTACAGATAAAGTTCCTACATTTGTAAATGAGAATTTATGTTTAATCAATCTATCTATAATTAAATATTTTTTCATTGTCATGCAATCAAATTACACAAAGAAAATTAATATAAATTACAATAAAATTATTACAAGTCATAATAATACAGAATGATAACAGAGAAATTTGAAAATAAAAAGTCAAGAACCATAAATAAATTAAGCAATGCTATACAATTTTTAATACATACAGAACAATGTAAAAATCATAATTACCAACAAGGTCAAACTTATATCACTTATGGGGAAACAACAATAAATTACAACATTTTAAATATTTTATCTTAATTATATTACAAATTACATAAATTAAGCATATTTAGTCCGCCTAAAACAATGAGGCTCAAAATGTTTTGAGCATACACTGCTAAGTTTTGTTGGTTATCTATAATCACCAACAGTAGCGATTATCCAGCAATTACGGATAGCTGATTCTTTAGGAAAGCTGTAAAATAACATATTTAAAAGAAATTAATATATTAAATCTATAGTACACTTTTATATCAAGGTATTTAAAAAAAATCAAGTAAGAGTATCTGTGCATAAATACAATACCTATAACAATTAATACAATATCAATTGATTTAATTAAACAGCAGGTATATGTAAATGTAATTATAATATTATTCATACCAAACATTTAAAAAAATGTACATATTAAGCTTTAGATATTGTTAATTAATACATTTACATCCTAACAAATGTCCTCTACAGCTGAACATAGACCTCCCACATAGTTTGTCTGCAAAATAACTGCAGTTGCCAATACGCCTGCTAAGCTAGACAACAATCATAAAACTATAGGTTTTGACTTTTGATAATGACTAATAATAACGGTAAATATATTATCATCAAATTTTTCTACATCATTAATTGAGAATATTATCTCATGTTGTTGTGTTATTGTGTACCTTAAGATTAAGACTTATTTATTTATTTATTATTTTATCTATATTTATATAAGTATGACATATTTAGTTATTTTTTTAATAAATATTGTAATGTAATTGTTGCTAATGTATGATAGAATTAATGGAATACAATAAAGTTTTGTGCATGTGATTTCAGGCAATACATATTTTGTGAAATTAAATATACTTTGTCCAATATTTATGTACTTGAACCCAAACATATTTTCAGGTTGATAATTACATATTATTTGTGACATCTATTAATATAGAAAATGATTGAAGAGTTTTATATTGTTGCCCAATAAGGAGAGTTTCCTTTAAAGCTGAACATAAAATTGTATGCATATGTATAACATTATGTGATTCATATTTATGTACATAACTACTAATCACAATAATAATTATTATTGAACAATGGGAAAACATTATTGTACTCGATGATATCCCTAAAGTTTCCATAATCCTACCATGTCAAAAAGTACACGTTTGTTATGACTTTAAGCTTTGCAATGACCATTCAAATTAAGGAGCATTATCATGAAGAATTTACAATTTGGGAGTCGAAATATTTGACAAAATACATCACAAAGTTCATTAAAAACATGAAATGTTACACTTTATATTCAAAACAACAGATATTAATAAGTACAAATAGCAAATGTAAGCACAAAACAAACTTACCGATGAAAGGTAATATTATCATATTTTCGTTGACTGATGCTATTGCATCCTAAAATGCTAAAACTTACCATCTTTTTCACCTTACTTAATAACTAAAACCCACGAAAAACACTGAATTCAATTACATGTTTGCTTATAATATTAATGATAATCACAAACGCTTGACATCGTTAATGTCAAATAAAGGAGGGAAAACAATCAAAAACGTATACTTAGAAAAAGACAAGAAATATTGTTTTGCTTCTCCCTTACTCTTATGTCTAACTATATACGTGCATTCCTTTCACACGCAGATGACGTCACTGAATGTTTAATCTATAAGATACTATGTCTATGTTTTTTACTTGATTTGTCCTTGGATAACAGATGAAAATAATGGTTATGTATTTAATATTAATTTTGTTTTATTATGGTTATTAAATTAATAATTATTTATTAATTAATAAAATGTTTATCAATAAAATAATTATAAATATTAAACTTATAAAAATAGATAGAAATTAATGTCCGAGTGCCGAGTTCGAGTTCAGCCGGCACCGATGAATTTGTTAATTGCACCGCGGCGGACATTTTCTTTTCTTGCCTTAAAACTAATATAATAAAAAATAATCAACAAGTCAAATGATTTTTGTTTTACTAAAAACGACTAAAAGCTTTTGTAGTTGTGTGTGCTTTGAAATTAGGAAATATTTTTTCACATTCCTGGTAATTATCGCATACTGTTGGCGACGCGTCTATAAGTAACACATTCAGTACCACCGACTCGCCCGGAGAGTTCACGTAAATCTTATTCCAGTGCCGACGACTCGTCTGGCGAGTTCAGTGTTTTTCACTAATATTTCCAAAATGCGTCCGTATTTTCTGCTTAAAATTATAGTTTAGACTAAATATATGCTAAACTAAAGATTTACGTGGTGGGCCGGGTGTGGAGACTCCGTTTAAATTTGAAAGGAAACAAACTATTCTGCAATGCCTTGAACTCGCTAGGCGAGTTCCCTGACATAGATCCTCAACCATTTACATGTTAGATAACGACGTCAACATATTAGCATGGACTACCTACATACTTGTGATATGGAACTAATATTCACAATAAAAATAATACATACCATATTCTTAAAACTGAAAGCCCGTATTATAATAATAATCGTTTATTTCCAATCAAAAGTAGATAAAGAATGTGTGTGGGCGTGCGTATTGTTGTTCTCCAATAAGTTCCTTAAACATTCTATTAACATCAATTTTAAATGTATCGAATTCATCCTCACGCTTCCTTTTGGTACGGTAAGCTGTTCGGCTGACCATCGGAATCGGAATAAATATTTGGGTCTGAATGGCAGTGTTTGCGATGTAAAGTTGATGGCCGCCGTCGAGACGTAGGTGTCGGTCGCGCTAGTAGCAACAATATTCTGCGGCTGCGAAGTAGACTGCGGTCTGCGGTGGCGAGCGAGAAATCATAAAGCGACGTTAAAACAATGTACCTGAGCAATATAAACAATCAGGTATTACGTATTTATTGCAAGCTCCAATGTTTCGTTACTATTTGCTTAGAGGTCAAGCAACTGGTCGTTGATCGACGATTCTTATACAAAAGGTCTTTCCGTCTTATATCACTTGATCTCTCGTCCTGTGCATACAATATTCATTTATGTTATCCCTGTTTTATTCAATGACGCAATGATTAAGCGTTTCTTTCTCGTTTGAACTATTTATTAATTTGCAAAAAAAATTATAACACTTCAATAATAAGGCTTTTACTCACACAGCTGCATGGGAATTTAGTCTGTATCGAAGACTAGTGTTGAGAGTTAGTGAACACTTCTTCACTTTTATGCACTCCTAATTATTTATTTGATTTTGTCGGAATTTAACATAAGTTAACTGTATTTAACTAACTAAACCACACACGTCTGGTCTCTTCGAGAGTCCGAGGGGAAGGATATATATTAAATTATTTCATGGTAAAATTGTCTATTCACAAGTATTAGAAATTCAAAATATAACCTTAACAATAACCACAATTTAAAAGATTGACAACCACTGCTTAAATTACGAAACAAACTTACCTTTTATTTTATCCAAAGAGTTTTTTGCCATTTTTACAAGTCGAATAGTCCTGAAACACTTTTTAATTGCGTTAAACACGTGTACACTGTGACGGCCACAAAAATTAGAAAACATAGAATTTACCCTTACTTAGTGCCAGTGAACTCGCGTGGCGAGTCGATTCAATTTATATTGCAGTACCGGCGACTCGCCTGGCGAGTCAACCGTAAAATGTAGACGGCATCCGAGAAGACATCATGAAAATCGTAGTAGGTGATGAATGTGTATCTCAATTTATTAGTTTACCAATTACGAATAGCTTCTAAAGATAAATTATTATGCAATAATTATACTATACGAAAACGCTTAGTAAAATTGTAAAGAAATTTTGAATTCTAGGGTCCAGGGTTCGATTCCCCGGTCGAACTACTTTTTGTTGTTTTCTTAGCAATATTTTTCTTAGTAAATTCATAAAAAGAATTTTTAAGACAATAATCTATGATTCCGGGTTCGATCCACCCGTTGAATTACTTTTGTTATTTTCTTAACAAATTTAGGAAAAATTTTAAGATAATGTTCTAGGAACCAGGGTTCAGTCCCCGGTCGCAACGATCACTTTTTGTCTTTTTGTGATTAATTTAAAGTTGTGTATTACATAATAATTATCTGTGTAAAATAAATGCAAATAAACGCTTCAAATACTTGTTTTGATCATTAATTTCAAAAGTGTAAGGTTATAAAATAAAACTGCGTTTTATTGTTCTTAGTGTTGACATAGTTTATTTTCCAAGATTATTATTGAATTAAATAGTTTATGTAGGACTACAAATATAAGTTAAAAAATTTACAGCCTAAATACACGTCCCACTACTGGGCACAGGCCTCCTCTCATTTCTGAGAGGGTTTTAGGGCAAGGAAAGTTCCGTCGCGCTGCCCCAATGCGTGTTGGCGAACTTCACATCTCTTCGAAATATATTTTTTTTCTTATTTGTCAGACATGCAGGTTTCCTCACGATGTTTTCCTTCACCGCCGACCACGTGGTACATCAGCATTTAAAATTGCAATTAACAACTTCATTGGTGCCGGCGGGGATCGAACCCGGGTTTCTTGCGTACTGTGAAACTTACAGCGGGTGCTAACTATCTGAGTTACCACGGCTCATTTTACAAATATAAGTTTTATTTTTATAACATAATCGTAAAATACTGGTATTCAGTTGAATCCAGTTTGACTGGGAGCCAACCCCAATATAGTTGGGAAAAAGGTTAGGCAGATGATGAATCGTACATAATATAATATATCCTAGCAGGTGGCGTTCTGTAGTTCTGCCTACCCATACAGAAAAAAGGAAAACATTTTTTTTCATTCACGCCATCTAGTGTTAAATTTTCGTAAATGTAGGGACTAAGAGTTCACCCACGTCAGTGTGTAAACGACACTATATTTAATGACAGATGTTATTTTTGAACATTGTGTGACCAATGATATGACCTAGTAAAATAAAGTATAATGTCCGAGTATAGCGATTGCTACTTCTACGACTTAATAATGTTCCAATTACACAAAAACCCAAATAAACTAAAAAATTATGACTTCGGCGCCATCTCGCGGGAATATGGCCGGGAGCAGTCCGTATGTTTCACCCTAAACTGCAGTTTTTTAGTACAAATCAAGGTAAAAGTAATAAAAACAATGTCCACATGTTAAAATAAATAACAAAATTATTTCCTTCATTAGCGTAAGATAATCTATAAGATCAAAGTAAACCTAAGATTAAAAAAAAAAACAAAAGTAGTGATGTAAAGGTCTTTCACTTTAATTTATAGTTAGCTGCCACGGCAGGAGTTTAATGTTTCAGTTTCACTCCGAATTCAGTCTGGACATTTTACAGTGTAAATATGAAATGTATTAATAACTCGACTACAAAAGCCATCTTGTACAGAATAATAGAACGACTAGAAAATCTTTTCCGTGCCTTATGTGCTAATTGAAACTGCATTTATTCTGAAGCTAATTCAAAAACCAAAAAAAAATTGAACTTTCAAATATGAAACAAATGGGAGGTTAGTGGAAACAGACCAGACCATGTTTTTTTTTATTTAAATGATTGCTAATGTTTTCTTTTTTCGTTTCGTCGTTTATCGTTATTGTTAAAGTCGACTGCTGAACATAGGCCTAGGGATATAGGGATATTTGCCATAGTTGCCACGCTTGGCAAGCGGGTTGGCAACACAGTTTTATTTATTTTATTACGAAGACGATGCTGCACGTCTCCTGATTTGTTTCTCTCTGTCACCTCTCGGGACACCAGATGAGACAGCGTCCTAATCTATACAAATAAAAATAAAAAACCGCGGTCGCCAACCCAACATGCATGGCAACTATGGCAAATATCCCCCCTATGAGTCAATCCGTGGGGGAGGCCTATGTTCAGCAGCGGACTTTTATAGGCTGTAACGGTAACGATAAATGTCGAAACGAATAAATAAAAACAAACTAGTATGATTTAAATAAAATTAAAAAAAAAAAACATGAAGGTCTGGTCTGTTTCCACTAACCACTCGGTACATATTTCAAGGTTCGATTTCACTTGGTTGCTTCTTTGCTTTTTGAATTAGCTTCTTCAGAATAAATGCAGTTTCAATTAGCACACATGACACGGAAAGGTTTTTCTACTCGTTCTACAGTTACATAAGGAACTCATGACAAATGGATTTTTATCTAGTATACTTTTATATTTATATAAAACACGTTTACATAATATTGCACATATTTTACCAGATCTCTCACAAAAAAGGTTCTGCTCAAGAGTGTGTGTTCATATGTGTTTGCAAACTACTTTTTGTAATACACTTATATTTACAGATATGACACGAAAAAGGTTTTTCTCCAGTATGTATTTTCATATGCCTTTGCAAATTACTTTTTTCTATACATTTATATTCACAGATATTACATGAAAAAGGTTTTTCTCCAGTATGTATTTTCATATGCCTTTGCAAATAACTTTTTTCTATACATTTATATTCACAGATATTACATGAAAAAGGTTTTTCTCCAGTATGTATTTTCATATGTGATTGCAAACTACTTTTTCGAATACATTGATATTTACAGATATGACACGAAAAAGGTTTTTCTCCAGTATGTATTTTCATATGCCTTTGCAAATCACTTTTGTAAATACATTGATATTTACAGATATGACACGAAAAAGGATTTTCTCCAGTATATATTTTCTTATGTCTTTGCAAATGACTTTTTATTATACACTGATATTTACAGATATGACACGAAAAAGGTTTTTCTCCGGTATGTATTTTCATATGCCTTTGCAAATTACTTTTTTCTATACATTTATATTCACAGATATTACATGAAAAAGGTTTTTCTCCAGTATGTATTTTCATATGCCTTTGCAAACTACTTTTTTCTATACATTTATATTCACAGATATTACATGAAAAAGGTTTTTCTCCAGTATGTATTTTCATATGTGATTGCAAACTACTTTTTCGAATACATTGATATTTACAGATATGACACGAAAAAGGTTTTTCTCCAGTATGTATTTTCATATGCCTTTGCAAATCACTTTTGTAAATACATTGATATTTACAGATATGACACGAAAAAGGATTTTCTCCAGTATGTATTTTCTTATGTCTTTGCAAATGACTTTTTTTTATACACTGATATTTACAGATATGACACGAAAAAGGTTTTTCTCCAGTATGTATTTTCATATGTGTTTGCAACACATCTTTTCTGATACATTTATATTCACAGATATCACATGAAAAAGGTTTTTCTCCAGTATGTATTTTCATATGTGTTTGCAAATGACTTTTTTTTATACACTGATATTTACAGATATGACACGAAAAAGGTTTTTCTCCAGTATGTATTTTCATATGTGATTGCAAATTACTTTTTGTAATACATTTATATTTGCAAATATTACACGAAAAAGGTTTTTCTCCAGTATGTATTTTCATATGTGATTGCAAATGACTTTTTTGAATACATTGATATTTACACATATGACACGAAAAAGGTTTTTCTCCAGTATGTATTTTCATATGTCTCTGCAAATCATTTTTTTTTACACTTTTATAATCACAATTATTACAACAGTACACTTGTTCAGCGACGTGCGCTTTAAGATGTGCCAAAATGCAACGTTTTTGAGTTGTTTTAAATTCGCAAATATCACAATTAAATATTTCCGTTAGTTGTGGTACTGGAGTTTGTTCAACTTGTGTCCGAACTGCAGTGGTGTTCTTTTGCGTCTTATGACTGTATGAAATGTGTTTGGCGAGAATGTCTTTTGTTGAAAATTTTTTGCTACAACCATAACATTCAAAAATGTATTTTGTTGATGCCCCTGATGTTTTTCTCGTAAGTATATTTACACTCTTTTGTTTCAATATTTTCTTTCTCATAATATTTGCAGGATGCTTTCCTTTTTTATTAATTGGTTGATTATCTTTTTTGACTTTAGGCTTTGATTTAATAGTAGGGCTTTCTAAATCGAGGTTTCCTTTACGAACATCGTTTATGTTACAATTACAATCAGTAGAATTTGATTTAATCTTGCTCTCAGACGCTTTTGAAAAATGATTTGTTGGTATGATGTATGGTTCTGAAATACACACGAATTGAACATTTAATTTATTATAAGTAAAACTTTTTATTGTAAGACACCTTAAACGCATTCTCTATCAGTCAACCAGGGAGAAATAGATAAATTATAAAATTACATAATTATACAATGTTGCTAGATATAAAGTATTTTACTTTTAATAATGTCTCTCATATTCATTTTTGGAGGGAAAGAATGTTAGAGAAACTAAATTCGAATGATAATGACGACGTTCTTCTCACCATGTTACAATTACCTACATTAATCTAATAATAGATGCTTCGAATCGCACACGGGACAAGCATTATACAGAATGATTGTAAGATTGACTTGTTGATTGAAGAAGATCATTTAGGCCTTACTTATTTTAGACAAAGTCTGACTATACTTTTTGTTTTTGGTGATAAAACTAAAAATTTTACAGTTAATTGCTAATAATTGCCAATTTAATTAACGTCCGTTTTTTTTAAATTTAGGTAATGAATAAGAAATCTAAGAAAACATAGTCTCAGCATCTGTGTCATCAGACATATTTTTGTACAGACACTAAGTTCACGAAAATTTTCTACGATTTAAAGAAACATAATTAACATTTTAAATAATAAACATTATTGACACTACGTTAAAAAAAAACTGATGGTACTTTAATTTATTGTTAGAACCTTTTTGAAAACATGCTTGGTTATTACTCTTTCATTTGAGGTATAACTTACACGCATTTGTTACAAATTTTTCAATTGTCCCCTAAAACCAGATTGAGGTACAAAATTTAAATTTTTAGGCAGACTAATAAAAATTCTAATTATTTATTTGTTGATGCTCAAAATAATTGATGCGATTACTAACACAAGCACGGGCCCGTCGTCTCACTTCTGTTGTAGTTACTTTCAACATCATGGTTTCAAATGCTGAATTAATTCTTTGTAATTTGAAATTCCGGCCATATAACTCGAAGAAATGACAATGAATGAGGAAGTTTTACGAGTGGCAGCCTCGTACCAGTAGACAAAGAATGACAATGATGAACTGGTAAGAAATGCAGGAAGGCAATGGCAGAAAATTCCGTGGCTGAGACCTATGTTCAGCAGTGGACTTGTGAAGGCTGTAATGATGAAGATTTAATGATGCAATGCGCTCATCTTTTCATTTTAATTTTTATAGGATAGGGTGACAAACGAGCACGCAGTCCACACGATGGTAAATGGTCGCTGTGACCCATAGACATCTACATCTGTCCTCAATAAAGAATCAAAATTCAGATGTATTGTCACCCATGAGCTCTACGATGGAATGCCTCTTTTCCAGTAAAAAGGGTATCCGGTTCTCTTCAATAACCATGCGAAACACAGCAGTGTTAAGCTGCTATTTCACGCTGGTATTCTGTGAGAGCGTGGTCCTTCCCCGGTCGAGCCGACCCATTCGTGCTATAACTATACTACTAATGTAGCTGCAGCATGGTACTACCACAACTAAAATGGAATGACCCACAGCCTGTGATTATTCTGACTCTATACCCATCAGAATGGAACACAGCAGTGCATGCACTGCTATTTGACGGCAGAAATAGGTAAGAGGAGGAATCCATCTAGGCAGGCACAAATAGATCAACTCCTAGGCAAACATGGAGTCACACCACCTAGTACTGACACTAAGAAGATGGCAAAGATAATTGGTTGCTTACCAGTATGTATCTTAGTGACATACATACTAGCTGACAGGGTAAAAATATTTTTTAAATGTATTAATATGAGTGCTTTTGACATGCACTTTGAATTTAGACAAAGGCAAATCAGTTAATCAGTACATTACACATGAAGCTCTCTTTATTTTGTGTCTACGGGCTACAGTAACCACTTGCCATAAGGTAAATTGTACCTTATTTTAGTAATATCAAGAAAAGGGGTATATCTTACCTGTTTCATGATTCTCATTTTCTTCAAATTTGGAATTCTCATATTCGAAAATCTCTTCCTCAACTTTAACGGCATCAAGGCAAAAAATTTCGTCCTTGCAATCATTGTCTATATCACACTCTACAGGCCAGATATCTATATGATAAATTGGTGTGAATTTAATCTCACCTCTAACCTTATGCGGTTTTGGTATTGACTGAAAGGCAATAATTTTTTCAAATAAGAGAAAAAGCCACTATAGTGGTGGAGTAGGAGAACCCATACCACCCCCTGCCATCCCGCAGATGTCGTAAATAGGGGCAGAGGGAAACTGAAACAGGAGATCGGGGGGCAGCATCTTCCCGACAACAACTTCAAATAATAATAAACACCGGACAAAAGTGAGGGTTCAGCGTAAACTTAAATAAGAATGTACATAGTTCATCTATCCCGAGAATCGAGTCTCAACAACTTTTGGATTCAGATTCACGAAAGCTGTAAATTGACAAAGATTTATCTTTGTTTATTGAGATTTGTTTATATACAATAGGGTAATATATAACAATATAAACAGTTTGATAATTGTTTTTGTAAAAATAAGTACTATTGCTCTAACAAAAGTAAGTTGGATTGAAGGACAAACTTAACTTTGCACTAGAAACATTCTCCCATATAGCAATGGGAAGCAGCATAGAAAAGTGGATTGTGCAGTGACGGTGTAAGAATATCCACTATCACAGGGTCGGCAACTTTTATATATATATATATGGTATTATTAGATAACAACTTATTATTTAAGTAAAAAATTAAAACAAACATTTATTTACATTGTAAGTCTTACAAAACTAACTTATACTTCAAGTACAAACAATTAAGCAAACAAATTCAATGGGAGTTTTGGCTTTGCATAGTTTTAGAAAGTTTGGATAAATTTGGCTCATAGCTTGTTGTTTTAAGTTTCAAACACGAATCTGAATTTTCATTTGGTAGTTGGCTTCTTACTTTACTTTTAATTATATTCATGCAAGAGAACGCATGCTCGCACGAATATGTCGATCCGAAGATAGTCAGCACTCCAAATGCCAACTTCTTCACCTCACTATAGCAATCTGGAAGACTATTCCATGCATCAAATATAACTCAACTTGCAGCCTTTCTTTTAAAGCTGTTCATTTTTGTTGCGTTACGTACATACATTTCTGGACCTCCAATTTCTTCAACTTCCTTATCAACTCTGTAAATTTTCAACTCTACAAAGCTTTACTTTTTAAATCGATTTCTAGAGATCCAATATCAACCCCAAATGGCTCAGTATGGATCGATTTATAATTTTTTTTTATAAAATAAATAATATTTGCGTATGAAACTAAAGAGCCGCAGCTTCACATCCAAAGAGCCGCATGTGGCTCGCGAGCCGCAGGTTGCCGACCCCTGCACTATCCTATATACCTATCCACGGGATGGGTGTCGTAAGAGGCAACAGAAGGAAACAGAAACAGAGGTAGGGCGGCCGCATCTTCCTGATGACAACTTAGACTAATATAAACCACGGTTGCCAACTTGCCAAGTGTGGCAAATTTGGCAAAATCCCTCCTATGAAGCAATCTATGAGTGAGACCTATGTTCAGCAGTGGACTTTTATAGGTTTTAATGGATGGAATGGATAATACCATGGATCCTCCTGAAAGCAACTGCTCCAGAACCACATTTGACTCAATAGCCTGTTGTTGTAATCTTCTGCAACAAATGAGTCTTGCATGACAGGTGAAACAGACAATTATTGGCCCCTCAATTTCATCCAACTGAAAATATGAAAATCTTCATAAATATGAAATAGTATTCAAATACAGTAGAACGCCGATTATCCGAACACCGATTAACCGAATCGCCAATTATCCGAATCGGTCCTAAGCTTAATATAAAAAATTATAACCAAGTACAGTAAGTCACATTACTTAGATTACTTATACAATACTTGGTTAACTGATATTAAAAATAACAGTGAAAAAATGGTGATGGATGTTCGTCGCGAAAAGTAATGAAAAAGGCAAAAGATGAACAGCTTGAGAATGCTGTTTTTACGTGGTTTCTGCAGCAACGATCTATTGGACAACCGACTTCAGGGTCGATTTTATGTGAAAAGGCGCGAATGTTCAGTGAAAAAATGGGTGTATAGTCCGGCCGCTGAGTTATTACCGATTTGACACATGACGAATTGACAATACTAGTGAAGTGACTGAACCAGTAACCCTAATATCATTTGGGAACAGTTTGTTTTTAAATATTCTAGTATAGTGTGTAATTAAATAAAATCAAAACAATAATAGTTAAAGACACAGGTTCTTTATTAGGTGGAGTATCCTTGATGGGCGTAGATAATTGGTCGAGGACATATCAAAATAAAACAAATTTGTAAACACTGTTACACATTTTAATGAATAGAGTAGGTACAAGATGTTTTAATAAATGACTACCTATCATTTATTAAAACAATTATTCAGACTCTGAACCAGATTCGCCAGAGCTGTCATCGCTATCAGTCACTTGTATGACAATTTCATTCTCTATAATGGTGTCCACTCTTATATCGCGTTCATAATCTTCTGTTATTAGTTTTCGAGTCTTTTCGACGACCTTGACCCAATCTTCTTTCGTTATTTTGCTGCAAGCATCTTTTAATAGACCCATCATTTTATTAGTACTGAATGGCGGAGTCGTATTATTACGAGCTGCGTAACCTGTAATGTAAACATTAAATAACGTTAATTTATTACATTAAATAAACGAAATGTTACACAATTACCTACATGTAAGGGACATGAGATATTTATTTCTTAGTTATGTATCTTTTTACTTATATGCTGAATATTGGATGTTATAATAGTACAAATTATTCATATTCATAACTTATGCGATAAAAAACAATACCTTTGATTTGTGCCCATATTAGCTCAATGGCATTGTACTGGCAGTGATAAGGCGGAATTCGAAGTACCCGATGTCCATGTGCTAGAGCTATCTCATCTACTTCATAACGGACTCTTGATGTTTTATTTTCGCGTACCAACTTTACTAAGTCACACTTTAGCATTTCGGCAGTAGTTTCAATTCCATTTTGGTGTAGCCATGCTACGAGATCAGCTTTCTTGTCGGCCTGAGTAGGCGCTTTATTCACTTGTTTCGAGTGATATGAAGCGTTGTCCATTATTATGATAGAAGACTCTGGCAGGCTGGGTAATAATTGATTTTCGAACCAATTCGTAAAAGTGTCTGTATCTAACCCCTCGTGGTAATCGGAAGTACTTTTTGACGCGAAAGCCAGCAGTCCATTTTCAAAGAAACCACTTCCAGCAGAACCGGCGTGACAAATTATCAGTCGCGATCCTTTTCCAATTGGAACCTTTGAGGCAAAGATGTTTTATAGGTCCAGATACCGTGTTGCTAACACACCGCAACGTTCATAGTGAAGACAGTCTTTGATTCATATGTGCGTGAGTACCACGTGACGCGCATATCTTACGCACCATGGCTGCGTTAATGTGCGTGACTTCGGTAATAACAGTGCGAATCGATTACCCAAAAAATGTGGGAGATTTTATATTTCATTCCTATTGACGTACCTATTGATTCTAAGAGTATAAAATGTGTGTGCGTGGTGTGTGCATTTGTGTGTGTGTGTATGGGGATATGGTTGCTAATGTGTGTTTTATGTAGGTACGAACATCGCACTAAAATATTGAAGATATGTAATAAAACCTATAATTAATGTAACAGTTAAAATAAATAAAAAAGCACAGTAGACATTTATGTATGTAACATATATTTATAATCTATTATTACTAAATATATACAGAGAACTACACTTTTGTACTGTAAAACACAAAATATTGCCGCTTTTTACGAAGACATTATTTTTCAATCCTAAGTAAAATGACGAAAAAAAGTAAGTTTGGTTAAGCGTAAACTTCAGCCAAGAGATAGCAAAATGTTTAATTTTTTTAAATTGCTCCATTCCGTTGCTGCTTGAAGGAAGGACAAAAACAAATAAACAAAAAATCACACTTTCACATTTATAATATTATATTAGTATGAATTGTCAAGAATGATAGATAAACTTTTAAAACCGGTTTATAATCGGCTTTTTGAGGGTGGAACTATACCGGTTACTACTATAACGATTCTGAGTGACCAAAAAGGATAGAAGCACAGGAAAGTGCAATTTCATGCTGCCAGATGTAGTTCAACCCTAACCCTTAAAACGGTTTAACTCTATAGGTTGGGTAAAATCTGCAAAATTAGACTATTTAAAACCCCTATACAGATAACCTTTGTGGTTGATCATGACATTAAAAAATGGTAAAAACATTTCATAGACTAGGCAACACTCGAGTATTATTGCGCAGTATTATTACTTGTATTGACATTTAGCTTTCGTATTCTTTTACAAAGATATACACTATAAAATTGTATAGTTACTAATGAAAAGTGATGTTCTTATCCTTATCTTTTTTTCAAGAGTAATTTTTAAATGATTTCACAGCACAAACAGTCATTTTGCGAAATTAAAAACACCGGTGCGTGACGTATGTTCACAGCGAACGTCGCTGGCGTAATGGCGGAACGATCGAACGAATACGCCAATATTGGCGCCTTTGAAATGGAAGCGTTTTAGGCGCGCGTACACGGTATCTGGACCTATAAAACATCTTTGCTTTGAGGTTGATGCTTTTGTTTCGTCAGTCCAAGAGCGTGACACAGTGTGGTTCGCATTTAACCATGTTTCGTCAACAAAAACGACGTTGTCCCAAGACTCGATTTTTCTGGCTTCTCTTAAAAACTCGCTCCTTTTAATTATTAAATCAAATCTTTCCATTAATATTTTCCTTTTATTCGTTTTTTTATATTCAAACCCAATTTCGTGCAATAGTTTTGACAACGCCGTTTTACCGCCTTTAAACAAGCCAGCTTCTTTTAAAGAGACCAAAAGCAAACGTCTAGTTGGAAACTCGTTCCTAGTATAATAACCATATATGTGGTTTCTTATTGCATCTGCATCAAAAACATCAACACCTGTCACGGGCTTTTGTCTTCGTTTTTTCTTAGGAGTGCGTAAAACATTATCTTCACTTCCAGAAGCACCAAATTTTTCTTTATTTATATTATATAGTGTTTGGCACCAATTCCAAGAGCTTGTGAAACCCGATCTTTCACTTGAGTGACAGGAATCAAAGGGCCGCCATTTTGTGACTCACGCTCAAAGTAATCCTGTAGCTTTAGTACAAGCTCACGACATTGACTATTCAATGTTTTTCCTCGTTTCGGCATTTTCAACAAAATTACCAAACACAAACAAAATTAGTCCAATAAAGCGCAACGATAAACAGGAGAAAGCCGAGTCAAAAAACAACGGTTACACAAGAGAACGTAGTCTGTGCGCACGAGAGTACGGAAGACGACTAAACAGATTAAAATAGCGGTGGTAAGGGTGTTGCCAGAATAGTATCGCCAATTACTTAAAAAAATACACCTATAACATTGCTTAATTGAGGGAGAAAATTATATTTATTAAATGTTGTTTTATATATTATGAATGTTAAAAATTATACATAATCATTTTAATTGTATTTATTTTTAAATCATAGAAAACAGTATTTCTGTCTTTGGATCACACATAAATCTTAAAAATCATAGAGATACTGGCAACACAGTGCAATTAGGAGATGCAAAAAAATGGTAGCATTATAGTCTAGTTGCTCGAAGGAATAAGTAAAATAAAAATATCCAAATAAAATAAATATCATATCTATTCCAATGAATTCGGACCGAATACTATCAAGCACATCACTATGAAAACTAGACGCACAATTTAACTTTGTACAAGCGCGCCAAAGAACAAAAAATTAATGTTTTCATATTATTTACAAACTATTTTAAGTTTTGAAACAGAGTTTATTGGAAAATTACTTGATTCTGACATTTTGACATAAAGTTCTATATTAAAGAGGTATTCTAAATCATTCGGCAAATGTGTCGCTCGTGCAAGGTTATATCGATTAATTTAAGAATAATCTGTCAAATCGGTAATAACTCAGCGGCCATACTATAGCTGGTTTTACTCTTTATAAAACTTTATAAAGTGTAAAACCATTTATAAACTTAATAAAGTTTATTCTATGTGTGACAGTTCGTTTTTCTATATTACATACCAGTCTATGTCTGATTATCCGAATTATTGATTATCCGAATCGACCCCAGTCCCTATTAATTCGGATAATCGGCGTTCTACTGTATATAAGTTTGTAATAAAGATTATTGGCTACCACATTTTAATTTGTCAATATCATTTTTTATAATATTGAAGTGACAAATAAACTTACCATCTAGTAACTGACTAATGGGCATCATGGGCACCTGCAACAAACTTCAAGCAATGGCTACAGATGCAATGTTACCTCTGAGGACTAAGATGTAATGCATCACAGCCTGGCTCTCGATGTCCTTCAGACTGGGACACATACTGCTGCTTGGTGCCAGAAAATGGTAAGAGGATGATATCTAGGCAGAAAGAAACTCCTACAGTTTCAAGCCACATACATCCATCGACTACATTACCTACATTAACTTCAAACTGCTATCATCAATAAGAACATTACAAATACTTCTCTTATCACTTAAGTAAACTGATAATGCTTGTGGTAGGAGGATATTGAAACAAAACACAGGGTGGTGGGTGGTACTACACATTCTGTGAAAGTGTAGTACCCATGATACAACCATAATATAGCTGCAGCCCGGCTCTACCACATATAAAATAATGATAATAATTCTTTCTACTCTATTCTCTCATTTTAATAGTCCGATAGAACTGTTTTACTTTGCTGAACAACCAAACCAGGGTAAATGTTAATTTCTTGATAGAAAATCACAATAATAGTCATTCAAGTAATATGTACTAGAACAGACACCAGGAACAAAATCTATGCAGCAGTGCGGGTTGCATAGAAGGAATGGAAGGAGAATGTAGTACAATTAAGACCCAGATATTATTTGACACTTCACTAATCTACATGCTCAGCTTTGGAAAAATTTTATATACTGTAGACAAGCTAGGGAGGCCCTGCCTGAAATAAACAGTCGTTTAACCAAAGTTCTAATGAGACTGAACAAGCCGCAGATCAGGATAGTAACAAGTGCTATCACAGGACACGGCAACTTTAACAAGCATTTATTTACTATAGGTGTTACAGATAGTCCCCTGTGCAGGGCATGTCTGGGGAAAGAAGAAACGGCAGCCCATGTGATATTGAAATGTCCGGAGGTCGCTATGTACAGGGCTAAACATCTCGAGCCGAGATCACTCCCCGAAGTTGCATGCAACATCAAAGGACTGTTGAGCTTCTTCGGGGAGATCTCATGGCACGAATAAGCATATTATTCCTGTCCACATGCAAAATACGCGCATAAACGTGGAGTTGTGAAAATCAGCCCGTCGTAAACTATACTAAACTAAGACCCAGATACACTAGGGGCCATTTTGTCCCGCAAGATGATATGAACAGGATACCAGGCTAATTGTTATTTTTCAGGTTCTGGTTGTATTTGTCACTATATTTAACGCTACATCTTAGAACATATATCGGGCATCATAATGTATTTCTCCAGTGATGACAACAAATTACCGCAACTTCATTTAGCAATAAATAAATATTAAAAAACTTACAAAACTGTTCGTCAATGTCTTATACAAATTTTGGAGGCCAGTCTCCTTTAGTGCAAACATGCGTATATTAACGCTTAAACAAATTCTACAAACTTCACCTTCACTAAAAGCCATTGCTGTTTTCTATAGCTTTATTAAAATTGATTATTGAATTCTCTTTTTCATCAACAAACCAGACTTTTCTCTTGTTATTTTTTTTTTGGAGTTTATGGCATGGTATCTAGACCTTTAGGCCATTCTCTTGTTATTTTTTTTTTGGAGTTTATGGCCTGGTATCTAGACCTTTAGGCCATTCTCTTGTTATTATTACAATTTATCACAGAATACACACAATTTTTTATAATCACAGAACACTATTACTCCTAAAGTTTATAATGCGCCCAATGCGTAGTGTTTCTATATTGTCAATAATGTTGTGTGTGTGTGTGCGGCCTGTATTGCGATATTGTTCAATGTTATTGTTGATATCCAGAAATTCTGATTTTGTCACGTCAATATTGTTACGGGTGGCGAGACCCACCAAGATGTCCGCATCAGCACAATATTCTGATTGTAGACCACAGGCATGTGCTGAGTGGACAAACGGAAACTGCCGAGCTCCTGTGTGGGCTCTTATGCATTAGTGTTTAAGCATAGAATATTAAGTTAGTCTTAAGCGAGTTCTTGTAGCGATTAAACATCTTTTAATTAATAAAATTAGTATTTTTAAACCGTCCTCCAGCCCCTGCATAACTTGACTATATTGGGCGGAGGCAGGGGTATTGTCAATAATATTGTCGTTTGCGGTCGCTCGGCAATATTTCAGTTGAGGAAAAGATTTCAAGGCAGGCGGACGTTCGTTTTTGTTCAAAATGGAGGACGAAAACAGTGAAAAGAGTGTTGATACTGTTGATGATAGTACTCTCACGGAAAAGCAATATTTGTTACAACATGGGAAACTTATCCAGAATTATGCAATACATCCTGCGAAGCATCTCGCGATAAAGTTAGGAAAAATAATGCGCTTGATAAGTTGCTCGATATTTATAAAAAAAAATCAAACCAAATAGCACGAGATAAGACGTATAGAAAAAAATTTAATGAAAAAAAAAAAAGATTAATCCATGGTTTTTTCTTGATTGCCCTTTCTTAGTTAGTAAAATTAATGCAATACTCAATGTAACGCCTTTTTTCTTTCTATTCATTATATTAAACGTGCACACATGAATCTAGCTGCAGAGCAACTAAGTCAGATTGTACCATGAAAAATTGCCAATAATATTGCGTAGTGTGCGGGACCATATATTGATGAAGATTTTTGACAATCTTGCATTGACAATATTATTGCGTGTATGCGGCTAGCCATATAGTTTGTGTTTTGTTTGTGGCCCAGCGTAGGCTCGGGCAAAAAATATCGATATATTAGTGATGGGTCAACTCGAGTTGCGCTTAACTCGAGTTAACTCGATTTGTATTTCCCCAACTCGAGTTTGGGCTGCTGTACATGAAGGAATCAAGTGAGCCAACATAAGAGTAAGAGCGCGAATTGTGTGTGTCGTGTGCGCGCTTTGTGTTTCAAATAGTATTTAGTTACAGTCAAAACAATTTGTTATTTAGAGATTTATAATAGCTAAGTTACATATGTAATTTAATTTAATTTATAATTTTGATTAATTATAATCATTATAGCTACGTAAGTCACAGACCTATTATATTGTAATATCTGAAAAGGGTTGTTAAGTTGTAAGATACATCATACTTTAAATTAACGCCAAACACTTAACTTAGAATAAATATTTTGAATTTGAAAGTTTGAACTTATTGAAGAATATTTTAACTGTGATAATTAAACTCTTAAAGCTAGACTAATATTTTTTCGTGAAGGCTGCTATATAAGTTGTTTTGTTGTTAAATACAGGTACTTTAACTAATATTAAAACCATAAATACATAAGTATGTGATACACACAAAATTTACATTTTCATTTCAATCCTACACAATAAGTAATTATGGTTATCCCAACACACCAAAGACCTACAAAGAAAACCAAATTTATAAAAAAATAATTTCTAACAAATCCTTTACTCTGTTTCATACTGTTAACTAGAGTTGCGTAACTCGAGTTTCAACTCGAGTTGCGTGAATTACAACTCGAGTTAACTCGGGTTGTAAGTTTTCCAAATTGACACATCTATACGATATATCGTCGATATTTTAAATCGCGATATATTGATATTTATTTTCGAGTATCGAATTCGTATCAATTTCGATATATTTTAAAATGTTGTATTAATGACAAAACATGTAACAACAAAAGGAGGTACTGTGGATGGCGGATAGACTAGGTACGACTAACCGCAGATAAACGATATTTTTACTTGGTATATATATACTTTGTAATCACTTTCACAAACTGACAGAGTTACTCTTCACACCTTTACTTACTGGCGGTTACAAAACGACTAACTGACACAGCGGCCTTTTATACAATTTAAATAATAACCTAATAATGAACATTAATATTCTTATTACTATAAATATTGCATCATAAATTATAAAATAACTGTCAATCAATATAGCAACGACTAAACACTAACAACAATTGTTTATACACATTTAATAACATTAATCTTAGGTTCGCCGGAAGCTGACAAGCGGAAGGCGTCAGTTATTATTTATTAAGTATTATAAAACTTATGTTATTAATCTAATAAAGGTTTAGTAATTCTCTGGGAGATTAAAATAAACTTAATTATGCGACGAGCTCGTGAATCCAGAACCGGAGGACGATAACACTCGGCCATCCTGCGTTTGTCGTGTCCCACGGCGATCAGTCACGCCACTAGGTCCTGGTTTCTCGCTGGAGTACGGCATCTGAAATTTGAATAGTACCAACAGTATGCTTGTCGTTGCGAGTTCATGCAATATATATTTATATGTCTTTATACATAATAATTCTGTTTATCTGTCATATTTCATTTTGCTTGTAATATATTACACACAGCCTTTATTAATATATAAGATCACACAGTTTTTAATATGTTGTCACACAGCATTTATTATGGGATCACACAGCTTTTATTAGGATCACTCAGCTTTTACTATGAGATCACACAGCTTTTATTTACTATAGGGTCACACAGTTTTTGTTACAAGTTCACACAGCTTTTATTATGGGGTCACACAGCTTTTATTTGTACAGGATCACACAGCTTTTGTTTATATAGGATCACACAGCTTATATTATGGGATCACACAGCTTTTATTTACTGTAGGGTCACACAGTTTTTGTTACAAGTTCACACAGCTTTTATTATGGGGTCACACAGCTTTTATTTGTACAGGATCACACAGCTTTTGTTTATATAGGATCACACAGCTTTGATTAGGATCACTCAGCTTTTACTATGAGATCACACAGCTTTTATTTACTATAGGGTCACACAGTTTTTGTTACAAGTTCACACAGCTTTTATTATGGGGTCACACAGCTTTTATTTGTACAGGATCACACAGCTTTTGTTTATATAGGATCACACAGCTTATATTATGGGATCACACAGCTTTTATTTACTGTAGGGTCACACAGTTTTTGTTACAAGTTCACACAGCTTTTATTATGGGGTCACACAGCTTTTATTTGTACAGGATCACACAGCTTTTGTTTATATAGGATCACACAGCTTATATTATGGGATCACACAGCTTTTATTTACGATAGGGTCACACAGCTTTTGTGATAAGGTCACACAGCTTTTATTATGGGGTCACACAGCTTTTATTTATACAGGATCACACAGCTTTTGGTTATAAAGAATTACACAGATTTTATTTATTGGAGTCTCTTCTATTTCATGTATATAGAGTCACACAGCTGTCATTTATATAGAGTTACATCCTACAATGTAGCAAATCAGAGTAGTTTTAATTAGATAGGATCAGGTAGCATTTATCGAAAATCTGGTTTTCTTTATATATATATATATATTACCACAAAACATATTTTATCAATCGTAAAAATAATGTATAACAGTCAAAAATAGTTGTAGCGAAACACCTAAGGTAACAGACATTTTTCTTCCTATATTTACGAGTATTAGGAAACATTTATTAACTCATTCATTCATTCATTACAGCACTTCACAAGTCCACTGCTGAACATAGGCCTCCCCCAACGAATGCCACAAAGCACGGTCCTGAGCCACCTGCATCCATCGACTTCCTGCATATCTTACCAGGTCGTCACTCCATCTAGTGGGGGGACACCCTATACTTCGCCTGCCGGTACGAGGCTGCCACTCGAGAACCTTTCTTCCCCATCGGTTGTCGGTTCTTCGAGCTATATGGCCGGCCCATTGCCACTTCAGCTTACTAATCCGTTGGGCTATGTCGGTCACTCTGGTTCTACTGCGGATATCCTCATTTCTGAGTTTATCACGCAGAGAAACTCCGAGCGTATCCCTCTCCATAGCTCGCTGAGCGACCTTGAGCTTCCTCATCCGGCCAGCAATAAAGGACCACGTCTCAGTTCCGTATGTCATCACTGGCAACACGCACTTGGTGTACAGTCTCGTTTTCAAGTTTTGAGGTATACCTGACGAGAAGATGTGCCGTAATTTCCCGAACGCTGCCCAACCGAGTTGAATCCGTCGATTGACCTCTCGGTCGAAGTTGGACTTACCTAGTCGGACTATTTGTCCCAAGTAAACATACTCGTCAACAACTTCGAGCTTAGTGTTCCCAACAACCACCGGCATAGGTGTGACATGGACATTAAACATGATATTTGTTTTGTCCATGTTCATCTTAAGACCTATCCGTTTGGAAACACTATTGAGGTCATTGAGCATAGTGCTTAGGTCCTCCAGCGATTCTGCCATAAGGACTATATCGTCGGCAAATCGAAGGTGAGTGATGTACTCGCCATTGATGTTGATACCGTATCCTTTCCAGACCAGAAGCTTGAAAACATCTTCCAATGCAGTGGTAAAGAGTTTCGGGGATATGACGTCACCCTGTCTTACACCTCTCTGCAATTGGATAGGTTTCGTACTCTGGTTCTGTACTCGGATAGCCATCGTAGCCCTACTGTACAAGCACTTCAACACTTTGATATACCGACAGTCAACTTGGCATCGCTGAAGGGACTGCAGCACCGCCCAAATTTCGACGGAATCAAAGGCTTTCTCATAGTCCACATACGCCAGACATAGTGGCAAATTATACTCCTCGGACTTCTGTACAATTTGCCGAAGGGTATGTATGTGGTCTATGGTGCTAAAGCCTTTTCGGAAACCGGCTTGTTCGGGAGGCTGGAAGTCGTCAAGTCTGCGCGCGAGACGATTCGTAATGACTCTCGAAAACAGCACGTAGACGCGGCTCAGAAGAGAAATCGGTCTGTAGTTCTTCAAGAGAGCGTTGTCGCCTTTCTTGAAGAACAAGACCACCGCACTTCTGCTCCACGCCTCCGGTGTTATGCCACCATGGAGGACGGAATTAAAGAGCTTCTGAAGGACTTCAGATGGTCGCCCTCCCAGTAATAGAGCAAGTTGCCGGATTCGAGGATTACCGTGTCCTCCCCCTCTCTTCAGACTTCGGATAATCCTATAATATGCCAGCGTAACTTGTCTATCTCTTCTTCCAGCTCCACAATCTTCTCGTCAGTCCTCAGGGTGCGTGCGTTGTATGTTGCCAGGTCGAGTCGTTGTGGGTGGCAACCGAACCTCCACCGGAGATTCTTAGCACCCTCTGCCCCGCCGTTACCATGGTCGCCACCGTAGGCAGGAATAGCGGGGCCGCCGGGGACTGGGGGCCGTCTCTTCGCAACTTTCATCATGGGGGATATATTGCTATAGTTGCCACGCTTGGCGAGCGGGTTGGCAACCGCAGTTTTTTATTGTATTTTGCCGTTACCAGGAAGACGCTGCTGCCCATCTCCTGCCTGTTTCCCTTTGTCGCCTTTTACAACACCCACGGAAATATATGGGGTAGTGGATATTCTTAACCGCCACTACACGGCACTTTACGGGGTTTATTAACTCATTATAATATAATTTGTCATAGGATATTAATAATTTAATTGCATACTTTTATTGTACATCCACTTCATACTATTATTCTATATAATATCGATATTAATATAGCCCGAGATTCAATTAGCTTTCTAACAGATCTATAAGATCATCCCTGTCAACTTCATGATCACTACCACTACTGTCATCGGGGATGGACGAATTATAAGGCCGGAGGACTTCGCCGCGTACAACTGCCGAAAAGTTCCTGTATCCCTTCATACCCTTGATGCTGCTTATCGTGTATCGGTCTAATGCGTGGTCAGCTTTGCATACTTTATACGGTCCAGTATACAAACCGTAAAACTTTCTAATAATATTAGCATTCTTCCTAGTTATTCCTCCTTTCCATAGTACCAATTGTCCTATACAATATTTAACGCATTTTTTATGAGTTCGGTCGAATCGGTCTTTCATAAGAGTCATATTTTTATCAATACGCAATTTAGCCTTGCCGCGTCTCTCTTCTAAAGCTCGAGCTTGACTTTCAAAATCTGCAGGTTCCCCACAGGGGTAGGCTGGTAAACGCGAATTAGAATGGCCAAATAATAATTTGAAAGGTGGGAAACCAGTTGTGGCTCATGCCATGTGTGTTATTAATGCCCCAAATTATATCGGAGAAATGGTCGTCCCAAGTGCATTCACTATTGGTCATAGTATTTAAGCCGTTAATCAACGTTCGATTAACACGCTCTACTTGGCCATTTGATCTAGGGCTAGCAATGGCGTTTAGAACATTTCTAAATTGCATTTCTTTAGCAAACTCCTTGAAATATCTGCTAGTAAACGCACAGCGAAGACATGATTTGATATATTTTCGAACAAACCTTGTCATGCCTGTAAACCAAAACTGTGCTTTTATAATCTTTTCGGTTTTATCAAAGCCTGGATGTCCTATTTGATCATGAAACTTCTGCATTAGGCCCCATTTAGCTAATTTGGGTATAAGGAAACGTTCCCCATTTAGAGTTTTCCTATAAAGAAGATCATCCTTTATTTTATAATTACTAGTAATATCTCTATTGTCTGTACCATTTCGTAATTGAGTCAAAATCATCTGAATATTTTCGTCCTGTAACTGTAATGTCACTAGCCAATCAGAGTCTTCTATCAGTAAAATTGTACTCGATGGCGGATTTCTACTCAAAGCATCTACGTGCCTCATTCGGCCACCAGAACGGTACTCAATCTGCAAGTTATAATCTTGGATGAAAAGCCACCAGCGGGCTATGCGGGGAATAAGGTCTTTTTTAACTAAAGTGGTTCGTAATGCCGCACAGTCTGTCACTATAGTTACGGGAATTCCTACGAGGTAGATTCGAAATCTTTTTAAGGATTCTACAACGGCTAATGTCTCTAGCTCATAGCTATGATAAAATTGTTCTTCCTTAGACGTGACCCTACTAAAATAGGCAATTGGTTTTAGGCTAGTATCGGTTTGATATTGCAAAAAGATACCACCTAACCCTAGCTTACTCGCATCTGTATGGAGCTCGGTACGTGCACGTCTGTCATATATCCCTAAAACCGGTCTTTCCACAAGACGTTCTTTAAGAGTTTGAAAAGCACTTTCTTGGTCCGCGCCCCAATTCGATTCTATGTTCTTTTTAGTAAGTTGTGTGAGGGGTCTAGCTATTTCTGCAAACCCACGAATGAATTTCCTAAAGTATGAAGTCAAACCGATAAATTGTCGGATCTCATGTACATTTCGTGGTTTCTTATATTCAGCTACACAACGAATCTTATCCTGTCCCGGTTGTATTGTGCCCGCAGTAATCTCATGCCCTAAATAGTTAGCGCTTTTCTTTAAAAATGAACATTTACTTAAATTCAGTTTTAAATTAGCTTCCGACAATAGTTGTAAGACAATTTCTAGCAACTTCAACTCATCATCAACCGATACCGTTGGCAGTATGACGTCATAAAGATATGTTGCTACGTCATTACCTAACCTACCTAAAACAATTTTTATAAGACGTGAAAAAACTGCTGGAGCATTAGACAGGCCAAAAGGCATTTTCAGGAACTCATACTGACCAGAAGGTGTAACAAATGCGGTTTTGTGAATAGAATCATCAGAGATTCTGACTTGGTAATAGCCCTGTGCAAGATCTAGTGTGGTAAATAACGATTTTCCAGATAAGCGAGTAGCCTGATCTTCTATATGTGGTAGTGGATATCGATCCTTAACAGTACGCGAGTTCAGTGCTTTATAATCTATGCATATCCTATAGTCACCCCCTTTTTTTAACAAGGACCACTGGGCTTGCGTATTCAGACATGGACTCCCTTACAATGCCTGCAGCAATCAGGTCTTGAACCTTTTCATTAACTATTTCATTCTCTTTGTGAGAAAGTCGATAGGGCTTGCAGAAAACGGGTTGCTCGGTTGTAGTATGAATACGCATCTCTAACACATTGGTACAACCTAAATCTCTTGTATTTCTGGCGAACATGTATCCAAATTTATTTAATAATTCTAGTAATTTATTGAATTCTTCTGTGTCCAAATCACCTACATCTAAGTCCGATAATAATAACTCATTGTGGGAAGGACGGTCAATCGTCATTACTTCCCTCTGCTCACTATGCTCTAAGCCACTAACAAGTTCAGTACGCGCTATGAGCCTATTCGACTCCCACTCAACAACATCGTCTCCTATGTTTATTACTTTTAAATGGCAATTCCTCGACCTTATAAGACCGCCTATAATAATATAATACATACTCCCTAACTCATAATATACAGGTTTAGTTAGTAAAGTACAGTCATGATCATTTATATCAATGAAAACTTTTACATATGCCACACATCGTTGCGGTATTACAGTACAATCCTTTAAGTATATTGGGAATTTTGTAATGATATCTATTTCATTTAACTGCATATCACATAATTCACTTTCTTGTTCAAGGTTTTTTACAAAATTGACAGAGTTCTCAGTAATAACTAAGCACAAATTTCTCTGATTTATCATTGTTTGACCGATAATTAAGTCTATATCAGCTAAATCATTATTCGTTAACTCAACAGAACCACTTATAATAATATCTATCTTCACATCGATCCGCGAGGTCCCCAATGATTTCGAATATGCACCTCCAAATCCTTTCATCTTTATTGAAGAAGGCACTACTTCTAACATCAAACTATTAGCTTGTGTCGCAGTAAGAATATTCAGTTTACTTCCTGTGTCTATGTATGCAATAAGTCTTTGCCCATTAACCCTTACCACTTTTTTATACAGATCTAGATAAATATTATTTGTTGTGAACAATATATTACTGACCTTATGTGGCTGTTGTCGGGGATTACTGGTGGCATACAAACAGTTGGCGATGGTGTGGTCAGGCCGGTGACACACCTCGCACGGTGGAACTTTGCAGTCCTTTACTTCATGCCCTTGTCTTCTGCTTGCGTAACATTTCTTAGGTAGTACATAGTTTTCTGGTGTAGCCGATGTAATATTGCCACCTCTCTTCCACGTCGTACTGGGTCGTTGGAGACTGTCGGCAGCTTCTAATTGCTTATAATTTTCAAGGGATGATAAGTATCCATAATAGAGCTGCTGCGGTGAGTCGCACTGAAAAGTTTTTGCATTAGCTCTTATTTCGACCGGTAAACCTCTGATCACACATGATCTCGCTTCCTCGCCCCCAATATTGCATTTTTTGTGCAAAGATATTTTATCGTGATAGTATTTTGTCATAGTTTCACTATTAGATTTCTTCCTTGCAAGCATAGCTTCTAAAAGATCAACATAGTCTGTAGACCGTGGAAACGCGGTCTCTAGCGCATTTTTCCACTCACTCCATGTAAGATTATACTTATCTTCACGCACAATCCCTGACGGGGTAGCCAGAGAGAACAGATCGCCAAATGTCACGATCCTTACAAACCTCTTTCGCTTCTTTCAGATTCATTATCTTCTTCATGCATGCACGTCTAGGTATCCGAGTACTCTTGACCCTACCCTCTTCGAGCAATTTGCTCACATGGTCTTCGAAAGTTAGTCTCGGTCTACCTCGACACCTTTTAATATTAACTTTCGCGCTATATATTTTCTTCACCATTCGGTCTTCACTCATTCGCTCAACGTGCCCAAACCACCGAAGCACGCCCTTATCAATTTTTGTGATAAGGTCATCTTTCAAACCTGCCATATTGCGAATCTCTTCGTTTCGCTTTCGGTCGGCCATGGTAACGCCGCACATTTTACGAAGAGATCGCATCTCCACTGCATTCAACTTACTTTTATGCTTCTTCTGGCATACCCAGGTTTCGCTGCCATATAACAAAGTCGGTACCAACACTGCGTTATGTATTGCAAGGCGTGCACTCTTCGCTACGCCTTGCCTTTTGACTAACGCAGTCAGGGCACCATTGACTTTGTTCCCGGCAGCGACACGCCTGTCCACATCTAAATCACATCTTCCATCCCGGCTAAAAGCACTCCCCAAGTATACAATTTCATTTACCTGTTCTAAACATTCCTGATTTACCCATATTTCACACTTCGTTCTCTCTTCGTCCCTTTCAAATACCAGAACCTTAGTTTTATTAGCATTCAAACGGAGACCTTTAATTTCACATTCCTCTTTCATACACGTGACTAATGCCTGCAGTTCTGCCTCTGATGGTGCAATAAGCACTGCATCATCAGCGTACAGCAGACAATTTACTTTTATGTCACCCAATTTCACACCCAAACAGCTATCTTTCAGCTTCTGTAAACAGCTGTCGAGATACAGTATGAACAGCCAGGAAGACATGACACAACCCTGCTTTACGCCCGTTTGGACGTTAAACATGGGTGACAGGTCATGCCCTACCCGCACACAGGCTTTACAGTCACAGTAAAGAGACTGCACAGCCCTTAGCAATCGACAATCCACACCATACCCCGGCAACAGTTCCCACATTTTCTTCCTTACAACCTTATCAAATGCTTTCTCAAGATCCACAAAAGCACGGAAAATCTTCTGGTTAGCAGCCAGAAGCTTTTCCGTGATCATGCGGAGAGAAAACATTTGATCCGTGCATCCTCTTCCAGGTCTAAATCCGCATTGTGCCTCCCATAGAAATCTTTCCGATTTCTCTCGCATCCTACGTGTCAAAACCTTCGAGTAAACTTTACTTGCTAAACTGGTCAAGCTGATCGCCCGATAGCACCCGCAGTCAAAATGTGAACCTTTACCTTTATATAAAGGCACAATGACTGCGGATCGCCAATCATCCGGGACATCCCCCGTCCGCCAGCACAAATTGCACAGCAGATGAAAGCAGTCCTAGACGCGAGGCCCACCATACTCGACCATTTCAGCAGTAACTCTGTCTAGTCCCGCAGCCTTACCACATTTCAAACTTCGAATCGCACGTTCAATCTCTTTCATACTGATGACCTCAGTGACATCGAGGTCCGGGTCTGGCGTACCAGTCACGGCGTCATCCCCGGATCCCTCACTAAGATCATCACACGCATACATTTCTCTATAAAATTCGCTCCATCGCTGCATGACGTCCGATTTTTCTGAAAGGACGTCATTAGTTCTCGAAAGCACTTTGTTCATTCTTAAGGCCGTCGCACCACTTCGGGTCCTTCCAACCTCTTTCCAGAAGAGTTTGGAGTTCTCCTTAAAGTTGTGCGACAACCTTTCGTCCGCTTCCATTCTACACCTTTCACGCACTTCCTCAATCAGTGCTTTCGTGTGAACTTTCTGCAGCCTATATCTTTCTTTCATCTTCTCTCTCATATCCTTATCATTACTAGAGGCCAAGTAGTCTAACCATGCTTTCTTCTTCTTCTTTACGGCTTCTTTCACTTCATCATTCCACCATGCATCTCTTCTTTTACTACTGCCTCTTTTTATTGTTCCACACACTTCTTCCGCTGCACTTACCATTCCATCCCTAAGGTTCTGCCAAGTTCTTTCTAGATGTAAGATTTTCTGGGCAGAACCCCGAAGGCGAAGTTGCATGATGAACTGGCGATCCTTATTATTCCAATTGTACACATCACCCAACTGGTCGATTTTATGCAACCAAACCTTGACGTTGCTTGTTTTTTCATCTGGCTGAAACGTTGGAATAACTTCGGCATCGGTTTGAGTTACATGTCTCCTTTTCTGTCGGCGGTATTCGTGTTCGGAATCCTCATCACTAGTTGAAGAAAAAAAATCTTGGTTTTCGTTGTATTCGGGAGACAAATTTTTCTATACCTTCGTTTCTTTGCGCCAATACCTTGAATATATAGGCCTGACATTATCCCACTTCTGAAATGTGGATGGCGGATAGACTAGGTACGACTAACCGCAGATAAACGATATTTTTACTTGGTATATATATACTTTGTAATCACTTTCACAAACTGACAGAGTTACTCTTCACACCTTTACTTACTGACGGTTACAAAACAACTAACTGACACAACGGCCTTTTATACAATTTAAATAATAACCTAATAATAAACATTAATATTCTTATTACTATAAATATTGCATCATAAATTATAAAATAACTGTCAATCAATATAGCAACGACTAAACACTAATAACAATTGTTTATACACATTTAATAACATTAATCTTAGGTTCGCCGGAAGCTGACAAGCGGAAGGCGTCAGTTATTATTTAATCATCATTTATTAAGTATTATAAAACTTATGTTATTAATCTAATAAAGGTTTAGTAATTCTCTGGGAGATTAAAATAAACTTAATTATGCGACGAGCTCGTGAACCCAGAACCGGAAGACGATAACAGTACATACTTAAGTATTCATGTGTGGTTGGTTGCCGTTTCCTTTTTCGTCGTCCAACCGTCAATAATATAAAATTATGGACCTTCTCTTTACATCATGCATATCGATATTTATCACGCGATATATATCGACACTGTTTAAAAATGTCGATGCAATTTTTTTCCTTGCCTATCCATTAGCCCAGCCATGAAGTTATAGATAAAGATGGAGACCTATAGGACAGTTACTATACTCTTTGTGGAGACCACACTCCGAATACCTACTTGAAGCTGTATTACTATCTCGCCCTCTGTGGGCAGACCCTCCCTTTCTAAGTAGGTAATCTTTATTTTATTTTTCCCAGGATATCCCTATATGCAGTTGCATTAAATTAAGTGGTTTATTTATAAATATCTACATCTCTGTTTACTACTAATACCTAGCCTATATAGATTATATATTTTTGTACAATGTTATTTTGGGAATTGACTAGTTTTATGAAGAAAGGTTTTCATTTCCATGGGCAGAAGCGGTATCTAAAATATGACCACACATTTCTATTACAACACATACAGGGTATTTTTGGAACGCTCCCGAAAACTAAGACAGGCGACAACACCAAGTATACCTTTGATCATGGGTCACAAATAAATTCGATCCTGATGAAAAAAAAATCATCTTTCTACAACGTTTTATTAGCTTTATTCACGCGCCATCATGTTAGTACAGCTAAATGAAACGATACTTTCATAAAAAATATCATGAAAATACTGAAACATAAAACCAGCAGTGGAATGACTGAATTGATATCACCTGACTAAAGGTCAATGATCAATGGCCGCGCGAACGCAAATTCGCGCGGCCCGCAACTAGCGGGCAATACCACATTACCTAATAATTTACAACACTTGTCTAAATACCTAACTTATCTACTTAACCTACTATTTTGCCACTGTACTTGTCTCCACGTAGCCACTTTAATACGAATTTACAGGTTAAATAACCCAAATAACTGGTTCGATTCCCCGCTAATGAAAAAATACTTAAATTAATGAAATGTATCCAAGATTGGAGTCATGCATTTTTATTCATCGTGTAGGTATGTTTATTATTCTCATGTATTCAGTTATGTACCTATTCAGATTAGTCCAGTATTAAGTTATTTAAAAAAAAATAGTTATGAAACAGCTTACCGCTCTAAATCCTCCGTGGTCTTATGAGATGCGGCTCAAATTGTGCTCCATTCATTTCAAGGCAGATTTGGGCTCGGTGTTGCATCTCCTCATGCAGGCGGGGCATCATCGTGTAGTCTTCGACACAGTCCGTATGTAGTTTGTCGAAAACATCCACGATCCTTTTGTAGATTCGTCAGCACTATCACACTCACGATTAAAAACCCTTTCTTTCACATACCCCCACAGAAAGAAGTCTAACGGGGTCAGATCTGGCGAGCGAGGTGGCCAACCGAGTGGTCCTAGTCCGCCAAATTCAGCGATTATCAAATAATTCGGTGAGGCGCTCACAGACGAACCTCACGACATATGGAGGTGCACCATCATGCTGGAACCATGGTCGGCGATATTCAGCCAACGATAGGTCGTCTAAAATGTCAACCAACTGTTCACTTATAAAGTTTAGGTATCGCTGTCCGTTCAGTCGCTGTGGCAGAAACACTGGTCCCAGTATGCGATCCTTAATACCTGTCCATACGTTAACCGACCATCGGGTTTGGTACCCGGTTTGTCGAACAGCGTGCGGGTTAACCTCTGAATACACGTGTGTATTTCTTCGGTTCCTCAGGCCGTTTCTGGTAAATGTCGACTCATCCGTCCAGATAATGTGCTCAATGGAACAAGGCACACGTTGTTGCTGGTATAATAACCAACGGCAGAAAACTCGTCGGCGGTCGTGATCGCCGGGAACTAAAGCTTGCACTTTGTGCAATTTGTATGGGCGCATCCGGTTACGCTTCAACACTTTGTGTACTGCAAAGTATGACACACTTGTTCCATCCCGACGTCTTAACAATTTATTTAGCGATACTTCGTGTACCTAGGTTCGGATACCTACCATGTTGAGCACTATAAACGTACGCGTTAGGCATTATTAAAACAAAAAAGAATCCAAAAACGTAACAACAACAATAATATGAACACGTAATCACAAGTAAATTTATTAAACAAAACGATAGAACTGTCGCTCGCGCACGCGTGTACAAAATCAACACGGAACTGTCTCAAAAACTAAAACGAACGAACCCCGCCAAGGCTGAAACCTACTGCGTCACAAGCGTGAGGCGACAGGGTTAGGCATTCTGCCGTCATAATAAAGAAGGATGCAACTAACAAAAACGTAAAATCGAAATAAAAAATAAATAGATGAATTTTTCTTTCAGACCCTGCTGTGTCTAAAGTATATTAAAAGGTATCAATATGAAAATTGAAATACGTAGAGACTTGAAGATTTTAAAGACGAACTTATTTTTTTGATAATTTGTTTATTTATTTAAATAAAACGAATTTTCTTTTTCATTTTAGCTTAAAAAATACACCTGGCCACATAAAAACATCGAATGAAAGACGCATATAACCATTTTGCGTCTTTCCAACGTAATAAATAAAAAAACTGCCATTCATTTAACATTTTTACATATTTTGGAAAGGTCATTTGAAGTTGAAAGGACGCTAATAGTAATTTACTACTTTTTTTATTATTAGTAAATATTAGAAAAGTATTGGTAGTGAGACACATAAAATAACAACGCGCAACTCTTGAGTTATGATTTTAAAGGGGATATCATACCAGACTTACTACGATAATAATTAAAAATTAAAAAAATTTACAACCGACTTCAATATAAATAATTAACGATAACTCAAAAACTATTGGTCTGACCTCGATCAAATTTATATGGGACCACATGTGAAACACCAGCTCTTAATAATAAGATATGAGCTCTTAATAATAAGATATAAAATAATAAGACAAGAATAATTTAAATTTAAGTAATCGATGCAAATATTGTTAAAGATGACGTCTTAAAATAAGTCTTTTCTTTTATGTTGAATTTGTATAAGTCTTTTCTACTAAAAAAATGTCATCTGTGATCAACAGTTACGTCTAAAATTATTACGATAATTTCTAAAATATTGATATTTAATAATTAAAAAAATAATTAGTAGATGCGTCTTCTTATCATGAGTCGAATGGTATATTTAACTCATTTATTCAAAAATTGTTAGATGCGCCCTTTTTTCTTATGACCGCAGCATTGTTTCGTACCGAGCTAGATAGGTCGACAGCGGAGGGAATGTGGGTACAGTCGCGTTCTAAAGTACTACATGGTATTGGGCTCTTGTTTTATAATATTATAGTAATTAATTGTTTCATTGTAGAATCATACTAGGTGTTTTACTAGCTACTTAGAACTTTGGAAGAGCTGGGAATTAAAAATGGTTAATGTTTACTTGAGCATTATTTGTAATTTCTATCGTAAAATATAAAGTAGTTTGTAACAAGAAAACTTAAGCTAAGGGTGACACGCCGTCCATTATGACGTCTTTGCCACATGGAAGCCAGATGTTGATGGTGTGTTGGTGTTACTGGATGCTACTTCATCATCACTTTCATCTTCGCTTGAGCTTCCGTCATCAGGTCGATCACATGGTAATTTTTTCGGTATTCTTCCTCAACACTTTTAATTTTACTGCACAATTTTCCCCATTCACCTTCTCCTATCATATTTACCTTTTCGTTCACTAGTTTAGTCATAAAACAATAGATATAAATAATTTTTCTTTCCTTCCTTTTTAAAACATCGTCGCGAGTCGCAAAGTAAGCTGTGTATGCGACTGTATTTTCGGAGCGAACAAAGCGCGGGAACCAATAGCATGCAGGCACAGTAATACTGGCGGATTGTTCCCCCGTCGCGCGCCCCCTTCGTACCAATATGTGATAAATCGCTCAGTGCCCAAGTTCAAGGCCAGCGTTCTTTTTTCACCGTTCGTGCGTACATTAACCTCCATTAGTCAGGTGATATCAATTCAGTTTCCACTGCTGGTTTTATGTTTCAGTATTTTCATAAATTTTTTAATGAAATTATCGTTTCATTTAGCTGTACTAACATGATGGTGCGTGAATAAAGCTAATAAAATGTTGTAAAAATATGATTTTTTTTTCATCAGGATCAAATTTATTTGTGACCCAAGATCAAAGGTATACTTGGTGCTGTCGCCTGTCTTAGTTTTCGGGAGCGTTCCAAAAATACCCTGTATAATGCCGAGCCTATTTAGAAAATGTGGAAAATAAATATATCAGAGAATATTTTATAACTACCATTTCGATAATGTATTTTCTGGTTATTGTATACAATTCCTAAACGGTACCAATGAAATATAAAATTAAAATTTATTATAACACCCCGAGTGATCAATGAATTGGGCAAAATATACCTGATTTATTACTAAATAAATAAATAATAAATTGACTAAAATAAATCTATTTCTGGACAGTTATTTAATTTTTTTTTATCACAAAGACTAAAGGAGCGTAGCGGAGCCTCTGCCTTAGCCTTCCGACCTAACCCATCCGAGTCAGACAGCTCTGAGCTGAAAGGTGTATAATACTATATTCCACACAACCTGTTCATTTTAAGAATTATCTACAATTCCAAGGAATACTGTATAATGACGGATTTCATAGATTTCTAGTAGCATATGTACTATAATAGGAATGGTAATATATAAAAAAAAACTTAGAAAATAAATAAAAACACTTTCCATATCAAAATCATTTATTGATATTTTTCTATTATACATGACTAAATATCATTGCTATGTGTAGTTTCTGTCTCTTACCATGTAAATCACCGAGTATGTTTTCTGTATAACTCTTTATTTGAGCATGTATACGCATATTAAAAAATGAATTAGCTGTTTTCTTAGCTATCATAGTTTCATGCAAATCATTACAATTAATTGAGTGATAGGATGTTTAAACATTCCCTGCAATAGAGAAGTAAAATGTTGTGACACAACATTAATTAATTTGTTTTCAATGTTATTGGCTCTAAGTTGGCCCAACAAACTAGCTCGTTGGAAAACTTGGTCACAATCTTTTCCTTAAGTGCAGAATTACTTTCATAAATGCCAGAACTAGTGCTTGGTACAGCCAGAACAGCTATTTGCACCATAGACTCTTCATGTAATGCACTTGTTGTCTGCAAATGATAAATGTTGCTTTATATCATAGATTTAAACTACTACATTTCCAAATACGAAACTTAACCTCTAATTACGTAAAATAGATAATTAAATTATATTAAATTTTTACCTTGCCTGGTGATACTGTTTCTTAATTTATTGTAACAGTAAGAACTGCTATTGGTTTGAAGCGCCTTGTTGTTGTATCATAATCTAATTCTTTAATATGCAAATTGCAAATCCTTGCACTTTCATAATATTTCATTTTCAATGGTACAGTGGATAACCACAAATTTCTCCGAGTACCGTTTTTAGGAAATCTAAAAAAAAAAGTATTCGTAATTATTGTAAACGTTATTAAAGTATCAGAATAATGAGGATCAAAACTAAATAAAAGGTAAATTGTCTGCCAAGAGAATATATTATGTTACAAATTAATAATTATGAAATCCGTCATTATATAGAATACACAGGAATTGTATATAATTCCTAAATTTCATGCATTTACGGTAACATAATAAGAAACGTACATATAATTAGTTAAGTAACACGGAAAGTCTTAGATACATCCTCAATATGGTCACATTACTTCGGTGCGATTTCTTTTAATCAAAAACAATAAAATTGTTAAAAGTCAATTAAATTCAATGTAAAACTATTTGATTTTGACAAAGTTATAATTTACTAATATGTTTAAAACACTGGTAAAACGTTTCAGCAAAAAATTAAGTAAAAATACAAAGAAGTATGTTTACAAGTATTCAATGCCAGAAGTCACTAATTAAACACTTACGCGTGAAATCTTATATCACCTCCTGGACACCAACAACTGCAGCAACCACGCACTACACAAGTTTACACCATTTCTTGAATTATAACAATAATTAACTTTAATTATCTCAAACGACGATGTGAACTGTTAAGTAAACAACCGCCATATTTGTCCAAAGAGTATAGTAATATTTTGTCTAATATATGTTGACATATGGGGCTAATGTTGCCACATTACCGAACCCTTAGTAAATGGGATTATAATTCACTGATTCGTTAACCCAATAATGCATACGAGACCTTCAATTTTGGAATTTTTAATGTCGCTAATAGTAGTTCAACTATTTATTTATTGGTACATTATTTTGCAGAGCTTAACTTCTGATTTGGTTATTGTTGAAACTATTTCTAAGAATTTATCAGGAGATTTAAATAAAAACATAGCAATACTGTATTCCACACTAAAAAGAGAAGTCAGACCACAGAGAGTAAGATAAAGATACGTAGGTATGTGACTCAAGCTGTTGTTCCAAGTGTGGCCTCCATCTTTATCTATTACTTCATGAGCCCAGCGTCCACATTTTTTTTAATAACTGGCTTTACGGCTCTGGGTTCTAGCCCTTCTGATCCTGAAGTTACAATATACAGGGTATTTTTGGAACGCTCCCGAAAACTAAGACAGGCGACAGCACCAAGTATACCTTTGATCATGGGTCATAAATAAATTTGATCCTGATGAAAAAAAAAAACATATTTTTACAACGTTTTATTAGCTTTATTCACGCGCCATCATGTTAGTACAGCTAAATGAAACGATAATTTCATAAAAAAAATCATGAAAATACTGAAACATAAAACCAGCAGTGGAAACTGAATTGATATCACCTGACTAATGGAGGTTAATGTACGCGCGAACGGTGAAAAAAGAACGCTGGCCTTGAACTTGGGCACTGAGCGATTTATCACATATTGGCCAGTATTACTGTGCCTGCATGCTATTGGTTCCCGCGCTTTGTTCGCTCCAAAAATACAGTCGCATACACAGCTTACTTTGCGACTCGCGACGATGTTTTAAAAAGGAAGGAAAAAAAATTATTTATATCTATTGTTTTATGACTAAACTAGTGAACGAAAAGGTAAATATGATAGGAGAAGGTGAATGGGGAAAATTGTGCAGTAAAGTTAAAATTGTTGAGGAAGAATACCGAAAAAATTACCATGTGATCGACCTGATGACGGAAGCTCAAGCGAAGATGAAAGTGATGATGAAGTAGCATCCAGTAACACCAACACACCATCAACATCTGGCTTCCATGTGACCCAAGACGTCATAATGGACGGCGTGTCACCCTTAGCTTAAGTTTTTTTGTTACAAACTACTTTATATTTTACGATAGAAATAACAAACCATGCTCAAGTAAACATTATCTATTTTTAATTCCCACCTCTTCCAAAGTTCTAAGTAGCTAGTAAAACACCTATTATGATTCTACAATAAAACAATTAATTACTATAATATTATAAAACAATAGCCCAATACCATGTAGTACTTTAGAACGCGACTGTACCCACACTCACTCCGCTGTCGACCTGTATCTAGCTCGGTATGAAACAATGCTGCGGTCATAAGAAAAAAAGGCGCATCTAACAATTTTCGAATAAATTACCATTCGACTCATGATAAGAAGACGCATCTACTAAATTTTTTTAATATTCACTAATATCAATATTTTAGAAATTATCGTCAGAATTTTAGACGTAGCTGTTGATCACAGATGACATTTTATTAGTAGAAAAGACTTATACAAATTCAACATAAAAGAAAAGACTTATTTAACCAGTTGCTACGTCATCTTTAACAATATTTGCATCGATTACTTAAATTTAAATTATTCTTGTCTTATTATTTTATATCTTATTATTAAGAGCTCATATCTTATTATTAAGAGCTGGTGTTTCACATGTGGTCCCATATAAATTTGATCGAGGTCAGACCAATAGTTTTTGAGTTATCCTTAATTATTTATATTAAAGTCGGTTGTACAAATGTTTTAATTTTTAATTATTATCGTAGTAAGTCTTGTATGATATCCCCTTTAAAATCATTACTCAAGAGTTGCGGGTTGTTATTTTTTGTGTCTCACTACCAATGCTTTTCTAATATTTACTAAGAAAAAAGTAGTAAATTACTATTAGCGTCCTTTCAACTTCAAATGACCTTTCCAAAATATGTAAAAATGTTAAATGAATGGTAGTTTTGTTTTATTTATTAGGTTGGGAAGACCCAAATAGTTATATGCGTCTTTCCTTCGATGTTTTTGTGTTGCCAGGTGTACTTTTTTAATCTAAGATGAAAAGGAAAATTCGTTTTATTTAAATAAATAAACAAATTAAAAAAAAATAAGTTCGTCCTTAAAATCTTCATGTCTCTACGTATATATTTCAATATAGATACCTTTTAATATACTTTAGACACGGGGTCTGAAAGAAAAATTCATCAATTTATTTTTTATTTCCATTTTACGTTTTTGTTAGTTACTTCCTTTTTTATTATGACGGCAGAATGCCTAACCCTGTCGCCTCACGCTTGTGACGCAGTAGGTTTCAGCCTTGACGGGGTTCGTTCGTTTTAGTTTTTGAGACAGTTCCGTGTTGATTTTGTACACGCGTGCGCGAGCGACAGTTCAATCGTTTTGTTTAATAAATTTACTTGTGATTACGTGTTGATATTAAAGTTTTTGTTACGTTTTTGTATTCTTTTTTGTTTTAATAATGCCTAACGCGTACGTTTATAGTGGTCAACATGTTAGGTATCCGAACCTAGGTACACGAAGTATCGCTAAATAAATTGTTAAGACGTCGGGATGGTACAAGTGTGTCATAACTGTGCAGTGCACAAAGTGTTGAAGCGTAACCAATGCGCCCATACAAATTGCACAAAGTGCAAGCTTTAGTTCCCGGCGATCACGACCGCCGACGAGTTTTCTGCCGTTGGTTATTATACCAGCAACAACGTGTGCCTGGTTCCATTGAGCACATTATCTGGACGGATGAGTCGACATTTACCAGAAACGGCCTGTGGAACCGAAGAAATACACACGTGTATTCAGAGGTTAACCCGCACGCTGTTCGACAAACCGGGCACCAAACCCGATGGTCGGTTAACGTATGGACAGGTATTAAGGATCGCATACTGGGACCAGTGTTTCTGCCACAGCGACTGAACGGACAGCGATACCTAAACTTTATAAGTGAACAGTTGGTTGACATTTTAAACGACCTATCGTTGGCTGAATATCGCCGCACATAGTTCCAACATGATGGTGCCCCTCCACATTTCGTGAGGTTCGTCCGTGAGCGCCTCAATGAGCTATTTGATGATCGCTGGATCGGCAGACTAGGACCACACGCTTGCCCACCTCGCTCACCAGATCTGACTCCGTTAGACTTCTTTTTGTGGGGTATGTGAAAGAAAGGGTTTTTAATCGTGAATGTGATAGTGCTGAAGAAATGCGCCAAAGGATCGTGGATGCTTTCGAGAAACTACGTACGGACTGTGTCGAAGACCACACGATGATGCCCCGCCTGCACCCAAATCTACCTTGAAATGAATGGAGCACAATTTGAGCCGCATCTCATAAGACCACGGAGGATTTAGAGCAGTAAGCTGTTTCATAACTATTTTTTTTTAAATAACTTAGTACTAGACTAATCTGAATAGGTACATAACTGAATACATGAGAATAATAAACATACCTACACGATGAATAAAAACGCATGACTCCAACCTTGGTTACATTTCATTTAAGTATTTCTTCATTAGCGGGGAATCGAACCAGTTATTTGGGTTATTTAACCTGTAAATTCGGATTAAAGTGGCTACGTGGAGATAAGCACAGTGGCAAAATAGTAGGTTAAGTAGATAAGTTAGGTATTTAGACACGTGTTGTAAATTATTATATTGTGGGATGGCCCGCTAGTTGCGGGCCGCGCGAATTTGTGTTCGCGCGTACATTGACCTTTATCTAGCTCAGGTCAGGTGATATCAATTCAGTCATTCCACTGCTGGTTTTATGTTTCAGTATTTTCATGATATTTTTTATGAAATTATCGTTTCATTTAGCTGTACTAACATGATGGCGCGTGAATAAAGCTAATAAAACCTTGTAAAAAGATGATTTTTTTTTCATCAGGATCGAATTTATTTGTGACCCATGATCAAAGGTATACTTGGTGTTGTCGCCTGTCTTAGTTTTCGGGAGCGTTCCAAAAACAACCTGTATAATTATTCTTCATAGTACACTGCTTCGCAATATGTTGATGCGTCACATTGTGCAGCCCTCGGGAGATTTTAACGGTAACTTGAGCCAGCAGACAGCTGATAGTTGGCGATGGCATCTCAAGGCGCCTAAGCAGACAGACACCTTATTTTAAGAATCACATCACCATCAGAGTAGTTGTTTCACCGTTTACTACTGTCTACTAATAGTTCACATGCGCAGACACTTAATACACAAAATCGCACCACTTTTACATATCAAAATCCACTTTAAACCATTATTAAAACAATAATACAGTAGCAGCAAACCGCTGCCGGTCAAGTTCCCGCCAATAGTCAAGCGTAGCTTGCTACATATATATTTATCTATGGTCAAGCGCCCACAAACTAACTAATAGATTCTACCAGAATCAGACCATAGATATAGTATTAAACTCGTAGACAGAGAAATATAGATAGACAAGACCTCAGCGTATGTCAGTAAGAGATAGCGATAGTTGGCCAAAGTACATTACTACAATTACATGTAATTTAAATTGACATTCTTAGACTTTTACCACCATTGTGTGGGTAATCTAGTTCTTTTTATTTCGGTTGGACTACGTCAACTACTAATTTAATTAATTTTATTTTCTATGGGGACGTATTTATGACTATTTGACTGTGCGTGAACTGAATGACTCCGGGATGAACATTAAGCGCGAAGAGAAATGAGTTGTAATGATCATTTTATTACAATTTATCTAAGATATCCTCTCAGAAGCCAATTTACATAATTTAGGACCGGGTTTAGTAAGCTCATGGGGCTTTCGAGTGTTTATTCTATATTTATAGCTCAACAGGTAAATAGTACAATAAAATAAATCATAATCAACTCATAGCCCCGAATGCATTCAGTTCGCGCATGTCGTCCCTTAGCTAACAACACCGCATAAGTCATTTTTACCAACTTTACAGGAGACGAAAAAATCTGTCCATTTTAAAAAATCGGCGGAAATTTTCTGTTGTTACCTTATACTCGTAAATGCCCTAGTTAGCGGTTAAGGAATAATTATTTATAATTATTTTGACTATATACTTTATTTTAACTTTTATTTTATGACTTGAGCTGTGTTGACTGATATTTTATTAGATTTAGGTGGAGTTGTTTGCGGAAATGTTAGGGAATAAGGTATTAATAGATGATTTACAACGAAAAGTTTTTATTACGAAATATTTCAGTAATAATTAACAATCGTTATAACATAGCTATCAACTCGTATAACCTAAGTCTTGCGAATCACACGAACCTTTAGAGCGTATGTGCAATTTTTTATTGTTATTTTAATTGGTAAATATTTAAAACATAGTCTTTAAAAATTCTAACGAAACTAGATATAATAATAACAAAATAATAAAAGTTAAAAGTTATACTCGAAATCTCTAGTCTAATAGTTAGTTGCAGTCTTTAGCGATTGCTGTGCGGAAGTTCATCATAAAAAGAGTGGCAACTAGTTGGTAATACACTTTTTAGATCTTGCAAATCTTCACACTTCCGCTTTGTAATTGGTATTCTAGCTGCATACAATTTCTGCAGGTGATTTATTTGTTTAATGCTGTTAATTGGCGTGGGACGATGTGGTAACGGATGAAGCTCGTCAACAAAATCAGTTTTGTACCAAATTGTGCCATTTCGTATGTATTTCAGCATACGTACATCTGTGACGACTGGGTCACTGTCCTTTAACCAGGCCGTATAGATTTATAAATTAATTCTTTCGAAAAGTCGATAAAAAGGTATAGTCCAAATAACAAGCTTCATTAGGCATATGATCCCTCCCAGCTGTTTTAGTTATAGCCATGTGTTGTTGTGAAAGGTAGGCCCAATTCTGGCCATGAAACGCCCAACAATTTGCATTTGTTAAAAATTACATCTATTTTATGGTAATTAATCGCGGTATTTATGTATCCAAAAAAGATTGCAATATTTTTGACACAAGAAAAAGTACTGAAAAGATAAAAATGAAATTAGTTAAATCCGCAAGTTATTAGATTGTGGGTAAAATAAGAAGTATTGTCAATCACAAATCTCCTTAAAGTCTTTTCAGTTTTTTAATCAATTTTTTATGGTTTATGATTTTTCATTATTATAATGGTAATATTATTTTTCGATATTTATTAGGATGTAATTGCTAGTTGAACGCTACTGCACAATTTAACTGTTATTCTTTTCTGTTATTAAAATACATTTAAAATGGAATTTAAATAAATAAATAAAGCATATTTTAAAACGCGTGCAGAACTTAAAGCGATTATTCTTTTTTATGAAATTATAAACAGAATAAAAAAATCGTTATCTATTTATCGATTTTATGTCTGTTAAGTGGCAACATCGAATCTGACAGCTAGGCCCATGTCATAATTATCAAAACTAAATAGTTACAAGCACAAATTATAAAGTTGTATGTACAAGAGTCACAAGGCTAAAGTTAAGTAAGCGCATCTACGGAAACGGAAACTAGTAAATACTCTGTGTGACTCTCATGAAATACTTGACGCTGGCAGAATCCATTGGAAGTTGCCAAACTAGGAAAAAAAATAGTCATAAGGCGAATTCCTTTGCATTTGTGTTATTTTGTTTGTTTTCTCGCGGATTTGTTATCTTAGCAACGAATAAGCTTTCTAAATGGACTCCGATTCTCACCCTATTGACCACGGCGGTACGACTTTCCATTGACGTCAGTGGAGTTTGGTGTTGATACGTATTTTTACAGAAAGATTACACTATTATAAGCACACACACAAAGTCTCAATATACGGAAACGCGTAATTTTTGAGAAAATAATAATTGAAAATCAATTATTCTTGCAATGTTTATGTCTAATCTGCTAATAAACTGGCGCCATTTTGTAATGTCATTGTCGACGTCAATAGGGATGTCGATTCTTTCCGAAAAAGGTCGATTTTTAAATCGATGCAAATCGTAAGCTGATGTATCGATTCCCAAAAACTCGATTTCTAAAATATCGATATTTTTTTCATGTTTGTATTTATAATGTAAATATAAATCCATTTTATGAAAAAAAAATCCCCTTCATCATAAAAAAATAAAGGGACTGATTCATAAGGATTTCTATATCTATTTTGAGACTGCAACGTCTCCGGCGCTGCGGGAAGAGCAACCTCTACGCCTTAGCGTAACAAATCGCTGGCATCCCTCCTCGCCTCCGCAGCTTCGGCTTGTTGGTCGCCTTCGGCGACCAGCCTCAGCCGCTCCGGCTCGTCCGATGCCTACGATTTGTTACAGCAGGCGGAGGCTGCTCCCCCTACGCGCCTCCGGCTCTATAAAACCACTCTAGGGGTAGGACAGACTCGTACCAGGTGGAGTCGGGGTCAATCAATTCGGTTCTTTGACATAAGTTGAACCTAACCTATTTTATTTGTTATCTGCCCTAATAGGTAGTTAAATAAAACAAATTTCAATAAGAGATCATTTATCATGGTATCTTTCTTGTTTTTCATAAAATGGGTTTATATTTACATTATAAATAGAAACATTAAAAACATATAGACATTTTAGAAATCGATTTTTTGTGAACCGATACATCAGCTTACGATTTGAATCGATTTAAAAATCGACCTTTTTCGGAAAGAATCGACATCCCTATTGACGTCGACAATGACATTACAAAATGGCGCCAGTTTATTAGCAAATTAGACGTAAACATTGCAAGAATAATTGATTTTCAATTATTCTTTTCTCAAAAATTACGCGTTTCCGTATATTGAGACATTGTGTGTGTGCTTATAATAGTGTAATCTTTCTGGAATAATACGTATCAACACCAAACTCCACTGACGTCAATGGAAAGCTAAGCCACCACGGCCTGAAAATGGATCCCGCTCCCACTTCTTACGATAACCTCTGCACGATCTTGGACTCGATATCCACTGTTAACGATGACCCCAGCTTTCACACCGGCCAGAGTTCTTCCAAGCTCTCAGAAACTTATTCAAGAGGACATTTACGCTGTGTTAATTGTGGTTTAAATGTCACGAAAATACAGTCATTTTTTTGTTAAAAAACTGTTCTTGTGAAAATAAAAAACCTTATATCTTAAAAATCCGGACTTTTTTTAAACCAATTTCTTAATCATTTCATTCTTTTATTCGCATATTATCATTTTCATACGCTTTTATATGTGGGCACCCATGGCCGAAGTGTCTATGAACAGTGGGCATTCCCCTTTATAATAATTTTACCTTTTAATTTACACTCTATTGCACTGTGTACGGAATTTAATTCTATGTGGGAATGGCCTTTTTCCAGGTACTTTTGAGTAACCACAATATTTTTTTCAAACGCTAAACGTAATAAAACATTGCTTAAGATAAAATTGCGATTTTGAGCACAACAGCCATCGGAATATAAAATCACAGACAATAATTTCTGACTCAAAACCTTCTCTAGATGGTCTACTAAGCATGAAGCAAAAACAGAGGCTTCAAGCGTGCCATTTGACTCATCGTACCTGTTTACGCCCTCAGTTGCCCCGACAAAAGTCGACTATCCTGTGCCCATCAGCGGAACACTCGACGAGCAACCAAGGGTGAAGCCCAATGGCCTATGGACAATTATTCTATAGATATATAAGAGGCTTCCTTTTACACGCGCAAAACGACTGTCTCGTGGGGCGCAACGCCTCGGCAAACGAGTCCCGTTATCTACACGTCATGCCGGCCAGGAATGCACCGCGTAGCGCGCTTCGTAATATTGTTTTTGAAATTTAGCATTTGGCGCAAACAAAACCAATAACACATTACTTTCTTAGTTGCTAAATTGTATAATGTAAAATTCTAGACGCATCATTTAGTTTTATAATAAATAGCACTGGCTTGAAGATACGGGGCTAATTTTACCGATTCAACATCCTGCATGAATACGTGACAAGCTCCGGCTGTGCAATACCTTTGTCAGTATCTTTGTCTTTATCTCTAGTATCTGGCTCGGTGTTTTTTCAAAACATGTTGAGCGTATTTTTCATGGATAATGCTTCCAGTTTTATAACTGCAACAAACGTCACACTGATCTCTCTTCGGGTGGAATAAGCTCAGATTGAGTTTCAAAAATAATTTGTCAAATAATTTACCGTCAAGGAATTCTCTACTCTCTAACTCACAATTCTCTTTATATGTGTTATAGAGCTGTGTTATGCTCGAGAAAATTGTCGGGAATATAACATAAGTTAATTAAACGCGATAAAATCCGTAAAAGTAGTTTTATTCAATGAGAAATTTGGTTCTAAATATTCTCAAGATGATTTAGCACGACAGTAATGCGATTTCCTCTGGATTCCTGCGATTTCTGGATTCTGGATTACTGGTTGAAGTAGACAAATCGGGAGAACTAGCACAGTCTGTTTTTGTCGCCCAATATCTGACAAACCAATCCTTAATGCCAAGAGTGGCCAAGAACATTTTTTTACAGACTTGGTGGCGTACATTATCAGTCGTCAAAACATAAGTTCAACTATCAGTTCTTTTGGACGTTTCTGGATTTTTTGTAATTTTCTTTGGTACTTTATTAACGTGAGAAGTTATAAATGATCTTTGTTGCTCCCAGTTCATGTACTTCCAGAAAGTTTCAAACAAATATTGGCGCTGTTGTTCGTTTATGTTGTCACATAATCTGAGTTTCGATTTCTTGCAAAAGGCAGAAGTGCATGGTGGTTTCATGAATCATTTCATCATTCATTCATTACAGCCCTTCACAAGTCCACTGCTGAACATAGGCCTCCCCCAAAGAATGCCACAAAGCACGGTCCTGAGCCACCTGCATCCATCGACTTCCTGCATATCTTACCAGGTCGTCACTCCATCTAGTGGGGGGACGCCCTATACTTCGCCTGCCGGTACGAGGCTGCCACTCGAGAACCTTTCTTCCCCATCGGTTGTCGGTTTTTCGAGCTATATGGCCGGCCCATTGCCACTTCAGCTTACTAATCCGTTGGGCTATGTCGGTCACTCTGGTTCTACTGCGGATATCCTCATTTCTGAGTTTATCACGCAGAGAAACTCCGAGCATAGCCCTCTCCATAGCTCGTTGAGCGACCTTGAGCTTCCTCATCCGGCCAGCAGTGAAGGACCACGTCTCAGTTCCGTATGTCATCACTGGCAACACGCACTGGGTGTACAGTCTCGTTTTCAAGTTTTGAGGTATACCTGACGAGAAGATGTGCCGTAATTTCTCGAACGCTGCCCAACCGAGTTGAATCCGTCGATTGACCTCTCGGTCGTAGTTGGACTTACCTAGTCGGACTATTTGTCCCAGGTAAACATACTCGTCAACAACTTCGAGCTTAGTGTTCCCAACAACTACCGGCATAGGTGTGACATGGACATTAAACATGATCTTTGTTTTGTCCATGTTCATCTTAAGACCTATCCGTTGGGAAACACTATTGAGGTCATTGAGCATAGTGCTTAGGTCCTCCAGCGATTCTGCCATAAGGACTATATCGTCGGCAAATCGAAGGTGAGTGATGTACTCGCCATTGATGTTGATACCGTATCCTTTCCAGTCCAGAAGCTTGAAAACATCTTCCAATGCAGCGGTAAAGAGTTTCGGGGATATGACGTCACCCTGTCTTACACCTCTCTGCAATTGGATAGGTTTCGTACTCTGGTTCTGTACTCGGATAGCCATCGTAGCCCTACTGTACAAGCACTTCAACACTTCGATATACCGACAGTCAACTTGGCATCGCTGAAGGGACTGCAGCACCGCCCAAATTTCGACGGAATCAAAGGCTTTCTCATAGTCCACATACGCCAGACATAGTGGCAAATTGTACTCCTCGGACTTCTGTACAATTTGCCGAAGGGTATGTATGTGGTCTATGGTGCTAAAGCCTTTTCGGAAACCGGCTTGTTCGGGAGGCTGGAAGTCGTCAAGTCTGCGCGCGAGACGATTCGTGATGACTCTCGAAAACAGCACGTAGACGCGGCTCAGAAGGGAAATCGGTCTGTAGTTCTTCAAGAGAGCGTTGTCGCCTTTCTTGAAGAACAAGACCACCGCACTTCTGCTCCACGCCTCCGGTGTAATGCCACCATGGAGGACGGAATTAAAGAGCTTCTGAAGGACTTCAAGTACCGGTTTTCCACCCGCTTTCAGAAGCTCCGCTGTAATTCCATCCTGGCCTGGGGCCTTGCCGTTTTTAAGGTGCTGGAGAGCCATTCTAATCTCGCTCAGACTGACGTCCGGGATATCATCGGAATAATGTCTGATAAGACTCGCTCTTTGATCGTTACTCACACTTGCGTGTGGCTCCAACGATGACGTGTACAGCTGCCCATAGAACCTCTCAATCTCACTCAAAATCTCAGGTGCCCCGGAAACGATGCTGCCACACTCCGTCTTCAGCTTTGACAGTTGGCTCTTTCTGGCAGACAGATCTCTGGCAAAGGTTTCATGAATCTTGCAGGCGTAAATACGTCAAGTTCCAGTTTAAATTTTTTATTAGTCTTTGCTTTTCTGTCTCTTCTGTAGCGTAAATAATTTTCACCTTTCATCCGGAATTCTTTATTAACATTGCGTTTATATTTCTTTGGATCTCTTGTCGCCTTGTTCTGTCGTTTCTTATGACTTTACAAATCGTGATATGGAACATTACTGAGTATGATCACTTTTGAAGAACAGACGGAGTAGCAGAGGCACTGGATTGCTGCATATTGTTCTGGTTTACATTATTTTTATCTGTACATTGAGTATTGTTTTCATTATCAATGACTATATCAGAAATTGGGTCTTGAGTATTCGTAGATATGAGAATTACTTGGTTTGAAGTAGGGAAACATTCGTAATGATTTAATTTTATAGAATTTATATTGATGACAATACTTCCTAGTTCTTGCATAACATTCTCACTTTCTACCGTGATAATGGCAACATTCAATACAGAAGGCTGAGGAAACTCGATGGCCACCGTATCGAATTCGGGTGGCTCCTGTTGCACATCGAAGAAGTCATTACCAACTATTTCTATAACTTGTAGACTGTTAATGTCAGTGTTTTCAATATCCAAGTCTATGTTTTGATCAAATATTTTTTTTTTATATTGTCCTGGCTTCTTATTATACTTTTCATGGACCCTCCGAAGTTTTGTTCGTTCATTGGTCTTGCAATAATTTGGTATTTATTTGGAGAATTGCATGCTTTGATATCAGAAGAACTAGTGTTATCTTTTTGATTGAAATCTAAAAAAAAAATAGTAGGACTTATTGCATTAAAAATATAAACAACAGAAAAATAAATGCGGACCTCAAAACAAACCTATGCTACTAACCTAGTTTAATTATTTTTCTATCTTCTTTGCAACTTAGTTTACGCTGTTTATATTTTGACAACAGTCCTGCTTCTTGTAATTGTGCACATAATAATTCATGACCTGAACTCGGATTACTCCAGGAATCAATTTCTTCTCTATCCATAGTGTATTTCAATTACTGAGCTTCCTAAAAGAAATAAAATACATTTTGAAACACCGCCTAAGATAAGTCATCGCGCGCTCTGACTAGATACCGCGCTCCCTGCAAGTAACAACTCCGTGAATGCGGCATCTTAATATTGTAGTGTGTATAAGACAATTTGCAAGATGCTTGTGTGCGTGAAAAATTGTATATGCCAGCAGCTTAACTATTACCCGATTAACGGGAAAATTTATTTTATGCTATGGCTTAGTAGTTAAGTTCATAGTTATGAATGTATTCCAGAAATACTTAAAAATGAATAGTTTATTAATAACGAATGTATCAATATATTTGTGTATATTATGTATAGGTTTTTCTTCTGAATAAATGACATATAAATGATTAGGCCTCCTTTTTATCAGTTTAATTTTTTTATTTTAAAAATAGTTATATATATGGTGTAATCGAAATAGTGTTTTCTATTCTACGCGTCAATGTGAACAACTTTTACTATAGATCTATCTTCCAAATCGCAAGAAAAATCAGGTTTTCCATACATTTTGACCAAGTTTATACGAAATTTTGTATGGAATAACTGACTTTGAGACATTTTTTATAGGATCAGGGTGACAAACGAGCACTCAGTCCACCTGATGGTAAGTGGTTGCTGTGGCCCATAGACATATACATCTATCCTCGGTTAAGAATCAAAATGCAGATCCGTTGTAACCCCTGAGGACTAGGATGGAATGCCTCGTTTCCAGTAAAAAGGGTCTCCCGTTCTCTACACTCACCATACGAAACACAGTAGCATTAAGCTGCTATTTTACGCAGGTATTTTGTGAGAGCGTGGTCCTTCTTCGGTCTAGCTGACCCATTCGTGCAGCAAGGATCTACCACATTTGATGATGATGAGGTCTAAAAATGTGAATTTCGAAATATCCATGAGGTCATTCTTCTCTAGTAATATTCAAACAGTAAAAACACTGTGTAAGAAAATACACTAGCCCATATCATCCTGTGGGTGTCGTAAGAAGTGAAAGAGGGACACAAATCAGGAGCTGGGCAGCAGCGCCTTCCTAATATCGACTAAAATAAAAATAAACCCACCAGCTTGCCAAGTGTAGTGACTATGCCAAATGTCCCCCCTATGACGCAATATATGGGGGAGGCCTATGTCCAGCAGTGTAATAGACTGTAATGGTAACAGCAACCTAATAAAAACAATGTTCACACGTTAAAATAAATAGCAAAATCATTTCCTTCATTAGCGTAAGATAATCTATAAGATCAAAGTAAACCTAAGATTTAAAAAAAAAAACAAAAGTAGTGATGTAAATGTCTTTCACTTTAATTTATAGTTAGCTGCCACGGCTAATAAGCTAGGCTACTTTTGTATTAGAAAAAGAATTAGGGTTCCGCGCAAAAAAATAAAAACCCCAAATAACACGCGGGCGAAGTCGCGTGGAACAGCTAGTATGAAATAAATTAATAACTCGACTACAAAAGTCATCTTGTGTAGAATAATAGAACGAGTAGAAAAACCTTTCCGTGCCTTGTATTGTGCTAATTGAAACTGCATTTATTTTGAAGAAGCTGATTCAAAAACCAAAAAAATTGAATTTTCAAATACGAAACAAATGGGAGGTCAGTGGCAACAGACCAGACCATGTTTTTTTTTTATTTAATTGATTGCTAACGTTTTCTTTTTTCGTTTCGTCGTTTATCGTTATTGTTAAAGTCGACTGCTGAACATAGGCCTAGGGATATAGGGATATTTGCCATAGTTGCCACGCTTGGCAAGCGGGTTGGCAACACAGTTTTATTTATTTTATTACGAAGACGCTGCTACACGTCTCCTGATTTGTTTCTCTCTGTCGCCTCTCAGGACACACCAGATGAGACACGGCGTCCTAATCTATACAAATAAAAATAAAAACCCGCGGTTGCAAACCCAACATGCATGGCAACTATGGCAAATATCCCCCCTATGAGTCAATCCGTGGGGGAGGCCTATGTTCAGCAGCGGACTTTTATAGGCTGTAACGGTAACGATAAATGTCGAAACGAATAAATTAAAAAAAATGAGTATGATTTACATAAAATTAAAAAAAAACATGAAGTCTAGTCTGTTTCCACTAACCACTCGGTACATATCTCAAGGTTCGATTTCACTTGGTTGCTTCTTTGGTTTTTGAATTAGCTTCTTTAGAATAAATGCAGTTTCAATTAGCACATAAGGCACGGAAAGGTTTTTCTACTTGTTCTACAGTTAAGGAACTCATGACAAATGAATTTTTATCTAGTATACTTTTATATTTATATAAAACACGTTTACATAATATTGCACATATTTTACCAGATCTCTCACAAAAAAGGTTCTGCTCAAGAGTGTATGTTCATATGTGTTTGCAAACTACTTTTTGTAATACACTTATATTTACAGATATGACACGAAAAAGGTTTTTCTCCAGTATGTATTTTCATATGCTTTTGCAAATCACTTTTTGTAATACACTTATATTTACAGATATGACACGAAAAAGGTTTTTCTCCAGTATGTATTTTCAAATGCCTTTGCAAATAACATTTTTCTATACATTTATATTCACAGATATTACATGAAAAAGGTTTTTCTCCAGTATGGTTTTTCATATGCCTTTGCAAATTACTTTTGTCTATACATTTATATTCACAGATATTACATGAAAAAGGTTTTTCTCCAGTATGGTTTTTCATATGCCTTTGCAAATTACTTTTGTCTATACATTTATATTCACAGATATGACACGAAAAAGGTTTTTCTCCAGTATGTATTTTCATATGCTTTTGCAAATCACTTTTTGTAATACACTTATATTTACAGATATGACACGAAAAAGGTTTTTCTCCAGTATGTATTTTCAAATGCCTTTGCAAATAACATTTTTCTATACATTTATATTCACAGATATTACATGAAAAAGGTTTTTCTCCAGTATGTATTTTCATATGCCTTTGCAAATTACTTTTTTCTATACATTTATATTCACACATATTACATGAAAAAGGTTTTTCTCCAGTATGTATTTTCATATGTGTTTGCAAACTACTTTTTTCTATACATTTATATTCACAGATATTACATGAAAAAGGTTTTTCTCCAGTATGTATTTTCATATGTCTCTGCAAATGATTTTTTTTTACACTTTTATAATCACAATTATTACAACAGTACACTTGTTCAGCAACATGCGCTTTAAGATGTGCCAAAATGCAACGTTTTTGAGTTGTTTTAAATTCGCAAATATCACAATTAAATATTTCCGTTACTTGTGGTTGTGGTACTGGAGTTTGTTCAACTTGTGTCCGAACTGCAGTGGTGTTCTTTTGGTTCTTTTGCGTCTTATGACTGTATGAAATGTGTTTGGCGAGAATGTCTCTTGTTGAAAATTTTTTGCTACAACCATAACATTCAAAAATGTATTTTGTTGATGCCCCTGACGTTTTTTTCGTAAGTATATTTACACTCTTTTGTTTCAATATTTTCTTTCTCATAATATTTGCAGGATGCTTTCCTTTTTTATTAATTGGTTGATTATCTTTTTTGACTTTAGGCTTTGATTTAATAGTAGGGCTTTCTAAATCGAGGTTTCCTTTACGAACATCGTTTATGTTACAATTACAATCAGTAGAATTTGATTTAATCTTGCTCTCAGACGCTTTTGAAAAATGATTTGTTGGTATGATGTATGGTTCTGAAATACACACGAATTGAACATTTAATTTATTATAAGTAAAACTTTTTATTGTAAGACACCTTAAACGCATTCTCTATCAGTCAACCAGGGAGAAATAGATAAATTATAAAATTACATAATTATACAATGTTGCTAGATATAAAGTATTTTACTTTTAATAATGTCTCTCATAATAATTTTTGGAGGGAAAGAATGGAAGAGAAACTAAATTCGAATGATAATGATGACGTTCTTCTCACCATGTTACAATTACCTACATTAATCTAATAATAGATGCTTCGAATCGCACACGGGACAAGCATTATACAGAATGATTGGAAGATTGACTTGTTGATTGAAGAAGATCATTTAGGCCATAGTTATTTTAGACAAAGTCTGACTATACTTTTTGTTTTTGGTGATAAAACTAAAAATTTTACAGTTAATTGCTAATAATTGCCAATTTAATTAACGTGTTATTTTTTAATTTAAGTAATGAATAAGAAATCTAAGAAAACATAGTCTCAGCATCTGTGTCATCAGACATATTTTTGTACAGACACTAAGTTCACGAAAATTTTCTACAATTTAAAGAAACATAATTAACATTTTAAATAATAAACATTTTTGACACTACGTTAAAAAAACTGATGGTACTTTAATTTATTGTTAGAACCTTTTTGAAAACATGCTTGGTTATTACTCTATCATTTGAGGTATAACTTACACGCATTTGTTACAAATTTTTCAATTGTCCCCTAAAACCAGATTGAGGTAGAAAATTTAAATTTTTAGGCAGACTAATAAAAATTCTAATTATTTATTTGTTGATGCTCAAAATAACTGATGCGATTACTAACACAAGCACGGGCCCGTCGTCTCACTTCTGTTGTAGTTACTTTCAACATCATGGTTTCAAATGCTGAATCAATTCTTTGAAATTTGAAATTCCGGCCATATAGCTCATAGAAATGACAATGAATGAGGAAGTTTTACGAGTGGCAGCCTCGTACCAGTAGACAAAGTGTAGGGCGGCCCTCCATTAGATGGAATGATGAACTGGTAAGAAATGCAGGAAGGCAATGGCAGAAAATTCCGTGGCTGAGACCTATGTTCAGCAGTGGACTTGTGAAGGCTGTAATGATGAAGATTTAATGATGCAATGCGCTCATCTTTTCATTTTAATTTTTATAGGATAGGGTGACAAACGAGCACGCAGTCCACACGATGGTAAATGGTCGCTGTGACCCATAGACATCTACATCTGTCCTCAATAAAGAATCAAAATGCAGATGCATTGTCACCCATGAGGACTACGATGGAATGCCTCTTTTCCAGTAAAAAGGGTATCCGGTTCCCTACAATCACCATACAAAACACAGCAGTGTTAAGCTGTTATTTCACGCTGGTATTCTGTGAGAGCGTGGTCCTTCCCCGGTCGAGCCGACCCATTCGTACTATAACTATACTACTAATGTAGCTGCAGCATGGTACTACCACAACTAAAATGGAATGACCCACAGCCTGTGATTATTCTGACTCTATACCCATCAGAATGGAACACAGCAGTGCATGCACTGCTATTTGACGGCAGAAATAGGTAAGAGGAGGAATCCATCTAGGCAGGCACAAATAGATCAACTCCTAGGCAAACATGGAGTCACACCACCTAGTACTGACACTAAGAAGATGGCAAAGATAATTGGTTGCTTACCAGTATGTATCTTAGTGACATACATACTAGCTGACAGGGTAAAAATATTTTTTAAATGTATTAATATGAGTGCTTTTGACATGCACTTTGAATTTAGACAAAGGCAAATCAGTTAATCAGTACATTACACATGAAGCCCTCTTTATTTTGTCTACGGGCTACAGTAACCACTTGCCATAAGGTAAATTGTACCTTATTTTAATAATTTCCAGAAAAGGGGTATATCTTACCTGTTTCATGATTCTCATTTTCTTCCAATTTGGAATTCTCATGTTCGAAAATCTCTTCCTCAACTTTAACGGCATCAAGGCAATAAATTTCGTCCTTGCAATAATTGTCTATATCATACTCTACAGGCCAGATATCTATATGATAAACTGGTGTGAATTTAATCTCATCTCTAACCTTATGCGGTTTTGGTATTGACTGAAAGGTAATAATTTTTTCAAATAAGAGAAAAAGCCAATATAGTGGTGGAGTAGGAGAACCCATACTACCCCCTGCCATCCCGCAGATGTCGTAAAAAGGGGCAGAGGGAAACTGAAACAGGAGATCGGGGGGCAGCATCTTCCTGACAACAACTTCAAATAATAATAAACACCGGACATAAGAGAGGGTTCAGCGTAAACTTAAATAAGAATGTACATAGTTCATCTATCCCGAGAATCGAGTCTCAACAACTTTTGGATTCAGATTCACGAAAGCTGTAAATTGACAAAGATTTATCTTTGTTTATTGAGATTTGTTTATATACAATAGGGTAATATATAACAGTATAAACAGTTTGATAATTGTTTTTGTAAAATTAAGTACTATTGCTCTAATAAAAGTAAGTTGGATTGAAGGACAAACTTAACTTTGCACTAGAAACATTCTCCCATATAGCAATGGGAAGCAGCATAGAAAAGTGGATTGTGCAGTGACGGTGTAAGAATATCCACTATCACAGGGTCGGCAACCTTTTATATATATATATATATATATGGTATTATTAGATAATCACTTATTATTTAAGTAAAAAATTAAAACAATTAAGCAAACAAATTCAATGGGAGTTTTGGCTTTGCATGGTTTTAGAAAGTTTGGATAAATTTGGCTCATAGCTTGTTGTTTTAAGTTTCAAACACGAATCTGAATTTTCATTTGGTAGTTGGCTTCTTACTTTACTTTTAATTATATTCATTCAAGAGAACTCTTGATCGCACGAATATGTCGATCCGAAGATAGTCAGCACTCCAAATGCCAACTTCTTCACCTCACTATAGCAATCTGGAAGACTATTCCATGCATCAAATATAACTCAACTCGCAGCCTTTCTTTTAAAGCTGTTCATTTTTATTGCATTACGTACTGGACCTCCAACTGTTTCAACTTCCTTATCAACTCTGTAAATTTTCAACTCCACAAAGCTTTACTTTTTAAATTGATCAATTGCATTTCTAGAGATCCAGTATAAATCCCAAATGGCTCAGTATGGATCGATTTATAATTTTTTTTATAAAATAAATAATATTTGCGTATGAAACTAAAGAACCGCAGCTTCACATCCAAAGAGCCGAATGTGACTCGCGAGCCGCAGGTTGCCGACACCTGCAATATCCTATATACCTATCCATGGGATGGGTGTCGTAAGAGGCAACAGAAGGAAACAGAAACAGAGGTAGGGCGGCCGCATCTTCCTGATGACAACTTAGACTAATATAAACTACAGTTGCCACCTTGCCAAGTGTGGCAAATTTGGCAAAATCCCTCCTATGAAGCAATCTATGAGTGAGACCTATGTTCAGCAGTGGACTTTTATAGGTTTTAATGGATGGAATGGATAATACCATGGATCCCCCTGAAAGCAACTGCTCCAGAACCACATTTGACTCAATAGCCTGTTGTTGTAATCTTCTGCAACGAATGAGTCTTGCATGACAGGTGAAACAGACAATTATTGGCCCCTCAATCTCATCCAACTGAAAATATGAAAATCTTCATAAATATGAAATAGTATTCAAATACAGTAGAACGCCGATTATCCGAACGCCGATTAACCGAATCGCCAATTATCCAAATGGGTCCTAAGCTTAATATAAAAAATTATAACCAAGTACAGTAAGTAACATTACTAAGATTACTTATACAATACTTGGTTAACTGATATTAAAAATAACAGTGAAAAAATTTTAAGTTTTGTGACCACATTGGAAAGTGGTGATGGATGTTCGTCGCGAAAAGTAATGAAAAAGGCAAAAGATGAACAGCTTGAGAAAAGGCGCGAATGTTCAGTGAAAAAATGGGTGTAGCTGGTTTTACTCTTTATAAAACTTTATAAACTTAATAAAGTTTATTCTATGTGTGACAGTTCGTTTTTCTATATTACATAGCAGTCTATGTCCGATTATCCGAATCGACCCCAGTCCCAATTAACGGATAATCGGCGTTCTACTGTATATAAGTTTGTAATAAAGATTATTGGCTACCACATTTTAATTTGTCAACATCATTTTTTATAATATTGAAGTGACAAATAAAATTACCATCTAGTAAGTGACTAATGGGCATCATGGGCACCTGCAACGAACTTCAAGCAATGGCTACAGATGCAATGTTACCTCTGAGGAATAAGATGTAATGCATCACAGCCTGGCTCTCGATGTCCTTCAGACTGGGACACATACTGCTGCTTGGTGCCAGAAAATGGTAAGAGGATGATATCTAGGCAGAAAGAAACTCCTACAGTTCCAAGCCACCTACATCCATCAACTACATTACCTACATTAACTTCAAACTGCTATCATCACTAAGAACCTTACAAAAACTTCTCTTATCACTCTAAGTAAACTGATAATGCTTGTGGTAGGAGGATATTGAAACAAAACACAGGATGGTGGGTGGTACTACACACTCTGTGAAAGTGTAGTACCACCCCGGTCTAGCCGACCAATCCATGATACAACCATAATATAGCTGCAGCCTGGCTCTACCACATATAAAATAATGATAATAATTCTTTCTATTCTATTCTATCATTTTAATAGTCCGATAGAACTGTTTTAATTTGCTGAACAACCAAACCAGAGTAAATGTTAATTTCTTGATAGAAAATCACAATAATAGTCATTCAAGTAATATGTACTAGAACAGACACCAGGAACAAAATCTATGCAGCAGTGCGGGTTGCATGGAAGGAATGGAAGGAGAATGTAGTATAATTAAGACCCAGATATTTGACACTTCACTAATCTACACGCTCAGCTTTGGAAAAATTTTGTAGACTGTAGACAAGCTAGGGAGGCCCTGCCTGAAATAAACAGTAGTTTAACCAGTTCTAATGAGACTGAACAAGCTGCAGATCAAGATAGTAACAAGTGCTATCACAGGATACGGCAACTTTAACAAGCATTTATATGGCATGTCTGGGGAAAGAAGAAACAACGGCCCATGTGATATTGAAATGTCCGGAGGTCGCTATGTACAGGGCTAAACATCTCGAGCCGTGATCACTCCCCGAAGTTGCATGCAACATCAAAGGACTGTTGAGCTTCTTCGGGGAGATCTCATGGCTCGAATAAGCATATTATTCCTGCCCACATGCAAAATACGCGCATAGACGTGGAGTTGCGGAAATCAGCCCGTCGTAAACTATACTAAACTAAGACCCAGATACACTTGGAGCCATTTTGTCTCGCAAGATGATATGAACAGGATACCAGGCTAATTGTTATTTTTCAGGTTCTGGTTGTATTTGTCACTATATCTACGCTACATCTTAGAACATATATCGGGCATCATAATGTATTTCTCCAGTGATAACAACAAATTACCGCAACTTCATTTAGCAATAAATAAATATTAAAAAACTTACAAAACTGTTCGTCAATGTCTTATACAAATTTTGGAGGCCAGTCTCCTTTAGTGCAAACATGCGTATATTAACGCTTAAACAAATTCTACAAACTTCACCTTCACTAAAGGCCATTGCTGTTTTCTATAGCTTTATTAAAATTAGCTTGCTACATATATATTTATCTATGATTAAAATTGATTATTGAATACTTTTTCATCAACAAACCGGACTCATAGATAAATATATATGTAGCAAGCTACAGATACGACAGTGACTTTCATAGATAAATATATATGTAGCAAGCTAGTGACTTTTAGTCAAGTTTCCCAACTACGCCTTTTGGCGCTGCAGTCGCCCATTTTGACAGATGAGTAATAAAAAAAATAAATAAAAAAAAATATAGCTTAGATTGCAAGCACACAACCTTCAAATTATCGATATCGATATTTAGTGATGCTCTTATTTTATCGATATCAACGTAACGACGCATTATATAGTTGTATTAAAATATTACTTAATGAAACAATTTTGGTCCATAAACATTTATTTTTTATTCAAGCACACCAATATCATATACATACACACGTAATCTTAGGATTAAAGTAAAGGTACATTGGGTTATATTAAAAATGTACATAACATTGTATATAGGCAGAATTTGACGAAAACAGAGCAATATTTATTGTTCATTAGATAAAGCAAATAGCAAGTTAAAGAAATTAAACCACAGGAATCATATTTAATCATAGTGTAAGTAATATTTTACTTTACAAGTTACTTTTTATATTAATTTTAAAACTGCTACAATTCAAATGGTTATGAATTAAGTGAGTACCTTCCCTGTATAAGATAAATAACTTTTCGCTAGGGAATGCCAAATTATTATTTGGTCTATATAACATTTGTTTGTTAGGCAAGACAAACATTTTTTCTAAGTTTGTAGTGTTTGGAGCTTTGTTTCATTAGTAGACATCCTATTAATTTTTCATTTATGTTAAACCTGGCCATTTTTTTAATTGTTTTAATTACATAATAATAAAGTTATTTGTTTAACATTCAACTTCTCTATATTTTGACAGAGATTGGACATTAAGCAAGCCTTTGTGAGGCTTAGTCACCCAAAGATTCAGTTACAATCTTTGTCAAAATTTCAATATTTTAATTTTTGATGAATATCAATCACCCTTCAATATTTTATTATTGCCAATTTTATATACCAATTGTGCCCGTGTAACCTTATTAAAATATTGATGAAAGTTTTTTTTATAATTAAGGCATGCTTATTATATCCTAGTCAGGGAAAACTCAAAGTGCTCAATATTTTACTTTTAACATTACTTCCGATACAGCTATAATTCAAATACTTATGAATAAAGTGAGTACCATCCCTGTACAAGATAAGTAATTTTTCGTTAGGGTATGCCAAATTATTATTTTTCAACAATTTATGCTCTAGATTTTATGTAAGAGTGAATATTTGTCTCTGTACTGCTGTTTTGATGCAATCCTTACAAGGAATACCTTTCGATATTTTCCGACAAATGTATCCAGCAGTATAAGCTGAGCAGTGGTGTTCAATTTTTTCCATGACTACATCACCCACAAGCAATTTTTCTCTTGAAGTTGCTTGTGAAGAGGACAGGAGAGCTAGCAAAACATTAGGAGTGTTTTCAGAGTAATTTTCTTTATTATTATGAACATTTTTGAAAAGACCACTAACATTTAATAATGTGTCTCCATAATCCTCTTCGCAATTAGAGAATTTCAAATGTGGACTAACCATGTTAGATAATATCAGACATTTAAAGTAGTGATGGGTCAACTCGAGTTGCGCTTAACTCGAGTTAACTCGATTTGTGTTTCCCCAACTCGAGTTTGGGCTGCTGTACATGAAGGAATCAAGTGAGCCAACATAAGAATAAGAGCGCGATTCGTTCGTCGTGTGCGCGCTTTGTGTTTCAAATAGTATTTAGTTATAGTCAAAACAATTTGTTATTTAGAGATTTATAATAGCTAAGTTACATATGTAATTTCATTTCATTTATAATTTTGATTAATTATGATCATTATAGCTACGTAAGTCACAGACCTCATCATCATCATCATTACAGCCCTTCACAAGTCCACTGCTGAACATAGGCCTCCCCCAAAGAATGCCACAAAGCACGGTCCTGAGCCACCTGCATCCATCGACTTCCTGCATATCTTACCAGGTCGTCACTCCATCTAGTGGGGGGACGCCCTACACTTCGCCTGCCGGTACGAGGCTGCCACTCGAGAACCTTTCTTCCCCATCGGTTGTCGGTTCTTCGAGCTATATGGCCGGCCCATTGCCACTTCAGCTTACTAATCCGTTGGGCTATGTCGGTCACTCTAGTTCTACTGCGGATATCCTCATTTCTGAGTTTATCACGCAGAGAAACTCCGAGCATAGCCCTCTCCATAGCTCGTTGAGCGACCTTGAGCTTCCTCATCCGGCCAGCAGTGAAGGACCACGTCTCAGTTCCGTATGTCATCACTGGCAACACGCACTGGGTGTACAGTCTCGTTTTCAAGTTTTGAGGTATACCTGACGAGAAGATGTGCCGTAATTTCCCGAACGCTGCCCAACCGAGTTGAATCCGTCGATTGACCTCTCGGTCGAAGTTGGACTTACCTAGTCGGACTATTTGTCCCAGGTAAACATACTCGTCAACAACTTCGAGCTTAGTGTTCCCAACAACTACCGGCATAGGTGTGACATGGACATTAAACATGATCTTTGTTTTGTCCATGTTCATCTTAAGACCTATCCGTTGGGAAACACTATTGAGGTCATTGAGCATAGTGCTTAGGTCCTCCAGCGATTCTGCCATAAGGACTATATCGTCGGCAAATCGAAGGTGAGTGATGTACTCGCCATTGATGTTGATACCGTATCCTTTCCAGTCCAGAAGCTTGAAAACATCTTCCAATGCAGCGGTAAAGAGTTTCGGGGATATGACGTCACCCTGTCTTACACCTCTCTGCAATTGGATAGGTTTCGTACTCTGGTTCTGTACTCGGATAGCCATCGTAGCAACAGACAACAACAACACTCGGAAAGACAGTCAACTTGGCATCGCTGACGGGACTGCAGCACCGCCCAAATTTCGACGGAATCAAAAGCTTTCTCATAATCCACATACGCCAGACATAGTGGCAAATTGTACTCCTCGGACTTCTGTACAATTTGCCGAAGGGTATGTATGTGGTCTATGGTGCTAAAGCCTTTTCGGAAACCGGCTTGTTCGGGAGGCTGGAAGTCGTCAAGTCTGCGCACGAGACGATTCGTAATGACTCTCGAAAACAGCACGTAGACGCGGCTCAGAAGGGAAATCGGTCTGTAGTTCTTCAAGAGAGCGTTGTCGCCTTTCTTGAAGAACAAGACCACCGCACTTCTGCTCCACGCCTCCGGTGTAATGCCACCATGGAGGACGGAATTAAAGAGCTTCTGAAGGACTTCAAGTACCGGTTTTCTACCCGCTTTCAGAAGCTCCGCTGTAATTCCATCCTCGCCTGGGGCCTTGCCGTTTTTAAGGTGCTGGAGAGCCATTCTAATCTCGCTCAGACTGACGTCCGGGATATCATCGGAATAATGTCGGATAAGACTCGCTCTTGGATCGTTACTCACACTTGCGTGCGGCTCCAACGATGACGTGTACAGCTGCCCATAGAACCTCTCAATCTCACTCAAAATCTCAGGTGCCCCGGAAACGATGCTGCCACATTCTGTCTTCAGCTTTGACAGTTGGCGCTTTCTGGCAGACAGATCTCTGGCAAAGACTTTGGAGCCTCGGTTCCGATCGATCGCTTCTTCAATACGAGCTGTATTGAATTTGCGTAAGTCCCGCCGCATGCATTTGGAGATCTGTCTGTTCAGTTGCCTGTATGCTGTTAAATCTGTTGAAGAATGTAGCTTCATCTCCCGTCTAACAGCCATGAGATTAAGAGTGTGATCGGAGAGTTTTTGTGTTCTTCTGCGGCGGGTCTTGCAGAACTTAGCTCCGACCGCATGGACAGTTTCCACGAGCTTGTCATTCAAATCGTCCACTTCATTGCAGTCTTCTAGGCACTGAAAACGGTTTTGTAACTCGAGCTGAAAAGTTTCGGGACTTTGGATTAGAGCACGAGGGGGACGGAGCGTTGACTTCATTAGACGAGACCTCTCCAACTTAACGTTTAGGTTCAGTGTGCCTCTAACCATTCGGTGATCGCTGCCGGTTTTCACCCTCGCGATCACTGAGACATCACTGAACAGTTGTCGTCTGGTCGTCATAATGAAGTCAATCTCATTTTTTTGTCGAACCGTCGGGGCTCGACCAGGTCCACTTCCTGTGGGGCCGCTTCTGGAAGAAAGAGTTCATCATAAAGAGTCCCTCTTTCTCCATGAAGTCGGCCAGCTGCTGGCCCCTTGGGTTCCGTTGCCCTATTCCAAATTTCCCTACTTTCAGCTCACCGTTCTCTCTTGTGCCTAGTTTTGCATTGAAGTCTCCCATTAACACCGTATATTGGGTTTTGGAGGAATGCATGGCTCTAGAAATATCCTCATACATTTCCTCCACCTCCTGATCGGGGTGTGCCGAGGTTGGTGCGTGAACCTGTATGACCTTCAGCGAATACCGTTTGGTGATTCTGAGTATAAGGTACGCAACCCTCGTCGACACACTCTCAATCTTTACAACGTTGTTAACGAGAGACTTGTGGACGATAAATCCGACACCTCCTTGGGACAGATGGTCGCCCTCCCGGTAATAGAGCAAGTTGCCGGATTCGAGGATTACCGTGTCCTCCCCCTCTCTTCGGACTTCGGATAATCCTATAATATGCCAGCGTAACTTGTCTATCTCTTCTTCCAGCTCCACAATCTTCTCGTCAGTCCTCAGGGTGCGTGCGTTGTATGTTGCCAGGTCGAGTCGTCGTAGGTGGCAACCGAACCTCCACCGGAGATTCTTAGCACCCCCTGCCCCGCCGTTACCATGGTCGCCACCGTAGCCAGGAATAGCGGGGCCGCCGGGGACTGGGGGCCGTTTATTATTGTCATTGCTCATGGGGGGTATATTGCCATAGTTGCCACGCTTGGCGAGCGGGTTGGCAACCGCAGTTTTTTTATTGTTATTTTGACTATTATCAGGAAGATGCTGCTGCCCATCTCCTGCCTGTTTCCCTTTGTCGCCTTTTACGACACCCACGGGAAGATATGGGGTAGTGGATATTCTTAACCGCCACTACACGGCACAGTCACAGACCTATTATATTGTAATATCTGAAAAGGGTTGTTAAGTTGTAAGATACATCATATTTTAAATTAACGCCAAACACTTAACTTAGAATAAATATTTTGAATTTGAAAGTTTGAACTTATTGAAGAATATTTTAACTGTGATAATTAAACTCTTAAAGCTAGACTAATATTTTTTCGTGAAGGCTGCTATATAAGTTGTTTTGTTGTTAAATACAGGTACTTTAACTAATATTAAAACCATAAATACATAAGTATGTGATACATACAAAATTTACATTTTCATTTCAATCCTACACAATAAGTAATTATGGTTATCCCAACACACCAAAGACCTACAAAGAAAACCAAATTTATAAAAAAATAATTTCTAACAAATCCTTTACTCTGTTTCATACTGTTAACTAGAGTTGCGTAACTCGAGTTTCAACTCGAGTTGCGTGAATTACAACTCGAGTTAACTCGGGTTGTAATTTTTCCAAATTGGCACATCTATACGATATATCGTCGATATTTTAAATCGCGATATATTGATATTTATTTTCGAGTATCGAATTCGTATCACTTTCGATATATTTTAAAATGTTGTATTAATGACAAAACATGTAACAACAAAAGGAGGTACTGTGGATGGCGGATAGACTAGGTACGACTAACCGCAGATAAACGATATTTTTACTTGGTATATATATATACTTTGTAATCACTTTCACAAACTGACAGAATTACTCTTCACACCTTTACTTACTGGCGGTTACAAAACAACTAACTGACACAGCGGCCTTTTATACAATTTAAATAATAACCTAATAATGAACATTAATATTCTTATTACTATAAATATTGCATCATAAATTATAAAATAACTGTCAATCAATATAGCAACGACTAAACACTAACAATAATTGTTTATACACATTTAATAACATTAATCTTAAGTTCGCCGGAAGCTGACAAGCGGAAGGCGTCAGTTATTATTTAATCATCATTTATTAAGTATTATAAAACTTATGTTATTAATCTAATAAAGGTTTAGTAATTCTCTGGGAGATTAAAATAAACTTAATTATGCGACGAGCTCGTGAACCCAGAACCGGAAGACGATAACACTCGGCCATCCTGCGTTTGTCGTGTCCCACGGCGATCAGTCACGCCACTAGGTCCTGGTTTCTCGCTGGAGTACGGCATCTGAAATTTGAATAGTACCAACAGTATGCTTGTCGTTGCGAGTTCATGCAATATATATTTATATGTCTTTATACATAATAATTCTGTTTATCTGTCATATTTCATTTTGCTTGTAATATATTACACACAGCCTTTATTAATGTATTGGATCACACAGTTTTTAATATGTTGTCACACAGCATTTATTATGGGATCACACAGCTTTGATTAGGATCACTCAGCTTTTACTATGAGATCACACAGCTTTTATTTACTATAGGGTCACACAGTTTTTGTTACAAGTTCACACAGCTTTTATTATGGGGTCACACAGCTTTTATTTGTACAGGATCACACAGCTTTTGTTTATATAGGATCACACAGCTTATATTATGGGATCACACAGCTTTTATTTACTGTAGGGTCACACAGTTTTTGTTACAAGTTCACACAGCTTTTATTATGGGGTCACACAGCTTTTATTTGTACAGGATCACACAGCTTTTGTTTATATAGGATCACACAGCTTATATTATGGGATCACACAGCTTTTATTTACGATAGGGTCACACAGCTTTTGTGATAAGGTCACACAGCTTTTATTATGGGGTCACACAGCTTTTATTTATACAGGATCACACAGCTTTTGGTTATAAAGAATTACACAGATTTTATTTATTGGAGTCTCTTCTATTTCATGTATATAGAGTCACACAGCTGTCATTTACATAGAGTTACATCCTACAATGTAGCAAATCAGAGTAGTTTTAATTAGATAGGATCAGGTAGCATTTATCGAAAATCTGGTTTTCTTTATATATATATATATTACCACAAAACATATTTTATCAATCGTAAAAATAATGTATAACAGTCAAAAATAGTTGTAGCGAAACACCTAAGGTAACAGACATTTTTCTTCCTATATTTACGAGTATTAGGAAACATTTATTAACTCATTCATTCATTCATTACAGCACTTCACAAGTCCACTGCTGAACATAGGCCTCCCCCAACGAATGCCACAAAGCACGGTCCTGAGCCACCTGCATCCATCGACTTCCTGCATATCTTACCAGGTCGTCACTCCATCTAGTGGGGGGACACCCTACACTTCGCCTGCCGGTACGAGGCTGCCACTCGAGAACCTTTCTTCCCCATCGGTTGTCGGTTCTTCGAGCTATATGGCCGGCCCATTGCCACTTCAGCTTACTAATCCGTTGGGCTATGTCGGTCACTCTGGTTCTACCGCGGATATCCTCATTTCTGAGTTTATCACGCAGAGAAACTCCGAGCATAGCCCTCTCCATAGCTACGCTGAGCGACCTTGAGCTTCCTCATCCGGCCAGCAGTAAAGGACCACGTCTCAGTTCCGTATGTCATCACTGGCAACACGCACTTGGTGTACAGTCTCGTTTTCAAGTTTTGAGGTATACCTGACGAGAAGATGTGCCGTAATTTCCCGAACGCTGCCCAACCGAGTTGAATCCGTCGATTGACCTCTCGGTCGAAGTTGGACTTACCTAGTCGGACTATTTGTCTCAGGTAAACATACTCGTCAACAACTTCGAGCTTAGTGTTCCCAACAACCACCGGCATAGGTGTGACATGGACATTAAACATGATATTTGTTTTGTCCATGTTCATCTTAAGACCTATCCGTTTGGAAACACTATTGAGGTCATTGAGCATAGTGCTTAGGTCCTCCAGCGATTCTGCCATAAGGACTATATACTCGCCATTGATGTTGATACCGTATCCTTTCCAGTCCAGAAGCTTGAAAACATCTTCCAATGCAGCGGTAAAGAGTTTCGGGGATATGACGTCACCCTGTCTTACACCTCTCTGCAATTGGATAGGTTTCGTACTCTGTTTCTGTACTCGGATAGCCATCGTAGCCCTACTGTACAAGCACTTCAACACTTTGATATACCGACAGTCAACTTGGCATCGCTGAAGGGACTGCAGCACCGCCCAAATTTCGACGGAATCGAAGGCTTTCTCATAGTCCACATACGCCAGACATAGTGGAAAATTGTACTCCTCGGACTTCTGTACAATTTGCCGAAGGGCATGTATGTGGTCTATGGTGCTAAAGCCTTTTCGGAAACCGGCTTGTTCGGGAGGCTGGAAGTCGTCAAGTCTGCGCGCGAGACGATTCGTAATGACTCTCGAAAACAGCACGTAGACGCGGCTCAGAAGAGAAATCGGTCTGTAGTTCTTCAAGAGAGCGTTGTCGCCTTTCTTGAAGAACAAGACCACCGCACTTCTGCTCCACGCCTCCGGTGTTATGCCACCATGGAGGACGGAATTAAAGAGCTTCTGAAGGACTTCAGATGGTCGCCCTCCCGGTAATAGAGCCAGTTGCCGGATTCGAGGATTACCGTGTCCTCCCCCTCTCTTCAGACTTCGGATAATCCTATAATATGCCAGCGTAACTTGTCTATCTCTTCTTCCAGCTCCACAATCTTCTCGTCAGTCCTCAGGGTGCGTGCGTTGTATGTTGCCAGGTCGAGTCGTTGTGGGTGGCAATCGAACCTCCACCGGAGATTCTTAGCACCCCCTGCCCCGCCGTTACCATGGTCGCCACCGTAGGCAGGAATAGCGGGGCCGCCGGGGACTGGGGGCCGTCTCTTCGTAACTTTCATCATGGGGGATATATTGCTATAGTTGCCACGCTTGGCGAGCGGGTTGGCAACCGCAGTTTTTTATTGTATTTTGCCGTTACCAGGAAGACGCTGCTGCCCATCTCCTGCCTGTTTCCCTTTGTCGCCTTTTACAACACCCACGGAAATATATGGGGTAGTGGATATTCTTAACCGCCACTACACGGCACTTTACGGGGTTTATTAACTCATTATAATATAATTTGTCATAGGATATTAATAATTTAATTGCATACTTTTATTGTACATCCACTTCATACTATTATTCTATATAATATCGATATTAATATAGCCCGAGATTCAATTAGCTTTCTAACAGATCTATAAGATCATCCCTGTCAACTTCATGATCACTACCACTACTGTCATCGGGGATGGACGAATTATAAGGCCGGAGGACTTCGCCGCGTACAACTGCCGAAAAGTTCCTGTATCCCTTCATACCCTTGATGCTGCTTATCGTGTATCGGTCTAATGCGTGGTCAGCTTTGCATACTTTATACGGTCCAGTATACAAACCGTAAAACTTTCTAATAATATTAGCATTCTTCCTAGTTATTCCTCCTTTCCATAGTACCAATTGTCCTATACAATATTTAACGCATTTTTTATGAGTTCGGTCGAATCGGTCTTTCATAAGAGTCATATTTTTATCAATACGCAATTTAGCCTTGCCGCGTCTCTCTTCTAAAGCTCGAGCTTGACTTTCAAAATCTGCAGGTTCCCCACAGGGGTAGGCTGGTAAACGCGAATTAGAATGGCCAAATAATAATTTGAAAGGTGGGAAACCAGTTGTGGCTCATGCCATGTGTGTTATTAATGCCCCAAATTATATCGGAGACATGGTCGTCCCAAGTGCATTCACTATTGGTCATAGTATTTAAGCCGTTAATCAACGTTCGATTAACACGCTCTACTTGGCCATTTGATCTAGGGCTAGCAATGGCGTTTAGAACATTTCTAAATTGCATTTCTTTAGCAAACTCCTTGAAATATCTGCTAGTAAACGCACAGCGAAGACATGATTTGATATATTTTCGAACAAACCTTGTCATGCCTGTAAACCAAAACTGTGCTTTTATAATCTTTTCGGTTTTATCAAAGCCTGGATGTCCTATTTGATCATGAAACTTCTGCATTAGGCCCCATTTAGCTAATTTGGGTATAAGGAAACGTTCCCCATTTAGAGTTTTCCTATAAAGAAGATCATCCTTTATTTTATAATTACTAGTAATATCTCTATTGTCTGTACCATTTCGTAATTGAGTCAAAATCATCTGAATATTTTCGTCCTGTAACTGTAATGTCACTAGCCAATCAGAGTCTTCTATCAGTAAAATTGTACTCGATGGCGGATTTCTACTCAAAGCATCTACGTGCCTCATTCGGCCACCAGAACGGTACTCAATCTGCAAGTTATAATCTTGGATGAAAAGCCACCAGCGGGCTATGCGGGGAATAAGGTCTTTTTTAACTAAAGTGGTTCGTAATGCCGCACAGTCTGTCACTATAGTTACGGGAATTCCTACGAGGTAGATTCGAAATCTTTTTAAGGATTCTACAACGGCTAATGTCTCTAGCTCATAGCTATGATAAAATTGTTCTTCCTTAGACGTGACCCTACTAAAATAGGCAATTGGTTTTAGGCTAGTATCGGTTTGATATTGCAAAAAGATACCACCTAACCCTAGCTTACTCGCATCTGTATGGAGCTCGGTACGTGCACGTCTGTCATATATCCCTAAAACCGGTCTTTCCACAAGACGTTCTTTAAGAGTTTGAAAAGCACTTTCTTGGTCCGCGCCCCAATTCGATTCTATGTTCTTTTTAGTAAGTTGTGTGAGGGGTCTAGCTATTTCTGCAAACCCACGAATGAATTTCCTAAAGTATGAAGTCAAACCGATAAATTGTCGGATCTCATGTACATTTCGTGGTTTCTTATATTCAGCTACACAACGAATCTTATCCTGTCCCGGTTGTATTGTGCCCGCAGTAATCTCATGCCCTAAATAGTTAGCGCTTTTCTTTAAAAATGAACATTTACTTAAATTCAGTTTTAAATTAGCTTCCGACAATAGTTGTAAGACAATTTCTAGCAACTTCAACTCATCATCAACCGATACCGTTGGCAGTATGACGTCATAAAGATATGTTGCTACGTCATTACCTAACCTACCTAAAACAATTTTTATAAGACGTGAAAAAACTGCTGGAGCATTAGACAGGCCAAAAGGCATTTTCAGGAACTCATACTGACCAGAAGGTGTAACAAATGCGGTTTTGTGAATAGAATCATCAGAGATTCTGACTTGGTAATAGCCCTGTGCAAGATCTAGTGTGGTAAATAACGATTTTCCAGATAAGCGAGTAGCCTGATCTTCTATATGTGGTAGTGGATATCGATCCTTAACAGTACGCGAGTTCAGTGCTTTATAATCTATGCATATCCTATAGTCACCCCCTTTTTTTAACAAGGACCACTGGGCTTGCGTATTCAGACATGGACTCCCTTACAATGCCTGCAGCAATCAGGTCTTGAACCTTTTCATTAACTATTTCATTCTCTTTGTGAGAAAGTCGATAGGGCTTGCAGAAAACGGGTTGCTCGGTTGTAGTATGAATACGCATCTCTAACACATTGGTACAACCTAAATCTCTTGTATTTCTGGCGAACATGTATCCAAATTTATTTAATAATTCTAGTAATTTATTGAATTCTTCTGTGTCCAAATCACCTACATCTAAGTCCGATAATAATAACTCATTGTGGGAAGGACGGTCAATCGTCATTACTTCCCTCTGCTCACTATGCTCTAAGCCACTAACAAGTTCAGTACGCGCTATGAGCCTATTCGACTCCCACTCAACAACATCGTCTCCTATGTTTATTACTTTTAAATGGCAATTCCTCGACCTTATAAGACCGCCTATAATAATATAATACATACTCCCTAACTCATAATATACAGGTTTAGTTAGTAAAGTACAGTCATGATCATTTATATCAATGAAAACTTTTACATATGCCACACATCGTTGCGGTATTACAGTACAATCCTTTAAGTATATTGGGAATTTTGTAATGATATCTATTTCATTTAACTGCATATCACATAATTCACTTTCTTGTTCAAGGTTTTTTACAAAATTGACAGAGTTCTCAGTAATAACTAAGCACAAATTTCTCTGATTTATCATTGTTTGACCGATAATTAAGTCTATATCAGCTAAATCATTATTCGTTAACTCAACAGAACCACTTATAATAATATCTATCTTCACATCGATCCGCGAGGTCCCCAATGATTTCGAATATGCACCTCCAAATCCTTTCATCTTTATTGAAGAAGGCACTACTTCTAACATCAAACTATTAGCTTGTGTCGCAGTAAGAATATTCAGTTTACTTCCTGTGTCTATGTATGCAATAAGTCTTTGCCCATTAACCCTTACCACTTTTTTATACAGATCTAGATAAATATTATTTGTTGTGAACAATATATTACTGACCTTATGTGGCTGTTGTCGGGGATTACTGGTGGCATACAAACAGTTGGCGATGGTGTGGTCAGGCCGGTGACACACCTCGCACGGTGGAACTTTGCAGTCCTTTACTTCATGCCCTTGTCTTCTGCTTGCGTAACATTTCTTAGGTAGTACATAGTTTTCTGGTGTAGCCGATGTAATATTGCCACCTCTCTTCCACGTCGTACTGGGTCGTTGGAGACTGTCGGCAGCTTCTAATTGCTTATAATTTTCAAGGGATGATAAGTATCCATAATAGAGCTGCTGCGGTGAGTCGCACTGAAAAGTTTTTGCATTAGCTCTTATTTCGACCGGTAAACCTCTGATCACACATGATCTCGCTTCCTCGCCCCCAATATTGCATTTTTTGTGCAAAGATATTTTATCGTGATAGTATTTTGTCATAGTTTCACTATTAGATTTCTTCCTTGCAAGCATAGCTTCTAAAAGATCAACATAGTCTGTAGACCGTGGAAACGCGGTCTCTAGCGCATTTTTCCACTCACTCCATGTAAGATTATACTTATCTTCACGCACAATCCCTGACGGGGTAGCCAGAGAGAACAGATCGCCAAATGTCACGATCCTTACAAACCTCTTTCGCTTCTTTCAGATTCATTATCTTCTTCATGCATGCACGTCTAGGTATCCGAGTACTCTTGACCCTACCCTCTTCGAGCAATTTGCTCACATGGTCTTCGAAAGTTAGTCTCGGTCTACCTCGACACCTTTTAATATTAACTTTCGCGCTATATATTTTCTTCACCATTCGGTCTTCACTCATTCGCTCAACGTGCCCAAACCACCGAAGCACGCCCTTATCAATTTTTGTGATAAGGTCATCTTTCAAACCTGCCATATTGCGAATCTCTTCGTTTCGCTTTCGGTCGGCCATGGTAACGCCGCACATTTTACGAAGAGATCGCATCTCCACTGCATTCAACTTACTTTTATGCTTCTTCTGGCATACCCAGGTTTCGCTGCCATATAACAAAGTCGGTACCAACACTGCGTTATGTATTGCAAGGCGTGCACTCTTCGCTACGCCTTGCCTTTTGACTAACGCAGTCAGGGCACCATTGACTTTGTTCCCGGCAGCGACACGCCTGTCCACATCTAAATCACATCTTCCATCCCGGCTAAAAGCACTCCCCAAGTATACAATTTCATTTACCTGTTCTAAACATTCCTGATTTACCCATATTTCACACTTCGTTCTCTCTTCGTCCCTTTCAAATACCAGAACCTTAGTTTTATTAGCATTCAAACGGAGACCTTTAATTTCACATTCCTCTTTCATACACGTGACTAATGCCTGCAGTTCTGCCTCTGATGGTGCAATAAGCACTGCATCATCAGCGTACAGCAGACAATTTACTTTTATGTCACCCAATTTCACACCCAAACAGCTATCTTTCAGCTTCTGTAAACAGCTGTCGAGATACAGTATGAACAGCCAGGAAGACATGACACAACCCTGCTTTACGCCCGTTTGGACGTTAAACATGGGTGACAGGTCATGCCCTACCCGCACACAGGCTTTACAGTCACAGTAAAGAGACTGCACAGCCCTTAGCAATCGACAATCCACACCATACCCCGGCAACAGTTCCCACATTTTCTTCCTTACAACCTTATCAAATGCTTTCTCAAGATCCACAAAAGCACGGAAAATCTTCTGGTTAGCAGCCAGAAGCTTTTCCGTGATCATGCGGAGAGAAAACATTTGATCCGTGCATCCTCTTCCAGGTCTAAATCCGCATTGTGCCTCCCATAGAAATCTTTCCGATTTCTCTCGCATCCTACGTGTCAAAACCTTCGAGTAAACTTTACTTGCTAAACTGGTCAAGCTGATCGCCCGATAGCACCCGCAGTCAAAATGTGAACCTTTACCTTTATATAAAGGCACAATGACTGCGGATCGCCAATCATCCGGGACATCCCCCGTCCGCCAGCACAAATTGCACAGCAGATGAAAGCAGTCCTAGACGCGAGGCCCACCATACTCGACCATTTCAGCAGTAACTCTGTCTAGTCCCGCAGCCTTACCACATTTCAAACTTCGAATCGCACGTTCAATCTCTTTCATACTGATGACCTCAGTGACATCGAGGTCCGGGTCTGGCGTACCAGTCACGGCGTCATCCCCGGATCCCTCACTAAGATCATCACACGCATACATTTCTCTATAAAATTCGCTCCATCGCTGCATGACGTCCGATTTTTCTGAAAGGACGTCATTAGTTCTCGAAAGCACTTTGTTCATTCTTAAGGCCGTCGCACCACTTCGGGTCCTTCCAACCTCTTTCCAGAAGAGTTTGGAGTTCTCCTTAAAGTTGTGCGACAACCTTTCGTCCGCTTCCATTCTACACCTTTCACGCACTTCCTCAATCAGTGCTTTCGTGTGAACTTTCTGCAGCCTATATCTTTCTTTCATCTTCTCTCTCATATCCTTATCATTACTAGAGGCCAAGTAGTCTAACCATGCTTTCTTCTTCTTCTTTACGGCTTCTTTCACTTCATCATTCCACCATGCATCTCTTCTTTTACTACTGCCTCTTTTTATTGTTCCACACACTTCTTCCGCTGCACTTACCATTCCATCCCTAAGGTTCTGCCAAGTTCTTTCTAGATGTAAGATTTTCTGGGCAGAACCCCGAAGGCGAAGTTGCATGATGAACTGGCGATCCTTATTATTCCAATTGTACACATCACCCAACTGGTCGATTTTATGCAACCAAACCTTGACGTTGCTTGTTTTTTCATCTGGCTGAAACGTTGGAATAACTTCGGCATCGGTTTGAGTTACATGTCTCCTTTTCTGTCGGCGGTATTCGTGTTCGGAATCCTCATCACTAGTTGAAGAAAAAAAATCTTGGTTTTCGTTGTATTCGGGAGACAAATTTTTCTATACCTTCGTTTCTTTGCGCCAATACCTTGAATATATAGGCCTGACATTATCCCACTTCTGAAATGTGGATGGCGGATAGACTAGGTACGACTAACCGCAGATAAACGATATTTTTACTTGGTATATATATACTTTGTAATCACTTTCACAAACTGACAGAGTTACTCTTCACACCTTTACTTACTGACGGTTACAAAACAACTAACTGACACAACGGCCTTTTATACAATTTAAATAATAACCTAATAATAAACATTAATATTCTTATTACTATAAATATTGCATCATAAATTATAAAATAACTGTCAATCAATATAGCAACGACTAAACACTAATAACAATTGTTTATACACATTTAATAACATTAATCTTAGGTTCGCCGGAAGCTGACAAGCGGAAGGCGTCAGTTATTATTTAATCATCATTTATTAAGTATTATAAAACTTATGTTATTAATCTAATAAAGGTTTAGTAATTCTCTGGGAGATTAAAATAAACTTAATTATGCGACGAGCTCGTGAACCCAGAACCGGAAGACGATAACAGTACATACTTAAGTATTCATGTGTGGTTGGTTGCCGTTTCCTTTTTCGTCGTCCAACCGTCAATAATATAAAATTATGGACCTTCTCTTTACATCATGCATATCGATATTTATCACGCGATATATATCGACACTGTTTAAAAATGTCGATGCAATTTTTTTCCTTGCCTATCCATTAGCCCAGCCATGAAGTTATAGATAAAGATGGAGACCTATAGGACAGTTACTATACTCTTTGTGGAGACCACACTCCGAATACCTACTTGAAGCTGTATTACTATCTCGCCCTCTGTGGGCAGACCCTCCCTTTCTAAGTAGGTAATCTTTATTTTATTTTTCCCAGGATATCCCTATATGCAGTTGCATTAAATTAAGTGGTTTATTTATAAATATCTACATCTCTGTTTACTACTAATACCTAGCCTATATAGATTATATATTTTTGTACAATGTTATTTTGGGAATTGACTAGTTTTATGAAGAAAGGTTTTCATTTCCATGGGCAGAAGCGGTATCTAAAATATGACCACACATTTCCATTACAACACATACAGGGTATTTTTGGAACGCTCCCGAAAACTAAGACAGGCGACAACACCAAGTATACCTTTGATCATGGGTCACAAATAAATTCGATCCTGATGAAAAAAAAATCATCTTTCTACAACGTTTTATTAGCTTTATTCACGCGCCATCATGTTAGTACAGCTAAATGAAACGATACTTTCATAAAAAATATCATGAAAATACTGAAACATAAAACCAGCAGTGGAATGACTGAATTGATATCACCTGACTAAAGGTCAATGATCAATGGCCGCGCGAACGCAAATTCGCGCGGCCCGCAACTAGCGGGCAATACCACATTACCTAATAATTTACAACACTTGTCTAAATACCTAACTTATCTACTTAACCTACTATTTTGCCACTGTACTTGTCTCCACGTAGCCACTTTAATACGAATTTACAGGTTAAATAACCCAAATAACTGGTTCGATTCCCCGCTAATGGAAAAATACTTAAATTAATGAAATGTATCCAAGATTGGAGTCATGCATTTTTATTCATCGTGTAGGTATGTTTATTATTCTCATGTATTCAGTTATGTACCTATTCAGATTAGTCCAGTATTAAGTTATTTAAAAAAAAATAGTTATGAAACAGCTTACCGCTCTAAATCCTCCGTGGTCTTATGAGATGCGGCTCAAATTGTGCTCCATTCATTTCAAGGCAGATTTGGGCTCGGTGTTGCATCTCCTCATGCAGGCGGGGCATCATCGTGTAGTCTTCGACACAGTCCGTATGTAGTTTGTCGAAAACATCCACGATCCTTTTGTAGATTCGTCAGCACTATCACACTCACGATTAAAAACCCTTTCTTTCACATACCCCCACAGAAAGAAGTCTAACGGGGTCAGATCTGGCGAGCGAGGTGGCCAACCGAGTGGTCCTAGTCCGCCAAATTCAGCGATTATCAAATAATTCGGTGAGGCGCTCACAGACGAACCTCACGACATATGGAGGTGCACCATCATGCTGGAACCATGGTCGGCGATATTCAGCCAACGATAGGTCGTCTAAAATGTCAACCAACTGTTCACTTATAAAGTTTAGGTATCGCTGTCCGTTCAGTCGCTGTGGCAGAAACACTGGTCCCAGTATGCGATCCTTAATACCTGTCCATACGTTAACCGACCATCGGGTTTGGTACCCGGTTTGTCGAACAGCGTGCGGGTTAACCTCTGAATACACGTGTGTATTTCTTCGGTTCCTCAGGCCGTTTCTGGTAAATGTCGACTCATCCGTCCAGATAATGTGCTCAATGGAACAAGGCACACGTTGTTGCTGGTATAATAACCAACGGCAGAAAACTCGTCGGCGGTCGTGATCGCCGGGAACTAAAGCTTGCACTTTGTGCAATTTGTATGGGCGCATCCGGTTACGCTTCAACACTTTGTGTACTGCAAAGTATGACACACTTGTTCCATCCCGACGTCTTAACAATTTATTTAGCGATACTTCGTGTACCTAGGTTCGGATACCTACCATGTTGAGCACTATAAACGTACGCGTTAGGCATTATTAAAACAAAAAAGAATCCAAAAACGTAACAACAACAATAATATGAACACGTAATCACAAGTAAATTTATTAAACAAAACGATAGAACTGTCGCTCGCGCACGCGTGTACAAAATCAACACGGAACTGTCTCAAAAACTAAAACGAACGAACCCCGCCAAGGCTGAAACCTACTGCGTCACAAGCGTGAGGCGACAGGGTTAGGCATTCTGCCGTCATAATAAAGAAGGATGCAACTAACAAAAACGTAAAATCGAAATAAAAAATAAATAGATGAATTTTTCTTTCAGACCCTGCTGTGTCTAAAGTATATTAAAAGGTATCAATATGAAAATTGAAATACGTAGAGACTTGAAGATTTTAAAGACGAACTTATTTTTTTGATAATTTGTTTATTTATTTAAATAAAACGAATTTTCTTTTTCATTTTAGCTTAAAAAATACACCTGGCCACATAAAAACATCGAATGAAAGACGCATATAACCATTTTGCGTCTTTCCAACGTAATAAATAAAAAAACTGCCATTCATTTAACATTTTTACATATTTTGGAAAGGTCATTTGAAGTTGAAAGGACGCTAATAGTAATTTACTACTTTTTTTATTATTAGTAAATATTAGAAAAGTATTGGTAGTGAGACACATAAAATAACAACGCGCAACTCTTGAGTTATGATTTTAAAGGGGATATCATACCAGACTTACTACGATAATAATTAAAAATTAAAAAAATTTACAACCGACTTCAATATAAATAATTAACGATAACTCAAAAACTATTGGTCTGACCTCGATCAAATTTATATGGGACCACATGTGAAACACCAGCTCTTAATAATAAGATATGAGCTCTTAATAATAAGATATAAAATAATAAGACAAGAATAATTTAAATTTAAGTAATCGATGCAAATATTGTTAAAGATGACGTCTTAAAATAAGTCTTTTCTTTTATGTTGAATTTGTATAAGTCTTTTCTACTAAAAAAATGTCATCTGTGATCAACAGTTACGTCTAAAATTATTACGATAATTTCTAAAATATTGATATTTAATAATTAAAAAAATAATTAGTAGATGCGTCTTCTTATCATGAGTCGAATGGTATATTTAACTCATTTATTCAAAAATTGTTAGATGCGCCCTTTTTTCTTATGACCGCAGCATTGTTTCGTACCGAGCTAGATAGGTCGACAGCGGAGGGAATGTGGGTACAGTCGCGTTCTAAAGTACTACATGGTATTGGGCTCTTGTTTTATAATATTATAGTAATTAATTGTTTCATTGTAGAATCATACTAGGTGTTTTACTAGCTACTTAGAACTTTGGAAGAGCTGGGAATTAAAAATGGTTAATGTTTACTTGAGCATTATTTGTAATTTCTATCGTAAAATATAAAGTAGTTTGTAACAAGAAAACTTAAGCTAAGGGTGACACGCCGTCCATTATGACGTCTTTGCCACATGGAAGCCAGATGTTGATGGTGTGTTGGTGTTACTGGATGCTACTTCATCATCACTTTCATCTTCGCTTGAGCTTCCGTCATCAGGTCGATCACATGGTAATTTTTTCGGTATTCTTCCTCAACACTTTTAATTTTACTGCACAATTTTCCCCATTCACCTTCTCCTATCATATTTACCTTTTCGTTCACTAGTTTAGTCATAAAACAATAGATATAAATAATTTTTCTTTCCTTCCTTTTTAAAACATCGTCGCGAGTCGCAAAGTAAGCTGTGTATGCGACTGTATTTTCGGAGCGAACAAAGCGCGGGAACCAATAGCATGCAGGCACAGTAATACTGGCGGATTGTACCCCCGTCGCGCGCCCCCTTCGTACCAATATGTGATAAATCGCTCAGTGCCCAAGTTCAAGGCCAGCGTTCTTTTTTCACCGTTCGTGCGTACATTAACCTCCATTAGTCAGGTGATATCAATTCAGTTTCCACTGCTGGTTTTATGTTTCAGTATTTTCATAAATTTTTTAATGAAATTATCGTTTCATTTAGCTGTACTAACATGATGGTGCGTGAATAAAGCTAATAAAATGTTGTAAAAATATGATTTTTTTTTCATCAGGATCAAATTTATTTGTGACCCAAGATCAAAGGTATACTTGGTGCTGTCGCCTGTCTTAGTTTTCGGGAGCGTTCCAAAAATACCCTGTATAATGCCGAGCCTATTTAGAAAATGTGGAAAATAAATATATCAGAGAATATTTTATAACTACCATTTCGATAATGTATTTTCTGGTTATTGTATACAATTCCTAAACGGTACCAATGAAATATAAAATTAAAATTTATTATAACACCCCGAGTGATCAATGAATTGGGCAAAATATACCTGATTTATTACTAAATAAATAAATAATAAATTGACTAAAATAAATCTATTTCTGGACAGTTATTTAATTTTTTTTTATCACAAAGACTAAAGGAGCGTAGCGGAGCCTCTGCCTTAGCCTTCCGACCTAACCCATCCGAGTCAGACAGCTCTGAGCTGAAAGGTGTATAATACTATATTCCACACAACCTGTTCATTTTAAGAATTATCTACAATTCCAAGGAATACTGTATAATGACGGATTTCATAGATTTCTAGTAGCATATGTACTATAATAGGAATGGTAATATATAAAAAAAAACTTAGAAAATAAATAAAAACACTTTCCATATCAAAATCATTTATTGATATTTTTCTATTATACATGACTAAATATCATTGCTATGTGTAGTTTCTGTCTCTTACCATGTAAATCACCGAGTATGTTTTCTGTATAACTCTTTATTTGAGCATGTATACGCATATTAAAAAATGAATTAGCTGTTTTCTTAGCTATCATAGTTTCATGCAAATCATTACAATTAATTGAGTGATAGGATGTTTAAACATTCCCTGCAATAGAGAAGTAAAATGTTGTGACACAACATTAATTAATTTGTTTTCAATGTTATTGGCTCTAAGTTGGCCCAACAAACTAGCTCGTTGGAAAACTTGGTCACAATCTTTTCCTTAAGTGCAGAATTACTTTCATAAATGCCAGAACTAGTGCTTGGTACAGCCAGAACAGCTATTTGCACCATAGACTCTTCATGTAATGCACTTGTTGTCTGCAAATGATAAATGTTGCTTTATATCATAGATTTAAACTACTACATTTCCAAATACGAAACTTAACCTCTAATTACGTAAAATAGATAATTAAATTATATTAAATTTTTACCTTGCCTGGTGATACTGTTTCTTAATTTATTGTAACAGTAAGAACTGCTATTGGTTTGAAGCGCCTTGTTGTTGTATCATAATCTAATTCTTTAATATGCAAATTGCAAATCCTTGCACTTTCATAATATTTCATTTTCAATGGTACAGTGGATAACCACAAATTTCTCCGAGTACCGTTTTTAGGAAATCTAAAAAAAAAAGTATTCGTAATTATTGTAAACGTTATTAAAGTATCAGAATAATGAGGATCAAAACTAAATAAAAGGTAAATTGTCTGCCAAGAGAATATATTATGTTACAAATTAATAATTATGAAATCCGTCATTATATAGAATACACAGGAATTGTATATAATTCCTAAATTTCATGCATTTACGGTAACATAATAAGAAACGTACATATAATTAGTTAAGTAACACGGAAAGTCTTAGATACATCCTCAATATGGTCACATTACTTCGGTGCGATTTCTTTTAATCAAAAACAATAAAATTGTTAAAAGTCAATTAAATTCAATGTAAAACTATTTGATTTTGACAAAGTTATAATTTACTAATATGTTTAAAACACTGGTAAAACGTTTCAGCAAAAAATTAAGTAAAAATACAAAGAAGTATGTTTACAAGTATTCAATGCCAGAAGTCACTAATTAAACACTTACGCGTGAAATCTTATATCACCTCCTGGACACCAACAACTGCAGCAACCACGCACTACACAAGTTTACACCATTTCTTGAATTATAACAATAATTAACTTTAATTATCTCAAACGACGATGTGAACTGTTAAGTAAACAACCGCCATATTTGTCCAAAGAGTATAGTAATATTTTGTCTAATATATGTTGACATATGGGGCTAATGTTGCCACATTACCGAACCCTTAGTAAATGGGATTATAATTCACTGATTCGTTAACCCAATAATGCATACGAGACCTTCAATTTTGGAATTTTTAATGTCGCTAATAGTAGTTCAACTATTTATTTATTGGTACATTATTTTGCAGAGCTTAACTTCTGATTTGGTTATTGTTGAAACTATTTCTAAGAATTTATCAGGAGATTTAAATAAAAACATAGCAATACTGTATTCCACACTAAAAAGAGAAGTCAGACCACAGAGAGTAAGATAAAGATACGTAGGTATGTGACTCAAGCTGTTGTTCCAAGTGTGGCCTCCATCTTTATCTATTACTTCATGAGCCCAGCGTCCACATTTTTTTTAATAACTGGCTTTACGGCTCTGGGTTCTAGCCCTTCTGATCCTGAAGTTACAATATACAGGGTATTTTTGGAACGCTCCCGAAAACTAAGACAGGCGACAGCACCAAGTATACCTTTGATCATGGGTCATAAATAAATTTGATCCTGATGAAAAAAAAAAACATATTTTTACAACGTTTTATTAGCTTTATTCACGCGCCATCATGTTAGTACAGCTAAATGAAACGATAATTTCATAAAAAAAATCATGAAAATACTGAAACATAAAACCAGCAGTGGAAACTGAATTGATATCACCTGACTAATGGAGGTTAATGTACGCGCGAACGGTGAAAAAAGAACGCTGGCCTTGAACTTGGGCACTGAGCGATTTATCACATATTGGCCAGTATTACTGTGCCTGCATGCTATTGGTTCCCGCGCTTTGTTCGCTCCAAAAATACAGTCGCATACACAGCTTACTTTGCGACTCGCGACGATGTTTTAAAAAGGAAGGAAAAAAATTATTTATATCTATTGTTTTATGACTAAACTAGTGAACGAAAAGGTAAATATGATAGGAGAAGGTGAATGGGGAAAATTGTGCAGTAAAGTTAAAATTGTTGAGGAAGAATACCGAAAAAATTACCATGTGATCGACCTGATGACGGAAGCTCAAGCGAAGATGAAAGTGATGATGAAGTAGCATCCAGTAACACCAACACACCATCAACATCTGGCTTCCATGTGACCCAAGACGTCATAATGGACGGCGTGTCACCCTTAGCTTAAGTTTTTTTGTTACAAACTACTTTATATTTTACGATAGAAATAACAAACCATGCTCAAGTAAACATTATCTATTTTTAATTCCCACCTCTTCCAAAGTTCTAAGTAGCTAGTAAAACACCTATTATGATTCTACAATAAAACAATTAATTACTATAATATTATAAAACAATAGCCCAATACCATGTAGTACTTTAGAACGCGACTGTACCCACACTCACTCCGCTGTCGACCTGTATCTAGCTCGGTATGAAACAATGCTGCGGTCATAAGAAAAAAAGGCGCATCTAACAATTTTCGAATAAATTACCATTCGACTCATGATAAGAAGACGCATCTACTAAATTTTTTTAATATTCACTAATATCAATATTTTAGAAATTATCGTCAGAATTTTAGACGTAGCTGTTGATCACAGATGACATTTTATTAGTAGAAAAGACTTATACAAATTCAACATAAAAGAAAAGACTTATTTAACCAGTTGCTACGTCATCTTTAACAATATTTGCATCGATTACTTAAATTTAAATTATTCTTGTCTTATTATTTTATATCTTATTATTAAGAGCTCATATCTTATTATTAAGAGCTGGTGTTTCACATGTGGTCCCATATAAATTTGATCGAGGTCAGACCAATAGTTTTTGAGTTATCCTTAATTATTTATATTAAAGTCGGTTGTACAAATGTTTTAATTTTTAATTATTATCGTAGTAAGTCTTGTATGATATCCCCTTTAAAATCATTACTCAAGAGTTGCGGGTTGTTATTTTTTGTGTCTCACTACCAATGCTTTTCTAATATTTACTAAGAAAAAAGTAGTAAATTACTATTAGCGTCCTTTCAACTTCAAATGACCTTTCCAAAATATGTAAAAATGTTAAATGAATGGTAGTTTTGTTTTATTTATTAGGTTGGGAAGACCCAAATAGTTATATGCGTCTTTCCTTCGATGTTTTTGTGTTGCCAGGTGTACTTTTTTAATCTAAGATGAAAAGGAAAATTCGTTTTATTTAAATAAATAAACAAATTAAAAAAAAATAAGTTCGTCCTTAAAATCTTCATGTCTCTACGTATATATTTCAATATAGATACCTTTTAATATACTTTAGACACGGGGTCTGAAAGAAAAATTCATCAATTTATTTTTTATTTCCATTTTACGTTTTTGTTAGTTACTTCCTTTTTTATTATGACGGCAGAATGCCTAACCCTGTCGCCTCACGCTTGTGACGCAGTAGGTTTCAGCCTTGACGGGGTTCGTTCGTTTTAGTTTTTGAGACAGTTCCGTGTTGATTTTGTACACGCGTGCGCGAGCGACAGTTCAATCGTTTTGTTTAATAAATTTACTTGTGATTACGTGTTGATATTAAAGTTTTTGTTACGTTTTTGTATTCTTTTTTGTTTTAATAATGCCTAACGCGTACGTTTATAGTGGTCAACATGTTAGGTATCCGAACCTAGGTACACGAAGTATCGCTAAATAAATTGTTAAGACGTCGGGATGGTACAAGTGTGTCATAACTGTGCAGTGCACAAAGTGTTGAAGCGTAACCAATGCGCCCATACAAATTGCACAAAGTGCAAGCTTTAGTTCCCGGCGATCACGACCGCCGACGAGTTTTCTGCCGTTGGTTATTATACCAGCAACAACGTGTGCCTGGTTCCATTGAGCACATTATCTGGACGGATGAGTCGACATTTACCAGAAACGGCCTGTGGAACCGAAGAAATACACACGTGTATTCAGAGGTTAACCCGCACGCTGTTCGACAAACCGGGCACCAAACCCGATGGTCGGTTAACGTATGGACAGGTATTAAGGATCGCATACTGGGACCAGTGTTTCTGCCACAGCGACTGAACGGACAGCGATACCTAAACTTTATAAGTGAACAGTTGGTTGACATTTTAAACGACCTATCGTTGGCTGAATATCGCCGCACATAGTTCCAACATGATGGTGCCCCTCCACATTTCGTGAGGTTCGTCCGTGAGCGCCTCAATGAGCTATTTGATGATCGCTGGATCGGCAGACTAGGACCACACGCTTGCCCACCTCGCTCACCAGATCTGACTCCGTTAGACTTCTTTTTGTGGGGTATGTGAAAGAAAGGGTTTTTAATCGTGAATGTGATAGTGCTGAAGAAATGCGCCAAAGGATCGTGGATGCTTTCGAGAAACTACGTACGGACTGTGTCGAAGACCACACGATGATGCCCCGCCTGCACCCAAATCTACCTTGAAATGAATGGAGCACAATTTGAGCCGCATCTCATAAGACCACGGAGGATTTAGAGCAGTAAGCTGTTTCATAACTATTTTTTTTTAAATAACTTAGTACTAGACTAATCTGAATAGGTACATAACTGAATACATGAGAATAATAAACATACCTACACGATGAATAAAAACGCATGACTCCAACCTTGGTTACATTTCATTTAAGTATTTCTTCATTAGCGGGGAATCGAACCAGTTATTTGGGTTATTTAACCTGTAAATTCGGATTAAAGTGGCTACGTGGAGATAAGCACAGTGGCAAAATAGTAGGTTAAGTAGATAAGTTAGGTATTTAGACACGTGTTGTAAATTATTATATTGTGGGATGGCCCGCTAGTTGCGGGCCGCGCGAATTTGTGTTCGCGCGTACATTGACCTTTATCTAGCTCAGGTCAGGTGATATCAATTCAGTCATTCCACTGCTGGTTTTATGTTTCAGTATTTTCATGATATTTTTTATGAAATTATCGTTTCATTTAGCTGTACTAACATGATGGCGCGTGAATAAAGCTAATAAAACCTTGTAAAAAGATGATTTTTTTTTCATCAGGATCGAATTTATTTGTGACCCATGATCAAAGGTATACTTGGTGTTGTCGCCTGTCTTAGTTTTCGGGAGCGTTCCAAAAACAACCTGTATAATTATTCTTCATAGTACACTGCTTCGCAATATGTTGATGCGTCACATTGTGCAGCCCTCGGGAGATTTTAACGGTAACTTGAGCCAGCAGACAGCTGATAGTTGGCGATGGCATCTCAAGGCGCCTAAGCAGACAGACACCTTATTTTAAGAATCACATCACCATCAGAGTAGTTGTTTCACCGTTTACTACTGTCTACTAATAGTTCACATGCGCAGACACTTAATACACAAAATCGCACCACTTTTACATATCAAAATCCACTTTAAACCATTATTAAAACAATAATACAGTAGCAGCAAACCGCTGCCGGTCAAGTTCCCGCCAATAGTCAAGCGTAGCTTGCTACATATATATTTATCTATGGTCAAGCGCCCACAAACTAACTAATAGATTCTACCAGAATCAGACCATAGATATAGTATTAAACTCGTAGACAGAGAAATATAGATAGACAAGACCTCAGCGTATGTCAGTAAGAGATAGCGATAGTTGGCCAAAGTACATTACTACAATTACATGTAATTTAAATTGACATTCTTAGACTTTTACCACCATTGTGTGGGTAATCTAGTTCTTTTTATTTCGGTTGGACTACGTCAACTACTAATTTAATTAATTTTATTTTCTATGGGGACGTATTTATGACTATTTGACTGTGCGTGAACTGAATGACTCCGGGATGAACATTAAGCGCGAAGAGAAATGAGTTGTAATGATCATTTTATTACAATTTATCTAAGATATCCTCTCAGAAGCCAATTTACATAATTTAGGACCGGGTTTAGTAAGCTCATGGGGCTTTCGAGTGTTTATTCTATATTTATAGCTCAACAGGTAAATAGTACAATAAAATAAATCATAATCAACTCATAGCCCCGAATGCATTCAGTTCGCGCATGTCGTCCCTTAGCTAACAACACCGCATAAGTCATTTTTACCAACTTTACAGGAGACGAAAAAATCTGTCCATTTTAAAAAATCGGCGGAAATTTTCTGTTGTTACCTTATACTCGTAAATGCCCTAGTTAGCGGTTAAGGAATAATTATTTATAATTATTTTGACTATATACTTTATTTTAACTTTTATTTTATGACTTGAGCTGTGTTGACTGATATTTTATTAGATTTAGGTGGAGTTGTTTGCGGAAATGTTAGGGAATAAGGTATTAATAGATGATTTACAACGAAAAGTTTTTATTACGAAATATTTCAGTAATAATTAACAATCGTTATAACATAGCTATCAACTCGTATAACCTAAGTCTTGCGAATCACACGAACCTTTAGAGCGTATGTGCAATTTTTTATTGTTATTTTAATTGGTAAATATTTAAGACATAGTCTTTAAAAATTCTAACGAAACTAGATATAATAATAACAAAATAATAAAAGTTAAAAGTTATACTCGAAATCTCTAGTCTAATAGTTAGTTGCAGTCTTTAGCGATTGCTGTGCGGAAGTTCATCATAAAAAGAGTGGCAACTAGTTGGTAATACACTTTTTAGATCTTGCAAATCTTCACACTTCCGCTTTGTAATTGGTATTCTAGCTGCATACAATTTCTGCAGGTGATTTATTTGTTTAGTGCTGTTAATTGGCGTGGGACGATGTGGTAACGGATGAAGCTCGTCAACAAAATCAGTTTTGTACCAAATTGTGCCATTTCGTATGTATTTCAGCATACGTACATCTGTGACGACTGGGTCACTGTCCTTTAACCAGGCCGTATAGATTTATAAATTAATTCTTTCGAAAAGTCGATAAAAAGGTATAGTCCAAATAACAAGCTTCATTAGGCATATGATCCCTCCCAGCTGTTTTAGTTATAGCCATGTGTTGTTGTGAAAGGTAGGCCCAATTCTGGCCATGAAACGCCCAACAATTTGCATTTGTTAAAAATTACATCTATTTTATGGTAATTAATCGCGGTATTTATGTATCCAAAAAAGATTGCAATATTTTTGACACAAGAAAAAGTACTGAAAAGATAAAAATGAAATTAGTTAAATCCGCAAGTTATTAGATTGTGGGTAAAATAAGAAGTATTGTCAATCACAAATCTCCTTAAAGTCTTTTCAGTTTTTTAATCAATTTTTTATGGTTTATGATTTTTCATTATTATAATGGTAATATTATTTTTCGATATTTATTAGGATGTAATTGCTAGTTGAACGCTACTGCACAATTTAACTGTTATTCTTTTCTGTTATTAAAATACATTTAAAATGGAATTTAAATAAATAAATAAAGCATATTTTAAAACGCGTGCAGAACTTAAAGCGATTATTCTTTTTTATGAAATTATAAACAGAATAAAAAAATCGTTATCTATTTATCGATTTTATGTCTGTTAAGTGGCAACATCGAATCTGACAGCTAGGCCCATGTCATAATTATCAAAACTAAATAGTTACAAGCACAAATTATAAAGTTGTATGTACAAGAGTCACAAGGCTAAAGTTAAGTAAGCGCATCTACGGAAACGGAAACTAGTAAATACTCTGTGTGACTCTCATGAAATACTTGACGCTGGCAGAATCCATTGGAAGTTGCCAAACTAGGAAAAAAAATAGTCATAAGGCGAATTCCTTTGCATTTGTGTTATTTTGTTTGTTTTCTCGCGGATTTGTTATCTTAGCAACGAATAAGCTTTCTAAATGGACTCCGATTCTCACCCTATTGACCACGGCGGTACGACTTTCCATTGACGTCAGTGGAGTTTGGTGTTGATACGTATTTTTACAGAAAGATTACACTATTATAAGCACACACACAAAGTCTCAATATACGGAAACGCGTAATTTTTGAGAAAATAATAATTGAAAATCAATTATTCTTGCAATGTTTATGTCTAATCTGCTAATAAACTGGCGCCATTTTGTAATGTCATTGTCGACGTCAATAGGGATGTCGATTCTTTCCGAAAAAGGTCGATTTTTAAATCGATGCAAATCGTAAGCTGATGTATCGATTCCCAAAAACTCGATTTCTAAAATATCGATATTTTTTTCATGTTTGTATTTATAATGTAAATATAAATCCATTTTATGAAAAAAAAATCCCCTTCATCATAAAAAAATAAAGGGACTGATTCATAAGGATTTCTATATCTATTTTGAGACTGCAACGTCTCCGGCGCTGCGGGAAGAGCAACCTCTACGCCTTAGCGTAACAAATCGCTGGCATCCCTCCTCGCCTCCGCAGCTTCGGCTTGTTGGTCGCCTTCGGCGACCAGCCTCAGCCGCTCCGGCTCGTCCGATGCCTACGATTTGTTACAGCAGGCGGAGGCTGCTCCCCCTACGCGCCTCCGGCTCTATAAAACCACTCTAGGGGTAGGACAGACTCGTACCAGGTGGAGTCGGGGTCAATCAATTCGGTTCTTTGACATAAGTTGAACCTAACCTATTTTATTTGTTATCTGCCCTAATAGGTAGTTAAATAAAACAAATTTCAATAAGAGATCATTTATCATGGTATCTTTCTTGTTTTTCATAAAATGGGTTTATATTTACATTATAAATAGAAACATTAAAAACATATAGACATTTTAGAAATCGATTTTTTGTGAACCGATACATCAGCTTACGATTTGAATCGATTTAAAAATCGACCTTTTTCGGAAAGAATCGACATCCCTATTGACGTCGACAATGACATTACAAAATGGCGCCAGTTTATTAGCAAATTAGACGTAAACATTGCAAGAATAATTGATTTTCAATTATTCTTTTCTCAAAAATTACGCGTTTCCGTATATTGAGACATTGTGTGTGTGCTTATAATAGTGTAATCTTTCTGGAATAATACGTATCAACACCAAACTCCACTGACGTCAATGGAAAGCTAAGCCACCACGGCCTGAAAATGGATCCCGCTCCCACTTCTTACGATAACCTCTGCACGATCTTGGACTCGATATCCACTGTTAACGATGACCCCAGCTTTCACACCGGCCAGAGTTCTTCCAAGCTCTCAGAAACTTATTCAAGAGGACATTTACGCTGTGTTAATTGTGGTTTAAATGTCACGAAAATACAGTCATTTTTTTGTTAAAAAACTGTTCTTGTGAAAATAAAAAACCTTATATCTTAAAAATCCGGACTTTTTTTAAACCAATTTCTTAATCATTTCATTCTTTTATTCGCATATTATCATTTTCATACGCTTTTATATGTGGGCACCCATGGCCGAAGTGTCTATGAACAGTGGGCATTCCCCTTTATAATAATTTTACCTTTTAATTTACACTCTATTGCACTGTGTACGGAATTTAATTCTATGTGGGAATGGCCTTTTTCCAGGTACTTTTGAGTAACCACAATATTTTTTTCAAACGCTAAACGTAATAAAACATTGCTTAAGATAAAATTGCGATTTTGAGCACAACAGCCATCGGAATATAAAATCACAGACAATAATTTCTGACTCAAAACCTTCTCTAGATGGTCTACTAAGCATGAAGCAAAAACAGAGGCTTCAAGCGTGCCATTTGACTCATCGTACCTGTTTACGCCCTCAGTTGCCCCGACAAAAGTCGACTATCCTGTGCCCATCAGCGGAACACTCGACGAGCAACCAAGGGTGAAGCCCAATGGCCTATGGACAATTATTCTATAGATATATAAGAGGCTTCCTTTTACACGCGCAAAACGACTGTCTCGTGGGGCGCAACGCCTCGGCAAACGAGTCCCGTTATCTACACGTCATGCCGGCCAGGAATGCACCGCGTAGCGCGCTTCGTAATATTGTTTTTGAAATTTAGCATTTGGCGCAAACAAAACCAATAACACATTACTTTCTTAGTTGCTAAATTGTATAATGTAAAATTCTAGACGCATCATTTAGTTTTATAATAAATAGCACTGGCTTGAAGATACGGGGCTAATTTTACCGATTCAACATCCTGCATGAATACGTGACAAGCTCCGGCTGTGCAATACCTTTGTCAGTATCTTTGTCTTTATCTCTAGTATCTGGCTCGGTGTTTTTTCAAAACATGTTGAGCGTATTTTTCATCGGTAATGCTTCCAGTTTTATAACTGCAACAAACGTCACACTGATCTCTCTTCGGGTGGAATAAGCTCAGATTGAGTTTCAAAAATAATTTGTCAAATAATTTACCGTCAAGGAATTCTCTACTCTCTAACTCACAATTCTCTTTATATGTGTTATAGAGCTGTGTTATGCTCGAGAAAATTGTCGGGAATATAACATAAGTTAATTAAACGCGATAAAATCCGTAAAAGTAGTTTTATTCAATGAGAAATTTGGTTCTAAATATTCTCAAGATGATTTAGCACGACAGTAATGCGATTTCCTCTGGATTCCTGCGATTTCTGGATTCTGGATTACTGGTTGAAGTAGACAAATCGGGAGAACTAGCACAGTCTGTTTTTGTCGCCCAATATCTGACAAACCAATCCTTAATGCCAAGAGTGGCCAAGAACATTTTTTTACAGACTTGGTGGCGTACATTATCAGTCGTCAAAACATAAGTTCAACTATCAGTTCTTTTGGACGTTTCTGGATTTTTTGTAATTTTCTTTGGTACTTTATTAACGTGAGAAGTTATAAATGATCTTTGTTGCTCCCAGTTCATGTACTTCCAGAAAGTTTCAAACAAATATTGGCGCTGTTGTTCGTTTATGTTGTCACATAATCTGAGTTTCGATTTCTTGCAAAAGGCAGAAGTGCATGGTGGTTTCATGAATCATTTCATCATTCATTCATTACAGCCCTTCACAAGTCCACTGCTGAACATAGGCCTCCCCCAAAGAATGCCACAAAGCACGGTCCTGAGCCACCTGCATCCATCGACTTCCTGCATATCTTACCAGGTCGTCACTCCATCTAGTGGGGGGACGCCCTACACTTCGCCTGCCGGTACGAGGCTGCCACTCGAGAACCTTTCTTCCCCATCGGTTGTCGGTTTTTCAAGCTATATGGCCGGCCCATTGCCACTTCAGCTTACTAATCCGTTGGGCTATGTCGGTCACTCTGGTTCTACTGCGGATATCCTCATTTCTGAGTTTATCACGCAGAGAAACTCCGAGCATAGCCCTCTCCATAGCTCGTTGAGCGACCTTGAGCTTCCTCATCCGGCCAGCAGTGAAGGACCACGTCTCAGTTCCGTATGTCATCACTGGCAACACGCACTGGGTGTACAGTCTCGTTTTCAAGTTTTGAGGTATACCTGACGAGAAGATGTGCCGTAATTTCCCGAACGCTGCCCAACCGAGTTGAATCCGTCGATTGACCTCTCGGTCGTAGTTGGACTTACCTAGTCGGACTATTTGTCCCAGGTAAACATACTCGTCAACAACTTCGAGCTTAGTGTTCCCAACAACTACCGGCATAGGTGTGACATGGACATTAAACATGATCTTTGTTTTGTCCATGTTCATCTTAAGACCTATCCGTTGGGAAACACTATTGAGGTCATTGAGCATAGTGCTTAGGTCCTCCAGCGATTCTGCCATAAGGACTATATCGTCGGCAAATCGAAGGTGAGTGATGTACTCGCCATTGATGTTGATACCGTATCCTTTCCAGTCCAGAAGCTTGAAAACATCTTCCAATGCAGCGGTAAAGAGTTTCGGGGATATGACGTCACCCTGTCTTACACCTCTCTGCAATTGGATAGGTTTCGTACTCTGGTTCTGTACTCGGATAGCCATCGTAGCCCTACTGTACAAGCACTTCAACACTTCGATATACCGACAGTCAACTTGGCATCGCTGAAGGGACTGCAGCACAGCCCAAATTTCGACGGAATCAAAGGCTTTCTCATAGTCCACATACGCCAGACATAGTGGCAAATTGTACTCCTCGGACTTCTGTACAATTTGCCGAAGGGTATGTATGTGGTCTATGGTGCTAAAGCCTTTTCGGAAACCGGCTTGTTCGGGAGGCTGGAAGTCGTCAAGTCTGCGCGCGAGACGATTCGTGATGACTCTCGAAAACAGCACGTAGACGCGGCTCAGAAGGGAAATCGGTCTGTAGTTCTTCAAGAGAGCGTTGTCGCCTTTCTTGAAGAACAAGACCACCGCACTTCTGCTCCACGCCTCCGGTGTAATGCCACCATGGAGGACGGAATTAAAGAGCTTCTGAAGGACTTCAAGTACCGGTTTTCCACCCGCTTTCAGAAGCTCCGCTGTAATTCCATCCTGGCCTGGGGCCTTGCCGTTTTTAAGGTGCTGGAGAGCCATTCTAATCTCGCTCAGACTGACGTCCGGGATATCATCGGAATAATGTCTGATAAGACTCGCTCTTTGATCGTTACTCACACTTGCGTGTGGCTCCAACGATGACGTGTACAGCTGCCCATAGAACCTCTCAATCTCACTCAAAATCTCAGGTGCCCCGGAAACGATGCTGCCACACTCCGTCTTCAGCTTTGACAGTTGGCTCTTTCTGGCAGACAGATCTCTGGCAAAGGTTTCATGAATCTTGCAGGCGTAAATACGTCAAGTTCCAGTTTAAATTTTTTATTAGTCTTTGCTTTTCTGTCTCTTCTGTAGCGTAAATAATTTTCACCTTTCATCCGGAATTCTTTATTAACATTGCGTTTATATTTCTTTGGATCTCTTGTCGCCTTGTTCTGTCGTTTCTTATGACTTTACAAATCGTGATATGGAACATTACTGAGTATGATCACTTTTGAAGAACAGACGGAGTAGCAGAGGCACTGGATTGCTGCATATTGTTCTGGTTTACATTATTTTTATCTGTACATTGAGTATTGTTTTCATTATCAATGACTATATCAGAAATTGGGTCTTGAGTATTCGTAGATATGAGAATTACTTGGTTTGAAGTAGGGAAACATTCGTAATGATTTAATTTTATAGAATTTATATTGATGACAATACTTCCTAGTTCTTGCATAACATTCTCACTTTCTACCGTGATAATGGCAACATTCAATACAGAAGGCTGAGGAAACTCGATGGCCACCGTATCGAATTCGGGTGGCTCCTGTTGCACATCGAAGAAGTCATTACCAACTATTTCTATAACTTGTAGACTGTTAATGTCAGTGTTTTCAATATCCAAGTCTATGTTTTGATCAAATATTTTTTTTTATATTGTCCTGGCTTCTTATTATACTTTTCATGGACCCTCCGAAGTTTTGTTCGTTCATTGGTCTTGCAATAATTTGGTATTTATTTGGAGAATTGCATGCTTTGATATCAGAAGAACTAGTGTTATCTTTTTGATTGAAATCTAAAAAAAAAATAGTAGGACTTATTGCATTAAAAATATAAACAACAGAAAAATAAATGCGGACCTCAAAACAAACCTATGCTACTAACCTAGTTTAATTATTTTTCTATCTTCTTTGCAACTTAGTTTACGCTGTTTATATTTTGACAACAGTCCTGCTTCTTGTAATTGTGCACATAATAATTCATGACCTGAACTCGGATTACTCCAGGAATCAATTTCTTCTCTATCCATAGTGTATTTCAATTACTGAGCTTCCTAAAAGAAATAAAATACATTTTGAAACACCGCCTAAGATAAGTCATCGCGCGCTCTGACTAGATACCGCGCTCCCTGCAAGTAACAACTCCGTGAATGCGGCATCTTAATATTGTAGTGTGTATAAGACAATTTGCAAGATGCTTGTGTGCGTGAAAAATTGTATATGCCAGCAGCTTAACTATTACCCGATTAACGGGAAAATTTATTTTATGCTATGGCTTAGTAGTTAAGTTCATAGTTATGAATGTATTCCAGAAATACTTAAAAATGAATAGTTTATTAATAACGAATGTATCAATATATTTGTGTATATTATGTATAGGTTTTTCTTCTGAATAAATGACATATAAATGATTAGGCCTCCTTTTTATCAGTTTAATTTTTTTATTTTAAAAATAGTTATATATATGGTGTAATCGAAATAGTGTTTTCTATTCTACGCGTCAATGTGAACAACTTTTACTATAGATCTATCTTCCAAATCGCAAGAAAAATCAGGTTTTCCATACATTTTGACCAAGTTTATACGAAATTTTGTATGGAATAACTGACTTTGAGACATTTTTTATAGGATCAGGGTGACAAACGAGCACTCAGTCCACCTGATGGTAAGTGGTTGCTGTGGCCCATAGACATATACATCTATCCTCGGTTAAGAATCAAAATGCAGATCCGTTGTAACCCCTGAGGACTAGGATGGAATGCCTCGTTTCCAGTAAAAAGGGTCTCCCGTTCTCTACACTCACCATACGAAACACAGTAGCATTAAGCTGCTATTTTACGCAGGTATTTTGTGAGAGCGTGGTCCTTCTTCGGTCTAGCTGACCCATTCGTGCAGCAAGGATCTACCACATTTGATGATGATGAGGTCTAAAAATGTGAATTTCGAAATATCCATGAGGTCATTCTTCTCTAGTAATATTCAAACAGTAAAAACACTGTGTAAGAAAATACACTAGCCCATATCATCCTGTGGGTGTCGTAAGAAGTGAAAGAGGGACACAAATCAGGAGCTGGGCAGCAGCGCCTTCCTAATATCGACTAAAATAAAAATAAACCCACCAGCTTGCCAAGTGTAGCGACTATGCCAAATGTCCCCCCTATGACGCAATATATGGGGGAGGCCTATGTCCAGCAGTGTAATAGACTGTAATGGTAACAGCAACCTAATAAAAACAATGTTCACACGTTAAAATAAATAGCAAAATCATTTCCTTCATTAGCGTAAGATAATCTATAAGATCAAAGTAAACCTAAGATTTAAAAAAAAAACAAAAGTAGTGATGTAAATGTCTTTCACTTTAATTTATAGTTAGCTGCCACGGCTAATAAGCTAGGCTACTTTTGTATTAGAAAAAGAATTAGGGTTCCGCGCAAAAAAATAAAAACCCCAAATAACACGCGGGCGAAGTCGCGTGGAACAGCTAGTATGAAATAAATTAATAACTCGACTACAAAAGTCATCTTGTGTAGAATAATAGAACGAGTAGAAAAACCTTTCCGTGCCTTGTATTGTGCTAATTGAAACTGCATTTATTTTGAAGAAGCTGATTCAAAAACCAAAAAAATTGAACTTTCAAATATGAAACAAATGGGAGGTCAGTGGCAACAGACCAGACCATGTTTTTTTTTTATTTAATTGATTGCTAACGTTTTCTTTTTTCGTTTCGTCGTTTATCGTTATTGTTAAAGTCGACTGCTGAACATAGGCCTAGGGATATAGGGATATTTGCCATAGTTGCCACGCTTGGCAAGCGGGTTGGCAACACAGTTTTATTTATTTTATTACGAAGACGCTGCTACACGTCTCCTGATTTGTTTCTCTCTGTCGCCTCTCAGGACACACCAGATGAGACACGGCGTCCTAATCTATACAAATAAAAATAAAAACCCGCGGTTGCAAACCCAACATGCATGGCAACTATGGCAAATATCCCCCCTATGAGTCAATCCGTGGGGGAGGCCTATGTTCAGCAGCGGACTTTTATAGGCTGTAACGGTAACGATAAATGTCGAAACGAATAAATTAAAAAAAATGAGTATGATTTACATAAAATTAAAAAAAAACATGAAGTCTAGTCTGTTTCCACTAACCACTCGGTACATATCTCAAGGTTCGATTTCACTTGGTTGCTTCTTTGGTTTTTGAATTAGCTTCTTTAGAATAAATGCAGTTTCAATTAGCACATAAGGCACGGAAAGGTTTTTCTACTTGTTCTACAGTTAAGGAACTCATGACAAATGAATTTTTATCTAGTATACTTTTATATTTATATAAAACACGTTTACATAATATTGCACATATTTTACCAGATCTCTCACAAAAAAGGTTCTGCTCAAGAGTGTATGTTCATATGTGTTTGCAAACTACTTTTTGTAATACACTTATATTTACAGATATGACACGAAAAAGGTTTTTCTCCAGTATGTATTTTCATATGCTTTTGCAAATCACTTTTTGTAATACACTTATATTTACAGATATGACACGAAAAAGGTTTTTCTCCAGTATGTATTTTCAAATGCCTTTGCAAATAACATTTTTCTATACATTTATATTCACAGATATTACATGAAAAAGGTTTTTCTCCAGTATGGTTTTTCATATGCCTTTGCAAATTACTTTTGTCTATACATTTATATTCACAGATATTACATGAAAAAGGTTTTTCTCCAGTATGTATTTTCATATGCTTTTGCAAATCACTTTTTGTAATACACTTATATTTACAGATATGACACGAAAAAGGTTTTTCTCCAGTATGTATTTTCAAATGCCTTTGCAAATAACATTTTTCTATACATTTATATTCACAGATATTACATGAAAAAGGTTTTTCTCCAGTATGTATTTTCATATGCCTTTGCAAATTACTTTTTTCTATACATTTATATTCACACATATTACATGAAAAAGGTTTTTCTCCAGTATGTATTTTCATATGTGTTTGCAAACTACTTTTTTCTATACATTTATATTCACAGATATTACATGAAAAAGGTTTTTCTCCAGTATGTATTTTCATATGTCTCTGCAAATGATTTTTTTTTACACTTTTATAATCACAATTATTACAACAGTACACTTGTTCAGCAACATGCGCTTTAAGATGTGCCAAAATGCAACGTTTTTGAGTTGTTTTAAATTCGCAAATATCACAATTAAATATTTCCGTTACTTGTGGTTGTGGTACTGGAGTTTGTTCAACTTGTGTCCGAACTGCAGTGGTGTTCTTTTGGTTCTTTTGCGTCTTATGACTGTATGAAATGTGTTTGGCGAGAATGTCTCTTGTTGAAAATTTTTTGCTACAACCATAACATTCAAAAATGTATTTTGTTGATGCCCCTGACGTTTTTTTCGTAAGTATATTTACACTCTTTTGTTTCAATATTTTCTTTCTCATAATATTTGCAGGATGCTTTCCTTTTTTATTAATTGGTTGATTATCTTTTTTGACTTTAGGCTTTGATTTAATAGTAGGGCTTTCTAAATCGAGGTTTCCTTTACGAACATCGTTTATGTTACAATTACAATCAGTAGAATTTGATTTAATCTTGCTCTCAGACGCTTTTGAAAAATGATTTGTTGGTATGATGTATGGTTCTGAAATACACACGAATTGAACATTTAATTTATTATAAGTAAAACTTTTTATTGTAAGACACCTTAAACGCATTCTCTATCAGTCAACCAGGGAGAAATAGATAAATTATAAAATTACATAATTATACAATGTTGCTAGATATAAAGTATTTTACTTTTAATAATGTTTCTCATAATAATTTTTGGAGGGAAAGAATGGAAGAGAAACTAAATTCGAATGATAATGATGACGTTCTTCTCACCATGTTACAATTACCTACATTAATCTAATAATAGATGCTTCGAATCGCACACGGGACAAGCATTATACAGAATGATTGGAAGATTGACTTGTTGATTGAAGAAGATCATTTAGGCCATAGTTATTTTAGACAAAGTCTGACTATACTTTTTGTTTTTGGTGATAAAACTAAAAATTTTACAGTTAATTGCTAATAATTGCCAATTTAATTAACGTGTTATTTTTTAATTTAAGTAATGAATAAGAAATCTAAGAAAACATAGTCTCAGCATCTGTGTCATCAGACATATTTTTGTACAGACACTAAGTTCACGAAAATTTTCTACAATTTAAAGAAACATAATTAACATTTTAAATAATAAACATTTTTGACACTACGTTAAAAAAACTGATGGTACTTTAATTTATTGTTAGAACCTTTTTGAAAACATGCTTGGTTATTACTCTATCATTTGAGGTATAACTTACACGCATTTGTTACAAATTTTTCAATTGTCCCCTAAAACCAGATTGAGGTAGAAAATTTAAATTTTTAGGCAGACTAATAAAAATTCTAATTATTTATTTGTTGATGCTCAAAATAACTGATGCGATTACTAACACAAGCACGGGCCCGTCGTCTCACTTCTGTTGTAGTTACTTTCAACATCATGGTTTCAAATGCTGAATCAATTCTTTGAAATTTGAAATTCCGGCCATATAGCTCATAGAAATGACAATGAATGAGGAAGTTTTACGAGTGGCAGCCTCGTACCAGTAGACAAAGTGTAGGGCGGCCCTCCATTAGATGGAATGATGAACTGGTAAGAAATGCAGGAAGGCAATGGCAGAAAATTCCGTGGCTGAGACCTATGTTCAGCAGTGGACTTGTGAAGGCTGTAATGATGAAGATTTAATGATGCAATGCGCTCATCTTTTCATTTTAATTTTTATAGGATAGGGTGACAAACGAGCACGCAGTCCACACGATGGTAAATGGTCGCTGTGACCCATAGACATCTACATCTGTCCTCAATAAAGAATCAAAATGCAGATGCATTGTCACCCATGAGGACTACGATGGAATGCCTCTTTTCCAGTAAAAAGGGTATCCGGTTCCCTACAATCACCATACAAAACACAGCAGTGTTAAGCTGTTATTTCACGCTGGTATTCTGTGAGAGCGTGGTCCTTCCCCGGTCGAGCCGACCCATTCGTACTATAACTATACTACTAATGTAGCTGCAGCATGGTACTACCACAACTAAAATGGAATGACCCACAGCCTGTGATTATTCTGACTCTATACCCATCAGAATGGAACACAGCAGTGCACTCACTGCTATTTGACGGTAGAAATAGGTAAGAGGAGGAGGGAGGAGTCCATCTAGGCAGACACAAATAGATCAACTTCTAGGCAAACATGGAGTCACACCACCTAGTACTGACACTAAGAAGATGGCAAAGATAATTGGTTGCTTACCAGTATGTATCTTAGTGACATACATACTGGCTGCATTTATACAGGGTAAAAATATTTTTTAATGTATTAATAAGAGTGCTTTTGACATGCACTTTGAATTTAGACAAAGGCAAATCAGTTAATCAGTACATTACACATGAAGCCCTCTTTATTTTGTCTACGGGCTACAGTAACCACTTGCCATAAGGTAAATTGTACCTTATTTTAATAATTTCCAGAAAAGGGGTATATCTTACCTGTTTCATGATTCTCATTTTCTTCCAATTTGGAATTCTCATGTTCGAAAATCTCTTCCTCAACTTTAACGGCATCAAGGCAATAAATTTCGTCCTTGCAATAATTGTCTATATCATACTCTACAGGCCAGATATCTATATGATAAACTGGTGTGAATTTAATCTCATCTCTAACCTTATGCGGTTTTGGTATTGACTGAAAGGTAATAATTTTTTCAAATAAGAGAAAAAGCCAATATAGTGGTGGAGTAGGAGAACCCATACTACCCCCTGCCATCCCGCAGATGTCGTAAAAAGGGGCAGAGGGAAACTGAAACAGGAGATCGGGGGGCAGCATCTTCCTGACAACAACTTCAAATAATAATAAACACCGGACATAAGAGAGGGTTCAGCGTAAACTTAAATAAGAATGTACATAGTTCATCTATCCCGAGAATCGAGTCTCAACAACTTTTGGATTCAGATTCACGAAAGCTGTAAATTGACAAAGATTTATCTTTGTTTATTGAGATTTGTTTATATACAATAGGGTAATATATAACAGTATAAACAGTTTGATAATTGTTTTTGTAAAATTAAGTACTATTGCTCTAATAAAAGTAAGTTGGATTGAAGGACAAACTTAACTTTGCACTAGAAACATTCTCCCATATAGCAATGGGAAGCAGCATAGAAAAGTGGATTGTGCAGTGACGGTGTAAGAATATCCACTATCACAGGGTCGGCAACCTTTTATATATATATATATATATATATGGTATTATTAGATAATCACTTATTATTTAAGTAAAAAATTAAAACAATTAAGCAAACAAATTCAATGGGAGTTTTGGCTTTGCATGGTTTTAGAAAGTTTGGATAAATTTGGCTCATAGCTTGTTGTTTTAAGTTTCAAACACGAATCTGAATTTTCATTTGGTAGTTGGCTTCTTACTTTACTTTTAATTATATTCATTCAAGAGAACTCTTGATCGCACGAATATGTCGATCCGAAGATAGTCAGCACTCCAAATGCCAACTTCTTCACCTCACTATAGCAATCTGGAAGACTATTCCATGCATCAAATATAACTCAACTCGCAGCCTTTCTTTTAAAGCTGTTCATTTTTATTGCATTACGTACTGGACCTCCAACTGTTTCAACTTCCTTATCAACTCTGTAAATTTTCAACTCCACAAAGCTTTACTTTTTAAATTGATCAATTGCATTTCTAGAGATCCAGTATAAATCCCAAATGGCTCAGTATGGATCGATTTATAATTTTTTTTATAAAATAAATAATATTTGCGTATGAAACTAAAGAACCGCAGCTTCACATCCAAAGAGCCGCATGTGACTCGCGAGCCGCAGGTTGCCGACACCTGCAATATCCTATATACCTATCCATGGGATGGGTGTCGTAAGAGGCAACAGAAGGAAACAGAAACAGAGGTAGGGCGGCCGCATCTTCCTGATGACAACTTAGACTAATATAAACTACAGTTGCCACCTTGCCAAGTGTGGCAAATTTGGCAAAATCCCTCCTATGAAGCAATCTATGAGTGAGACCTATGTTCAGCAGTGGACTTTTATAGGTTTTAATGGATGGAATGGATAATACCATGGATCCCCCTGAAAGCAACTGCTCCAGAACCACATTTGACTCAATAGCCTGTTGTTGTAATCTTCTGCAACGAATGAGTCTTGCATGACAGGTGAAACAGACAATTATTGGCCCCTCAATCTCATCCAACTGAAAATATGAAAATCTTCATAAATATGAAATAGTATTCAAATACAGTAGAACGCCGATTATCCGAACGCCGATTAACCGAATCGCCAATTATCCAAATGGGTCCTAAGCTTAATATAAAAAATTATAACCAAGTACAGTAAGTAACATTACTAAGATTACTTATACAATACTTGGTTAACTGATATTAAAAATAACAGTGAAAAAATTTTAAGTTTTGTGACCACATTGGAAAGTGGTGATGGATGTTCGTCGCGAAAAGTAATGAAAAAGGCAAAAGATGAACAGCTTGAGAAAAGGCGCGAATGTTCAGTGAAAAAATGGGTGTAGCTGGTTTTACTCTTTATAAAACTTTATAAACTTAATAAAGTTTATTCTATGTGTGACAGTTCGTTTTTCTATATTACATAGCAGTCTATGTCCGATTATCCGAATCGACCCCAGTCCCAATTAACGGATAATCGGCGTTCTACTGTATATAAGTTTGTAATAAAGATTATTGGCTACCACATTTTAATTTGTCAACATCATTTTTTATAATATTGAAGTGACAAATAAAATTACCATCTAGTAAGTGACTAATGGGCATCATGGGCACCTGCAACGAACTTCAAGCAATGGCTACAGATGCAATGTTACCTCTGAGGAATAAGATGTAATGCATCACAGCCTGGCTCTCGATGTCCTTCAGACTGGGACACATACTGCTGCTTGGTGCCAGAAAATGGTAAGAGGATGATATCTAGGCAGAAAGAAACTCCTACAGTTCCAAGCCACCTACATCCATCAACTACATTACCTACATTAACTTCAAACTGCTATCATCACTAAGAACCTTACAAAAACTTCTCTTATCACTCTAAGTAAACTGATAATGCTTGTGGTAGGAGGATATTGAAACAAAACACAGGATGGTGGGTGGTACTACACACTCTGTGAAAGTGTAGTACCACCCCGGTCTAGCCGACCAATCCATGATACAACCATAATATAGCTGCAGCCTGGCTCTACCACATATAAAATAATGATAATAATTCTTTCTATTCTATTCTATCATTTTAATAGTCCGATAGAACTGTTTTAATTTGCTGAACAACCAAACCAGAGTAAATGTTAATTTCTTGATAGAAAATCACAATAATAGTCATTCAAGTAATATGTACTAGAACAGACACCAGGAACAAAATCTATGCAGCAGTGCGGGTTGCATGGAAGGAATGGAAGGAGAATGTAGTATAATTAAGACCCAGATATTTGACACTTCACTAATCTACACGCTCAGCTTTGGAAAAATTTTGTAGACTGTAGACAAGCTAGGGAGGCCCTGCCTGAAATAAACAGTAGTTTAACCAGTTCTAATGAGACTGAACAAGCTGCAGATCAAGATAGTAACAAGTGCTATCACAGGATACGGCAACTTTAACAAGCATTTATATGGCATGTCTGGGGAAAGAAGAAACGACGGCCCATGTGATATTGAAATGTCCGGAGGTCGCTATGTACAGGGCTAAACATCTCGAGCCGTGATCACTCCCCGAAGTTGCATGCAACATCAAAGGACTGTTGAGCTTCTTCGGGGAGATCTCATGGCTCGAATAAGCATATTATTCCTGCCCACATGCAAAATACGCGCATAGACGTGGAGTTGCGGAAATCAGCCCGTCGTAAACTATACTAAACTAAGACCCAGATACACTTGGAGCCATTTTGTCTCGCAAGATGATATGAACAGGATACCAGGCTAATTGTTATTTTTCAGGTTCTGGTTGTATTTGTCACTATATCTACGCTACATCTTAGAACATATATCGGGCATCATAATGTATTTCTCCAGTGATAACAACAAATTACCGCAACTTCATTTAGCAATAAATAAATATTAAAAAACTTACAAAACTGTTCGTCAATGTCTTATACAAATTTTGGAGGCCAGTCTCCTTTAGTGCAAACATGCGTATATTAACGCTTAAACAAATTCTACAAACTTCACCTTCACTAAAGGCCATTGCTGTTTTCTATAGCTTTATTAAAATTAGCTTGCTACATATATATTTATCTATGATTAAAATTGATTATTGAATACTTTTTCATCAACAAACCGGACTCATAGATAAATATATATGTAGCAAGCTACAGATACGACAGTGACTTTCATAGATAAATATATATGTAGCAAGCTAGTGACTTTTAGTCAAGTTTCCCAACTACGCCTTTTGGCGCTGCAGTCGCCCATTTTGACAGATGAGTAATAAAAAAAATAAATAAAAAAAAATATAGCTTAGATTGCAAGCACACAACCTTCAAATTATCGATATCGATATTTAGTGATGCTCTTATTTTATCGATATCAACGTAACGACGCATTATATAGTTGTATTAAAATATTACTTAATGAAACAATTTTGGTCCATAAACATTTATTTTTTATTCAAGCACACCAATATCATATACATACACACGTAATCTTAGGATTAAAGTAAAGGTACATTGGGTTATATTAAAAATGTACATAACATTGTATATAGGCAGAATTTGACGAAAACAGAGCAATATTTATTGTTCATTAGATAAAGCAAATAGCAAGTTAAAGAAATTAAACCACAGGAATCATATTTAATCATAGTGTAAGTAATATTTTACTTTACAAGTTACTTTTTATATTAATTTTAAAACTGCTACAATTCAAATGGTTATGAATTAAGTGAGTACCTTCCCTGTATAAGATAAATAACTTTTCGCTAGGGAATGCCAAATTATTATTTGGTCTATATAACATTTGTTTGTTAGGCAAGACAAACATTTTTTCTAAGTTTGTAGTGTTTGGAGCTTTGTTTCATTAGTAGACATCCTATTAATTTTTCATTTATGTTAAACCTGGCCATTTTTTTAATTGTTTTAATTACATAATAATAAAGTTATTTGTTTAACATTCAACTTCTCTATATTTTGACAGAGATTGGACATTAAGCAAGCCTTTGTGAGGCTTAGTCACCCAAAGATTCAGTTACAATCTTTGTCAAAATTTCAATATTTTAATTTTTGATGAATATCAATCACCCTTCAATATTTTATTATTGCCAATTTTATATACCAATTGTGCCCGTGTAACCTTATTAAAATATTGATGAAAGTTTTTTTTATAATTAAGGCATGCTTATTATATCCTAGTCAGGGAAAACTCAAAGTGCTCAATATTTTACTTTTAACATTACTTCCGATACAGCTATAATTCAAATACTTATGAATAAAGTGAGTACCATCCCTGTACAAGATAAGTAATTTTTCGTTAGGGTATGCCAAATTATTATTTTTCAACAATTTATGCTCTAGATTTTATGTAAGAGTGAATATTTGTCTCTGTACTGCTGTTTTGATGCAATCCTTACAAGGAATACCTTTCGATATTTTCCGACAAATGTATCCAGCAGTATAAGCTGAGCAGTGGTGTTCAATTTTTTCCATGACTACATCACCCACAAGCAATTTTTCTCTTGAAGTTGCTTGTGAAGAGGACAGGAGAGCTAGCAAAACATTAGGAGTGTTTTCAGAGTAATTTTCTTTATTATTATGAACATTTTTGAAAAGACCACTAACATTTAATAATGTGTCTCCATAATCCTCTTCGCAATTAGAGAATTTCAAATGTGGACTAACCATGTTAGATAATATCAGACATTTAAAGTAGTGATGGGTCAACTCGAGTTGCGCTTAACTCGAGTTAACTCGATTTGTGTTTCCCCAACTCGAGTTTGGGCTGCTGTACATGAAGGAATCAAGTGAGCCAACATAAGAGTAAGAGCGCGATTCGTTCGTCGTGTGCGCGCTTTGTGTTTCAAATAGTATTTAGTTATAGTCAAAACAATTTGTTATTTAGAGATTTATAATAGCTAAGTTACATATGTAATTTCATTTCATTTATAATTTTGATTAATTATGATCATTATAGCTACGTAAGTCACAGACCTCATCATCATCATCATTACAGCCCTTCACAAGTCCACTGCTGAACATAGGCCTCCCCCAAAGAATGCCACAAAGCACGGTCCTGAGCCACCTGCATCCATCGACTTCCTGCATATCTTACCAGGTCGTCACTCCATCTAGTGGGGGGACGCCCTACACTTCGCCTGCCGGTACGAGGCTGCCACTCGAGAACCTTTCTTCCCCATCGGTTGTCGGTTCTTCGAGCTATATGGCCGGCCCATTGCCACTTCAGCTTACTAATCCGTTGGGCTATGTCGGTCACTCTAGTTCTACTGCGGATATCCTCATTTCTGAGTTTATCACGCAGAGAAACTCCGAGCATAGCCCTCTCCATAGCTCGTTGAGCGACCTTGAGCTTCCTCATCCGGCCAGCAGTGAAGGACCACGTCTCAGTTCCGTATGTCATCACTGGCAACACGCACTGGGTGTACAGTCTCGTTTTCAAGTTTTGAGGTATACCTGACGAGAAGATGTGCCGTAATTTCCCGAACGCTGCCCAACCGAGTTGAATCCGTCGATTGACCTCTCGGTCGAAGTTGGACTTACCTAGTCGGACTATTTGTCCCAGGTAAACATACTCGTCAACAACTTCGAGCTTAGTGTTCCCAACAACTACCGGCATAGGTGTGACATGGACATTAAACATGATCTTTGTTTTGTCCATGTTCATCTTAAGACCTATCCGTTGGGAAACACTATTGAGGTCATTGAGCATAGTGCTTAGGTCCTCCAGCGATTCTGCCATAAGGACTATATCGTCGGCAAATCGAAGGTGAGTGATGTACTCGCCATTGATGTTGATACCGTATCCTTTCCAGTCCAGAAGCTTGAAAACATCTTCCAATGCAGCGGTAAAGAGTTTCGGGGATATGACGTCACCCTGTCTTACACCTCTCTGCAATTGGATAGGTTTCGTACTCTGGTTCTGTACTCGGATAGCCATCGTAGCAACAGACAACAACAACACTCGGAAAGACAGTCAACTTGGCATCGCTGACGGGACTGCAGCACCGCCCAAATTTCGACGGAATCAAAAGCTTTCTCATAATCCACATACGCCAGACATAGTGGCAAATTGTACTCCTCGGACTTCTGTACAATTTGCCGAAGGGTATGTATGTGGTCTATGGTGCTAAAGCCTTTTCGGAAACCGGCTTGTTCGGGAGGCTGGAAGTCGTCAAGTCTGCGCACGATACGATTCGTAATGACTCTCGAAAACAGCACGTAGACGCGGCTCAGAAGGGAAATCGGTCTGTAGTTCTTCAAGAGAGCGTTGTCGCCTTTCTTGAAGAACAAGACCACCGCACTTCTGCTCCACGCCTCCGGTGTAATGCCACCATGGAGGACGGAATTAAAGAGCTTCTGAAGGACTTCAAGTACCGGTTTTCTACCCGCTTTCAGAAGCTCCGCTGTAATTCCATCCTCGCCTGGGGCCTTGCCGTTTTTAAGGTGCTGGAGAGCCATTCTAATCTCGCTCAGACTGACGTCCGGGATATCATCGGAATAATGTCGGATAAGACTCGCTCTTGGATCGTTACTCACACTTGCGTGCGGCTCCAACGATGACGTGTACAGCTGCCCATAGAACCTCTCAATCTCACTCAAAATCTCAGGTGCCCCGGAAACGATGCTGCCACATTCTGTCTTCAGCTTTGACAGTTGGCGCTTTCTGGCAGACAGATCTCTGGCAAAGACTTTGGAGCCTCGGTTCCGATCGATCGCTTCTTCAATACGAGCTGTATTGAATTTGCGTAAGTCCCGCCGCATGCATTTGGAGATCTGTCTGTTCAGTTGCCTGTATGCTGTTAAATCTGTTGAAGAATGTAGCTTCATCTCCCGTCTAACAGCCATGAGATTAAGAGTGTGATCGGAGAGTTTTTGTGTTCTTCTGCGGCGGGTCTTGCAGAACTTAGCTCCGACCGCATGGACAGTTTCCACGAGCTTGTCATTCAAATCGTCCACTTCATTGCAGTCTTCTAGGCACTGAAAACGGTTTTGTAACTCGAGCTGAAAAGTTTCGGGACTTTGGATTAGAGCACGAGGGGGACGGAGCGTTGACTTCATTAGACGAGACCTCTCCAACTTAACGTTTAGGTTCAGTGTGCCTCTAACCATTCGGTGATCGCTGCCGGTTTTCACCCTCGCGATCACTGAGACATCACTGAACAGTTGTCGTCTGGTCGTCATAATGAAGTCAATCTCATTTTTTTGTCGAACCGTCGGGGCTCGACCAGGTCCACTTCCTGTGGGGCCGCTTCTGGAAGAAAGAGTTCATCATAAAGAGTCCCTCTTTCTCCATGAAGTCGGCCAGCTGCTGGCCCCTTGGGTTCCGTTGCCCTATTCCAAATTTCCCTACTTTCAGCTCACCGTTCTCTCTTGTGCCTAGTTTTGCATTGAAGTCTCCCATTAACACCGTATATTGGGTTTTGGAGGAATGCATGGCTCTAGAAATATCCTCATACATTTCCTCCACCTCCTGATCGGGGTGTGCCGAGGTTGGTGCGTGAACCTGTATGACCTTCAGCGAATACCGTTTGGTGATTCTGAGTATAAGGTACGCAACCCTCGTCGACACACTCTCAATCTTTACAACGTTGTTAACGAGAGACTTGTGGACGATAAATCCGACACCTCCTTGGGACAGATGGTCGCCCTCCCGGTAATAGAGCAAGTTGCCGGATTCGAGGATTACCGTGTCCTCCCCCTCTCTTCGGACTTCGGATAATCCTATAATATGCCAGCGTAACTTGTCTATCTCTTCTTCCAGCTCCACAATCTTCTCGTCAGTCCTCAGGGTGCGTGCGTTGTATGTTGCCAGGTCGAGTCGTCGTAGGTGGCAACCGAACCTCCACCGGAGATTCTTAGCACCCCCTGCCCCGCCGTTACCATGGTCGCCACCGTAGCCAGGAATAGCGGGGCCGCCGGGGACTGGGGGCCGTTTATTATTGTCATTGCTCATGGGGGGTATATTGCCATAGTTGCCACGCTTGGCGAGCGGGTTGGCAACCGCAGTTTTTTTATTGTTATTTTGACTATTATCAGGAAGATGCTGCTGCCCATCTCCTGCCTGTTTCCCTTTGTCGCCTTTTACGACACCCACGGGAAGATATGGGGTAGTGGATATTCTTAACCGCCACTACACGGCACAGTCACAGACCTATTATATTGTAATATCTGAAAAGGGTTGTTAAGTTGTAAGATACATCATACTTTAAATTAACGCCAAACACTTAACTTAGAATAAATATTTTGAATTTGAAAGTTTGAACTTATTGAAGAATATTTTAACTGTGATAATTAAACTCTTAAAGCTAGACTAATATTTTTTCGTGAAGGCTGCTATATAAGTTGTTTTGTTGTTAAATACAGGTACTTTAACTAATATTAAAACCATAAATACATAAGTATGTGATACATACAAAATTTACATTTTCATTTCAATCCTACACAATAAGTAATTATGGTTATCCCAACACACCAAAGACCTACAAAGAAAACCAAATTTATAAAAAAATAATTTCTAACAAATCCTTTACTCTGTTTCATACTGTTAACTAGAGTTGCGTAACTCGAGTTTCAACTCGAGTTGCGTGAATTACAACTCGAGTTAACTCGGGTTGTAATTTTTCCAAATTGGCACATCTATACGATATATCGTCGATATTTTAAATCGCGATATATTGATATTTATTTTCGAGTATCGAATTCGTATCACTTTCGATATATTTTAAAATGTTGTATTAATGACAAAACATGTAACAACAAAAGGAGGTACTGTGGATGGCGGATAGACTAGGTACGACTAACCGCAGATAAACGATATTTTTACTTGGTATATACTTTGTAATCACTTTCACAAACTGACAGAATTACTCTTCACACCTTTACTTACTGGCGGTTACAAAACAACTAACTGACACAGCGGCCTTTTATACAATTTAAATAATAACCTAATAATGAACATTAATATTCTTATTACTATAAATATTGCATCATAAATTATAAAATAACTGTCAATCAATATAGCAACGACTAAACACTAACAATAATTGTTTATACACATTTAATAACATTAATCTTAAGTTCGCCGGAAGCTGACAAGCGGAAGGCGTCAGTTATTATTTAATCATCATTTATTAAGTATTATAAAACTTATGTTATTAATCTAATAAAGGTTTAGTAATTCTCTGGGAGATTAAAATAAACTTAATTATGCGACGAGCTCGTGAACCCAGAACCGGAAGACGATAACACTCGGCCATCCTGCGTTTGTCGTGTCCCACGGCGATCAGTCACGCCACTAGGTCCTGGTTTCTCGCTGGAGTACGGCATCTGAAATTTGAATAGTACCAACAGTATGCTTGTCGTTGCGAGTTCATGCAATATATATTTATATGTCTTTATACATAATAATTCTGTTTATCTGTCATATTTCATTTTGCTTGTAATATATTACACACAGCCTTTATTAATGTATTGGATCACACAGTTTTTAATATGTTGTCACACAGCATTTATTATGGGATCACACAGCTTTGATTAGGATCACTCAGCTTTTACTATGAGATCACACAGCTTTTATTTACTATAGGGTCACACAGTTTTTGTTACAAGTTCACACAGCTTTTATTATGGGGTCACACAGCTTTTATTTGTACAGGATCACACAGCTTTTGTTTATATAGGATCACACAGCTTATATTATGGGATCACACAGCTTTTATTTACTGTAGGGTCACACAGTTTTTGTTACAAGTTCACACAGCTTTTATTATGGGGTCACACAGCTTTTATTTGTACAGGATCACACAGCTTTTGTTTATATAGGATCACACAGCTTATATTATGGGATCACACAGCTTTTATTTACGATAGGGTCACACAGCTTTTGTGATAAGGTCACACAGCTTTTATTATGGGGTCACACAGCTTTTATTTATACAGGATCACACAGCTTTTGGTTATAAAGAATTACACAGATTTTATTTATTGGAGTCTCTTCTATTTCATGTATATAGAGTCACACAGCTGTCATTTACATAGAGTTACATCCTACAATGTAGCAAATCAGAGTAGTTTTAATTAGATAGGATCAGGTAGCATTTATCGAAAATCTGGTTTTCTTTATATATATATATATTACCACAAAACATATTTTATCAATCGTAAAAATAATGTATAACAGTCAAAAATAGTTGTAGCGAAACACCTAAGGTAACAGACATTTTTCTTCCTATATTTACGAGTATTAGGAAACATTTATTAACTCATTCATTCATTCATTACAGCACTTCACAAGTCCACTGCTGAACATAGGCCTCCCCCAACGAATGCCACAAAGCACGGTCCTGAGCCACCTGCATCCATCGACTTCCTGCATATCTTACCAGGTCGTCACTCCATCTAGTGGGGGGACACCCTACACTTCGCCTGCCGGTACGAGGCTGCCACTCGAGAACCTTTCTTCCCCATCGGTTGTCGGTTCTTCGAGCTATATGGCCGGCCCATTGCCACTTCAGCTTACTAATCCGTTGGGCTATGTCGGTCACTCTGGTTCTACCGCGGATATCCTCATTTCTGAGTTTATCACGCAGAGAAACTCCGAGCATAGCCCTCTCCATAGCTACGCTGAGCGACCTTGAGCTTCCTCATCCGGCCAGCAGTAAAGGACCACGTCTCAGTTCCGTATGTCATCACTGGCAACACGCACTTGGTGTACAGTCTCGTTTTCAAGTTTTGAGGTATACCTGACGAGAAGATGTGCCGTAATTTCCCGAACGCTGCCCAACCGAGTTGAATCCGTCGATTGACCTCTCGGTCGAAGTTGGACTTACCTAGTCGGACTATTTGTCTCAGGTAAACATACTCGTCAACAACTTCGAGCTTAGTGTTCCCAACAACCACCGGCATAGGTGTGACATGGACATTAAACATGATATTTGTTTTGTCCATGTTCATCTTAAGACCTATCCGTTTGGAAACACTATTGAGGTCATTGAGCATAGTGCTTAGGTCCTCCAGCGATTCTGCCATAAGGACTATATACTCGCCATTGATGTTGATACCGTATCCTTTCCAGTCCAGAAGCTTGAAAACATCTTCCAATGCAGCGGTAAAGAGTTTCGGGGATATGACGTCACCCTGTCTTACACCTCTCTGCAATTGGATAGGTTTCGTACTCTGTTTCTGTACTCGGATAGCCATCGTAGCCCTACTGTACAAGCACTTCAACACTTTGATATACCGACAGTCAACTTGGCATCGCTGAAGGGACTGCAGCACCGCCCAAATTTCGACGGAATCGAAGGCTTTCTCATAGTCCACATACGCCAGACATAGTGGAAAATTGTACTCCTCGGACTTCTGTACAATTTGCCGAAGGGCATGTATGTGGTCTATGGTGCTAAAGCCTTTTCGGAAACCGGCTTGTTCGGGAGGCTGGAAGTCGTCAAGTCTGCGCGCGAGACGATTCGTAATGACTCTCGAAAACAGCACGTAGACGCGGCTCAGAAGAGAAATCGGTCTGTAGTTCTTCAAGAGAGCGTTGTCGCCTTTCTTGAAGAACAAGACCACCGCACTTCTGCTCCACGCCTCCGGTGTTATGCCACCATGGAGGACGGAATTAAAGAGCTTCTGAAGGACTTCAGATGGTCGCCCTCCCGGTAATAGAGCCAGTTGCCGGATTCGAGGATTACCGTGTCCTCCCCCTCTCTTCAGACTTCGGATAATCCTATAATATGCCAGCGTAACTTGTCTATCTCTTCTTCCAGCTCCACAATCTTCTCGTCAGTCCTCAGGGTGCGTGCGTTGTATGTTGCCAGGTCGAGTCGTTGTGGGTGGCAATCGAACCTCCACCGGAGATTCTTAGCACCCCCTGCCCCGCCGTTACCATGGTCGCCACCGTAGGCAGGAATAGCGGGGCCGCCGGGGACTGGGGGCCGTCTCTTCGTAACTTTCATCATGGGGGATATATTGCCATAGTTGCCACGCTTGGCGAGCGGGTTGGCAACCGCAGTTTTTTATTGTATTTTGCCGTTACCAGGAAGACGCTGCTGCCCATCTCCTGCCTGTTTCCCTTTGTCGCCTTTTACAACACCCACGGGAAGATATGGGGTAGTGGATATTCTTAACCGCCACTACACGGCACTTTGCGGGGTTTATTAACTCATTATAATATAATTTGTCATAGGATATTAATAATTTAATTGCATACTTTTATTGTACATCCACTTCATACTATTATTCTATATAATATCGATATTAATATAGCCCGAGATTCAATTAGCTTTCTAACAGATCTATAAGATCATCCCTGTCAACTTCATGATCACTACTGCTACTGTCATCGGGGATGGACGAATTATAAGGCCGGAGGACTTCGCCGCGTACAACTGCCGAAAAGTTCCTGTATCCCTTCATACCCTTGATGCTGCTTATCGTGTATCGGTCTAATGAGTGGTCAGCTTTGCATACTTTATACGGTCCAGTATACAAACCTCCTTTCCATAGTACCAATTGTCCTATACAATATTTAACGCATTTTTTATGAGTTCGGTCGAATCGGTCTTTCATAAGAGTCATATTTTTATCAATACGCAATTTAGCCTTGCCGCGTCTCTCTTCTAAAGCTCGAGCTTGACTTTCAAAATCTGCAGGTTCCCCACAGGGGTAGGCTGGTAAACGCGAATTAGAATGGCCAAATAATAATTTGAAAGGTGGGAAACCAGTTGTGGCATGAGGTGTGTTATTAATGCCCCAAATTATATCGGAGACATGGTCGTCCCAAGTGCATTCACTATTGGTCATAGTATTTAAGCCGTTAATCAACGTTCGATTAACACGCTCTACTTGGCCATTTGATCTAGGGCTAGCAATGGCGTTTAGAACATTTCTAAATTGCATTTCTTTAGCAAACTCCTTGAAATATCTGCTAGTAAACGCACAGCAAAGACATGATTTGATATATTTTCGAACAAACCTTGTCATGCCTGTAAACTAAAACTGTGCTTTTATAATCTTTTCGGTTTTATCAAAGCCTGGATGTCCTATTTGATCATGAAACTTCTGCATTAGGCCCCATTTAGCTAATTTGGGTATAAGGAAACGTTCCCCATTTAGAGTTTTCCTATAAAGAAGATCATCCTTTATTTTATAATTACTAGTAATATCTCTATTGTCTGTACCATTTCGTAATTGAGTCAAAATCATCTGAATATTTTCGTCCTGTAACTGTAATGTCACTAGCCAATCAGAGTCTTCTATCAGTAAAATTGTACTCGATGGCGGATTTCTACTCAAAGCATCTACGTGCCTCATTCGGCCACCAGAACGGTACTCAATCTGCAAGTTATAATCTTGGATGGAAAGCCACCAGCGGGCTATGCGGGGAATAAGGTCTTTTTTAACTAAAGTGGTTCGTAATGCCGCACAGTCTGTCACTATAGTTACGGGAATTCCTACGAGGTAGATTCGAAATCTTTTTAAGGATTCTACAACGGCTAATGTCTCTAGCTCATAGCTATGATAAAATTGTTCTTCCTTAGACGTGACCCTACTAAAATAGGCAATTGGTTTTAGGCTAGTATCGGTTTGATATTGCAAAAGGATACCACCTAACCCTAGCTTACTCGCATCTGTATGGAGCTCGGTACGTGCACGTCTGTCATATATCCCTAAAACCGGTGTTTCCACAAGACGTTCTTTAAGAGTTTGAAAAGCACTTTCTTGGTCCGCGCCCCAATTCCATTCTATGTTCTTTTTAGTAAGTTGTGTGAGGGGTCTAGCTATTTCTGCAAACCCACGAATGAATTTCCTAAAGTATGAAGTCAAACCGATAAATTGTCGGATCTCATGTACATTTCGTGGTTTCTTATATTCAGCTACACAACGAATCTTATCCTGTCCCGGTTGTATTGTGCCCGCAGTAATCTCATGCCCTAAATAGTTAGCGCTTTTCTTTAAAAATGAACATTTACTTAAATTCAGTTTTAAATTAGCTTCCGACAATAGTTGTAAGACACTTTCTAGCAACTTCAACTCATCATCAACCGATACCGTTGGCAGTATGACGTCATAAAGATATGTTGCTACGTCATTACCTAACCTACCTAAAACAGTTTTTATAAGACGTGAAAAAACTGCTGGAGCATTAGACAGGCCAAAAGGCATTTTCAGGAACTCATACTGACCAGAAGGTGTAACAAATGCGGTTTTGTGAATAGAATCATCAGAGATTCTGACTTGGTAATAGCCCTGTGCAAGATCTAGTGTGGTAAATAACGATTTTCCAGATAAGCGAGTAGCCTGATCTGCTATATGTGGTAGTGGATATCGATCCTTAACAGTACGCGAGTTCAGTGCTTTATAATCTATGCATATCCTATAGTCACCCCCTTTTTTTAACAAGGACCACTGGGCTTGCGTATTCAGACATGGACTCCCTTACAATGCCTGCAGCAATCAGGTCTTGAACCTTTTCATTAACTATTTCATTCTCTTTGTGAGAAAGTCGATAGGGCTTGCAGAAAACGGGTTGCTCGGTTGTAGTATGAATACGCATCTCTAACACATTGGTACAACCTAAATCTCTTGTATTTCTGGCGAACATGTATCCAAATTTATTTAATAATTCTAGTAATTTATTGGATTCTTCTGTGTCCAAATCACCTACATCTAAGTCCGATAATAATAACTCATTGTGGGAAGGACGGTCAATCGTCATTACTTCCCTCTGCTCACTATGCTCTAAGCCACTAACAAGTTCAGTACGCGCTATGAGCCTATTCGACTCCCACTCAACAACATCGTCTCCTATGTTTATTACTTTTAAATGGCAATTCCTCGACCTTATAAGACCGCCTATAATAATATAATACATACTCCCTAACTCATAATATACAGGTTTAGTTAGTAAAGTACAGTCATGATCATTTATATCAATGAAAACTTTTACATATGCCACACATCGTTGCGGTATTACAGTACAATCCTTTAAGTATATTGGGAATTTTGTAATGATATCTATTTCATTTAACTGCATATCACATAATTCACTTTCTTGTTCAAGGTTTTTTACAAAATTGACAGAGTTCTCAGTAATAACTAAGCATAAATTTCTCTGATTTATCATTGTTTGACCGATAATTAAGTCTATATCAGCTAAATCATTATTCGTTAACTCAACAGAACCACTTATAATAATATCTATCTTCACATCGATCCGCGAGGTCCCCAATGATTTCGAATATGCACCTCCAAATCCTTTCATCTTTATTGAAGAAGGCACTACTTCTAACATCAAACTATTAGCTTGTGTCGCAGTAAGAATATTCAGTTTACTTCCTGTGTCTATGTATGCAATAAGTCTTTGCCCATTAACCCTTACCACTTTTTTATACAGATCTAGATAAATATTATTTGTTGTGAACAATATATTACTGACCTTATGTGGCTGTTGTCGGGGATTACTGGTGGCATACAAACAGTTGGCGATGGTGTGGTCAGGCCGGGTACACACCTCGCACGGTGGAACTTTGCAGTCCTTTACTTCATGCCCTTGTCTTCTGCATGCGTAACATTTCTTAGGTAGTACATAGTTTTCTGGTGTAGCCGATGTAATATTGCCACCTCTCTTCCACGTCGTACTGGGTCGTTGGAGACTGTCGGCAGCTTCTAATTGCTTATAATTTTCAAGGGATGATAAGTATCCATAATAGAGCTGCTGCGGTGAGTCGCACTGAAAAGTTTTTGCATTAGCTCTTATTTCGACCGGTAAACCTCTGATCACACATGATCTCGCTTCCTCGCCCCCAATATTGCATTTTTGTGCAAAGATATTTTATCGTGATAGTATTTTGTCATAGTTTCACTATTAGATTTCTTCCTTGCAAGCATAGCTTCTAAAAGATCAACATAGTCTGTAGACCGTGGAAACGCGGTCTCTAGCGCATTTTTCCACTCACTCCATGTAAGATTATACTTATCTTCACGCACAATCCCTGACGGGGTAGCCAGAGAGAACAGATCGCCAAGTGTCACGATCCTTACAAACCTCTTTCGCTTCTTTCAGATTCATTATCTTCTTCATGCATGCACGTCTAGGTATCCGAGTACTCTTGACCCTACCCTCTTCGAGCAATTTGCTCACATGGTCTTCGAAAGTTAGTCTCGGTCTACCTCGACACCTTTTAATATTAACTTTCGCGCTATATATTTTCTTCACCATTCGGTCTTCACTCATTCGCTCAACGTGCCCAAACCACCGAAGCACGCCCTTATCAATTTTTGTGATAAGGTCATCTTTCAAACCTGCCATATTGCGAATCTCTTCGTTTCGCTTTCGGTCGGCCATGGTAACGCCGCACATTTTACGAAGAGATCGCATCTCCACTGCATTCAACTTACTTTTATGCTTCTTCTGGCATACCCAGGTTTCGCTGCCATATAACAAAGTCGGTACCAACACTGCGTTATGTATTGCAAGGCGTGCACTCTTCGCTACGCCTTGCCTTTTGACTAACGCAGTCAGGGCACCATTGACTTTGTTCCCGGCAGCGACACGCCTGTCCACATCTAAATCACATCTTCCATCCCGGCTAAAAGCACTCCCCAAGTATACAATTTCATTTACCTGTTCTAGACATTCCTGATTTACCCATATTTCACACTTCGTTCTCTCTTCGTCCCTTTCAAATACCAGAACCTTAGTTTTATTAGCATTCGAACGGAGACCTTTAATTTCACATTCCTCTTTCATACACGTGACTAATGCCTGCAGTTCTGCCTCTGATGGTGCAATAAGCACTGCATCATCAGTGTACAGCAGACAATTTACTTTTATGTCACCCAATTTCACACCCAAACAGCTATCTTTCAGCTTCTGTAAACAGCTGTCGAGATACAGTATGAACAGCCAGGAAGACATGACACAACCCTGCTTTACGCCCGTTTGGACGTTAAACATGGGTTACAGGTCATGCTCTACCCGCACACAGGCTTTACAGTCACAGTAAAGAGACTGCACAGCCCTTAGCAATCGACCATCCACACCATACCCCGGCAACAGTTCCCACATTTTCTTCCTTACAACCTTATCAAATGCTTTCTCAAGATCCACAAAAGCACGGAAAATCTTCTGGTTAGCAGCCAGAAGCTTTTCCGTGATCATGCGGAGAGAAAACATTTGATCCGTGCATCCTCTTCCAGGTCTAAATCCGCATTGTGCCTCCCATAGAAATCTTTCCGATTTCTCTCGCATCCTACGTGTCAAAACCTTCGAGTAAACTTTACTTGCTAAATTTAATATAAATTTAATAAATTAAACTTTATTTGCTGATCGCCCGATAGCACCCGCAGTCAAAATGTGAACCATTATCTTTATATAAAGGCACAATGACTGCGGATCGCCAATCATCCGGGACATCCCCCGTCCGCCAGCACAAATTGCACAGCAGATGAAAGCAGTCCCAGACGCGAGGCCCACCATACTTGACCATTTCAGCAGTAACTCTGTCTAGTCCCGCAGCCTTACCACATTTCAAACTTCGAATCGCACGTTCAATCTCTTTCATACTGATGACCTCAGTGTCATCGAGGTCCGGGTCTGGCGTACCAGTCACGGCGTCATCCCCGGATCCCTCACTAAGATCATCACACGCATACATCTCTCTATAAAATTCGCTCCATCGCTGCATGACGTTCGATTTTTCTGAGAGGACGTCATTAGTTCTCGAAAGCACTTTGTTCATTCTTAAGGCCGTCGCACCACTTCGGGTCCTTCCAACCTCTTTCCAGAAGAGTTTGGAGTTCTCCTTAAAGTTGTGCGATAACCTTTCGTCCGCTTCCATTCTACACCTTTCACGCACTTCCTCAATCAGTGCTTTCGTGTGAACTTTCTGCAGCCTATATCTTTCTTTCATCTTCTCTCTCATATCCTTATCATTACTAGAGGCCAAGTAGTCTAACCATGCTTTCTTCTTCTTCTTTACAGCTTCTTTCACTTCATCATTCCACCATGCATCTCTTCTTTTACTACTGCCTCTTTTTATTGTTCCACACACTTCTTCCGCTGCACTTACCATTCCATCCCTAAGGTTCTGCCAAGTTCTTTCTAGATGTAAGATTTTCTATGTAAGATTATAGTCTTCTAAATCGTCATACCAATCTCTGGCAGAACCCCGAAGGCGAAGTTGCATGATGAACTGGCGATCCTTATTATTCCAATTGTACACATCACCCAACTGGTCGATTTTATGCAACCAAACCTTGACGTTGCTTGTTTTTTCATCTAGCTGAAACGTTGGAATAACTTCGGCATCGGTTTGAGTTACATGTCTCCTTTTCTGTCGGCGGTATTCGTGTTCGGAATCCTCATCACTAGTTGAAGAAAAAAAATCTTGGTTTTCGTTGTATTCGGGAGACAAATTTTTCTATACCTTCGTTTCTTTGCGCCAATACCTTGAATATATAGGCCTGACATTATCCCATTTCTGAAATGTGGATGGCGGATAGACTAGGTACGACTAACCGCAGATAAAAGATATTTTTACTTGGTATATTATATATACTTTGTAATCACTTTCACAAACTGACAGAGTTACTCTTCACACCTTTACTTACTGACGGTTACAAAACAACTAACTGACACAACGGCCTTTTATACAATTTAAATAATAACCTAATAATAACATTAATATTCTTATTACTATAAATATTGCATCATAAATTATAAAATAACTGTCAATCAATATAGCAACGACTAAACACTAACAATAATTGTTTATACACATTTAATAACATTAATCTTAGGTTCGCCGGAAGCTGACAAGCGGAAGGCGTCAGTTATTATTTAATCATCATTTATTAAGTATTATAAAACTTATGTTATTAATCTAATAAAGGTTTAGTAATTCTCTGGGAGATTAAAATAAACTTAATTATGCGACGAGCTCGTGAACCCAGGACCGGAAGACGATAACAGTACATAAGTATTCATGTGTGGTTGGTTGCCGTTTCCTTTTTCGTCGTCCAACCGTCAATAATATAAAACTATGGACCTTATCTTTACATCATGCATATCGATATTTATCACGCGATATATATCGACACTGTTTAAAAATATCGATGCGATTTTTTTCCTTGCCTATCCATTAGCCCAGCTATGAAGTTATAGATAAAGATGGAGACCACATTCCGAATGCCTAGTTGAAGCTTAACCTATGTATTACTATCTCGCCCTCTGTGGGCAGACCCTCCCTTTCTAAGTAGGTAATCTTTATTTTATTTTTCCCAGGATATCCCTATATGCAGTTGCATTACATTAAGTGGTTTATTTATAAATATCTACCTCTCTGTTTACTACTAATACCTAGCCTATATAGATTATATATTTTTGTACAATGTTATTTTGGGAATTGACTAGTTTTATGAAGAAAGGTTTTCATTTCCATGGGCAGAAGCGGTATCTAAAATATGACCACACATTTCCATTACAACACATATAATGCCGAGCCTATTTAGAAAATGTGGAAAATAAATATATCAGAGAATATTTTATAACTACCATTTCGATAATGTATTTTCTGGTTATTGTATACAACTCCTCCTGATTTATTACTAAATAAATAAATAATAAATTGACTAAAATAAATCTATTTCTGGACAGTTATTTAATTTTTTTTTTATCACAAAGATTAAAGGAGCGTAGTGGAGCCTCTGCCTTAGCCTTCTGACCTAACCCATCCGAGTCAGACTGCTCTGAGCTGAAAGGTGTATAATACTATATTCCACACAACCTGTTCATTTTAAGAATTATCTACAATTCCAAGGAATACTGTATAATGACGGATTTCATAGATTTCTAGTAGCATATGTACTATAATAGGAATGGTAATATATAAAAAAAAAACTTAAACAATAAATAAAAACACTTTCCATATCAAAATCATTTATTGATATTTTTCTATTATACATGACTAAATATCATTGCTATGTGTAGTTTCTGTCTCTTACCATGTAAATCACCGAGTATGTTTTCTGTATAACTCTTTATTTGAGCAGGTATACGCATATTAAAAAATGAATTAGCTGTTTTCTTAGCTATCATAGTTTCATGCAAATCATTACAATTAATTGAGTGATGGGATGTTTAAACATTCCCTGCAATAAAGAAGTAAAATGTTGTGACACAACATTAATTAATTTGTTTTCAATGTTATTGGCTCTAAGTTGGCCCAACAAACTAGCTCGTTGGAAAACTTGGTCACAATCTTTTCCTTAAGTGCAGAATTACTTTCATATATGCCAGAACTAGTGCTTGGTACAGCCAGAACAGATATTTGCACCATAGACTCTTCATGTAATGCACTTGTTGTCTGCAAATGATAAATGTTGCTTTATATCATAGATTTAAACTACTACATTTCCAAATACGAAACTTAACCTCTAATTACATAAAATAGATAATTAAATTATATTAAATTTTTACCTTGCCTGGTGATACTGTTTCTTAATTTATTGTAACAGTAGGAACTGCTATTGGTTTGAAGCGCCTTGTTGTTTTATCATAATCTAATTCTTGAAAATGCAAATTGCAAATCCTTGCACTTTCATAATATTTCATTTTCAATGGTACAGTGGGAACCACAAATTTCTCCGAGTACCGTTTTTAGGAAATCTAAAAAAAAGTATTCGCAATTATTGTAAAGAAATTAATAATTATGAAATCTGTCATTATATAGAATACACAGGAATTGTATATAATTCCTAAATTTCATGCATTTACGGTAACATAATAAGAAACGTACATATAATTAGTTAAGTAACACGGAAAGTCTCAGATACATCCTCAATATGGTCACATTACTTCGGTGCGATTTCTTTTAATCAAAAACAATAAAATTGTTAAAAGTCAATTAAATTCAATGTAAAACTATTTGATTTTGACAAAGTTATAATTTACTAATATGATTAAAACACTGGTAAAACGTTACAGCAAAAAATTAAGTAAAAGTACAAAGAAGTATGTTAACGGTGGTAGAGCCTTGCAGCAGCTTTTGCTGTTGCACGTATGGGCCGGCTCGAGCCGGGTTAGTACCACGACCTCACAGAATACCGGCGTGAAGTGGAAGCTCTGCTTCCGCGTTTCGTCTGGTGAGTGCAGGTGACCGGATGCCCAATTCCCCCCCCCCCCCCCCCCATCAACATGGTAGCGGAATTACGTCATAAACTACCCCAGGAGGGTACCAGTACCCCTGGAGAATCCCTCGCTGAGCATCCACGACCATGCTATTCCACTCCTGAGCGTGGGTGCTCAGGCTGCCCCGCGTATTCTGGGGGGGGCAAAATTCCGCTCAACACAATAACTGCTCGGGGCAAACTGAGCAACAAGACCAAGGCGACCCCTGCCACGCTATCCGTGAATTTCTGCAACATCAGGGGACTTCACTCGAACCTAAACGCCGTCCACTACCATCTTGAGACGGCGAAGCCGGCCTTGCTCTTTCTGACCGAGACGCAGGTGTCCTCTCCGGCTGATACTTCGTATCTCTCCTACCCGGGGTACAAATTGGAGCACTCCTTTGTGCCTCGGGCTGGAGTTTGCGTGTATGTCAGAGAGGACATCTGTTCTCGACGCCTCGGCAGTCTTGAAGGTTCGGACCTGTCCATCCTTTGGCTACGCGTAGACAGCGACGACCATCCGCGCGTCTACGTGTGCCTCTATAGGTCCCATAGCGGTAATGCCGAAACAGACCGACTCATCGACTACGTCCAAATGGCTACAGATTCCTTGCTACAACAGGTCCCATCCGCAGAGATCGTGATCCTTGGCGATTTTAACGCCCACCACGCCGAATGGCTCGGTTCACGTTTAACCGATCATGCGCGCAGATCTGTTTATGACTTTGCCTTGGCATATGGTCTGACACAACTGGTTACATCGCCTACGCGGATTCCAGATGTTGAGGATCATACACCTTCCCTGTTGGACCTTCTGCTGACCTCTCATCCGGACGGATATCAGGTTTCCGTCGATGCCCCTCTTGGCTCTTCGGACCATTGTCTGATCCGGAGTGTGGTGCCACTCACGCTCCCTTCGCGGTTGCGTTCTGCAGGTTGCCGCCGTGTTTGGCATTACAGGTCGGCGGATTGGGACGGAATGCGGTCTTTCTTTGCTTCCTACCCATGGGGGCGGGTTTGCTTCTCGCCGGATGATCCCAGCGCTGTTGCTGACTCTGTCACTGATGTAGTGCTACAGGGAATGGAACTATTTATTCCATCATCTGTGGTACCCATCGGAGGCAGATCTCAGCCTTGGTTTGGTCATTCCTGTAAGACTGCATTACGCAGTAAGCAGGAGTGTTATCAAGCCTGGGCTGCGGCTTCGGTGACTCGGGATGTAAACACCAGCACACTCAAAAAGAAGTATAACTTCGCCTCCAGGTCCTTCAAAAGAGTTATTGCCAAGGCAAAGTCAGAGCACATAGGCAGAATTGGCGAGAAACTAGTTCGCCTTCCTTCGGGAACCCGTGCATTCTAGTCTCTCGCCAAGGCTGTCCAAGGGAATTTCTGTAAGCCATCACTACCATCTCTGCACAGGGAGGACGACTCACTGGCCCACGATGCAAAAGAGAAGGCCGACCTTTTAGGCTCCCTTTTTGCGTCCAACTCGACTGTTGATGACGGGGGGAACACACCGCCGACCATCCCGCGGTGTGAGTGCTCCATGCCGGATGTGCGATTCTCACAGCGCTCGGTTCGCAGAGCACTCCTCTCCCTTGACATCCACAAGTCGAGTGGGCCTGACGGAATCCCCCCAATTGTGCTGAGGACGTGTGCTCCGGAGTTGGCACCGGTTCTAACGCGTCTTTTCCGGTACTCCTACTCCCTAGGCGTAGTCCCGAAATCATGGAAGACAGCTTTTGTCCACCCGATCCCTAAAAAAGGCGACCGCTCAGATCCGTCCAACTACAGGCCTATCGCCATCACCCCCTTGTTCTCCAAAATAATGGAATCCGTTGTAAACTGCCACCTCATGCGGTACCTTGAGGATCACCAGCTGATTAGTGACCGCCAGTACGGTTTTCGTCGGGGTCGATCAGCTGGTGATCTTCTGGTCTACTTAACTCATAGATGGGCGTTGGCAGTAGAGTCCAAGGGGGAGGCATTGGCCGTTAGTTTGGACATTGCGAAGGCCTTCGATCGGGTTTGGCACAAAGCACTTCTTTCGAAGCTCCCTTCCTATGGGCTTCCCGAGAAATTATGCAATTGGATCACCAGCTTTCTTGCAGATCGGAGCATCAAGGTCGTTGTAGACGGTGCATGCTCCGACTACAAGCCTATTAACGCTGGTGTTCCACAAGGCTGCGTGCTATCACCAACGCTGTTTCTTCTGCATATCAATGATATGTTGCAAGCTGGTAGCATTCATTGCTATGCAGATGACAGTACTGGTGATGCTCTATACACCGGCCGTGCCAATATTTCTCGGGAAAACGTCACCGAGTACCGGAACAAACTTGTGTCTGAAGTCGAGTCTTTGCTGGACAAAGTCTCGGATTGGGGGCAACTAAATCTAGTCCAGTTTAATCCTCAGAAGACACAAGTTTGCGCGTTTACCGCTAAAAAAACCCCTTTGTCGTATCTCCTCAGTTTCAAGGTACTCCCCTTGTTGCCTCAGCCAGTATCGGAATCCTCGGCGTCGACATATCGAGTAGCGTGCAGTTTCGTGGTCACTTGGAAGAGAAGGCCAAATTGGCCTCTAAAAAGCTTGGCGTGTTCAGCAGAGCGGGACAGTATTTCATGCCGGCTCAACGCCTGCAACTTTACAAGGCACAGGTTCGGCCTCACATGGAATACTGTTCCCATCTCTGGGCTGGGGCTCCCCAGTTCCAGCTTCTTCCACTTGACCGCATCCAGCGCAGAGCGGCTCGAATCGTCGACGACCGAGTCCTCTCCGATCGGCTCGACTCATTGGCACTGCGAAGAGATGTTGCATCTCTTAGCATTTTCTTTCGCATTTACCATGGGGAGTGCTCTGAGGAATTGTTCGGATTAATCCCAGCCGCCAAATTTCACGAACGCACATCGCGGCAGAACTCCCGATACCATCCACACCATCTGGATGATTGGCGGTCCACCACTGTGCGATTTAGAAGATGTTTTCTTCCTCGCACAACTTCCTTGTGGAATAGTTTACCACCAGCGATTTTCCCGGACCGATACGACTTAGGGACCTTCAAGAAAAGAGCCTACTCCTTTTTAAAAGGCCGGCAACGCATCTGCAATTCCCCTGGTGTTGCGGTTGTTCATGGGCGGCGGTAGTCACTTACCATCAGGTGAGCCACATGCTCGTTTGCCCCCTCTCGTATAAAAAAAAAAATACAAGTATTCAATGCCAGAAGTCACTAATTAAACACTTACGCGTGAAATCTTATATCACCTCCTAGACACCAACAACTGCAGCAACCACGCACTACACAAGTTTACACCATTTCTTGAATTATAACAATAATTAACTTTAATTATCTCAAACGACGATGTGAACTGTTAAGTAAACAACCGCCATATTTGTCCAAAGAGTATAGTAATATATAAGGAAGAAGAGAACCCTCTTGCGAGTAAAACTGGTGCTCCTTGGAAACAGCGCCACCTGATGATTGTTACGCCAACTATAATATTTAGATGTTTGTGTGTATATACCAATTCACTCACACGAGAGCACTCTGTGAATGTGTGCGTGTGTATATGTACAATGCTCTTTGCCTACCCTCACATTCAATATTCTATATATTTTATGGCTCCAGTACACGTTGGCCGAGCGCGCTCGCCGAGTGCACTCGGCCAACGTGTACTGGGCCGTTTTGTATATATTTGGCGTTTGCGGCCAACGCTCGCCGACGAGCCGTATAGTGTCGGTTTTCTGTGCACAAATCAAAGGAATTTGGCGCAAGCCGCAAGCAGTGTTCACACGTTGGCCGAGTGTTCAATTCATAGTTACGCGTCGGAGTAAACTGTAGTGTCGGCTTGATAAAATTGTTTCAACATGGCGACATGGACTAATGAGGAAATATTTATTTATTTATTTAACAGTTTATGTACACACATAATTCGATAGGAAAATGGTAAAAACATAATTATGTACAAAGGCACTGCCTATTCCATGATGAAATTTCTTCCAGCAGGCATATTGAAGGATAGTTGAAGGAAATAGAGGTAGTCAAAGTGTGCACTTACATAAATATACATATACAATACAAATATATACATATACATACACACACACACATATATATATACGCATGTATATATATAAATAAATATCATATATTATGAAAAAATATATAATTCAATATAATATATTTTTAATGTTACTTATATGCATACCAACACATTACGATTTAATAATTATGGAGTAAATATTGATTCATTGTTCATTGATTGATCCTCACAATGAATCAGTTATATGGAACCCCAAACATGAGCAACATAAAAATAAAACCAGAGGAACTTGCCTAACTGCATTAAATAATACATGTTTAGTTGCGATTTCAGAGTACCTACCTAATGATAAATATTATTATAAATAATTATCTCTGCGTTTATGTTGTTCAGGGATAATGTAGCTTAGGGGCTTCTTTTGGGCTATCTTTTATTTTGAAAAAACCCCCAGCAAAGCGGGCACGAGTAGCTAGTAAATCCTATAAAGGTTTCTTTTTTCCTTTTGAGGTCGGAACCCTAAAAAGGACACACTGGGATTATTGTCGTATGTGTAGTTTTTTTCTTGTTCACTCTGAGAAGAGTGAAGCGCTGTATAAGTATATGACAGCGGCCGCGATTGCCCTAACGTCCATCATCATCTAGCTACCAACGCAGAATGAAACACGCCAACGTGTGAACGGCACCACGAAAATCTGCCGAGCGCGCTCGCCAAGCGCACTCGGCCAACGTGTACTGGAGCCATTAAACTTATATTACTATTTCCATTCCAATTTTCTACGAATGTAGAAATTACATTCTACATTCGTAAAAAGTTGAAATGGAAATAGTAATAAATGAATATAATAGGTACATATTGGAATTTATAAAAATTTAATAACGCAAAGCTTAAGAGTAAGATCAAAGTTAACAATTAGCTATGCATTCATACATAAGTAGAAAATTGGAATGGCACACGGTTAATTTGACCAAACAGAAATAAAACAATTATTTTCATAGAGATTTAAATATATTATTAACAGTTATTAGATACACAGAAATAAACTTGGGCACTCAATTTTAGGTGATTATGGAAGCATCTTAGAACACATCGTTTTCAGCAACCATTATTATTCGTAAAACATTTTCATTAAGTAAAACGACTCTAATAAATCACCATAAACTAAATATTCACTGGCTAGTAACACCACACTTAAGTAATTGTTCTACGAAATACGAAATTAACTAAATCGACATCAAACTTTTGAATTTGGCTTAGAAAAGTGAAACAAAACGAACTCGATTCACTTTAAAAATGGTTTGAAACATTCCCGTTTAAAATAATATCTAATTGATGAAAAATTAACTTTGAAACTTTTTCTTTTTTAATTTCATAAAAATATGTAATAATTTAGGTAATTTTTTTCGCAACAGCAGATACAGATACATTTATATTTTCGGCTACAGAGCTTGTAGTACAGACTAATCATTTCAATCGAACATAAATATAATCGGAACGTATAATTTATATGTACTTTATAAATCATGGATTAAACACCTTTTATTTGTCATACATACATATTACAAAATATATAGTTTATAATTTATAAGATAAGTAAAACTAATTTTAATGGACAGGTGACAAAGATATTAAAGCCATCTAGTGAGTATTAAACTAACTAAACTGAGGAAATTATGACCCGTATCATACACTTGATGGCGTTACTTTCTATGACCAAATGCATTACTATGGAACTGTACCCCCCCGTATTTGTCTAATATATGTTGACATATGGGGCTAATGTTGCCACATTACCGAACCCTTAGTAAATGGGATTATAATTCACTGATTCGTTAACCCAATAATGCATACGAGACCTTCAATTTTGGAATTTTTAATGTAACTAATAGTAGTTCAACTATTTATTTATTGGTACATTATTTTGCAGAGCTTAACTTCTGATTTGGTTATTGTTGAAACTATTTCTAAGAATTTATCAGGAGATTTAAATAAAAACATAGCAATACTGTATTCCACACTAAAAAGAGAAGTCAGACCACAGAGAGTGAGATAAAGATACGTAGGTATGTGACTCAAGCTGTTGTTCCAAGTGTGGCCTCCATCTTTATCTATTACTTCATGATATGGAGTGTTGAGTAGAAGGAGGACCATCTCTGTATATGAAAAGTGTCCCTAAAAACGTGTCCAATAAGGGTGGCGCTGCAGTAGCATAGGATAAATTAAAAAAGAAGCGCCAAAAGTATTTAGAGTAAGACGGAGAAATAAATAAGGACCGATCAATCCGCTTGGTTTTGTACTACGTAAACAGTTGAGATTTTGTATATTGGCGTTTTACTAACTACTCTAGTCATGAAATATTTGAATTCAGCTGACTTCACTCCGTTCATAACAGCTATCTTCATATCGTAGTTTTTCAGACGCCAGCGCTATTGTGGTAGGTTTTGGAACCTCTATTTACAGTAAATAGTAGGACACTTTTTCAACCTTCGCTCCTTATAAGATGGTTCTCCTTCTACTCTACACTCCATACTTCATGAGCCCAGCGTCCACATTTTTTTAATAACTGGCTTTACGGCTCTGGGTTCTAGCCCTTCTGATCCTGAAGTTACAATATATAATTATTCTTCATAGTACACTGCTTCGCAATATGTTGATGCGTCACATTGTGCAGCCCTCCAGAGATTTTAACGGTAACTTGAGCCAGCAGACAGCTGACAGTTGGCGATGGCATCTCAAGGCGCCTAAGCAGACAGACACCTTATTTTAAGAATCACATCACAATCAGAGTAGTTGTTTCACCGTTTACTACTGTCTACTAATAGTTCACATGCGCAGACACTAAATACACAAAATCGCACCACGTTTACATATCAAAATCCACTTTAAACCATTATTAAAACAATAATACAGTAGCAGCAAACCGCTGCCGGTCAAGTTCACGCCAATACTCAAGCGCCCACAAACTAACTAATAGATTCTACCAGTATCAGACCATAGATATAGTATTAAACTCGTAGACAGAGAAATATAGATAGACAAGACCTCAGCGTATGTCAGTAAGAGATAGCGATAGTTCGCCAAAGTACATTACTACAATTACATGTAATTTAAATTGACATACTTAGACTTTTACCACCATTGTGTGGGTAATCTATTTCTATTTATTTCGGTTGGACTACGTCAACTACTAATTTAATTAATTTTATTTTCTATGGGGACGTATTTATGACTATTTGACTGTGCGCGAACTGAATGACTCCGGGATGAACATTAAGCGCGAAGAGAAATGAGTTGTAATGATCATTTTATTACAATTTATCTAAGATATCCTCTCAGAAGCCAATTTACATAATTTAGGACCGGGTTTAGTAAGCTCATGGGGCTTTCGAGTGTTTATTCTATATTTATAGCTCAACACGTAAATAGTACAATAAAATAAATCATAATCAACTCATAGCCCCGAATGCATTCAGTTCGCGCATGTCGTCCCTTAGCTAACAACACCGCATAAGTCATTTTTACCAACTTTACAGGAGACGAAAAAAACTGTCCATTTTAAAAAATCGGCGGAAATTTTCTGTTGTTACCTAATACTCGTAAATGCCCTAGTTAGCGGTTAAGGAATAATAATTTATAATTATTTTGACTATATACTTTAACTTTTATTTTATGACTTGAGCTGTGTTGACTGATATTTTATTAGATTTAGGTGGAGTTGTTTGCGGAAATGTTAGGGAATAAGGTATTAATAGATGATTTACAACGAAAAATTTTTATTACGAAATATTTCAATAATAATTAACAATCGTTATAACATAGCTATCAACTCGTATAACCTAAGTCTTGCGAATCACACGAACCTTTAGAGCGTATGTGCAATTTTTTATTGTTATTTTAATTGGTAAATATTTAAAACATAGTCTTTAAAAATTCTAACGAAACAAGATATCATCACCATCATCATTACAGCTCTTTACAAGTCCACTGCTGAACATAGGCCTCCCCCAAAGAATGCCACAAAGCACGGTCCTGAGCCACCTGCATCCAGCGACTTCCTGCATGTCTTACCAGGTCGTCACTCCATCTCGTGGAGGAACGCCCTACACTTCGCCTACCGGTACGAGGCTGCCACTCGAGAACCTTTCTTGCCCATCGGTTGTCGGTTCTTCGAGCTATATGGCCGGCCCACTGCCACTTCAGCTTACTAATCCGTTGGACTATGTCGGTTACTCTGGTTCTACTGCGGATATCCTCATTCCTAAGTTTATCACGCAGAGAAACTCCGAGCATAGCCCTCTCCATAGCTCGCTGAGCGACCTTGAGCTTCCTCATACGGCCAGCAGTGAAGGACCACGTCTCAGTTCCGTAAGTCATCACTGGCAACACGCACTGGTTGTACAATTTCGTTTTCAGGTTTTGAGGTATGTCTGACGAGAAGATGTGTCGTAGCTTCCCGAACGCTGCCCAGCCGAGTTGAATCCGTCGATTGACCTCTCGGTCGAAGTTGGACTTACCTAGTCGGACTATTTGTCCCAGGTAAACATATTCGTCAACAACTTCGAGCTTAGTGCTCCCAACAACTACCGGCATAGGTGTGACATGGACATTGAACATGATCTTTGTTTTGTCCATGTTCATCTTAAGACCTATCCGTTGGGAAACACTATCGAGGTCATTGAGCATAGTGCTTAGGTACTCCAGCGATTCTGCCATAAGGACTATATCGTCGGCAAATCGAAGGTGAGTGATGTACTCGCCATTGATGTTGATACCGTATCCTTTCCAGTCCAGAAGCTTGAAAACGTCTTCCAATGCAGCGGTGAAGAGTTTCTGGGATATGACGTCACCCTGTCTTACACCTCTCTGCAATTGGATAGGTTTCGTACTCTGATTCTGTACTCGGATAGCCATCGTAGCCCTACTGTACAAGCACTTCAACACTTCGATATACCGACAGTCAACTTGGCACCGCTGAAGGGACTGCAGCTCCGCCCAAATTTCGACGGAATCAAAGGCTTTCTCATAGTCCACATACGCCAGACATAGTGGCAAATTGTACTCTTCGGACTTCTGTACAATTTGCCGAAGGGTATGTATGTGGTCTATGGTGCTAAAGCCCTTTCGGAAACCGGCTTGTTTGGGAGGCTGGAAGTCGTCAAGTCTGCGCGCGAGACGATTCATAATGACTCTCGAAAACAGCACGTAGACGCGGCTCAGAAGAGAAATCGGTGTGTAGTTCTTCAAGAGAGCGTTGTCACCTTTCTTGAAGAACAAGACCACCGCACTTCTGCTCCACGCCTCCGGTGTAATGCCACCATGGAGGACGGAATTAAAGAGCTTCTGAAGGACTTCAAGTACCGGTCTTCCACCCGCTTTCAGAAGCTCCGCTGTAATTCCATCCTCGCCTGGGGCCTTACCGTTTTTAAGGTGCTGGAGAGCCATTCTAATCTCGGAGCTAAGTTCTGCAAGACCTGCCGCAGAAGAACACAAAAACTCTCCGATCACACTCTTAATCTCATGGCTGTTAGACGGGAGATGAAGCTACATTCTTCAACAGACTTGACAGCATACAGGCATCTGAACAGACAGATCTCCAAATGCATGCGGCGGGACTTACGCAACTTCAATACAGCTCGTATTGAAGAAGTGATTGAGTGGAACCAAGGCTCCAAAGTCTTTGCCAGAGATCTGTCTGCCAGAAAGAGCCAACTGTCAAAGCTGAAGACAGAGTGTGGCAGCATCGTTTCCGGGACAGCTGAGATTTTGAGTGAGATTGAGAGGTTCTATGGGCAGCTGTACACGTCATCGTTGGAGCCACACGCATGTGTGAGTAACGATCCAAGAGCGAGTCTCATCCGACACTATTCCGAAGATATCCCGAACAAGATATAATAATAACAAAATAATAAAAGTTAAAAGTTATACTCGAAATCTCTAGTCTAATAGTTAGTTGCAGTCTTTAGCGATTGCTGTGCGGAAGTTCATCATAAAAAGAGTTGCAACTAGTTGGTAATACATTTTTTAGATCTTGCAAATCTTCACACTTCCGCTTTGTAATTGGTATTCTAGCTGCATACAATTTCTGCAGGTGATTTATTTGTTTAATGCTGTTAATTGGCGTGGGACGATGTGGTAACGGATGAAGCTCGTCAACAAAATCAGTTTTGTACCAACTTGTGCCATTTCGTATGTATTTTAGCATACGTACATCTGTGACGACTGGGTCACTGTCCTTTAACCAGGCCGTATAGATTTATAAATTAATTCTTTCGAAAAGTCGACAAAAAGGTATAGTCCAAATAACAAGCTTCATTAGGCATAGGATCCCTCCTAGCTGTTTTAGTTATAGCCATGTGTTGTTGTGAAAGGTAAAGGGGAATGCCCAATTCTGGCCATGAAACGCCCAACAATTTGCATTTGTTAAAAATTACATCTATTTTATGGTAATTAATCGCGGTATTTATGTATCCAAAAAAGATTGCAATATTTTTGACACAAGAAAAAGTACTGAAAAGATAAAAATGAAATTAGGTAAATCCGCAAGTTATTAGATTGTGGGTAAAATAAGAAGTATTGTCAATCACAAATCTCCTTAAAGTCTTTTCAGTTTTTTAATCAATTTTTTATGGTTTATGATTTTTCATTATTATAATGGTAATATTATTTTTCGATATTTATTATGATGTTATGATAATTAAACAAGCGAATTGCTAGTTGAACGCTACTGCACAATTTAACTGTTATTCTTATCTGTTATTAAAAATACATTTAAAATGGAATTTAAATAAATAAATAAAGCATATTTTAAAACGCGTGCAGAACTTAAAGCGATTATTCTTTTTTATGAAATTATAAATAGAATAAAAAAATCGTTATCTATTTATCGATTTTATGTCTGTTAAGTGGCAACATCGAATCTGACAGCTACGCCCATGTCATAATTATCAAAACTAAATAGTCACAAGGCTAAAGTTAAGTAAGCGCATCTACGGAAACGGAAACTAGTAAATACTCTGTGTGACTCTCATGAAATACTTGACGCTGGCAGAATCCATTGGAAGTTGCCAAACTAGGAAAAAAAATAGTCATAAGGCGAATTCCTTTGCATTTGTGTTATTTTGTTTGTTTTCTCGCGGATTTGTTATCTTAGCAACGAATAAGCTTTCTAAATGGACTCCGATTCTCACCCTATTGACCACGGCCTGAAAATGGATCCCGCTCCCACTTCTTACGATAACCTCTGCACGATCTTGGACTCGATATCCACTGTTAACGATGACCCCAGCTTTCACACCGGCCAGAGTTCTTCCAAGCTCTCAGAAACTCATTCAAGAGGACATTTACGCTGTGTTAATTGTGGTTTAAATGTCACGAAAATACAGTCATTTGTTGTTAAAAAACTGTTCTTGTGAAAATAAAAAACCTTATATCTTAAAAATCCGGACTTTTTTTAAACCAATTTCTTAATAATTTCATTATTTTATTCGCATATTATCATTTTCATATGCTTTTATATGTGGGCACCCATGGCCGAAGTGTCTATGAACGGTGGGCATTCCCCTTTCTTTACCTTTTAATTTACACTCTACTGCACTGTGTACGGAATCTAATTCTATGTGGGAATGGCCTTTTTCCAGGTACTTTTGAGTAACCACAATATTTTTTTTAAACGCTAAACGTAATAAAACATTGCTTAAGATAAAATTGCGATTTTGAGCACAACAGCCATCGGAATATAAAATCACAGACAATAATTTCTGACTCAAAACCTTCTCTAGATGGTCTACTAAGAATGAAGCAAAAACAGAGGCTTCAAGCGTGCTATTTGACTCATCGAACCTGTTTACCTCAGTTGCCCCGACAAAAGTCGACTATCCCGGGGCCCATCAGCGGAACACTCGACGAGCAACCAAGGGTGAAGCCCAATGGCCTATGGACAATTATTCTATAGATATATAAGAGGCTTCCTTTTACACGCGCAAAACGACTGTCTCGTGGGGCGCAACGCCTCGGCAAACGAGTCCCGTTATCTACACGTCATGCCGGCCAGGAATGCACCGCGTAGCGCGCTTCGTAATATTGTTTTTGAAATTTAGCATTTGGCGCAAACAAAACCAATAACACATTACTTTCTTAGTTGCTAAATTGTATAATGTAAAATTCTGGACGCATAATTTAGTTTTATAATAAATAGCACTGGCTTGAAGATACGGGGCTAATTTTACCGATTCGACATCCTGCGTGAATACGTGACAAGCTCCGGCTGTGCAATACCTTTGTCAGTATCTTTCTCTTTATCTCTAGTATCTGGCTCGATGTTTTTTCAAAACATGTTGAGCGTATTTTTCATCGATAATGCTTCCAGTTTTATAACTGCAACAAACGTCACACAGATCTCTCTTCGGGTGGAATAAGCTCAGATTGAGTTTCAAAAATAATTTGTCAAAAAATTTACCGTCAAGGAATTCTCTACTCTCTAACTCACAATTCTCGTTATATGTGTTATAGAGCTGTGTTATGCTCGAGAAAATTGTCGGGAATATAACATAAGTTAATTAAACGCGATAAAATCCGTAAAAGTAGTTTTATTCAATGAGAAATTTGGTTCTAAATATTCTCAAGATGATTTAGCACGACAGTAATGCGATTTTTTCTGGATTCCTGCGATTTCTGGAATCTGGATTACTGGTTGAAGTAGACAAATCGGGAGAACTAGCACAGTCTGATTTTGTCGCCCAATATCTGACAAACCAATCCTTAATGCCAAGAGTGGCCAAGAGCATTTTTTACAGACTTGGTGGCGTACATTATCAGTCGTCAAAACATAAGTTCAACTATCAGTTCTTTTGGATGTTTCTGGATTTTTTGTAATTTTCTTTGGTACTTTATTAACGTGAGAAGTTATAAATGATCTTTGTTGCTCCCAGTTCATGTACTTCCAGAAAGTTTCAAACAAATATTGGCGCTGTTGTTCGTTTATGTTGTCACATAATCTGAGTTTCGATTTCTTGCAAAAGGCAGGAGTGCATGGTGGTTTCATGGATCTTGCAGGCGTAAATACGTCAAGTTCCACTTTAAATTTTTCATTAGTCTTTGCTTTTCTGTCTCTTCTGTAGCGTAAATAATTTTCACCTTTCATCCGGAATTCTTTATTAACATTGCGTTTATATTTCTTTGGATCTCTTGTCGCCTTGTTCTGTCGTTTCTTATGACTTTACAAATCACCGTGATATGGAACATTACTGAGTATGACCACTTTTGAAGAACAGGACGGAGTAGCAGAGGCACTGGATTGCTGCATATTGTTCTGGTTTACATTATTTTTATCTGTACATTGAGTATTGTTTTCATTATCAATGACTATATCAGAAATTGGGTCTTGAGTATTCGTAGATATGAGAATATCTTGGTTTAAAGTAGGGAAACATTCGCAATGATTTAATTTTATAGAATTTATATTGACGACAATACTTCCTAGTTCTTGCATAACATTCTCACTTTCTACCGTGATAATGGCAACATTCAATACAGAAGGCTGAGGAAACTCGATGGCCACCGTATCGAATTCGGGTGGCTCCTGTTGCACATCGAAGAAGTCATTACCAACTATTTCTATAACTTGTAGATTGTTAATGTCAGTGTTTTCAATATCCAAATCTATGTTTTGATCAAATATTTTTTTTTATATTGTCCAGGCTTCTTATAATACTTTTCATGGACCCTCCGAAGTTTTGTTCGTTCATTGGTCTTGCAATAATTTGGTATTTATTTGGAGAATTGCATGCTTTGATATCAGAAAAACTAGTGTTATTTTTTTGATTGAAATCTAAAAAAAAATAATAGGACTTATTGCATTAGAAATATAAACAACAGAAAAATATATGCGGACCACAAAACAAACCTATGCTACTAACCAAGTTTAATTCATTTTCTATCTTCTTTGCAACTTAGTTTACGCTGTTTATATTTTGACATCAGTCCTGCTTCTTGAAATTGTGCACATAATAATACATGACCTGAACTCGGATTACTCCAGGAATCAATTTCTTCTCTATCCATAGTGTATTTCAATTACTGAGCTTCCTAAAAGAAATAAAATACATTTTGAAACACCGCCTAAGTTAAAAAATAAAGTTAGTAAACACCGCTAAGGTAAATGAAGATTTTTTTATTATTTCTTTCTATATTAATACGCGTAAATCAATAAAAGTAACTTTCTTAGATTAATGATGTCATCGCGCGCTCTGACTAGATACCGCGCTCCCTGGAAGCAACAGCTCCGTGAATGCGGCATCTTAATATTGTAGTGTGTATAAGACAATTTGCAAGATGCTAGTGTGCGTGAAAAATTGTATATGCTAGCAGCTTAACTATTACCCGATTAGCGGGAAAATTTATTTTATGCTATGGCTTAGTAGTTAAGTTCATAGTTATGAATGTATTCCAGAAATACTTAAAAATGAATAGTTTATTAATAACGAATGTATCAATATATTTGTGTATATTATGTATAGGTTTTTCTTCTGAATAAATGATTAGGCCTTCTTTTTATCAGTTTAATTTTTTTATTTTAAAAATAGTTATATATATGGTGTTATCGAAATAGTGTTTTCTATTCTACGCGTCAATATGAACAACTTTTACTATAGATCTATCTTCCAAATCGCAAGAAAAATCAGGTTTTCCATACATTTTGAGCAAGTTTATACGAAATTTTGTATGGAATAACTGACTTTGAGACATTTTTTATAGGATCAGGGTGACAAACGAGCACTCAGTCCACCTGATGGTAAGTGGTTGCTGTGGCCCATAGACATATACATCTATCCTCGGTTAAGAATCAAAATGCAGATCCGTTGCAACCCCTGAGGACTAGGATGGAATGCCTCGTTTCCAGTAAAAAGGGTCTCCCGTTCTCTACACTCACCATACGAAACACAGCAGCATTAAGCTGCTATTTTACGCAGGTATTTTGTGAGAGCGTGGTCCTTCTTCGGTCTAGCTGACCCATTCGTGCAGCATGGATCTACCACATTTGATGATGATGAGGTCTAAAAATGTGAATTTCGAAATATCCATGAGGTCATTCTTCTCTAGTAATATTCAAACAGTAAAAACACTGTGTAAGAAAATACACTAGCCCATATCATCCTGTGGGTGTCGTAAGAAGTGAAAGAGCCAGCACAGCTTGCCAAGTGTAGCGACTATGCCAAATGTCCCCCCTATGACGCAATATATGGGGGAGGCCTATGTCCAGCAGTGTAATAGACTGTAACGGTAACAGCAACCTAATAAAAACAATGTTCACACGTTAAAATAAATAGCAAAATCATTTCCTTCATTAGCGTAAGATAATCTATAAGATCAAAGTAAACCTAAGATTTAAAAAAAAAACAAAAGTAGTGATGTAAATGTCTTTCACTTTAATTTATAGTTAGCTGCCACGACTAATAAGCTAGGCTACTTTTATTTTAGAAAAAGAATTAGGGTTCCGCGCAAAAAATAAAAACCCCAAATAACACGCGGGCGAAGCCGCGTGGAACAGCTAGTATGAAATAAATTAATAACTCGACTACAAAAGTCATCTTGTGTAGAATAATAGAACGAGTAGAAAAACCTTTCCGTGCCTTGTATTGTGTTAATTGAAACTGCATTTATTTTGAAGAAGCTGATTCAAAAACCAAAAAAATTGAACTTTCAAATATGAAACAAATGGGAGGTCAGTGGCAACAGACCAGACCATGTTTTTTTTTTAAATTTAAATGATTGCTAATGTTTTCTTTTTTCGTTTCGTCGTTTATCGTTATTGTTAAAGTCGACTGCTGAACATAGGCCTAGGGATATAGGGATATTTGCCATAGTTGCCACGCTTGGCAAGCGGGTTGGCAACACAGTTTTATTTATTTTATTACGAAGACGCTGCTACACGTCTCCTGATTTGTTTCTCTCTGTCGCCTCTCAGGACACACCAGATGAGACACGGCATCCTAATCTATACAAATAAAAATAAAAAACCGCGGTTGCAAACCCAACATGCATGGCAACTATGGCAAATATCCCCCCTATGAGTCAATCCGTGGGGGAGGCCTATGTTCAGCAGCGGACTTTTATAGGCTGTAACGGTAACGATAAATGTCGAAACGAATAAATTAAAAAAAATGAGTATGATTTACATAAAATTAAAAAAAACATGAAGTCTAGTCTGTTTCCACAAACCACTCGGTACATATCTCAAGGTTCGATTTCACTTGGTTGCTTCTTTGGTTTTTGAATTAGCTTCTTCAGAATAAATGCAGTTTCAATTAGCACATAAGGCACGGAAAGGTTTTTCTACTCGTTCTACAGCTACATAAGGAACTTAAACAAATGAATTTTTATCTAGTATACTTTTATATTTATATAAAACACGTTTACATAATATTGCACATATTTTACCAGATCTCTCACAAAAAAGGTTCTGCTCAAGAGTGTATGTTCATATGTGTTTGCAACACATCTTTTCTAATACATTTATATTTACAGATATGACACGAAAAAGGTTTTTCTCCAGTATGTATTTTCATATGCCTTTGCAAACTACTTTTTTCTATACATTTATATTCACAGATATTACATGAAAAAGGTTTTTCTCCAGTATGTATTTTCATATGCCTTTGCAAACTACTTTTTACTATACATTTATATTTACAGATATGACACGAAAAAGGTTTTTCTCCAGTATGTTTTTTCAGATGTGTTTGCAAACTACTTTTGTGAATACATTGATATTTACAGATATGACACGAAAAAGGTTTATCTCCAGTATGTATTTTCATATGTCTCTGCAAATTATTTTTTTTTATACACTGATATTTACAGATATGACACGAAAAAGGTTTTTCTCCAGTATGTATTTTCATATGTGTTTGCAAACTACTTTTTTGAATACATTTATATTTACAGATATGACACGAAAAAGGTTTTTCTCCAGTATGTATTTTCATATGTGTTTGCAAACTACTTTTTTCTTTACATTTATATTCACAGATATTACATGAAAAAGGTTTTTCTCCAGTATGTATTTTCATATGTGTTTGCAAACTACTTTTTTCTATACATTTATATTCACAGATATTACATGAAAAAGGTTTTTCTCCAGTATGTATTTTCAAATGCCTTTGCAAATAACATTTTTCTATACATTTATATTCACAGATATTACATGAAAAAGGTTTTTCTCCAGTATGTATTTTGATATGCCTTTGCAAATTACTTTTTTCTATACATTTATATTCACACATATTACATGAAAAAGGTTTTTCTCCAGTATGTATTTTCATATGTGATTGCAAATTACTTTTTCGAATACATTGATATTTACAGATATGACACGAAAAAGGTTTTTCTCCAGTATGTATTTTCATATGCCTTTGCAAACTACTTTTTTCTATACATTTATATTCACAGATATTACATGAAAAAGGTTTTTCTCCAGTATGTATTTTCATATGCCTTTGCAAACTACTTTTTTCTATACATTTATATTTACAGATATGACACGAAAAAGGTTTTTCTCCAGTATGTTTTTTCAGATGTGTTTGCAAACTACTTTTGTAAATACATTGATATTTACAGATATGACACGAAAAAGGTTTATCTCCAGTATGTATTTTCATATGTCTCTGCAAATTATTTTTTTTTATACACTGATATTTACAGATATGACACGAAAAAGGTTTTTCTCCAGTATGTATTTTCATATGTGTTTGCAAACTACTTTTTTGAATACATTTATATTTACAGATATGACACGAAAAAGGTTTGTCTCCAGTATGTATTTTCATATGTGTTTGTAAACTACTTTTTTGAATACATTTATATTTACAGATATGACACGAAAAAGGTTTTTCTCCAGTATGTATTTTCATATGTGTTTGCAACACATCTTTTCTAATACATTTATATTCACAGATATTACATGAAAAAAGTTTTTCTCCAGTATGTATTTTCATATGTCTCTGCAAACGATCTTTTTTAATACTTTTATAATCACAATTATTACAACAGTACACTTGTTCAGCGACGTGCGCTTTAAGATGTGCCAAAATGCAACGTTTTTGAGTTGTTTTAAATTCGCAAATATCACAATTAAATATTTCCGTTAGTTGTGGTACTGGAGTTTGTTCAACTTGTGTCCGAACTGTAGTGGTGTTCTTTTGGTTCTTTTGCGTCTTATGACTGTATGAAATGTGTTTGGCGAGAATGTCTCTTGCTGAAAATTTTTTGCTACAACCATAACATTCAAAAATGTATTTTGTTGATGCCCCTGACGTTTTTTTCGTAAGTATATTTACACTCTTTTGTTTCAATATTTTCTTTCTCATAATATTTGCAGGATGCTTTCCTTTTTTATTAATTGGTTGATTATCTTTTTTGACTTTAGGTTTTGATTTAATAATAGGGCTTTCTAAATCGAGGTTTCCTTTACGAACATCGTTCATGTTACAATTACAATCAGTAGAATTTGATTTAATCTTGCTCTCAGACGCTTTTGAAAAATGATTTGTCGGTATGATGTATGGTTCTGAAATACACGCGAATTGAACATTTAATTTATTATAAGTAAAACTTTTTATTGTAAGACACCTTAAACGCATTCTCTATCAGTCAACCAGGGAGAAATAGATAAATTATAAAATTACATAATTATACAATGTTGCTAGATATAAAGTATTTTACTTTTAATAATGTCTCTCATATTCAGTTTTGGAGGGAAAGAATGGTAGAGAAACTAAATTCGAATGATAATGATGACGTTCCTCTCACCATGTTACAATTACCTACATTAATCTAATAATAGATGCTTCGAATCGCACACGGGACAAGCATTATACAGAATGATTGGAAGATTGACTTGTTGATTGAAGAAGATCATTTAGGCCTTACTTATTTTAGACAAAGTCTGACTATACTTTTTGTTTTTGGTGATAAAACTAAAAATTTTACAGTTAATTGCTAATAATTGCCAATTTAATTAACGTCCGTTTTTTTTAAATTTAGGTAATGAATAAGAAATCTAAGAAAACATAGTCTCAGCATCTGTGTCATCAGACATATTTTTGTACAGACACTAAGTTCACGAAAATTTTCTACAATTTAAAGAAACATAATTAACATTTTAAATAATAAACATTTTTGACACTACGTTAAAAAAACTGATGGTACTTTAATTTATTGTTACAACCTTTTTGAAAACATGCTTGGTTATTACTCTTTCATTTGAGGTATAACTGACACGCATTTGTTACAAATTTTTCAATTGTCCCCTAAAACTAGATTGAGGTAGAAAATTTAAATTTTTAGGCAGACTAACAAAAATTCTAATTATTTATTTGTTGATGCTCAAAATAATTGTTGCGATTACTAACACAAGCACGGGCCCGTCGTCTCACTTCTGTTGTAGTTACTTTCAACATCATGGTTTCAAATGCTGAATTAATTCTTTGTAATTTGAAATTCCGGCCATATAACTCGAAGAAATGACAATGAATGAGGAAGTTTTACGAGTGGCAGCCTCGTACCAGTAGACAAAGAATGACAATGATGAACTGGTAAGAAATGCAGGAAGGCAATGGCAGAAAATTCCGTGGCTGAGACCTATGTTCAGCAGTGGACTTGTGAAGGCTGTAATGATGAAGATTTAATGATGCAATGCGCTCATCTTTTCATTTTAATTTTTATAGGATAGGGTGACAAACGAGCACACAGTCCACACGATGGTAAATGGTCGCTGTGACCCATAGACATCTACATCTGTCCTCAATAAAGAATCAAAATTCAGATGCATTGTCACCCGTGAGGACTACGATGGAATGCCTCTTTTCCAGTAAAAAGGGTATCCGGTTCTCTTCAATAACCATGCGAAACACAGCAGTGTTAAGCTGCTATTTCACGCTGGTATTCTGTGAGAGCGTGGTCCTTCCCCGGTCGAGCCGACCCATTCGTGCTATAACTATACTACTAATGTAGCTGCAGCTGCAGCTAACTACCACAACTAAAATGGAATGACCCACAGCCTGTGATTATTCTGACTCTATACCCATCAGAATGGAACACAGCAGTGCATGCACTGCTATTTGACGGCAGAAATAGGTAAGAGGAGGAATCCATCTAGGCAGGCACAAATAGATCAACTCCTAGGCAAACATGGAGTCACACCACCTAGTACTGACACTAAGAAGATGGCAAAGATAATTGGTTGCTTACCAGTATGTATCTTAGTGACATACATACTAGCTGACAGGGTAAAAATATTTTTTAAATGTATTAATAAGAGTGCTTTTGACATGCACTTTGAATTTAGACAAAGGCAAATCAGTTAATCAGTACATTACACATGAAGCTCTCTTTATTTTGTGTCTACGGGCTACAGTAACCACTTGCCATAAGGTAAATTGTACCTTATTTTAGTAATATCAAGAAAAGGGGTATATCTTACCTGTTTCATGATTCTCATTTTCTTCAAATTTGGAATTCTCATATTCGAAAATCTCTTCCTCAACTTTAACGGCATCAAGGCAAAAAATTTCGTCCTTGCAATCATTGTCTATATCACACTCTACAGGCCAGATATCTATATGATAAATTGGTGTGAATTTAATCTCATCTCTAACCTTATGCGGTTTTGGTATTGACTGAAAGGTAATAATTTTTTCAAATAAGAGAAAAAGACCATATAGTGGTGGAGTAGGAGAACCCATACTACCCCCTGCCATCCCGCAGATGTCGTAAAAAGGGGCAGAGGGAAACTGAAACAGGAGATCGGGGGGCAGCATCTTCCTGACAACAACTTCAAATAATAATAAACACCGGACATAAGTGAGGGTTCAGCGTAAACTTAAATAAGAATGTACATAGTTCATCTATCCTGAGAATCGAGTCTCAACAACTTTTGGATTCAGATTCACGAAAGCTGTAAATTGATAAAGATTTATCTTTGTTTATTGAGATTTGTTTATATACAATAGGGTAATATATAACAGTATAAACAGTTTGATAATTGTTTTTGTAAAAATAAGTACTATTGCTCTAACAAAAGTAAGTTGGATTGAAGGACAAACTTAACTTTGCACTAGAAACATTCTCCCATATAGCAATGGGAAGCAGCATAGAAAAGTGGATTGTGCAGTGACGGTGTAAGAATATCCACTATCACAGGGTCGGCAACCTTTTACATATATACCTAGTCAGGTCATAAGTATTGTCACACAGTAAAAGCTTTTCTTTAAGAATGTTGGCCACATAAAAGGTTATTGAATTCGAATTTCGAATTGTTCATGAAAATAAAACTGTATACTTTAACTGTAGAATTTTAGTTTTACTCATTTTTAAATATGGAGTGGACGCTTAAAGAAGACCGTGTTGCAATTATTGCGTTGCATCGTTGCAGTTACGCGCCAATTCAAATTTTTGACATACTGAAAAATTTGAATATAACCAAAAGATTCGTTTATCGTACCATCAAACGATACAATGAAGACTCTAGTGTAGATGACAGGTCAAGAAGTGGTCGCCCTCGGTCTCCAGCAGTGATAAAAGCTGTGAAGGCGCGAATTCAAAGAAATCCCAAACGTAAGCAAAAACAGTTGGCCCTTCAGATGGGGTTAAGCAGAACCACGGTGAAAAGGGTGTTAAATGAAGACTTAGGGCTTAGGGCTTCGGGCATATCGAAGAAAAATAGGACATCGTTTGAATGCTCGTCTAATGGACCTGAGACTGAAGAGATGCCGCGCTTTGTTGAAGCGGTACGCGGGAAAAAAATATCGGGAAATTCTTTTTTCGGATGAAAAAATTTTTACCGTAGAAGAGAGCTACAACAAACAAAATGATAAGGTGTACGCACACAGTAGTGAAGAAGCGAGTAACCGTATTCCGCGTGTCCAACGAGATCATTTTCCATCCTCGCTCATGGTATGGTTGGGAGTTTCTTATTGGGGCTTAACAGAGGTACATTTTTGTGAGAAAGGTACAAAAACGAATGCAGTTGTGTATCAAAATACAGTCCTGACGAACCTTGTGGAACCTGTTTCTCTTACCATGTCCAATAACAGGCACTGGGTATTCCAACAAGATTCGGCGCCAGCTCATAGAGCGATGAGCACACAAGACTGGCTGGCGGCGCGTGAAATCGACTTCATCCGGCACGAAGACTGGCCCTCCTCCAGTCCAGATTTGAATCCGTTAGATTACAAGATATAGCAACACTTGGAGGAAAAGGCGTGCTCAAAGCCTCATCCCAATTTGGAGTCACTCAAGACATCCTTGATTAAGGCAGCCGCCGATATTGTCATGGACCTCTTTCGTGCTGCGATAGACGACTGGCCGCGCAGATTAAAGACCTGTATTCAAAATCACGGAGGTCATTTTGAATAAACTTTAGTGTCATAAGAATCTATGTTTTGTTAAGTTCATTTTGGTATATAAATGGTTACATAATGAATAAACTTGTTTCAATTATTTTATATTAAACATGTGACAGAATTTATGACCTGACTAGGTATATATATATATATATATATATATATATATATATATATATATGGTATTATTAGATAATGACTTATTATTTAAGTAAAAAATTGAAACAAACATTTATTTACATTGTAAGTCTTACAACACTAACTTATACTTCAAGTACAAACAATTGAGCAAACAAATTCAATGGGAGTTTTGGCTTTGCATGGTTTTAGAAAGTTTGGATAAATTTGGCTCATAGCTTGTTGTTTTAAGTTTCAAACACGAATCTGAATTTTCATTTGTTAGTTGGCTTCTTACTTTACTTTTAATTATATTCATGCAAGAGCTCGCACGAATATGTCGATCCGAAGATAGTCAGCACTCCAAATGCCAACTTCTTCACCTCACTATAGCAATCTGAAAGACTATTCCATGCGTCGAATATAACTCAACTCGCAGAATTTCTTTTAAAGCTGTTCATTTTTATTGCATTACGTACTGGACCTCCAACTGTTTCAACTTCCTTATCAACTCTGTAAATTTTCAACTCCACAAAGCTTTACTTTTTAAATCGATCAATTGCATTTCTAGAGATCCAGTATCAACCCCAAATGGCTCAGTATGGATCGATTTATAATTTTTTTTATAAAATAAATAATATTTGCGTATGAAACTAAAGAGCCGCAGCTTCACATCCAAAGAGCCGCATGTGCAAAAGCATTACTGCTAGGGGCAAACTGAGCAAGAACACCAAGGCGACCCCTGCCACGCTATCCGTGAATTTCTGCAACAGCAGGGGACTTCACTCTAACCTAAACGCCGTCCACTACCATCTCGAGACGGCGAAGCCGGCCTTGCTCTTTCTGACCGAGACGCAGGTTTCCTCTCCGGCTGATATATCGTATCTCTCCTACCCGGGGTACAAATTGGAGCATTCCTTTGTGCCTCGGGCTGGAGTTTGCGTGTATGTCAGAGAGGACATCTGTTCTCGACGCCTCGGCAGTCTTGAAGGTTCGGACCTGTCCATCCTTTGGCTACGCGTAGACAGCGACGACCATCCGCGCGTCTACGGGTGCCTCTATAGGTCCCATAGCGGTAATGCCGAAACAGACCGACTCATCGACCACGTCCAAATGGCTACAGATTTCTTGCTACAACAGGTCCCATCCGCAGATATCGTGATCCTTGGCGATTTTAACGCCCACCATGCCGAATGGCTCGGTTCACGTCTAACCGATCATGCGGGGAGATCTGTTTATGACTTTGCCTTGGCATATGGTCTGACACAACTGGTTACTTCGCCTACGCGGATTCCAGATGTGGAGGATCATACACCTTCCCTGTTGGACCTTCTGCTGACCTCTCATCCGGACGGATATCAGGTTTCCGTCGATGCCCCTCTCGGCTCTTCGGACCATTGTCTGATCCGGAGTGTGGTGCCACTCACGCTCCCTTCGCGGTTGCGTTCTGCAGGTTGCCGCCGTGTTTGGCATTACAGGTCGGCGGATTGGGACGGAATGCGGTCCTTCTTTGCATCCTACCCATGGGGGCGGGTTTGCTTCTCGCCGGATGATCCCAGCGCTGTTGCTGACTCTGTCACTGATGTGGTGCTACAGGGAATGGAACTATTTATTCCATCATCTGTGGTACCCATCGGAGGCAGATCTCAGCCTTGGTTTGGTCGCTCCTGTAAGACTGCATTACGCAGTAAGCAGGAGTGTTATCAAGCCTGGGCTGCGGCTTCGGCGACTCGGGATGTAAATACCAGCACACTTAAAAAGAAGTATAACTTCGCCTCCAGGTCCTTCAAAAGAGTTATTGCCAAGGCAAAGTCAGAGCACATAGGCAGAATTGGCGAGAAACTAGTTCGCCTTCCTTCGGGAACCATTCTGGTCTCTCGCCAAGGCTGTCCAAGGGAATTTCTGTAAGCCATCACTACCATCTCTGCACAGGGAGGATGACTCACTGGCCCATGACGCAAAAGACAAAGCCGACCTTTTAGGCTCCCTTTTTGCGTCCAACTCGACTCTTGATGACGGGGGGAAAACACCGCCGACCATCCCGCGGTGTGAGTGCTCCATGCCGGATGTGCTGTTCTCACAGCGCTCGGTTCGCAAAGCACTGCTCTCCCTGGACATCCAGAAGTCGAGTGGGCCTGACGGAATCCCCCCAATTGTGCTGAGGACGTGTGCTCCGGAGTTGGCACCGGTCCTAACGCGTCTTTTCCGGTACTCCTACTCCCAAGGCGTAGTCCCGAATTCATGGAAGACAGCTTTTGTCCACCCGATCCCTAAAAAAGGCGACCGCTCAGACCCATCCAACTATAGGCCTATCGCGATCACCTCCTTGTTCTCCAAAATAATGGAATCCATTATTAACTGCCAGCTCATCCGGTACCTTGAGGATCACCAGCTGATTAGTGACCGCCAATACGGTTTTCGTCGGGGTCGATCAGCTGGTGATCTTCTGGTCTACCTGACCCATAGATGGGCGGAGGCAGTAGAGTCCAAGGGGGAGGCGTTGGCCGTTAGTCTGGACATTGCGAAGGCCTTCGATCGGGTTTGGCACAAAGCGCTTCTTTCGAAGCTCCCTTCCTATGGGCTTCCCGAGAAATTGTGCAATTGGATCACCAGCTTCCTTGCAGATCGGAGCATCAAGGTCGTTGTAGACGGTGTATGCTCCGACTACAAGCCTATTAACGCTGGTGTTCCACAAGGCTGTGTGCTATCACCAACGCTGTTTCTTCTGCATATCAATGATATGTTGCTAACTGGAAACATTCATTGCTATGCGGATGACAGCACTGGTGATGCTCTATACACCGGCCGTGCCAATATTTCTCGGGAAAACGTCGCTGAGTACCGGAACAAACTTGTGTCTGAAGTCGAGTCTTTGCTGAACAAAGTCTCGGATTGGGGGCGACTAAATCTAGTCCAATTTAATCCTCAGAAGAAACAAGTTTGCGCGTTTACCGCTAAAAAGAACCCCTTTGTCGTATCTCCTCAGTTTCAAGGCACTCCCCTTCTTGCCTCAGCCAGTATCGGTATCCTCGGAGTCGACATATCGAGTGACGTGCAGTTTCGTGGTCACTTGGAAGGGAAGGCCAAATTGGCCTCTAAAAAGCTTAGCGTGCTCAGCAGAGCGGGACAGTATTTCATGCCGGCACACCGCCTGCTACTTTACAAGGCGCAAGTTCGGCCTCACATGGAATACTGTTCCCATCTCTGGGCAGGGGCTCCCCAGTGCCAGCTCCTTCCACTTGACCGCATCCAACGCAGAGCGGCTCGAATTGTCGACGACCGAGCCCTTTCCGATCGGCTCGATTCATTGGCACTGCGAAGAGATGTTGCATCCCTTTGCATTTTCTTTCGCATCTACTATGGGGAGTGCTCTGAGGAATTGTTCGGATTAATCCCAGCCGCCAAATTTCACGAACGCACATCGCGGCAGAACTCCCGATACCATCCACACCATCTGGATGATTGGCGGTCCACCACTGTGCGATTTAGAAGATGTTTTCTTCCTCGCACGACCTCCTTGTGGAATCGATTACCATCAGCAATTTTTCCGGACCGATACGACTTAGGGACCTTCAAGAAAAGAGCGTACTCCTTTTTAAAAGGCCGGCAACGCATCTGCGATTCCCCTGGTGTTGCAGTTGTTCATGGGCGGCGGTAGTCACTTACCATCAGGTGAGCCGCATGCTCGTTTGCCCCCTCTCCTATAAAAAAAAAAAAATGTGGCTCGCCAGCCGCGGGTTGCCGACCCCTGCACTATCCTATATACCTATCCATGGGATGGGTGTCGTAAGAGGCAACAGAAAGAAACAGAAACAGAGGTAGGGCGGCCGCATCTTCCTGATGACAACTTAGACTAATATAAACTACAGTTGCCACCTTGCCAAGTGTGGCAAATTTGGCAAAATCCCTCCTATGAAGCAATCTATGAGTGAGACCTATGTTCAGCAGTGGACTTTTATAGGTTTTAATGGATGGAATGGATAATACCATGGATCCTCCTGAAAGCAACTGCTCCAGAACCACATTTGACTCAATAGCCTGTTGTTGTAATCTTCTGCAACGAATGAGTCTTGCATGACAGGTGAAACAGACAATTATTGGCCCCTCAATCTCATCCAACTGAAAATATGAAAATCTTCATAAATATGAAATAGTATTCAAATACAGTAGAATGCCGATTATCCGAATGCCGATTAACCGAATCGCCAATTATCCGAATGGGTCCTAAGCTTAATATAAAAAATTATAACCAAGTACAGTAAGTAACATTACTAAGATTACTTATACAATACTTGGTTAACTGATATTAAAAATAACAGTGAAAAAATTTTAAGTTTTGTGACCGCATTGAAAAGTGGTGATGGATGTTCGTCGCGAAAAGTAATGAAAAAGGCAAAAGATGAACAGCTTGAGAATGCTGTTTTTACGTGGTTTCTGCAGCAACGATCTATTGGACAACAGATTTCAGGATCGATTTTATGTGAAAAGGCGCGAATGTTCAGTGAAAAAATGGGTGTAGCTGGTTTTACTCTTTATAAAACTTTATAAACTTAATAAAGTTTATTCTAGGTGTGACAGTTCGTTTTTCTATATTACATACCAGTCTATGTCCGATTATCCAAATCGACCCCAGTCCCAATTATTTCGCATAATCGGCGTTCTACAAGTTTGTAATAAAGATTATTGGATACCACATTTTAATTTGTCAACATCATGTTTTATAATATTGAAGTGACAAATAAACTTACCATCTAAGTGACTAATGGGCATCATGGGCACCTGCAATGAACTTCAAGCAATGGCTACAGATGCAATGTTACCTCTGAGGAATAAGATGTAATGCATCACAGCCTGGCCCTCGATGTCCTTCAGACTGGGACACATACTGCTGCTTGGTGCCAGAAAATGGTAAGAGGATGATATCTAGGCAGAAAGAAACTCCTACAGTTCCAAGCCACCTACATCCATCAACTACATTACCTACATTAACTTCAAACTGCTATCATCACTAAGAACATTACAAAACACAGGGTGGTGGGTAGTACTACACATTCTGTGAAAGTGTAGTACCACCGCGGTCGAGCCGACCAATCCATGATACAACCATAATATAGCTGCAGCCTGGCTCTACCACATATAAAATAATGATAATAAGTCTTTCTACTCTATTCTCTCATTTTAATAGTCCGATAGAACTGTTTTAATTTGCTGAACAACCAAACCAGGGTAAATGTTAATTTCTTGATAGAAAATCACAATAATAGTCATTCAAGTAATATGTACTAGAACAGACACCAGGAACAAAGTTCTAATGAGACTGAACAAGCCACAGATCAAGATAGTAACAAGTGCTATCACAGGACATGGCAACTTTAACAAGCATTTATTTACTATAGGTGTTACAGATAGTCCCCTGTGCAGGGCATGTCTGGGGAAAGAAGAAACGGCGGCCCATGTGATATTGAAATGTCCAGAGGTCGCTATGTACAGGGCTAAACATCTCGAGCCGAGATCACTCCCCGAAGTTGCATGCAACATCAAAGGACTGTTGAGCTTCTTCGGGGAGATCTCATGGCTCGAATAAGCATATTATTCCTGCCCACATGCAAAATACGAGCATAGACGTGGAGTTGCGGAAATCAGCCCGTCGAAAAATATACTAAACTAAGACCCAGATACACTAGGGGCCATTTTGTCCCGCAAGATGATATGAACAGGATACCAGGCTAATTGTTATTTTTCAGGTTCTGGTTGTATTTGTCACTATATCTAACGCTACATCTTAGAACATATATCGGGCATCATAATGTATTTCTCCAGTGATAACAACAAATTACCGCAACTTCATTTAGCAATAAATAAATATTAAAAAACTTACAAAACTGTTCGTCAATGTCTTATACAAATTTTGGAGGCCAGTCTCCTTTAGTGCAAACATGCGTATATTAACGCTTAAACAAATTCTACAAACTTCACCTTCACTAAAGGCCATTGCTGTTTTCTATAGCTTTATTAAAATTGATTATTGAATTCTCTTTTTCATCAACAAACCGAACTTTTCTCTTGTTTTTTTTTTTTGGAGTTTATGGCCTGGTATCTAGACCTTTAGGCCATTCTCTTCTTATTATTACAATTTATCACAGAATACACTTTATAATCACAGAACACTATTATATAAAGTTTATAATGCGCCCAACGCGAAGTGTTTCTATATTGTCAATAATATTGTGTGTGTGCGGCCTGTATTGCGATATTGTTCAATGTTATTGTTGATATCCAGAAATTCTGATTTTGTCACGTCAATATTGTTACGGGTGGCGAGACCCACCAAGATGTCCGCATCAGCGCAATATTCTGATTGTAGACCACAGGCATGTGCTGAGTGGACAAACGGAAACTGCCGAGCTCCTGTGTGGGCTCTCATGCATTAGTGTTTAAGCATAGAATATTAAGTTAGTCTTAAGCGAGTTCTTGTAGCGATTAAACATCTTTTAATTAATAAAATTAGTATTTTTAAAACGTTCTCCGTTCCCTGCATAACTTGACTGGCGCAGCCGGTAGGATTTTCACGTCGCGTTTTACTTAAATTCAGTTAAATACGACGAGCGTTTTCTAACGTTTTCAACGAAAATCCACGAACCAAATAAATTCGTCGAGAAGAAAAGCAGCGAGGACGTCACGCTACAGAACTAAGACTCATCGGAGGGACATGGGCAGTATGTGAGTAGACTCAATCGCTATTCCATTTGCATTTTCCAATCCTATTCCATTTTAATTATAAGTGTCTAGAAAGTGGTAGCGTTATTTCCAAAATTCGAAGTGCGTTATTATTTCTTTTATTTAGAAATAAGTAAATTAAATTAAATTCAACTTATAAATTAAAGATTTATTATAAATTTTATTAAATATTACTATTAAATTAAACTAATTATAAATATACTTTAATAAAAATGCCTAAAATAACACAGATTCCCAAGAAACTTTTTGGTATTATTCCAAAATTTGACGGTGATTAAAATTAACTTAACTTATTTATTCGTAAATGTGAATATGTTATAAAGTTGTGTAGAGAAATAGGAAATACAGAACAAGATTTATACATATTTCAAGTGATTACGTCAAAGTTAGCAGGCAGAGCTGCCGCTCTTATTAGTGAAAGACCGGATATTGAAACCTGGGGAGAATTAAAATTAACTTTTGAGCAACATTTCGGTGATCCATGGTCTGAAGAGTGTATCGCGATAGAGTTGGAAACTTTAAAAATTAATAACGGCGAATCAAATCTCGATTTCTGCAATAGAATACAATACATAAAGAGTACGTTAATAGCGAAAGTTAATAGAGTAGTAGAATCAACCTTCGTAAGAGTAAAATTACTATATATAACCATATGTCTATGAATGTTTTCTTATATAATTTGCCCGAGGATTTATTGCGCATTGTACGGTTAAAAGGATGTGACACTTTAGAAAGTGCTTTGAGCATAGTGCTTGAAGAAGTTAATTTCTTATACCAATATCAGGCGAGAAATAAAATGTTACGATTACCGAACAGCGCCCAACATAAACCTCAGCCAGTGTCTCAAAATCCCTTCATTGACAAATTTTCAATGAAACCATTTTTCTCACAAAATGCACAAATGCCACGACTAAGTTTTAAAATTAACATACCCCAAAACACACCGAACACGAGACCTCACTTTCAACAGCCTCAGCAATCTCAACCAGAACGTAATATGCAATTTCAAACAAGATTAAATATGGAATACCGCCAAGCAAGCAAATTAAGCTACCAGCACAGCAACCCCAACAATTTGGAATTAGGTCACAACCCCACAGTTCGGATATAGACCAAACTTTAACCAAGGTCACCAACCCACTGGTTATAGACCAAAACCTCATTTACAACCACCACAACTTCAATCGACCGATGTAAATATGCGTACAGCCCCACGTGTGAAACCTCAAGATTTTCGTATGAACGAGTTATACGCGCTTAACGAAATCGGTGACGATACTTATGACGACACCCAGTACTGTGACGTAGACCACACGCAAACGGAAGACGAAATTACTTATTGCGAAAATTTTCGAATAGTAGCCTCGGATCAAATCAAATCAAATACACAGAAATTGTAATCCTAAATTAAAATTACCATATATAGTAATACCCGAAATTAATGCTAAGTTTATGATCGATACCGGAAGTTCTAAATCATTCATAAGCCCTTCTAAAACAAACGAATATTATGCGAACTTTAAACGTTACGAACCATTTGAAGTTATCAGTACACATACATCTAGTTTACATGATGAAGTAATAATTATACCCCTATTCCCGACATTCAATAGTGATCAGATACATAAGTTTTATGTATATGATGTCGACGCCCGCTATGACGGACTTATCGGAAGTGATCTTCTTAAACAATTAGATTCCACAATCGATATGAAAAATCAAATATTACAGACAAATTACACAAATATACCCATAATTTTCAATCCAACTAACGAAATTAAATTAGTCCCGCGTTAAGAACGAAGAATTAGAATTAATGCTTTAAATAAAAAGGAAATTTCATCCACTCATGCAAATGTAGATAAAGACGAAAATAAAAATAAGGAAATTCAGGACTTAATAAAAGACATTAAAGAATTAGACGAATTGCAAAAAGGAACATTTAGACCACCACCTCCTGAACCTATGTCTATATCAGACACAGACTCTGAGAAGGCTATTGTTATAGAGGATACCGACTCAGATAAAATCCTATCAATTAAATCTGATTATTCCATACCGTACGCTTCTAGTAGCACAGTTACCGCCTCTGAAAAACCCTCTAGTATAGAAACCGCACATTCAGGACAAGACACTGAATCACAGGGAATTCCAATTTTACAGGAAGTTATCGATACCTAAATTTTAGTGTTCAGCTGGAACATAGACAAATTATCTGTAAAAAACTTGTCTAGGGAAAAACAAAGAATCTTAGAAGTACACTTACCTTTAAACCGACAAGATTTAGTAAAGCAATTCCTGAAAGAATACACTAGGAACAAAACTAAATACTTCATTTACTTCGAAAAGGAAGAACATCGTAAACAATTCTCGGAATTAGTAATTTTCTTATTTAAAAGGGAACTTGTACAATTTTTCGAATGTACTAAAAGAGTCGTACTCGTATACGTAGATAATGAAAAAGAACAAAGAGACATAGTTCAGAAATATCACGTCGAAAAAACTTGCCATCGTGGTATCAAAGAAACCCTAGCCCATATCAAACGGTCATACTTTTGGCATAATATGGCCCAAATCATAGCCAGTGTAATAAATTCATGTGACGCATGTAAAAGTATGAAATATGATCGCAACCCCATGAAACCTAAACTCCAACTGACGCAAACCCAAAATAAACCTCTTGAAGAAATTTTCATAGATCTCTTTAAAATCGAAGGTCACTATTACTTAACAATAATCGATGACATTAGCAAATTAGGACAGACCTTTGAAATAATTAATAGGTCGACACCCGAAGCCGTCAGAGCTCTTCTTAAATATTTTTCTTTTTACTGTGTTCCCCACAAAATAAGTTCAGATCCTGGATCTGAGTTTAACAATGCGTTACTTAAAGAATTACTTTCCTTTTATAAAATAGAACTTCATATTGGTACCCCTAACAACCCTAACTCTATGGGATTGGTTGAAAGATTCCACTCAACCATCTTGGAAATATATAGATTAGCAAAGCATGAACACAAATATACAGACGCCCCTTCCGTAATGACATACGCAATAATGGCATACAATCATAGCATAAACTCTGCCACAGGCTTAACACCTTTTGAAGTTTTATTAGGACATACAGACTCACGACATGCATTTGACGTAGATTTTGAAAAACAGTATTTACAACAGTTAGTTAAAGAACACGCAAAGCGTACTAAATATCTCTATAAATATCTCACGGAACAAGCCATACAAAAGAAAGAAAAGATTATTCAAAAGAGAGGTGGAGAAACGGAATTTAAGATAGAACCCGGAGACACTATTTATGCAAAAGGTACTAATAAAAGGTGTAGTAAAGATAAGCCACGTTTTCAAAAGGCCGTAGTAACTGACACCATTAATAGAAATATTATTCCCATAAACATTAAAGGACGTGATAGTAAAGTCCCTCTAAAGAATGTAAAACGCCCTTCACAGGCGCCTCCTGCTCGTCCTGGTAGTAGCCATGGTGACGCGCCTCCAGGCCCTTCAACTTCAGAAATTAAATAGCAATCCTGGAATACGGCCCGTGAAGCAAGGAACTGCCGTCATCAATAACGATAAATGGATCATTGCCAAAATAATAGACCTCAAACCATTCATAGAGGATGTAAAAGTCAATGTACTAAGGTTTTCCGAATTAAGTAAGATAGTTAATAATTTAAATAAGAATTTTTCATATAACTTTGTAGATGTTAATACACAAGTAGAATATATTAAGTAATTAACTATTAATAAGCTTGGACAAATAACCCCTTCTTTTAGAACGAGACGCGGTATACTTAACCCACTAGGTTCATTAATTAAGATAGTCACTGGAAATCTCGATAATGATGATGCCGTTAAATACGATAAATTAATTACAGAAGTAAGAATTAAACAAAATAGTAATGACAACAGAATGACGTTGATCACAGAAATAGTACAATCTCTGACAAATTCTACACTAAAATTAATTGAAAATCTAATAAAAATTAATAAAGATACTAGAACATTATCACATAACTTTAGTAGTAAATAAAATTGGTAGATTGGCTAATCTATTATACACTCCTACATTAGAAAATTTAGTTAAAATAGAACGAACTATAATGGTAAAAGCTTATTTAAAAGGAAATAGCATTACTTATCTTTTGGAAATACCTCTCGTCACTATCATCATCATCATTACAGCCCTTCACAAGTCCACTGCTGAACATAGGCCTCCCCCAAAGAATGCCACAAAGCACGGTCCTGAGCCACCTGCATCCATCGACTTCCTGCATATCTTACCAGGTCGTCACTCCATCTAGTGGGGGGACGCCCTACACTTCGCCTGCCGGTACGAGGCTGCCACTCGAGAACCTTTCTTCCCCATCGGTTGTCGGTTCTTCGAGCTATATGGCCGGCCCATTGCCACTTCAGCTTACTAATCCGTTGGGCTATGTCGGTCACTCTAGTTCTACTGCGGATATCCTCATTTCTGAGTTTATCACGCAGAGAAACTCCGAGCATAGCCCTCTCCATAGCTCGCTGAGCGACCTTGAGCTTCCTCATCCGGCCAGCAGTGAAGGACCACGTCTCAGTTCCGTATGTCATCACTGGCAACACGCACTGGGTGTACAGTCTCGTTTTCAAGTTTTGAGGTATACCTGACGAGAAGATGTGCCGTAATTTCCCGAACGCTGCCCAACCGAGTTGAATCCGTCGATTGACCTCTCGGTCGAAGTTGGACTTACCTAGTCGGACTATTTGTCCCAGGTAAACATACTCGTCAACAACTTCGAGCTTAGTGTTCCCAACAACTACCGGCATAGGTGTGACATGGACATTAAACATGATATTTGTTTTGTCCATGTTCATCTTAAGACCTATCCGTTTGGAAACACTATTGAGGTCATTGAGCATAGTGCTTAGGTCCTCCAGCGATTCTGCCATAAGGACTATATACTCGCCATTGATGTTGATACCGTATCCTTTCCAGTCCAGAAGCTTGAAAACATCTTCCAATGCAGCGGTAAAGAGTTTCGGGGATATGACGTCACCCTGTCTTACACCTCTCTGCAATTGGATAGGTTTCGTACTCTGGTTCTGTACTCGGATAGCCATCGTAGCAACAGACAACAACAACACTCGGAAAGACAGTCAACTTGGCATCGCTGAAGGGACTGCAGCACCGCCCAAATTTCGACGGAATCAAAAGCTTTCTCATAATCCACATACGCCAGACATAGTGGCAAATTGTACTCCTCGGACTTCTGTACAATTTGCCGAAGGGTATGTATGTGGTCTATGGTGCTAAAGCCTTTTCGGAAACCGGCTTGTTCGGGAGGCTGGAAGTCGTCAAGTCTGCGCACGAGACGATTCGTAATGACTCTTGAAAACAGCACGTAGACGCGGCTCAGAAGGGAAATCGGTCTGTAGTTCTTCAAGAGAGCGTTGTCGCCTTTCTTGAAGAACAAGACCACCGCACTTCTGCTCCACGCCTCCGGTGTAATGCCACCATGGAGGACGGAATTAAAGAGCTTCTGAAGGACTTCAAGTACCGGTTTTCTACCCGCTTTCAGAAGCTCCGCTGTAATTCCATCCTCGCCTGGGGCCTTGCCGTTTTTAAGGTGCTGGAGAGCCATTCTAATCTCGCTCAGACTGACGTCCGGGATATCATCGGAATAATGTCGGATAAGACTCGCTCTTGGATCGTTACTCACACTTGCGTGCGGCTCCAACGATGACGTGTACAGCTGCCCATAGAACCTCTCAATCTCACTCAAAATCTCAGGTGCCCCGGAAACGATGCTGCCACATTCTGTCTTCAGCTTTGACAGTTGGCGCTTTCTGGCAGACAGATCTCTGGCAAAGACTTTGGAGCCTCGGTTCCGATCGATCGCTTCTTCAATACGAGCTGTATTGAATTTGCGTAAGTCCCGCCGCATGCATTTGGAGATCTGTCTGTTCAGTTGCCTGTATGCTGTTAAATCTGTTGAAGAATGTAGCTTCATCTCCCGTCTAATAGCCATGAGATTAAGAGTGTGATCGGAGAGTTTTTGTGTTCTTCTGCGGCGGGTCTTGCAGAACTTAGCTCCGACCGCATGGACAGTTTCCACGAGCTTGTCATTCAAATCGTCCACTTCATTGCAGTCTTCTAGGCACTGAAAACGGTTTTGTAACTCGAGCTGAAAAGTTTCGGGACTTTGGATTAGAGCACGAGGGGGACGGAGCGTTGACTTCATTAGACGAGACCTCTCCAACTTAACGTTTAGGTTCAGTGTGCCTCTAACCATTCGGTGATCGCTGCCGGTTTTCACCCTCGCGATCACTGAGACATCACTGAACAGTTGTCGTCTGGTCGTCATAATGAAGTCAATCTCATTTTTTTGTTGAACCGTCGGGGCTCGACCAGGTCCACTTCCTGTGGGGCCGCTTCTGGAAGAAAGAGTTCATCATAAAGAGTCCCTCTTTCTCCATGAAGTCGGCCAGCTGCTGGCCCCTTGGGTTCCGTTGCCCTATTCCAAATTTCCCTACTTTCAGCTCACCGTTCTCTCTTGTGCCTAGTTTTGCATTGAAGTCTCCCATTAACACCGTATATTGGGTTTTGGAGGAATGCATGGCTCTAGAAATATCCTCATACATTTCCTCCACCTCCTGATCGGGGTGAGCCGAGGTTGGTGCGTGAACCTGTATGACCTTCAGCGAATACCGTTTGGTGATTCTGAGTATAAGGTACGCAACCCTCGTCGACACACTCTCAATCTTTACAACGTTGTTAACGAGAGACTTGTGGACGATAAATCCGACACCTCCTTGGGACAGATGGTCGCCCTCCCGGTAATAGAGCAAGTTGCCGGATTCGAGGATTACCGTGTCCTCCCCCTCTCTTCGGACTTCGGATAATCCTATAATATGCCAGCGTAACTTGTCTATCTCTTCTTCCAGCTCCACAATCTTCTCGTCAGTCCTCAGGGTGCGTGCGTTGTATGTTGCCAGGTCGAGTCGTCTAAGGTGGCAACCGAACCTCCACCGGAGATTCTTAGCACCCCCTGCCCCGCCGTTACCATGGTCGCCACCGTAGCCAGGAATAGCGGGGCCGCCGGGGACTGGGGGCCGTTTATTATTGTCATTGCTCATGGGGGGTATATTGCCATAGTTGCCACGCTTGGCGAGCGGGTTGGCAACCGCAGTTTTTTTATTGTTATTTTGGCTATTATCAGGAAGATGCTGCTGCCCATCTCCTGCCTGTTTCCCTTTGTCGCCTTTTACGACACCCACGGGAAGATATGGGGTAGTGGATATTCTTAACCGCCACTACACGGCACAGTCACAGACCTATTATATTGTAATATCTGAAAAGGGTTGTTAAGTTGTAAGATACATCATACTTTAAATTAACGCCAAACACTTAACTTAGAATAAATATTTTGAATTTGAAAGTTTGAACTTATTGAAGAATATTTTAACTGTGATAATTAAACTCTTAAAGCTAGACTAATATTTTTTCGTGAAGGCTGCTATATAAGTTGTTTTGTTGTTAAATACAGGTACTTTAACTAATATTAAAACCATAAATACATAAGTATGTGATACATACAAAATTTACATTTTCATTTCAATCCTACACAATAAGTAATTATGGTTATCCCAACACACCAAAGACCTACAAAGAAAACCAAATTTATAAAAAAATAATTTCTAACAAATCCTTTACTCTGTTTCATACTGTTAACTAGAGTTGCGTAACTCGAGTTTCAACTCGAGTTGCGTGAATTACAACTCGAGTTAACTCGGGTTGTAATTTTTCCAAATTGGCACATCTATACGATATATCGTCGATATTTTAAATCGCGATATATTGATATTTATTTTCGAGTATCGAATTCGTATCACTTTCGATATATTTTAAAATGTTGTATTAATGACAAAACATGTAACAACAAAAGGAGGTACTGTGGATGGCGGATAGACTAGGTACGACTAACCGCACATAAACGATATTTTTACTTGGTATATATATACTTTGTAATCACTTTCACAAACTGACAGAATTACTCTTCACACCTTTACTTACTGGCGGTTACAAAACAACTAACTGACACAGCGGCCTTTTATACAATTTAAATAATAACCTAATAATGAACATTAATATTCTTATTACTATAAATATTGCATCATAAATTATAAAATAACTGTCAATCAATATAGCAACGACTAAACACTAACAATAATTGTTTATACACATTTAATAACATTAATCTTAAGTTCGCCGGAAGCTGACAAGCGGAAGGCGTCAGTTATTATTTAATCATCATTTATTAAGTATTATAAAACTTATGTTATTAATCTAATAAAGGTTTAGTAATTCTCTGGGAGATTAAAATAAACTTAATTATGCGACGAGCTCGTGAACCCAGAACCGGAAGACGATAACACTCGGCCATCCTGCGTTTGTCGTGTCCCACGGCGATCAGTCACGCCACTAGGTCCTGGTTTCTCGCTGGAGTACGGCATCTGAAATTTGAATAGTACCAACAGTATGCTTGTCGTTGCGAGTTCATGCAATATATATTTATATGTCTTTATACATAATAATTCTGTTTATCTGTCATATTTCATTTTGCTTGTAATATATTACACACAGCCTTTATTAATGTATAGGATCACACAGTTTTTAATATGTTGTCACACAGCATTTATTATGGGATCACACAGCTTTGATTAGGATCACTCAGCTTTTACTATGAGATCACACAGCTTTTATTTACTATAGGGTCACACAGTTTTTGTTACAAGTTCACACAGCTTTTATTATGGGGTCACACAGCTTTTATTTGTACAGGATCACACAGCTTTTGTTTATATAGGATCACACAGCTTATATTATGGGATCACACAGCTTTTATTTACTGTAGGGTCACCCATTTTTTGTAACAAGTTCACACAGCTTTTATTATGGGGTCACACAGCTTTTATTTGTACAGGATCACACAGCTTTTGTTTATATAGGATCACACAGCTTATATTATGGGATCACACAGCTTTTATTTACTGTAGGGTCACCCATTTTTTGTAACAAGTTCACACAGCTTTTATTATGGGGTCACACAGCTTTTATTTGTACAGGATCACACAGCTTTTGTATATATAGGATCACACAGCTTATATTATGGGATCACACAGCTTTTATTTACGATAGGGTCACACAGCTTTTGTGATAAGGTCACACAGCTTTTATTATGGGGTCACACAGCTTTTATTTATACAGGATCACACAGCTTTTGGTTATAAAGAATTACACAGATTTTATTTATTGGAGTCTCTTCTATTTCATGTATATAGAGTCACACAGCTGTCATTTACATAGAGTTACATCCTACAATGTAACAAATCAGAGTAGTTTTAATTAGATAGGGTCAGGTAGCATTTATCGAAAATCTGGTTTTCTTTATATATATATATATATATATATATATATATATATATATATATATATATATATATATATATATATATATATATATATATATATATATATATATTACCACAAAACATATTTTATCAATCGTAAAAATAATGTATAACAGTCAAAAATAGTTGTAGCGAAACACCTAAGGTAACAGACATTTTTCTTCCTATATTTACGAGTATTAGGAAACATTTATTAACTCATTCATTCATTCATTACAGCACTTCACAAGTCCACTGCTGAACATAGGCCTCCCCCAACGAATGCCACAAAGCACGGTCCTGAGCCACCTGCATCCATCGACTTCCTGCATATCTTACCAGGTCGTCACTCCATCTAGTGGGGGGACACCCTACACTTCGCCTGCCGGTACGAGGCTGCCACTCGAGAACCTTTCTTCCCCATCGATTGTCGGTTCTTCGAGCTATATGGCCGGCCCATTGCCACTTCAGCTTACTAATCCGTTGGGCTATGTCGGTCACTCTGGTTCTACCGCGGATATCCTCATTTCTGAGTTTATCACGCAGAGAAACTCCGAGCATAGCCCTCTCCATAGCTCGCTGAGCGACCTTGAGCTTCCTCATCCGGCCAGCAGTAAAGGACCACGTCTCAGTTCCGTATGTCATCACTGGCAACACGCACTTGGTGTACAGTCTCGTTTTCAAGTTTTGAGGTATACCTGACGAGAAGATGTGCCGTAATTTCCCGAACGCTGCCCAACCGAGTTGAATCCGTCGATTGACCTCTCGGTCGAAGTTGGACTTACCTAGTCGGACTATTTGTCTCAGGTAAACATACTCGTCAACAACTTCGAGCTTAGTGTTCCCAACAACCACCGGCATAGGTGTGACATGGACATTAAACATGATATTTGTTTTGTCCATGTTCATCTTAAGACCTATCCGTTTGGAAACACTATTGAGGTCATTGAGCATAGTGCTTAGGTCCTCCAGCGATTCTGCCATAAGGACTATATACTCGCCATTGATGTTGATACCGTATCCTTTCCAGTCCAGAAGCTTGAAAACATCTTCCAATGCAGCGGTAAAGAGTTTCGGGGATATGACGTCACCCTGTCTTACACCTCTCTGCAATTGGATAGGTTTCGTACTCTGTTTCTGTACTCGGATAGCCATCGTAGCCCTACTGTACAAGCACTTCAACACTTTGATATACCGACAGTCAACTTGGCATCGCTGAAGGGACTGCAGCACCGCCCAAATTTCGACGGAATCGAAGGCTTTCTCATAGTCCACATACGCCAGACATAGTGGAAAATTGTACTCCTCGGACTTCTGTACAATTTGCCGAAGGGCATGTATGTGGTCTATGGTGCTAAAGCCTTTTCGGAAACCGGCTTGTTCGGGAGGCTGGAAGTCGTCAAGTCTGCGCGCGAGACGATTCGTAATGACTCTCAAAAACAGCACGTAGACGCGGCTCAGAAGAGAAATCGGTCTGTAGTTCTTCAAGAGAGCGTTGTCGCCTTTCTTGAAGAACAAGACCACCGCACTTCTGCTCCACGCCTCCGGTGTTATGCCACCATGGAGGACGGAATTAAAGAGCTTCTGAAGGACTTCAGATGGTTGCCCTCCCGGTAATAGAGCCAGTTGCCGGATTCGAGGATTACCGTGTCCTCCCCCTCTCTTCAGACTTCGGATAATCCTATAATATGCCAGCGTAACTTGTCTATCTCTTCTTCCAGCTCCACAATCTTCTCGTCAGTCCTCAGGGTGCGTGCGTTGTATGTTGCCAGGTCGAGTCGTTGTGGGTGGCAATCGAACCTCCACCGGAGATTCTTAGCACCCCCTGCCCCGCCGTTACCATGGTCGCCACCGTAGGCAGGAATAGCGGGGCCGCCGGGGACTGGGGGCCGTCTCTTCGTAACTTTCATCATGGGGGATATATTGCCATAGTTGCCACGCTTGGCGAGCGGGTTGGCAACCGCAGTTTTTTATTGTATTTTGCCGTTACCAGGAAGACGCTGCTGCCCATCTCCTGCCTGTTTCCCTTTGTCGCCTTTTACAACACCCACGGGAAGATATGGGGTAGTGGATATTCTTAACCGCCACTACACGGCACTTTGCGGGGTTTATTAACTCATTATAATATAATTTGTCATAGGATATTAATAATTTAATTGCATACTTTTATTGTACATCCACTTCATACTATTATTCTATATAATATCGATATTAATATAGCCCGAGATTCAATTAGCTTTCTAACAGATCTATAAGATCATCCCTGTCAACTTCATGATCACTACCGCTACTGTCATCGGGGATGGACGAATTATAAGGCCGGAGGACTTCGCCGCGTACAACTGCCGAAAAGTTCCTGTATCCCTTCATACCCTTGATGCTGCTTATCGTGTATCGGTCTAATGAGTGGTCAGCTTTGCATACTTTATACGGTCCAGTATACAAACCTCCTTTCCATAGTACCAATTGTCCTATACAATATTTAACGCATTTTTTATGAGTTCGGTCGAATCGGTCTTTCATAAGAGTCATATTTTTATCAATACGCAATTTAGCCTTGCCGCGTCTCTCTTCTAAAGCTCGAGCTTGACTTTCAAAATCTGCAGGTTCCCCACAGGGGTAGGCTGGTAAACGCGAATTAGAATGGCCAAATAATAATTTGAAAGGTGGGAAACCAGTTGTGGCATGAGGTGTGTTATTAATGCCCCAAATTATATCGGAGACATGGTCGTCCCAAGTGCATTCACTATTGGTCATAGTATTTAAGCCGTTAATCAACGTTCGATTAACACGCTCTACTTGGCCATTTGATCTAGGGCTAGCAATGGCGTTTAGAACATTTCTAAATTGCATTTCTTTAGCAAACTCCTTGAAATATCTGCTAGTAAACGCACAGCAAAGACATGATTTGATATATTTTCGAACAAACCTTGTCATGCCTGTAAACTAAAACTGTGCTTTTATAATCTTTTCGGTTTTATCAAAGCCTGGATGTCCTATTTGATCATGAAACTTCTGCATTAGGCCCCATTTAGCTAATTTGGGTATAAGGAAACGTTCCCCATTTAGAGTTTTCCTATAAAGAAGATCATCCTTTATTTTATAATTACTAGTAATATCTCTATTGTCTGTACCATTTCGTAATTGAGTCAAAATCATCTGAATATTTTCGTCCTGTAACTGTAATGTCACTAGCCAATCAGAGTCTTCTATCAGTAAAATTGTACTCGATGGCGGATTTCTACTCAAAGCATCTACGTGCCTCATTCGGCCACCAGAACGGTACTCAATCTGCAAGTTATAATCTTGGATGGAAAGCCACCAGCGGGCTATGCGGGGAATAAGGTCTTTTTTAACTAAAGTGGTTCGTAATGCCGCACAGTCTGTCACTATAGTTACGGGAATTCCTACGAGGTAGATTCGAAATCTTTTTAAGGATTCTACAACGGCTAATGTCTCTAGCTCATAGCTATGATAAAATTATTCTTCCTTAGACGTGACCCTACTAAAATAGGCAATTGGTTTTAGGCTAGTATCGGTTTGATATTGCAAAAGGATACCACCTAACCCTAGCTTACTCGCATCTGTATGGAGCTCGGTACGTGCACGTCTGTCATATATCCCTAAAACCGGTGTTTCCACAAGACGTTCTTTAAGAGTTTGAAAAGCACTTTCTTGGTCCGCGCCCCAATTCCATTCTATGTTCTTTTTAGTAAGTTGTGTGAGGGGTCTAGCTATTTCTGCAAACCCACGAATGAATTTCCTAAAGTATGAAGTCAAACCGATAAATTGTCGGATCTCATGTACATTTCGTGGTTTCTTATATTCAGCTACACAACGAATCTTATCCTGTCCCGGTTGTATTGTGCCCGCAGTAATCTCATGCCCTAAATAGTTAGCGCTTTTCTTTAAAAATGAACATTTACTTAAATTCAGTTTTAAATTAGCTTCCGACAATAGTTGTAAGACACTTTCTAGCAACTTCAACTCATCATCAACCGATACCGTTGGCAGTATGACGTCATAAAGATATGTTGCTACGTCATTACCTAACCTACCTAAAACAATTTTTATAAGACGTGAAAAAACTGCTGGAGCATTAGACAGGCCAAAAGGCATTTTCAGGAACTCATACTGACCAGAAGGTGTAACAAATGCGGTTTTGTGAATAGAATCATCAGAGATTCTGACTTGGTAATAGCCCTGTGCAAGATCTAGTGTGGTAAATAACGATTTTCCAGATAAGCGAGTAGCCTGATCTGCTATATGTGGTAGTGGATATCGATCCTTAACAGTACGCGAGTTCAGTGCTTTATAATCTATGCATATCCTATAGTCACCCCCTTTTTTTAACAAGGACCACTGGGCTTGCGTATTCAGACATGGACTCCCTTACAATGCCTGCAGCAATCAGGTCTTGAACCTTTTCATTAACTATTTCATTCTCTTTGTGAGAAAGTCGATAGGGCTTGCAGAAAACGGGTTGCTCGGTTGTAGTATGAATACGCATCTCTAACACATTGGTACAACCTAAATCTCTTGTATTTCTGGCGAACATGTATCCAAATTTATTTAATAATTCTAGTAATTTATTGGATTCTTCTGTGTCCAAATCACCTACATCTAAGTCCGATAATAATAACTCATTGTGGGAAGGACGGTCAATCGTCATTACTTCCCTCTGCTCACTATGCTCTAAGCCACTAACAAGTTCAGTACGCGCTATGAGCCTATTCGACTCCCACTCAACAACATCGTCTCCTATGTTTATTACTTTTAAATGGCAATTCCTCGACCTTATAAGACCGCCTATAATAATATAATACATACTCCCTAACTCATAATATACAGGTTTAGTTAGTAAAGTACAGTCATGATCATTTATATCAATGAAAACTTTTACATATGCCACACATCGTTGCGGTATTACAGTACAATCCTTTAAGTATATTGGGAATTTTGTAATGATATCTATTTCATTTAACTGCATATCACATAATTCACTTTCTTGTTCAAGGTTTTTTACAAAATTGACAGAGTTCTCAGTAATAACTAAGCATAAATTTCTCTGATTTATCATTGTTTGACCGATAATTAAGTCTATATCAGCTAAATCATTATTCGTTAACTCAACAGAACCACTTATAATAATATCTATCTTCACATCGATCCGCGAGGTCCCCAATGATTTCGAATATGCACCTCCAAATCCTTTCATCTTTATTGAAGAAGGCACTACTTCTAACATCAAACTATTAGCTTGTGTCGCAGTAAGAATATTCAGTTTACTTCCTGTGTCTATGTATGCAATAAGTCTTTGCCCATTAACCCTTACCACTTTTTTATACAGATCTAGATAAATATTATTTGTTGTGAACAATATATTACTGACCTTATGTGGCTGTTGTCGGGGATTACTGGTGGCATACAAACAGTTGGCGATGGTGTGGTCAGGCCGGTGACAACTTTGCAGTCCTTTACTTCATGCCCTTGTCTTCTGCATGCGTAACATTTCTTAGGTAGTACATAGTTTTCTGGTGTAGCCGATGTAATATTGCCACCTCTCTTCCACGTCGTACTGGGTCGTTGGAGACTGTCGGCAGCTTCTAATTGCTTATAATTTTCAAGGGATGATAAGTATCCATAATAGAGCTGCTGCGGTGAGTCGCACTGAAAAGTTTTTGCATTAGCTCTTATTTCGACCGGTAAACCTCTGATCACACATGATCTCGCTTCCTCGCCCCCAATATTGCATTTTTTTGCAAAGATATTTTATCGTGATAGTATTTTGTCATAGTTTCACTATTAGATTTCTTCCTTGCAAGCATAGCTTCTAAAAGATCAACATAGTCTGTAGACCGTGGAAACGCGGTCTCTAGCGCATTTTTCCACTCACTTCATGTAAGATTATACTTATCTTCACGCACAATCCCTGACGGGGTAGCCAGAGAGAACAGATCGCCAAGTGTCACGATCCTTACAAACCTATTTCGCTTCTTTCAGATTCATTATCTTCTTCATGCATGCACGTCTAGGTATCCGAGTACTCTTGACCCTACCCTCTTCGAGCAATTTGCTCACATGGTCTTCGAAAATTAGTCTCGGTCTACCTCGACACCTTTTAATATTAACTTTCGCGCTATATATTTTCTTCACCATTCGGTCTTCACTCATTCGCTCAACGTGCCCAAACCACCGAAGCACGCCCTTATCAATTTTTGTGATAAGGTCATCTTTCAAACCTGCCATATTGCGAATCTCTTCGTTTCGCTTTCGGTCGGCCATGGTAACGCCGCACATTTTACGAAGAGATCGCATCTCCACTGCATTCAACTTACTTTTATGCTTCTTCTGGCATACCCAGGTTTCGCTGCCATATAACAAAGTCGGTACCAACACTGCGTTATGTATTGCAAGGCGTGCACTCTTCGCTACGCCTTGCCTTTTGACTAACGCAGTCAGGGCACCATTGACTTTGTTCCCGGCAGCGACACGCCTGTCCACGTCTAAATCACATCTTCCATCCCGGCTAAAAGCACTCCCCAAGTATACAATTTCATTTACCTGTTCTAGACATTCCTGATTTACCCATATTTCACACTTCGTTCTCTCTTCGTCCCTTTCAAATACCAGAACCTTAGTTTTATTAGCATTCAAACGGAGACCTTTAATTTCACATTCCTCTTTCATACACGTGACTAATGCCTGCAGTTCTGCCTCTGATGGTGCAATAAGCACTGCATCATCAGCGTACAGCAGACAATTTACTTTTATGTCACCCAATTTCACACCCAAACAGCTATCTTTCAGCTTCTGTAAACAGCTGTCGAGATACAGTATGAACAGCCAGGAAGACATGACACAACCCTGCTTTACGGCCGTTTGGACGTTAAACATGGGTTACAGGTCATGCTCTACCCGCACACAGGCTTTACAGTCACAGTAAAGAGACTGCACAGCCCTTAGCAATCGACCATCCACACCATACCCCGGCAACAGTTCCCACATTTTCTTCCTTACAACCTTATCAAATGCTTTCTCAAGATCCACAAAAGCACGGAAAATCTTCTGGTTAGCAGCCAGAAGCTTTTCCGTGATCATGCGGAGAGAAAACATTTGATCCGTGCATCCTCTTCCAGGTCTAAATCCGCATTGTGCCTCCCATAGAAATCTTTCCGATTTCTCTCGCATCCTACGTGTCAAAACCTTCGAGTAAACTTTACTTGCTAAACTGGTCAAGCTGATCGCCCGATAGCACCCGCAGTCAAAATGTGAACCATTATCTTTATATAAAGGCACAATGACTGCGGATCGCCAATCATCCGGGACATCCCCCGTCCGCCAGCACAAATTGCACAGCAGATGAAAGCAGTCCCAGACGCGAGGCCCACCATACTTGACCATTTCAGCAGTAACTCTGTCTAGTCCCGCAGCCTTACCACATTTCAAACTTCGAATCGCACGTTCAATCTCTTTCATACTGATGACCTCAGTGTCATCGAGGTCCGGGTCTGGCGTACCAGTCACGGCGTCATCCCCGGATCCCTCACTAAGATCATCACACGCATACATCTCTCTATAAAATTCGCTCCATCGCTACATGACGTTCGATTTTTCTGAGAGGACGTCATTAGTTCTCGAAAGCACTTTGTTCATTCTTAAGGCCGTCGCACCACTTCGGGTCCTTCCAACCTCTTTCCAGAAGAGTTTGGAGTTCTCCTTAAAGTTGTGCGACAACTTTTCGTCCGCTTCCATTCTACACCTTTCACGCACTTCCTCAATCAGTGCTTTCGTGTGAACTTTCTGCAGCCTATATCTTTCTTTCATCTTCTCTCTCATATCCTTATCATTACTAGAGGCCAAGTAGTCTAACCATGCTTTCTTCTTCTTCTTTACAGCTTCTTTCACTTCATCATTCCACCATGCATCTCTTCTTTTACTACTGCCTCTTTTTATTGTTCCACACACTTCTTCCGCTGCACTTACCATTCCATCCCTAAGGTTCTGCCAAGTTCTTTCTAGATGTAAGATTTTCTATGTAAGATTATAATCTTCTAAATCGTCATACCAATCTCTGGCAGAACCCCGAAGGCGAAGTTGCATGATGAACTGGCGATCCTTATTATTCCAATTGTACACATCACCCAACTGGTCGATTTTATGCAACCAAACCTTGACGTTGCTTGTTTTTTCATCTGGCTGAAACGTTGGAATAACTTCGGCATCGGTTTGAGTTACATGTCTCCTTTTCTGTCGGCGGTATTCGTGTTCGGAATCCTCATCACTAGTTGAAGAAAAAAAATCTTGGTTTTCGTTGTATTCGGGAGACAAATTTTTCTATACCTTCGTTTCTTTGCGCCAATACCTTGAATATATAGGCCTGACATTATCCCACTTCTGAAATGTGGATGGCGGATAGACTAGGTACGACTAACCGCAGATAAAAGATATTTTTACTTGGTATATTATATATACTTTGTAATCACTTTCACAAACTGACAGAGTTACTCTTCACACCTTTACTTACTGACGGTTACAAAACAACTAACTGACACAACGGCCTTTTATACAATTTAAATAATAACCTAATAATAACATTAATATTCTTATTACTATAAATATTGCATCATAAATTATTTTTTATTATTATATTGACTGCCTCGTTGGTCTAGTGGTTGTAGTAGTGCGACTGCTGATCATGAGGTCCTGGGTTCGAATCCCGGGTTGGGCCAAAAAAAATCGGTTATTGAGTTTTTCTATCAAGAAATTCTCAGTAGCTGCCCGGAGTCAGGAAGTTGGTGGTGTCTCACACCCGTGCCTCGGAAAGCACGTTAAGCCGTTGGTCCTGCGCCTGATCTCTCTCCGGTCGTGTCGGTTTACCGTCCCATCGGACTATGAGAGTGAGGGAATAGAGAGTGCACCTGTGCTTGCGCATACACTTGTGCACTATAATCCTGTCCTGCGCAGATGGCTAGTCTCCGTTGAAACTGACCGCCGTGACCGAAATTCGGTCTGGAGGACATTATTATTATTGCATCATAAATTATAAAATAACTGTCAATCAATATAGCAACGACTAAACACTAACAATAATTGTTTATACACATTTAATAACATTAATCTTAGGTTCGCCGGAAGCTGACAAGCGGAAGGCGTCAGTTATTATTTAATCATCATTTATTAAGTATTATAAAACTTATGTTATTAATCTAATAAAGGTTTAGTAATTCTCTGGGAGATTAAAATAAACTTAATTATGCGACGAGCTCGTGAACCCAGGACCGGAAGACGATAACAGTACATAAGTATATATTCATGTGTGGTTGGTTGCCGTTTCCTTTTTCGTCGTCCAACCGTCAATAATATAAAACTATGGACCTTATCTTTACATCATGCATATCGATATTTATCACGCGATATATATCGACACTGTTTAAAAATATCGATGCGATTTTTTTCCTTGCCTATCCATTAGCCCAGCTATGAAGTTATAGCTAAAGATGGAGACCACATTCCGAATGCCTAGTTGAAGCTTAACCTATGTATTACTATCTCGCCCTCTGTGGGCAGACCCTCCCTTTCTAAGTAGGTAATCTTTATTTTATTTTTCCCAGGATATCCCTATATGCAGTTGCATTACATTAAGTGGTTTATTTATAAATATCTACCTCTCTGTTTACTACTAATACCTAGCCTATATAGATTATATATTTTTGTACAATGTTAATTTGGGAATTGACTAGTTTTATGAAGAAAGGTTTTCATTTCCATGGGCAGACGCGGTATCTAAAATATGACCACACATTTCCATTACAACACATATAATGCCGAGCCTATTTAGAAAATGTGGAAAATAAATATATCAGAGAATATTTTATAACTACCATTTAGATAATGTATTTTCTGGTTATTGTATACAACTCCTCCTGATTTATTACTAAATAAATAAATAATAAATTGACTAAAATAAATCTATTTCTGGACAGTTATTTAATTTTTTTTTATCACAAAGATTAAAGGAGCGTAGTGGAGCCTCTGCCTTAGCCTTCTGACCTAACCCATCCGAGTCTGACTGCTCTGAGCTGAAAGGTGTATAATACTATTTTCCACACAACCTGTTCATTTTAAGAATTATCTACAATTCCAAGGAATACTGTATAATGACGGATTTCATAGATTTCTAGTAGCATATGTACTATAATAGGAATGGTAATATATAAAAAAAAAACTTAAACAATAAATAAAAACACTTTCCATATCAAAATCATTTATTGATATTTTTCTATTATACATGACTAAATATCATTGCTATGTGTAGTTTCTGTCTCTTACCATGTAGATCACCGAGTATGTTTTCTGTATAACTCTTTATTTGAGCAGGTATACGCATATTAAAAAATGAATTAGCTGTTTTCTTAGCTATCATAGTTTCATGCAAATCATTACAATTAATTGAGTGATGGGATGTTTAAACATTCCCTGCAATAGAGAAGTAAAATGTTGTGACACAACATTAATTAATTTGTTTTCAATGTTATTGGCTCTAAGTTGGCCCAACAAACTAGCTCGTTGGAAAACTTGGTCACAATCTTTTCCTTAAGTGCAGAATTACTTTCATATATGCCAGAACTAGTGCTTGGTACAGCCAGAACAGATATTTGCACCATAGACTCTTCATGTAATGCACTTGTTGTCTGCAAATGATAAATGTTGCTTTATATCATAGATTTAAACTACTACATTTCCAAATACGAAACTTAACCTCTAATTACGTAAAATAGATAATTAAATTATATTAAATTTTTACCTTGCCTGGTGATACTGTTTCTTAATTTATTGTAACAGTAGGAACTGCTATTGGTTTGAAGCGCCTTGTTGTTTTATCATAATCTAATTCTTGAAAATGCAAATTGCAAATCCTTGCACTTTCATAATATTTCATTTTGAATGGTACAGTGGATAACCACAAATTTCTCCGAGTACCGTTTTTAGGAAATCTAAAAAAAAGTATTCGCAATTATTGTAAACGTTATTAAAGTATCAGAATAATGAGGATCAAAACTAAATAAAAGGTAAATTGTCTGCCAAGAGAATATATTATGTTACAAATTAATAATTATGAAATCTGTCATTATATAGAATACACAGGAATTGTATATAATTCCTAAATTTCATGCATTTACGGTAACATAATAAGAAACGTACATATAATTAGTTAAGTAACACGGAAAATCTCAGATACATCCTCAATATGGTCACATTACTTCGGTGCGATTTCTTTTAATCAAAAACAATAAAATTGTTAAAAGTCAATTAAATTCAATGTAAAACTATTTGATTTTGACAAAGTTATAATTTACTAATATGATTAAAACACTGGTAAAACGTTACAGCAAAAAATTAAGTAAAAATACAAAGAAGTATGTTAACGGTGGTAGAGCCTTGCAGCAGCTTTTGCTGTTGCACGTATGGGCCGGCTCGAGCCGGGTTAGTACCACGACCTCACAGAATACCGGCGTGAAGTGGAAGCTCTGCTTCCGCGTTTCGTCTGGTGAGTGCAGGTGACCGGATGCCCAATTCCCCCCCCCCCCATCAACATGGTAGCGGAATTACGTCATAAACTACCCCAGGAGGGTACCAGTACCCCTGGAGAATCCCTCGCTGAGCATCCACGACCATGCTATTCCACTCCTGAGCGTGGGTGCTCAGGCTGCCCCGCGTATTCTGGGGGGGGCAAAATTCCGCTCAACACAATAACTGCTCGGGGCAAACTGAGCAACAAGACCAAGGCGACCCCTGCCACGCTATCCGTGAATTTCTGCAACATCAGGGGACTTCACTCGAACCTAAACGCCGTCCACTACCATCTTGAGACGGCGAAGCCGGCCTTGCTCTTTCTGACCGAGACGCAGGTGTCCTCTCCGGCTGATACTTCGTATCTCTCCTACCCGGGGTACAAATTGGAGCACTCCTTTGTGCCTCGGGCTGGAGTTTGCGTGTATGTCAGAGAGGACATCTGTTCTCGACGCCTCGGCAGTCTTGAAGGTTCGGACCTGTCCATCCTTTGGCTACGCGTAGACAGCGACGACCATCCGCGCGTCTACGTGTGCCTCTATAGGTCCCATAGCGGTAATGCCGAAACAGACCGACTCATCGACCACGTCCAAATGGCTACAGATTCCTTGCTACAACAGGTCCCATCCGCAGAGATCGTGATCCTTGGCGATTTTAACGCCCACCACGCCGAATGGCTCGGTTCACGTTTAACCGATCATGCGGGCAGATCTGTTTATGACTTTGCCTTGGCATATGGTCTGACACAACTGGTTACATCGCCTACGCGGATTCCAGATGTTGAGGATCATACACCTTCCCTGTTGGACCTTCTGCTGACCTCTCATCCGGACGGATATCAGGTTTCCGTCGATGCCCCTCTTGGCTCTTCGGACCATTGTCTGATCCGGAGTGTGGTGCCACTCACGCTCCCTTCGCGGTTGCGTTCTGCAGGTTGCCGCCGTGTTTGGCATTACAGGTCGGCGGATTGGGACGGAATGCGGTCTTTCTTTGCTTCCTACCCATGGGGGCGGGTTTGCTTCTCGCCGGATGATCCCAGCGCTGTTGCTGACTCTGTCACTGATGTAGTGCTACAGGGAATGGAACTATTTATTTCATCATCTGTGGTACCCATCGGAGGCAGATCTCAGCCTTGGTTTGGTCGCTCCTGTAAGACTGCATTACGCAGTAAGCAGGAGTGTTATCAAGCCTGGGCTGCGGCTTCGGTGACTCGGGATGTAAACACCAGCACACTCAAAAAGAAGTATAACTTCGCCTCCAGGTCCTTCAAAAGAGTTATTGCCAAGGCAAAGTCAGAGCACATAGGCAGAATTGGCGAGAAACTAGTTCGCCTTCCTTCGGGAACCCGTGCATTCTAGTCTCTCGCCAAGGCTGTCCAAGGGAATTTCTGTAAGCCATCACTACCATCTCTGCACAGGGAGGACGACTCACTGGCCCACGATGCAAAAGAGAAGGCCGACCTTTTAGGCTCCCTTTTTGCGTCCAACTCGACTGTTGATGACGGGGGGAACACACCGCCGACCATCCCGCGGTGTGAGTGCTCCATGCCGGATGTGCGATTCTCACAGCGCTCGGTTCGCAGAGCACTCCTCTCCCTTGACATCCACAAGTCGAGTGGGCCTGACGGAATCCCCCCAATTGTGCTGAGGACGTGTGCTCCGGAGTTGGCACCGGTTCTAACGCGTCTTTTCCGGTACTCCGCTTTTGTCCACCCGATCCCTAAAAAAGGCGACCGCTCAGATCCGTCCAACTACAGGCCTATCGCCATCACCCCCTTGTTCTCCAAAATAATGGAATCCGTTGTAAACTGCCACCTCATGCGGTACCTTGAGGATCACCAGCTGATTAGTGACCGCCAGTACGGTTTTCGTCGGGGTCGATCAGCTGGTGATCTTCTGGTCTACTTAACTCATAGATGGGCGTTGGCAGTAGAGTCCAAGGGGGAGGCATTGGCCGTTAGTTTGGACATTGCGAAGGCCTTCGATCGGGTTTGGCACAAAGCGCTTCTTTCGAAGCTCCCTTCCTATGGGCTTCCCGAGAAATATGCAATTGGATCACCAGCTTTCTTGCAGATCGGAGCATCAAGGTCGTTGTAGACGGTGCATGCTCCGACTACAAGCCTATTAACGCTGGTGTTCCACAAGGCTGCGTGCTATCACCAACGCTGTTTCTTCTGCATATCAATGATATGTTGCAAGCTGGTAGCATTCATTGCTATGCAGATGACAGTACTGGTGATGCTCTATACACCGGCCGTGCATATTTTTCCCGGAAAAACGTCACCGAGTACCGGAACAAACTTGTGTCTGAAGTCGAGTCTTTGCTGGACAAAGTCTCGGATTGGGGGCAACTAAATCTAGTCCAGTTTAATCCTCAGAAGACACAAGTTTGCGCGTTTACCGCTAAAAAAACCCCTTTGTCGTATCTCCTCAGTTTCAAGGTACTCCCCTTGTTGCCTCAGCCAGTATCGGAATCCTCGGCGTCGACATATCGAGTAGCGTGCAGTTTCGTGGTCACTTGGAAGAGAAGGCCAAATTGGCCTCTAAAAAGCTTGGCGTGCTCAGCAGAGCGGGACAGTATTTCATGCCGGCTCAACGCCTGCAACTTTACAAGGCGCAGGTTCGGCCTCACATGGAATACTGTTCCCATCTCTGGGCTGGGGCTCCCCAGTTCCAGCTTCTTCCACTTGACCGCATCCAGCGCAGAGCGGCTCGAATCGTCGACGACCGAGTCCTTTCCGATCGGCTCGACTCATTGGCACTGCGAAGAGATGTTGCATCTCTTAGCATTTTCTTTCGCATTTACCATGGGGAGTGCTCTGAGGAATTGTTCGGATTAATCCCAGCCGCCAAATTTCACGAACGCACATCGCGGCAGAACTCCCGATACCATCCACACCATCTGGGTGATTGGCGGTCCACCACTGTGCGATTTAGAAGATGTTTTCTTCCTCGCACAACTTCCTTGTGGAATAGTTTACCACCAGCGATTTTCCCGGACCGATACGACTTAGGGACCTTCAAGAAAAGAGCCTACTCCTTTTTAAAAGGCCGGCAACGCATCTGCAATTCCCCTGGTGTTGCGGTTGTTCATGGGCGGCGGTAGTCACTTACCATCAGGTGAGCCACATGCTCGTTTGCCCCCTCTCGTATAAAAAAAAAAAATACAAGTATTCAATGCCAGAAGTCACTAATTAAACACTTACGCGTGAAATCTTATATCACCTCCTAGACACCAACAACTGCAGCAACCACGCACTACACAAGTTTACACCATTTCTTGAATTATAACAATAATTAACTTTAATTATCTCAAACGACGATGTGAACTGTTAAGTAAACAACCGCCATATTTGTCCAAAGAGTATAGTAATATATATTTGCAAAGAGTATAGTAATATATAAGGAAGAAGAGAACCCTCTTGCGAGTAAAACTGGTGCTCCTTGGAAACAGCGCCACCTGATGATTGTTACGCCAACTATAATATTTAGATGTTTGTGTGTATATACCAATTCACTCACACGAGAGCACTCTGTGAATGTGTGCGTGTGTATATGTACAATGCTCTTTGCCTACCCTCACATTCAATATTCTATATATTTTATGGCTCCAGTACACGTTGGCCGAGCGCGCTCGCCGAGTGCACTCGGCCAACGTGTACTGGGCCGTTTTGTATATATTTGGCGTTTGCGGCCAACGCTCGCCGACGAGCCGTATAGTGTCGGTTTTCTGTGCACAAATCAAAGGAATTTGGCGCAAGCCGCAAGCAGTGTTCACACGTTGGCCGAGTGTTCAATTCATAGTTACGCTTCGGAGTAAACTGTAGTGTCGGCTTGATAAAATTGTTTCAACATGGCGACATGGACTAATGAGGAAATATTTATTTATTTATTTAACATAAACATGTACACACATAATTCGATAGGAAAATGGTAAAAACATAATTATGTACAAAGGCACTGCCTATTCCATGATGAAATTTCTTCCAGCAGGCATATTGAAGGATAGTTGAAGGAAATAGAGGTAGTCAAAGTGTGCACTTACATAAATATACATATACAATACAAATATATACATATACATACACACACACACACATATATATATATATACGCATGTATATATATAAATAAATATCATATATTATGAAAAAATATATAATTCAATATAATATATTTTTAATGTTACTTATATGCATACCAACACATTACGATTTAATAATTATGGAGTAAATATTGATTCATTGTTCATTGATTGATCCTCACAATGAATCAGTTATATGGAACCCCAAACATGAGCAACATAAAAATAAAACCAGAGGAACTTGCCTAACTGCATTAAATAATACATGTTTAGTTGCGATTTCAGAGTACCCACCTAATGATAAATATTATTATAAATAATTATCTCTGCGTTTATGTTGTTCAGGGATAATGTAGCTTAGGGGCTTCTTTTGGGCTATCTTTTATTTTGAAAAAACCCTCAGCAAAGCGGGCACGAGTAGCTAGTAAATCCTATAAAGGTTTCTTTTTTCCTTTTGAGGTCGGAACCCTAAAAAGGACACACTGGGATTATTGTCGTATGTGTAGTTTTTTTCTTGTTCACTCTGAGAAGAGTGAAGCGCTGTATAAGCATATGACAGCGGCCGCGATTGCCCTAACGTCCATCATCATCTAGCTACCAACGCAGAATGAAACACGCCAACGTGTGAACAGCACCACGAAAATCTGCCGAGCGCGCTCGCCAAGCGCACTCGGCCAACGTGTACTGGAGCCATTAAACTTATATTACTATTTCCATTCCAATTTTCTACGAATGTAGAAATTACATTCTACATTCGTAAAAAGTTGAAATGGAAATAGTAATAAATGAATATAATAGGTACATATTGGAATTTATAAAAATTTAATAACGCAAAGCTTAAGAGTAAGATCAAAGTTAACAATTAGCTATGCATTCATACATAAGTAGAAAATTGGAATGGCACACGGTTAATTTGACCAAACAGAAATAAAACAATTATTTTCATAGAGATTTAAATATATTATTAACAGTTATTAGATACACAGAAATAAACTTGGGCACTCAATTTTAGGTGATTATGGAAGCATCTTAGAACACATCGTTTTCAGCAACCATTATTATTCGTAAAACATTTTCATTAAGTAAAACGACTCTAATAAATCACCATAAACTAAATATTCACTGGCTAGTAACACCACACTTAAGTAATTGTTCTACGAAATACGAAATTAACTAAATCGACATCAAACTTTTGAATTTGGCTTAGAAAAGTGAAACAAAACGAACTCGATTCACTTTAAAAATGGTTTGAAACATTCCCGTTTAAAATAATATCTAATTGATGAAAAATTAACTTTGAAACTTTTTCTTTTTTAATTTCATAAAAATATGTAATAATTTAGGTAATTTTTTTCGCAACAGCAGATACAGATACATTTATATTTTCGGCTACAGAGCTTGTAGTACAGACTAATCATTTCAATCGAACATAAATATAATCGGAACGTATAATTTATATGTACTTTATAAATCATGGATTAAACACCTTTTATTTGTCATACATACATATTACAAAATATATAGTTTATAATTTATAAGATAAGTAAAACTAATTTTAATGGACAGGTGACAAAGATATTAAAGCCATCTAGTGAGTATTAAACTAACTAAACTGAGGAAATTATGACCCGTATCATACACTTGATGGCGTTACTTTCTATGACCAAATGCATTACTATGGAACTGTACCCCCCCGTATTTGTCTAATATATGTTGACATATGGGGCTAATGTTGCCACATTACCGAACCCTTAGTAAATGGGATTATAATTCACTGATTCGTTAACCCAATAATGCATACGAGACCTTCAATTTTGGAATTTTTAATGTAACTAATAGTAGTTCAACTATTTATTTATTGGTACATTATTTTGCAGAGCTTAACTTCTGATTTGGTTATTGTTGAAACTATTTCTAAGAATTTATCAGGAGATTTAAATAAAAACATAGCAATACTGTATTCCACACTAAAAAGAGAAGTCAGACCACAGAGAGTGAGATAAAGATACGTAGGTATGTGACTCAAGCTGTTGTTCCAAGTGTGGCCTCCATCTTTATCTATTACTTCATGATATGGAGTGTTGAGTAGAAGGAGGACCATCTCTGTATATGAAAAGTGTCCCTAAAAACGTGTCCAATAAGGGTGGCGCTGCAGTAGCATAGGATAAATTAAAAAAGAAGCGCCAAAAGTATTTAGAGTAAGACGGAGAAATAAATAAGGACCGATCAATCCGCTTGGTTTTGTACTACGTAAACAGTTGAGATTTTGTATATTGGCGTTTTACTAACTACTCTAGTCATGAAATATTTGAATTCAGCTGACTTCACTCCGTTCATAACAGCTATCTTCATATCGTAGTTTTTCAGACGCCAGCGCTATTGTGGTAGGTTTTGGAACCTCTATTTACAGTAAATAGTAGGACACTTTTTCAACCTTCGCTCCTTATAAGATGGTTCACCTTCTACTCTACACTCCATACTTCATGAGCCCAGCGTCCACATTTTTTTAATAACTGGCTTTACGGCTCTGGGTCCTAGCCCTTCTGATCCTGAAGTTACAATATATAATTATTCTTCATAGTACACTGCTTCGCAATATGTTGATGCGTCACATTGTGCAGCCCTCGGGAGATTTTAACGGTAACTTGAGCCAGCAGACAGCTGACAGTTGGCGATGGCATCTCAAGGCGCCTAAGCAGACAGACACCTTATTTTAAGAATCACATCACCATCAGAGTAGTTGTTTCACCGTTTACTACTGTCTACTAATGGTTCACATGCGCAGACACTAAATACACAAAATCGCACCACGTTTACATATCAAAATCCACTTTAAACCATTATTAAAACAATAATACAGTAGCAGCAAACCGCTGCCGGTCAAGTTCCCGCCAATACTCAAGCGCCCACAAACTAACTAATAGATTCTACCAGTATCAGACCATAGATATTGTATTAAACTCGTAGACAGAGAAATATAGATAGACAAGACCTCAGCGTATGTCAGTAAGAGATAGCGATAGTTCGCCAAAGTACATTACTACAATTACATGTAATTTAAATTGACATACTTAGACTTTTACCACCATTGTGTGGGTAATCTATTTCTATTTATTTCGGTTGGACTACGTCAACTACTAATTTAATTAATTTTATTTTCTATGGGGACGTATTTATGACTATTTGACTGTGCGCGAACTGAATGACTCCGGGATGAACATTAAGCGCGAAGAGAAATGAGTTGTAATGATCATTTCATTACAATTTATCTAAGATATCCTCTCAGAAGCCAATTTACATAATTTAGGACCGGGTTTAGTAAGCTCATGGGGCTTTCGAGTGTTTATTCTATATTTATAGCTCAACACGTAAATAGTACAATAAAATAAATCATAATCAACTCATAGCCCCGAATGCATTCAGTTCGCGCATGTCGTCCCTTAGCTAACAACACCGCATAAGTCATTTTTACCAACTTTACAGGAGACGAAAAAAACTGTCCATTTTAAAAAATCGGCGGAAATTTTCTGTTGTTACCTAATACTCGTAAATGCCCTAGTTAGCGGTTAAGGAATAATAATTTATAATTATTTTGACTATATACTTTATTTTAACTTTTATTTTATGACTTGAGCTGTGTTGACTGATATTTTATTAGATTTAGGTGGAGTTGTTTGCGGAAATGTTAGGGAATAAGGTATTAATAGATGATTTACAACGAAAAGTTTTTATTACGAAATATTTCAATAATAATTAACAATCGTTATAACATAGCTATCAACTCGTATAACCTAAGTCTTGCGAATCACACGAACCTTTAGAGCGTATGTGCAATTTTTTATTGTTATTTTAATTGGTAAATATTTAAAACATAGTCTTTAAAAATTCTAACGAAACAAGATATCATCATCATCATCATTACAGCTCTTTACAAGTCCACTGCTGAACATAGGCCTCCCCCAAAGAATGCCACAAAGCACGGTCCTGAGCCACCTGCAACCAGCGACTTCCTGCATGTCTTACCAGGTCGTCACTCCATCTCGTGGAGGAACGCCCTACACTTCGCCTACCGGTACGAGGCTGCCACTCGAGAACCTTTCTTCCCCATCGGTTGTCGGTTCTTCGAGCTATATGGCCGGCCCACTGCCACTTCAGCTTACTAATCCGTTGGGCTATGTCGGTTACTCTGGTTCTACTGCGGATATCCTCATTCCTAAGTTTATCACGCAGAGAAACTCCGAGCATAGCCCTCTCCATAGCTCGCTGAGCGACCTTGAGCTTCCTCATACGGCCAGCAGTGAAGGACCACGTCTCAGTTCCGTAAGTCATCACTGGCAACACGCACTGGTTGTACAATTTCGTTTTCAGGTTTTGAGGTATGTCTGACGAGAAGATGTGTCGTAGCTTCCCGAACGCTGCCCAGCCGAGTTGAATCCGTCGATTGACCTCTCGGTCGAAGTTGGACTTACCTAGTCGGACTATTTGTCCCAGGTAAACATATTCGTCAACAACTTCGAGCTTAGTGCTCCCAACAACTACCGGCATAGGTGTGACATGGACATTGAACATGATCTTTGTTTTGTCCATGTTCATCTTAAGACCTATCCGTTGGGAAACACTATCGAGGTCATTGAGCATAGTGCTTAGGTACTCCAGCGATTCTGCCATAAGGACTATATCGTCGGCAAATCGAAGGTGAGTGATGTACTCGCCATTGATGTTGATACCGTATCCTTTCCAGTCCAGAAGCTTGAAAACATCTTCCAATGCAGCGGTAAAGAGTTTCGGGGATATGACGTCACCCTGTCTTACACCTCTCTGCAATTGGATAGGTTTCGTACTCTGGTTCTGTACTCGGATAGCCATCGTAGCAACAGACAACAACAACACTCGGAAAGACAGTCAACTTGGCATCGCTGAAGGGACTGCAGCACCGCCCAAATTTCGACGGAATCAAAGGCTTTCTCATAGTCCACATACGCCAGACATAGTGGCAAATTGTACTCTTCGGACTTCTGTACAATTTGCCGAAGGGTATGTATGTGGTCTATGGTGCTAAAGCCCTTTCGGAAACCGGCTTGTTTGGGAGGCTGGAAGTCGTCAAGTCTGCGCGCGAGACGATTCATAATGACTCTCGAAAACAGCACGTAGACGCGGCTCAGAAGAGAAATCGGTCTGTAGTTCTTCAAGAGAGCGTTGTCACCTTTCTTGAAGAACAAGACCACCGCACTTCTGCTCCACGCCTCCGGTGTAATGCCACCATGGAGGACGGAATTAAAGAGCTTCTGAAGGACTTCAAGTACCGGTCTTCCACCCGCTTTCAGAAGCTCCGCTGTAATTCCATCCTCGCCTGGGGCCTTACCGTTTTTAAGGTGCTGGAGATTCATTCTAATCTCGGAGCTAAGTTCTGCAAGACCCGCCGCAGAAGAACACAAAAACTCTCCGATCACACTCTTAATCTCATGGCTGTTAGACGGGAGATGAAGCTACATTCTTCAACAGACTTGACAGCATACAGGCATCTGAACAGACAGATCTCCAAATGCATGCGGCGGGACTTACGCAACTTCAATACAGCTCGTATTGAAGAAGTGATCGAGCGGAACCAAGGCTCCAAAGTCTTTGCCAGAGATCTGTCTGCCAGAAAGAGCCAACTGTCAAAGCTGAAGACAGAGTGTGGCAGCATCGTTTCCGGGACACCTGAGATTTTGAGTGAGATTGAGAGGTTCTATGGGCAGCTGTACACGTCATCGTTGGAGCCACACGCATGTGTGAGTAACGATCCAAGAGCGAGTCTCATCCGACACTATTCCGAAGATATCCCGAACAAGATATAATAATAACAAAATAATAAAAGTTAAAAGTTATACTCGAAATCTCTAGTCTAATAGTTAGTTGCAGTCTTTAGCGATTGCTGTGCGGAAGTTCATCATAAAAAGAGTTGCAACTAGTTGGTAATACATTTTTTAGATCTTGCAAATCTTCACACTTCCGCTTTGTAATTGGTATTCTAGCTGCATACAATTTCTGCAGGTGATTTATTTGTTTAATGCTGTTAATTGGCGTGGGACGATGTGGTAACGGATGAAGCTCGTCAACAAAATCAGTTTTGTACCAACTTGTGCCATTTCGTATGTATTTTAGCATACGTACATCTGTGACGACTGGGTCACTGTCCTTTAACCAGGCCGTATAGATTTATAAATTAATTCTTTCGAAAAGTCGACAAAAAGGTATAGTCCAAATAACAAGCTTCATTAGGCATAGGATCCCTCCTAGCTGTTTTAGTTATAGCCATGTGTTGTTGTGAAAGGTAAAGGGGAATGCCCAATTCTGGCCATGAAACGCCCAACAATTTGCATTTGTTAAAAATTACATCTATTTTATGGTAATTAATCGCGGTATTTATGTATCCAAAAAAGATTGCAATATTTTTGACACAAGAAAAAGTACTGAAAAGATAAAAATGAAATTAGGTAAATCCGCAAGTTATTAGATTGTGGGTAAAATAAGAAGTATTGTCAATCACAAATCTCCTTAAAGTCTTTTCAGTTTTTTAATCAATTTTTTATGGTTTATGATTTTTCATTATTATAATGGTAATATTATTTTTCGATATTTATTATGATGTTATGATAATTAAACAAGCGAATTGCTAGTTGAACGCTACTGCACAATTTAACTGTTATTCTTATCTGTTATTAAAAATACATTTAAAATGGAATTTAAATAAATAAATAAACCATATTTTAAAACGCGTGCAGAACTTAAAGCGATTATTCTTTTTTATGAAATTATAAATAGAATAAAAAAATCGTTATCTATTTATCGATTTTATGTCTGTTAAGTGGCAACATCGAATCTGACAGCTACGCCCATGTCATAATTATCAAAACTAAATGGTCACAAGGCTAAAGTTAAGTAAGCGCATCTACGGAAACGGAAACTAGTAAATACTCTGTGTGACTCTCAAGAAATACTTGACGCTGGCAGAATCCATTGGAAGTTGCCAAACTAGGAAAAAAAATAGTCATAAGGCGAATTCCTTTGTATTTGTGTTATTTTGTTTGTTTTCTCGCGGATTTGTTATCTTAGCAACGAATAAGCTTTCTAAATGGACTCCGATTCTCACCCTATTGACCACGGCCTGAAAATGGATCCCGCTCCCACTTCTTACGATAACCTCTGCACGATCTTGGACTCGATATCCACTGTTAACGATGACCCCAGCTTTCACACCGGCCAGAGTTCTTCCAAGCTCTCAGAAACTCATTCAAGAGGGCATTTACGCTGTGTTAATTGTGGTTTAAATGTCACGAAAATACAGTCATTTGTTGTTAAAAAACTGTTCTTGTGAAAATAAAAAACCTTATATCTTAAAAATCCGGACGTTTTTTAAACCAATTTCTTAATAATTTCATTATTTTATTCGCATATTATCATTTTCATATGCTTTTATATGTGGGCACCCATGGCCGAAGTGTCTATGAACGGTGGGCATTCCCCTTTCTTTACCTTTTAATTTACACTCTACTGCACTGTGTACGGAATCTAATTCTATGTGGGAATGGCCTTTTTCCAGGTACTTTTGAGTAACCACAATATTTTTTTTAAACGCTAAACGTAATAAAACATTGCTTAAGATAAAATTGCGATTTTGAGCACAACAGCCATCGGAATATAAAATCACAGACAATAATTTCTGACTCAAAACCTTCTCTAGATGGTCTACTAAGAATGAAGCAAAAACAGAGGCTTCAAGCGTGCTATTTGACTCATCGAACCTGTTTACCTCAGTTGCCCCGACAAAAGTCGACTATCCCGGGGCCCATCAGCGGAACACTCGACGAGCAACCAAGGGTGAAGCCCAATGGCCTATGGACAATTATTCTATAGATATATAAGAGGCTTCCTTTTACACGCGCAAAACGTCTGTCTCGTGGGGCGCAACGCCTCGGCAAACGAGTCCCGTTATCTACACGTCATGCCGGCCAGGAATGCACCGCGTAGCGCGCTTCGTAATATTGTTTTTGAAATTTAGCATTTGGCGCAAACAAAACCAATAACACATTACTTTCTTAGTTGCTAAATTGTATAATGTAAAATTCTGGACGCATAATTTAGTTTTATAATAAATAGCACTGGCTTGAAGATACGGGGCTAATTTTACCGATTCGACATCCTGCGTGAATACGTGACAAGCTCCGGCTGTGCAATACCTTTGTCAGTATCTTTCTCTTTATCTCTAGTATCTGGCTCGGTGTTTTTTCAAAACATGTTGAGCGTATTTTTCATCGGTAATGCTTCCAGTTTTATAACTGCAACAAACGTCACACTGATCTCTCTTCGGGTGGAATAAGCTCAGATTGAGTTTCAAAAATAATTTGTCCAAATAATTTACCGTCAAGGAATTCTCTACTCTCTAACTCACAATTCTCTTTATATGTGTTATAGAGCTGTGTTATGCTCGAGAAAATTGTCGGGAATATAACATAAGTTAATTAAACGCGATAAAATCCGTAATAGTAGTTTTATTCAATGAGAAATTTGGTTCTAAATATTCTCAAGATGATTTAGCACGACAGTAATGCGATTTCCTCTGGATTCCTGCGATTTCAGGATTCTGGATTACTTGTTAAAGTAGACAAATCGGGAGAACTAGCACAGTCTGTTTTTGTCGCCCAATATCTGACAAACCAATCCTTAATGCCAAGAGTGGCCAAGAACATTTTTTTACAGACTTGGTGGCGTACATTATCAGTCGTCAAAACATAAGTTCAACTATCAGTTCTTTTGGACGTTTCTGGATTTTTTGTAATTTTCTTTGGTACTTTATTAAAGTGAGAAGTTATAAATGATCTTTGTTGCTCCCAGTTCATGTACTTCCAGAAAGTTTCAAACAAATATTGCCGCTGTTGTTCGTTTATGTTGTCACATAATCTGAGTTTCGATTTCTTGCAAAAGGCAGAAGTGCATGGTGGTTTCATGGATCTTGCAGGCGTAAATACGTCAAGTTCCACTTTAAATTTTTCATTAGTCTTTGCTTTTCTGTCTCTTCTGTAGCGTAAATAATTTCCACCTTTCATCCGGAATTCTTTATTAACATTGCGTTTATATTTCTTTGGATCTCTTGTCGCCTTGTTCTGTCGTTTCTTATAAAGTCATAAGAAAACAAATCACCGTGATATGGAACATTACTGAGTATGATCACTTTTGAAGAACAGGACGGAGTAGCAGAGGCACTGGATTGCTGCATATTGTTCTGGTTTACATTATTTTTATCTGTACATTGAGTATTGTTTTCACTATCAATGACTATATCAGAAATTAGGTCTTGAGTATTCGTAGATATGAGAATATCTTGGTTTGAAGTAGGGAAACATTCGTAATGATTTAATTTTATAGAATTTATATTTAAAAGCTTTTACAAAAATTTACTTCGCAAATATCCGCGTTATAAAATAAAATGATGTGTCTTACCTAGTATGAAGAAGCACCTCCCGCCCTCCCTCAATTGCGTGCACTATCCCCGTCACCACTAATCCCAGCACCGCTACTTCCAACACCACTACACTAGGCAAGACACACCACTGACGATAATACGACACGTGTTTCGCCTCTACACGAGGCATCCTCAGGTGATATAGACTCTACGGTGGCTAACCGCTAAGTACTTAGCTAAGTACTTAGCGGTTAGCCACCGTAGAGTTGAGGGAGGGCGGGAGGTGCTTCTTCATACTAGGTAAGACACATCATTTTATTTTATAACGCGGATATTTGCGAAGTAAATTTTTGTAAAAGCTTTTATATAATGGATTTCCGCAAAGTAACGCCTGATTCTATTTATTAGAATTTATATTGACGACAATACTTCCTAGTTCTTGCATAACATTCTCACTTTCTACCGTGATAATGGCAACATTCAATACAGAAGGCTGAGGAAACTCGATGGCCACCGTATCGAATTCGGGTGGCTCCTGTTGCACATCAAAGAAGTCATTACCAACTATTTCTATAACTTGTAGACTGTTAATGTCAGTGTTTTCAATATCCAAGTCTATGTTTTGATCAAATATTTTTTTTTTATATTGTCCTGGCTTCTTATTATACTTTTCATGGACCCTCCGAAGGTTTGTTCGTTCATTGGTCTTGCAATAATTTGGTATTTATTTGGAGAATTGCATGCTTTGATATCAGAACAACTAGTGTTATCTTTTTGATTGAAATCTAAAAAAAAAATAGTAGGACTTATTGCATTAAAATATAAACAACAGAAAAATAAATGCGGACCTCAAAACAAACCAATGCTACTAACCTAGTTTAATTCTTTTTCTATCTTCTTTGCAACTTAGTTTACGCTGTTTATATTTTGACATCAGTCCTGCTTCTTGTAATTGTGCACATAATAATTCATGACCTGAACTGGGATTACTCCAGGAATCAATTTCTTCTCTATCCATAGTGTATTTCAATTACTGAGCTTCCTAAAAGAAATAAAATACATTTTGAAACACCGCCTAAGATAAGTCATCGCGCGCTCTGACTAGGTACCGCGCTCCCTGCAAGTAACAGCTCCGTGAATGCGGCATTTTAATATTGTAGTGTGTATAAGACAATTTGCAAGATGCTTGTGTGCGTGAAAAATTGTATATGCTAGCAGCTTAACTATTACCCGATTAGCGGGAAAATTTATTTTATGCAATGGCTTAGTAGTTAAGTTCATAGTTATGAATGTATTCCAGAAATACTTATAAATGAATAGTTTATTAATAACGAATGTATCAATATATTTGTGTATATTATGTATAGGTTTTTCTTCTGAATAAATGACATATAAATGATTAGGCCTCCTTTTTATCAGTTTAATTTTTTTATTTTAAAAATAGTTATATATATGGTGTAATCGAAATAGTGTTTTCTATTCTACGCGTCAATATGAACAACTTTTACTATAGATCTATCTTCCAAATCGCAAGAAAAATCAGGTTTTCCATACATTTTGAGCAAGTTTATACGAAATTTTGTATGGAATAACTGACTTTGAGACATTTTTTATAGGATCAGGGTGACAAACGAGCACTCAGTCCACCTGATGGTAAGTGGTTGCTGTGGCCCATAGACATATACATCTATCCTCGGTTAAGAATCAAAATGCAGATCCGTTGTAACCCCTGAGGACTAGGATGGAATGCCTCGTTTCCAGTAAAAAGGGTCTCCCGTTCTCTACACTCACCATACGAAACACAGTAGCATTAAGCTGCTATTTTACGCAGGTATTTTGTGAGAGCGTGGTCCTTCTTCGGTCTAGCTGACCCATTCGTGCAGCAAGGATCTACCACATTTGATGATGATGAGGTCTAAAAATGTGAATTTCGAAATATCCATGAGGTCATTCTTCTCTAGTAATATTCAAACAGTAAAAACACTGTGTAAGAAAATACACTAGCCCATATCATCCTGTGGGTGTCGTAAGAAGTGAAAGAGGGACACAAATCAGGAGCTGGGCAGCAGCGCCTTCCTAATATCGACTAAAATAAAAATAAACCCACCAGCTTGCCAAGTGTAGCGACTATGCCAAATGTCCCCCCTATGACGCAATATATGGGGGAGGCCTATGTCCAGCAGTGTAATAGACTGTAATGGTAACAGCAACCTAATAAAAACAATGTTCACACGTTAAAATAAATAGCAAAATCATTTCCTTCATTAGCGTAAGATAATCTATAAGATCAAAGTAAACCTAAGATTTAAAAAAAAAACAAAAGTAGTGATGTAAATGTCTTTCACTTTAATTTATAGTTAGCTGCCACGGCTAATAAGCTAGGCTACTTTTGTATTAGAAAAAGAATTAGGGTTCCGCGCAAAAAAATAAAAACCCCAAATAACACGCGGGCGAAGTCGCGTGGAACAGCTAGTATGAAATAAATTAATAACTCGACTACAAAAGTCATCTTGTGTAGAATAATAGAACGAGTAGAAAAACCTTTCCGTGCCTTGTATTGTGCTAATTGAAACTGCATTTATTTTGAAGAAGCTGATTCAAAAACCAAAAAAATGAATTTTCAAATATGAAACAAATGGGAGGTCAGTGGCAACAGACCAGACCATGTTTTTTTTTTTATTTAATTGATTGCTAATGTTTTCTTTTTTCGTTTCGTCGTTTATCGTTATTGTTAAAGTCGACTGCTGAACATAGGCCTAGGGATATAGGGATATTTGCCATAGTTGCCACGCTTGGCAAGCGGGTTGGCAACACAGTTTTATTTATTTTATTACGAAGACGCTGCTACACGTCTCCTGATTTGTTTCTCTCTGTCGCCTCTCAGGACACACCAGATGAGACACGGCGTCCTAATCTATACAAATAAAAATAAAAACCCGCGGTTGCAAACCCAACATGCATGGCAACTATGGCAAATATCCCCCCTATGAGTCAATCCGTGGGGGAGGCCTATGTTCAGCAGCGGACTTTTATAGGCTGTAACGGTAACGATAAATGTCGAAACGAATAAATTAAAAAAAATGAGTATGATTTACATAAAATTAAAAAAAAACATGAAGTCTAGTCTGTTTCCACTAACCACTCGGTACATATCTCAAGGTTCGATTTCACTTGGTTGCTTCTTTGGTTTTTGAATTAGCTTCTTTAGAATAAATGCAGTTTCAATTAGCACATAAGGCACGGAAAGGTTTTTCTACTTGTTCTACAGTTAAGGAACTCATGACAAATGAATTTTTATCTAGTATACTTTTATATTTATATAAAACACGTTTACATAATATTGCACATATTTTACCAGATCTCTCACAAAAAAGGTTCTGCTCAAGAGTGTATGTTCATATGTGTTTGCAAACTACTTTTTGTAATACACTTATATTTACAGATATGACACGAAAAAGGTTTTTCTCCAGTATGTATTTTCATATGCTTTTGCAAATCACTTTTTGTAATACACTTATATTTACAGATATGACACGAAAAAGGTTTTTCTCCAGTATGTATTTTCAAATGCCTTTGCAAATAACATTTTTCTATACATTTATATTCACAGATATTACATGAAAAAGGTTTTTCTCCAGTATGGTTTTTCATATGCCTTTGCAAATTACTTTTGTCTATACATTTATATTCACAGATATTACATGAAAAAGGTTTTTCTCCAGTATGTATTTTCATATGCTTTTGCAAATCACTTTTTGTAATACACTTATATTTACAGATATGACACGAAAAAGATTTTTCTCCAGTATGTATTTTCAAATGCCTTTGCAAATAACATTTTTCTATACATTTATATTCACAGATATTACATGAAAAAGGTTTTTCTCCAGTATGTATTTTCATATGCCTTTGCAAATTACTTTTTTCTATACATTTATATTCACACATATTACATGAAAAAGGTTTTTCTCCAGTATGTATTTTCATATGTGTTTGCAAACTACTTTTTTCTATACATTTATATTCACAGAAAGGTTTTTCTCCAGTATGTATTTTCATATGTCTCTGCAAATGATTTTTTTTTACACTTTTATAATCACAATTATTACAACAGTACACTTGTTCAGCAACATGCGCTTTAAGATGTGCCAAAATGCAACGTTTTTGAGTTGTTTTAAATTCGCAAATATCACAATTAAATATTTCCGTTACTTGTGGTTGTGGTACTGGAGTTTGTTCAATTTGTGTCCGAACTGCAGTGGTGTTCTTTTGGTTCTTTTGCGTCTTATGACTGTATGAAATGTGTTTGGCGAGAATGTCTCTTGTTGAAAATTTTTTGCTACAACCATAACATTCAAAAATGTATTTTGTTGATGCCCCTGACGTTTTTTTCGTAAGTATATTTACACTCTTTTGTTTCAATATTTTCTTTTTCATAATCTTTGCAGGATGCTTTCCTTTTTTATTAATTGGTTGATTATCTTTTTTGACTTTAGGCTTTGATTTAATAGTAGGGCTTTCTAAATCGAGGTTTCCTTTACGAACATCGTTTATGTTACAATTACAATCAGTAGAATTTGATTTAATCTTGCTCTCAGACGCTTTTGAAAAATGATTTGTTGGTATGATGTATGGTTCTGAAATACACACGAATTGAACATTTAATTTATTATAAGTAAAACTTTTTATTGTAAGACACCTTAAACGCATTCTCTATCAGTCAACCAGGGAGAAATAGATAAATTATAAAATTACATAATTATACAATGTTGCTAGATATAAAGTATTTTACTTTTAATAATGTCTCTCATAATAATTTTTGGAGGGAAAGAATGGAAGAGAAACTAAATTCGAATGATAATGATGACATTCTTCTCACCATGTTACAATTACCTACATTAATCTAATAATAGATGCTTCGAATCGCACACGGGACAAGCATTATACAGAATGATTGGAAGATTGACTTGTTGATTGAAGAAGATCATTTAGGCCATAGTTATTTTAGACAAAGTCTGACTATACTTTTTGTTTTTGGTGATAAAACTAAAAATTTTACAGTTAATTGCTAATAATTGCCAATTTAATTAACGTGTTATTTTTTAATTTAAGTAATGAATAAGAAATCTAAGAAAACATAGTCTCAGCATCTGTGTCATCAGACATATTTTTGTACAGACACTAAGTTCACGAAAATTTTCTACAATTTAAAGAAACATAATTAACATTTTTGACACTACGTTAAAAAAAACTGATGGTACTTTAATTTATTGTTAGAACCTTTTTGAAAACATGCTTGGTTATTACTCTATCATTTGAGGTATAACTTACACGCATTTGTTACAAATTTGTTAAAAATTTGTCCCCTAAAACCAGATTGAGGTAGAAAATTTAAATTTTTAGGCAGACTAATAAAAATTCTAATTATTTATTTGTTGATGCTCAAAATAATTGATGCGATTACTAACACAAGCACGGGCCCGTCGTCTCACTTCTGTTGTAGTTACTTTCAACATCATGGTTTCAAATGCTGAATCAATTCTTTGAAATTTGAAATTCCGGCCATATAGCTCATAGAAATGACAATGAATGAGGAAGTTTTACGAGTGGCAGCCTCGTACCAGTAGACAAATTGTAGGGCGGCCCTCCATTAGATGGAATGATGAACTGGTAAGAAATGCAGGAAGGCAATGGCAGAAAATTCCGTGGCTGAGACCTATGTTCAGCAGTGGACTTGTGAAGGCTGTAATGATGAAGATTTAATGATGCAATGCGCTCATCTTTTCATTTTAATTTTTATAGGATAGGGTGACAAACGAGCACGCAGTCCACACGATGGTAAATGGTCGCTGTGACCCATAGACATCTACATCTGTCCTCAATAAAGAATCAAAATGCAGATGCATTGTCACCCATGAGGACTACGATGGAATGCCTCTTTTCCAGTAAAAAGGGTATTCCGTTCCCTACAATCACCATACAAAACACAGCAGTGTTAAGCTGTTATTTCACGCTGGTATTCTGTGAGAGCGTGGTCCTTCCCCGGTCGAGCCGACCCATTCGTACTATAACTATACTACTAATGTAGCTGCAGCATGGTACTACCACAACTAAAATGGAATGACCCACAGCCTGTGATTATTCTGACTCTATACCCATCAGAATGGAACACAGCAGTGCACGCACTGCTATTTGACGGCAGAAATAGGTAAGAGGAGGAATCCATCTAGGCAGGCACAAATAGATCAACTCCTAGGCAAACATGGAGTCACACCACCTAGTACTGACACTAAGAAGATGGCAAAGATAATTGGTTGCTTACCAGTATGTATCTTAGTGACATACATACTGGCTGCATTTATACAGGGTAAAAATATTTTTTAATGTATTAATAAGAGTGCTTTTGACATGCACTTTGAATTTAGACAAAGGCAAATCAGTTAATCAGTACATTACACATGAAGCCCTCTTTATTTTGTCTACGGGCTACAGTAACCACTTGCCATAAGGTAAATTGTACCTTATTTTAATAATATCCAGAAAAGGGGTATATCTTACCTGTTTCATGATTCTCATTTTCTTCCAATTTGGAATTCTCATGTTCGAAAATCTCTTCCTCAACTTTAACGGCATCAAGGCAATAAATTTCGTCCTTGCAATAATTGTCTATATCATACTCTACAGGCCAGATATCTATATGATAAACTGGTGTGAATTTAATCTCATCTCTAACCTTATGCGGTTTTGGTATTGACTGAAAGGTAATAATTTTTTCAAATAAGAGAAAAAGCCAATATAGTGGTGGAGTAGGAGAACCCATACTACCCCCTGCCATCCCGCAGATGTCGTAAAAAGGGGCAGAGGGAAACTGAAACAGGAGATCGGGGGGCAGCATCTTCCTGACAACAACTTCAAATAATAATAAACACCGGACATAAGAGAGGGTTCAGCGTAAACTTAAATAAGAATGTACATAGTTCATCTATCCCGAGAATCGAGTCTCAACAACTTTTGGATTCAGATTCACGAAAGCTGTAAATTGACAAAGATTTATCTTTGTTTATTGAGATTTGTTTATATACAATAGGGTAATATATAACAGTATAAACAGTTTGATAATTGTTTTTGTAAAATTAAGTACTATTGCTCTAATAAAAGTAAGTTGGATTGAAGGACAAACTTAACTTTGCACTAGAAACATTCTCCCATATAGCAATGGGAAGCAGCATAGAAAAGTGGATTGTGCAGTGACGGTGTAAGAATATCCACTATCACAGGGTCGGCAACCTTTTATATATATATATATGGTATTATTAGATAATCACTTATTATTTAAGTAAAAAATTAAAACAAACATTTATTTACATTGTAAGTCTTACAACACTAACTTATACTTCAAGTACAAACAATTGAGCAAACAAATTCAATGGGAGTTTTGGCTTTGCATGGTTTTAGAAAGTTTGGATAAATTTGGCTCATAGCTTGTTGTTTTAAGTTTCAAACACGAATCTGAATTTTCATTTGGTAGTTGGCTTCTTACTTTACTTTTAATTATATTCATTCAAGAGAACTCTTGATCGCACGAATATGTCGATCCGAAGATAGTCAGCACTCCAAATGCCAACTTCTTCACCTCACTATAGCAATCTGGAAGACTATTCCATGCATCAAATATAACTCAACTCGCAGCCTTTCTTTTAAAGCTGTTCATTTTTATTGCATTACGTACTGGACCTCCAACTGTTTCAACTTCCTTATCAACTCTGTAAATTTTCAACTCCACAAAGCTTTACTTTTTAAATTGATCAATTGCATTTCTAGAGATCCAGTATAAACCCCAAATGGCTCAGTATGGATCGATTTATAATTTTTTTTATAAAATAAATAATATTTGCGTATGAAACTAAAGAACCGCAGCTTCACATCCAAAGAGCCGCATGTGACTCGCGAGCCGCAGGTTGCCGACCCCTGCAATATCCTATATACCTATCCATGGGATGGGTGTCGTAAGAGGCAACAGAAGGAAACAGAAACAGAGGTAGGGCGGCCGCATCTTCCTGATGACAACTTAGACTAATATAAACTACAGTTGCCACCTTGCCAAGTGTGGCAAATTTGGCAAAATCCCTCCTATGAAGCAATCTATGAGTGAGACCTATGTTCAGCAGTGGACTTTTATAGGTTTTAATGGATGGAATGGATAATACCATGGATCCCCCTGAAAGCAACTGCTCCAGAACCACATTTGACTCAATAGCCTGTTGTTGTAATCTTCTGCAACGAATGAGTCTTGCATGACAGGTGAAACAGACAATTATTGGCCCCTCAATCTCATCCAACTGAAAATATGAAAATCTTCATAAATATGAAATAGTATTCAAATACAGTAGAACGCCGATTATCCGAACGCCGATTAACCGAATCGCCAATTATCCAAATCGGTCCTAAGCTTAATATAAAAAATTATAACCAAGTACAGTAAGTAACATTACTAAGATTACTTATACAATACTTGGTTAACTGATATTAAAAATAACAGTGAAAAAATTTTAAGTTTTGTGACCACATTGGAAAGTGATGATGGATGTTCGTCGCGAAAAGTAATGAAAAAGGCAAAAGATGAACAGCTTGAGAAAAGGCGTGAATGTTCAGTGAAAAAATGGGTGTAGCTGGTTTTACTCTTTATAAAACTTTATAAACTTAATAAAGTTTATTCTATGTGTGACAGTTCGTTTTTCTATATTACATACCAGTCTATGTCCGATTATCCGAATCGACCCCAGTCCCAATTAACGGATAATCGGCGTTCTACTGTATATAAGTTTGTAATAAAGATTATTGGCTACCACATTTTAATTTGTCAACATCATTTTTTATAATATTGAAGTGACAAATAAAATTACCATCTAGTAAGTGACTAATGGGCATCATGGGCACCTGCAACGAACTTCAAGCAATGGCTACAGATGCAATGTTACCTCTGAGGAATAAGATGTAATGCATCACAGCCTGGCTCTCGATGTCCTTCAGACTGGGACACATACTGCTGCTTGGTGCCAGAAAATGGTAAGAGGATGATATCTAGGCAGAAAGAAACTCCTACAGTTCCAAGCCACCTACATCCATCAACTACATTACCTACATTAACTTCAAACTGCTATCATCACTAAGAACCTTACAAATACTTCTCTTATCACTCTAAGTAAACTGATAATGCTTGTGGTAGGAGGATATTGAAACAAAACACAGGATGGTGGGTGGTACTACACACTCTGTGAAAGTGTAGTACCACCCCGGTCTAGCCGACCAATCCATGATACAACCATAATATAGCTGCAGCCTGGCTCTACCACATATAAAATAATGATAATAATTCTTTCTATTCTATTCTATCATTTTAATAGTCCGATAGAACTGTTTTAATTTGCTGAACAACCAAACCAGAGTAAATGTTAATTTCTTGATAGAAAATCACAATAATAGTCATTCAAGTAATATGTACTAGAACAGACACCAGGAACAAAATCTATGCAGCAGTGCGGGTTGCATGGAAGGAATGGAAGGAGAATGTAGTATAATTAAGACCCAGATATTTGACACTTCACTAATCTACACGCTCAGCTTTGGAAAAATTTAGTAGACTGTAGACAAGCTAGGGAGGCCCTGCCTGAAATAAACAGTAGTTTAACCAGTTCTAATGAGACTGAACAAGCTGCAGATCAAGATAGTAACAAGTGCTATCACAGGATACGGCAACTTTAACAAGCATTTATATGGCATGTCTGGGGAAAGAAGAAACGACGGCCCATGTGATATTGAAATGTCCGGAGGTCGCTATGTACAGGGCTAAACATCTCGAGCCGTGATCACTCCCCGAAGTTGCATGCAACATCAAAGGACTGTTGAGCTTCTTCGGGGAGATCTCATGGCTCGAATAAGCATATTATTCCTGCCCACATGCAAAATACGCGCATAGACGTGGAGTTGCGGAAATCAGCCCGTCGTAAACTATACTAAACTAAGACCCAGATACACTTGGAGCCATTTTGTCTCGCAAGATGATATGAACAGGATACCAGGCTAATTGTTATTTTTCAGGTTCTGGTTGTATTTGTCACTATATCTACGCTACATCTTAGAACATATATCGGGCATCATAATGTATTTCTCCAGTGATAACAACAAATTACCGCAACTTCATTTAGCAATAAATAAATATTAAAAAACTTACAAAACTGTTCGTCAATGTCTTATACAAATTTTGGAGGCCAGTCTCCTTTAGTGCAAACATGCGTATATTAACGCTTAAACAAATTCTACAAACTTCACCTTCACTATAGGCCATTGCTGTTTTCTATAGCTTTATTAAAATTAGCTTGCTACATATATATTTATCTATGATTAAAATTGATTATTGAATACTTTTTCATCAACAAACCGGACTCATAGATAAATATATATGTAGCAAGCTACAGATACGACAGTGACTTTCATAGATAAATATATATGTAGCAAGCTAGTGACTTTTAGTCAAGTTTCCCAACTACGCCTTTTGGCGCTGCAGTCGCCCATTTTGACAGATGAGTAATAAAAAAAAAATAAAAAAAATATAGCTTAGATTGCAAGCACACAACCTTCAAATTATCGATATCGATATTTAGTGATGCTCTTATTTTATCGATATCAACGTAACGACGCATTATATAGTTGTATTAAAATATTACTTAATGAAACAATTTTGGTCCATAAACATTTATTTTTTATTCAAGCACACCAATATCATATACATACACACGTAATCTTAGGATTAAAGTAAAGGTACATTGGGTTATATTAAAAATGTACATAACATTGTATATAGGCAGAATTTGACGAAAACAGAGCAATATTTATTGTTCATTAGATAAAGCAAATAGCAAGTTAAAGAAATTAAACCACAGGAATCATATTTAATCATAGTGTAAGTAATATTTTACTTTACAAGTTACTTTTTATATTAATTTTAAAACTGCTACAATTCAAATGGTTATGAATTAAGTGAGTACCTTCCCTGTATAAGATAATTAACTTTTCGCTAGGGAATGCCAAATTATTATTTGGTCTATATAACATTTGTTTGTTAGGCAAGACAAACATTTTTTCTAAGTTTGTAGTGTTTGGAGCTTTGTTTCATTAGTAGACATCCTATTAATTTTTCATTTAGGGTAAACCTGGCCATTTTTTTAATTGTTTTAATTACATAATAATAAAGTTATTTGTTTAACATTCAACTTCTCTATATTTTGACAGAGATTGGACATTAAGCAAGCCTTTGTGAGGCTTAGTCACCCAAAGATTCAGTTACAATCTTTGTCAAAATTTCAATATTTTAATTTTTGATGAATATCAATCACCCTTCAATATTTTATTATTGCCAATTTTATATACCAATTGTGCCCGTGTAACCTTATTAAAATATTGATGAAAGTTTTTTTTATAATTAAGGCATGCTTATTATATCCTAGTCAGGAAAAACTCAAAGTGCTCAATATTTTACTTTTAACATTACTTCCGATACAGCTATAATTCAAATACTTATGAATAAAGTGAGTACCATCCCTGTACAAGATAAGTAATTTTTCGTTAGGGTATGCCAAATTATTATTTTTCAACAATTTATGCTCTAGATTTTATGTAAGAGTGAATATTTGTCTCTGTACTGCTGTTTTGATGCAATCCTTACAAGGAATACCTTTCGATATTTTCCGACAAATGTATCCAGCAGTATAAGCTGAGCAGTGGTGTTCAATTTTTTCCATGACTACATCACCCACAAGCAATTTTTCTCTTGAAGTTGCTTGTGAAGAGGACAGGAGAGCTAGCAAAACATTATGAGTGTTTTCAGAGTAATTTTCTTTATTATTATGAACATTTTTGAAAAGACCACTAACATTTAATAATGTGTCTCCATAATCCTCTTCGCAATTAGAGAATTTCAAATGTGGACTAACCATGTTAGATAATATCAGACATTTAAAGTAGTGATGGGTCAACTCGAGTTGCGCTTAACTCGAGTTAACTCGATTTGTATTTCCCCAACTCGAGTTTGGGCTGCTGTACATGAAGGAATCAAGTGAGCCAACATAAGAGTAAGAGCGCGATTCGTTCGTCGTGTGCGCGCTTTGTGTTTCAAATAGTATTTAGTTACAGTCAAAACAATTTGTTATTTAGAGATTTATAATAGCTAAGTTACATATGTAATTTCATTTCATTTATAATTTTGATTAATTATGATCATTATAGCTACGTAAGTCACAGACCTCATCATCATCATCATTACAGCCCTTCACAAGTCCACTGCTGAACATAGGCCTCCCCCAAAGAATGCCACAAAGCACGGTCCTGAGCCACCTGCATCCATCGACTTCCTGCATATCTTACCAGGTCGTCACTCCATCTAGTGGGGGGACGCCCTACACTTCGCCTGCCGGTACGAGGCTGCCACTCGAGAACCTTTCTTCCCCATCGGTTGTCGGTTCTTCGAGCTATATGGCCGGCCCATTGCCACTTCAGCTTACTAATCCGTTGGGCTATGTCGGTCACTCTAGTTCTACTGCGGATATCCTCATTTCTGAGTTTATCACGCAGAGAAACTCCGAGCATAGCCCTCTCCATAGCTCGCTGAGCGACCTTGAGCTTCCTCATCCGGCCAGCAGTGAAGGACCACGTCTCAGTTCCGTATGTCATCACTGGCAACACGCACTGGGTGTACAGTCTCGTTTTCAAGTTTTGAGGTATACCTGACGAGAAGATGTGCCGTAATTTCCCGAACGCTGCCCAACCGAGTTGAATCCGTCGATTGACCTCTCGGTCGAAGTTGGACTTACCTAGTCGGACTATTTGTCCCAGGTAAACATACTCGTCAACAACTTCGAGCTTAGTGTTCCCAACAACTACCGGCATAGGTGTGACATGGACATTAAACATGATCTTTGTTTTGTCCATGTTCATCGTAAGACCTATTCGTTGGGAAACACTATTGAGGTCATTGAGCATAGTGCTTAGGTCCTCCAGCGATTCTGCCATAAGGACTATATCGTCGGCAAATCGAAGGTGAGTGATGTACTCGCCATTGATGTTGATACCGTATCCTTTCCAGTCCAGAAGCTTGAAAACATCTTCCAATGCAGCGGTAAAGAGTTTCGGGGATATGACGTCACCCTGTCTTACACCTCTCTGCAATTGGATAGGTTTCGTACTCTGGTTCTGTACTCGGATAGCCATCGTAGCAACAGACAACAACAACACTCGGAAAGACAGTCAACTTGGCATCGCTGAAGGGACTGCAGCACCGCCCAAATTTCGACGGAATCAAAAGCTTTCTCATAATCCACATACGCCAGACATAGTGGCAAATTGTACTCCTCGGACTTCTGTACAATTTGCCGAAGGGTATGTATGTGGTCTATGGTGCTAAAGCCTTTTCGGAAACCGGCTTGTTCGGGAGGCTGGAAGTCGTCAAGTCTGCGCACGAGACGATTCGTAATGACTCTCGAAAACAGCACGTAGACGCGGCTCAGAAGGGAAATCGGTCTGTAGTTCTTCAAGAGAGCGTTGTCGCCTTTCTTGAAGAACAAGACCACCGCACTTCTGCTCCACGCCTCCGGTGTAATGCCACCATGGAGGACGGAATTAAAGAGCTTCTGAAGGACTTCAAGTACCGGTTTTCTACCCGCTTTCAGAAGCTCCGCTGTAATTCCATCCTCGCCTGGGGCCTTGCCGTTTTTAAGGTGCTGGAGAGCCATTCTAATCTCGCTCAGACTGACGTCCGGGATATCATCGGAATAATGTCGGATAAGACTCGCTCTTGGATCGTTACTCACACTTGCGTGCGGCTCCAACGATGACGTGTACAGCTGCCCATAGAACCTCTCAATCTCACTCAAAATCTCAGGTGCCCCGGAAACGATGCTGCCACATTCTGTCTTCAGCTTTGACAGTTGGCGCTTTCTGGCAGACAGATCTCTGGCAAAGACTTTGGAGCCTCGGTTCCGATCGATCGCTTCTTCAATACGAGCTGTATTGAATTTGCGTAAGTCCCGCCGCATGCATTTGGAGATCTGTCTGTTCAGTTGCCTGTATGCTGTTAAATCTGTTGAAGAATGTAGCTTCATCTCCCGTCTAACAGCCATGAGATTAAGAGTGTGATCGGAGAGTTTTTGTGTTCTTCTGCGGCGGGTCTTGCAGAACTTAGCTCCGACCGCATGGACAGTTTCCACGAGCTTGTCATTCAAATCGTCCACTTCATTGCAGTCTTCTAGGCACTGAAAACGGTTTTGTAACTCGAGCTGAAAAGTTTCGGGACTTTGGATTAGAGCACGAGGGGGACGGAGCGTTGACTTCATTAGACGAGACCTCTCCAACTTAACGTTTAGGTTCAGTGTGCCTCTAACCATTCGGTGATCGCTGCCGGTTTTCACCCTCGCGATCACTGAGACATCACTGAACAGTTGTCGTCTGGTCGTCATAATGAAGTCAATCTCATTTTTTTGTTGAACCGTCGGGGCTCGACCAGGTCCACTTCCTGTGGGGCCGCTTCTGGAAGAAAGAGTTCATCATAAAGAGTCCCTCTTTCTCCATGAAGTCGGCCAGCTGCTGGCCCCTTGGGTTCCGTTGCCCTATTCCAAATTTCCCTACTTTCAGCTCACCGTTCTCTCTTGTGCCTTTTGCATTGAAGTCTCTCATTAACACCGTATATTGGGTTTTGGAGGAATGCATGGCTCTAGAAATATCCTCATACATTTCCTCCACCTCCTGATCGGGGTGTGCCGAGGTTGGTGCGTGAACCTGTATGACCTTCAGCGAATACCGTTTGGTGATTCTGAGTATAAGGTACGCAACCCTCGTCGACACACTCTCAATCTTTACAACGTTGTTAACGAGAGACTTGTGGACGATAAATCCGACACCTCCTTGGGACAGATGGTCGCCCTCCCGGTAATAGAGCAAGTTGCCGGATTCGAGGATTACCGTGTCCTCCCCCTCTCTTCGGACTTCGGATAATCCTATAATATGCCAGCGTAACTTGTCTATCTCTTCTTCCAGCTCCACAATCTTCTCGTCAGTCCTCAGGGTGCGTGCGTTGTATGTTGCCAGGTCGAGTCGTCGTAGGTGGCAACCGAACCTCCACCGGAGATTCTTAGCACCCCCTGCCCCGCCGTTACCATGGTCGCCACCGTAGCCAGGAATAGCGGGGCCGCCGGGGACTGGGGGCCGTTTATTATTGTCATTGCTCATGGGGGGTATATTGCCATAGTTGCCACGCTTGGCGAGCGGGTTGGCAACCGCAGTTTTTTTATTGTTATTTTGGCTATTATCAGGAAGATGCTGCTGCCCATCTCCTGCCTGTTTCCCTTTGTCGCCTTTTACGACACCCACGGGAAGATACGGGGTAGTGGATATTCTTAACCGCCACTACACGGCACAGTCACAGACCTATTATATTGTAATATCTGAAAAGGGTTGTTAAGTTGTAAGATACATCATACTTTAAATTAACGCCAAACACTTAACTTAGAATAAATATTTTGAATTTGAAAGTTTGAACTTATTGAAGAATATTTTAACTGTGATAATTAAACTCTTAAAGCTAGACTAATATTTTTTCGTGAAGGCTGCTATATAAGTTGTTTTGTTGTTAAATACAGGTACTTTAACTAATATTAAAACCATAAATACATAAGTATGTGATACATACAAAATTTACATTTTCATTTCAATCCTACACAATAAGTAATTATGGTTATCCCAACACACCAAAGACCTACAAAGAAAACCAAATTTATAAAAAAATAATTTCTAACAAATCCTTTACTCTGTTTCATACTGTTAACTAGAGTTGCGTAACTCGAGTTTCAACTCGAGTTGCGTGAATTACAACTCGAGTTAACTCGGGTTGTAATTTTTCCAAATTGGCACATCTATACGATATATCGTCGATATTTTAAATCGCGATATATTGATATTTATTTTCGAGTATCGAATTCGTATCACTTTCGATATATTTTAAAATGTTGTATTAATGACAAAACATGTAACAACAAAAGGAGGTACTGTGGATGGCGGATAGACTAGGTACGACTAACCGCAGATAAACGATATTTTTACTTGGTATATATATATACTTTGTAATCACTTTCACAAACTGACAGAATTACTCTTCACACCTTTACTTACTGGCGGTTACAAAACAACTAACTGACACAGCGGCCTTTTATACAATTTAAATAATAACCTAATAATGAACATTAATATTCTTATTACTATAAATATTGCATCATAAATTATAAAATAACTGTCAATCAATATAGCAACGACTAAACACTAACAATAATTGTTTATACACATTTAATAACATTAATCTTAAGTTCGCCGGAAGCTGACAAGCGGAAGGCGTCAGTTATTATTTAATCATCATTTATTAAGTATTATAAAACTTATGTTATTAATCTAATAAAGGTTTAGTAATTCTCTGGGAGATTAAAATAAACTTAATTATGCGACGAGCTCGTGAACCCAGAACCGGAAGACGATAACACTCGGCCATCCTGCGTTTGTCGTGTCCCACGGCGATCAGTCACGCCACTAGGTCCTGGTTTCTCGCTGGAGTACGGCATCTGAAATTTGAATAGTACCAACAGTATGCTTGTCGTTGCGAGTTCATGCAATATATATTTATATGTCTTTATACATAATAATTCTGTTTATCTGTCATATTTCATTTTGCTTGTAATATATTACACACAGCCTTTATTAATGTATAGGATCACACAGTTTTTAATATGTTGTCACACAGCATTTATTATGGGATCACACAGCTTTGATTAGGATCACTCAGCTTTTACTATGAGATCACACAGCTTTTATTTACTATAGGGTCACACAGTTTTTGTTACAAGTTCACACAGCTTTTATTATGGGGTCACACAGCTTTTATTTGTACAGGATCACACAGCTTTTGTTTATATAGGATCACACAGCTTATATTATGGGATCACACAGCTTTTATTTACTGTAGGGTCACACAGTTTTTGTTACAAGTTCACACAGCTTTTATTATGGGGTCACACAGCTTTTATTTGTACAGGATCACACAGCTTTTGTTTATATAGGATCACACAGCTTATATTATGGGATCACACAGCTTTTATTTACGATAGGGTCACACAGCTTTTGTGATAAGGTCACACAGCTTTTATTATGGGGTCACACAGCTTTTATTTATACAGGATCACACAGCTTTTGGTTATAAAGAATTACACAGATTTTATTTATTGGAGTCTCTTCTATTTCATGTATATAGAGTCACACAGCTGTCATTTACATAGAGTTACATCCTACAATGTAGCAAATCAGAGTAGTTTTAATTAGATAGGATCAGGTAGCATTTATCGAAAATCTGGTTTTCTTATATATATATATATTACCACAAAACATATTTTATCAATCGTAAAAATAATGTATAACAGTCAAAAATAGTTGTAGCGAAACACCTAAGGTAACAGACATTTTTCTTCCTATATTACGATGTCATCACTGGCAACACGCACTTGGTGTAGTCTCGTTTTCAAGTTTTGAGGTATACCTGACGAGAAGATGTGCCGTAATTTCCCGAACGCTGCCCAACCGAGTTGAATCCGTCGATTGACCTCTCGGTCGAAGTTGGACTTACCTAGTCGGACTATTTGTCCCAGGTAAACATACTCGTCAACAACTTCGAGCTTAGTGTTCCCAACAACCACCGGCATAGGTGTGACATGGACATTAAACATGATATTTGTTTTGTCCATGTTCATCTTAAGACCTATCCGTTTGGAAACACTATTGAGGTCATTGAGCATAGTGCTTAGGTCCTCCAGCGATTCTGCCATAAGGACTATATCGTCGGCAAATCGAAGGTGAGTGATGTACTCGCCATTGATGTTGATACCGTATCCTTTCCAGGCCAGAAGCTTGAAAACATCTTCCAATGCAGCGGTAAAGAGTTTTGGGGATATGACGTCACCCTGTCTTACACCTCTCTGCAATTGGATAGGTTTCGTACTCTGGTTCTGTACTCGGATAGCCATCGTAGCCCTACTGTACAAGCACTTCAACACTTTGATATACCGACGGTCAACTTGGCATCGCTGAAGGGACTGCAGCACCGCCCAAATTTCGACGGAATCGAAGGCTTTCTCATAATCCACATACGCCAGACATAGTGGCAAATTGTACTCCTCGGACTTCTGTACAATTTGCCGAAGGGTATGTATGTGGTCTATGGTGCTAAAGCCTTTTCGGAAACCGGCTTGTTCGGGAGGCTGGAAGTCGTCAAGTCTGCGCGCGAGACGATTCGTAATGACTCTCGAAAACAGCACGTAGACGCGGCTCAGAAGAGAAATCGGTCTGTAGTTCTTCAAGAGAGCGTTGTCGCCTTTCTTGAAGAACAAGATCACCGCACTTCTGCTCCACGCCTCCGGTGTTATGCCACCATGGAGGACGGAATTAAAGAGCTTCTGAAGGACTTCAGATGGTCGCCCTCCCGGTAATAGAGCAAGTTGCCGGATTCAAGGATTACCGTGTCCTCCCCCTCTCTTCAGACTTCGGATAATCCTATAATATGCCAGCGTAACTTGTCTATGTCTTCTTCCAGCTCCACAATCTTCTCGTCAGTCCTCAGGGTGCGTGCGTTGTATGTTGCCAGGTCGAGTCGTTGTGGGTGGCAACCGAACCTCCACCGGAGATTCTTAGCACCCCCTGCCCCGCCGTTACCATGGTCGCCACCGTAGGCAGGAATAGCGGGGCCGCCGGGGACTGGGGGCCGTCTCTTCGTAACTTTCATCATGGGGGATATATTGCCATAGTTGCCACGCTTGGCGAGCGGGTTGGCAACCGCAGTGTTTTATTGTATTTTGCCGTTACCAGGAAGACGCTGCTGCCCATCTCCTGCCTGTTTCCCTTTGTCGCCTTTTACAACACCCACGGGAAGATATGGGGTAGTGGATATTCTTAACCGCCACTACACGGCACTTTACGGGGTTTATTAACTCATTATAATATAATTTGTCATAGGATATTAATAATTTAATTGCATACTTTTATTGTACATCCACTTCATACTATTATTCTATATAATATCGATATTAATATAGCCCGTGATTCAATTAGCTTTCTAACAGATCTATAAGATCATCCCTGTCAACTTCATGATCACTACCGCTACTGTCATCGGGGATGGATGAATTATAAGGCCGGAGGACTTCGCCGCGTACAACTGCCGAAAAGTTCCTGTATTCCTTCATACCCTTGATGCTGCTTATCGTGTATCGGTCTAATGAGTGGTCAGCTTTGCATACTTTATACGGTCCAGTATACAAACCTCCTTTCCATAGTACCAATTGTCCTACACAATATTTAACGCATTTTTTATGAGTTCGGTCGAATCGGTCTTTCATAAGAGTCATATTTTTATCAATACGCAATTTAGCCTTGCCGCGTCTCTCTTCTAAAACTCGAGCTTGACTTTCAAAATCTGCAGGTTCCCCACAGGGGTAGGCTGGTAAACGCGAATTAGAATGGTCAAATTATAATTTGAAAAGTGGGAAACCGGTTGTGGCATGAGGTGTGTTATTAATGCCCCAAATTATGTCGGAGACATGGTCGTCCCAAGTGCATTCACTATTGGTCATAGTATTTAAGCCGTTAATCAACGTTCGATTAACACGCTCTACTTGGCCATTTGATCTAGGACTCGCAATGGCGTTTAGAACATATCTAAATTGCATTTCTTTAGCAAACTCCTTGAAATATCTGCTAGTAAACGCACAGCGAAGACATGATTTGATATATTTTCGAACAAACCTTGTCATGCCTGTTAACCAAAACTGTGCTTTTATAATCTTTTCGGTTTTATCAAAGCCTGGATGTCCTATTTGATCATGAAACTTCTGCATTAGGCCCCATTTAGCTAATTTGGGTATAAGGAAACGTTCCCCATTTAGAGTTTTCCTATAAAGAAGATCATCCTTTATTTTATAATTACTAGTAATATCTCTATTGTCTGTACCATTTCGTAATTGAGTCAAAATCATCTGAATATTTTCGTCCTGTAACTGTAATGTCACTAGCCAATCAGAGTCTTCTATCAGTAAAATTGTACTCGATGGCGGATTTCTACTCAAAGCATCTACGTGCCTCATTCGGCCACCAGAACGGTACTCAATCTGCAAGTCATAATCTTGGATGGAAAGCCACCAGCGGGCTATGCGGGGAATAAGATCTTTTTTAACTAAAGTGGTTCGTAATGCCGCAAGGTCTGTCACTATAGTTACGGGAATTCCTACGAGGTAGATTCGAAATCTTTTTAAGGATTCTACAACGGCTAATGTCTCTAGCTCATAGCTATGATAAAATTGTTCTTCCTTAGACGTGACCCTACTTAAAAAGGCAATTGGTTTTAGGCTAGTATCGGTTTGATATTGCAAAAGGATTTTCTTTAAAAATGAACATTTACTTAAATTCAGTTTTAAATTAGCTTCCGACAATAGTTGTAAGACACTTTCTAGCAACTTCAACTCATCATCAACCGATACCGTTGGCAGTATGACGTCATAAAGATATATTGCTACGTCATTACCTAACCTACCTAAAACAATTTTTATAAGACGTGAAAAAACTGCTGGAGCATTAGACAGGCCAAAAGGCATTTTCAGGAACTCATACTGACCAGAAGGTGTAACAAATGCGGTTTTGTGAATAGAATCATCAGAGATTCTGACTTGGTAATAGCCCTGTGCAAGATCTAGTGTGGTAAATAACGATTTTCCAGATAAGCGAGTAACCTGATCTTCTATATGTGGTAGTGGATATCGATCCTTAACAGTACGCGAGTTCAGTGCTTTATAATCTATGCATATCCTATAGTCACCCCCTTTTTTTAACAAGGACCACTGGGCTTGCGTATTCAGACATGGACTCCCTTACAATGCCTGCAGCAATCAGGTCTTGAACCTTTTCATTAACTATTTCATTCTCTTTGTGAGAAAGTCGATAGGGCTTGCAGAAAACGGGTTGCTCGGTTGTAGTATGAATACGCATCTCTAACACATTGGTACAACCTAAATCTCTTGTATTTCTGGCGAACATGTATCCAAATTTATTTAATAATTCTAGTAATTTATTGGATTCTTCTGTGTCCAAATCACCTACATCTAAGTCCGAATAATAACTCATTGTGGGAAGGACGGTCAATCGTCATTACTTCCCTCTGCTCACTATGCTCTAAGCCACTAACAAGTTCAGTACGCGCTATGAGCCTATCCGACTCCCACTCAACAACATCGTCTCCTATGTTTATTACTTTTAAATGGCAATTCCTCGACCTTATAAGACCGCCTATAATAATATAATACATACTCCCTAACTCATAATATACAGGTTTAGTTAGTAAAGTAAAGTCATGATCATTTATATCAATGAAAACTTTTACATATGCCACACATCGTTGCGGTATTACAGTACAATCCTTTAAGTATATTGGGAATTTTGTAATGATATCTATTTCATTTAACTGCATATCACATAATTCACTTTCTTGTTCAAGGTTTTTTACAAAATTGTCAGAGTTCTCAGTAATAACTAAGCACAAATTTCTCTGATTTATCATTGTTTGACCGATAATTAAGTCTATATCAGCTAAATCATTATTCGTTAACTCAACAGAACCACTTATAATAATATCTATCTTCACATCGATCCGCGAGGTCCCCAATGATTTCGAATATGCACCTCCAAATCCTTTCATCTTTATTGAAGAAGGCACTACTTCTAACATCAAACTATTAGCTTGTGTCGCAGTAAGAATATTCAGTTTACTTCCTGTGTCTATGTATACAATAAGTCTTTGCACTTTTTTATACAGATCTAGATAAATATTATTTGTTGTGAACAATATATTACTGACCTTATGTGGCTGTTGTCGGGGATTACTGGTGGCATACAAACAGTTGGCGATGGTGTGGTCAGGCCGGTGACACACCTCGCACGGTGGAACTTGGCAGTCCTTTACTTCATGCCCTTGTCTTCTGCATGCGTAACATTTCTTAGGTAGTACATAGTTTTCTGGTGTAGCCGATGTAATATTGCCACCTCTCTTCCACGTCGTACTGGGTCGTTGGAGACTGTCGGCAGCTTCTAATTGCTTATAATTTTCAAGGGATGATAAGTATCCATAATAGAGCTGCTGCGGTGAGTCGCACTGAAAAGTTTTTGCATTAGCTCTTATTTCGACCGGTAAACCTCTGATCACACATGATCTCGCTTCCTCGCCCCCAATATTGCATTTTTTGTGCAAAGATATTTTATCGTGATAGTATTTTGTCATAGTTTCACTATTAGATTTCTTCCTTGCAAGCATAGCTTCTAAAAGATCAACATAGTCTGTAGACCGTGGAAACGCGGTCTCTAGCGCATTTTTCCACTCACTCCATGTAAGATTATACTTATCTTCACGCACAATCCCTGACGGGGTAGCCAGAGAGAACAGATCGCCAAGTGTCACGATCCTTACAAACCTCTTTCGCTTCTTTCAGATTCATTATCTTCTTCATGCATGCACGTCTAGGTATCCGAGTACTCTTGACCCTACCCTCTTCGAGCAATTTGCTCACATGGTCTTCGAAAGTTAGTCTCGGTCTACCTCGACACCTTTTAATATTAACTTTCGCGCTATATATTTTCTTCACCATTCGGTCTTCACTCATTCGCTCAACGTGCCCAAACCACCGAAGCACGCCCTTATCAATTTTTGTGATAAGGTCATCTTTCAAACCTGCCATATTGCGAATCTCTTCGTTTCGCTTTCGGTCGGCCATGGTAACGCCGCACATTTTACGAAGAGATCGCATCTCCACTGCATTCAACTTACTTTTATGCTTCTTCTGGCATACCCAGGTTTCGCTGCCATATAACAAAGTCGGTACCAACACTGCGTTATGTATTGCAAGGCGTGCACTCTTCGCTACGCCTTGCCTTTTGACTAACGCAGTCAGGGCACCATTGACTTTGTTCCCGGCAGCGACACGCCTGTCCACATCTAAATCACATCTTCCATCCCGGCTAAAAGCACTCCCCAAGTATACAATTTCATTTACCTGTTCTAGACATTCCTGATTTACCCATATTTCACACTTCGTTCTCTCTTCGTCCCTTTCAAATACCAGAACCTTAGTTTTATTAGCATTCAAACGGAGACCTTTAATTTCACATTCCTCTTTCATACACGTGACTAATGCCTGCAGTTCTGCCTCTGATGGTGCAATAAGCACTGCATCATCAGCGTACAGCAGACAATTTACTTTTATGTCACCCAATTTCACACCCAAACAGCTATCTTTCAGCTTCTGTAAACAGCTGTCGAGATACAGTATGAACAGCCAGGAAGACATGACACAACCCTGCTTTACGCCCGTTTGGACGTTAAACATGGGTTACAGGTCATGCCCTACCCGCACACAGGCTTTACAGTCACAGTAAAGAGACTGCACAGCCCTTAGCAATCGACAATCCACACCATACCCCGGCAACAGTTCCCACATTTTCTTCCTTACAACCTTATCAAATGCTTTCTCAAGATCCACAAAAGCACGGAAAATCTTCTGGTTAGCAGCCAGAAGCTTTTCCGTGATCATGCGGAGAGAAAACATTTGATCCGTGCATCCTCTTCCAGGTCTAAATCCGCATTGTGCCTCCCATAGAAATCTTTCCGATTTCTCTCGCATCCTACGTGTCAAAACCTTCGAGTAAACTTTACTTGCTAAACTGGTCAAGCTGATCGCCCGATAGCACCCGCAGTCAAAATGTGAACCATTATCTTTATATAAAGGCACAATGACTGCGGATCGCCAATCATCCGGGACATCCCCCGTCCGCCAGCACAAATTGCACAGCAGATGAAAGCAGTCCTAGACGCGAGGCCCACCATACTCGACCATTTCAGCAGTAACTCTGTCTAGTCCCGCAGCCTTACCACATTTCAAACTTCGAATCGCACGTTCAATCTCTTTCATACTGATGACCTCAGTGACATCGAGGTCCGGGTCTGGCGTACCAGTCACGGCGTCATCCCCGGATCCCTCACTAAGATCATCACACGCATACATTTCTCTATAAAATTCGCTCCATCGCTGCATGACGTCCGATTTTTCTGAAAGGACGTCATTAGTTCTCGAAAGCACTTTGTTCATTCTTAAGGCCGTCGCACCACTTCGGGTCCTTCCAACCTCTTTCCAGAAGAGTTTGGAGTTCTCCTTAAAGTTGTGCGACAACCTTTCGTCCGCTTCCATTCTACACCTTTCACGCACTTCCTCAATCAGTGCTTTCGTGTGAACTTTCTGCAGCCTATATCTTTCTTTCATCTTCTCTCTCATATCCTTATCATTACTAGAGGCCAAGTAGTCTAACCATGCTTTCTTCTTCTTCTTTACGGCTTCTTTCACTTCATCATTCCACCATGCATCTCTTCTTTTACTACTGCCTCTTTTTATTGTTCCACACACTTCTTCCGCTGCACTTACCATTCCATCCCTAAGGTTCTGCCAAGTTCTTTCTAGATGTAAGATTTTCTATGTAAGATTATAATCTTCTAAATCGTCATACCAATCTCTGGCAGAACCCCGAAGGCGAAGTTGCATGATGAACTGGCGATCCTTATTATTCCAATTGTACACATCACCCAACTGGTCGATTTTATGCAACCAAACCTTGACGTTGCTTGTTTTTTCATCTGGCTGAAACGTTGGAATAACTTCGGCATCGGTTTGAGTTACATGTCTCCTTTTCTGTCGGCGGTATTCGTGTTCGGAATCCTCATCACTAGTTGAAGAAAAAAAATCTTGGTTTTCGTTGTATTCGGGAGACAAATTTTTCTATACCTTCGTTTCTTTGCGCCAATACCTTGAATATATAGGCCTGACATTATCCCACTTCTGAAATGTGGATGGCGGATAGACTAGGTACGACTAACCGCAGATAAAAGATATTTTTACTTGGTATATTATATATACTTTGTAATCACTTTCACAAACTGACAGAGTTACTCTTCACACCTTTACTTACTGACGGTTACAAAACAACTAACTGACACAACGGCCTTTTATACAATTTAAATAATAACCTAATAATAAGCATTAATATTCTTATTACTATAAATATTGCATCATAAATTATAAAATAACTGTCAATCAATATAGCAACGACTAAACACTAATAACAATTGTTTATACACATTTAATAACATTAATCTTAGGTTCGCCGGAAGCTGACAAGCGGAAGGCGTCAGTTATTATTTAATCATTATTTATTAAGTATTATAAAACTTATGTTATTAATCTAATAAAGGTTTTGTAATTCTCTGGGAGATTAAAATAAACTTAATTATGCGACGAGCTCGTGAACCCAGAACCGGAAGACGATAACAGTACATACTTAAGTATTCATGTGTGGTTGGTTGCCGTTTCCTTTTTCGTCGTCCAACCGTCAATAATATAAAATTATGGACCTTCTCTTTACATCATGCATATCGATATTTATCACGCGATATATATCGACACTGTTTAAAAATGTCGATGCAATTTTTTTCCTTGCCTATCCATTAGCCCAGCCATGAAGTTATAGATAAAGATGGAGACCTATAGGACAGTTACTATACTCTTTGTGGAGACCACACTCCGAATACCTACTTGAAGCTGTATTACTATCTCGCCCTCTGTGGGCAGATCCTCCCTTTCTAAGTAGGTAATCTTTATTTTATTTTTCCCAGGATATCCCTATATGCAGTTGCATTAAATTAAGTGGTTTATTTATAAATATCTACATCTCTGTTTACTACTAATACCTAGCCTATATAGATTATATATTTTTGTACAATGTTATTTTGGGAATTGACTAGTTTTATGAAGAAAGGTTTTCATTTCCATGGGCAGAAGCGGTATCTAAAATATGACCACACATTTCCATTACAACACATACAGGGTATTTTTGGAACGCTCCCGAAAACTAAGACAGGCGACAACACCAAGTATACCTTTGATCATGGGTCACAAATAAATTCGATCCTGATGAAAAAAAAATCATCTTTTTACAACGTTTTATTAGCTTTATTCACGCGCCATCATGTTAGTACAGCTAAATGAAACGATACTTTCATAAAAAATATCATGAAAATACTGAAACATAAAACCAGCAGTAGAATGACTGAATTGATATCACCTGACTAAAGGTCAATGATCAATGGCCGCGCGAACGCAAATTCGCGCGGCCCGCAACTAGCGGGCAATACCACATTACCTAATAATTTACAACACTTGTCTAAATACCTAACTTATCTACTTAACCTACTATTTTGCCACTGTACTTGTCTCCACGTAGCCACTTTAATACGAATTTACAGGTTAAATAACCCAAATAACTGGTTCGATTCCCCGCTAATGAAAAAATACTTAAATTAATGAAATGTAACCAAGATTGGAGTCATGCATTTTTATTCATCGTGTAGGTATGTTTATTATTCTCATGTATTCAGTTATGTACCTATTCAGATTAGTCCAGTATTAAGTTATTTAAAAAAAAATAGTTATGAAACAGCTTACCGCTCTAAATCCTCCGTGGTCTTATGAGATGCGGCTCAAATTGTGCTCCATTCATTTCAAGGCAGATTTGGGCTCGGTGTTGCATCTCCTCATGCAGGCGGGGCATCATCGTGTAGTCTTCGACACAGTCCGTATGTAGTTTGTCGAAAACATCCACGATCCTTTTGTAGTTTCGTCAGCACTATCACACTCACGATTAAAAACCCTTTCTTTCACATACCCCCACAGAAAGAAGTCTAACGGGGTCAGATCTGGCGAGCGAGGTGGCCAACCGAGTGGTCCTAGTCCGCCAAATTCAGCGATTATCAAATAATTCGGTGAGGCGCTCACAGACGAACCTCACAACATATGGAGGTGCACCATCATGCTGGAACCATGGTCGGCGATATTCAGCCAACGATAGGTCGTCTAAAATGTCAACCAACTGTTCACTTATAAAGTTTAGGTATCGCTGTCCGTTCAGTCGCTGTGGCAGAAACACTGGTCCCAGTATGCGATCCTTAATACCTGTCCATACGTTAACCGACCATCGGGTTTGGTACCCGGTTTGTCGAACAGCGTGCGGGTTAACCTCTGAATACACGTGTGTATTTCTTCGGTTCCTCAGGCCGTTTCTGGTAAATGTCGACTCATCCGTCCAGATAATGTGCTCAATGGAACAAGGCACACGTTGTTGCTGGTATAATAACCAACGGCAGAAAACTCGTCGGCGGTCGTGATCGCCGGGAACTAAAGCTTGCACTTTGTGCAATTTGTATGGGCGCATCCGGTTACGCTTCAACACTTTGTGTACTGCAAAGTATGACACACTTGTTCCATCCCGACGTCTTAACAATTTATTTAGCGATACTTCGTGTACCTAGGTTCGGATACCTAACATGTTGAGCACTATAAACGTACGCGTTAGGCATTATTAAAACAAAAAAGAATCCAAAAACGTAACAACAACAATAATATGAACACGTAATCACAAGTAAATTTATTAAACAAAACGATAGAACTGTCGCTCGCGCACGCGTGTACAAAATCAACACGGAACTGTCTCAAAAACTAAAACGAACGAACCCCGCCAAGGCTGAAACCTACTGCGTCACAAGCGTGAGGCGACAGGGTTAGGCATTCTGCCGTCATAATAAAGAAGGATGCAACTAACAAAAACGTAAAATCGAAATAAAAAATAAATAGATGAATTTTTCTTTCAGACCCTGCTGTGTCTAAAGTATATTAAAAGGTATCAATATGAAAATTGAAATACGTAGAGACTTGAAGATTTTAAAGACGAACTTATTTTTTTGATAATTTGTTTATTTATTTAAATAAAACGAATTTTCTTTTTCATTTTAGCTTAAAAAATACACCTGGCCACATAAAAACATCGAATGAAAGACGCATATAACCATTTTGCGTCTTTCCAACGTAATAAATAAAAAAACTGCCATTCATTTAACATTTTTACATATTTTGGAAAGGTCATTTGAAGTTGAAAGGACGCTAATAGTAATTTACTACTTTTTTTATTATTAGTAAATATTAGAAAAGCATTGGTAGTGAGACACATAAAATAACAACGCGCAACTCTTGAGTTATGATTTTAAAGGGGATATCATACCAGACTTACTAAGATAATAATTAAAAATTAAAAAATTTTACAACTGACTTCAATATAAATAATTAACGATAACTCAAAAACTATTGGTCTGACCTCGATCTAATTTATATGGGACCACATGTGAAACACCAGCTCTTAATAATAAGATATGAGCTCTTAATAATAAGATATGAGCTCTTAATAATAAGATATGAGCTCTTAATAATAAGATATAAAATAATAAGACAAGAATAATTTAAATTTAAGTAATCGATGCAAATATTGTTAAAGATGACGTCTTAAAATAAGTCTTTTCTTTTATGTTGAATTTGTATAAGTCTTTTCTACTAAAAAAATGTCATCTGTGATCAACAGTTACGTCTAAAATTATTACGATAATTTCTAAAATATTGATATTTAATAATTAAAAAAATAATTAGTAGATGCGTCTTCTTATCATGAGTCGAATGGTATATTTAACTCATTTATTCAAAAATTGTTAGATGCGCCCTTTTTTCTTATGACCGCAGCATTGTTTCGTACCGAGCTAGATAGGTCGACAGCGGAGGGAATGTGGGTACAGTCGCGTTCTAAAGTACTACATGGTATTGGGCTCTTGTTTTATAATATTATAGTAATTAATTGTTTTATTGTAGAATCATACTAGGTGTTTTACTAGCTACTTAGAACTTTGGAAGAGCTGGGAATTAAAAATGGTTAATGTTTACTTGAGCATTATTTGTAATTTCTATCGTAAAATATAAAGTAGTTTGTAACAAGAAAACTTAAGCTAAGGGTGACACGCCGTCCATTATGACGTCTTTGCCACATGGAAGCCAGATGTTGATGGTGTGTTGGTGTTACTGGATGCTACTTCATCATCACTTTCATCTTCGCTTGAGCTTCCGTCATCAGGTCGATCACATGGTAATTTTTTCGGTATTCTTCCTCAACACTTTTAATTTTACTGCACAATTTTCCCCATTCACCTTCTCCTATCATATTTAACTTTTCGTTCACTAGTTTAGTCATAAAACAATAGATATAAATAATTTTTCTTTCCTTCCTTTTTAAAACATCGTCGCGAGTCGCAAAGTAAGCTGTGTATGCGACTGTATTTTCGGAGCGAACAAAGCGCGGGAACCAATAGCATGCAGGCACAGTAATACTGGCGGATTGTTCCCCCGTCGCGCGCCCCCTTCGTACCAATATGTGATAAATCGCTCAGTGCCCAAGTTAAAGGCCAGCGTTCTTTTTTCACCGTTCGTGCGTACATTAACCTCCATTAGTCAGGTGATATCAATTCAGTTTCCACTGCTGGTTTTATGTTTCAGTATTTTCATAAATTTTTTAATGAAATTATCGTTTCATTTAGCTGTACTAACATGATGGTGCGTGAATAAAGCTAATAAAATGTTGTAAAAATATGATTTTTTTTTCATCAGGATCAAATTTATTTGTGACCCAAGATCAAAGGTATACTTGGTGCTGTCGCCTGTCTTAGTTTTCGGGAGCGTTCCAAAAATACCCTGTATAATGCCGAGCCTATTTAGAAAATGTGGAAAATAAATATATCAGAGAATATTTTATAACTACCATTTCGATAATGTATTTTCTGGTTATTGTATACAATTCCTAAACGGTACCAATGAAATATAAAATTAAAATTTATTATAACACCCCGAGTGATCAATGAATTGGGCAAAATATACCTGATTTATTACTAAATAAATAAATAATAAATTGACTAAAATAAATCTATTTCTGGACAGTTATTTAATTTTTTTTTTATCACAAAGACTAAAGGAGTGTAGCGGAGCCTCTGCCTTAGCCTTCTGACCTAACCCATCCGAGTCAGACTGCTCTGAGCTGAAAGGTGTATAATAGTATATTCCACACAACCTGTTCATTTTAAGAATTATCTACAATTCCAAGGAATACTGTATAATGACTGATTTCATAGATTTCTAGTAGCATATGCACTATAATAGGAATGGTAATATATAAAAAAAAACTTAAACAATAAATAAAAACACTTTCCATATCAAAATCATTTATTGATATTTTTCTATTATACATGACTAAATATCATTGCTATGTGTAGTTTCTGTCTCTTACCATGTAAATCACCGAGTATGTTTTCTGTATAACTCTTTATTTGAGCAGGTGTACGCATATTAAAAAATGAATTAGCTGTTTTCTTAGCTATCATAGTTTCATGCAAATCATTACAATTAATTGAGTGATGGGATGTTTAAACATTCCCTGCAATAGAGAAGTAAAATGTTGTGACACAACATTAATTAATTTGTTTTCAATGTTATTGGCTCTAAGTTGGCCCAACAAACTAGCTCGTTGGAAAACTTGGTCACAATCTTTTCCTTAAGTGCAGAATTACTTTCATAAATGCCAGAACTAGTGCTTGGTACAGCCAGAACAGCTATTTGCACCATACTCTTCATGTAATGCACTTGTTGTCTGCAAATGATAATCATAGATTTAAACTACTACATTTCCAAATACGAAACTTAACCTCTAATTACGTAAAATAGATAATTAAATAATATTAAATTTTTACCTTGCCTGGTGATACTGTTTCTTAATTTATTGTAACAGTAGGAACTGCTATTGGTTTGAAGCGCCTTGTTGTTGTATCATAATCTAATTCTTGAAAATGCAAATTGCAAATCCTTGCACTTTCATAATATTTCATTTTCAATGGTACAGTGGATAACCACAAATTTCTCCGAGTACCGTTTTTAGGAAATCTAAAAAAAAGTATTCGTAATTATTGTAAACGTTATTAAAGTATCAGAATAATGAGGATCAAAACTAAATAAAAAGTAAATTGTCTGCCAAGAGAATATATTATGTTACAAATTAATAATTATGAAATCCGTCATTATGTAGAATACATAGGAATTGTATATAATTCCTAAATTTCATGCATTTACGGTAACATAATAAGAAACGTACATATAATTAGTTAAGTAAGACGGAAAGTCTCAGATACATCCTCAATATGGTCACATTACTTCGGTGCGATTTCTTTTAATCAAAAACAATAAAATTGTTAAAAGTCAATTAAATTCAATGTAAAACTATTTGATTTTGACAAAGTTATAATTTACTAATATGTTTAAAACACTGGTAAAACGTTTCAGCAAAAAATTAAGTAAAAATACAAAGAAGTATGTTTACAAGTATTCAATGCCAGAAGTCACTAATTAAACACTTACGCGTGAAATCTTATATCACCTCCTGGACACCAACAACTGCAGCAACCACGCACTACACAAGTTTACACCATTTCTTGAATTATAACAATAATTAACTTTAATTATCTCAAACGACGATGTGAACTGTTAAGTAAACAACCGCCATATTTGTCCAAAGAGTATAGTAATATTTTGTCTAATATATGTTGATTTTTTTTTGGAGTTTATGGCCTGGCATCTAGACCTTTAGGCCAAGTCTTGAGTATTTTTATTCGGTTTATTCGGTTTATTGTAATTATCCTTCATAATTCACTGCTTCACAATATGTTGATGCATCACATTGTGCAGTTCTTGGGAGATTTTGGCGGCAACTTGATCCAGCAGACAGCTGACAGTTGGCGATGGTATCTAAAGGTGCCTATGCAAACAAACTGCTTATCTTGAGAATCCATCACCATCAGAGCACTTGTTTCACTGTTTCCACTAATAGTTCACATGCGTAGACACTTAATACACAAAATCGCAACACTTTTACATATTAAAGTCCACTTCAAACCATTATTTAAACAATAATACAGGAGCAGCAAACCGCCGCCGGTCAATTTCCCGACAAAACTCCCAAAATATTCTAAAATATTCTTTTTTTTTTTTTATAGGAGAGGGTGCAAACGAGCATGCGGCTCACCTGATGGTAAGTGACTACCGCCGCCCATGAACAACCGCAACACCAGGGGAATTGCAGATGCGTTGCCGGCCTTTTAAAAAGGAGTAGGCTCTTTTCTTGAAGGTCCCTAAGTCGTATCGGTCCGGAAAAATCGCTGGTGGTAAACTATTCCACAAGGAAGTTGTGCGAGGAAGAAAACATCTTCTAAATCGCACAGTGGTGGACCGCCAATCATCCAGATGGTGTGGATGGTATCGGGAGTTCTGCCGCGATGTGCGTTCGTGAAATTTGGCGGCTGGGATTAATCCGAACAATTCCTCAGAGCACTCCCCATGGTAAATGCGAAAGAAAATGCTAAGAGATGCAACATCTCTTCGCAGTGCCAATGAGTCGAGCCGATCGGAAAGGACTCGGTCGTCGACGATTCGAGCCGCTCTGCGCTGGATGCGGTCAAGTGGAAGAAGCTGCCACTGGGGAGCCCCAGCCCAGAGATGGGAACAGTATTCCATGTGAGGCCGAACCTGCGCCTTGTAAAGTTGCAGGCGTTGAGCCGGCATGAAATACTGTCCCGCTCTGCTGAGCACGCCAAGCTTTTTAGAGGCCAATTTGGCCTTCTCTTCCAAGTGACCACGAAACTGCACGCTACTCGATATGTCGACTCCGAGGATTCCGATACTGGCTGAGGCAACAAGGGGAGTACCTTGAAACTGAGGAGATACGACAAAGGGGTTCTTTTTAGCGGTAAACGCGCAAACTTGTGTCTTGTGAGGATTAAACTGGACTAGATTTAGTCGCCCCCAATCCGAGACTTTGTCCAGCAAAGACTCGACTTCAGACACAAGTTTGTTCCGGTACTCGGTGACGTTTTCCCGAGAAATATTGGCACGGCCGGTGTATAGAGCATCACCAGTGCTGTCATCTGCATAGCAATGAATGCTACCAGCTTGCAACATATCATTGATATGCAGAAGAAACAGCGTTGGTGATAGCACGCAGCCTTGTGGAACACCAGGGTTAATAGGCTTGTAGTCGGAGCATGCACCGTCTACAACGACCTTGATGCTCCGATCTGCAAGAAAGCTGGTGATCCAATTGCATAATTTCTCGGGAAGCCCATAGGAAGGGAGCTTCGAAAGAAGCGCTTTGTGCCAAACCCGATCGAAGACCTTCGCAATGTCCAAACTAACGGCCAATGCCTCCCCCTTGGACTCTACTGCCAACGCCCATCTATGAGTTAAGTAGACCAGAAGATCACCAGCTGATCGACCCCGACGAAAACCGTACTGGCGGTCACTAATCAACTGGTGATCCTCAAGGTACCGCATGAGGTGGCAGTTTACAACGGATTCCATTATTTTGGAGAACAAGGGGTGATGGCAATAGGCCTGTAGTTGGACGGATCTGAGCGGTCGCCTTTTTTAGGGATCGGGTGGACAAAAGCTGTCTTCCATGATTTCGGGACTACGCCTAGGGAGTAGGAGTACCGGAAAAGACGCGTTAGAACCGGTGCCAACTCCGGAGCACACGTCCTCAGCACAATTGGGGGGATTCCGTCAGGCCCACTCGACTTGTGGATGTCAAGGGAGAGGAGTGCTCTGCGAACCGAGCGCTGTGAGAATCGCACATCCGGCATGGAGCACTCACACCGCGGGATGGTCGGCGGTGTGTTCCCCCCGTCATCAACAGTCGAGTTGGACGCAAAAAGGGAGCCTAAAAGGTCGGCCTTCTCTTTTGCGTCGTGGGCCAGTGAGTCGTCCTCCCTGTGCAGAGGTGGTAGTGATGGCTTACAGAAATTCCCTTGGACAGCCTTGGCGAGAGACCAGAATGCACGGGTTCCCGAAGGAAGGCGAACTAGTTTCTCGCCAATTCTGCCTATGTGCTCTGACTTTGCCTTGGCAATAACTCTTTTGAAGGACCTGGAGGCGAAGTTATACTTCTTTTTGAGTGTGCTGGTGTTTACATCCCGAGTCACCGAAGCCGCAGCCCAGGCTTGATAACACTCCTGCTTACTGCGTAATGCAGTCTTACAGGAGCGACCAAACCAAGGCTGAGATCTGCCTCCGATGGGTACCACAGATGATGGAATAAATAGTTCCATTCCCTGTAGCACTACATCAGTGACAGAGTCAGCAACAGCGCTGGGATCATCCGGCGAGAAGCAAACCCGCCCCCATGGGTAGGAAGCAAAGAAAGACCGCATTCCGTCCCAATCCGCCGACCTGTAATGCCAAACACGGCGGTAACCTGTAGAACGCAACCGCGAGGGGAGCGTGAGTGGCACCACACTCCGGATCAGACAATGGTCCGAAGAGCCAAGAGGGGCATCAACGGAAACCCGATATCCGTCCGGATGAGAGGTCAGCAGAAGGTCCAACAGGGAAGGTGTATGATCCTCAACATCTGGAATCCGCGTAGGCGATGTAACCAGTTGTGTCAGACCATATGCCAAGGCAAAGTCATAAACAGATCTCCCCGCATGATCGGTTAAACGTGAACCGAGCCATTCGGCGTGGTGGGCGTTAAAATCGCCAAGGATCACGATCTCTGCGGATGGGACCTGTTGTAGCAAGGAATCTGTAGCCATTTGGACGTGGTCGATGAGTCGGTCTGTTTCGGCATTACCGCTATGGGACCTATAGAGGCACACGTAGACGCGCGGATGGTCGTCGCTGTCTACGCGTAGCCAAAGGATGGACAGGTCCGAACCTTCAAGACTGCCGAGGCGTCGAAAACAGATGTCCTCTCTGACATACACGCAAACTCCAGCCCGAGGCACAAAGGAGTGCTCCAATTTGTACCCCGGGTAGGAGAGATACGAAGTATCAGCCGGAGAGGACACCTGCGTCTCGGTCAGAAAGAGCAAGGCCGGCTTCGCCGTCTCAAGATGGTAGTGGACGGCGTTTAGGTTCGAGTGAAGTCCCCTGATGTTGCAGAAATTCACGGATAGCGTGGCAGGGGTCGCCTTGGTCTTGTTGCTCAGTTTGCCCCGAGCAGTTATTGTGTTGAGCGGAATTTTGCCCCCCCCAGAATACGCGGGGCAGCCTGAGCACCCACGCTCTGGAGTGGAATAGCATGGTCGTGGATGCTCAGCGAGGGATTCTCCAGGGGTACTGGTACCCTCCTGGGGTAGTTTATGACATAATTCCGCTACCATGTTGATGGGGGGGGGGGGGGGGGGGAATTGGGCATCCGGTCACCTGCACTCACCAGACGAAACGCGGAAGCAGAGCTTCCACTTCACGCCGGTATTCTGTGAGGTCGTGGTACTAACCCGGCTCGAGCCGGCCCATACGTGCAACAGCAAAAGCTGCTGCAAGGCTCTACCACCGTTAAAAACATATGGGGCTAATGTTGCCACATTACCGAACCCTTAGTAAATGGGATTATAATTCACTGATTCGTTAACCCAATAATGCATACGAGACCTTCAATTTTGGAATTTTTAATGTAACTAATAGTAGTTCAACTATTTATTTATTGGTACATTATTTTGCAGAGCTTAACTTCTGATTTGGTTATTGTTGAAACTATTTCTAAGAATTTATCAGGAGATTTAAATAAAAACATAGCAATACTGTATTCCACACTAAAAAGAGAAGTCAGACCACAGAGAGTGAGATAAAGATACGTAGGTATGTGACTCAAGCTGTTGTTCCAAGTGTGGCCTCCATCTTTATCTATTACTTCATGAGCCCAGCGTCCACATTTTTTTAATAACTGGCTTTACGGCTCTGGGTTCTAGCCCTTCTGATCCTGAAGTTACAATATATAATTATTCTTCATAGTACACTGCTTCGCAATATGTTGATGCGTCACATTGTGCAGCCCTCGGGAGATTTTAACGGTAACTTGAGCCAGCAGACAGCTGGCAGTTGGCGATGGCATCTCAAGGCGCCTAAGCAGACAGACACCTTATTTTAAGAATCACATCACCATCAGAGTAGTTGTTTCACCGTTTACTACTGTCTACTAATAGTTCACATGCGCAGACACTTAATACACAAAATCGCACCACTTTTACATATCAAAATCCACTTTAAACCATTATTAAAACAATAATACAGTAGCAGCAAACCGCTGCCGGTCAAGTTCCCGCCAATACTCAAGCGCCCACAAACTAACTAATAGATTCTACCAGAATCAGACCATAGATATAGTATTAAACTCGTAGACAGAGAAATATAGATAGACAAGACCTCAGCGTATGTCAGTAAGAGATAGCGATAGTTCGCCAAAGTACATTACTACAATTACATGTAATTTAAATTGACATACTTAGACTTTTACCACCATTGTGTGGATAATCTATTTCTTTTTATTTCGGTTGGACTACGTCAACTACTAATTTAATTAATTTTATTTTCTATGGGGACGTATTTATGACTATTTGACTGTGCGCGAACTGAATGACTCCGGGATGAACATTAAGCGCGAAGAGAAATGAGTTGTAATGATCATTTTATTACAATTTATCTAAGATATCCTCTCAGAAGCCAATTTACATAATTTAGGACCGGGTTTAGTAAGCTCATGGGGCTTTCGAGTGTTAATTCTATATTTATAGCTCAACACGTAAATAGTACAATAAAATAAATCATAATCAACTCATAGCCCCGAATGCATTCAGTTCGCGCATGTCGTCCCTTAGCTAACAACACCGCATAAGTCATTTTTACCAACTTTACAGGAGACAAAAAAAACTGTCCATTTTAAAAAATCGGCGGAAATTTTCTGTTGTTACTTAATAAATGCCCTAGTTAGCGGTTAAGGAATAATTATTTATAATTATTTTGACTATATACTTTATTTTAACTTTTATTTTATGACTTGAGCTGTGTTGACTGATATTTTATTAGATTTAGGTGGAGTTGTTTGCGGAAATGTTAGGGAATAAGGTATTAATAGATGATTTACAACGAAAAGTTTTTATTAAGAAATATTTCAACAATAATTAACAATCGTTATAACATAGCTATCAACTCGTATAACCTAAGTCTTGCGAATCACACGAACCTTTAGAGCGTATGTGCAATTTTTTATTGTTATTTTAATTGGTAAATATTTAAAACATAGTCTTTAAAAATTCTAACGAAACAAGATATAATAATAACAAAATAATAAAAGTTAAAAGTTATACTCGAAATCTCTAGTCTAATAGTTAGTTGCAGTCTTTAGCGATTGCTGTGCGGAAGTTCATCATAAAAGAGTTGCAACTAGTTGGTAATACATTTTTTAGATCTTACAAATCTTCACACTTCCGCTTTGTAATTGGTATTCTAGCTGCATACAATTTCTGCAGGTGATTTATTTGTTTAATGCTGTTAATTGGCGTGGGACGATGTGGTAACGGATGAAGCTCGTCAACAAAATCAGTTTTGTACTAAATTGTGCCATTTCGTATGTATTTTAGCATACGTACATCTGTGACGACTGGGTCACTGTCCTGTAACCAGGCCGTATAGATTTATAAATTAATTCTTTCGAAAAGTCGATAAGAAGGTATAGTCCAAATAACAAGCTTCATTAGGCATAGGATCCCTCCCAGCTGTTTTAGTTATAGCCATGTGTTGTTGTGAAAGGTAAAGGGGAATGCCCAATTCTGGCCATGAAACGCCCAACAATTTGCATTTGTTAAAAATTACATCTATTTTATGGTAATTAATCGCGGTATTTATGTATCCAAAAAAGATTGCAATATTTTTGACACAAGAAAAAGTACTGAAAAGATAAAAATGAAATTAGGTAAATCCGTTATTAGATTGTGGGTAAAATAAGAAGTATTGTCAATCACAAATCTCCTTAAAGTCTTTTCAGTTTTTTAATCAATTTTTTATGGTTTATGATTTTTCATTATTATAATGGTAATATTATTTTTCGATATTTATTATGATGTTATGATAATTAAACAAGCGAATTGCTAGTTGAACGCTACTGCACAATTTAACTGTTATTCTTATCTGTTATTAAAAATACATTTAAAATGGAATTTAAATAAATAAATAAAGCATATTTTAAAACGCGTGCAGAACTTAAAGCGATTATTCTTTTTTATGAAATTATAAATAGAATAAAAAAATCGTTATCTATTTATCGATTTTATGTCTGTTAAGTGGCAACATCGAATCTGACAGCTAGGCCCATGTCATAATTATCAAAACTAAATACAGTGCCACCAACTTATCTGTTCAGGTGGACAAAATTGGAACTAATGCCACCATTTTGTAAATGACATTTCGCTGTCAGTTATTATTTATTCTGAGCTATCAGGTGAATGTTTTTAAAAAGTGCAATTAAAATGCCTAAAGCTCTTAAAAGTGATGCGCGACAGATTATCCTAAAAGTTTTATCTTTTATGAAAGCTGTATGAGCGCGTTGCTGCCGCGACTGGTTAGTATTGCCAGATATGGAAAATTAAAATCACCAAATAATGTACTTGTAAAACATAGTAAAAAAATTATCTCAATTTACTGCAATTCGTCTAAAGTACCTAGCTTTGTAGTTTGTGGTCTGTGAAGTAGCTTTAGTGACGGCATATACACGGGCTTACATTTATTTAATTTTACCTATACAATAATTATTTGTCGTTTCGTTACAGGTGTTTCTGAGCGATTTGTACACAAACTCGTAAATGAAGAGAAACACGCTGAAGAATCCAATTCTAAAATTTCTACCCCTGGCAAAAAAAGGCAAAGAAAAACCGGGAAGCAAGAAGTTGATAATTTTGACATTGGTGTTATAAGAAGAAAAATTCACGAATTTTATTCAGTGAAAAAAGAAATCCCTACCATACCCAAATTACTGAGTATTTTAAAGGAAGATATTGATTTCAAAGGAGAACGTGAAACTCTTCGAAAATTGCTTCACAAAATAGGATTTCGTTATAAGAAAACGAAATCAAATAGAAAAGTGTTGTGCGAACGTAACGACGTAGTTGCATGGAGAGCAACCTACCTACAAAAAATTAAAGAAAATGAGCGTGGTGAAAAAAGACCTGTTATTTATTTAGACGAAACTTACATTCACTCGTCTCACTCAACTGGGAAATGTTGGCAAGGTCCTGAAGAAGATGGTGATTTGGAACCTGTTTCGAAAGATAATAGGTGGATCATAATCCATGCAGGTGGAGAAAAAGGTTTTGTGGAGAATGCCCTTCTCGTATTTAAATCAAATACAAAATATGGGGACTACCATGATGAAATGAATAGCATTAATTTCAAAAAATGGGTATATGAAAAATTACTACCTAATCTGCATGAACCTTCGCTCATTGTAATGGATAATGCGCCATACCATAGTATTTGCGTAAATAGGTGTCCTAATTCAAACCACAGTAAGGCTGATATACAGAAGTGGCTTGAAAAAAACAATGTAAGTTTCAATGAACAAATGACAAAACCTCAGCTTTATGAATTAATAAAGAGAAATAAACCTGCTCCGGAATACGAAATTGATAACCTGATGAAAAGTCATGGCCATGCTATTCTTAGATTGCCGCCTTATCATTGCGACTTGAATGCAATTGAAATGATATGGAGCTCTATGAAAAGGAACATAGCAGACAAAAATGTTGGAAAATCTAATGTTCTAATGCCCCAATTAATTGAAGATGCATTTAATAAAATTACACCGGTGCAGTGGAAAAACATATGCAATCATGTGAAAAAAATTGAAAATGAATACAGACTAAAAGACGCGTATTTAGATTAACCCTTTATTATAGAGTGTCAGAGCGATAGCGAAACCGATTCCAGTGACTCAGAAGATGAATTATTGGAACCAGTATCTAACGCGGGTACATCTTTCAAAACAGGAATTCCTGGAGTTCGACCGCTTGAACTCCGAGACCACGACCACAATTATTTTTATAAAATATAAATTATATATATATATATATATATATATTAACACGAAATTTGTTTTATTTTATATTATGTGTAATGAATATGTAGTCACCTATTTCCTCGGTAAATTTCTTAAATGGCAATAGTAAGCACTCCACTAGCGACTCTGTCAACTGAACAGATAAGTTGGTGGCACTATAAATAGTCACAAGGCTAAAGTTAAGCAAGCGCAACTACGGAAACGGAAACTAGTAAATACTCTGTGTGACTCTCATGAAATACTTGACGCTGGCAGAATCCATTGGAAGTTGCCAAACTAGGAAAAAAAAATAGTCATAAGGCGAATTCCTTTGCATTTGTTTTATTTTGTTTGTTTTCTCGCGGATTTGTTATCTTAGCAACGAATAAGCTTTCTAAATGGACTCCGATTCTCACCCTATTGACCACGGCCTGAAAATGGATCCCGCTCCCACTTCTCACGATAACCTCTGCACGATCTTGGACTCGATATCCACTGTTAACGATGACCCCAGCTTTCACACCGGCCAGAGTTCTTCCAAGCTCTCAGAAACTCATTCAAGAGGACATTTACGCTGTGTTAATTGTGGTTTAAATGTCACGAAAATACAGTCATTTTTTTGTTAAAAAACTGTTCTTGTGAAAAATAAAAAACCTTATATCTTAAAAATCCGGACTTTTTTTAAACCAATTTCTTAATCATTTCATTCTTTTATTCGCATATTATCATTTTCATATGCTTTTATATGTGGGCACCCATGGCCGAAGTGTCTATGAACAGTGGGCATTCCCCTTTATAATAATTTTACCTTTTAATTTACACTCTACTGCACTGTGTACGGAATCTAATTCTATGTGGGAATGGCCTTTTTCCAGGTACTTTTGAGTAACCACAATATTTTTTTTAAACGCTAAACGTAATAAAACATTGCTTAAGATAAAATTGCGATTTTGAGCACAACAGCCATCGGAATATAAAATCACAGACAATAATTTCTGACTCAAAACCTTCTCTAGATGGTCTACTAAGAATGAAGCAAAAACAGAGGCTTCAAGCGTGCTATTTGACTCATCGAACCTGTTTACCTCAGTTGCCCCGACAAAAGTCGACTATCCCGGGGCTCATCAGCGGAACACTCGACGAGCAACCAAGGGTGAAGCCCAATGGCCTATGGACAATTATTCTATAGATATATAAGAGGCTTCCTTTTACACGCGCAAAACGTCTGTCTCGTGGGGCGCAACGCCTCGGCAAACGAGTCCCGTTATCTACACGTCATGCCGGCCAGGAATGCACCGCGTAGCGCGCTTCGTAATATTGTTTTTGAAATTTAGCATTTGGCGCAAACAAAACCAATAACACATTACTTTCTTAGTTGCTAAATTGTATAATGTAAAATTCTGGACGCATAATTTAGTTTTATAATAAATAGCACTGGCTTGAAGATACGGGGCTAATTTTACCGATTCGACATCCTGTGTGAATACGTGACAAGCTCCGGCTGTGCAATACCTTTGTCAGTATCTTTCTCTTTATCTTTAGTATATGGCTCGGTGTTTTTTCAAAACATGTTGAGCGTATTTTTCATCGATAATGCTTCCAGTTTTATAACTGCAACAAACGTCACACTGATCTCTCTTCGGGTGGAATAAGCTCAGATTGAGTTTCAAAAATAATTTGTCAAATAATTTACCGTCAAGGAATTCTCTACTCTCTAACTCACAATTCTCGTTATATGTGTTATAGAGCTGTGTTATGCTCGAGAAAATTGTCGGGAATATAACATAAGTTAATTAAACGCGATAAAATCCGTAAAAGTAGTTTTATTCAATGAGAAATTTGGTTCTAAATATTCTCAAGATGATTTAGCACGACAGTAATGCGATTTCCTCTGGATTCCTGCGATTTCTGGATTCTGGATTACTGGTTGAAGTAGACAAATCGGGAGAACTAGCACAGTCTGTTTTTGTCGCCCAATATCTGACAAACCAATCCTTAATGCCAAGAGTGGCCAAGAACATTTTTTTACAGACTTGGTGGCGTACATTATCAGTCGTCAAAACATAAGTTCAACTATCAGTTCTTTTGGACGTTTCTGGATTTTTTGTAATTTTCTTTGGTACTTTATTAACGTGAGAAGTTATAAATGATCTTTGTTGCTCCCAGTTCATGTACTTCCAGAAAGTTTCAAACAAATATTGCCGCTGTTGTTCGTTTATGTTGTCACATAATCTGAGTTTCGATTTCTTGCAAAAGGCAGGAGTGCATGGTGGTTTCATGGATCTTGCAGGCGTAAATACGTCAAGTTCCACTTTAAATTTTTCATTAGTCTTTGCTTTTCTGTCTCTTCTGTAGCGTAAATAATTTCCACCTTTCATCCGGAATTCTTTATTAACATTGCGTTTATATTTCTTTGGATCTCTTGTCGCCTTGTTCTGTCGTTTCTTATGACTTTACAAATCGTGATATGGAACATTACTGAGTATGATCACTTTTGAAGAACAGGACGGAGTAGCAGAGGCACTGGATTGCTGCATATTGTTCTGGTTTACATTATTTTTATCTGTACATTGAGTATTGTTTTCATTATCAATTACTATATCAGAAATTGGTTCTTGAGTATTCGTAGATATGAGAATATCTTGGTTTGAAGTAGGGAAACATTCGCAATGATTTAATTTTATAGAATTTATATTGACGACAATACTTCCTAGTTCTTGCATAACATTCTCACTTTCTACCGTGATAATGGCAACATTCAATACAGAAGGCTGAGGAAACTCGATGGCCACCGTATCGAATTCGGGTGGCTCCTGTTGCACATCAAAGAAGTCATTACCAACTATTTCTATAACTTGTAGACTGTTAATGTCAGTGTTTTCAATATCCAAGTCTATGTTTTGATCAAATATTTTTTTTTATATTGTCCTGGCTTCTTATTATACTTTTCATGGACCCTCCGAAGATTTGTTCGTTCATTGGTCTTGCAATAATTTGGTATTTATTTGGAGAATTGCATGCTTTGATATCAGAACAACTAGTGTTATCTTTTTGATTGAAAACAAAAAAAATAGTAGGACTTATTGCATTAAAGTATAAACAACAGAAAAATAAATGCGGACCTCAAAACAAACCAATGCTACTAACCAAGTTTAATTCTTTTTCTATCTTCTTTGCAACTTAGTTTACGCTGTTTATATTTTGACATCAGTCCTGCTTTTTGTAATTGTGCACATAATAATTCATGACCTGAACTCGGATTAATCCAGGAATCAATTTCTTCTCTATCCATTGTGTATTTCAATTACTGAGCTTCCTAAAAGAAATAAAATACATTTTGAAACACCGCCTAAGATAAGTCATCGCGCGCTCTGACTAGATACCGCGCTCCCTGCAAGTAACAACTCCATGAATGCGGCATCTTAATATTGTAGTGTGTATAAGACAATTTGCAAGATGCTTGTGTGCGTGAAAAATTGTATATGCCAGCAGCTTAACTATTACCCGATTAGCGGGAAAATTTATTTTATGCTATGGCTTAGTAGTTAAGTTCATAGTTATGAATGTATTCCAGAAATACTTAAAAATGAATAGTTTATTAATAACGAATGTATCAATATATTTGTGTATATTATGTATAGGTTTTTCTTCTGAATAAATGACATATAAATAGTGTTTTCTATTCTACGCGTCAATATGAACAACTTTTACTATAGATCTATCTTCCAAATCGCAAGAAAAATCAGGTTTTCCATACATTTTGAGCAAGTTTATACGAAATTTTGTATGGAATAACTGACTTTGAGACATTTTTTATAGGATCAGGGTGACAAACGAGCACTCAGTCCACCTGATGGTAAGTGGTTGCTGTGGCCCATAGACATATACATCTATCCTCGGTTAAGAATCAAAATGCAGATCCGTTGCAACCCCTGAGGACTAGGATGGAATGCCTCGTTTCCAGTAAAAAGGGTCTCCCGTTCTCTACACTCACCATACGAAACACAGCAGCATTAAGCTGCTATTATACGCAGGTATTTTGTGAGAGCGTGGTCCTTCTACGGTCTAGCTGACCCATTCGTGCAGCATGGATCTACCACATTTGATGATGATGAGGTCTAAAAATGTGAATTTCGAAATATCCATGAGGTCATTCTTCTCTAGTAATATTCAAACAGTAAAAACACTGTGTAAGAAAATACACTAGCCCATATCATCCTGTGGGTATCGTAAGAAGTGAAAGAGGGACACAAATCAGGAGCTGGGCAGCAGCGCCTTCCTAATATCGACTAAAATAAAAATAAACCCACCAGCTTGCCAAGTGTAGCGACTGTGCCAAATGTCCCCCCTATGACGCAATATATGGGGGAGGCCTATGTCCAGCAGTGTAATAGACTGTAACGGTAACAGCAACCTAATAAAAATAATGTTCACACGTTAAAATAAATAGCAAAATCATTTCCTTCATTAGCGTAAGATAATCTATAAGATCAAAGTAAAACTAAGATTTAAAAAAAAAACAAAAGTAGTGATGTAAATGTCTTTCACTTTAATTTATAGTTAGCTGCCACGGCTAATAAGCTAGGCTACTTTTATTTTAGAAAAAGTATTAGGGTTCCGCGCAATAAATAAAAACCCCAAATAACACGCGGGCGAAGTCGCGTGGAACAGCTAGTATGAAATAAATTAATACCTCGACTACAAAAGTCATTTTGTGTAGAATAATAGAACGAGTAGAAAAACCTTTCCGTGCCCTGTATTGTGCTAATTGAAACTGCATTTATTTTGAAGAAACTGATTCAAAAACCAAAAAAATTGAATTTTCAAATATGAAACAAATGGGAGGTGAGTGGCAACAGACCAGACCATGTTTTTTTTTAATTTAAATTATTGCTAATGCTTTCTTTTTTCGTTTCGTCGTTTATCGTTATTGTTAAAGTCGACTGCTGAACATAGGCCTAGGGATATAGGGATATTTGCCATAGTTGCCACGCTTGGCAAGCGGGTTGGCAACACAGTTTTATTTATTTTATTACGAAGACGCTGCTACACGTCTCCTGATTTGTTTCTCTCTGTCGCCTCTCAGGACACACCAGATGAGACACGGCGTCCTAATCTATACAAATAAAAATAAAAAACCGCGGTTGCAAACCCAACATGCATGGAAACTATGGCAAATATCCCCCCTATGAGTCAATCCGTGGGGGAGGCCTATGTTCAGCAGCGGACATTTATAGGCTGTAACGGTAACGATAAATGTCGAAACGAATAAATTAAAAAAATGAGTATGATTTACATAAAATTAAAAAAAACATGAAGTCTAGTCTGTTTCCACTAACCACTCGGTACATATCTCAAGGTTCGATTTCACTTGGTTGCTTCTTTGGTTTTTGAATTAACTTCTTCAGAATAAATGCAGTTTCAATTAGCACATATGGCACGGAAAGGTTTTTCTACTCGTTCTACAGTTACATAAGGAACTCATGACAAATGAATTTTTATCTAGTATACTTTTATATTTATATAAAACACCTTTACATAATATTGCACATATTTTACCAGATCTCTCACAAAAAAGGTTCTGCTCAAGAGTGTATGTTCATATGTGTTTGCAAACTACTTTTTGTAATACACTTATATTTACAGATATGACACGAAAAAGGTTTTTCTCCAGTATGTATTTTCATATGTGTTTGCAAACTACTTTTTTCTATACATTTATATTCACAGATATTACATGAAAAAGGTTTTTCTCCAGTATGTATTTTCATATGTGTTTGCAAACTACTTTTTTATATACATTTATATTCACAGATATTACATGAAAAAGGTTTTTCTCCAGTATGTATTTTCATATGCCTTTGCAAATTACTTTTTTCTATACATTTATATTCACACATATTACATGAAAAAGGTTTTTCTCCAGTATGTATTTTCATATGCCTTTGCAAACTACTTTTGTGAATACATTGATATTTACAGATATGACACGAAAAAGGTTTTTCTCCAGTATGTATTTTCATATGTGTTTGCAACACATCTTTTCTAAAACATTTATATTCACAGATATTACATGAAAAAGGTTTTTCTCCAGTATGTATTTTCAAATGCCTTTGCAAACTACTTTTTTGAATACATTTATATTTACAGATATGACACGAAAAAGGTTTGTCTCCAGTATGTATTTTCATATGTGTTTGTAAACTACTTTTTTGAATACATTTATATTTACAGATATGACACGAAAAAGGTTTTTCTCCAGTATGAATTTTCATATGATACCGCAAATTACTTTTATCAATACATTTATATCCACAGATATTACATGAAAAAAGTTTTTCTCCAGTATGAACTGCAGTGGTGTTCTTTTGGATCTTTTGCGTCTTATGACTGTATGAAATGTGTTTGGCGAGAATGTCTCTTGTTGAAAATTTTTTGCTACAACCATCACATTCAAAAATGTATTTTGTTGATGGCCCTGATGTTTTTCTCGTAAGTATATTTACACTCTTTTGTTTCAATATTTTCTTTCTCATAATATTTGCAGGATGCTTTCCTTTTTTATTAATTGGTTGATTATCTTTTTTGACTTTAGGTTTTGATTTAATAGTAGGGCTTTCTAAATCGAGATTTCCTTTACGAACATCGTTTATGTTACAATTACAATCAGTAGAATTTGATTTAATCTTGCTCTCAGACGCTTTTGAAAAATGATTTGTCAGTATGATGTATGGTTCTGAAATACACGCGAATTGAACATTTAATTTATTATAAGTAAAACTTTTTATTGTAAGACACCTTAAACACATTCTCTATCAGTCAACCAGGGAGAAATAGATAAATTATAAAATTACATAATTATACAATGTTGCTAGATATAAAGTATTTTACTTTTAATAATGTCTCTCATAATTATTTTTGGAGGGAAAGAATGGTAGAGAAAGTGAATTGGAATGATAATGATGACGTTCTTCTCACCATGTTACAATTACCTACATTAATCTAATAATAGATGCTTCGAATCGCACACGGGACAAGCATTATACAGAATGATTGGAAGATTGACTTGTTGATTGAAGATCATTTAGGCCTTACTTATTTTAGACAAAGTCTGACTATACTTTTTGTTGTTGGTGATAAAACTAAAATTTTTACAGTTAATTGCTAATAATTGCCAATTTAATTAACATCTGTTTTTTTAATTTAAGTAATGAATAAGAAATCTAAGAAAACATAGTCTCAGCATCTGTGTCATCAGACATATTTTTGTACAGACACTAAGTTCACGAAAATTTTCTAGGATTTAAAGAAACATAATTAACATTTTAAATAATAAACATTTTTAACACTACGTTAAAAAAAACTGATGGTACTTTAATTTATTGTTAGAACCTTTTTGAAAACATGCTTGGTTATTACTCTTTCATTTGAGGTATAACTTACACGCATTTGTTACAAATTTTTCAATTGTCCCCTAAAACCAGATTGAGGTAGAAAATTTAAATTTTTAGGCAGACTAATAAAAATTCTAATTATTTATTTGTTGATGCTCAAAATAATTGATGCGATTACTAACACAAGCACGGGCCCGTCGTCTCACTTCTGTTGTAGTTACTTTCAACATCATGATTTCAAATGCTGAATTAATTCTTTGGAATTTGAAATTCCGGCCATATAACTCGAAGAAATGACAATGAATGAGGAAGTTTTACGAGTGGCAGCCTCGTACCAGTAGACAAAGTGTAGGGCGGCCCTCCATTAGATGGAATGATGAACTGGTAAGAAATGCAGGAAGGCAATGGCAGAAAATTCCGTGGCTGAGACCTATGTTCAGCAGTGGACTTGTGAAGGCTGTAATGATGAAGATTTAATGATGCAATGCGCTCATCTTTTCATTTTAATTTTTATAGGATAGGGTGACAAACGAGCACGCAGTCCACACAATGGTAAATGGTCGCTGTGACCCATAGACATCTACATCTGTCCTCAATAAAGAATCAAAATGCAGATGCATTGTCACCCATGAGGACTACGATGGAATGCCTCTTTTCCAGTAAAAAGGGTATCCCGTTCCCTACAATCACCATACAAAACACAGCAGTGTTAAGCTGTTATTTCACGCTGGTATTCTGTGAGAGCGTGGTCCTTCCCCGGTCGAGCCGACCCATTCGTGCTATAACTATACTACTAATGTAGCTGCAGCATGGTACTACCACAACTAAAATGGAATGACCCACAGCCTGTGATTATTCTGACTCTATACCCATCAGAATGGAACACTATTTGACGGCAGAAATAGGTAAGAGGAGGAGGGAGGAGTCCATCTAGGCAGGCACAAATAGATCAACTCCTAGGCAAATATGGAGTCACACCACCTAGTACTGACACTAAGAAGATGGCAAAGATAATTGGTTGCTTACCAGTATGTATCTTAGTGACATACATACTAGCTGACAGGGTAAAAATATTTTTTTAATGTATTAATAAGAGCGCTTTTGACATGCACTTAGAATTTAGACAAAGGCAAATCAGTATATCAATACATTACACATGAAGCCCTCTTTATTTTGTGTCTACGGGCTACAGTAACCACTTGCCATAAGGTAAATTGTACCTTATTTTAATAATATCCAGAAAAGGGGTATATCTTACCTGTTTCATGATTCTCATTTTCTTCAAATTTGGAATTCTCATATTCGAAAATCTCTTCCTCAACTTTAACGGCATCAAAGCAAAAAAATTCGTCCTTGCAATCATTGTCTATATCACACTCTACAGGCCAGATATCTATATGATAAATTGGTGTGAATTTAATCTCATCTCTAACCTTATGCGGTTTTGGTATTGACTGAAAGGTAATAATTTTTTCAAATAAGAGAAAAAGACCATATAGTGGTGGAGTAGGAGAACCCATACTACCCCCTGCCATCCCGCAGATGTCGTAAAAAGGGGCAGAGGGAAACTGAAACAGGAGATCGGGGGGCAGCATCTTCCTGACAACAACTTCAATTAATAATAAACACCGGACATAAGTGAGGGTTCAGCGTAAACTTAAATAAGAATGTACATAGTTCATCTATCCTGAGAATCGAGTCTCAACAACTTTTGGATTCAGATTCACGAAAGCTGTAAATTGATAAAGATTTAACTTTGTTTATTGAGATTTGTTTATATACAATAGGGTAATATATAACAGTATAAACAGTTTGATAAATGTTTTTGTAAAAATAAGTACTATTGCTCTAACAAAAGTAAGTTGGATTGAAGGACAAACTTAACTTTGCACTAGAAACATTCTCCCATATAGCAATGGGAAGCAGCATAGAAAAGTGGATTGTGCAGTGACGGTGTAAGAATATCCACTATCACAGGGTCGGCAACCTTTTATATATATATATGGTATTATTAGATAATCACTTATTATTTAAGTAAAAAATTAAAACAAACATTTATTTACATTGTAAGTCTTACAACACTAACTTATACTTCAAGTACAAACAATTAAGCAAACAAATTCAATGGGAGTTTTGGCTTTGCATGGTTTTAGAAAGTTTGGATAAATTTGGCTCATAGCTTGTTGTTTTAAGTTTCAAACACGAATCTGAATTTTCATTTGGTAGTTGGCTTCTTACTTTACTTTTAATTATATTCATGCAAGAGAACTCTTGCTCGCACGAATATGTCGATCCGAAGATAGTCAGCACTCCAAATGCCAACTTCTTCACCTCACTATAGCAATCTGGAAGACTATTCCATGCGTCGAATATAACTCAACTCGCAGCATTTCTTTTAAAGCTGTTCATTTTTATTGCATTACGTACTGGACCTCCATCTGTTTCAACTTCCTTATCAACTCTGTAAATTTTCAACTACACAAAGCTTTACTTTTTAAATTGATCAATTGCATTTCTAGAGATCCAGTATCAACCCCAAATGGCTCAGTATGGATCGATTTATAATTTTTTTTTATAAAATAAATAATATTTGCGTATGAAACTAAAGAACCGCAGCTCCACATCCAAAGAACCGCATGTGACTCGCGAGCCGCAGGTTGCCGACCCCTGCACTATCCTATATACCTATCCATGGGATGGGTGTCGTAAGAGGCAACAGAAGGAAACAGAAACAGAGGTAGGGCGGCCGCATCTTCCTGATGACAACTTAGACTAATATAAACTACAGTTGCCACCTTGCCAAGTGTGGCAAATTTGGCAAAATCCCTCCTATGAAGCAATCTATGAGTGAGACCTATGTTCAGCAGTGGGCTTTTATAGGTTTTAATGGATGGAATGGATAATACCATGGATCCTCCTGAAAGCGACTGCTCCAGAACCACATTTGACTCAATAGCCTTTTGTTGTAATCTTCTGCAACGAATGAGTCTTGCATGACAGGTGAAACAGACAATTATTGGCCCCTCAATCTCATCCAACTGAAAATATGAAAATCTTCATAAATATGAAATAGTATTCAAATACAGTAGAACACCGATTATCCGAATGCCGATTAACCGAATCCCCAATTATCCGAATGGGTCCTAAGCTTAATATAAAAAATTATAACCAAGTACAGTAAGTAACATTACTAAGATTACTTATACAATACTTGGTTAACTGATATTAAAAATAACAGTGAAAAAATTTTAAGTTTTGTGACCGCATTGGAAAGTGGTGATGGATGTTCGTCGCGAAAAGTAATGAAAAAGGCAAAAGATGAACAGCTTGAGAATGCTGTTTTTACGTGGTTTCTGCAGCAACGATCTATTGGACAACAGATTTCAGGATCGATTTTATGTGAAAAGTCACGAATGTTCAGTGAAAAAATGGATGTAGCTGGTTTTACTCTTTATAAAACTTTATAAAGTGTAAAACCATTTATAAACTTAATAAAGTTTATTCTATGTGTGACAGTTCGTTTTTCTATATTACATAACAGTCTATGTCCGATTATCCGAATCGACCCCAGTCCCAATTAATTCGGATAATCGGCGTTCTACTGTTTATAAGTTTATAATAAAGATTATTGGCTACCACATTTTAATTTGTCAACATCATGTTTTATAATATTGAAGTGACAAATAAACTTACCATCTAGTAAGTGACTAATGGGCATCATGGGCACCTGCAACAAACTTCAAGCAATGGCTACAGATGCAATGTTACCTCTGAGGAATAAGATGTAATGCATCACAGCCTGCCTCTCGATGTCCTTCAGACTGGGACACATACTGCTGCTTGGTGCCAGAAAATGGTAAGAGGATGATATCTAGGCAGAAAGAAACTCCTACAGTTCCAAGCCACCTACATCCATCAACTACATTACCTACATTAACTTCAAACTGCTATCATCACTAAGAACATTACAAAAACTTCTCTTATCACTCTCAGTAAGCTGATAATGCTTGTGGTGGGAGGATATTGAAACAAAACACAGGGTGGTGGGTAGTACTATACATTCTGTGAAAGTGTAGTACCACCCCGGTCAAGCTGGCCAATCCATGATACAACCATAATATAGCTGCAGCCTGGCTCTACCACATATAAAATAATGATAATATTTCTTTCTACTCTATTCTCTCATTTTAATAGTCCGATAGAACTGTTTTAATTTGCTGAACAACCAAACCAGGGTAAATGTTAATTTCTTGATAGAAAATCACAATAATAGTCATTCAAGTAATATGTACTAGAACAGACACCAAGAACAAAATCTATGCAGCAGTACGGGTTGCTTGGAAGGAATGAAAGGAGAATGTAGTACAATTAAGACCCAGATATTTGACACTTCACTAATCTACACGCTCAGCTTTGGAAAAATTTAGTAGACTGTAGACAAGCTAGGGAGGCCCTGCCTGAAATAAACAGTCGTTTGACCAAAGTTCTAATGAGACTGAACAAGCCACAGATCAAGATAGTAACAAGTGCTATCACAGGACACGGCAACTTTAACAAGCATTTATTTACTATAGGTGTTACAGATAGTCCCCTGTGCAGGGCATGTCTGGGGAAAGAAGAAAAGGCGGCCCATGTGATATTGAAATGTCCGGAGGTCGCTATGTACAGGGCTAAACATCTCGAGCCGAGATCACTCCCCGAAGTTGCATGCAACATCAAAGGACTGTTGAGCTTCTTCGGGGAGATCTCATGGCTCGAATAAGCATATTATTCCTGCCCACATGCAAAATACGAACAAAGACGTGGAGTTGCGGAAATCAGCCCGTCGTAAACTATACTAAACTAAGACCCAGATACACTAGGGGCCATTTTGTCCCGCAAGATGATATGAACAGGATACCAGGCTAATTGTTATTTTTCAGGTTCTGGTTGTATTTGTCACTATATCTAACGCTACATCTTAGAACATATATCGGGCATTATAATGTATTTCTCCAGTGATAACAACAAATTACCGCAACTTCATTTAGCAATAAATAAATATTAAAAAACTTACAAAACTGTTCGTCAATGTCTTATACAAATTTTGGAGGCCAGTCTCCTTTAGTGCAAACATGCGTATATTAACGCTTAAACAAATTCTACAAACTTCACCTTCACTAAAGGCCATTGCTGTTTTCTATAGCTTTATTAAAATTAGCTTGCTACATATATATTTATCTATGATTAAAATTGATTATTGAATACTTTTTCATCAACAAACCGGACTCATAGATAAATATATATGTAGCAAGCTACAGATACGACAGTGACTTTCATAGATAAATATATATGTAGTAAGCTAGTGATTTTTAGTCAAGTTTCCCAACTACGCCTTTTGGCGCTGCAGTCGCCCATTTTGACAGATGAGTAATAAATTAAATAAATAAAAAAAAATATAGCTTAGATTGCAAGCACACAACCTTCAAATTATCGATATCGATATTTAGTGATGCTCTTATTTTATCGATATCAACGTAACGACGCATTATATAGTTGTATTAAAATATTACTTAATGAAACAATTTTGGTCCATAAACATTTATTTTTTATTCAAGCACACCAATATCATATACATACACACGTAATCTTAGGATTAAAGTAAAGGTACATTGGGTTATATTAAAAATGTACATAACATTGTATATAGGCAGAATTTGACGAAAACAGAGCAATATTTTAAAGAAATTAAACCACAGGAATCATATTTAATCATAGTGTAAGTAATATTTTACTTTACAAGTTACTTTTTATATTAATTTTAAAACTGCTACAATTCAAATGGTTATGAATTAAGTGAGTACCTTCCCTGTATAAGATAAATAACTTTTCGCTAGGGTATGCCAAATTATTATTTGGTCTATATAACATTTGTTTGTTAGGCAAGACAAACATTTTTTCTAAGTTTGTAGTGTTTGGAGCTTTGTTTCATTAGTAGACATCCTATTAATTTTTCATTTAGGGTAAACCTGGCCATTTTTTTAATTGTTTTAATTACATAATAATAAAGTTATTTGTTTAACATTCAACTTCTCTATATTTTGACAGAGATTGGACATTAAGCAAGCCTTTGTGAGGCTTAGTCACCCAAAGATTCAGTTACAATCTTTGTCAAAATTTCAATATTTTAATTTTTGATGAATATCAATCACCCTTCAATATTTTATTATTGCCAATTTTATATACCAATTGTGCCCGTGTAACCTTATTAAAATATTGATGAAAGTTTTTTTTTATAATTAAGGCATGCTTATTATATCCTAGTCAGGAAAAACTCAAAGTGCTCAATATTTTACTTTTAACATTACTTCCGATACAGCTATAATTCAAATACTTATGAATAAAGTGAGTACTATCCCTGTACAAGATAAGTAATTTTTCGTTAGGGTATGCCAAATTATTATTTTTCAACAATTTATGCTCTAGATTTTATGTAAGAGTGAATATTTGTCTCTGTACTGCTGTTTTGATGCAATCCTTACAAGGAATACCTTTCGATATTTTCCGACAAATGTATCCAGCAGTATAAGCTAAGCAGTGGTGTTCAATTTTTTCCATGACTACATCACCCACAAGCAATTTTTCTCTTGAAGTTGCTTGTGAAGAGGACAGGAGAGCTAGCAAAACATTATGAGTGTTTTCAGAGTAATTTTCTTTATTATTATGAACATTTTTGAAAAGACCACTAACATTTAATAATGTGTCTCCATAATCCTCTTCGCAATTAGAGAATTTCAAATGTGGACTAACCATGTTAGATAATATCAGACATTTAAAGTAGTGATGGGTCAACTCGAGTTGCGCTTAACTCGAGTTAACTCGATTTGTATTTCCCCAACTCGAGTTTGGGCTGCTGTACATGAAGGAATCAAGTGAGCCAACATAAGAGTAAGAGCGCGATTCGTTCGTCGTGTGCGCGCTTTGTGTTTCAAATAGTATTTAGTTACAGTCAAAACAATTTGTTATTTAGAGATTTATAATAGCTAAGTTACATATGTAATTTAATTTCATTTATAATTTTGATTAATTATGATCATTATAGCTACGTAAGTCACAAACCTCATCATCATCATCATTACAGCCCTTCACAAGTCCACTGCTGAACATAGGCCTTCCCCAAAGAATGCCACAAAGCACGGTCCTGAGCCACCTGCATCCATCGACTTCCTGCATATCTTACCAGGTCGTCACTCCATCTAGTGGGGGGACGCCCTACACTTCGCCTGCCGGTACGAGGCTGCCACTCGAGAACCTTTCTTCCCCATCGGTTGTCGGTTCTTCGAGCTATATGGCCGGCCCATTGCCACTTCAGCTTACTAATCCGTTGGGCTATGTCGGTCACTCTAGTTCTACTGCGGATATCCTCATTTCTGAGTTTATCACGCAGAGAAACTCCGAGCATAGCCCTCTCCATAGCTCGCTGAGCGACCTTGAGCTTCCTCATCCGGCCAGCAGTGAAGGACCACGTCTCAGTTCCGTATGTCATCACTGGCAACACGCACTGGGTGTACAGTCTCGTTTTCAAGTTTTGAGGTATACCTGACGAGAAGATGTGCCGTAATTTCCCGAACGCTGCCCAACCGAGTTGAATCCGTCGATTGACCTCTCGGTCGAAGTTGAACTTACCTAGTCGGACTATTTGTCCCAGGTAAACATACTCGTCAACAACTTCGAGCTTAGTGTTCCCAACAACTACCGGCATAGGTGTGACATGGACATTAAACATGATCTTTGTTTTGTCCATGTTCATCTTAAGACCTATCCGTTGGGAAACACTATTGAGGTCATTGAGCATAGTGCTTAGGTCCTCCAGCGATTCTGCCATAAGGACTATATCGTCGGCAAATCGAAGGTGAGTGATGTACTCGCCATTGATGTTGATACCGTATCCTTTCCAGTCCAGAAGCTTGAAAACATCTTCCAATGCAGCGGTAAAGAGTTTCGGGGATATGACGTCACCCTGTCTTACACCTCTCTGCAATTGGATAGGTTTCGTACTCTGGTTCTGTACTCGGATAGCCATCGTAGCAACAGACAACAACAACACTCGGAAAGACAGTCAACTTGGCATCGCTGAAGGGACTGCAGCACCGCCCAAATTTCGACGGAATCAAAAGCTTTCTCATAATCCACATACGCCAGACATAGTGGCAAATTGTACTCCTCGGACTTCTGTACAATTTGCCGAAGGGTATGTATGTGGTCTATGGTGCTAAAGCCTTTTCGGAAACCGGCTTGTTCGGGAGGCTGGAAGTCGTCAAGTCTGCGCGCGAGACGATTCGTAATGACTCTCGAAAACAGCACGTAGACGCGGCTCAGAAGGGAAATCGGTCTGCAGTTCTTCAAGAGAGCGTTGTCGCCTTTCTTGAAGAACAAGACCACCGCACTTCTGCTCCACGCCTCCGGTGTAATGCCACCATGGAGGACGGAATTAAAGAGCTTCTGAAGGACTTCAAGTACCGGTTTTCTACCCGCTTTCAGAAGCTCCGCTGTAATTCCATCCTCGCCTGGGGCCTTGCCGTTTTTAAGGTGCTGGAGAGCCATTCTAATCTCGCTCAGACTGACGTCCGGGATATCATCGGAATAATGTCGGATAAGACTCGCTCTTGGATCGTTACTCACACTTGCGTGCGGCTCCAACGATGACGTGTACAGCTGCCCATAGAACCTCTCAATCTCACTCAAAATCTCAGGTGCCCCGGAAACGATGCTGCCACATTCTGTCTTCAGCTTTGGCAGTTGGCGCTTTCTGGCAGACAGATCTCTGGCAAAGACTTTGGAGCCTCGGTTCCGCTCGATCGCTTCTTCAATACGAGCTGTATTGAATTTGCGTAAGTCCCGCCGCATGCATTTGGAGATCTGTCTGTTCAGTTGCCTGTATGCTGTTAAATCTGTTGAAGAATGTAGCTTCATCTCCCGTCTAACAGCCATGAGATTAAGAGTGTGATCGGAGAGTTTTTGTGTTCTTCTGCGGCGGGTCTTGCAGAACTTAGCTCCGACCGCATGGACAGTTTCCACGAGCTTGTTATTCTAATCATCCACTTCATTGCAGTCTTCTAGGCACTGAAAACGGTTTTGTAACTCGAGCTGAAAGGTTTCGGGACTTTGGATTAGAGCACGAGGGGGACGGAGCGTTGACTTCATTAGACGAGACCTCTCCAACTTAACGTTTAGGTTCAGTGTGCCTCTAACCATTCGGTGATCGCTGCCGGTTTTCACCCTCGCGATCACTGAGACATCACTGAACAGTTGTCGTCTGGTCGTCATAATGAAGTCAATCTCATTTTTTGTCGAACCGTCGGGGCTCGACCAGGTCCACTTCCTGTGGGGCTGCTTCTGGAAGAAAGAGTTCATCATAAAGAGTCCCTCTTTCTCCATGAAGTGGGCCAGCTGCTGGCCCCTTGGGTTCCGTTGCCCTATTCAAAATTTCCCTACTTTCAGCTCACCGTTCTCACTTGTGCCTAGTTTTGCATTGAAGTCTCCCATTAACACCCGTATATTGGGTTTTGGAGGAATGCATGGCTCTAGAGATATCCTCATACATTTCCTCCACCTCCTGATCGGGGTGTGCCGAGGTTGGTGCGTAAACCTGTATGACCTTCAGCGAATACCGTTTGGTGATTCTGAGTATAAGGTACGCAACCCTCGTCGACACACTCTCAATCTTTACAACGTTGTTAATGAGAGACTTGTGGACGATAATTCCGACACCTCCTTCAGACAGATGGTCGCCCTCCCGGTAATAGAGCAAGTTGCCGGATTCGAGGATTACCGTGTCCTCCCCCTCTCTTCGGACTTCGGATAATCCTATAATATGCCAGCGTAACTTGTCTATCTCTTCTTCCAGCTCCACAATCTTCTCGTCAGTCCTCAGGGTGCGTGCGTTGTATGTTGCCAGGTCGAGTCGTCTAAGGTGGCAACCGAACCTCCACCGGAGATTCTTAGCACCCCCTGCCCCGCCGTTACCATGGTCGCCACCGTAGCCAGGAATAGCGGGGCCGCCGGGGACTGGGGGCCGTTTATTATTGTCATTGCTCATGGGGGGTATATTGCCATAGTTGCCACGCTTGGCGAGCGGGTTGGCAACCGCAGTTTTTTTATTGTTATTTTGGCTATTATCAGGAAGATGCTGCTGCCCATCTCCTGCCTGTTTCCCTTTGTCGCCTTTTACGACACCCACGGGAAGATATGGGGTAGTGGATATTCTTAACCGCCACTACACGGCACAGTCACAGACCTATTATATTGTAATATCTGAAAAGGGTTGTTAAGTTGTAAGATACATCATACTTTAAATTAACGCCAAACACTTAACTTAGAATAAATATTTTGAATTTGAAAGTTTGAACTTATTGAAGAATATTTTAACTGTGATAATTAAACTCTTAAAGCTAGACTAATATTTTTTCGTGAAGGCTGCTATATAAGTTGTTTTGTTGTTAAATACAGGTACTTTAACTAATATTAAAACCATAAATACATAAGTATGTGATACATACAAAATTTACATTTTCATTTCAATCCTACACAATAAGTAATTATGGTTATCCCAACACACCAAAGACCTACAAAGAAAACCAAATTTATAAAAAAATAATTTCTAACAAATCCTTTACTCTGTTTCATACTGTTAACTAGAGTTGCGTAACTCGAGTTTCAACTCGAGTTGCGTGAATTACAACTCGAGTTAACTCGGGTTGTAATTTTTCCAAATTGGCACATCTATACGATATATCGTCGATATTTTAAATCGCGATATATTGATATTTATTTTCGAGTATCGAATTCGTATCACTTTATTTTAAAATGTTGTATTAATGACAAAACATGTAACAACAAAAGGAGGTACTGTGGATGGCGGATAGACTAGGTACGACTAACCGCAGATAAACGATATTTTTACTTGGTATATATATACTTTGTAATCACTTTCACAAACTGACAGAATTACTCTTCACACCTTTACTTACTGGCGGTTACAAAACAACTAACTGACACAGCGGCCTTTTATACAATTTAAATAATAACCTAATAATGAACATTAATATTCTTATTACTATAAATATTGCATCATAAATTATAAAATAACTGTCAATCAATATAGCAACGACTAAACACTAACAATAATTGTTTATACACATTTAATAACATTAATCTTAGGTTCGCCGGAAGCTGACAAGCGGAAGGCGTCAGTTATTATTTAATCATCATTTATTAAGTATTATAAAACTTATGTTATTAATCTAATAAAGGTTTTGTAACTCTCTGGGAGATTAAAATAAACTTAATTATGCGACGAGCTCGTGAACCCAGAACCGGAAGACGATAACACTCGGCCATCCTGCGTTTGTCGTGTCCCACGGCGATCAGTCACGCCACTAGGTCCTGGTTTCTCGCTGGAGTACGGCATCTGAAATTTGAATAGTACCAACAGTATGCTTGTCGTTGCGAGTTCATGCAATATATATTTATATGTCTTTATACATAATAATTCTGTTTATCTGTCATATTTCATTTTGCTTGTAATATATTACACACAGCCTTTATTAATGTATAGGATCACACAGTTTTTAATATGTTGTCACACAGCATTTATTATGGGATCACACAGCTTTGATTAGGATCACTCAGCTTTTACTATGAGATCACACAGCTTTTATTTACTATAGGGTCACACAGTTTTTGTTACAAGTTCACACAGCTTTTATTATGGGGTCACACAGCTTTTATTTGTACAGGATCACACAGCTCTTGTTTATATAGGATCACACAGCTTATATTATGGGATCACACAACTTTTATTTACTATAGGGTCACACAGTTTTTGTTACAAGTTCACACAGCTTTTATTATGGGGTCACACAGCTTTTATTTGTACAGGATCACACAGCTTTTGTTTATATGGGATCACACAGCTTATATTATGGGATCACACAGCTTTTATTTACTGTAGGGTCACACAGTTTTTGTTACAAGTTCACACAGCTTTTATTATGGGGTCACACAGCTTTTATTTGTACAGGATCACACAGCTTTTGTTTATATGGGATCACACAGCTTATATTATGGGATCACACAGCTTTTATTTACGATAGGGTCACACAGCTTTTGTGATAAGGTCACACAGCTTTTGGTTATAAAGAATTACACAGATTTTATTTATTGGAGTCTCTTCTATTTCATGTATATAGAGTCACACAGCTGTCATTTACATAGAGTTACATCCTACAATGTAGCAAATCAGAGTAGTTTTAATTAGATAGGATCAGGTAGCATTTATCGAAAATCTGGTTTTCTATATATATATATATATATATATATATATATATATATATATATATATATATATATATATATATATATATATATATATTACCACAAAACATATTTTATCAATCGTAAAAATAATGTATAACAGTCAAAAATAGTTGTAGCGAAACACCTAAGGTAACAGACATTTTTCTTCCTATATTTTCCTCATCATCATCATCATTACAGCCCTTCACAAGTCCACTGCTGAACATAGGCCTCCCCCAACGAATGCCACAAAGCACGGTCCTGAGCCACCTGCATCCATCGACTTCCTGCATATCTTACCAGGTCGTCACTCCATCTAGTGGGGGGACACCCTACACTTCGCCTGCCGGTACGAGGCTGCCACTCGAGAACCTTTCTTCCCCATCGGTTGTCGGTTCTTCGAGCTATATGGCCGGCCCATTGCCACTTCAGCTTACTAATCCGTTGGGCTATGTCGGTCACTCTGGTTCTACTGCGGATATCCTCATTTCTGAGTTTATCACGCAGAGAAACTCCGAGCATATCCCTCTCCATAGCTCGCTGAGCGACCTTGAGCTTCCTCATCCGGCCAGCAGTAAAGGACCACGTCTCAGTTCCGTATGTCATCACTGGCAACACGCACTTGGTGTACAGTCTCGTTTTCAAGTTTTGAGGTATACCTGACGAGAAGATGTGCCGTAATTTCCCGAACGCTGCCCAACCGAGTTGAATCCGTCGATTGACCTCTCGGTCGAAGTTGGACTTACCTAGTCGGACTATTTGTCTCAGGTAAACATACTCGTCAACAACTTCGAGCTTAGTGTTCCCAACAACCACCGGCATAGGTGTGACATGGACATTAAACATGATATTTGTTTTGTCCATGTTCATCTTAAGACCTATCCGTTTGGAAACACTATTGAGGTCATTGAGCATAGTGCTTAGGTCCTCCAGCGATTCTGCCATAAGGACTATATACTCGCCATTGATGTTGATACCGTATCCTTTCCAGTCCAGAAGTCTGAAAACATCTTCCAATGCAGCGGTAAAGAGTTTCGGGGATATGACGTCACCCTGTCTTACACCTCTCTGCAATTGGATAGGTTTCGTACTCTGTTTCTGTACTCGGATAGCCATCGTAGCCCTACTGTACAAGCACTTCAACACTTTGATATACCGACAGTCAACTTGGCATCGCTGAAGGGACTGCAGCACCGCCCAAATTTCGACGGAATCGAAGGCTTTCTCATAGTCCACATACGCCAGACATAGTGGCAAATTGTACTCCTCGGACTTCTGTACAATTTGCCGAAGGGCATGTATGTGGTCTATGGTGCTAAAGCCTTTTCGGAAACCGGCTTGTTCGGGAGGCTGGAAGTCGTCAAGTCTGCGCGCGTGACGATTCGTAATGACTCTCGAAAACAGCACGTAGACGCGGCTCAGAAGAGAAATCGGTCTGTAGTTCTTCAAGAGAGCGTTGTCGCCTTTCTTGAAGAACAAGACCACCGCACTTCTGCTCCACGCCTCCGGTGTTATGCCACCATGGAGGACGGAATTAAAGAGCTTCTGAAGGACTTCAGATGGTCGCCCTCCCGGTAATAGAGCCAGTTGCCGGATTCGAGGATTACCGTGTCCTCCCCCTCTCTTCAGATTTCGGATAATCCTATAATATGCCAGCGTAACTTGTCTATCTCTTCTTCCAGCTCCACAATCTTCTCGTCAGTCCTCAGGGTGCGTGCGTTGTATGTTGCCAGGTCGAGTCGTTGTGGGTGGCAATCGAACCTCCACCGGAGATTCTTAGCACCCCCTGCCCCGCCGTTACCATGGTCGCCACCGTAGGCAGGAATAGCGGGGCCGCCGGGGACTGGGGGCCGTCTCTTCGTAACTTTCATCATGGGGGATATATTGCCATAGTTGCCACGCTTGGCGAGCGGGTTGGCAACCGCAGTTTTTTATTGTATTTTGCCGTTACCAGGAAGACGCTGCTGCCCATCTCCTGCCTGTTTCCCTTTGTCGCCTTTTACAACACCCACGGGAAGATATGGGGTAGTGGATATTCTTAACCGCCACTACACGGCACTTTGCGGGGTTTATTAACTCATTATAATATAATTTGTCATAGGATATTAATAATTTAATTGCATACTTTTATTGTACATCCACTTCATACTATTATTCTATATAATATCGATATTAATATAGCCCGAGATTCAATTAGCTTTCTAACAGATCTATAAGATCATCCCTGTCAACTTCATGATCACTACCGCTACTGTCATGGGGGATGGACGAATTATAAGGCCGGAGGACTTCGCCGCGTACAACTGCCGAAAAGTTCCTGTATCCCTTCATACCCTTGATGCTGCTTATCGTGTATCGGTCTAATGAGTGGTCAGCTTTGCATACTTTATACGGTCCAGTATACAAACCTCCTTTCCATAGTACCAATTGTCCTATACAATATTTAACGCATTTTTTATGAGTTCGGTCGAATCGGTCTTTCATAAGAGTCATATTTTTATCAATACGCAATTTAGCCTTGCCGCGTCTCTCTTCTAAAGCTCGAGCTTGACTTTCAAAATCTGCAGGTTCCCCACAGGGGTAGGCTGGTAAACGCGAATTAGAATGGCCAAATAATAATTTGAAAGGTGGGAAACCAGTTGTGGCATGAGGTGTGTTATTAATGCCCCAAATTATATCGGAGACATGGTCGTCCCAAGTGCATTCACTATTGGTCATAGTATTTAAGCCGTTAATCAACGTTCGATTAACACGCTCTACTTGGCCATTTGATCTAGGGCTAGCAATGGCGTTTAGAACATTTCTAAATTGCATTTCTTTAGCAAACTCCTTGAAATATCTGCTAGTAAACGCACAGCGAAGACATGATTTGATATATTTTCGAACAAACCTTGTCATGCCTGTAAACCAAAACTGTGCTTTTATAATCTTTTCGGTTTTATCAAAGCCTGGATGTCCTATTTGATCATGAAACTTCTGCATTAGGCCCCATTTAGCTAATTTGGGTATAAGGAAACGTTCCCCATTTAGAGTTTTCCTATAAAGAAGATCATCCTTTATTTTATAATTACTAGTAATATCTCTATTGTCTGTACCATTTCGTAATTGAGTCAAAATCATCTGAATATTTTCGTCCTGTAACTGTAATGTCACTAGCCAATCAGAGTCTTCTATCAGTAAAATTGTACTCGATGGCGGATTTCTACTCAAAGCATCTACGTGCCTCATTCGGCCACCAGAACGGTACTCAATCTGCAAGTTACAATCTTGGATGGAAAGCCACCAGCGGGCTATGCGGGGAATAAGGTCTTTTTTAACTAAAGTGGTTCGTAATGCCGCACAGTCTGTCACTATAGTTACGGGAATTCCTACGAGGTAGATTCGAAATCTTTTTAAGTATTCTACAACGGCTAATGTCTCTAGCTCATAGCTATGATAAAATTGTTCTTCCTTAGACGTGACCCTACTAAAATAGGCAATTGGTTTTAGGCTAGTATCGGTTTGATATTGCAAAAGGATACCACCTAACCCTAGCTTACTCGCATCTGTATGGAGCTCGGTACGTGCACGTCTGTCATATATCCCTAAAACCGGTCTTTCCACAAGACGTTCTTTAAGAGTTTGAAAAGCACTTTCTTGGTCCGCGCCCCAATTCCATTCTATGTTCTTTTTAGTAAGTTGTGTGAGGGGTCTAGCTATTTCTGCAAACCCACGAATGAATTTCCTAAAGTATGAAGTCAAACCGATAAATTGTCGGATCTCATGTACATTTCGTGGTTTCTTATATTCAGCTACACAACGAATCTTATCCTGTCCCGGTTGTATTGTGCCCGCAGTAATCTCATGCCCTAAATAGTTAGCGCTTTTCTTTAAAAATGAACATTTACTTAAATTCAGTTTTAAATTAGCTTCCGACAATAGTTGTAAGACACTTTCTAGCAACTTCAACTCATCATCAACCGATACCGTTGGCAGTATGACGTCATAAAGATATGTTGCTACGTCATTACCTAACCTACCTAAAACAATTTTTATAAGACGTGAAAAAACTGCTGGAGCATTAGACAGGCCAAAAGGCATTTTCAGGAACTCATACTGACCAGAAGGTGTAACAAATGCGGTTTTGTGAATAGAATCATCAGAGATTCTGACTTGGTAATAGCCCTGTGCAAGATCTAGTGTGGTAAATAACGATTTTCCAGATAAGCGAGTAGCCTGATCTTCTATATGTGGTAGTGGATATCGATCCTTAACAGTACGCGAGTTCAGTGCTTTATAATCTATGCATATCCTATAGTCACCCCCTTTTTTTAACAAGGACCACTGGGCTTGCGTATTCAGACATGGACTCCCTTACAATGCCTGCAGCAATCAGGTCTTGAACCTTTTCATTAACTATTTCATTCTCTTTGTGAGAAAGTCGATAGGGCTTGCAGAAAACGGGTTGCTCGGTTGTAGTATGAATACGCATCTCTAACACATTGGTACAACCTAAATCTCTTGTATTTCTGGCGAACATGTATCCAAATTTATTTAATAATTCTAGTAATTTATTGGATTCTTCTGTGTCCAAATCACCTACATCTAAGTCCGAATAATAACTCATTGTGGGAAGGACGGTCAATCGTCATTACTTCCCTCTGCTCACTATGCTCTAAGCCACTAACAAGTTCAGTACGCGCTATGAGCCTATTCGACTCCCACTCAACAACATCGTCTCCTATGTTTATTACTTTTAAATGGCAATTCCTCGACCTTATAAGACCGCCTATAATAATATAATACATACTCCCTAACTCATAATATACAGGTTTAGTTAGTAAAGTACAGTCATGATCATTTATATCAATGAAAACTTTTACATATGCCACACATCGTTGCGGTATTACAGTACAATCCTTTAAGTATATTGGGAATTTTGTAATGATATCTATTTCATTTAACTGCATATCACATAATTCACTTTCTTGTTCAAGGTTTTTTACAAAATTGACAGAGTTCTCAGTAATAACTAAGCACAAATTTCTCTGATTTATCATTGTTTGACCGATAATTAAGTCTATATCAGCTAAATCATTATTCGTTAACTCAATAGAACCACTTATAATAATATCTATCTTCACATCGATCCGCGAGGTCCCCAATGATTTCGAATATGCACCTCCAAATCCTTTCATCTTTATTGAAGAAGGCACTACTTCTAACATCAAACTATTAGCTTGTGTCGCAGTAAGAATATTCAGTTTACTTCCTGTGTCTATGTATGCAATAAGTCTTTGCCCATTAACCCTTACCACTTTTTTATACAGATCTAGATAAATATTATTTGTTGTGAACAATATATTACTGACCTTATGTGGCTGTTGTCGGGGATTACTGGTGGCATACAAACAGTTGGCGATGGTGTGGTCAGGCCGGTGACACACCTCGCACGGTGGAACTTTGCAGTCCTTTACTTCATGCCCTTGTCTTCTGCATGCGTAACATTTCTTAGGTAGTACATAGTTTTCTGGTGTAGCCGATGTAATATTGCCACCTCTCTTCCACGTCGTACTGGGTCGTTGGAGACTGTCGGCAGCTTCTAATTGCTTATAATTTTCAAGGGATGATAAGTATCCATAATAGAGCTGCTGCGGTGAGTCGCACTGAAAAGTTTTTGCATTAGCTCTTATTTCGACCGGTAAACCTCTGATCACACATGATCTCGCTTCCTTGCCCCCAATATTGCATTTTTTGTGCAAAGATATTTTATCGTGATAGTATTTTGTCATAGTTTCACTATTAGATTTCTTCCTTGCAAGCATAGCTTCTAAAAGATCAACATAGTCTGTAGACCGTGGAAACGCGGTCTCTAGCGCATTTTTCCACTCACTCCATGTAAGATTATACTTATCTTCACGCACAATCCCTGACGGGGTAGCCAGAGAGAACAGATCGCCAAGTGTCACGATCCTTACAAACCTCTTTCACTTCTTTCAGATTCATTATCTTCTTCATGCATGCACGTCTAGGTATCCGAGTACTCTTGACCCTACCCTCTTCGAGCAATTTGCTCACATGGTCTTCGAAAGTTAGTCTCGGTCTACCTCGACACCTTTTAATATTAACTTTCGCGCTATATATTTTCTTCACCATTCGGTCTTCACTCATTCGCTCAACGTGCCCAAACCACCGAAGCACGCCCTTATCAATTTTTGTGATAAGGTCATCTTTCAAACCTGCCATATTGCGAATCTCTTCGTTTCGCTTTCGGTCGGCCATGGTAACGCCGCACATTTTACGAAGAGATCGCATCTCCACTGCATTCAACTTACTTTTATGCTTCTTCTGGCATACCCAGGTTTCGCTGCCATATAACAAAGTCGGTACCAACACTGCGTTATGTATTGCAAGGCGTGCACTCTTCGCTACGCCTTGCCTTTTGACTAACGCAGTCAGGGCACCATTGACTTTGTTCCCGGCAGCGACACGCCTGTCCACATCTAAATCACATCTTCCATCCCGGCTAAAAGCACTCCCCAAGTATACAATTTCATTTACCTGTTCTAGACATTCCTGATTTACCCATATTTCACACTTCGTTCTCTCTTCGTCCCTTTCAAATACCAGAACCTTAGTTTTATTAGCATTCAAACGGAGACCTTTAATTTCACATTCCTCTTTCATACACGTGACTAATGCCTGCAGTTCTGCCTCTGATGGTGCAATAAGCACTGCATCATCAGCGTACAGCAGACAATTTACTTTTATGTCACCCAATTTCACACCCAAACAGCTATCTTTCAGCTTCTGTAAACAGCTGTCGAGATACAGTATGAACAGCCAGGAAGACATGACACAACCCTGCTTTACGCCCATTTGGACCTTAAACATGGGTTACAGGTCATGCCCTACCCGCACACAGGCTTTACAGTCACAGTAAAGAGACTGCACAGCCCTTAGCAATCGACCATCCACACCATACCCCGGCAACAGTTCCCACATTTTCTTCCTTACAACCTTATCAAATGCTTTCTCAAGATCCACAAAAGCACGGAAAATCTTCTGGTTAGCAGCCAGAAGCTTTTCCGTGATCATGCGGAGAGAAAACATTTGATCCGTGCATCCTCTTCCAGGTCTAAATCCGCATTGTGCCTCCCATAGAAATCTTTCCGATTTCTCTCGCATCCTACGTGTCAAAACCTTCGAGTAAACTTTACTTGCTAAACTGGTCAAGCTGATCGCCCGATAGCACCCGCAGTCAAAATGTGAACCATTACCTTTATATAAAGGCACAATGACTGCGGATCGCCAATCATCCGGGACATCCCCCGTCCGCCAGCACAAATTGCACAGCAGATGAAAGCAGTCCCAGACGCGAGGCCCACCATACTTGACCATTTCAGCAGTAACTCTGTCTAGTCCCGCAGCCTTACCACATTTCAAACTTCGAATCGCACGTTCAATCTCTTTCATACTGATGACCTCAGTGTCATCGAGGTCCGGGTCTGGCGTACCAGTCACGGCGTCATCCCCGGATCCCTCACTAAGATCATCACACGCATACATCTCTCTATAAAATTCGCTCCATCGCTGCATGACGTTCGATTTTTCTGAGAGGACGTCATTAGTTCTCGAAAGCACTTTGTTCATTCTTAAGGCCGTCGCACCACTTCGGGTCCTTCCAACCTCTTTCCAGAAGAGTTTGGAGTTCTCCTTAAAGTTGTGCGACAACCTTTCGTCCGCTTCCATTCTACACCTTTTACGCACTTCCTCAATCAGTGCTTTCGTGTGAACTTTCTGCAGCCTATATCTTTCTTTCATCTTCTCTCTCATATCCTTATCATTACTAGAGGCCAAGTAGTCTAACCATGCTTTCTTCTTCTTCTTTACAGCTTCTTGCACTTCATCATTCCACCATGCATCTCTTCTTTTACTACTGCCTCTTTTTATTGTTCCACACACTTCTTCCGCTGCACTTACCATTCCATCCCTAAGGTTCTGCCAAGTTCTTTCTAGATGTAAGATTTTCTATGTAAGATTATAATCTTCTAAATCGTCATACCAATCTCTGGCAGAACCCCGAAGGCGAAGTTGCATGATGAACTGGCGATCCTTATTATTCCAATTGTACACATCACCCAACTGGTCGATTTTATGCAACCAAACCTTGACGTTGCTTGTTTTTTCATCTGGCTGAAACGTTGGAATAACTTCGGCATCGGTTTGAGTTACATGTCTCCTTTTCTGTCGGCGGTATTCGTGTTCGGAATCCTCATCACTAGTTGAAGAAAAAAAATCTTGGTTTTCGTTGTATTCGGGAGACAAATTTTTCTATACCTTCGTTTCTTTGCGCCAATACCTTGAATATATAGGCCTGACATTATCCCACTTCTGAAATGTGGATGGCGGATAGACTAGGTACGACTAACCGCAGATAAAAGATATTTTTACTTGGTATATTATATATACTTTGTAATCACTTTCACAAACTGACAGAGTTACTCTTCACACCTTTACTTACTGACGGTTACAAAACAACTAACTGACACAACGGCCTTTTATACAATTTAAATAATAACCTAATAATAACATTAATATTCTTATTACTATAAATATTGCATCATAAATTATAAAATAACTGTCAATCAATATAGCAACGACTAAACACTAACAATAATTGTTTATACACATTTAATAACATTAATCTTAGGTTCGCCGGAAGCTGACAAGCGGAAGGCGTCAGTTATTATTTAATCATCATTTATTAAGTATTATAAAACTTATGTTATTAATCTAATAAAGGTTTAGTAATTCTCTGGGAGATTAAAATAAACTTAATTATGCGACGAGCTCGTGAACCCAGGACCGGAAGACGATAACAGTACATAAGTATTCATGTGTGGTTGGTTGCCGTTTCCTTTTTCGTCGTCCAACCGTCAATAATATAAAACTATGGACCTTATCTTTACATCATGCATATCGATATTTATCACGCGATATAAATCGACACTGTTTAAAAATATCGATGCGATTTTTTTCCTTGCCTATCCATTAGCCCAGCTATGAAGTTATAGATAAAGATGGAGACCACATTCCGAATGCCTAGTTGAAGCTTAACCTATGTATTACTATCTCGCCCTCTGTGGGCAGACCCTCCCTTTCTAAGTAGGTAATCTTTATTTTATTTTTCCCAGGATATCCCTATATGCAGTTGCATTACATTAAGTGGTTTATTTATAAATATCTACCTCTCTGTTTACTACTAATACCTAGCCTATATAGATTATATATTTTTGTACAATGTTATTTTGGGAATTGACTAGTTTTATGAAGAAAGGTTTTCATTTCCATGGGCAGAAGCGGTATCTAAAATATGACCACACATTTCCATTACAACACAATATAATGCCGAGCCTATTTAGAAAATGTGGAAAATAAATATATCAGAGAATATTTTATAACTACCATTTCGATAATGTATTTTCTGGTTATTGTATACAATTCCTCCTGATTTATTACTAAATAAATAAATAATAAATTGACTAAAATAAATCTATTTCTGGACAGTTATTTAATTTTTTTTTTATCACAAAGACTTAAGGAGCGTAGTGGAGCCTCTGCCTTAGCCTTCTGACCTAACCCATCCGAGTCAGACTGCTCTGAGCTGAAAGGTGTATAATACTATATTCCACACAACCTGTTCATTTTAAGAATTATCTACAATTCCAAGGAATACTGTATAATGACGGATTTCATAGATTTCTAGTAGCATATGTACTATAATAGGAATGGTAATATATAAAAAAAAAACTTAAACAATAAATAAAAACACTTTCCATATCAAAATCATTTATTGATATTTTTCTATTATACATGACTAAATATCATTGCTATGTGTAGTTTCTGTCTCTTACCATGTAAATCACCGAGTATGTTTTCTGTATAACTCTTTATTTGAGCAGGTATACGCATATTAAAAAATGAATTAGCTGTTTTCTTAGCTATCATAGTTTCATGCAAATCATTACAATTAATTGAGTGATGGGATGTTTAAACATTCCCTGCAATAGAGAAGTAAAATGTTGTGACACAACATTAATTAATTTGTTTTCAATGTTATTGGCTCTAAGTTGGCCCAACAAACTAGCTCGTTGGAAAACTTGGTCACAATCTTTTCCTTAAGTGCAGAATTACTTTCATAAATACCAGAACTAGTGCTTGGTACAGCCAGAACAGATATTTGCACCATAGACTCTTCATGTAATGCACTTGTTGTCTGCAAATGATAAATGTTGCTTTATATCATAGATTTAAACTACTACATTTCCAAATACGAAACTTAACCTCTAATTACGTAAAATAGATAATTAAATTATATTAAATTTTTACCTTGCCTGGTGATACTGTTTCTTAATTTATTGTAACAGTAGGAACTGCTATTGGTTTGAAGCGCCTTGTTGTTTTATCATAATCTAATTCTTGAAAATGCAAATTGCAAATCCTTGCACTTTCATAATATTTCATTTTCAATGGTACAGTGGATAACCACAAATTTCTCCGAGTACCGTTTTTAGGAAATCTAAAAAAAAGTATTCGCAATTATTGTAAACGTTATTAAAGTATCAGAATAATGAGGATCAAAACTAAATAAAAGGTAAATTGTCTGCCAAGAGAATATATTATGTTACAAATTAATAATTATGAAATCCGTCATTATATAGAATACACAGGAATTGTATATAATTCCTAAATTTCATGCATTTACGGTAACATAATAAGAAACGTACATATAATTAGTTAAGTAACACGGAAAGTCTCAGATACATCCTCAATATGGTCACATTACTTCGGTGCGATTTCTCTTAATCAAAAACAATAAAATTGTTAAAAGTCAATTAAATTCAATGTAAAACTATTTGATTTTGACAAAGTTATAATTTACTAATATGATTAAAACACTGGTAAAACGTTACAGCAAAAAATTAAGTAAAAATACAAAGAAGTATGTTAACGGTGGTAGAGCCTTGCAGCAGCTTTTGCTGTTGCACGTATGGGCCGGCTCGAGCCGGGTTAGTACCACGACCTCACAGAATACCGGCGTGAAGTGGAAGCTCTGCTTCCGCGTTTCGTCTGGTGAGTGCAGGTGACCGGATGCCCAATTCCCCCCCCCCCCCCCATCAACATGGTAGCGGAATTACGTCATAAACTACCCCAGGAGGGTACCAGTACCCCTGGAGAATCCCTCGCTGAGCATCCACGACCATGCTATTCCACTCCTGAGCGTGGGTGCTCAGGCTGCCCCGCGTATTCTGGGGGGGGCAAAATTCCGCTCAACACAATAACTGCTCGGGGCAAACTGAGCAACAAGACCAAGGCGACCCCTGCCACGCTATCCGTGAATTTCTGCAACATCAGGGGACTTCACTCGAACCTAAACGCCGTCCACTACCATCTTGAGACGGCGAAGCCGGCCTTGCTCTTTCTGACCGAGACGCAGGTGTCCTCTCCGGCTGATACTTCGTATCTCTCCTACCCGGGGTACAAATTGGAGCACTCCTTTGTGCCTCGGGCTGGAGTTTGCGTGTATGTCAGAGAGGACATCTGTTCTCGACGCCTCGGCAGTCTTGAAGGTTCGGACCTGTCCATCCTTTGGCTACGCGTAGACAGCGACGACCATCCGCGCGTCTACGTGTGCCTCTATAGGTCCCATAGCGGTAATGCCGAAACAGACCGACTCATCGACCACGTCCAAATGGCTACAGATTCCTTGCTACAACAGGTCCCATCCGCAGAGATCGTGATCCTTGGCGATTTTAACGCCCACCACGCCGAATGGCTCGGTTCACGTTTAACCGATCATGCGGGCAGATCTGTTTATGACTTTGCCTTGGCATATGGTCTGACACAACTGGTTACATCGCCTACGCGGATTCCAGATGTTGAGGATCATACACCTTCCCTGTTGGACCTTCTGCTGACCTCTCATCCGGACGGATATCAGGTTTCCGTCGATGCCCCTCTTGGCTCTTCGGACCATTGTCTGATCCGGAGTGTGGTGCCACTCACGCTCCCTTCGCGGTTGCGTTCTGCAGGTTGCCGCCGTGTTTGGCACAGGTCGGCGGATTGGGACGAAATGCGGTCTTTCTTTGCTTCCTACCCATGGGGGCGGGTTTGCTTCTCGCCGGATGATCCCAGCGCTGTTGCTGACTCTGTCACTGATGTAGTGCTACAGGGAATGGAACTATTTATTCCATCATCTGTGGTACCCATCGGAGGCAGATCTCAGCCTTGGTTTGGTCGCTCCTGTAAGACTGCATTACGCAGTAAGCAGGAGTGTTATCAAGCCTGGGCTGCGGCTTCGGTGACTCGGGATGTAAACACCAGCACACTCAAAAAGAAGTATAACTTCGCCTCCAGGTCCTTCAAAAGAGTTATTGCCAAGGCAAAGTCAGAGCACATAGGCAGAATTGGCGAGAAACTAGTTCGCCTTCCTTCGGGAACCCGTGCATTCTGGTCTCTCGCCAAGGCTGTCCAAGGGAATTTCTGTAAGCCATCACTACCATCTCTGCACAGGGAGGACGACTCACTGGCCCACGATGCAAAAGAGAAGGCCGACCTTTTAGGCTCCCTTTTTGCATCCAACTCGACTGTTGATGACGGGGGGAACACACCGCCGACCATCCCGCGGTGTGAGTGCTCCATGCCGGATGTGCGATTCTCACAGCGCTCGGTTCGCAGAGCACTCCTCTCCCTTGACATCCACAAGTCGAGTGGGCCTGACGGAATCCCCCCAATTGTGCTGAGGACGTGTGCTCCGGAGTTGGCACCGGTCCTAACGCGTCTTTTCCGGTACTCCTACTCCCTAGGCGTAGTCCCGAAATCATGGAAGACAGCTTTTGTCCACCCGATCCCTAAAAAAGGCGACCGCTCAGATCCGTCCAACTACAGGCCTATCGCCATCACCCCCTTGTTCTCCAAAATAATGGAATCCGTTGTAAATTGCCACCTCATGCGGTACCTTGAGGATCACCAGCTGATTAGTGACCGCCAGTACGGTTTTCGTCGGGGTCGATCAGCTGGTGATCTTCTGGTCTACTTAACTCATAGATGGGCGTTGGCAGTAGAGTCCAAGGGGGAGGCATTGGCCGTTAGTTTGGACATTGCGAAGGCCTTCGATCGGGTTTGGCACAAAGCGCTTCTTTCGAAGCTCCCTTCCTATGGGCTTCCCGAGAAATTATGCAATTGGATCACCAGCTTTCTTGTAGATCGGAGCATCAAGGTCGTTGTTGACGGTGCATGCTCCGACTACAAGCCTATTAACGCTGGTGTTCCACAAGGCTGCGTGCTATCACCAACGCTGTTTCTTCTGCATATCAATGATATGTTGCAAGCTGGTAGCATTCATTGCTATGCAGATGACAGTACTGGTGATGCTCTATACACCGGCCGTGCCAATATTTCTCGGGAAAACGTCACCGAGTACCGGAACAAACTTGTGTCTGAAGTCGAGTCTTTGCTGGACAAAGTCTCGGATTGGGGGCAACTAAATCTAGTCCAGTTTAATCCTCAGAAGACACAAGTTTGCGCGTTTACCGCTAAAAAAAACCCCTTTGTCATATCTCCTCAGTTTCAAGGTACTCCCCTTGTTGCCTCAGCCAGTATCGGAATCCTCGGCGTCGACATATCGAGTAGCGTGCAGTTTCGTGGTCACTTGGAAGAGAAGGCCAAATTGGCCTCTAAAAAGCTTGGCGTGCTCAGCAGAGCGGGACAGTATTTCATGCCGGCTCAACGCCTGCAACTTTACAAGGCGCAGGTTCGGCCTCACATGGAATACTGTTCCCATCTCTGGGCTGGGGCTCCCCAGTTCCAGCTTCTTCCACTTGACCGCATCCAGCGCAGAGCGGCTCGAATCGTCGACGACCGAGTCCTTTCCGATCGGCTCGACTCATTGGCACTGCGAAGAGATGTTGCATCTCTTAGCATTTTCTTTCGCATTTACCATGGGGAGTGCTCTGAGGAATTGTTCGGATTAATCTCAGCCGCCAAATTTCACGAACGCACATCGCGGCAGAACTCCCGATACCATCCACACCATCTGGATGATTGGCGGTCCACCACTGTGCGATTTAGAAGATGTTTTCTTCCTCGCACAACTTCCTTGTGGAATAGTACGTAGTCACTCTGTACGTAGACGCCGGACCTTACACACGTACCTAGCGTAAACTAGTTCGCAATTACTCATTAACGCGATTCTCAAACTTTTTTGTCTACCTTGTTAGTGAGCTATTAAAATATGTTCAAGTGTACGCGTTGTGACAGAGATTTCAGAGAGGGGGTAAAGTGTTTCGTTTGCCAAGAACGTTTTGACTTTCCATGCGCTGGATTAACGGAAGCTGGCTACCGTAGGTTAGGCGAGGATAGAAGAAATTACTGGAGATGCACATCTTGCAAGGACGCCAAAGCTCCTAGTCCGCTAAACCTACCTTCAAAAAATACACTTTCAAAAAATACACCTTCTGTTAAGTCTCTTTCACTGGTGGACATGGAGATGATTGCTTCGGAGCTTAAAAGTTTATCTTCACAGATGAACTCACTTCCTACCTTAATAGCAAGCGTCAAGGCTATACAAGCTGATGTGGCCGACCTAAAGTCCATAAAGGCCGATATCGAAGATCTTAAGCTTATGAAGCCGGAGGTGGCTGATATGAGGACTTCATTGGAATTTGTTCAGTGTTCTGTTGAATCTTTGAATAGTAAGATCACAGAAATAAATCAAGAAATCCAGAGTTTGCTGAAGACAAAAGATGATGTAGTTCAATTGAAGCAACGTCTGGAGAACTTTGAAGACTCCATGCGGGAATTTGAACAAAGGTCTCGTATGAATAACATCGAGATCAAAGGAGTGCCGATGTCACCCTCAGAAAACCTTTTCGAGATTTTTAGTAAGCTTGGAGATCATATCAATTGTGTCATCCCAAAAAATCAAATTAATTACATTGCGAGGATTCCTATGCGTAACGATAAACTAAATAAAACAATCATCATCTCAGTGCATAATAGATACCTTAAGGAGGACTTCGTAGCCGCAGCGAAGAAGCGCACCATTGTTCCAGCGGACCTGGGTTTAAGAGGTGACAATAGAATCTTTGTTAATGACCATCTTACTCTGGAAAACAAGATGTTGCTAAATAAAGCCAAAAAACTAGCGAAGGAGCGGGGGTTTGCTTATGTTTGGGTAAAGGGATGCAAAATATTTGCAAGAAAAAACCCAACGTCTGATATAATTACAATAAAATCGGAATACGATTTAAAAAAGTTTTCCTAGTCATTACAATTAGCGCTTTTATATTGTTAAAATCATTTTCCTCTTTTAACTGTGTTTTAGTTAGTTTGAGAAACGCTTGCCCTCTAACATTTAAGTTTGTCTACCTGCTTGATATCGTTATGCATTCTCTTACTCCCGCTGCACACTTGTTTACTCAATCATATTATATCGCTCCACCGTCGATTTGCTTTTGCATTTTTGTATCTTTTGTTTACGCTTATAGCCTTATTGTATTATTAGTTTTTTTTAATGTTGCCCACAAATTTAACGTTTTTTTACGCATCTTTTCAAACATATTGCTTTATTCCACCTTTCTACACTTATTACTTGTTATTATAACTAATTATGTACTAGTTTTAATGTTCAAAAATGGCGATTAATATATATTACCAAAATGTACGTGGTTTACGTACAAAAACTTCAGCCTTCTATAGAAATATTAACATAAACTCTTATGATGTTATATGTTTATCAGAAACTTGGTTGAATGAAAGCGTTAAAGATAGCGAATTATTCGATGATAGGTACATAGTTTGGCGACGGGATCGAGATTACAAAAGAATTAATCAAACATTGGGGGGTGGAGTGTTAATTGCTGTTCGCCGGGACCTCTCAGCAGAAGTTCGTAGTGATTGGTGTTCGAATGCCGAGGACTTATGGGTAACATTGACACTTAAATGCCGGAATCCTAAGGTAGTGTATAAACTGCATATTTGTACGGTATATATATGTAACCAAAGCGTATTTTGTTCACTACCAACTCAGTTAACCGCATACTCCCGAAAACTTTGTGATACAATATTAAAACATCCTTGCGAAAAATTTATAATTCTTGGCGACTTTAATATGCCTAACATAATCTGGAAGTCGTGTGATCAAAACATTTCATATATACCCGAGAACATACAGGGCTCTTATCAATTTGATTTATTTGATAACATTAATATATGTAATTTCATCATCATCATCATCATTACAGCCCTTCACAAGTCCACTGCTGAACATAGGCCTCCCCCAAAGAATGCCACAAAGCACGGTCCTGAGCCACCTGCATCCATCGACTTCCTGCATGTCTTACCAGGTCGTCACTCCATCTCGTGGGGGGACGCCCTACACTTCGCCTACCGGTACGAGGCTGCCACTCGAGAACCTTTCTTCCCCATCGGTTGTCGGTTCTTCGAGCTATATGGCCGGCCCACTGCCACTTCAGCTTACTAATCCGTTGTAATTTATCACAATACAATTATATACATAACACAAATAATAGAATTTTGGACTTAATATTTTCTAACAGCACGTTAGCTGTTAACCACTGCGGAAACCCGCTAATACCCGAAGATACTCATCATCCAGCTCTGTGTGTGGTTGCAGAATTTATTCAACTTCACACTCTCAAAAGTCGTCCCTATACTAAATTTCTATATCAATCTGGTGATTACGATTCTATTATTTCTAAACTTGATGCCATTGATTGGCATCAAGAACTTAACTCTAAGCCGTTAGAACAGGGGTTCCCAAAGTATTTTTCTACACGCCACCCTGCTGCCTAAAATAGAAATGCCCACGCCCCCCTTCACTTCGATGCAAGGAAGAGGAAATAAATGGGTTAGCTAAGTATCCCAATCGAACTAATAAAGTGAGTTTGTGTCGTTTTTTTACACTGTCATTAACTACTCAACATTTCGGGGGTATAGGATAGGACATAAGGTACCTTTTATATAAAAAAAGTATTGTTCCCGTAAGATAGAAATTGATTGACAAAATCTATATTAACGCGAGCAATGCCTAGGGAAAAAGCCTAGTTTTAAAGTAAAAGGATAATGAATAATAAACAGGGGTAAAAAACCATAATCAAATATTTTTATTAATATTGTTGTGACAAGAAAAACAAAGAAATACATAATCGTCACGGTCAGTGAGAAATATGCAAGCCCATCCAGGCTTGCATATTTTTAATAATGTTTTCAATTCTGGGTTGAATAGAAGAAAGAGCACAACGTAGATCACTAGTGATATCGAGTTTGTTTCTGTATTTGGTTTTTATGACCACTACTGCTTAAAATGCCTTTTCGCATAAATAAGTACTCGAAAATGGTAAAAACAGTTTCAGTGATTCTTCTGCTATATTGGGATAAACTTCGAGATATTTTACCCAAAATAATGGCTTATCCATCTTCTCAAAATCATATTTGGCAGCTGAATCATTTTTTATTTCTAAAGCTTGTTCTTGAAGTAGCTCTGGCAGCACGTCTATGTCAACGTGAAAAGGATCCGTCGCCAATCGATAAATATTGTCATCAAACAAGTTTGGGAAGTAGCGCTTGAATTCATCACTGAGGTGCTGCAAGTGGTTGGATATTTCGGTCTTAGTGTCGGTTTCGCAAAAAAACTCCATAAAACATTTGTTCTCTGTGATTGCATATAATTTATGAAAGAACGAATAATTGTCTGCTAAAATCTTACGTTTCCACAATAGCAACTTCTCAGTAAACACTGTGATAGCATCTCGGTGATTAATTATATTTGAATCTCCTCCTTGCAGTTTTAAGTTTAATGAGTTTAATGAATCGAACATATCCGTTAAATAAGCAAATACCACTTGAACTTTTGGCTTTCTGAATTCTACAAATAATTCACTTTGTTTTTGATTATCAAAGAACTGAATAACTTCATCTCGAAGCTCATATAACCTAGTCAGCATATTTCCTTTTGAGAGCCAGCGCACCTCAGTATGAAATAACAGAGTCTTATGTTCTGTACCCAAATCTTCACAAAGAGCCCTAAAAAGTCTAGTATTCAAAGCACACTTTTAACATAATTGACAATTTTATGCATAATGTTAAAATAGCGTTGAATTCATTTGAAAGTGTCTTGGCCGCCAGGGCTTGACGGTGTTTGAAACAGTGAATAGCAATAACATTAAGATTTTTTTCTCTCACCAACTGTACGAAACCTGAGCGAGACCCAAGCATTGTCGGTGCACCATCTGTGCAAACACCCATTAACTTTTACCACGACAGTTCGTGTTTCGCAAAAAAATCAGAAACTGCTGTCATTATATCAATTGCTTTTGTGGTAGTCGTTAATTCTGTAGAAAACAACAATTCGTCTTTTACTGTTTCGTTTTGCATGTATTGAACGAAAACTAAAAGTTGACAACATTGTGCTATATCGGTACTCTCATCCAACTGTATTGCATAAAATGTTGATTCTTTCACGGCCTCTACTACTTGTTTTTTTATATCTTCAGCCATATCATCAATGCGACGTTTAACAGTATTGTCAGAGAAGGGTGTCTGCGAAAATTTTTGTTTAATTTCTGGTTATTTTTGAAAATGTAATTTCTAGTTACATTTTCAAAAATAACTTTCTCAGCACATATCAATCTGGTTTTAGGCCGGGGCACAGTACTACCACAGCTCTTTTGAAAGTTACGGAAGATTTGCGTACTGGAATGGAGAACTCAAAATTGACAGTGTTAATCCTAATAGATTTCTCTAACGCTTTTAATGCTGTCGATCATGACATTCTTCTAGCTATACTTTATCACCTAGGTTTCTCTTCGTCAGCGCGGGACTGGTTCTCATCATATCTTCGGGGTCGTCAGCAGGCAATTCGAGTAGGTCAGATTATCTCTGATTGGTGCTCGTTGTCTGCTGGCGTTCCTCAAGGCGGAATTCTCTCTCCTCTCTTGTTCTCAGTCTTTATAAATCTCATTACACCCCACATTCGCTGTTCGTACCATCTGTATGCTGATGACTTACAAATTTATGCTCAAGCTGAGGTGGCATGTATCGATGATGTGATTGAGAAGCTCAACTGTGATCTCAATTGTATTTCTAATTGGTCAAACAGATTTGGCATTAGGGTTAATCCATCAAAATGTCAGGCTATTGTAGTTGGTAGTTCTCGTAGACTGACTAAAATTGATATGAAGGCGTTACCTCCCATTATATTTAATAATGTTATTGTTCCTTACTCAACAACAGTTAAAAACCTTGGCTTAATTATAGACAACACCCTCAGCTGGCGACCGCATATATATGAAGTGAGCAAAAAGGTCACTAACACTCTGCGTCATCTGTATCGTCTCAAGAATTTTTTACCGTTAGGGACTAAGGCAATGCTAATACAGACTTTAGTGTTGCCTATTCTGGATTATGCAGATGTTTGCTATGCTGATGCCTCGCAAGAACTTCTAAACAAACTGGATCGACTTCACAATAATTGCATACGCTTCATTTTCGGTTTACGTAAATACGACCACATTTCCTCTTATATTTCTCAGCTAAAATGGCTACGTCTCCGCTATCGCAGACATTTCAGAATACTGTGCACGTTATTTTCAGTTTTACACGATCCGTTTGTCCCTGAATATCTGAAATGCAAATTTCAGTATCAAGGTGATACCCATAATCGTTGTCTCCGTTCTACGGAAAAATCTAACCTCCATGTTCCCCTCTGTCACACTAGCTTTTTACACAAATCTTTTACTTCTCATGCGGTAAGATTATGGAACGAGTTACCGGGCAGTGTACGCGCAGCCACGAGCAAGGCATCGTTCAAACGCTTGCTCTGGAATTACTATCTAACGTTGCAGGAGTAGTTTGTGGTTTTCCATTTCATTTTTACATTTGTTATTGGAGTTTGAATAAGAAACTGCCATATTTAATTATGTATATATATGTATAATAAGTAGTATGTGTATAATAAGTAGTAGTAAGTAAATATTTGTATGTATGTATTTATATATATTTATGTATATATATATATATATATATATATATATATATATATATATATATATATATATATATATATGTATATACTGTATGTATTATGTAGACATAGATGTTATTTACTTAGCTGTTTGCACTTTGCACCCACAATATTTTCTCTGCTTAGCCTGGAGGTAGACTGGTAGAGAATGCCCTGTTGCATTAAGTCCGCCTTTTTGTACTTGGTGTGCAAATAAAGCATAAATAAATAAATAAATAAATATCAGCTGCTTTTAACAAGCAAGGTTTAATAAGTGATTCTCCGATAGTATGACTTTTCTTTGCCTTTGCGATGATAAGCGATAGTTCATAAGAAGCTTGAAGCACTTTCTCGGACGATTTCGCAAAAGATCCAGTACTATCCAATTTCATACGTTTCAAGCTCGCAGATTTTGATGCAAAAAACTCCTTCGGCTTGTCCTTTAAACTGCTATGTTTTGTTGACAAATGTCGTTCCAGACGAGAGGGTCTCATGGCATCATTGCTCAATACCTTATAACAAATAACACACTGCGGATGATCGATATCACCTTTTTTTATAACAACAAAACCGTATTTAATATAATCATCATTATATTTACGTTTTTTGGCCGAACTCATGACGAAACAAAAGGTATAAACTTAACTTTATTTTTGCGACAAAAAACACGTGTAATGTTTACAAGGCGAACAATACTGACCGACTGGCGGGGGTGGTGGTATGCGTTTGTCCCGCGGCTCTGCGCCCCACTTTACATGTTGTCACGCCCCACTAGGGGGGCGCGCCCCCCAGTTTGAAAAGCAATGCGTTAGAAGATGCCTTGTTATTGTTTTATAATAAATTAGCTGACCTCCTTCAAACGTATATCCCTACTAAGACTTTTACACCAAGGTTTAAATATCCATTATGGTATAAGAAATCCCTAATTAAAATTTTGAAAGAAAAACATAAGTATCACTCGAAATATAAGAAATACGGGAATCAGTCTGACCTTCAATCATTTATTAGACTCAGAGAACAAGCCAAGACTCTGGAAAAACAAATGTTTGATACATACATTTCTAACGTTGAAAAAAATATTTGTAATAATCCTAAAGCGTTTTGATCTTATATAAAAACAAAAAACAAAGTCAATTCATATCCCGCTGTATTACGTTTTGGAAAGAAATCATCAGATTGTGGCGCAGAAATATGCAATTTGTTTAGTGATTATTTTCAGTCAACTTTTTTAAATAGTACCCATACGTACATTAACCCAGATGTCACCTCTCAAATGAACTATAATATACCATCTGATATAGGGGATATAGAGGTCACATTTGATGAAGTATTTAAGCTTTTGAAATCACTTGACTTAAGTAAATCAGCTGGGCCTGATAACATACCAGCTGTTTTTATCGTGAGGTGCGCCAAGAGCCTTGCGTTTCCTTTGACTATATTATATCGGCGTTCTTTGTCAGAAGGTTTAATGCCAAGAATCTGGAAATCGGCTTATGTCACACCAATTTACAAAAAAGGCCCAAGAGATCAAGTTGACAACTACCGACCTATTTCCAAATTATGTCTATTTGCAAAAGTGCTTGAAAGAATTGTCTATGATCAACTATATGCTGCCCTAAAACATACACTTAGCTTTCAACAACACGGTTTCGTCAAGGGTCGGTCAACAACTACTAATCTTATATTATGTACTGACTACTTATCAGAACATATGTCAGAGCCCTCACAAGTCGATGTGGTCTACACAGACTATAGCAAATGCTTTGATCGAATAGACCATTTGCTGTTATTACACAAAATTCAATCAGTAGGAATACGAGGTAATTTATATCGGTGGTTCACCTCTTACGTCCAAAATCGGAGTCAGACAGTTGCCCTAAATGGTTACACCTCTAAGGCCATGCCAATACCTTCTGGTGTCCCACAGGGCTCCTTGCTAGGGCCTTTACTCTTTAATATTTTTGTTAATGATATCATCATATGTTTCAAGTACTCAAAAATCCTACTTTACGCCGATGATATGAAAATATTAAGTCCAATAACGTCCCTCGAAAGCGCATATCATTTGCAAGAAGACTTTGAAGGTTTGAAAATTACTGTCTATACAATAAATTAGACTTAAATGTCTCCAAATGCTATATTTGCACATACACACGGAAGACTAAACCTATAATTTTCCGCTACACTATAAAACATATAGATATAACTAGAGTCAACACTATCCGCGATTTAGGAGTAATTTTTGACTCCAAATTACTGTTTAATAAACATATTGACAATATTATAAACAAAGCCTCTAAAGCTCTTGGCTTTATTTTAAGAATGTATTCTGATTTCAATTCTATTAAAACCTTCAAAATTCTTTACTGTGCTTTCGTACGAAGTCATCTAGAGTATGCCTCTCAAGTATGGAATCCTACCTATAATATTTATTCTACGCGTATTGAACGGATTCAGAAAAAATTTCTTCGCTATCTTCAATTTAGAGTTAAGATCTTTCTACCGAATTACACAACACGTTGCCGAAAGTTTCACATTTTGCCGCTATATGAAAGAAGGCGCATAGCGGATCTATCTTTTCTAATTAATATAGCAAATAGCACGATCGACTGTCCCGAACTGTTGGAGCAAATACGTTTACAAGTTCCATACGCATCTTCACGCAAGCCGTGCAAACTATACGTGCCGGGAGTAAATACAAACTACAGGCAAAATTCTTATTTAATAAGAGTGAGCAAGTGTTTCAATGACGTGGCGAAAATACATAATTTAAAATTAAAAATTTTGTACAGCCGACTTCAATATAAGTTATTTAAGAATAACTTAAAAACTATTGGTCTGACCTTGATCAAATTCATATGGGACCACACGAGAAGTACCAGCTTTCAAATAAAAAAAGAATCATCGAAATTGGTTCACCCAGAAAAAAGTTCTGAGGTAACACACATAAAAAAAAAAAAAAAAAAAAAAAAAAACGAAAAAAAAAAAAAACATACAGTCGAATTGAGTACCGGCTCCTTTTTGGAAGTCGGCAGAAAATGTAGACTTATTTAACACCTCTAGCAGGCAGCTTATGCGTCTACTGAGTAATAAGTTTTTCGTTTACTGATGTGTATTACATATACCATGCATTGTTATTTATTTCATTTTACTTTTTAAATCATCTTTTATTGTGTCATTAAATCTACGTCTACGTCACTTGTGCAATTTTTCTCTGTACTTTATTTATAAGTGGGAACTTTTAATTGGCCTTCAGTACATTTTTTTTATTTTTATTGTTCATACATTTATAACCAGCTGTAAGTTCTCCTAAAATTGTAATAAATAAATAAAAAAAAAAATAGTTTACCACCAGCGATTTTTCCGGACCGATACACCTTAGGGACCTTCAAGAAAAGAGCCTACTCCTTTTTAAAAGGCCGACAACGCATCTGCAATTCCCCTGGTGTTGCGGTTGTTCATGGGCGGCGGTAGTCACTTACCATCAGGTGAGCCACATGCTCGTTTGCCCCCTCTCGTATAAAAAAAAATACAAGTATTCAATGCCAGAAGTCACTAATTAAACACTTACGCGTGAAATCTTATATCACCTCCTAGACACCAACAACTGCAGCAACCACGCACTACACAAGTTTACTCCATTTCTTGAATTATAACAATAATTAACTTTAATTATCTCAAACGACGATGTGAACTGTTAAGTAAACAACCGCCATATTTGTCCAAAGAGTATAGTAATATATATTTGCAAAGAGTATAGTAATATATAAGGAAGAAGAGAACCCTCTTGCGAGTAAAACTGGTGCTCCTTGGAAACAGCGCCACCTGATGATTGTTACGCCAACTATAATATTTAGATGTTTGTGTGTATATACCAATTCACTCACACGAGAGCACTCTGTGAATGTGTGCGTGTGTATATGTACAATGCTCTTTGCCTACCCTCACATTCAATATTCTATATATTTTATGGCTCCAGTACACGTTGGCCGAGCGCGCTCGCCGAGTGCACTCGGCCAACGTGTACTGGGCCGTTTTGTATATATTTGGCGTTTGCGGCCAACGCTCGCCGACGAGCCGTATAGTGTCGGTTTTCTGTGCACAAATCAAAGGAATTTGGCGCAAGCCGCAAGCAGTGTTCACACGTTGGCTGAGTGTTCAGTTCATAGTTACGCGTCGGAGTAAACTGTAGTGTCGGCTTGATAAAATTGTTTCAACATGGCGACATGGACTAATGAGGAAATATTTATTTATTTATTTAACAGTTTATGTACACACATAATTCGATAGGAAAATGGTAAAAACATAATTATGTACAAAGGCACTGCCTATTCCATGATGACATTTCTTCCAGCAGGCATATTGAAGGATAGTTGAAGGAAATAGAGGTAGTCAAAATGTGCACTTACATAAATATACATAGACAATACAAATATATACATATACATACACACACACATATATATATACGCATGTATATATATAAATAAATATCATATATTATGAAAAAATATATAATTCAATATAATATATTTTTAATGTTACTTATATCCATACCAACACATTACGATTTAATAATTATGGAGTAAATATTGATTCATTGTTCATTGATTGATCCTCACAATGAATCAGTTATATGGAACCCCAAACATGAGCAACATAAAAATAAAACCAGAGGAACTTGCCTAACTGCATTAAATAATACATGTTTAGTTGCGATTTCAGAGTACCTACGTAATGATAAATATTATTATAAATAATTATCTCTGCGTTTATGTTGTTCAGGGATAATGTAGCTTAGGGGCTTCTTTTGGGCTATCTTTTATTTTGGAAAAACCCCCAGCAAAGCGGGCACGAGTAGCTAGTAAATCCTATAAAGGTTTCTTTTTTCCTTTTGAGGTCGGAACCCTAAAAAGGACACACTGGGATTATTGTCGTATGTGTAGTTTTTTTCTTGTTCACTCTGAGAAGAGTGAAGCGCTGTATAAGTATATGACAGCGGCCGCGATTGCCCTAACGTCCATCATCATCTAGCTACCAACGCAGAATGAAACACGCCAACGTGTGAACGGCACCACGAAAATCTGCCGAGCGCGCTCGCCAAGCGCACTCGGCCAACGTGTACTGGAGCCATTAAACTTATATTACTATTTCCATTCCAATTTTCTACGAATGTAGAAATTACATTCTACATTCGTAAAAAGTTGAAATGGAAATAGTAATAAATGAATATAATAGGTACATATTGGAATTTATAAAAATTTAATAACGCAAAGCTTAAGAGTAAGATCAAAGTTAACAATTAGCTATGCATTCATACATAAGTAGAAAATTGGAATGGCACACGGTTAATTTGACCAAACAGAAATAAAACAATTATTTTCATAGAGATTTAAATATATTATTAACAGTTATTAGATACACAGAAATAAACTTGGGCACTCAATTTTAGGTGATTATGGAAGCATCTTAGAACACATCGTTTTCAGCAACCATTATTATTCGTAAAACATTTTCATTAAGTAAAACGACTCTAATAAATCACCATAAACTAAATATTCACTGGCTAGTAACACCACACTTAAGTAATTGTTCTACGAAATACGAAATTAACTAAATCGACATCAAACTTTTGAATTTGGCTTAGAAAAGTGAAACAAAACGAACTCGATTCACTTTAAAAATGGTTTGAAACATTCCCGTTTAAAATAATATCTAATTGATGAAAAATTAACTTTGAAACTTTTTCTTTTTTAATTTCATAAAAATATGTAATAATTTAGGTAATTTTTTTCGCAACAGCAGATACAGATACATTTATATTTTCGGCTACAGAGCTTGTAGTACAGACTAATCATTTCAATCGAACATAAATATAATCGGAACGTATAATTTATATGTACTTTATAAATCATGGATTAAACACCTTTTATTTGTCATACATACATATTACAAAATATATAGTTTATAATTTATAAGATAAGTAAAACTAATTTTAATGGACAGGTGACAAAGATATTAAAGCCATCTAGTGAGTATTAAACTAACTAAACTGAGGAAATTATGACCCGTATCATACACTTGATGGCGTTACTTTCTATGACCAAATGCATTACTATGGAACTGTACCCCCCCGTATTTGTCTAATATATGTTGACATATGGGGCTAATGTTGCCACATTACCGAACCCTTAGTAAATGGGATTATAATTCACTGATTCGTTAACCCAATAATGCATACGAGACCTTCAATTTTGGAATTTTTAATGTAACTAATAGTAGTTCAACTATTTATTTATTGGTACATTATTTTGCAGAGCTTAACTTCTGATTTGGTTATTGTTGAAACTATTTCTAAGAATTTATCAGGAGATTTAAATAAAAACATAGCAATACTGTATTCCACACTAAAAAGAGAAGTCAGACCACAGAGAGTGAGATAAAGATACGTAGGTATGTGACTCAAGCTGTTGTTCCAAGTGTGGCCTCCATCTTTATCTATTACTTCATGATATGGAGTGTTGAGTAGAAGGAGGACCATCTCTGTATATGAAAAGTGTCCCTAAAAACGTGTCCAATAAGGGTGGCGCTGCAGTAGCATAGGATAAATTAAAAAAGAAGCGCCAAAAGTATTTAGAGTAAGACGGAGAAATAAATAAGGACCGATCAATCCGCTTGGTTTTGTACTACGTAAACAGTTGAGATTTTGTATATTGGCGTTTTACTAACTACTCTAGTCATGAAATATTTGAATTCAGCTGACTTCACTCCGTTCATAACAGCTATCTTCATATCGTAGTTTTTCAGACGCCAGCGCTATTGTGGTAGGTTTTGGAACCTCTATTTACAGTAAATAGTAGGACACTTTTTCAACCTTCGCTCCTTATAAGATGGTTCACCTTCTACTCTACACTCCATACTTCATGAGCCCAGCGTCCACATTTTTTTAATAACTGGCTTTACGGCTCTGGGTCCTAGCCCTTCTGATCCTGAAGTTACAATATATAATTATTCTTCATAGTACACTGCTTCGCAATATGTTGATGCGTCACATTGTGCAGCCCTCGGGAGATTTTAACGGTAACTTGAGCCAGCAGACAGCTGACAGTTGGCGATGGCATCTCAAGGCGCCTAAGCAGACAGACACCTTATTTTAAGAATCACATCACCATCAGAGTAGTTGTTTCACCGTTTACTACTGTCTACTAATGGTTCACATGCGCAGACACTAAATACACAAAATCGCACCACGTTTACATATCAAAATCCACTTTAAACCATTATTAAAACAATAATACAGTAGCAGCAAACCGCTGCCGGTCAAGTTCCCGCCAATACTCAAGCGCCCACAAACTAACTAATAGATTCTACCAGTATCAGACCATAGATATTGTATTAAACTCGTAGACAGAGAAATATAGATAGACAAGACCTCAGCGTATGTCAGTAAGAGATAGCGATAGTTCGCCAAAGTACATTACTACAATTACATGTAATTTAAATTGACATACTTAGACTTTTACCACCATTGTGTGGGTAATCTATTTCTATTTATTTCGGTTGGACTACGTCAACTACTAATTTAATTAATTTTATTTTCTATGGGGACGTATTTATGACTATTTGACTGTGCGCGAACTGAATGACTCCGGGATGAACATTAAGCGCGAAGAGAAATGAGTTGTAATGATCATTTCATTACAATTTATCTAAGATATCCTCTCAGAAGCCAATTTACATAATTTAGGACCGGGTTTAGTAAGCTCATGGGGCTTTCGAGTGTTTATTCTATATTTATAGCTCAACACGTAAATAGTACAATAAAATAAATCATAATCAACTCATAGCCCCGAATGCATTCAGTTCGCGCATGTCGTCCCTTAGCTAACAACACCGCATAAGTCATTTTTACCAACTTTACAGGAGACGAAAAAAACTGTCCATTTTAAAAAATCGGCGGAAATTTTCTGTTGTTACCTAATACTCGTAAATGCCCTAGTTAGCGGTTAAGGAATAATAATTTATAATTATTTTGACTATATACTTTATTTTAACTTTTATTTTATGACTTGAGCTGTGTTGACTGATATTTTATTAGATTTAGGTGGAGTTGTTTGCGGAAATGTTAGGGAATAAGGTATTAATAGATGATTTACAACGAAAAGTTTTTATTACGAAATATTTCAATAATAATTAACAATCGTTATAACATAGCTATCAACTCGTATAACCTAAGTCTTGCGAATCACACGAACCTTTAGAGCGTATGTGCAATTTTTTATTGTTATTTTAATTGGTAAATATTTAAAACATAGTCTTTAAAAATTCTAACGAAACAAGATATCATCATCATCATCATTACAGCTCTTTACAAGTCCACTGCTGAACATAGGCCTCCCCCAAAGAATGCCACAAAGCACGGTCCTGAGCCACCTGCAACCAGCGACTTCCTGCATGTCTTACCAGGTCGTCACTCCATCTCGTGGAGGAACGCCCTACACTTCGCCTACCGGTACGAGGCTGCCACTCGAGAACCTTTCTTCCCCATCGGTTGTCGGTTCTTCGAGCTATATGGCCGGCCCACTGCCACTTCAGCTTACTAATCCGTTGGGCTATGTCGGTTACTCTGGTTCTACTGCGGATATCCTCATTCCTAAGTTTATCACGCAGAGAAACTCCGAGCATAGCCCTCTCCATAGCTCGCTGAGCGACCTTGAGCTTCCTCATACGGCCAGCAGTGAAGGACCACGTCTCAGTTCCGTAAGTCATCACTGGCAACACGCACTGGTTGTACAATTTCGTTTTCAGGTTTTGAGGTATGTCTGACGAGAAGATGTGTCGTAGCTTCCCGAACGCTGCCCAGCCGAGTTGAATCCGTCGATTGACCTCTCGGTCGAAGTTGGACTTACCTAGTCGGACTATTTGTCCCAGGTAAACATATTCGTCAACAACTTCGAGCTTAGTGCTCCCAACAACTACCGGCATAGGTGTGACATGGACATTGAACATGATCTTTGTTTTGTCCATGTTCATCTTAAGACCTATCCGTTGGGAAACACTATCGAGGTCATTGAGCATAGTGCTTAGGTACTCCAGCGATTCTGCCATAAGGACTATATCGTCGGCAAATCGAAGGTGAGTGATGTACTCGCCATTGATGTTGATACCGTATCCTTTCCAGTCCAGAAGCTTGAAAACATCTTCCAATGCAGCGGTAAAGAGTTTCGGGGATATGACGTCACCCTGTCTTACACCTCTCTGCAATTGGATAGGTTTCGTACTCTGGTTCTGTACTCGGATAGCCATCGTAGCAACAGACAACAACAACACTCGGAAAGACAGTCAACTTGGCATCGCTGAAGGGACTGCAGCACCGCCCAAATTTCGACGGAATCAAAGGCTTTCTCATAGTCCACATACGCCAGACATAGTGGCAAATTGTACTCTTCGGACTTCTGTACAATTTGCCGAAGGGTATGTATGTGGTCTATGGTGCTAAAGCCCTTTCGGAAACCGGCTTGTTTGGGAGGCTGGAAGTCGTCAAGTCTGCGCGCGAGACGATTCATAATGACTCTCGAAAACAGCACGTAGACGCGGCTCAGAAGAGAAATCGGTCTGTAGTTCTTCAAGAGAGCGTTGTCACCTTTCTTGAAGAACAAGACCACCGCACTTCTGCTCCACGCCTCCGGTGTAATGCCACCATGGAGGACGGAATTAAAGAGCTTCTGAAGGACTTCAAGTACCGGTCTTCCACCCGCTTTCAGAAGCTCCGCTGTAATTCCATCCTCGCCTGGGGCCTTACCGTTTTTAAGGTGCTGGAGATTCATTCTAATCTCGGAGCTAAGTTCTGCAAGACCCGCCGCAGAAGAACACAAAAACTCTCCGATCACACTCTTAATCTCATGGCTGTTAGACGGGAGATGAAGCTACATTCTTCAACAGACTTGACAGCATACAGGCATCTGAACAGACAGATCTCCAAATGCATGCGGCGGGACTTACGCAACTTCAATACAGCTCGTATTGAAGAAGTGATCGAGCGGAACCAAGGCTCCAAAGTCTTTGCCAGAGATCTGTCTGCCAGAAAGAGCCAACTGTCAAAGCTGAAGACAGAGTGTGGCAGCATCGTTTCCGGGACACCTGAGATTTTGAGTGAGATTGAGAGGTTCTATGGGCAGCTGTACACGTCATCGTTGGAGCCACACGCATGTGTGAGTAACGATCCAAGAGCGAGTCTCATCCGACACTATTCCGAAGATATCCCGAACAAGATATAATAATAACAAAATAATAAAAGTTAAAAGTTATACTCGAAATCTCTAGTCTAATAGTTAGTTGCAGTCTTTAGCGATTGCTGTGCGGAAGTTCATCATAAAAAGAGTTGCAACTAGTTGGTAATACATTTTTTAGATCTTGCAAATCTTCACACTTCCGCTTTGTAATTGGTATTCTAGCTGCATACAATTTCTGCAGGTGATTTATTTGTTTAATGCTGTTAATTGGCGTGGGACGATGTGGTAACGGATGAAGCTCGTCAACAAAATCAGTTTTGTACCAACTTGTGCCATTTCGTATGTATTTTAGCATACGTACATCTGTGACGACTGGGTCACTGTCCTTTAACCAGGCCGTATAGATTTATAAATTAATTCTTTCGAAAAGTCGACAAAAAGGTATAGTCCAAATAACAAGCTTCATTAGGCATAGGATCCCTCCTAGCTGTTTTAGTTATAGCCATGTGTTGTTGTGAAAGGTAAAGGGGAATGCCCAATTCTGGCCATGAAACGCCCAACAATTTGCATTTGTTAAAAATTACATCTATTTTATGGTAATTAATCGCGGTATTTATGTATCCAAAAAAGATTGCAATATTTTTGACACAAGAAAAAGTACTGAAAAGATAAAAATGAAATTAGGTAAATCCGCAAGTTATTAGATTGTGGGTAAAATAAGAAGTATTGTCAATCACAAATCTCCTTAAAGTCTTTTCAGTTTTTTAATCAATTTTTTATGGTTTATGATTTTTCATTATTATAATGGTAATATTATTTTTCGATATTTATTATGATGTTATGATAATTAAACAAGCGAATTGCTAGTTGAACGCTACTGCACAATTTAACTGTTATTCTTATCTGTTATTAAAAATACATTTAAAATGGAATTTAAATAAATAAATAAACCATATTTTAAAACGCGTGCAGAACTTAAAGCGATTATTCTTTTTTATGAAATTATAAATAGAATAAAAAAATCGTTATCTATTTATCGATTTTATGTCTGTTAAGTGGCAACATCGAATCTGACAGCTACGCCCATGTCATAATTATCAAAACTAAATGGTCACAAGGCTAAAGTTAAGTAAGCGCATCTACGGAAACGGAAACTAGTAAATACTCTGTGTGACTCTCAAGAAATACTTGACGCTGGCAGAATCCATTGGAAGTTGCCAAACTAGGAAAAAAAATAGTCATAAGGCGAATTCCTTTGTATTTGTGTTATTTTGTTTGTTTTCTCGCGGATTTGTTATCTTAGCAACGAATAAGCTTTCTAAATGGACTCCGATTCTCACCCTATTGACCACGGCCTGAAAATGGATCCCGCTCCCACTTCTTACGATAACCTCTGCACGATCTTGGACTCGATATCCACTGTTAACGATGACCCCAGCTTTCACACCGGCCAGAGTTCTTCCAAGCTCTCAGAAACTCATTCAAGAGGGCATTTACGCTGTGTTAATTGTGGTTTAAATGTCACGAAAATACAGTCATTTGTTGTTAAAAAACTGTTCTTGTGAAAATAAAAAACCTTATATCTTAAAAATCCGGACGTTTTTTAAACCAATTTCTTAATAATTTCATTATTTTATTCGCATATTATCATTTTCATATGCTTTTATATGTGGGCACCCATGGCCGAAGTGTCTATGAACGGTGGGCATTCCCCTTTCTTTACCTTTTAATTTACACTCTACTGCACTGTGTACGGAATCTAATTCTATGTGGGAATGGCCTTTTTCCAGGTACTTTTGAGTAACCACAATATTTTTTTTAAACGCTAAACGTAATAAAACATTGCTTAAGATAAAATTGCGATTTTGAGCACAACAGCCATCGGAATATAAAATCACAGACAATAATTTCTGACTCAAAACCTTCTCTAGATGGTCTACTAAGAATGAAGCAAAAACAGAGGCTTCAAGCGTGCTATTTGACTCATCGAACCTGTTTACCTCAGTTGCCCCGACAAAAGTCGACTATCCCGGGGCCCATCAGCGGAACACTCGACGAGCAACCAAGGGTGAAGCCCAATGGCCTATGGACAATTATTCTATAGATATATAAGAGGCTTCCTTTTACACGCGCAAAACGTCTGTCTCGTGGGGCGCAACGCCTCGGCAAACGAGTCCCGTTATCTACACGTCATGCCGGCCAGGAATGCACCGCGTAGCGCGCTTCGTAATATTGTTTTTGAAATTTAGCATTTGGCGCAAACAAAACCAATAACACATTACTTTCTTAGTTGCTAAATTGTATAATGTAAAATTCTGGACGCATAATTTAGTTTTATAATAAATAGCACTGGCTTGAAGATACGGGGCTAATTTTACCGATTCGACATCCTGCGTGAATACGTGACAAGCTCCGGCTGTGCAATACCTTTGTCAGTATCTTTCTCTTTATCTCTAGTATCTGGCTCGGTGTTTTTTCAAAACATGTTGAGCGTATTTTTCATCGGTAATGCTTCCAGTTTTATAACTGCAACAAACGTCACACTGATCTCTCTTCGGGTGGAATAAGCTCAGATTGAGTTTCAAAAATAATTTGTCCAAATAATTTACCGTCAAGGAATTCTCTACTCTCTAACTCACAATTCTCTTTATATGTGTTATAGAGCTGTGTTATGCTCGAGAAAATTGTCGGGAATATAACATAAGTTAATTAAACGCGATAAAATCCGTAATAGTAGTTTTATTCAATGAGAAATTTGGTTCTAAATATTCTCAAGATGATTTAGCACGACAGTAATGCGATTTCCTCTGGATTCCTGCGATTTCAGGATTCTGGATTACTTGTTAAAGTAGACAAATCGGGAGAACTAGCACAGTCTGTTTTTGTCGCCCAATATCTGACAAACCAATCCTTAATGCCAAGAGTGGCCAAGAACATTTTTTTACAGACTTGGTGGCGTACATTATCAGTCGTCAAAACATAAGTTCAACTATCAGTTCTTTTGGACGTTTCTGGATTTTTTGTAATTTTCTTTGGTACTTTATTAAAGTGAGAAGTTATAAATGATCTTTGTTGCTCCCAGTTCATGTACTTCCAGAAAGTTTCAAACAAATATTGCCGCTGTTGTTCGTTTATGTTGTCACATAATCTGAGTTTCGATTTCTTGCAAAAGGCAGAAGTGCATGGTGGTTTCATGGATCTTGCAGGCGTAAATACGTCAAGTTCCACTTTAAATTTTTCATTAGTCTTTGCTTTTCTGTCTCTTCTGTAGCGTAAATAATTTCCACCTTTCATCCGGAATTCTTTATTAACATTGCGTTTATATTTCTTTGGATCTCTTGTCGCCTTGTTCTGTCGTTTCTTATAAAGTCATAAGAAAACAAATCACCGTGATATGGAACATTACTGAGTATGATCACTTTTGAAGAACAGGACGGAGTAGCAGAGGCACTGGATTGCTGCATATTGTTCTGGTTTACATTATTTTTATCTGTACATTGAGTATTGTTTTCACTATCAATGACTATATCAGAAATTAGGTCTTGAGTATTCGTAGATATGAGAATATCTTGGTTTGAAGTAGGGAAACATTCGTAATGATTTAATTTTATAGAATTTATATTTAAAAGCTTTTACAAAAATTTACTTCGCAAATATCCGCGTTATAAAATAAAATGATGTGTCTTACCTAGTATGAAGAAGCACCTCCCGCCCTCCCTCAATTGCGTGCACTATCCCCGTCACCACTAATCCCAGCACCGCTACTTCCAACACCACTACACTAGGCAAGACACACCACTGACGATAATACGACACGTGTTTCGCCTCTACACGAGGCATCCTCAGGTGATATAGACTCTACGGTGGCTAACCGCTAAGTACTTAGCTAAGTACTTAGCGGTTAGCCACCGTAGAGTTGAGGGAGGGCGGGAGGTGCTTCTTCATACTAGGTAAGACACATCATTTTATTTTATAACGCGGATATTTGCGAAGTAAATTTTTGTAAAAGCTTTTATATAATGGATTTCCGCAAAGTAACGCCTGATTCTATTTATTAGAATTTATATTGACGACAATACTTCCTAGTTCTTGCATAACATTCTCACTTTCTACCGTGATAATGGCAACATTCAATACAGAAGGCTGAGGAAACTCGATGGCCACCGTATCGAATTCGGGTGGCTCCTGTTGCACATCAAAGAAGTCATTACCAACTATTTCTATAACTTGTAGACTGTTAATGTCAGTGTTTTCAATATCCAAGTCTATGTTTTGATCAAATATTTTTTTTTTATATTGTCCTGGCTTCTTATTATACTTTTCATGGACCCTCCGAAGGTTTGTTCGTTCATTGGTCTTGCAATAATTTGGTATTTATTTGGAGAATTGCATGCTTTGATATCAGAACAACTAGTGTTATCTTTTTGATTGAAATCTAAAAAAAAAATAGTAGGACTTATTGCATTAAAATATAAACAACAGAAAAATAAATGCGGACCTCAAAACAAACCAATGCTACTAACCTAGTTTAATTCTTTTTCTATCTTCTTTGCAACTTAGTTTACGCTGTTTATATTTTGACATCAGTCCTGCTTCTTGTAATTGTGCACATAATAATTCATGACCTGAACTGGGATTACTCCAGGAATCAATTTCTTCTCTATCCATAGTGTATTTCAATTACTGAGCTTCCTAAAAGAAATAAAATACATTTTGAAACACCGCCTAAGATAAGTCATCGCGCGCTCTGACTAGGTACCGCGCTCCCTGCAAGTAACAGCTCCGTGAATGCGGCATTTTAATATTGTAGTGTGTATAAGACAATTTGCAAGATGCTTGTGTGCGTGAAAAATTGTATATGCTAGCAGCTTAACTATTACCCGATTAGCGGGAAAATTTATTTTATGCAATGGCTTAGTAGTTAAGTTCATAGTTATGAATGTATTCCAGAAATACTTATAAATGAATAGTTTATTAATAACGAATGTATCAATATATTTGTGTATATTATGTATAGGTTTTTCTTCTGAATAAATGACATATAAATGATTAGGCCTCCTTTTTATCAGTTTAATTTTTTTATTTTAAAAATAGTTATATATATGGTGTAATCGAAATAGTGTTTTCTATTCTACGCGTCAATATGAACAACTTTTACTATAGATCTATCTTCCAAATCGCAAGAAAAATCAGGTTTTCCATACATTTTGAGCAAGTTTATACGAAATTTTGTATGGAATAACTGACTTTGAGACATTTTTTATAGGATCAGGGTGACAAACGAGCACTCAGTCCACCTGATGGTAAGTGGTTGCTGTGGCCCATAGACATATACATCTATCCTCGGTTAAGAATCAAAATGCAGATCCGTTGTAACCCCTGAGGACTAGGATGGAATGCCTCGTTTCCAGTAAAAAGGGTCTCCCGTTCTCTACACTCACCATACGAAACACAGTAGCATTAAGCTGCTATTTTACGCAGGTATTTTGTGAGAGCGTGGTCCTTCTTCGGTCTAGCTGACCCATTCGTGCAGCAAGGATCTACCACATTTGATGATGATGAGGTCTAAAAATGTGAATTTCGAAATATCCATGAGGTCATTCTTCTCTAGTAATATTCAAACAGTAAAAACACTGTGTAAGAAAATACACTAGCCCATATCATCCTGTGGGTGTCGTAAGAAGTGAAAGAGGGACACAAATCAGGAGCTGGGCAGCAGCGCCTTCCTAATATCGACTAAAATAAAAATAAACCCACCAGCTTGCCAAGTGTAGCGACTATGCCAAATGTCCCCCCTATGACGCAATATATGGGGGAGGCCTATGTCCAGCAGTGTAATAGACTGTAATGGTAACAGCAACCTAATAAAAACAATGTTCACACGTTAAAATAAATAGCAAAATCATTTCCTTCATTAGCGTAAGATAATCTATAAGATCAAAGTAAACCTAAGATTTAAAAAAAAAACAAAAGTAGTGATGTAAATGTCTTTCACTTTAATTTATAGTTAGCTGCCACGGCTAATAAGCTAGGCTACTTTTGTATTAGAAAAAGAATTAGGGTTCCGCGCAAAAAAATAAAAACCCCAAATAACACGCGGGCGAAGTCGCGTGGAACAGCTAGTATGAAATAAATTAATAACTCGACTACAAAAGTCATCTTGTGTAGAATAATAGAACGAGTAGAAAAACCTTTCCGTGCCTTGTATTGTGCTAATTGAAACTGCATTTATTTTGAAGAAGCTGATTCAAAAACCAAAAAAATGAATTTTCAAATATGAAACAAATGGGAGGTCAGTGGCAACAGACCAGACCATGTTTTTTTTTTTATTTAATTGATTGCTAATGTTTTCTTTTTTCGTTTCGTCGTTTATCGTTATTGTTAAAGTCGACTGCTGAACATAGGCCTAGGGATATAGGGATATTTGCCATAGTTGCCACGCTTGGCAAGCGGGTTGGCAACACAGTTTTATTTATTTTATTACGAAGACGCTGCTACACGTCTCCTGATTTGTTTCTCTCTGTCGCCTCTCAGGACACACCAGATGAGACACGGCGTCCTAATCTATACAAATAAAAATAAAAACCCGCGGTTGCAAACCCAACATGCATGGCAACTATGGCAAATATCCCCCCTATGAGTCAATCCGTGGGGGAGGCCTATGTTCAGCAGCGGACTTTTATAGGCTGTAACGGTAACGATAAATGTCGAAACGAATAAATTAAAAAAAATGAGTATGATTTACATAAAATTAAAAAAAAACATGAAGTCTAGTCTGTTTCCACTAACCACTCGGTACATATCTCAAGGTTCGATTTCACTTGGTTGCTTCTTTGGTTTTTGAATTAGCTTCTTTAGAATAAATGCAGTTTCAATTAGCACATAAGGCACGGAAAGGTTTTTCTACTTGTTCTACAGTTAAGGAACTCATGACAAATGAATTTTTATCTAGTATACTTTTATATTTATATAAAACACGTTTACATAATATTGCACATATTTTACCAGATCTCTCACAAAAAAGGTTCTGCTCAAGAGTGTATGTTCATATGTGTTTGCAAACTACTTTTTGTAATACACTTATATTTACAGATATGACACGAAAAAGGTTTTTCTCCAGTATGTATTTTCATATGCTTTTGCAAATCACTTTTTGTAATACACTTATATTTACAGATATGACACGAAAAAGGTTTTTCTCCAGTATGTATTTTCAAATGCCTTTGCAAATAACATTTTTCTATACATTTATATTCACAGATATTACATGAAAAAGGTTTTTCTCCAGTATGGTTTTTCATATGCCTTTGCAAATTACTTTTGTCTATACATTTATATTCACAGATATTACATGAAAAAGGTTTTTCTCCAGTATGTATTTTCATATGCTTTTGCAAATCACTTTTTGTAATACACTTATATTTACAGATATGACACGAAAAAGATTTTTCTCCAGTATGTATTTTCAAATGCCTTTGCAAATAACATTTTTCTATACATTTATATTCACAGATATTACATGAAAAAGGTTTTTCTCCAGTATGTATTTTCATATGCCTTTGCAAATTACTTTTTTCTATACATTTATATTCACACATATTACATGAAAAAGGTTTTTCTCCAGTATGTATTTTCATATGTGTTTGCAAACTACTTTTTTCTATACATTTATATTCACAGAAAGGTTTTTCTCCAGTATGTATTTTCATATGTCTCTGCAAATGATTTTTTTTTACACTTTTATAATCACAATTATTACAACAGTACACTTGTTCAGCAACATGCGCTTTAAGATGTGCCAAAATGCAACGTTTTTGAGTTGTTTTAAATTCGCAAATATCACAATTAAATATTTCCGTTACTTGTGGTTGTGGTACTGGAGTTTGTTCAATTTGTGTCCGAACTGCAGTGGTGTTCTTTTGGTTCTTTTGCGTCTTATGACTGTATGAAATGTGTTTGGCGAGAATGTCTCTTGTTGAAAATTTTTTGCTACAACCATAACATTCAAAAATGTATTTTGTTGATGCCCCTGACGTTTTTTTCGTAAGTATATTTACACTCTTTTGTTTCAATATTTTCTTTTTCATAATCTTTGCAGGATGCTTTCCTTTTTTATTAATTGGTTGATTATCTTTTTTGACTTTAGGCTTTGATTTAATAGTAGGGCTTTCTAAATCGAGGTTTCCTTTACGAACATCGTTTATGTTACAATTACAATCAGTAGAATTTGATTTAATCTTGCTCTCAGACGCTTTTGAAAAATGATTTGTTGGTATGATGTATGGTTCTGAAATACACACGAATTGAACATTTAATTTATTATAAGTAAAACTTTTTATTGTAAGACACCTTAAACGCATTCTCTATCAGTCAACCAGGGAGAAATAGATAAATTATAAAATTACATAATTATACAATGTTGCTAGATATAAAGTATTTTACTTTTAATAATGTCTCTCATAATAATTTTTGGAGGGAAAGAATGGAAGAGAAACTAAATTCGAATGATAATGATGACATTCTTCTCACCATGTTACAATTACCTACATTAATCTAATAATAGATGCTTCGAATCGCACACGGGACAAGCATTATACAGAATGATTGGAAGATTGACTTGTTGATTGAAGAAGATCATTTAGGCCATAGTTATTTTAGACAAAGTCTGACTATACTTTTTGTTTTTGGTGATAAAACTAAAAATTTTACAGTTAATTGCTAATAATTGCCAATTTAATTAACGTGTTATTTTTTAATTTAAGTAATGAATAAGAAATCTAAGAAAACATAGTCTCAGCATCTGTGTCATCAGACATATTTTTGTACAGACACTAAGTTCACGAAAATTTTCTACAATTTAAAGAAACATAATTAACATTTTTGACACTACGTTAAAAAAAACTGATGGTACTTTAATTTATTGTTAGAACCTTTTTGAAAACATGCTTGGTTATTACTCTATCATTTGAGGTATAACTTACACGCATTTGTTACAAATTTTTCAATTGTCCCCTAAAACCAGATTGAGGTAGAAAATTTAAATTTTTAGGCAGACTAATAAAAATTCTAATTATTTATTTGTTGATGCTCAAAATAATTGATGCGATTACTAACACAAGCACGGGCCCGTCGTCTCACTTCTGTTGTAGTTACTTTCAACATCATGGTTTCAAATGCTGAATCAATTCTTTGAAATTTGAAATTCCGGCCATATAGCTCATAGAAATGACAATGAATGAGGAAGTTTTACGAGTGGCAGCCTCGTACCAGTAGACAAATTGTAGGGCGGCCCTCCATTAGATGGAATGATGAACTGGTAAGAAATGCAGGAAGGCAATGGCAGAAAATTCCGTGGCTGAGACCTATGTTCAGCAGTGGACTTGTGAAGGCTGTAATGATGAAGATTTAATGATGCAATGCGCTCATCTTTTCATTTTAATTTTTATAGGATAGGGTGACAAACGAGCACGCAGTCCACACGATGGTAAATGGTCGCTGTGACCCATAGACATCTACATCTGTCCTCAATAAAGAATCAAAATGCAGATGCATTGTCACCCATGAGGACTACGATGGAATGCCTCTTTTCCAGTAAAAAGGGTATCCCGTTCCCTACAATCACCATACAAAACACAGCAGTGTTAAGCTGTTATTTCACGCTGGTATTCTGTGAGAGCGTGGTCCTTCCCCGGTCGAGCCGACCCATTCGTACTATAACTATACTACTAATGTAGCTGCAGCATGGTACTACCACAACTAAAATGGAATGACCCACAGCCTGTGATTATTCTGACTCTATACCCATCAGAATGGAACACAGCAGTGCACGCACTGCTATTTGACGGCAGAAATAGGTAAGAGGAGGAATCCATCTAGGCAGGCACAAATAGATCAACTCCTAGGCAAACATGGAGTCACACCACCTAGTACTGACACTAAGAAGATGGCAAAGATAATTGGTTGCTTACCAGTATGTATCTTAGTGACATACATACTGGCTGCATTTATACAGGGTAAAAATATTTTTTAATGTATTAATAAGAGTGCTTTTGACATGCACTTTGAATTTAGACAAAGGCAAATCAGTTAATCAGTACATTACACATGAAGCCCTCTTTATTTTGTCTACGGGCTACAGTAACCACTTGCCATAAGGTAAATTGTACCTTATTTTAATAATATCCAGAAAAGGGGTATATCTTACCTGTTTCATGATTCTCATTTTCTTCCAATTTGGAATTCTCATGTTCGAAAATCTCTTCCTCAACTTTAACGGCATCAAGGCAATAAATTTCGTCCTTGCAATAATTGTCTATATCATACTCTACAGGCCAGATATCTATATGATAAACTGGTGTGAATTTAATCTCATCTCTAACCTTATGCGGTTTTGGTATTGACTGAAAGGTAATAATTTTTTCAAATAAGAGAAAAAGCCAATATAGTGGTGGAGTAGGAGAACCCATACTACCCCCTGCCATCCCGCAGATGTCGTAAAAAGGGGCAGAGGGAAACTGAAACAGGAGATCGGGGGGCAGCATCTTCCTGACAACAACTTCAAATAATAATAAACACCGGACATAAGAGAGGGTTCAGCGTAAACTTAAATAAGAATGTACATAGTTCATCTATCCCGAGAATCGAGTCTCAACAACTTTTGGATTCAGATTCACGAAAGCTGTAAATTGACAAAGATTTATCTTTGTTTATTGAGATTTGTTTATATACAATAGGGTAATATATAACAGTATAAACAGTTTGATAATTGTTTTTGTAAAATTAAGTACTATTGCTCTAATAAAAGTAAGTTGGATTGAAGGACAAACTTAACTTTGCACTAGAAACATTCTCCCATATAGCAATGGGAAGCAGCATAGAAAAGTGGATTGTGCAGTGACGGTGTAAGAATATCCACTATCACAGGGTCGGCAACCTTTTATATATATATATATGGTATTATTAGATAATCACTTATTATTTAAGTAAAAAATTAAAACAAACATTTATTTACATTGTAAGTCTTACAACACTAACTTATACTTCAAGTACAAACAATTGAGCAAACAAATTCAATGGGAGTTTTGGCTTTGCATGGTTTTAGAAAGTTTGGATAAATTTGGCTCATAGCTTGTTGTTTTAAGTTTCAAACACGAATCTGAATTTTCATTTGGTAGTTGGCTTCTTACTTTACTTTTAATTATATTCATTCAAGAGAACTCTTGATCGCACGAATATGTCGATCCGAAGATAGTCAGCACTCCAAATGCCAACTTCTTCACCTCACTATAGCAATCTGGAAGACTATTCCATGCATCAAATATAACTCAACTCGCAGCCTTTCTTTTAAAGCTGTTCATTTTTATTGCATTACGTACTGGACCTCCAACTGTTTCAACTTCCTTATCAACTCTGTAAATTTTCAACTCCACAAAGCTTTACTTTTTAAATTGATCAATTGCATTTCTAGAGATCCAGTATAAACCCCAAATGGCTCAGTATGGATCGATTTATAATTTTTTTTATAAAATAAATAATATTTGCGTATGAAACTAAAGAACCGCAGCTTCACATCCAAAGAGCCGCATGTGACTCGCGAGCCGCAGGTTGCCGACCCCTGCAATATCCTATATACCTATCCATGGGATGGGTGTCGTAAGAGGCAACAGAAGGAAACAGAAACAGAGGTAGGGCGGCCGCATCTTCCTGATGACAACTTAGACTAATATAAACTACAGTTGCCACCTTGCCAAGTGTGGCAAATTTGGCAAAATCCCTCCTATGAAGCAATCTATGAGTGAGACCTATGTTCAGCAGTGGACTTTTATAGGTTTTAATGGATGGAATGGATAATACCATGGATCCCCCTGAAAGCAACTGCTCCAGAACCACATTTGACTCAATAGCCTGTTGTTGTAATCTTCTGCAACGAATGAGTCTTGCATGACAGGTGAAACAGACAATTATTGGCCCCTCAATCTCATCCAACTGAAAATATGAAAATCTTCATAAATATGAAATAGTATTCAAATACAGTAGAACGCCGATTATCCGAACGCCGATTAACCGAATCGCCAATTATCCAAATCGGTCCTAAGCTTAATATAAAAAATTATAACCAAGTACAGTAAGTAACATTACTAAGATTACTTATACAATACTTGGTTAACTGATATTAAAAATAACAGTGAAAAAATTTTAAGTTTTGTGACCACATTGGAAAGTGATGATGGATGTTCGTCGCGAAAAGTAATGAAAAAGGCAAAAGATGAACAGCTTGAGAAAAGGCGTGAATGTTCAGTGAAAAAATGGGTGTAGCTGGTTTTACTCTTTATAAAACTTTATAAACTTAATAAAGTTTATTCTATGTGTGACAGTTCGTTTTTCTATATTACATACCAGTCTATGTCCGATTATCCGAATCGACCCCAGTCCCAATTAACGGATAATCGGCGTTCTACTGTATATAAGTTTGTAATAAAGATTATTGGCTACCACATTTTAATTTGTCAACATCATTTTTTATAATATTGAAGTGACAAATAAAATTACCATCTAGTAAGTGACTAATGGGCATCATGGGCACCTGCAACGAACTTCAAGCAATGGCTACAGATGCAATGTTACCTCTGAGGAATAAGATGTAATGCATCACAGCCTGGCTCTCGATGTCCTTCAGACTGGGACACATACTGCTGCTTGGTGCCAGAAAATGGTAAGAGGATGATATCTAGGCAGAAAGAAACTCCTACAGTTCCAAGCCACCTACATCCATCAACTACATTACCTACATTAACTTCAAACTGCTATCATCACTAAGAACCTTACAAATACTTCTCTTATCACTCTAAGTAAACTGATAATGCTTGTGGTAGGAGGATATTGAAACAAAACACAGGATGGTGGGTGGTACTACACACTCTGTGAAAGTGTAGTACCACCCCGGTCTAGCCGACCAATCCATGATACAACCATAATATAGCTGCAGCCTGGCTCTACCACATATAAAATAATGATAATAATTCTTTCTATTCTATTCTATCATTTTAATAGTCCGATAGAACTGTTTTAATTTGCTGAACAACCAAACCAGAGTAAATGTTAATTTCTTGATAGAAAATCACAATAATAGTCATTCAAGTAATATGTACTAGAACAGACACCAGGAACAAAATCTATGCAGCAGTGCGGGTTGCATGGAAGGAATGGAAGGAGAATGTAGTATAATTAAGACCCAGATATTTGACACTTCACTAATCTACACGCTCAGCTTTGGAAAAATTTAGTAGACTGTAGACAAGCTAGGGAGGCCCTGCCTGAAATAAACAGTAGTTTAACCAGTTCTAATGAGACTGAACAAGCTGCAGATCAAGATAGTAACAAGTGCTATCACAGGATACGGCAACTTTAACAAGCATTTATATGGCATGTCTGGGGAAAGAAGAAACGACGGCCCATGTGATATTGAAATGTCCGGAGGTCGCTATGTACAGGGCTAAACATCTCGAGCCGTGATCACTCCCCGAAGTTGCATGCAACATCAAAGGACTGTTGAGCTTCTTCGGGGAGATCTCATGGCTCGAATAAGCATATTATTCCTGCCCACATGCAAAATACGCGCATAGACGTGGAGTTGCGGAAATCAGCCCGTCGTAAACTATACTAAACTAAGACCCAGATACACTTGGAGCCATTTTGTCTCGCAAGATGATATGAACAGGATACCAGGCTAATTGTTATTTTTCAGGTTCTGGTTGTATTTGTCACTATATCTACGCTACATCTTAGAACATATATCGGGCATCATAATGTATTTCTCCAGTGATAACAACAAATTACCGCAACTTCATTTAGCAATAAATAAATATTAAAAAACTTACAAAACTGTTCGTCAATGTCTTATACAAATTTTGGAGGCCAGTCTCCTTTAGTGCAAACATGCGTATATTAACGCTTAAACAAATTCTACAAACTTCACCTTCACTATAGGCCATTGCTGTTTTCTATAGCTTTATTAAAATTAGCTTGCTACATATATATTTATCTATGATTAAAATTGATTATTGAATACTTTTTCATCAACAAACCGGACTCATAGATAAATATATATGTAGCAAGCTACAGATACGACAGTGACTTTCATAGATAAATATATATGTAGCAAGCTAGTGACTTTTAGTCAAGTTTCCCAACTACGCCTTTTGGCGCTGCAGTCGCCCATTTTGACAGATGAGTAATAAAAAAAAAATAAAAAAAATATAGCTTAGATTGCAAGCACACAACCTTCAAATTATCGATATCGATATTTAGTGATGCTCTTATTTTATCGATATCAACGTAACGACGCATTATATAGTTGTATTAAAATATTACTTAATGAAACAATTTTGGTCCATAAACATTTATTTTTTATTCAAGCACACCAATATCATATACATACACACGTAATCTTAGGATTAAAGTAAAGGTACATTGGGTTATATTAAAAATGTACATAACATTGTATATAGGCAGAATTTGACGAAAACAGAGCAATATTTATTGTTCATTAGATAAAGCAAATAGCAAGTTAAAGAAATTAAACCACAGGAATCATATTTAATCATAGTGTAAGTAATATTTTACTTTACAAGTTACTTTTTATATTAATTTTAAAACTGCTACAATTCAAATGGTTATGAATTAAGTGAGTACCTTCCCTGTATAAGATAATTAACTTTTCGCTAGGGAATGCCAAATTATTATTTGGTCTATATAACATTTGTTTGTTAGGCAAGACAAACATTTTTTCTAAGTTTGTAGTGTTTGGAGCTTTGTTTCATTAGTAGACATCCTATTAATTTTTCATTTAGGGTAAACCTGGCCATTTTTTTAATTGTTTTAATTACATAATAATAAAGTTATTTGTTTAACATTCAACTTCTCTATATTTTGACAGAGATTGGACATTAAGCAAGCCTTTGTGAGGCTTAGTCACCCAAAGATTCAGTTACAATCTTTGTCAAAATTTCAATATTTTAATTTTTGATGAATATCAATCACCCTTCAATATTTTATTATTGCCAATTTTATATACCAATTGTGCCCGTGTAACCTTATTAAAATATTGATGAAAGTTTTTTTTATAATTAAGGCATGCTTATTATATCCTAGTCAGGAAAAACTCAAAGTGCTCAATATTTTACTTTTAACATTACTTCCGATACAGCTATAATTCAAATACTTATGAATAAAGTGAGTACCATCCCTGTACAAGATAAGTAATTTTTCGTTAGGGTATGCCAAATTATTATTTTTCAACAATTTATGCTCTAGATTTTATGTAAGAGTGAATATTTGTCTCTGTACTGCTGTTTTGATGCAATCCTTACAAGGAATACCTTTCGATATTTTCCGACAAATGTATCCAGCAGTATAAGCTGAGCAGTGGTGTTCAATTTTTTCCATGACTACATCACCCACAAGCAATTTTTCTCTTGAAGTTGCTTGTGAAGAGGACAGGAGAGCTAGCAAAACATTATGAGTGTTTTCAGAGTAATTTTCTTTATTATTATGAACATTTTTGAAAAGACCACTAACATTTAATAATGTGTCTCCATAATCCTCTTCGCAATTAGAGAATTTCAAATGTGGACTAACCATGTTAGATAATATCAGACATTTAAAGTAGTGATGGGTCAACTCGAGTTGCGCTTAACTCGAGTTAACTCGATTTGTATTTCCCCAACTCGAGTTTGGGCTGCTGTACATGAAGGAATCAAGTGAGCCAACATAAGAGTAAGAGCGCGATTCGTTCGTCGTGTGCGCGCTTTGTGTTTCAAATAGTATTTAGTTACAGTCAAAACAATTTGTTATTTAGAGATTTATAATAGCTAAGTTACATATGTAATTTCATTTCATTTATAATTTTGATTAATTATGATCATTATAGCTACGTAAGTCACAGACCTCATCATCATCATCATTACAGCCCTTCACAAGTCCACTGCTGAACATAGGCCTCCCCCAAAGAATGCCACAAAGCACGGTCCTGAGCCACCTGCATCCATCGACTTCCTGCATATCTTACCAGGTCGTCACTCCATCTAGTGGGGGGACGCCCTACACTTCGCCTGCCGGTACGAGGCTGCCACTCGAGAACCTTTCTTCCCCATCGGTTGTCGGTTCTTCGAGCTATATGGCCGGCCCATTGCCACTTCAGCTTACTAATCCGTTGGGCTATGTCGGTCACTCTAGTTCTACTGCGGATATCCTCATTTCTGAGTTTATCACGCAGAGAAACTCCGAGCATAGCCCTCTCCATAGCTCGCTGAGCGACCTTGAGCTTCCTCATCCGGCCAGCAGTGAAGGACCACGTCTCAGTTCCGTATGTCATCACTGGCAACACGCACTGGGTGTACAGTCTCGTTTTCAAGTTTTGAGGTATACCTGACGAGAAGATGTGCCGTAATTTCCCGAACGCTGCCCAACCGAGTTGAATCCGTCGATTGACCTCTCGGTCGAAGTTGGACTTACCTAGTCGGACTATTTGTCCCAGGTAAACATACTCGTCAACAACTTCGAGCTTAGTGTTCCCAACAACTACCGGCATAGGTGTGACATGGACATTAAACATGATCTTTGTTTTGTCCATGTTCATCGTAAGACCTATTCGTTGGGAAACACTATTGAGGTCATTGAGCATAGTGCTTAGGTCCTCCAGCGATTCTGCCATAAGGACTATATCGTCGGCAAATCGAAGGTGAGTGATGTACTCGCCATTGATGTTGATACCGTATCCTTTCCAGTCCAGAAGCTTGAAAACATCTTCCAATGCAGCGGTAAAGAGTTTCGGGGATATGACGTCACCCTGTCTTACACCTCTCTGCAATTGGATAGGTTTCGTACTCTGGTTCTGTACTCGGATAGCCATCGTAGCAACAGACAACAACAACACTCGGAAAGACAGTCAACTTGGCATCGCTGAAGGGACTGCAGCACCGCCCAAATTTCGACGGAATCAAAAGCTTTCTCATAATCCACATACGCCAGACATAGTGGCAAATTGTACTCCTCGGACTTCTGTACAATTTGCCGAAGGGTATGTATGTGGTCTATGGTGCTAAAGCCTTTTCGGAAACCGGCTTGTTCGGGAGGCTGGAAGTCGTCAAGTCTGCGCACGAGACGATTCGTAATGACTCTCGAAAACAGCACGTAGACGCGGCTCAGAAGGGAAATCGGTCTGTAGTTCTTCAAGAGAGCGTTGTCGCCTTTCTTGAAGAACAAGACCACCGCACTTCTGCTCCACGCCTCCGGTGTAATGCCACCATGGAGGACGGAATTAAAGAGCTTCTGAAGGACTTCAAGTACCGGTTTTCTACCCGCTTTCAGAAGCTCCGCTGTAATTCCATCCTCGCCTGGGGCCTTGCCGTTTTTAAGGTGCTGGAGAGCCATTCTAATCTCGCTCAGACTGACGTCCGGGATATCATCGGAATAATGTCGGATAAGACTCGCTCTTGGATCGTTACTCACACTTGCGTGCGGCTCCAACGATGACGTGTACAGCTGCCCATAGAACCTCTCAATCTCACTCAAAATCTCAGGTGCCCCGGAAACGATGCTGCCACATTCTGTCTTCAGCTTTGACAGTTGGCGCTTTCTGGCAGACAGATCTCTGGCAAAGACTTTGGAGCCTCGGTTCCGATCGATCGCTTCTTCAATACGAGCTGTATTGAATTTGCGTAAGTCCCGCCGCATGCATTTGGAGATCTGTCTGTTCAGTTGCCTGTATGCTGTTAAATCTGTTGAAGAATGTAGCTTCATCTCCCGTCTAACAGCCATGAGATTAAGAGTGTGATCGGAGAGTTTTTGTGTTCTTCTGCGGCGGGTCTTGCAGAACTTAGCTCCGACCGCATGGACAGTTTCCACGAGCTTGTCATTCAAATCGTCCACTTCATTGCAGTCTTCTAGGCACTGAAAACGGTTTTGTAACTCGAGCTGAAAAGTTTCGGGACTTTGGATTAGAGCACGAGGGGGACGGAGCGTTGACTTCATTAGACGAGACCTCTCCAACTTAACGTTTAGGTTCAGTGTGCCTCTAACCATTCGGTGATCGCTGCCGGTTTTCACCCTCGCGATCACTGAGACATCACTGAACAGTTGTCGTCTGGTCGTCATAATGAAGTCAATCTCATTTTTTTGTTGAACCGTCGGGGCTCGACCAGGTCCACTTCCTGTGGGGCCGCTTCTGGAAGAAAGAGTTCATCATAAAGAGTCCCTCTTTCTCCATGAAGTCGGCCAGCTGCTGGCCCCTTGGGTTCCGTTGCCCTATTCCAAATTTCCCTACTTTCAGCTCACCGTTCTCTCTTGTGCCTTTTGCATTGAAGTCTCTCATTAACACCGTATATTGGGTTTTGGAGGAATGCATGGCTCTAGAAATATCCTCATACATTTCCTCCACCTCCTGATCGGGGTGTGCCGAGGTTGGTGCGTGAACCTGTATGACCTTCAGCGAATACCGTTTGGTGATTCTGAGTATAAGGTACGCAACCCTCGTCGACACACTCTCAATCTTTACAACGTTGTTAACGAGAGACTTGTGGACGATAAATCCGACACCTCCTTGGGACAGATGGTCGCCCTCCCGGTAATAGAGCAAGTTGCCGGATTCGAGGATTACCGTGTCCTCCCCCTCTCTTCGGACTTCGGATAATCCTATAATATGCCAGCGTAACTTGTCTATCTCTTCTTCCAGCTCCACAATCTTCTCGTCAGTCCTCAGGGTGCGTGCGTTGTATGTTGCCAGGTCGAGTCGTCGTAGGTGGCAACCGAACCTCCACCGGAGATTCTTAGCACCCCCTGCCCCGCCGTTACCATGGTCGCCACCGTAGCCAGGAATAGCGGGGCCGCCGGGGACTGGGGGCCGTTTATTATTGTCATTGCTCATGGGGGGTATATTGCCATAGTTGCCACGCTTGGCGAGCGGGTTGGCAACCGCAGTTTTTTTATTGTTATTTTGGCTATTATCAGGAAGATGCTGCTGCCCATCTCCTGCCTGTTTCCCTTTGTCGCCTTTTACGACACCCACGGGAAGATACGGGGTAGTGGATATTCTTAACCGCCACTACACGGCACAGTCACAGACCTATTATATTGTAATATCTGAAAAGGGTTGTTAAGTTGTAAGATACATCATACTTTAAATTAACGCCAAACACTTAACTTAGAATAAATATTTTGAATTTGAAAGTTTGAACTTATTGAAGAATATTTTAACTGTGATAATTAAACTCTTAAAGCTAGACTAATATTTTTTCGTGAAGGCTGCTATATAAGTTGTTTTGTTGTTAAATACAGGTACTTTAACTAATATTAAAACCATAAATACATAAGTATGTGATACATACAAAATTTACATTTTCATTTCAATCCTACACAATAAGTAATTATGGTTATCCCAACACACCAAAGACCTACAAAGAAAACCAAATTTATAAAAAAATAATTTCTAACAAATCCTTTACTCTGTTTCATACTGTTAACTAGAGTTGCGTAACTCGAGTTTCAACTCGAGTTGCGTGAATTACAACTCGAGTTAACTCGGGTTGTAATTTTTCCAAATTGGCACATCTATACGATATATCGTCGATATTTTAAATCGCGATATATTGATATTTATTTTCGAGTATCGAATTCGTATCACTTTCGATATATTTTAAAATGTTGTATTAATGACAAAACATGTAACAACAAAAGGAGGTACTGTGGATGGCGGATAGACTAGGTACGACTAACCGCAGATAAACGATATTTTTACTTGGTATATATATATACTTTGTAATCACTTTCACAAACTGACAGAATTACTCTTCACACCTTTACTTACTGGCGGTTACAAAACAACTAACTGACACAGCGGCCTTTTATACAATTTAAATAATAACCTAATAATGAACATTAATATTCTTATTACTATAAATATTGCATCATAAATTATAAAATAACTGTCAATCAATATAGCAACGACTAAACACTAACAATAATTGTTTATACACATTTAATAACATTAATCTTAAGTTCGCCGGAAGCTGACAAGCGGAAGGCGTCAGTTATTATTTAATCATCATTTATTAAGTATTATAAAACTTATGTTATTAATCTAATAAAGGTTTAGTAATTCTCTGGGAGATTAAAATAAACTTAATTATGCGACGAGCTCGTGAACCCAGAACCGGAAGACGATAACACTCGGCCATCCTGCGTTTGTCGTGTCCCACGGCGATCAGTCACGCCACTAGGTCCTGGTTTCTCGCTGGAGTACGGCATCTGAAATTTGAATAGTACCAACAGTATGCTTGTCGTTGCGAGTTCATGCAATATATATTTATATGTCTTTATACATAATAATTCTGTTTATCTGTCATATTTCATTTTGCTTGTAATATATTACACACAGCCTTTATTAATGTATAGGATCACACAGTTTTTAATATGTTGTCACACAGCATTTATTATGGGATCACACAGCTTTGATTAGGATCACTCAGCTTTTACTATGAGATCACACAGCTTTTATTTACTATAGGGTCACACAGTTTTTGTTACAAGTTCACACAGCTTTTATTATGGGGTCACACAGCTTTTATTTGTACAGGATCACACAGCTTTTGTTTATATAGGATCACACAGCTTATATTATGGGATCACACAGCTTTTATTTACTGTAGGGTCACACAGTTTTTGTTACAAGTTCACACAGCTTTTATTATGGGGTCACACAGCTTTTATTTGTACAGGATCACACAGCTTTTGTTTATATAGGATCACACAGCTTATATTATGGGATCACACAGCTTTTATTTACGATAGGGTCACACAGCTTTTGTGATAAGGTCACACAGCTTTTATTATGGGGTCACACAGCTTTTATTTATACAGGATCACACAGCTTTTGGTTATAAAGAATTACACAGATTTTATTTATTGGAGTCTCTTCTATTTCATGTATATAGAGTCACACAGCTGTCATTTACATAGAGTTACATCCTACAATGTAGCAAATCAGAGTAGTTTTAATTAGATAGGATCAGGTAGCATTTATCGAAAATCTGGTTTTCTTTATATATATATATTACCACAAAACATATTTTATCAATCGTAAAAATAATGTATAACAGTCAAAAATAGTTGTAGCGAAACACCTAAGGTAACAGACATTTTTCTTCCTATATTACGATGTCATCACTGGCAACACGCACTTGGTGTAGTCTCGTTTTCAAGTTTTGAGGTATACCTGACGAGAAGATGTGCCGTAATTTCCCGAACGCTGCCCAACCGAGTTGAATCCGTCGATTGACCTCTCGGTCGAAGTTGGACTTACCTAGTCGGACTATTTGTCCCAGGTAAACATACTCGTCAACAACTTCGAGCTTAGTGTTCCCAACAACCACCGGCATAGGTGTGACATGGACATTAAACATGATATTTGTTTTGTCCATGTTCATCTTAAGACCTATCCGTTTGGAAACACTATTGAGGTCATTGAGCATAGTGCTTAGGTCCTCCAGCGATTCTGCCATAAGGACTATATCGTCGGCAAATCGAAGGTGAGTGATGTACTCGCCATTGATGTTGATACCGTATCCTTTCCAGGCCAGAAGCTTGAAAACATCTTCCAATGCAGCGGTAAAGAGTTTTGGGGATATGACGTCACCCTGTCTTACACCTCTCTGCAATTGGATAGGTTTCGTACTCTGGTTCTGTACTCGGATAGCCATCGTAGCCCTACTGTACAAGCACTTCAACACTTTGATATACCGACGGTCAACTTGGCATCGCTGAAGGGACTGCAGCACCGCCCAAATTTCGACGGAATCGAAGGCTTTCTCATAATCCACATACGCCAGACATAGTGGCAAATTGTACTCCTCGGACTTCTGTACAATTTGCCGAAGGGTATGTATGTGGTCTATGGTGCTAAAGCCTTTTCGGAAACCGGCTTGTTCGGGAGGCTGGAAGTCGTCAAGTCTGCGCGCGAGACGATTCGTAATGACTCTCGAAAACAGCACGTAGACGCGGCTCAGAAGAGAAATCGGTCTGTAGTTCTTCAAGAGAGCGTTGTCGCCTTTCTTGAAGAACAAGATCACCGCACTTCTGCTCCACGCCTCCGGTGTTATGCCACCATGGAGGACGGAATTAAAGAGCTTCTGAAGGACTTCAGATGGTCGCCCTCCCGGTAATAGAGCAAGTTGCCGGATTCAAGGATTACCGTGTCCTCCCCCTCTCTTCAGACTTCGGATAATCCTATAATATGCCAGCGTAACTTGTCTATGTCTTCTTCCAGCTCCACAATCTTCTCGTCAGTCCTCAGGGTGCGTGCGTTGTATGTTGCCAGGTCGAGTCGTTGTGGGTGGCAACCGAACCTCCACCGGAGATTCTTAGCACCCCCTGCCCCGCCGTTACCATGGTCGCCACCGTAGGCAGGAATAGCGGGGCCGCCGGGGACTGGGGGCCGTCTCTTCGTAACTTTCATCATGGGGGATATATTGCCATAGTTGCCACGCTTGGCGAGCGGGTTGGCAACCGCAGTGTTTTATTGTATTTTGCCGTTACCAGGAAGACGCTGCTGCCCATCTCCTGCCTGTTTCCCTTTGTCGCCTTTTACAACACCCACGGGAAGATATGGGGTAGTGGATATTCTTAACCGCCACTACACGGCACTTTACGGGGTTTATTAACTCATTATAATATAATTTGTCATAGGATATTAATAATTTAATTGCATACTTTTATTGTACATCCACTTCATACTATTATTCTATATAATATCGATATTAATATAGCCCGTGATTCAATTAGCTTTCTAACAGATCTATAAGATCATCCCTGTCAACTTCATGATCACTACCGCTACTGTCATCGGGGATGGATGAATTATAAGGCCGGAGGACTTCGCCGCGTACAACTGCCGAAAAGTTCCTGTATTCCTTCATACCCTTGATGCTGCTTATCGTGTATCGGTCTAATGAGTGGTCAGCTTTGCATACTTTATACGGTCCAGTATACAAACCTCCTTTCCATAGTACCAATTGTCCTACACAATATTTAACGCATTTTTTATGAGTTCGGTCGAATCGGTCTTTCATAAGAGTCATATTTTTATCAATACGCAATTTAGCCTTGCCGCGTCTCTCTTCTAAAACTCGAGCTTGACTTTCAAAATCTGCAGGTTCCCCACAGGGGTAGGCTGGTAAACGCGAATTAGAATGGTCAAATTATAATTTGAAAAGTGGGAAACCGGTTGTGGCATGAGGTGTGTTATTAATGCCCCAAATTATGTCGGAGACATGGTCGTCCCAAGTGCATTCACTATTGGTCATAGTATTTAAGCCGTTAATCAACGTTCGATTAACACGCTCTACTTGGCCATTTGATCTAGGACTCGCAATGGCGTTTAGAACATATCTAAATTGCATTTCTTTAGCAAACTCCTTGAAATATCTGCTAGTAAACGCACAGCGAAGACATGATTTGATATATTTTCGAACAAACCTTGTCATGCCTGTTAACCAAAACTGTGCTTTTATAATCTTTTCGGTTTTATCAAAGCCTGGATGTCCTATTTGATCATGAAACTTCTGCATTAGGCCCCATTTAGCTAATTTGGGTATAAGGAAACGTTCCCCATTTAGAGTTTTCCTATAAAGAAGATCATCCTTTATTTTATAATTACTAGTAATATCTCTATTGTCTGTACCATTTCGTAATTGAGTCAAAATCATCTGAATATTTTCGTCCTGTAACTGTAATGTCACTAGCCAATCAGAGTCTTCTATCAGTAAAATTGTACTCGATGGCGGATTTCTACTCAAAGCATCTACGTGCCTCATTCGGCCACCAGAACGGTACTCAATCTGCAAGTCATAATCTTGGATGGAAAGCCACCAGCGGGCTATGCGGGGAATAAGATCTTTTTTAACTAAAGTGGTTCGTAATGCCGCAAGGTCTGTCACTATAGTTACGGGAATTCCTACGAGGTAGATTCGAAATCTTTTTAAGGATTCTACAACGGCTAATGTCTCTAGCTCATAGCTATGATAAAATTGTTCTTCCTTAGACGTGACCCTACTTAAAAAGGCAATTGGTTTTAGGCTAGTATCGGTTTGATATTGCAAAAGGATTTTCTTTAAAAATGAACATTTACTTAAATTCAGTTTTAAATTAGCTTCCGACAATAGTTGTAAGACACTTTCTAGCAACTTCAACTCATCATCAACCGATACCGTTGGCAGTATGACGTCATAAAGATATATTGCTACGTCATTACCTAACCTACCTAAAACAATTTTTATAAGACGTGAAAAAACTGCTGGAGCATTAGACAGGCCAAAAGGCATTTTCAGGAACTCATACTGACCAGAAGGTGTAACAAATGCGGTTTTGTGAATAGAATCATCAGAGATTCTGACTTGGTAATAGCCCTGTGCAAGATCTAGTGTGGTAAATAACGATTTTCCAGATAAGCGAGTAACCTGATCTTCTATATGTGGTAGTGGATATCGATCCTTAACAGTACGCGAGTTCAGTGCTTTATAATCTATGCATATCCTATAGTCACCCCCTTTTTTTAACAAGGACCACTGGGCTTGCGTATTCAGACATGGACTCCCTTACAATGCCTGCAGCAATCAGGTCTTGAACCTTTTCATTAACTATTTCATTCTCTTTGTGAGAAAGTCGATAGGGCTTGCAGAAAACGGGTTGCTCGGTTGTAGTATGAATACGCATCTCTAACACATTGGTACAACCTAAATCTCTTGTATTTCTGGCGAACATGTATCCAAATTTATTTAATAATTCTAGTAATTTATTGGATTCTTCTGTGTCCAAATCACCTACATCTAAGTCCGAATAATAACTCATTGTGGGAAGGACGGTCAATCGTCATTACTTCCCTCTGCTCACTATGCTCTAAGCCACTAACAAGTTCAGTACGCGCTATGAGCCTATCCGACTCCCACTCAACAACATCGTCTCCTATGTTTATTACTTTTAAATGGCAATTCCTCGACCTTATAAGACCGCCTATAATAATATAATACATACTCCCTAACTCATAATATACAGGTTTAGTTAGTAAAGTAAAGTCATGATCATTTATATCAATGAAAACTTTTACATATGCCACACATCGTTGCGGTATTACAGTACAATCCTTTAAGTATATTGGGAATTTTGTAATGATATCTATTTCATTTAACTGCATATCACATAATTCACTTTCTTGTTCAAGGTTTTTTACAAAATTGTCAGAGTTCTCAGTAATAACTAAGCACAAATTTCTCTGATTTATCATTGTTTGACCGATAATTAAGTCTATATCAGCTAAATCATTATTCGTTAACTCAACAGAACCACTTATAATAATATCTATCTTCACATCGATCCGCGAGGTCCCCAATGATTTCGAATATGCACCTCCAAATCCTTTCATCTTTATTGAAGAAGGCACTACTTCTAACATCAAACTATTAGCTTGTGTCGCAGTAAGAATATTCAGTTTACTTCCTGTGTCTATGTATACAATAAGTCTTTGCACTTTTTTATACAGATCTAGATAAATATTATTTGTTGTGAACAATATATTACTGACCTTATGTGGCTGTTGTCGGGGATTACTGGTGGCATACAAACAGTTGGCGATGGTGTGGTCAGGCCGGTGACACACCTCGCACGGTGGAACTTGGCAGTCCTTTACTTCATGCCCTTGTCTTCTGCATGCGTAACATTTCTTAGGTAGTACATAGTTTTCTGGTGTAGCCGATGTAATATTGCCACCTCTCTTCCACGTCGTACTGGGTCGTTGGAGACTGTCGGCAGCTTCTAATTGCTTATAATTTTCAAGGGATGATAAGTATCCATAATAGAGCTGCTGCGGTGAGTCGCACTGAAAAGTTTTTGCATTAGCTCTTATTTCGACCGGTAAACCTCTGATCACACATGATCTCGCTTCCTCGCCCCCAATATTGCATTTTTTGTGCAAAGATATTTTATCGTGATAGTATTTTGTCATAGTTTCACTATTAGATTTCTTCCTTGCAAGCATAGCTTCTAAAAGATCAACATAGTCTGTAGACCGTGGAAACGCGGTCTCTAGCGCATTTTTCCACTCACTCCATGTAAGATTATACTTATCTTCACGCACAATCCCTGACGGGGTAGCCAGAGAGAACAGATCGCCAAGTGTCACGATCCTTACAAACCTCTTTCGCTTCTTTCAGATTCATTATCTTCTTCATGCATGCACGTCTAGGTATCCGAGTACTCTTGACCCTACCCTCTTCGAGCAATTTGCTCACATGGTCTTCGAAAGTTAGTCTCGGTCTACCTCGACACCTTTTAATATTAACTTTCGCGCTATATATTTTCTTCACCATTCGGTCTTCACTCATTCGCTCAACGTGCCCAAACCACCGAAGCACGCCCTTATCAATTTTTGTGATAAGGTCATCTTTCAAACCTGCCATATTGCGAATCTCTTCGTTTCGCTTTCGGTCGGCCATGGTAACGCCGCACATTTTACGAAGAGATCGCATCTCCACTGCATTCAACTTACTTTTATGCTTCTTCTGGCATACCCAGGTTTCGCTGCCATATAACAAAGTCGGTACCAACACTGCGTTATGTATTGCAAGGCGTGCACTCTTCGCTACGCCTTGCCTTTTGACTAACGCAGTCAGGGCACCATTGACTTTGTTCCCGGCAGCGACACGCCTGTCCACATCTAAATCACATCTTCCATCCCGGCTAAAAGCACTCCCCAAGTATACAATTTCATTTACCTGTTCTAGACATTCCTGATTTACCCATATTTCACACTTCGTTCTCTCTTCGTCCCTTTCAAATACCAGAACCTTAGTTTTATTAGCATTCAAACGGAGACCTTTAATTTCACATTCCTCTTTCATACACGTGACTAATGCCTGCAGTTCTGCCTCTGATGGTGCAATAAGCACTGCATCATCAGCGTACAGCAGACAATTTACTTTTATGTCACCCAATTTCACACCCAAACAGCTATCTTTCAGCTTCTGTAAACAGCTGTCGAGATACAGTATGAACAGCCAGGAAGACATGACACAACCCTGCTTTACGCCCGTTTGGACGTTAAACATGGGTTACAGGTCATGCCCTACCCGCACACAGGCTTTACAGTCACAGTAAAGAGACTGCACAGCCCTTAGCAATCGACAATCCACACCATACCCCGGCAACAGTTCCCACATTTTCTTCCTTACAACCTTATCAAATGCTTTCTCAAGATCCACAAAAGCACGGAAAATCTTCTGGTTAGCAGCCAGAAGCTTTTCCGTGATCATGCGGAGAGAAAACATTTGATCCGTGCATCCTCTTCCAGGTCTAAATCCGCATTGTGCCTCCCATAGAAATCTTTCCGATTTCTCTCGCATCCTACGTGTCAAAACCTTCGAGTAAACTTTACTTGCTAAACTGGTCAAGCTGATCGCCCGATAGCACCCGCAGTCAAAATGTGAACCATTATCTTTATATAAAGGCACAATGACTGCGGATCGCCAATCATCCGGGACATCCCCCGTCCGCCAGCACAAATTGCACAGCAGATGAAAGCAGTCCTAGACGCGAGGCCCACCATACTCGACCATTTCAGCAGTAACTCTGTCTAGTCCCGCAGCCTTACCACATTTCAAACTTCGAATCGCACGTTCAATCTCTTTCATACTGATGACCTCAGTGACATCGAGGTCCGGGTCTGGCGTACCAGTCACGGCGTCATCCCCGGATCCCTCACTAAGATCATCACACGCATACATTTCTCTATAAAATTCGCTCCATCGCTGCATGACGTCCGATTTTTCTGAAAGGACGTCATTAGTTCTCGAAAGCACTTTGTTCATTCTTAAGGCCGTCGCACCACTTCGGGTCCTTCCAACCTCTTTCCAGAAGAGTTTGGAGTTCTCCTTAAAGTTGTGCGACAACCTTTCGTCCGCTTCCATTCTACACCTTTCACGCACTTCCTCAATCAGTGCTTTCGTGTGAACTTTCTGCAGCCTATATCTTTCTTTCATCTTCTCTCTCATATCCTTATCATTACTAGAGGCCAAGTAGTCTAACCATGCTTTCTTCTTCTTCTTTACGGCTTCTTTCACTTCATCATTCCACCATGCATCTCTTCTTTTACTACTGCCTCTTTTTATTGTTCCACACACTTCTTCCGCTGCACTTACCATTCCATCCCTAAGGTTCTGCCAAGTTCTTTCTAGATGTAAGATTTTCTATGTAAGATTATAATCTTCTAAATCGTCATACCAATCTCTGGCAGAACCCCGAAGGCGAAGTTGCATGATGAACTGGCGATCCTTATTATTCCAATTGTACACATCACCCAACTGGTCGATTTTATGCAACCAAACCTTGACGTTGCTTGTTTTTTCATCTGGCTGAAACGTTGGAATAACTTCGGCATCGGTTTGAGTTACATGTCTCCTTTTCTGTCGGCGGTATTCGTGTTCGGAATCCTCATCACTAGTTGAAGAAAAAAAATCTTGGTTTTCGTTGTATTCGGGAGACAAATTTTTCTATACCTTCGTTTCTTTGCGCCAATACCTTGAATATATAGGCCTGACATTATCCCACTTCTGAAATGTGGATGGCGGATAGACTAGGTACGACTAACCGCAGATAAAAGATATTTTTACTTGGTATATTATATATACTTTGTAATCACTTTCACAAACTGACAGAGTTACTCTTCACACCTTTACTTACTGACGGTTACAAAACAACTAACTGACACAACGGCCTTTTATACAATTTAAATAATAACCTAATAATAAGCATTAATATTCTTATTACTATAAATATTGCATCATAAATTATAAAATAACTGTCAATCAATATAGCAACGACTAAACACTAATAACAATTGTTTATACACATTTAATAACATTAATCTTAGGTTCGCCGGAAGCTGACAAGCGGAAGGCGTCAGTTATTATTTAATCATTATTTATTAAGTATTATAAAACTTATGTTATTAATCTAATAAAGGTTTTGTAATTCTCTGGGAGATTAAAATAAACTTAATTATGCGACGAGCTCGTGAACCCAGAACCGGAAGACGATAACAGTACATACTTAAGTATTCATGTGTGGTTGGTTGCCGTTTCCTTTTTCGTCGTCCAACCGTCAATAATATAAAATTATGGACCTTCTCTTTACATCATGCATATCGATATTTATCACGCGATATATATCGACACTGTTTAAAAATGTCGATGCAATTTTTTTCCTTGCCTATCCATTAGCCCAGCCATGAAGTTATAGATAAAGATGGAGACCTATAGGACAGTTACTATACTCTTTGTGGAGACCACACTCCGAATACCTACTTGAAGCTGTATTACTATCTCGCCCTCTGTGGGCAGATCCTCCCTTTCTAAGTAGGTAATCTTTATTTTATTTTTCCCAGGATATCCCTATATGCAGTTGCATTAAATTAAGTGGTTTATTTATAAATATCTACATCTCTGTTTACTACTAATACCTAGCCTATATAGATTATATATTTTTGTACAATGTTATTTTGGGAATTGACTAGTTTTATGAAGAAAGGTTTTCATTTCCATGGGCAGAAGCGGTATCTAAAATATGACCACACATTTCCATTACAACACATACAGGGTATTTTTGGAACGCTCCCGAAAACTAAGACAGGCGACAACACCAAGTATACCTTTGATCATGGGTCACAAATAAATTCGATCCTGATGAAAAAAAAATCATCTTTTTACAACGTTTTATTAGCTTTATTCACGCGCCATCATGTTAGTACAGCTAAATGAAACGATACTTTCATAAAAAATATCATGAAAATACTGAAACATAAAACCAGCAGTAGAATGACTGAATTGATATCACCTGACTAAAGGTCAATGATCAATGGCCGCGCGAACGCAAATTCGCGCGGCCCGCAACTAGCGGGCAATACCACATTACCTAATAATTTACAACACTTGTCTAAATACCTAACTTATCTACTTAACCTACTATTTTGCCACTGTACTTGTCTCCACGTAGCCACTTTAATACGAATTTACAGGTTAAATAACCCAAATAACTGGTTCGATTCCCCGCTAATGAAAAAATACTTAAATTAATGAAATGTAACCAAGATTGGAGTCATGCATTTTTATTCATCGTGTAGGTATGTTTATTATTCTCATGTATTCAGTTATGTACCTATTCAGATTAGTCCAGTATTAAGTTATTTAAAAAAAAATAGTTATGAAACAGCTTACCGCTCTAAATCCTCCGTGGTCTTATGAGATGCGGCTCAAATTGTGCTCCATTCATTTCAAGGCAGATTTGGGCTCGGTGTTGCATCTCCTCATGCAGGCGGGGCATCATCGTGTAGTCTTCGACACAGTCCGTATGTAGTTTGTCGAAAACATCCACGATCCTTTTGTAGTTTCGTCAGCACTATCACACTCACGATTAAAAACCCTTTCTTTCACATACCCCCACAGAAAGAAGTCTAACGGGGTCAGATCTGGCGAGCGAGGTGGCCAACCGAGTGGTCCTAGTCCGCCAAATTCAGCGATTATCAAATAATTCGGTGAGGCGCTCACAGACGAACCTCACAACATATGGAGGTGCACCATCATGCTGGAACCATGGTCGGCGATATTCAGCCAACGATAGGTCGTCTAAAATGTCAACCAACTGTTCACTTATAAAGTTTAGGTATCGCTGTCCGTTCAGTCGCTGTGGCAGAAACACTGGTCCCAGTATGCGATCCTTAATACCTGTCCATACGTTAACCGACCATCGGGTTTGGTACCCGGTTTGTCGAACAGCGTGCGGGTTAACCTCTGAATACACGTGTGTATTTCTTCGGTTCCTCAGGCCGTTTCTGGTAAATGTCGACTCATCCGTCCAGATAATGTGCTCAATGGAACAAGGCACACGTTGTTGCTGGTATAATAACCAACGGCAGAAAACTCGTCGGCGGTCGTGATCGCCGGGAACTAAAGCTTGCACTTTGTGCAATTTGTATGGGCGCATCCGGTTACGCTTCAACACTTTGTGTACTGCAAAGTATGACACACTTGTTCCATCCCGACGTCTTAACAATTTATTTAGCGATACTTCGTGTACCTAGGTTCGGATACCTAACATGTTGAGCACTATAAACGTACGCGTTAGGCATTATTAAAACAAAAAAGAATCCAAAAACGTAACAACAACAATAATATGAACACGTAATCACAAGTAAATTTATTAAACAAAACGATAGAACTGTCGCTCGCGCACGCGTGTACAAAATCAACACGGAACTGTCTCAAAAACTAAAACGAACGAACCCCGCCAAGGCTGAAACCTACTGCGTCACAAGCGTGAGGCGACAGGGTTAGGCATTCTGCCGTCATAATAAAGAAGGATGCAACTAACAAAAACGTAAAATCGAAATAAAAAATAAATAGATGAATTTTTCTTTCAGACCCTGCTGTGTCTAAAGTATATTAAAAGGTATCAATATGAAAATTGAAATACGTAGAGACTTGAAGATTTTAAAGACGAACTTATTTTTTTGATAATTTGTTTATTTATTTAAATAAAACGAATTTTCTTTTTCATTTTAGCTTAAAAAATACACCTGGCCACATAAAAACATCGAATGAAAGACGCATATAACCATTTTGCGTCTTTCCAACGTAATAAATAAAAAAACTGCCATTCATTTAACATTTTTACATATTTTGGAAAGGTCATTTGAAGTTGAAAGGACGCTAATAGTAATTTACTACTTTTTTTATTATTAGTAAATATTAGAAAAGCATTGGTAGTGAGACACATAAAATAACAACGCGCAACTCTTGAGTTATGATTTTAAAGGGGATATCATACCAGACTTACTAAGATAATAATTAAAAATTAAAAAATTTTACAACTGACTTCAATATAAATAATTAACGATAACTCAAAAACTATTGGTCTGACCTCGATCTAATTTATATGGGACCACATGTGAAACACCAGCTCTTAATAATAAGATATGAGCTCTTAATAATAAGATATGAGCTCTTAATAATAAGATATGAGCTCTTAATAATAAGATATAAAATAATAAGACAAGAATAATTTAAATTTAAGTAATCGATGCAAATATTGTTAAAGATGACGTCTTAAAATAAGTCTTTTCTTTTATGTTGAATTTGTATAAGTCTTTTCTACTAAAAAAATGTCATCTGTGATCAACAGTTACGTCTAAAATTATTACGATAATTTCTAAAATATTGATATTTAATAATTAAAAAAATAATTAGTAGATGCGTCTTCTTATCATGAGTCGAATGGTATATTTAACTCATTTATTCAAAAATTGTTAGATGCGCCCTTTTTTCTTATGACCGCAGCATTGTTTCGTACCGAGCTAGATAGGTCGACAGCGGAGGGAATGTGGGTACAGTCGCGTTCTAAAGTACTACATGGTATTGGGCTCTTGTTTTATAATATTATAGTAATTAATTGTTTTATTGTAGAATCATACTAGGTGTTTTACTAGCTACTTAGAACTTTGGAAGAGCTGGGAATTAAAAATGGTTAATGTTTACTTGAGCATTATTTGTAATTTCTATCGTAAAATATAAAGTAGTTTGTAACAAGAAAACTTAAGCTAAGGGTGACACGCCGTCCATTATGACGTCTTTGCCACATGGAAGCCAGATGTTGATGGTGTGTTGGTGTTTCTGGATGCTACTTCATCATCACTTTCATCTTCGCTTGAGCTTCCGTCATCAGGTCGATCACATGGTAATTTTTTCGGTATTCTTCCTCAACACTTTTAATTTTACTGCACAATTTTCCCCATTCACCTTCTCCTATCATATTTAACTTTTCGTTCACTAGTTTAGTCATAAAACAATAGATATAAATAATTTTTCTTTCCTTCCTTTTTAAAACATCGTCGCGAGTCGCAAAGTAAGCTGTGTATGCGACTGTATTTTCGGAGCGAACAAAGCGCGGGAACCAATAGCATGCAGGCACAGTAATACTGGCGGATTGTTCCCCCGTCGCGCGCCCCCTTCGTACCAATATGTGATAAATCGCTCAGTGCCCAAGTTAAAGGCCAGCGTTCTTTTTTCACCGTTCGTGCGTACATTAACCTCCATTAGTCAGGTGATATCAATTCAGTTTCCACTGCTGGTTTTATGTTTCAGTATTTTCATAAATTTTTTAATGAAATTATCGTTTCATTTAGCTGTACTAACATGATGGTGCGTGAATAAAGCTAATAAAATGTTGTAAAAATATGATTTTTTTTTCATCAGGATCAAATTTATTTGTGACCCAAGATCAAAGGTATACTTGGTGCTGTCGCCTGTCTTAGTTTTCGGGAGCGTTCCAAAAATACCCTGTATAATGCCGAGCCTATTTAGAAAATGTGGAAAATAAATATATCAGAGAATATTTTATAACTACCATTTCGATAATGTATTTTCTGGTTATTGTATACAATTCCTAAACGGTACCAATGAAATATAAAATTAAAATTTATTATAACACCCCGAGTGATCAATGAATTGGGCAAAATATACCTGATTTATTACTAAATAAATAAATAATAAATTGACTAAAATAAATCTATTTCTGGACAGTTATTTAATTTTTTTTTATCACAAAGACTAAAGGAGTGTAGCGGAGCCTCTGCCTTAGCCTTCTGACCTAACCCATCCGAGTCAGACTGCTCTGAGCTGAAAGGTGTATAATAGTATATTCCACACAACCTGTTCATTTTAAGAATTATCTACAATTCCAAGGAATACTGTATAATGACTGATTTCATAGATTTCTAGTAGCATATGCACTATAATAGGAATGGTAATATATAAAAAAAAACTTAAACAATAAATAAAAACACTTTCCATATCAAAATCATTTATTGATATTTTTCTATTATACATGACTAAATATCATTGCTATGTGTAGTTTCTGTCTCTTACCATGTAAATCACCGAGTATGTTTTCTGTATAACTCTTTATTTGAGCAGGTGTACGCATATTAAAAAATGAATTAGCTGTTTTCTTAGCTATCATAGTTTCATGCAAATCATTACAATTAATTGAGTGATGGGATGTTTAAACATTCCCTGCAATAGAGAAGTAAAATGTTGTGACACAACATTAATTAATTTGTTTTCAATGTTATTGGCTCTAAGTTGGCCCAACAAACTAGCTCGTTGGAAAACTTGGTCACAATCTTTTCCTTAAGTGCAGAATTACTTTCATAAATGCCAGAACTAGTGCTTGGTACAGCCAGAACAGCTATTTGCACCATACTCTTCATGTAATGCACTTGTTGTCTGCAAATGATAATCATAGATTTAAACTACTACATTTCCAAATACGAAACTTAACCTCTAATTACGTAAAATAGATAATTAAATAATATTAAATTTTTACCTTGCCTGGTGATACTGTTTCTTAATTTATTGTAACAGTAGGAACTGCTATTGGTTTGAAGCGCCTTGTTGTTGTATCATAATCTAATTCTTGAAAATGCAAATTGCAAATCCTTGCACTTTCATAATATTTCATTTTCAATGGTACAGTGGATAACCACAAATTTCTCCGAGTACCGTTTTTAGGAAATCTAAAAAAAAGTATTCGTAATTATTGTAAACGTTATTAAAGTATCAGAATAATGAGGATCAAAACTAAATAAAAAGTAAATTGTCTGCCAAGAGAATATATTATGTTACAAATTAATAATTATGAAATCCGTCATTATGTAGAATACATAGGAATTGTATATAATTCCTAAATTTCATGCATTTACGGTAACATAATAAGAAACGTACATATAATTAGTTAAGTAAGACGGAAAGTCTCAGATACATCCTCAATATGGTCACATTACTTCGGTGCGATTTCTTTTAATCAAAAACAATAAAATTGTTAAAAGTCAATTAAATTCAATGTAAAACTATTTGATTTTGACAAAGTTATAATTTACTAATATGTTTAAAACACTGGTAAAACGTTTCAGCAAAAAATTAAGTAAAAATACAAAGAAGTATGTTTACAAGTATTCAATGCCAGAAGTCACTAATTAAACACTTACGCGTGAAATCTTATATCACCTCCTGGACACCAACAACTGCAGCAACCACGCACTACACAAGTTTACACCATTTCTTGAATTATAACAATAATTAACTTTAATTATCTCAAACGACGATGTGAACTGTTAAGTAAACAACCGCCATATTTGTCCAAAGAGTATAGTAATATTTTGTCTAATATATGTTGATTTTTTTTTGGAGTTTATGGCCTGGCATCTAGACCTTTAGGCCAAGTCTTGAGTATTTTTATTCGGTTTATTCGGTTTATTGTAATTATCCTTCATAATTCACTGCTTCACAATATGTTGATGCATCACATTGTGCAGTTCTTGGGAGATTTTGGCGGCAACTTGATCCAGCAGACAGCTGACAGTTGGCGATGGTATCTAAAGGTGCCTATGCAAACAAACTGCTTATCTTGAGAATCCATCACCATCAGAGCACTTGTTTCACTGTTTCCACTAATAGTTCACATGCGTAGACACTTAATACACAAAATCGCAACACTTTTACATATTAAAGTCCACTTCAAACCATTATTTAAACAATAATACAGGAGCAGCAAACCGCCGCCGGTCAATTTCCCGACAAAACTCCCAAAATATTCTAAAATATTCTTTTTTTTTTTTTATAGGAGAGGGTGCAAACGAGCATGCGGCTCACCTGATGGTAAGTGACTACCGCCGCCCATGAACAACCGCAACACCAGGGGAATTGCAGATGCGTTGCCGGCCTTTTAAAAAGGAGTAGGCTCTTTTCTTGAAGGTCCCTAAGTCGTATCGGTCCGGAAAAATCGCTGGTGGTAAACTATTCCACAAGGAAGTTGTGCGAGGAAGAAAACATCTTCTAAATCGCACAGTGGTGGACCGCCAATCATCCAGATGGTGTGGATGGTATCGGGAGTTCTGCCGCGATGTGCGTTCGTGAAATTTGGCGGCTGGGATTAATCCGAACAATTCCTCAGAGCACTCCCCATGGTAAATGCGAAAGAAAATGCTAAGAGATGCAACATCTCTTCGCAGTGCCAATGAGTCGAGCCGATCGGAAAGGACTCGGTCGTCGACGATTCGAGCCGCTCTGCGCTGGATGCGGTCAAGTGGAAGAAGCTGCCACTGGGGAGCCCCAGCCCAGAGATGGGAACAGTATTCCATGTGAGGCCGAACCTGCGCCTTGTAAAGTTGCAGGCGTTGAGCCGGCATGAAATACTGTCCCGCTCTGCTGAGCACGCCAAGCTTTTTAGAGGCCAATTTGGCCTTCTCTTCCAAGTGACCACGAAACTGCACGCTACTCGATATGTCGACTCCGAGGATTCCGATACTGGCTGAGGCAACAAGGGGAGTACCTTGAAACTGAGGAGATACGACAAAGGGGTTCTTTTTAGCGGTAAACGCGCAAACTTGTGTCTTGTGAGGATTAAACTGGACTAGATTTAGTCGCCCCCAATCCGAGACTTTGTCCAGCAAAGACTCGACTTCAGACACAAGTTTGTTCCGGTACTCGGTGACGTTTTCCCGAGAAATATTGGCACGGCCGGTGTATAGAGCATCACCAGTGCTGTCATCTGCATAGCAATGAATGCTACCAGCTTGCAACATATCATTGATATGCAGAAGAAACAGCGTTGGTGATAGCACGCAGCCTTGTGGAACACCAGGGTTAATAGGCTTGTAGTCGGAGCATGCACCGTCTACAACGACCTTGATGCTCCGATCTGCAAGAAAGCTGGTGATCCAATTGCATAATTTCTCGGGAAGCCCATAGGAAGGGAGCTTCGAAAGAAGCGCTTTGTGCCAAACCCGATCGAAGACCTTCGCAATGTCCAAACTAACGGCCAATGCCTCCCCCTTGGACTCTACTGCCAACGCCCATCTATGAGTTAAGTAGACCAGAAGATCACCAGCTGATCGACCCCGACGAAAACCGTACTGGCGGTCACTAATCAACTGGTGATCCTCAAGGTACCGCATGAGGTGGCAGTTTACAACGGATTCCATTATTTTGGAGAACAAGGGGTGATGGCAATAGGCCTGTAGTTGGACGGATCTGAGCGGTCGCCTTTTTTAGGGATCGGGTGGACAAAAGCTGTCTTCCATGATTTCGGGACTACGCCTAGGGAGTAGGAGTACCGGAAAAGACGCGTTAGAACCGGTGCCAACTCCGGAGCACACGTCCTCAGCACAATTGGGGGGATTCCGTCAGGCCCACTCGACTTGTGGATGTCAAGGGAGAGGAGTGCTCTGCGAACCGAGCGCTGTGAGAATCGCACATCCGGCATGGAGCACTCACACCGCGGGATGGTCGGCGGTGTGTTCCCCCCGTCATCAACAGTCGAGTTGGACGCAAAAAGGGAGCCTAAAAGGTCGGCCTTCTCTTTTGCGTCGTGGGCCAGTGAGTCGTCCTCCCTGTGCAGAGGTGGTAGTGATGGCTTACAGAAATTCCCTTGGACAGCCTTGGCGAGAGACCAGAATGCACGGGTTCCCGAAGGAAGGCGAACTAGTTTCTCGCCAATTCTGCCTATGTGCTCTGACTTTGCCTTGGCAATAACTCTTTTGAAGGACCTGGAGGCGAAGTTATACTTCTTTTTGAGTGTGCTGGTGTTTACATCCCGAGTCACCGAAGCCGCAGCCCAGGCTTGATAACACTCCTGCTTACTGCGTAATGCAGTCTTACAGGAGCGACCAAACCAAGGCTGAGATCTGCCTCCGATGGGTACCACAGATGATGGAATAAATAGTTCCATTCCCTGTAGCACTACATCAGTGACAGAGTCAGCAACAGCGCTGGGATCATCCGGCGAGAAGCAAACCCGCCCCCATGGGTAGGAAGCAAAGAAAGACCGCATTCCGTCCCAATCCGCCGACCTGTAATGCCAAACACGGCGGTAACCTGTAGAACGCAACCGCGAGGGGAGCGTGAGTGGCACCACACTCCGGATCAGACAATGGTCCGAAGAGCCAAGAGGGGCATCAACGGAAACCCGATATCCGTCCGGATGAGAGGTCAGCAGAAGGTCCAACAGGGAAGGTGTATGATCCTCAACATCTGGAATCCGCGTAGGCGATGTAACCAGTTGTGTCAGACCATATGCCAAGGCAAAGTCATAAACAGATCTCCCCGCATGATCGGTTAAACGTGAACCGAGCCATTCGGCGTGGTGGGCGTTAAAATCGCCAAGGATCACGATCTCTGCGGATGGGACCTGTTGTAGCAAGGAATCTGTAGCCATTTGGACGTGGTCGATGAGTCGGTCTGTTTCGGCATTACCGCTATGGGACCTATAGAGGCACACGTAGACGCGCGGATGGTCGTCGCTGTCTACGCGTAGCCAAAGGATGGACAGGTCCGAACCTTCAAGACTGCCGAGGCGTCGAAAACAGATGTCCTCTCTGACATACACGCAAACTCCAGCCCGAGGCACAAAGGAGTGCTCCAATTTGTACCCCGGGTAGGAGAGATACGAAGTATCAGCCGGAGAGGACACCTGCGTCTCGGTCAGAAAGAGCAAGGCCGGCTTCGCCGTCTCAAGATGGTAGTGGACGGCGTTTAGGTTCGAGTGAAGTCCCCTGATGTTGCAGAAATTCACGGATAGCGTGGCAGGGGTCGCCTTGGTCTTGTTGCTCAGTTTGCCCCGAGCAGTTATTGTGTTGAGCGGAATTTTGCCCCCCCCAGAATACGCGGGGCAGCCTGAGCACCCACGCTCTGGAGTGGAATAGCATGGTCGTGGATGCTCAGCGAGGGATTCTCCAGGGGTACTGGTACCCTCCTGGGGTAGTTTATGACATAATTCCGCTACCATGTTGATGGGGGGGGGGGGGGGAATTGGGCATCCGGTCACCTGCACTCACCAGACGAAACGCGGAAGCAGAGCTTCCACTTCACGCCGGTATTCTGTGAGGTCGTGGTACTAACCCGGCTCGAGCCGGCCCATACGTGCAACAGCAAAAGCTGCTGCAAGGCTCTACCACCGTTAAAAACATATGGGGCTAATGTTGCCACATTACCGAACCCTTAGTAAATGGGATTATAATTCACTGATTCGTTAACCCAATAATGCATACGAGACCTTCAATTTTGGAATTTTTAATGTAACTAATAGTAGTTCAACTATTTATTTATTGGTACATTATTTTGCAGAGCTTAACTTCTGATTTGGTTATTGTTGAAACTATTTCTAAGAATTTATCAGGAGATTTAAATAAAAACATAGCAATACTGTATTCCACACTAAAAAGAGAAGTCAGACCACAGAGAGTGAGATAAAGATACGTAGGTATGTGACTCAAGCTGTTGTTCCAAGTGTGGCCTCCATCTTTATCTATTACTTCATGAGCCCAGCGTCCACATTTTTTTAATAACTGGCTTTACGGCTCTGGGTTCTAGCCCTTCTGATCCTGAAGTTACAATATATAATTATTCTTCATAGTACACTGCTTCGCAATATGTTGATGCGTCACATTGTGCAGCCCTCGGGAGATTTTAACGGTAACTTGAGCCAGCAGACAGCTGGCAGTTGGCGATGGCATCTCAAGGCGCCTAAGCAGACAGACACCTTATTTTAAGAATCACATCACCATCAGAGTAGTTGTTTCACCGTTTACTACTGTCTACTAATAGTTCACATGCGCAGACACTTAATACACAAAATCGCACCACTTTTACATATCAAAATCCACTTTAAACCATTATTAAAACAATAATACAGTAGCAGCAAACCGCTGCCGGTCAAGTTCCCGCCAATACTCAAGCGCCCACAAACTAACTAATAGATTCTACCAGAATCAGACCATAGATATAGTATTAAACTCGTAGACAGAGAAATATAGATAGACAAGACCTCAGCGTATGTCAGTAAGAGATAGCGATAGTTCGCCAAAGTACATTACTACAATTACATGTAATTTAAATTGACATACTTAGACTTTTACCACCATTGTGTGGATAATCTATTTCTTTTTATTTCGGTTGGACTACGTCAACTACTAATTTAATTAATTTTATTTTCTATGGGGACGTATTTATGACTATTTGACTGTGCGCGAACTGAATGACTCCGGGATGAACATTAAGCGCGAAGAGAAATGAGTTGTAATGATCATTTTATTACAATTTATCTAAGATATCCTCTCAGAAGCCAATTTACATAATTTAGGACCGGGTTTAGTAAGCTCATGGGGCTTTCGAGTGTTAATTCTATATTTATAGCTCAACACGTAAATAGTACAATAAAATAAATCATAATCAACTCATAGCCCCGAATGCATTCAGTTCGCGCATGTCGTCCCTTAGCTAACAACACCGCATAAGTCATTTTTACCAACTTTACAGGAGACAAAAAAAACTGTCCATTTTAAAAAATCGGCGGAAATTTTCTGTTGTTACTTAATAAATGCCCTAGTTAGCGGTTAAGGAATAATTATTTATAATTATTTTGACTATATACTTTATTTTAACTTTTATTTTATGACTTGAGCTGTGTTGACTGATATTTTATTAGATTTAGGTGGAGTTGTTTGCGGAAATGTTAGGGAATAAGGTATTAATAGATGATTTACAACGAAAAGTTTTTATTAAGAAATATTTCAACAATAATTAACAATCGTTATAACATAGCTATCAACTCGTATAACCTAAGTCTTGCGAATCACACGAACCTTTAGAGCGTATGTGCAATTTTTTATTGTTATTTTAATTGGTAAATATTTAAAACATAGTCTTTAAAAATTCTAACGAAACAAGATATAATAATAACAAAATAATAAAAGTTAAAAGTTATACTCGAAATCTCTAGTCTAATAGTTAGTTGCAGTCTTTAGCGATTGCTGTGCGGAAGTTCATCATAAAAGAGTTGCAACTAGTTGGTAATACATTTTTTAGATCTTACAAATCTTCACACTTCCGCTTTGTAATTGGTATTCTAGCTGCATACAATTTCTGCAGGTGATTTATTTGTTTAATGCTGTTAATTGGCGTGGGACGATGTGGTAACGGATGAAGCTCGTCAACAAAATCAGTTTTGTACTAAATTGTGCCATTTCGTATGTATTTTAGCATACGTACATCTGTGACGACTGGGTCACTGTCCTGTAACCAGGCCGTATAGATTTATAAATTAATTCTTTCGAAAAGTCGATAAGAAGGTATAGTCCAAATAACAAGCTTCATTAGGCATAGGATCCCTCCCAGCTGTTTTAGTTATAGCCATGTGTTGTTGTGAAAGGTAAAGGGGAATGCCCAATTCTGGCCATGAAACGCCCAACAATTTGCATTTGTTAAAAATTACATCTATTTTATGGTAATTAATCGCGGTATTTATGTATCCAAAAAAGATTGCAATATTTTTGACACAAGAAAAAGTACTGAAAAGATAAAAATGAAATTAGGTAAATCCGTTATTAGATTGTGGGTAAAATAAGAAGTATTGTCAATCACAAATCTCCTTAAAGTCTTTTCAGTTTTTTAATCAATTTTTTATGGTTTATGATTTTTCATTATTATAATGGTAATATTATTTTTCGATATTTATTATGATGTTATGATAATTAAACAAGCGAATTGCTAGTTGAACGCTACTGCACAATTTAACTGTTATTCTTATCTGTTATTAAAAATACATTTAAAATGGAATTTAAATAAATAAATAAAGCATATTTTAAAACGCGTGCAGAACTTAAAGCGATTATTCTTTTTTATGAAATTATAAATAGAATAAAAAAATCGTTATCTATTTATCGATTTTATGTCTGTTAAGTGGCAACATCGAATCTGACAGCTAGGCCCATGTCATAATTATCAAAACTAAATACAGTGCCACCAACTTATCTGTTCAGGTGGACAAAATTGGAACTAATGCCACCATTTTGTAAATGACATTTCGCTGTCAGTTATTATTTATTCTGAGCTATCAGGTGAATGTTTTTAAAAAGTGCAATTAAAATGCCTAAAGCTCTTAAAAGTGATGCGCGACAGATTATCCTAAAAGTTTTATCTTTTATGAAAGCTGTATGAGCGCGTTGCTGCCGCGACTGGTTAGTATTGCCAGATATGGAAAATTAAAATCACCAAATAATGTACTTGTAAAACATAGTAAAAAAATTATCTCAATTTACTGCAATTCGTCTAAAGTACCTAGCTTTGTAGTTTGTGGTCTGTGAAGTAGCTTTAGTGACGGCATATACACGGGCTTACATTTATTTAATTTTACCTATACAATAATTATTTGTCGTTTCGTTACAGGTGTTTCTGAGCGATTTGTACACAAACTCGTAAATGAAGAGAAACACGCTGAAGAATCCAATTCTAAAATTTCTACCCCTGGCAAAAAAAGGCAAAGAAAAACCGGGAAGCAAGAAGTTGATAATTTTGACATTGGTGTTATAAGAAGAAAAATTCACGAATTTTATTCAGTGAAAAAAGAAATCCCTACCATACCCAAATTACTGAGTATTTTAAAGGAAGATATTGATTTCAAAGGAGAACGTGAAACTCTTCGAAAATTGCTTCACAAAATAGGATTTCGTTATAAGAAAACGAAATCAAATAGAAAAGTGTTGTGCGAACGTAACGACGTAGTTGCATGGAGAGCAACCTACCTACAAAAAATTAAAGAAAATGAGCGTGGTGAAAAAAGACCTGTTATTTATTTAGACGAAACTTACATTCACTCGTCTCACTCAACTGGGAAATGTTGGCAAGGTCCTGAAGAAGATGGTGATTTGGAACCTGTTTCGAAAGATAATAGGTGGATCATAATCCATGCAGGTGGAGAAAAAGGTTTTGTGGAGAATGCCCTTCTCGTATTTAAATCAAATACAAAATATGGGGACTACCATGATGAAATGAATAGCATTAATTTCAAAAAATGGGTATATGAAAAATTACTACCTAATCTGCATGAACCTTCGCTCATTGTAATGGATAATGCGCCATACCATAGTATTTGCGTAAATAGGTGTCCTAATTCAAACCACAGTAAGGCTGATATACAGAAGTGGCTTGAAAAAAACAATGTAAGTTTCAATGAACAAATGACAAAACCTCAGCTTTATGAATTAATAAAGAGAAATAAACCTGCTCCGGAATACGAAATTGATAACCTGATGAAAAGTCATGGCCATGCTATTCTTAGATTGCCGCCTTATCATTGCGACTTGAATGCAATTGAAATGATATGGAGCTCTATGAAAAGGAACATAGCAGACAAAAATGTTGGAAAATCTAATGTTCTAATGCCCCAATTAATTGAAGATGCATTTAATAAAATTACACCGGTGCAGTGGAAAAACATATGCAATCATGTGAAAAAAATTGAAAATGAATACAGACTAAAAGACGCGTATTTAGATTAACCCTTTATTATAGAGTGTCAGAGCGATAGCGAAACCGATTCCAGTGACTCAGAAGATGAATTATTGGAACCAGTATCTAACGCGGGTACATCTTTCAAAACAGGAATTCCTGGAGTTCGACCGCTTGAACTCCGAGACCACGACCACAATTATTTTTATAAAATATAAATTATATATATATATATATATATATATATTAACACGAAATTTGTTTTATTTTATATTATGTGTAATGAATATGTAGTCACCTATTTCCTCGGTAAATTTCTTAAATGGCAATAGTAAGCACTCCACTAGCGACTCTGTCAACTGAACAGATAAGTTGGTGGCACTATAAATAGTCACAAGGCTAAAGTTAAGCAAGCGCAACTACGGAAACGGAAACTAGTAAATACTCTGTGTGACTCTCATGAAATACTTGACGCTGGCAGAATCCATTGGAAGTTGCCAAACTAGGAAAAAAAAATAGTCATAAGGCGAATTCCTTTGCATTTGTGTTATTTTGTTTGTTTTCTCGCGGATTTGTTATCTTAGCAACGAATAAGCTTTCTAAATGGACTCCGATTCTCACCCTATTGACCACGGCCTGAAAATGGATCCCGCTCCCACTTCTCACGATAACCTCTGCACGATCTTGGACTCGATATCCACTGTTAACGATGACCCCAGCTTTCACACCGGCCAGAGTTCTTCCAAGCTCTCAGAAACTCATTCAAGAGGACATTTACGCTGTGTTAATTGTGGTTTAAATGTCACGAAAATACAGTCATTTTTTTGTTAAAAAACTGTTCTTGTGAAAAATAAAAAACCTTATATCTTAAAAATCCGGACTTTTTTTAAACCAATTTCTTAATCATTTCATTCTTTTATTCGCATATTATCATTTTCATATGCTTTTATATGTGGGCACCCATGGCCGAAGTGTCTATGAACAGTGGGCATTCCCCTTTATAATAATTTTACCTTTTAATTTACACTCTACTGCACTGTGTACGGAATCTAATTCTATGTGGGAATGGCCTTTTTCCAGGTACTTTTGAGTAACCACAATATTTTTTTTAAACGCTAAACGTAATAAAACATTGCTTAAGATAAAATTGCGATTTTGAGCACAACAGCCATCGGAATATAAAATCACAGACAATAATTTCTGACTCAAAACCTTCTCTAGATGGTCTACTAAGAATGAAGCAAAAACAGAGGCTTCAAGCGTGCTATTTGACTCATCGAACCTGTTTACCTCAGTTGCCCCGACAAAAGTCGACTATCCCGGGGCTCATCAGCGGAACACTCGACGAGCAACCAAGGGTGAAGCCCAATGGCCTATGGACAATTATTCTATAGATATATAAGAGGCTTCCTTTTACACGCGCAAAACGTCTGTCTCGTGGGGCGCAACGCCTCGGCAAACGAGTCCCGTTATCTACACGTCATGCCGGCCAGGAATGCACCGCGTAGCGCGCTTCGTAATATTGTTTTTGAAATTTAGCATTTGGCGCAAACAAAACCAATAACACATTACTTTCTTAGTTGCTAAATTGTATAATGTAAAATTCTGGACGCATAATTTAGTTTTATAATAAATAGCACTGGCTTGAAGATACGGGGCTAATTTTACCGATTCGACATCCTGTGTGAATACGTGACAAGCTCCGGCTGTGCAATACCTTTGTCAGTATCTTTCTCTTTATCTTTAGTATATGGCTCGGTGTTTTTTCAAAACATGTTGAGCGTATTTTTCATCGATAATGCTTCCAGTTTTATAACTGCAACAAACGTCACACTGATCTCTCTTCGGGTGGAATAAGCTCAGATTGAGTTTCAAAAATAATTTGTCAAATAATTTACCGTCAAGGAATTCTCTACTCTCTAACTCACAATTCTCGTTATATGTGTTATAGAGCTGTGTTATGCTCGAGAAAATTGTCGGGAATATAACATAAGTTAATTAAACGCGATAAAATCCGTAAAAGTAGTTTTATTCAATGAGAAATTTGGTTCTAAATATTCTCAAGATGATTTAGCACGACAGTAATGCGATTTCCTCTGGATTCCTGCGATTTCTGGATTCTGGATTACTGGTTGAAGTAGACAAATCGGGAGAACTAGCACAGTCTGTTTTTGTCGCCCAATATCTGACAAACCAATCCTTAATGCCAAGAGTGGCCAAGAACATTTTTTTACAGACTTGGTGGCGTACATTATCAGTCGTCAAAACATAAGTTCAACTATCAGTTCTTTTGGACGTTTCTGGATTTTTTGTAATTTTCTTTGGTACTTTATTAACGTGAGAAGTTATAAATGATCTTTGTTGCTCCCAGTTCATGTACTTCCAGAAAGTTTCAAACAAATATTGCCGCTGTTGTTCGTTTATGTTGTCACATAATCTGAGTTTCGATTTCTTGCAAAAGGCAGAAGTGCATGGTGGTTTCATGGATCTTGCAGGCGTAAATACGTCAAGTTCCACTTTAAATTTTTCATTAGTCTTTGCTTTTCTGTCTCTTCTGTAGCGTAAATAATTTCCACCTTTCATCCGGAATTCTTTATTAACATTGCGTTTATATTTCTTTGGATCTCTTGTCGCCTTGTTCTGTCGTTTCTTATGACTTTACAAATCGTGATATGGAACATTACTGAGTATGATCACTTTTGAAGAACAGGACGGAGTAGCAGAGGCACTGGATTGCTGCATATTGTTCTGGTTTACATTATTTTTATCTGTACATTGAGTATTGTTTTCATTATCAATTACTATATCAGAAATTGGTTCTTGAGTATTCGTAGATATGAGAATATCTTGGTTTGAAGTAGGGAAACATTCGCAATGATTTAATTTTATAGAATTTATATTGACGACAATACTTCCTAGTTCTTGCATAACATTCTCACTTTCTACCGTGATAATGGCAACATTCAATACAGAAGGCTGAGGAAACTCGATGGCCACCGTATCGAATTCGGGTGGCTCCTGTTGCACATCAAAGAAGTCATTACCAACTATTTCTATAACTTGTAGACTGTTAATGTCAGTGTTTTCAATATCCAAGTCTATGTTTTGATCAAATATTTTTTTTTATATTGTCCTGGCTTCTTATTATACTTTTCATGGACCCTCCGAAGATTTGTTCGTTCATTGGTCTTGCAATAATTTGGTATTTATTTGGAGAATTGCATGCTTTGATATCAGAACAACTAGTGTTATCTTTTTGATTGAAAACAAAAAAAATAGTAGGACTTATTGCATTAAAGTATAAACAACAGAAAAATAAATGCGGACCTCAAAACAAACCAATGCTACTAACCAAGTTTAATTCTTTTTCTATCTTCTTTGCAACTTAGTTTACGCTGTTTATATTTTGACATCAGTCCTGCTTTTTGTAATTGTGCACATAATAATTCATGACCTGAACTCGGATTAATCCAGGAATCAATTTCTTCTCTATCCATTGTGTATTTCAATTACTGAGCTTCCTAAAAGAAATAAAATACATTTTGAAACACCGCCTAAGATAAGTCATCGCGCGCTCTGACTAGATACCGCGCTCCCTGCAAGTAACAGCTCCGTGAATGCGGCATTTTAATATTGTAGTGTGTATAAGACAATTTGCAAGATGCTACTGTGCGTGAAAAATTGTATATGCCAGCAGCTTAACTATTACCCGATTAGCGGGAAAATTTATTTTATGCTATGGCTTAGTAGTTAAGTTCATAGTTATGAATGTATTCCAGAAATACTTAAAAATGAATAGTTTATTAATAACGAATGTATCAATATATTTGTGTATATTATGTATAGGTTTTTCTTCTGAATAAATGACATATAAATAGTGTTTTCTATTCTACGCGTCAATATGAACAACTTTTACTATAGATCTATCTTCCAAATCGCAAGAAAAATCAGGTTTTCCATACATTTTGAGCAAGTTTATACGAAATTTTGTATGGAATAACTGACTTTGAGACATTTTTTATAGGATCAGGGTGACAAACGAGCACTCAGTCCACCTGATGGTAAGTGGTTGCTGTGGCCCATAGACATATACATCTATCCTCGGTTAAGAATCAAAATGCAGATCCGTTGCAACCCCTGAGGACTAGGATGGAATGCCTCGTTTCCAGTAAAAAGGGTCTCCCGTTCTCTACACTCACCATACGAAACACAGCAGCATTAAGCTGCTATTATACGCAGGTATTTTGTGAGAGCGTGGTCCTTCTACGGTCTAGCTGACCCATTCGTGCAGCATGGATCTACCACATTTGATGATGATGAGGTCTAAAAATGTGAATTTCGAAATATCCATGAGGTCATTCTTCTCTAGTAATATTCAAACAGTAAAAACACTGTGTAAGAAAATACACTAGCCCATATCATCCTGTGGGTATCGTAAGAAGTGAAAGAGGGACACAAATCAGGAGCTGGGCAGCAGCGCCTTCCTAATATCGACTAAAATAAAAATAAACCCACCAGCTTGCCAAGTGTAGCGACTGTGCCAAATGTCCCCCCTATGACGCAATATATGGGGGAGGCCTATGTCCAGCAGTGTAATAGACTGTAACGGTAACAGCAACCTAATAAAAATAATGTTCACACGTTAAAATAAATAGCAAAATCATTTCCTTCATTAGCGTAAGATAATCTATAAGATCAAAGTAAAACTAAGATTTAAAAAAAAAACAAAAGTAGTGATGTAAATGTCTTTCACTTTAATTTATAGTTAGCTGCCACGGCTAATAAGCTAGGCTACTTTTATTTTAGAAAAAGTATTAGGGTTCCGCGCAATAAATAAAAACCCCAAATAACACGCGGGCGAAGTCGCGTGGAACAGCTAGTATGAAATAAATTAATACCTCGACTACAAAAGTCATTTTGTGTAGAATAATAGAACGAGTAGAAAAACCTTTCCGTGCCCTGTATTGTGCTAATTGAAACTGCATTTATTTTGAAGAAACTGATTCAAAAACCAAAAAAATTGAATTTTCAAATATGAAACAAATGGGAGGTGAGTGGCAACAGACCAGACCATGTTTTTTTTTAATTTAAATTATTGCTAATGCTTTCTTTTTTCGTTTCGTCGTTTATCGTTATTGTTAAAGTCGACTGCTGAACATAGGCCTAGGGATATAGGGATATTTGCCATAGTTGCCACGCTTGGCAAGCGGGTTGGCAACACAGTTTTATTTATTTTATTACGAAGACGCTGCTACACGTCTCCTGATTTGTTTCTCTCTGTCGCCTCTCAGGACACACCAGATGAGACACGGCGTCCTAATCTATACAAATAAAAATAAAAAACCGCGGTTGCAAACCCAACATGCATGGAAACTATGGCAAATATCCCCCCTATGAGTCAATCCGTGGGGGAGGCCTATGTTCAGCAGCGGACATTTATAGGCTGTAACGGTAACGATAAATGTCGAAACGAATAAATTAAAAAAATGAGTATGATTTACATAAAATTAAAAAAAACATGAAGTCTAGTCTGTTTCCACTAACCACTCGGTACATATCTCAAGGTTCGATTTCACTTGGTTGCTTCTTTGGTTTTTGAATTAACTTCTTCAGAATAAATGCAGTTTCAATTAGCACATATGGCACGGAAAGGTTTTTCTACTCGTTCTACAGTTACATAAGGAACTCATGACAAATGAATTTTTATCTAGTATACTTTTATATTTATATAAAACACCTTTACATAATATTGCACATATTTTACCAGATCTCTCACAAAAAAGGTTCTGCTCAAGAGTGTATGTTCATATGTGTTTGCAAACTACTTTTTGTAATACACTTATATTTACAGATATGACACGAAAAAGGTTTTTCTCCAGTATGTATTTTCATATGTGTTTGCAAACTACTTTTTTCTATACATTTATATTCACAGATATTACATGAAAAAGGTTTTTCTCCAGTATGTATTTTCATATGTGTTTGCAAACTACTTTTTTATATACATTTATATTCACAGATATTACATGAAAAAGGTTTTTCTCCAGTATGTATTTTCATATGCCTTTGCAAATTACTTTTTTCTATACATTTATATTCACACATATTACATGAAAAAGGTTTTTCTCCAGTATGTATTTTCATATGCCTTTGCAAACTACTTTTGTGAATACATTGATATTTACAGATATGACACGAAAAAGGTTTTTCTCCAGTATGTATTTTCATATGTGTTTGCAACACATCTTTTCTAAAACATTTATATTCACAGATATTACATGAAAAAGGTTTTTCTCCAGTATGTATTTTCAAATGCCTTTGCAAACTACTTTTTTGAATACATTTATATTTACAGATATGACACGAAAAAGGTTTGTCTCCAGTATGTATTTTCATATGTGTTTGTAAACTACTTTTTTGAATACATTTATATTTACAGATATGACACGAAAAAGGTTTTTCTCCAGTATGAATTTTCATATGATACCGCAAATTACTTTTATCAATACATTTATATCCACAGATATTACATGAAAAAAGTTTTTCTCCAGTATGAACTGCAGTGGTGTTCTTTTGGATCTTTTGCGTCTTATGACTGTATGAAATGTGTTTGGCGAGAATGTCTCTTGTTGAAAATTTTTTGCTACAACCATCACATTCAAAAATGTATTTTGTTGATGGCCCTGATGTTTTTCTCGTAAGTATATTTACACTCTTTTGTTTCAATATTTTCTTTCTCATAATATTTGCAGGATGCTTTCCTTTTTTATTAATTGGTTGATTATCTTTTTTGACTTTAGGTTTTGATTTAATAGTAGGGCTTTCTAAATCGAGATTTCCTTTACGAACATCGTTTATGTTACAATTACAATCAGTAGAATTTGATTTAATCTTGCTCTCAGACGCTTTTGAAAAATGATTTGTCAGTATGATGTATGGTTCTGAAATACACGCGAATTGAACATTTAATTTATTATAAGTAAAACTTTTTATTGTAAGACACCTTAAACACATTCTCTATCAGTCAACCAGGGAGAAATAGATAAATTATAAAATTACATAATTATACAATGTTGCTAGATATAAAGTATTTTACTTTTAATAATGTCTCTCATAATTATTTTTGGAGGGAAAGAATGGTAGAGAAAGTGAATTGGAATGATAATGATGACGTTCTTCTCACCATGTTACAATTACCTACATTAATCTAATAATAGATGCTTCGAATCGCACACGGGACAAGCATTATACAGAATGATTGGAAGATTGACTTGTTGATTGAAGATCATTTAGGCCTTACTTATTTTAGACAAAGTCTGACTATACTTTTTGTTGTTGGTGATAAAACTAAAATTTTTACAGTTAATTGCTAATAATTGCCAATTTAATTAACATCTGTTTTTTTAATTTAAGTAATGAATAAGAAATCTAAGAAAACATAGTCTCAGCATCTGTGTCATCAGACATATTTTTGTACAGACACTAAGTTCACGAAAATTTTCTAGGATTTAAAGAAACATAATTAACATTTTAAATAATAAACATTTTTAACACTACGTTAAAAAAAACTGATGGTACTTTAATTTATTGTTAGAACCTTTTTGAAAACATGCTTGGTTATTACTCTTTCATTTGAGGTATAACTTACACGCATTTGTTACAAATTTTTCAATTGTCCCCTAAAACCAGATTGAGGTAGAAAATTTAAATTTTTAGGCAGACTAATAAAAATTCTAATTATTTATTTGTTGATGCTCAAAATAATTGATGCGATTACTAACACAAGCACGGGCCCGTCGTCTCACTTCTGTTGTAGTTACTTTCAACATCATGATTTCAAATGCTGAATTAATTCTTTGGAATTTGAAATTCCGGCCATATAACTCGAAGAAATGACAATGAATGAGGAAGTTTTACGAGTGGCAGCCTCGTACCAGTAGACAAAGTGTAGGGCGGCCCTCCATTAGATGGAATGATGAACTGGTAAGAAATGCAGGAAGGCAATGGCAGAAAATTCCGTGGCTGAGACCTATGTTCAGCAGTGGACTTGTGAAGGCTGTAATGATGAAGATTTAATGATGCAATGCGCTCATCTTTTCATTTTAATTTTTATAGGATAGGGTGACAAACGAGCACGCAGTCCACACAATGGTAAATGGTCGCTGTGACCCATAGACATCTACATCTGTCCTCAATAAAGAATCAAAATGCAGATGCATTGTCACCCATGAGGACTACGATGGAATGCCTCTTTTCCAGTAAAAAGGGTATCCCGTTCCCTACAATCACCATACAAAACACAGCAGTGTTAAGCTGTTATTTCACGCTGGTATTCTGTGAGAGCGTGGTCCTTCCCCGGTCGAGCCGACCCATTCGTGCTATAACTATACTACTAATGTAGCTGCAGCATGGTACTACCACAACTAAAATGGAATGACCCACAGCCTGTGATTATTCTGACTCTATACCCATCAGAATGGAACACTATTTGACGGCAGAAATAGGTAAGAGGAGGAGGGAGGAGTCCATCTAGGCAGGCACAAATAGATCAACTCCTAGGCAAATATGGAGTCACACCACCTAGTACTGACACTAAGAAGATGGCAAAGATAATTGGTTGCTTACCAGTATGTATCTTAGTGACATACATACTAGCTGACAGGGTAAAAATATTTTTTTAATGTATTAATAAGAGCGCTTTTGACATGCACTTAGAATTTAGACAAAGGCAAATCAGTATATCAATACATTACACATGAAGCCCTCTTTATTTTGTGTCTACGGGCTACAGTAACCACTTGCCATAAGGTAAATTGTACCTTATTTTAATAATATCCAGAAAAGGGGTATATCTTACCTGTTTCATGATTCTCATTTTCTTCAAATTTGGAATTCTCATATTCGAAAATCTCTTCCTCAACTTTAACGGCATCAAAGCAAAAAAATTCGTCCTTGCAATCATTGTCTATATCACACTCTACAGGCCAGATATCTATATGATAAATTGGTGTGAATTTAATCTCATCTCTAACCTTATGCGGTTTTGGTATTGACTGAAAGGTAATAATTTTTTCAAATAAGAGAAAAAGACCATATAGTGGTGGAGTAGGAGAACCCATACTACCCCCTGCCATCCCGCAGATGTCGTAAAAAGGGGCAGAGGGAAACTGAAACAGGAGATCGGGGGGCAGCATCTTCCTGACAACAACTTCAATTAATAATAAACACCGGACATAAGTGAGGGTTCAGCGTAAACTTAAATAAGAATGTACATAGTTCATCTATCCTGAGAATCGAGTCTCAACAACTTTTGGATTCAGATTCACGAAAGCTGTAAATTGATAAAGATTTAACTTTGTTTATTGAGATTTGTTTATATACAATAGGGTAATATATAACAGTATAAACAGTTTGATAAATGTTTTTGTAAAAATAAGTACTATTGCTCTAACAAAAGTAAGTTGGATTGAAGGACAAACTTAACTTTGCACTAGAAACATTCTCCCATATAGCAATGGGAAGCAGCATAGAAAAGTGGATTGTGCAGTGACGGTGTAAGAATATCCACTATCACAGGGTCGGCAACCTTTTATATATATATATGGTATTATTAGATAATCACTTATTATTTAAGTAAAAAATTAAAACAAACATTTATTTACATTGTAAGTCTTACAACACTAACTTATACTTCAAGTACAAACAATTAAGCAAACAAATTCAATGGGAGTTTTGGCTTTGCATGGTTTTAGAAAGTTTGGATAAATTTGGCTCATAGCTTGTTGTTTTAAGTTTCAAACACGAATCTGAATTTTCATTTGGTAGTTGGCTTCTTACTTTACTTTTAATTATATTCATGCAAGAGAACTCTTGCTCGCACGAATATGTCGATCCGAAGATAGTCAGCACTCCAAATGCCAACTTCTTCACCTCACTATAGCAATCTGGAAGACTATTCCATGCGTCGAATATAACTCAACTCGCAGCATTTCTTTTAAAGCTGTTCATTTTTATTGCATTACGTACTGGACCTCCATCTGTTTCAACTTCCTTATCAACTCTGTAAATTTTCAACTACACAAAGCTTTACTTTTTAAATTGATCAATTGCATTTCTAGAGATCCAGTATCAACCCCAAATGGCTCAGTATGGATCGATTTATAATTTTTTTTTATAAAATAAATAATATTTGCGTATGAAACTAAAGAACCGCAGCTCCACATCCAAAGAACCGCATGTGACTCGCGAGCCGCAGGTTGCCGACCCCTGCACTATCCTATATACCTATCCATGGGATGGGTGTCGTAAGAGGCAACAGAAGGAAACAGAAACAGAGGTAGGGCGGCCGCATCTTCCTGATGACAACTTAGACTAATATAAACTACAGTTGCCACCTTGCCAAGTGTGGCAAATTTGGCAAAATCCCTCCTATGAAGCAATCTATGAGTGAGACCTATGTTCAGCAGTGGGCTTTTATAGGTTTTAATGGATGGAATGGATAATACCATGGATCCTCCTGAAAGCGACTGCTCCAGAACCACATTTGACTCAATAGCCTTTTGTTGTAATCTTCTGCAACGAATGAGTCTTGCATGACAGGTGAAACAGACAATTATTGGCCCCTCAATCTCATCCAACTGAAAATATGAAAATCTTCATAAATATGAAATAGTATTCAAATACAGTAGAACACCGATTATCCGAATGCCGATTAACCGAATCCCCAATTATCCGAATGGGTCCTAAGCTTAATATAAAAAATTATAACCAAGTACAGTAAGTAACATTACTAAGATTACTTATACAATACTTGGTTAACTGATATTAAAAATAACAGTGAAAAAATTTTAAGTTTTGTGACCGCATTGGAAAGTGGTGATGGATGTTCGTCGCGAAAAGTAATGAAAAAGGCAAAAGATGAACAGCTTGAGAATGCTGTTTTTACGTGGTTTCTGCAGCAACGATCTATTGGACAACAGATTTCAGGATCGATTTTATGTGAAAAGTCACGAATGTTCAGTGAAAAAATGGATGTAGCTGGTTTTACTCTTTATAAAACTTTATAAAGTGTAAAACCATTTATAAACTTAATAAAGTTTATTCTATGTGTGACAGTTCGTTTTTCTATATTACATAACAGTCTATGTCCGATTATCCGAATCGACCCCAGTCCCAATTAATTCGGATAATCGGCGTTCTACTGTTTATAAGTTTATAATAAAGATTATTGGCTACCACATTTTAATTTGTCAACATCATGTTTTATAATATTGAAGTGACAAATAAACTTACCATCTAGTAAGTGACTAATGGGCATCATGGGCACCTGCAACAAACTTCAAGCAATGGCTACAGATGCAATGTTACCTCTGAGGAATAAGATGTAATGCATCACAGCCTGCCTCTCGATGTCCTTCAGACTGGGACACATACTGCTGCTTGGTGCCAGAAAATGGTAAGAGGATGATATCTAGGCAGAAAGAAACTCCTACAGTTCCAAGCCACCTACATCCATCAACTACATTACCTACATTAACTTCAAACTGCTATCATCACTAAGAACATTACAAAAACTTCTCTTATCACTCTCAGTAAGCTGATAATGCTTGTGGTGGGAGGATATTGAAACAAAACACAGGGTGGTGGGTAGTACTACACATTCTGTGAAAGTGTAGTACCACCCCGGTCAAGCTGGCCAATCCATGATACAACCATAATATAGCTGCAGCCTGGCTCTACCACATATAAAATAATGATAATATTTCTTTCTACTCTATTCTCTCATTTTAATAGTCCGATAGAACTGTTTTAATTTGCTGAACAACCAAACCAGGGTAAATGTTAATTTCTTGATAGAAAATCACAATAATAGTCATTCAAGTAATATGTACTAGAACAGACACCAAGAACAAAATCTATGCAGCAGTACGGGTTGCTTGGAAGGAATGAAAGGAGAATGTAGTACAATTAAGACCCAGATATTTGACACTTCACTAATCTACACGCTCAGCTTTGGAAAAATTTAGTAGACTGTAGACAAGCTAGGGAGGCCCTGCCTGAAATAAACAGTCGTTTGACCAAAGTTCTAATGAGACTGAACAAGCCACAGATCAAGATAGTAACAAGTGCTATCACAGGACACGGCAACTTTAACAAGCATTTATTTACTATAGGTGTTACAGATAGTCCCCTGTGCAGGGCATGTCTGGGGAAAGAAGAAAAGGCGGCCCATGTGATATTGAAATGTCCGGAGGTCGCTATGTACAGGGCTAAACATCTCGAGCCGAGATCACTCCCCGAAGTTGCATGCAACATCAAAGGACTGTTGAGCTTCTTCGGGGAGATCTCATGGCTCGAATAAGCATATTATTCCTGCCCACATGCAAAATACGAACAAAGACGTGGAGTTGCGGAAATCAGCCCGTCGTAAACTATACTAAACTAAGACCCAGATACACTAGGGGCCATTTTGTCCCGCAAGATGATATGAACAGGATACCAGGCTAATTGTTATTTTTCAGGTTCTGGTTGTATTTGTCACTATATCTAACGCTACATCTTAGAACATATATCGGGCATTATAATGTATTTCTCCAGTGATAACAACAAATTACCGCAACTTCATTTAGCAATAAATAAATATTAAAAAACTTACAAAACTGTTCGTCAATGTCTTATACAAATTTTGGAGGCCAGTCTCCTTTAGTGCAAACATGCGTATATTAACGCTTAAACAAATTCTACAAACTTCACCTTCACTAAAGGCCATTGCTGTTTTCTATAGCTTTATTAAAATTAGCTTGCTACATATATATTTATCTATGATTAAAATTGATTATTGAATACTTTTTCATCAACAAACCGGACTCATAGATAAATATATATGTAGCAAGCTACAGATACGACAGTGACTTTCATAGATAAATATATATGTAGTAAGCTAGTGATTTTTAGTCAAGTTTCCCAACTACGCCTTTTGGCGCTGCAGTCGCCCATTTTGACAGATGAGTAATAAATTAAATAAATAAAAAAAAATATAGCTTAGATTGCAAGCACACAACCTTCAAATTATCGATATCGATATTTAGTGATGCTCTTATTTTATCGATATCAACGTAACGACGCATTATATAGTTGTATTAAAATATTACTTAATGAAACAATTTTGGTCCATAAACATTTATTTTTTATTCAAGCACACCAATATCATATACATACACACGTAATCTTAGGATTAAAGTAAAGGTACATTGGGTTATATTAAAAATGTACATAACATTGTATATAGGCAGAATTTGACGAAAACAGAGCAATATTTTAAAGAAATTAAACCACAGGAATCATATTTAATCATAGTGTAAGTAATATTTTACTTTACAAGTTACTTTTTATATTAATTTTAAAACTGCTACAATTCAAATGGTTATGAATTAAGTGAGTACCTTCCCTGTATAAGATAAATAACTTTTCGCTAGGGTATGCCAAATTATTATTTGGTCTATATAACATTTGTTTGTTAGGCAAGACAAACATTTTTTCTAAGTTTGTAGTGTTTGGAGCTTTGTTTCATTAGTAGACATCCTATTAATTTTTCATTTAGGGTAAACCTGGCCATTTTTTTAATTGTTTTAATTACATAATAATAAAGTTATTTGTTTAACATTCAACTTCTCTATATTTTGACAGAGATTGGACATTAAGCAAGCCTTTGTGAGGCTTAGTCACCCAAAGATTCAGTTACAATCTTTGTCAAAATTTCAATATTTTAATTTTTGATGAATATCAATCACCCTTCAATATTTTATTATTGCCAATTTTATATACCAATTGTGCCCGTGTAACCTTATTAAAATATTGATGAAAGTTTTTTTTTATAATTAAGGCATGCTTATTATATCCTAGTCAGGAAAAACTCAAAGTGCTCAATATTTTACTTTTAACATTACTTCCGATACAGCTATAATTCAAATACTTATGAATAAAGTGAGTACTATCCCTATACAAGATAAGTAATTTTTCGTTAGGGTATGCCAAATTATTATTTTTCAACAATTTATGCTCTAGATTTTATGTAAGAGTGAATATTTGTCTCTGTACTGCTGTTTTGATGCAATCCTTACAAGGAATACCTTTCGATATTTTCCGACAAATGTATCCAGCAGTATAAGCTAAGCAGTGGTGTTCAATTTTTTCCATGACTACATCACCCACAAGCAATTTTTCTCTTGAAGTTGCTTGTGAAGAGGACAGGAGAGCTAGCAAAACATTATGAGTGTTTTCAGAGTAATTTTCTTTATTATTATGAACATTTTTGAAAAGACCACTAACATTTAATAATGTGTCTCCATAATCCTCTTCGCAATTAGAGAATTTCAAATGTGGACTAACCATGTTAGATAATATCAGACATTTAAAGTAGTGATGGGTCAACTCGAGTTGCGCTTAACTCGAGTTAACTCGATTTGTATTTCCCCAACTCGAGTTTGGGCTGCTGTACATGAAGGAATCAAGTGAGCCAACATAAGAGTAAGAGCGCGATTCGTTCGTCGTGTGCGCGCTTTGTGTTTCAAATAGTATTTAGTTACAGTCAAAACAATTTGTTATTTAGAGATTTATAATAGCTAAGTTACATATGTAATTTAATTTCATTTATAATTTTGATTAATTATGATCATTATAGCTACGTAAGTCACAAACCTCATCATCATCATCATTACAGCCCTTCACAAGTCCACTGCTGAACATAGGCCTTCCCCAAAGAATGCCACAAAGCACGGTCCTGAGCCACCTGCATCCATCGACTTCCTGCATATCTTACCAGGTCGTCACTCCATCTAGTGGGGGGACGCCCTACACTTCGCCTGCCGGTACGAGGCTGCCACTCGAGAACCTTTCTTCCCCATCGGTTGTCGGTTCTTCGAGCTATATGGCCGGCCCATTGCCACTTCAGCTTACTAATCCGTTGGGCTATGTCGGTCACTCTAGTTCTACTGCGGATATCCTCATTTCTGAGTTTATCACGCAGAGAAACTCCGAGCATAGCCCTCTCCATAGCTCGCTGAGCGACCTTGAGCTTCCTCATCCGGCCAGCAGTGAAGGACCACGTCTCAGTTCCGTATGTCATCACTGGCAACACGCACTGGGTGTACAGTCTCGTTTTCAAGTTTTGAGGTATACCTGACGAGAAGATGTGCCGTAATTTCCCGAACGCTGCCCAACCGAGTTGAATCCGTCGATTGACCTCTCGGTCGAAGTTGAACTTACCTAGTCGGACTATTTGTCCCAGGTAAACATACTCGTCAACAACTTCGAGCTTAGTGTTCCCAACAACTACCGGCATAGGTGTGACATGGACATTAAACATGATCTTTGTTTTGTCCATGTTCATCTTAAGACCTATCCGTTGGGAAACACTATTGAGGTCATTGAGCATAGTGCTTAGGTCCTCCAGCGATTCTGCCATAAGGACTATATCGTCGGCAAATCGAAGGTGAGTGATGTACTCGCCATTGATGTTGATACCGTATCCTTTCCAGTCCAGAAGCTTGAAAACATCTTCCAATGCAGCGGTAAAGAGTTTCGGGGATATGACGTCACCCTGTCTTACACCTCTCTGCAATTGGATAGGTTTCGTACTCTGGTTCTGTACTCGGATAGCCATCGTAGCAACAGACAACAACAACACTCGGAAAGACAGTCAACTTGGCATCGCTGAAGGGACTGCAGCACCGCCCAAATTTCGACGGAATCAAAAGCTTTCTCATAATCCACATACGCCAGACATAGTGGCAAATTGTACTCCTCGGACTTCTGTACAATTTGCCGAAGGGTATGTATGTGGTCTATGGTGCTAAAGCCTTTTCGGAAACCGGCTTGTTCGGGAGGCTGGAAGTCGTCAAGTCTGCGCGCGAGACGATTCGTAATGACTCTCGAAAACAGCACGTAGACGCGGCTCAGAAGGGAAATCGGTCTGCAGTTCTTCAAGAGAGCGTTGTCGCCTTTCTTGAAGAACAAGACCACCGCACTTCTGCTCCACGCCTCCGGTGTAATGCCACCATGGAGGACGGAATTAAAGAGCTTCTGAAGGACTTCAAGTACCGGTTTTCTACCCGCTTTCAGAAGCTCCGCTGTAATTCCATCCTCGCCTGGGGCCTTGCCGTTTTTAAGGTGCTGGAGAGCCATTCTAATCTCGCTCAGACTGACGTCCGGGATATCATCGGAATAATGTCGGATAAGACTCGCTCTTGGATCGTTACTCACACTTGCGTGCGGCTCCAACGATGACGTGTACAGCTGCCCATAGAACCTCTCAATCTCACTCAAAATCTCAGGTGCCCCGGAAACGATGCTGCCACATTCTGTCTTCAGCTTTGGCAGTTGGCGCTTTCTGGCAGACAGATCTCTGGCAAAGACTTTGGAGCCTCGGTTCCGCTCGATCGCTTCTTCAATACGAGCTGTATTGAATTTGCGTAAGTCCCGCCGCATGCATTTGGAGATCTGTCTGTTCAGTTGCCTGTATGCTGTTAAATCTGTTGAAGAATGTAGCTTCATCTCCCGTCTAACAGCCATGAGATTAAGAGTGTGATCGGAGAGTTTTTGTGTTCTTCTGCGGCGGGTCTTGCAGAACTTAGCTCCGACCGCATGGACAGTTTCCACGAGCTTGTTATTCTAATCATCCACTTCATTGCAGTCTTCTAGGCACTGAAAACGGTTTTGTAACTCGAGCTGAAAGGTTTCGGGACTTTGGATTAGAGCACGAGGGGGACGGAGCGTTGACTTCATTAGACGAGACCTCTCCAACTTAACGTTTAGGTTCAGTGTGCCTCTAACCATTCGGTGATCGCTGCCGGTTTTCACCCTCGCGATCACTGAGACATCACTGAACAGTTGTCGTCTGGTCGTCATAATGAAGTCAATCTCATTTTTTGTCGAACCGTCGGGGCTCGACCAGGTCCACTTCCTGTGGGGCTGCTTCTGGAAGAAAGAGTTCATCATAAAGAGTCCCTCTTTCTCCATGAAGTGGGCCAGCTGCTGGCCCCTTGGGTTCCGTTGCCCTATTCAAAATTTCCCTACTTTCAGCTCACCGTTCTCACTTGTGCCTAGTTTTGCATTGAAGTCTCCCATTAACACCCGTATATTGGGTTTTGGAGGAATGCATGGCTCTAGAGATATCCTCATACATTTCCTCCACCTCCTGATCGGGGTGTGCCGAGGTTGGTGCGTAAACCTGTATGACCTTCAGCGAATACCGTTTGGTGATTCTGAGTATAAGGTACGCAACCCTCGTCGACACACTCTCAATCTTTACAACGTTGTTAATGAGAGACTTGTGGACGATAATTCCGACACCTCCTTCAGACAGATGGTCGCCCTCCCGGTAATAGAGCAAGTTGCCGGATTCGAGGATTACCGTGTCCTCCCCCTCTCTTCGGACTTCGGATAATCCTATAATATGCCAGCGTAACTTGTCTATCTCTTCTTCCAGCTCCACAATCTTCTCGTCAGTCCTCAGGGTGCGTGCGTTGTATGTTGCCAGGTCGAGTCGTCTAAGGTGGCAACCGAACCTCCACCGGAGATTCTTAGCACCCCCTGCCCCGCCGTTACCATGGTCGCCACCGTAGCCAGGAATAGCGGGGCCGCCGGGGACTGGGGGCCGTTTATTATTGTCATTGCTCATGGGGGGTATATTGCCATAGTTGCCACGCTTGGCGAGCGGGTTGGCAACCGCAGTTTTTTTATTGTTATTTTGGCTATTATCAGGAAGATGCTGCTGCCCATCTCCTGCCTGTTTCCCTTTGTCGCCTTTTACGACACCCACGGGAAGATATGGGGTAGTGGATATTCTTAACCGCCACTACACGGCACAGTCACAGACCTATTATATTGTAATATCTGAAAAGGGTTGTTAAGTTGTAAGATACATCATACTTTAAATTAACGCCAAACACTTAACTTAGAATAAATATTTTGAATTTGAAAGTTTGAACTTATTGAAGAATATTTTAACTGTGATAATTAAACTCTTAAAGCTAGACTAATATTTTTTCGTGAAGGCTGCTATATAAGTTGTTTTGTTGTTAAATACAGGTACTTTAACTAATATTAAAACCATAAATACATAAGTATGTGATACATACAAAATTTACATTTTCATTTCAATCCTACACAATAAGTAATTATGGTTATCCCAACACACCAAAGACCTACAAAGAAAACCAAATTTATAAAAAAATAATTTCTAACAAATCCTTTACTCTGTTTCATACTGTTAACTAGAGTTGCGTAACTCGAGTTTCAACTCGAGTTGCGTGAATTACAACTCGAGTTAACTCGGGTTGTAATTTTTCCAAATTGGCACATCTATACGATATATCGTCGATATTTTAAATCGCGATATATTGATATTTATTTTCGAGTATCGAATTCGTATCACTTTATTTTAAAATGTTGTATTAATGACAAAACATGTAACAACAAAAGGAGGTACTGTGGATGGCGGATAGACTAGGTACGACTAACCGCAGATAAACGATATTTTTACTTGGTATATATATACTTTGTAATCACTTTCACAAACTGACAGAATTACTCTTCACACCTTTACTTACTGGCGGTTACAAAACAACTAACTGACACAGCGGCCTTTTATACAATTTAAATAATAACCTAATAATGAACATTAATATTCTTATTACTATAAATATTGCATCATAAATTATAAAATAACTGTCAATCAATATAGCAACGACTAAACACTAACAATAATTGTTTATACACATTTAATAACATTAATCTTAGGTTCGCCGGAAGCTGACAAGCGGAAGGCGTCAGTTATTATTTAATCATCATTTATTAAGTATTATAAAACTTATGTTATTAATCTAATAAAGGTTTTGTAACTCTCTGGGAGATTAAAATAAACTTAATTATGCGACGAGCTCGTGAACCCAGAACCGGAAGACGATAACACTCGGCCATCCTGCGTTTGTCGTGTCCCACGGCGATCAGTCACGCCACTAGGTCCTGGTTTCTCGCTGGAGTACGGCATCTGAAATTTGAATAGTACCAACAGTATGCTTGTCGTTGCGAGTTCATGCAATATATATTTATATGTCTTTATACATAATAATTCTGTTTATCTGTCATATTTCATTTTGCTTGTAATATATTACACACAGCCTTTATTAATGTATAGGATCACACAGTTTTTAATATGTTGTCACACAGCATTTATTATGGGATCACACAGCTTTGATTAGGATCACTCAGCTTTTACTATGAGATCACACAGCTTTTATTTACTATAGGGTCACACAGTTTTTGTTACAAGTTCACACAGCTTTTATTATGGGGTCACACAGCTTTTATTTGTACAGGATCACACAGCTCTTGTTTATATAGGATCACACAGCTTATATTATGGGATCACACAACTTTTATTTACTATAGGGTCACACAGTTTTTGTTACAAGTTCACACAGCTTTTATTATGGGGTCACACAGCTTTTATTTGTACAGGATCACACAGCTTTTGTTTATATGGGATCACACAGCTTATATTATGGGATCACACAGCTTTTATTTACTGTAGGGTCACACAGTTTTTGTTACAAGTTCACACAGCTTTTATTATGGGGTCACACAGCTTTTATTTGTACAGGATCACACAGCTTTTGTTTATATGGGATCACACAGCTTATATTATGGGATCACACAGCTTTTATTTACGATAGGGTCACACAGCTTTTGTGATAAGGTCACACAGCTTTTGGTTATAAAGAATTACACAGATTTTATTTATTGGAGTCTCTTCTATTTCATGTATATAGAGTCACACAGCTGTCATTTACATAGAGTTACATCCTACAATGTAGCAAATCAGAGTAGTTTTAATTAGATAGGATCAGGTAGCATTTATCGAAAATCTGGTTTTCTTATATATATATATATATATATATATATATATATATATATATATATATATATATATATATATATATATATATATATATTACCACAAAACATATTTTATCAATCGTAAAAATAATGTATAACAGTCAAAAATAGTTGTAGCGAAACACCTAAGGTAACAGACATTTTTCTTCCTATATTTTCCTCATCATCATCATCATTACAGCCCTTCACAAGTCCACTGCTGAACATAGGCCTCCCCCAACGAATGCCACAAAGCACGGTCCTGAGCCACCTGCATCCATCGACTTCCTGCATATCTTACCAGGTCGTCACTCCATCTAGTGGGGGGACACCCTACACTTCGCCTGCCGGTACGAGGCTGCCACTCGAGAACCTTTCTTCCCCATCGGTTGTCGGTTCTTCGAGCTATATGGCCGGCCCATTGCCACTTCAGCTTACTAATCCGTTGGGCTATGTCGGTCACTCTGGTTCTACTGCGGATATCCTCATTTCTGAGTTTATCACGCAGAGAAACTCCGAGCATATCCCTCTCCATAGCTCGCTGAGCGACCTTGAGCTTCCTCATCCGGCCAGCAGTAAAGGACCACGTCTCAGTTCCGTATGTCATCACTGGCAACACGCACTTGGTGTACAGTCTCGTTTTCAAGTTTTGAGGTATACCTGACGAGAAGATGTGCCGTAATTTCCCGAACGCTGCCCAACCGAGTTGAATCCGTCGATTGACCTCTCGGTCGAAGTTGGACTTACCTAGTCGGACTATTTGTCTCAGGTAAACATACTCGTCAACAACTTCGAGCTTAGTGTTCCCAACAACCACCGGCATAGGTGTGACATGGACATTAAACATGATATTTGTTTTGTCCATGTTCATCTTAAGACCTATCCGTTTGGAAACACTATTGAGGTCATTGAGCATAGTGCTTAGGTCCTCCAGCGATTCTGCCATAAGGACTATATACTCGCCATTGATGTTGATACCGTATCCTTTCCAGTCCAGAAGTCTGAAAACATCTTCCAATGCAGCGGTAAAGAGTTTCGGGGATATGACGTCACCCTGTCTTACACCTCTCTGCAATTGGATAGGTTTCGTACTCTGTTTCTGTACTCGGATAGCCATCGTAGCCCTACTGTACAAGCACTTCAACACTTTGATATACCGACAGTCAACTTGGCATCGCTGAAGGGACTGCAGCACCGCCCAAATTTCGACGGAATCGAAGGCTTTCTCATAGTCCACATACGCCAGACATAGTGGCAAATTGTACTCCTCGGACTTCTGTACAATTTGCCGAAGGGCATGTATGTGGTCTATGGTGCTAAAGCCTTTTCGGAAACCGGCTTGTTCGGGAGGCTGGAAGTCGTCAAGTCTGCGCGCGTGACGATTCGTAATGACTCTCGAAAACAGCACGTAGACGCGGCTCAGAAGAGAAATCGGTCTGTAGTTCTTCAAGAGAGCGTTGTCGCCTTTCTTGAAGAACAAGACCACCGCACTTCTGCTCCACGCCTCCGGTGTTATGCCACCATGGAGGACGGAATTAAAGAGCTTCTGAAGGACTTCAGATGGTCGCCCTCCCGGTAATAGAGCCAGTTGCCGGATTCGAGGATTACCGTGTCCTCCCCCTCTCTTCAGATTTCGGATAATCCTATAATATGCCAGCGTAACTTGTCTATCTCTTCTTCCAGCTCCACAATCTTCTCGTCAGTCCTCAGGGTGCGTGCGTTGTATGTTGCCAGGTCGAGTCGTTGTGGGTGGCAATCGAACCTCCACCGGAGATTCTTAGCACCCCCTGCCCCGCCGTTACCATGGTCGCCACCGTAGGCAGGAATAGCGGGGCCGCCGGGGACTGGGGGCCGTCTCTTCGTAACTTTCATCATGGGGGATATATTGCCATAGTTGCCACGCTTGGCGAGCGGGTTGGCAACCGCAGTTTTTTATTGTATTTTGCCGTTACCAGGAAGACGCTGCTGCCCATCTCCTGCCTGTTTCCCTTTGTCGCCTTTTACAACACCCACGGGAAGATATGGGGTAGTGGATATTCTTAACCGCCACTACACGGCACTTTGCGGGGTTTATTAACTCATTATAATATAATTTGTCATAGGATATTAATAATTTAATTGCATACTTTTATTGTACATCCACTTCATACTATTATTCTATATAATATCGATATTAATATAGCCCGAGATTCAATTAGCTTTCTAACAGATCTATAAGATCATCCCTGTCAACTTCATGATCACTACCGCTACTGTCATGGGGGATGGACGAATTATAAGGCCGGAGGACTTCGCCGCGTACAACTGCCGAAAAGTTCCTGTATCCCTTCATACCCTTGATGCTGCTTATCGTGTATCGGTCTAATGAGTGGTCAGCTTTGCATACTTTATACGGTCCAGTATACAAACCTCCTTTCCATAGTACCAATTGTCCTATACAATATTTAACGCATTTTTTATGAGTTCGGTCGAATCGGTCTTTCATAAGAGTCATATTTTTATCAATACGCAATTTAGCCTTGCCGCGTCTCTCTTCTAAAGCTCGAGCTTGACTTTCAAAATCTGCAGGTTCCCCACAGGGGTAGGCTGGTAAACGCGAATTAGAATGGCCAAATAATAATTTGAAAGGTGGGAAACCAGTTGTGGCATGAGGTGTGTTATTAATGCCCCAAATTATATCGGAGACATGGTCGTCCCAAGTGCATTCACTATTGGTCATAGTATTTAAGCCGTTAATCAACGTTCGATTAACACGCTCTACTTGGCCATTTGATCTAGGGCTAGCAATGGCGTTTAGAACATTTCTAAATTGCATTTCTTTAGCAAACTCCTTGAAATATCTGCTAGTAAACGCACAGCGAAGACATGATTTGATATATTTTCGAACAAACCTTGTCATGCCTGTAAACCAAAACTGTGCTTTTATAATCTTTTCGGTTTTATCAAAGCCTGGATGTCCTATTTGATCATGAAACTTCTGCATTAGGCCCCATTTAGCTAATTTGGGTATAAGGAAACGTTCCCCATTTAGAGTTTTCCTATAAAGAAGATCATCCTTTATTTTATAATTACTAGTAATATCTCTATTGTCTGTACCATTTCGTAATTGAGTCAAAATCATCTGAATATTTTCGTCCTGTAACTGTAATGTCACTAGCCAATCAGAGTCTTCTATCAGTAAAATTGTACTCGATGGCGGATTTCTACTCAAAGCATCTACGTGCCTCATTCGGCCACCAGAACGGTACTCAATCTGCAAGTTACAATCTTGGATGGAAAGCCACCAGCGGGCTATGCGGGGAATAAGGTCTTTTTTAACTAAAGTGGTTCGTAATGCCGCACAGTCTGTCACTATAGTTACGGGAATTCCTACGAGGTAGATTCGAAATCTTTTTAAGTATTCTACAACGGCTAATGTCTCTAGCTCATAGCTATGATAAAATTGTTCTTCCTTAGACGTGACCCTACTAAAATAGGCAATTGGTTTTAGGCTAGTATCGGTTTGATATTGCAAAAGGATACCACCTAACCCTAGCTTACTCGCATCTGTATGGAGCTCGGTACGTGCACGTCTGTCATATATCCCTAAAACCGGTCTTTCCACAAGACGTTCTTTAAGAGTTTGAAAAGCACTTTCTTGGTCCGCGCCCCAATTCCATTCTATGTTCTTTTTAGTAAGTTGTGTGAGGGGTCTAGCTATTTCTGCAAACCCACGAATGAATTTCCTAAAGTATGAAGTCAAACCGATAAATTGTCGGATCTCATGTACATTTCGTGGTTTCTTATATTCAGCTACACAACGAATCTTATCCTGTCCCGGTTGTATTGTGCCCGCAGTAATCTCATGCCCTAAATAGTTAGCGCTTTTCTTTAAAAATGAACATTTACTTAAATTCAGTTTTAAATTAGCTTCCGACAATAGTTGTAAGACACTTTCTAGCAACTTCAACTCATCATCAACCGATACCGTTGGCAGTATGACGTCATAAAGATATGTTGCTACGTCATTACCTAACCTACCTAAAACAATTTTTATAAGACGTGAAAAAACTGCTGGAGCATTAGACAGGCCAAAAGGCATTTTCAGGAACTCATACTGACCAGAAGGTGTAACAAATGCGGTTTTGTGAATAGAATCATCAGAGATTCTGACTTGGTAATAGCCCTGTGCAAGATCTAGTGTGGTAAATAACGATTTTCCAGATAAGCGAGTAGCCTGATCTTCTATATGTGGTAGTGGATATCGATCCTTAACAGTACGCGAGTTCAGTGCTTTATAATCTATGCATATCCTATAGTCACCCCCTTTTTTTAACAAGGACCACTGGGCTTGCGTATTCAGACATGGACTCCCTTACAATGCCTGCAGCAATCAGGTCTTGAACCTTTTCATTAACTATTTCATTCTCTTTGTGAGAAAGTCGATAGGGCTTGCAGAAAACGGGTTGCTCGGTTGTAGTATGAATACGCATCTCTAACACATTGGTACAACCTAAATCTCTTGTATTTCTGGCGAACATGTATCCAAATTTATTTAATAATTCTAGTAATTTATTGGATTCTTCTGTGTCCAAATCACCTACATCTAAGTCCGAATAATAACTCATTGTGGGAAGGACGGTCAATCGTCATTACTTCCCTCTGCTCACTATGCTCTAAGCCACTAACAAGTTCAGTACGCGCTATGAGCCTATTCGACTCCCACTCAACAACATCGTCTCCTATGTTTATTACTTTTAAATGGCAATTCCTCGACCTTATAAGACCGCCTATAATAATATAATACATACTCCCTAACTCATAATATACAGGTTTAGTTAGTAAAGTACAGTCATGATCATTTATATCAATGAAAACTTTTACATATGCCACACATCGTTGCGGTATTACAGTACAATCCTTTAAGTATATTGGGAATTTTGTAATGATATCTATTTCATTTAACTGCATATCACATAATTCACTTTCTTGTTCAAGGTTTTTTACAAAATTGACAGAGTTCTCAGTAATAACTAAGCACAAATTTCTCTGATTTATCATTGTTTGACCGATAATTAAGTCTATATCAGCTAAATCATTATTCGTTAACTCAATAGAACCACTTATAATAATATCTATCTTCACATCGATCCGCGAGGTCCCCAATGATTTCGAATATGCACCTCCAAATCCTTTCATCTTTATTGAAGAAGGCACTACTTCTAACATCAAACTATTAGCTTGTGTCGCAGTAAGAATATTCAGTTTACTTCCTGTGTCTATGTATGCAATAAGTCTTTGCCCATTAACCCTTACCACTTTTTTATACAGATCTAGATAAATATTATTTGTTGTGAACAATATATTACTGACCTTATGTGGCTGTTGTCGGGGATTACTGGTGGCATACAAACAGTTGGCGATGGTGTGGTCAGGCCGGTGACACACCTCGCACGGTGGAACTTTGCAGTCCTTTACTTCATGCCCTTGTCTTCTGCATGCGTAACATTTCTTAGGTAGTACATAGTTTTCTGGTGTAGCCGATGTAATATTGCCACCTCTCTTCCACGTCGTACTGGGTCGTTGGAGACTGTCGGCAGCTTCTAATTGCTTATAATTTTCAAGGGATGATAAGTATCCATAATAGAGCTGCTGCGGTGAGTCGCACTGAAAAGTTTTTGCATTAGCTCTTATTTCGACCGGTAAACCTCTGATCACACATGATCTCGCTTCCTTGCCCCCAATATTGCATTTTTTGTGCAAAGATATTTTATCGTGATAGTATTTTGTCATAGTTTCACTATTAGATTTCTTCCTTGCAAGCATAGCTTCTAAAAGATCAACATAGTCTGTAGACCGTGGAAACGCGGTCTCTAGCGCATTTTTCCACTCACTCCATGTAAGATTATACTTATCTTCACGCACAATCCCTGACGGGGTAGCCAGAGAGAACAGATCGCCAAGTGTCACGATCCTTACAAACCTCTTTCACTTCTTTCAGATTCATTATCTTCTTCATGCATGCACGTCTAGGTATCCGAGTACTCTTGACCCTACCCTCTTCGAGCAATTTGCTCACATGGTCTTCGAAAGTTAGTCTCGGTCTACCTCGACACCTTTTAATATTAACTTTCGCGCTATATATTTTCTTCACCATTCGGTCTTCACTCATTCGCTCAACGTGCCCAAACCACCGAAGCACGCCCTTATCAATTTTTGTGATAAGGTCATCTTTCAAACCTGCCATATTGCGAATCTCTTCGTTTCGCTTTCGGTCGGCCATGGTAACGCCGCACATTTTACGAAGAGATCGCATCTCCACTGCATTCAACTTACTTTTATGCTTCTTCTGGCATACCCAGGTTTCGCTGCCATATAACAAAGTCGGTACCAACACTGCGTTATGTATTGCAAGGCGTGCACTCTTCGCTACGCCTTGCCTTTTGACTAACGCAGTCAGGGCACCATTGACTTTGTTCCCGGCAGCGACACGCCTGTCCACATCTAAATCACATCTTCCATCCCGGCTAAAAGCACTCCCCAAGTATACAATTTCATTTACCTGTTCTAGACATTCCTGATTTACCCATATTTCACACTTCGTTCTCTCTTCGTCCCTTTCAAATACCAGAACCTTAGTTTTATTAGCATTCAAACGGAGACCTTTAATTTCACATTCCTCTTTCATACACGTGACTAATGCCTGCAGTTCTGCCTCTGATGGTGCAATAAGCACTGCATCATCAGCGTACAGCAGACAATTTACTTTTATGTCACCCAATTTCACACCCAAACAGCTATCTTTCAGCTTCTGTAAACAGCTGTCGAGATACAGTATGAACAGCCAGGAAGACATGACACAACCCTGCTTTACGCCCATTTGGACCTTAAACATGGGTTACAGGTCATGCCCTACCCGCACACAGGCTTTACAGTCACAGTAAAGAGACTGCACAGCCCTTAGCAATCGACCATCCACACCATACCCCGGCAACAGTTCCCACATTTTCTTCCTTACAACCTTATCAAATGCTTTCTCAAGATCCACAAAAGCACGGAAAATCTTCTGGTTAGCAGCCAGAAGCTTTTCCGTGATCATGCGGAGAGAAAACATTTGATCCGTGCATCCTCTTCCAGGTCTAAATCCGCATTGTGCCTCCCATAGAAATCTTTCCGATTTCTCTCGCATCCTACGTGTCAAAACCTTCGAGTAAACTTTACTTGCTAAACTGGTCAAGCTGATCGCCCGATAGCACCCGCAGTCAAAATGTGAACCATTACCTTTATATAAAGGCACAATGACTGCGGATCGCCAATCATCCGGGACATCCCCCGTCCGCCAGCACAAATTGCACAGCAGATGAAAGCAGTCCCAGACGCGAGGCCCACCATACTTGACCATTTCAGCAGTAACTCTGTCTAGTCCCGCAGCCTTACCACATTTCAAACTTCGAATCGCACGTTCAATCTCTTTCATACTGATGACCTCAGTGTCATCGAGGTCCGGGTCTGGCGTACCAGTCACGGCGTCATCCCCGGATCCCTCACTAAGATCATCACACGCATACATCTCTCTATAAAATTCGCTCCATCGCTGCATGACGTTCGATTTTTCTGAGAGGACGTCATTAGTTCTCGAAAGCACTTTGTTCATTCTTAAGGCCGTCGCACCACTTCGGGTCCTTCCAACCTCTTTCCAGAAGAGTTTGGAGTTCTCCTTAAAGTTGTGCGACAACCTTTCGTCCGCTTCCATTCTACACCTTTTACGCACTTCCTCAATCAGTGCTTTCGTGTGAACTTTCTGCAGCCTATATCTTTCTTTCATCTTCTCTCTCATATCCTTATCATTACTAGAGGCCAAGTAGTCTAACCATGCTTTCTTCTTCTTCTTTACAGCTTCTTGCACTTCATCATTCCACCATGCATCTCTTCTTTTACTACTGCCTCTTTTTATTGTTCCACACACTTCTTCCGCTGCACTTACCATTCCATCCCTAAGGTTCTGCCAAGTTCTTTCTAGATGTAAGATTTTCTATGTAAGATTATAATCTTCTAAATCGTCATACCAATCTCTGGCAGAACCCCGAAGGCGAAGTTGCATGATGAACTGGCGATCCTTATTATTCCAATTGTACACATCACCCAACTGGTCGATTTTATGCAACCAAACCTTGACGTTGCTTGTTTTTTCATCTGGCTGAAACGTTGGAATAACTTCGGCATCGGTTTGAGTTACATGTCTCCTTTTCTGTCGGCGGTATTCGTGTTCGGAATCCTCATCACTAGTTGAAGAAAAAAAATCTTGGTTTTCGTTGTATTCGGGAGACAAATTTTTCTATACCTTCGTTTCTTTGCGCCAATACCTTGAATATATAGGCCTGACATTATCCCACTTCTGAAATGTGGATGGCGGATAGACTAGGTACGACTAACCGCAGATAAAAGATATTTTTACTTGGTATATTATATATACTTTGTAATCACTTTCACAAACTGACAGAGTTACTCTTCACACCTTTACTTACTGACGGTTACAAAACAACTAACTGACACAACGGCCTTTTATACAATTTAAATAATAACCTAATAATAACATTAATATTCTTATTACTATAAATATTGCATCATAAATTATAAAATAACTGTCAATCAATATAGCAACGACTAAACACTAACAATAATTGTTTATACACATTTAATAACATTAATCTTAGGTTCGCCGGAAGCTGACAAGCGGAAGGCGTCAGTTATTATTTAATCATCATTTATTAAGTATTATAAAACTTATGTTATTAATCTAATAAAGGTTTAGTAATTCTCTGGGAGATTAAAATAAACTTAATTATGCGACGAGCTCGTGAACCCAGGACCGGAAGACGATAACAGTACATAAGTATTCATGTGTGGTTGGTTGCCGTTTCCTTTTTCGTCGTCCAACCGTCAATAATATAAAACTATGGACCTTATCTTTACATCATGCATATCGATATTTATCACGCGATATAAATCGACACTGTTTAAAAATATCGATGCGATTTTTTTCCTTGCCTATCCATTAGCCCAGCTATGAAGTTATAGATAAAGATGGAGACCACATTCCGAATGCCTAGTTGAAGCTTAACCTATGTATTACTATCTCGCCCTCTGTGGGCAGACCCTCCCTTTCTAAGTAGGTAATCTTTATTTTATTTTTCCCAGGATATCCCTATATGCAGTTGCATTACATTAAGTGGTTTATTTATAAATATCTACCTCTCTGTTTACTACTAATACCTAGCCTATATAGATTATATATTTTTGTACAATGTTATTTTGGGAATTGACTAGTTTTATGAAGAAAGGTTTTCATTTCCATGGGCAGAAGCGGTATCTAAAATATGACCACACATTTCCATTACAACACAATATAATGCCGAGCCTATTTAGAAAATGTGGAAAATAAATATATCAGAGAATATTTTATAACTACCATTTCGATAATGTATTTTCTGGTTATTGTATACAATTCCTCCTGATTTATTACTAAATAAATAAATAATAAATTGACTAAAATAAATCTATTTCTGGACAGTTATTTAATTTTTTTTTTATCACAAAGACTTAAGGAGCGTAGTGGAGCCTCTGCCTTAGCCTTCTGACCTAACCCATCCGAGTCAGACTGCTCTGAGCTGAAAGGTGTATAATACTATATTCCACACAACCTGTTCATTTTAAGAATTATCTACAATTCCAAGGAATACTGTATAATGACGGATTTCATAGATTTCTAGTAGCATATGTACTATAATAGGAATGGTAATATATAAAAAAAAAACTTAAACAATAAATAAAAACACTTTCCATATCAAAATCATTTATTGATATTTTTCTATTATACATGACTAAATATCATTGCTATGTGTAGTTTCTGTCTCTTACCATGTAAATCACCGAGTATGTTTTCTGTATAACTCTTTATTTGAGCAGGTATACGCATATTAAAAAATGAATTAGCTGTTTTCTTAGCTATCATAGTTTCATGCAAATCATTACAATTAATTGAGTGATGGGATGTTTAAACATTCCCTGCAATAGAGAAGTAAAATGTTGTGACACAACATTAATTAATTTGTTTTCAATGTTATTGGCTCTAAGTTGGCCCAACAAACTAGCTCGTTGGAAAACTTGGTCACAATCTTTTCCTTAAGTGCAGAATTACTTTCATAAATACCAGAACTAGTGCTTGGTACAGCCAGAACAGATATTTGCACCATAGACTCTTCATGTAATGCACTTGTTGTCTGCAAATGATAAATGTTGCTTTATATCATAGATTTAAACTACTACATTTCCAAATACGAAACTTAACCTCTAATTACGTAAAATAGATAATTAAATTATATTAAATTTTTACCTTGCCTGGTGATACTGTTTCTTAATTTATTGTAACAGTAGGAACTGCTATTGGTTTGAAGCGCCTTGTTGTTTTATCATAATCTAATTCTTGAAAATGCAAATTGCAAATCCTTGCACTTTCATAATATTTCATTTTCAATGGTACAGTGGATAACCACAAATTTCTCCGAGTACCGTTTTTAGGAAATCTAAAAAAAAGTATTCGCAATTATTGTAAACGTTATTAAAGTATCAGAATAATGAGGATCAAAACTAAATAAAAGGTAAATTGTCTGCCAAGAGAATATATTATGTTACAAATTAATAATTATGAAATCCGTCATTATATAGAATACACAGGAATTGTATATAATTCCTAAATTTCATGCATTTACGGTAACATAATAAGAAACGTACATATAATTAGTTAAGTAACACGGAAAGTCTCAGATACATCCTCAATATGGTCACATTACTTCGGTGCGATTTCTCTTAATCAAAAACAATAAAATTGTTAAAAGTCAATTAAATTCAATGTAAAACTATTTGATTTTGACAAAGTTATAATTTACTAATATGATTAAAACACTGGTAAAACGTTACAGCAAAAAATTAAGTAAAAATACAAAGAAGTATGTTAACGGTGGTAGAGCCTTGCAGCAGCTTTTGCTGTTGCACGTATGGGCCGGCTCGAGCCGGGTTAGTACCACGACCTCACAGAATACCGGCGTGAAGTGGAAGCTCTGCTTCCGCGTTTCGTCTGGTGAGTGCAGGTGACCGGATGCCCAATTCCCCCCCCCCCCCCATCAACATGGTAGCGGAATTACGTCATAAACTACCCCAGGAGGGTACCAGTACCCCTGGAGAATCCCTCGCTGAGCATCCACGACCATGCTATTCCACTCCTGAGCGTGGGTGCTCAGGCTGCCCCGCGTATTCTGGGGGGGGCAAAATTCCGCTCAACACAATAACTGCTCGGGGCAAACTGAGCAACAAGACCAAGGCGACCCCTGCCACGCTATCCGTGAATTTCTGCAACATCAGGGGACTTCACTCGAACCTAAACGCCGTCCACTACCATCTTGAGACGGCGAAGCCGGCCTTGCTCTTTCTGACCGAGACGCAGGTGTCCTCTCCGGCTGATACTTCGTATCTCTCCTACCCGGGGTACAAATTGGAGCACTCCTTTGTGCCTCGGGCTGGAGTTTGCGTGTATGTCAGAGAGGACATCTGTTCTCGACGCCTCGGCAGTCTTGAAGGTTCGGACCTGTCCATCCTTTGGCTACGCGTAGACAGCGACGACCATCCGCGCGTCTACGTGTGCCTCTATAGGTCCCATAGCGGTAATGCCGAAACAGACCGACTCATCGACCACGTCCAAATGGCTACAGATTCCTTGCTACAACAGGTCCCATCCGCAGAGATCGTGATCCTTGGCGATTTTAACGCCCACCACGCCGAATGGCTCGGTTCACGTTTAACCGATCATGCGGGCAGATCTGTTTATGACTTTGCCTTGGCATATGGTCTGACACAACTGGTTACATCGCCTACGCGGATTCCAGATGTTGAGGATCATACACCTTCCCTGTTGGACCTTCTGCTGACCTCTCATCCGGACGGATATCAGGTTTCCGTCGATGCCCCTCTTGGCTCTTCGGACCATTGTCTGATCCGGAGTGTGGTGCCACTCACGCTCCCTTCGCGGTTGCGTTCTGCAGGTTGCCGCCGTGTTTGGCACAGGTCGGCGGATTGGGACGAAATGCGGTCTTTCTTTGCTTCCTACCCATGGGGGCGGGTTTGCTTCTCGCCGGATGATCCCAGCGCTGTTGCTGACTCTGTCACTGATGTAGTGCTACAGGGAATGGAACTATTTATTCCATCATCTGTGGTACCCATCGGAGGCAGATCTCAGCCTTGGTTTGGTCGCTCCTGTAAGACTGCATTACGCAGTAAGCAGGAGTGTTATCAAGCCTGGGCTGCGGCTTCGGTGACTCGGGATGTAAACACCAGCACACTCAAAAAGAAGTATAACTTCGCCTCCAGGTCCTTCAAAAGAGTTATTGCCAAGGCAAAGTCAGAGCACATAGGCAGAATTGGCGAGAAACTAGTTCGCCTTCCTTCGGGAACCCGTGCATTCTGGTCTCTCGCCAAGGCTGTCCAAGGGAATTTCTGTAAGCCATCACTACCATCTCTGCACAGGGAGGACGACTCACTGGCCCACGATGCAAAAGAGAAGGCCGACCTTTTAGGCTCCCTTTTTGCATCCAACTCGACTGTTGATGACGGGGGGAACACACCGCCGACCATCCCGCGGTGTGAGTGCTCCATGCCGGATGTGCGATTCTCACAGCGCTCGGTTCGCAGAGCACTCCTCTCCCTTGACATCCACAAGTCGAGTGGGCCTGACGGAATCCCCCCAATTGTGCTGAGGACGTGTGCTCCGGAGTTGGCACCGGTCCTAACGCGTCTTTTCCGGTACTCCTACTCCCTAGGCGTAGTCCCGAAATCATGGAAGACAGCTTTTGTCCACCCGATCCCTAAAAAAGGCGACCGCTCAGATCCGTCCAACTACAGGCCTATCGCCATCACCCCCTTGTTCTCCAAAATAATGGAATCCGTTGTAAATTGCCACCTCATGCGGTACCTTGAGGATCACCAGCTGATTAGTGACCGCCAGTACGGTTTTCGTCGGGGTCGATCAGCTGGTGATCTTCTGGTCTACTTAACTCATAGATGGGCGTTGGCAGTAGAGTCCAAGGGGGAGGCATTGGCCGTTAGTTTGGACATTGCGAAGGCCTTCGATCGGGTTTGGCACAAAGCGCTTCTTTCGAAGCTCCCTTCCTATGGGCTTCCCGAGAAATTATGCAATTGGATCACCAGCTTTCTTGTAGATCGGAGCATCAAGGTCGTTGTTGACGGTGCATGCTCCGACTACAAGCCTATTAACGCTGGTGTTCCACAAGGCTGCGTGCTATCACCAACGCTGTTTCTTCTGCATATCAATGATATGTTGCAAGCTGGTAGCATTCATTGCTATGCAGATGACAGTACTGGTGATGCTCTATACACCGGCCGTGCCAATATTTCTCGGGAAAACGTCACCGAGTACCGGAACAAACTTGTGTCTGAAGTCGAGTCTTTGCTGGACAAAGTCTCGGATTGGGGGCAACTAAATCTAGTCCAGTTTAATCCTCAGAAGACACAAGTTTGCGCGTTTACCGCTAAAAAAAACCCCTTTGTCATATCTCCTCAGTTTCAAGGTACTCCCCTTGTTGCCTCAGCCAGTATCGGAATCCTCGGCGTCGACATATCGAGTAGCGTGCAGTTTCGTGGTCACTTGGAAGAGAAGGCCAAATTGGCCTCTAAAAAGCTTGGCGTGCTCAGCAGAGCGGGACAGTATTTCATGCCGGCTCAACGCCTGCAACTTTACAAGGCGCAGGTTCGGCCTCACATGGAATACTGTTCCCATCTCTGGGCTGGGGCTCCCCAGTTCCAGCTTCTTCCACTTGACCGCATCCAGCGCAGAGCGGCTCGAATCGTCGACGACCGAGTCCTTTCCGATCGGCTCGACTCATTGGCACTGCGAAGAGATGTTGCATCTCTTAGCATTTTCTTTCGCATTTACCATGGGGAGTGCTCTGAGGAATTGTTCGGATTAATCTCAGCCGCCAAATTTCACGAACGCACATCGCGGCAGAACTCCCGATACCATCCACACCATCTGGATGATTGGCGGTCCACCACTGTGCGATTTAGAAGATGTTTTCTTCCTCGCACAACTTCCTTGTGGAATAGTACGTAGTCACTCTGTACGTAGACGCCGGACCTTACACACGTACCTAGCGTAAACTAGTTCGCAATTACTCATTAACGCGATTCTCAAACTTTTTTGTCTACCTTGTTAGTGAGCTATTAAAATATGTTCAAGTGTACGCGTTGTGACAGAGATTTCAGAGAGGGGGTAAAGTGTTTCGTTTGCCAAGAACGTTTTGACTTTCCATGCGCTGGATTAACGGAAGCTGGCTACCGTAGGTTAGGCGAGGATAGAAGAAATTACTGGAGATGCACATCTTGCAAGGACGCCAAAGCTCCTAGTCCGCTAAACCTACCTTCAAAAAATACACTTTCAAAAAATACACCTTCTGTTAAGTCTCTTTCACTGGTGGACATGGAGATGATTGCTTCGGAGCTTAAAAGTTTATCTTCACAGATGAACTCACTTCCTACCTTAATAGCAAGCGTCAAGGCTATACAAGCTGATGTGGCCGACCTAAAGTCCATAAAGGCCGATATCGAAGATCTTAAGCTTATGAAGCCGGAGGTGGCTGATATGAGGACTTCATTGGAATTTGTTCAGTGTTCTGTTGAATCTTTGAATAGTAAGATCACAGAAATAAATCAAGAAATCCAGAGTTTGCTGAAGACAAAAGATGATGTAGTTCAATTGAAGCAACGTCTGGAGAACTTTGAAGACTCCATGCGGGAATTTGAACAAAGGTCTCGTATGAATAACATCGAGATCAAAGGAGTGCCGATGTCACCCTCAGAAAACCTTTTCGAGATTTTTAGTAAGCTTGGAGATCATATCAATTGTGTCATCCCAAAAAATCAAATTAATTACATTGCGAGGATTCCTATGCGTAACGATAAACTAAATAAAACAATCATCATCTCAGTGCATAATAGATACCTTAAGGAGGACTTCGTAGCCGCAGCGAAGAAGCGCACCATTGTTCCAGCGGACCTGGGTTTAAGAGGTGACAATAGAATCTTTGTTAATGACCATCTTACTCTGGAAAACAAGATGTTGCTAAATAAAGCCAAAAAACTAGCGAAGGAGCGGGGGTTTGCTTATGTTTGGGTAAAGGGATGCAAAATATTTGCAAGAAAAAACCCAACGTCTCATATAATTACAATAAAATCGGAATACGATTTAAAAAAGTTTTCCTAGTCATTACAATTAGCGCTTTTATATTGTTAAAATCATTTTCCTCTTTTAACTGTGTTTTAGTTAGTTTGAGAAACGCTTGCCCTCTAACATTTAAGTTTGTCTACCTGCTTGATATCGTTATGCATTCTCTTACTCCCGCTGCACACTTGTTTACTCAATCATATTATATCGCTCCACCGTCGATTTGCTTTTGCATTTTTGTATCTTTTGTTTACGCTTATAGCCTTATTGTATTATTAGTTTTTTTTAATGTTGCCCACAAATTTAACGTTTTTTTACGCATCTTTTCAAACATATTGCTTTATTCCACCTTTCTACACTTATTACTTGTTATTATAACTAATTATGTACTAGTTTTAATGTTCAAAAATGGCGATTAATATATATTACCAAAATGTACGTGGTTTACGTACAAAAACTTCAGCCTTCTATAGAAATATTAACATAAACTCTTATGATGTTATATGTTTATCAGAAACTTGGTTGAATGAAAGCGTTAAAGATAGCGAATTATTCGATGATAGGTACATAGTTTGGCGACGGGATCGAGATTACAAAAGAATTAATCAAACATTGGGGGGTGGAGTGTTAATTGCTGTTCGCCGGGACCTCTCAGCAGAAGTTCGTAGTGATTGGTGTTCGAATGCCGAGGACTTATGGGTAACATTGACACTTAAATGCCGGAATCCTAAGGTAGTGTATAAACTGCATATTTGTACGGTATATATATGTAACCAAAGCGTATTTTGTTCACTACCAACTCAGTTAACCGCATACTCCCGAAAACTTTGTGATACAATATTAAAACATCCTTGCGAAAAATTTATAATTCTTGGCGACTTTAATATGCCTAACATAATCTGGAAGTCGTGTGATCAAAACATTTCATATATACCCGAGAACATACAGGGCTCTTATCAATTTGATTTATTTGATAACATTAATATATGTAATTTCATCATCATCATCATCATTACAGCCCTTCACAAGTCCACTGCTGAACATAGGCCTCCCCCAAAGAATGCCACAAAGCACGGTCCTGAGCCACCTGCATCCATCGACTTCCTGCATGTCTTACCAGGTCGTCACTCCATCTCGTGGGGGGACGCCCTACACTTCGCCTACCGGTACGAGGCTGCCACTCGAGAACCTTTCTTCCCCATCGGTTGTCGGTTCTTCGAGCTATATGGCCGGCCCACTGCCACTTCAGCTTACTAATCCGTTGTAATTTATCACAATACAATTATATACATAACACAAATAATAGAATTTTGGACTTAATATTTTCTAACAGCACGTTAGCTGTTAACCACTGCGGAAACCCGCTAATACCCGAAGATACTCATCATCCAGCTCTGTGTGTGGTTGCAGAATTTATTCAACTTCACACTCTCAAAAGTCGTCCCTATACTAAATTTCTATATCAATCTGGTGATTACGATTCTATTATTTCTAAACTTGATGCCATTGATTGGCATCAAGAACTTAACTCTAAGCCGTTAGAACAGGGGTTCCCAAAGTATTTTTCTACACGCCACCCTGCTGCCTAAAATAGAAATGCCCACGCCCCCCTTCACTTCGATGCAAGGAAGAGGAAATAAATGGGTTAGCTAAGTATCCCAATCGAACTAATAAAGTGAGTTTGTGTCGTTTTTTTACACTGTCATTAACTACTCAACATTTCGGGGGTATAGGATAGGACATAAGGTACCTTTTATATAAAAAAAGTATTGTTCCCGTAAGATAGAAATTGATTGACAAAATCTATATTAACGCGAGCAATGCCTAGGGAAAAAGCCTAGTTTTAAAGTAAAAGGATAATGAATAATAAACAGGGGTAAAAAACCATAATCAAATATTTTTATTAATATTGTTGTGACAAGAAAAACAAAGAAATACATAATCGTCACGGTCAGTGAGAAATATGCAAGCCCATCCAGGCTTGCATATTTTTAATAATGTTTTCAATTCTGGGTTGAATAGAAGAAAGAGCACAACGTAGATCACTAGTGATATCGAGTTTGTTTCTGTATTTGGTTTTTATGACCACTACTGCTTAAAATGCCTTTTCGCATAAATAAGTACTCGAAAATGGTAAAAACAGTTTCAGTGATTCTTCTGCTATATTGGGATAAACTTCGAGATATTTTACCCAAAATAATGGCTTATCCATCTTCTCAAAATCATATTTGGCAGCTGAATCATTTTTTATTTCTAAAGCTTGTTCTTGAAGTAGCTCTGGCAGCACGTCTATGTCAACGTGAAAAGGATCCGTCGCCAATCGATAAATATTGTCATCAAACAAGTTTGGGAAGTAGCGCTTGAATTCATCACTGAGGTGCTGCAAGTGGTTGGATATTTCGGTCTTAGTGTCGGTTTCGCAAAAAAACTCCATAAAACATTTGTTCTCTGTGATTGCATATAATTTATGAAAGAACGAATAATTGTCTGCTAAAATCTTACGTTTCCACAATAGCAACTTCTCAGTAAACACTGTGATAGCATCTCGGTGATTAATTATATTTGAATCTCCTCCTTGCAGTTTTAAGTTTAATGAGTTTAATGAATCGAACATATCCGTTAAATAAGCAAATACCACTTGAACTTTTGGCTTTCTGAATTCTACAAATAATTCACTTTGTTTTTGATTATCAAAGAACTGAATAACTTCATCTCGAAGCTCATATAACCTAGTCAGCATATTTCCTTTTGAGAGCCAGCGCACCTCAGTATGAAATAACAGAGTCTTATGTTCTGTACCCAAATCTTCACAAAGAGCCCTAAAAAGTCTAGTATTCAAAGCACACTTTTAACATAATTGACAATTTTATGCATAATGTTAAAATAGCGTTGAATTCATTTGAAAGTGTCTTGGCCGCCAGGGCTTGACGGTGTTTGAAACAGTGAATAGCAATAACATTAAGATTTTTTTCTCTCACCAACTGTACGAAACCTGAGCGAGACCCAAGCATTGTCGGTGCACCATCTGTGCAAACACCCATTAACTTTTACCACGACAGTTCGTGTTTCGCAAAAAAATCAGAAACTGCTGTCATTATATCAATTGCTTTTGTGGTAGTCGTTAATTCTGTAGAAAACAACAATTCGTCTTTTACTGTTTCGTTTTGCATGTATTGAACGAAAACTAAAAGTTGACAACATTGTGCTATATCGGTACTCTCATCCAACTGTATTGCATAAAATGTTGATTCTTTCACGGCCTCTACTACTTGTTTTTTTATATCTTCAGCCATATCATCAATGCGACGTTTAACAGTATTGTCAGAGAAGGGTGTCTGCGAAAATTTTTGTTTAATTTCTGGTTATTTTTGAAAATGTAATTTCTAGTTACATTTTCAAAAATAACTTTCTCAGCACATATCAATCTGGTTTTAGGCCGGGGCACAGTACTACCACAGCTCTTTTGAAAGTTACGGAAGATTTGCGTACTGGAATGGAGAACTCAAAATTGACAGTGTTAATCCTAATAGATTTCTCTAACGCTTTTAATGCTGTCGATCATGACATTCTTCTAGCTATACTTTATCACCTAGGTTTCTCTTCGTCAGCGCGGGACTGGTTCTCATCATATCTTCGGGGTCGTCAGCAGGCAATTCGAGTAGGTCAGATTATCTCTGATTGGTGCTCGTTGTCTGCTGGCGTTCCTCAAGGCGGAATTCTCTCTCCTCTCTTGTTCTCAGTCTTTATAAATCTCATTACACCCCACATTCGCTGTTCGTACCATCTGTATGCTGATGACTTACAAATTTATGCTCAAGCTGAGGTGGCATGTATCGATGATGTGATTGAGAAGCTCAACTGTGATCTCAATTGTATTTCTAATTGGTCAAACAGATTTGGCATTAGGGTTAATCCATCAAAATGTCAGGCTATTGTAGTTGGTAGTTCTCGTAGACTGACTAAAATTGATATGAAGGCGTTACCTCCCATTATATTTAATAATGTTATTGTTCCTTACTCAACAACAGTTAAAAACCTTGGCTTAATTATAGACAACACCCTCAGCTGGCGACCGCATATATATGAAGTGAGCAAAAAGGTCACTAACACTCTGCGTCATCTGTATCGTCTCAAGAATTTTTTACCGTTAGGGACTAAGGCAATGCTAATACAGACTTTAGTGTTGCCTATTCTGGATTATGCAGATGTTTGCTATGCTGATGCCTCGCAAGAACTTCTAAACAAACTGGATCGACTTCACAATAATTGCATACGCTTCATTTTCGGTTTACGTAAATACGACCACATTTCCTCTTATATTTCTCAGCTAAAATGGCTACGTCTCCGCTATCGCAGACATTTCAGAATACTGTGCACGTTATTTTCAGTTTTACACGATCCGTTTGTCCCTGAATATCTGAAATGCAAATTTCAGTATCAAGGTGATACCCATAATCGTTGTCTCCGTTCTACGGAAAAATCTAACCTCCATGTTCCCCTCTGTCACACTAGCTTTTTACACAAATCTTTTACTTCTCATGCGGTAAGATTATGGAACGAGTTACCGGGCAGTGTACGCGCAGCCACGAGCAAGGCATCGTTCAAACGCTTGCTCTGGAATTACTATCTAACGTTGCAGGAGTAGTTTGTGGTTTTCCATTTCATTTTTACATTTGTTATTGGAGTTTGAATAAGAAACTGCCATATTTAATTATGTATATATATGTATAATAAGTAGTATGTGTATAATAAGTAGTAGTAAGTAAATATTTGTATGTATGTATTTATATATATTTATGTATATATATATATATATATATATATATATATATATATATATATATATATATATGTATATACTGTATGTATTATGTAGACATAGATGTTATTTACTTAGCTGTTTGCACTTTGCACCCACAATATTTTCTCTGCTTAGCCTGGAGGTAGACTGGTAGAGAATGCCCTGTTGCATTAAGTCCGCCTTTTTGTACTTGGTGTGCAAATAAAGCATAAATAAATAAATAAATAAATATCAGCTGCTTTTAACAAGCAAGGTTTAATAAGTGATTCTCCGATAGTATGACTTTTCTTTGCCTTTGCGATGATAAGCGATAGTTCATAAGAAGCTTGAAGCACTTTCTCGGACGATTTCGCAAAAGATCCAGTACTATCCAATTTCATACGTTTCAAGCTCGCAGATTTTGATGCAAAAAACTCCTTCGGCTTGTCCTTTAAACTGCTATGTTTTGTTGACAAATGTCGTTCCAGACGAGAGGGTCTCATGGCATCATTGCTCAATACCTTATAACAAATAACACACTGCGGATGATCGATATCACCTTTTTTTATAACAACAAAACCGTATTTAATATAATCATCATTATATTTACGTTTTTTGGCCGAACTCATGACGAAACAAAAGGTATAAACTTAACTTTATTTTTGCGACAAAAAACACGTGTAATGTTTACAAGGCGAACAATACTGACCGACTGGCGGGGGTGGTGGTATGCGTTTGTCCCGCGGCTCTGCGCCCCACTTTACATGTTGTCACGCCCCACTAGGGGGGCGCGCCCCCCAGTTTGAAAAGCAATGCGTTAGAAGATGCCTTGTTATTGTTTTATAATAAATTAGCTGACCTCCTTCAAACGTATATCCCTACTAAGACTTTTACACCAAGGTTTAAATATCCATTATGGTATAAGAAATCCCTAATTAAAATTTTGAAAGAAAAACATAAGTATCACTCGAAATATAAGAAATACGGGAATCAGTCTGACCTTCAATCATTTATTAGACTCAGAGAACAAGCCAAGACTCTGGAAAAACAAATGTTTGATACATACATTTCTAACGTTGAAAAAAATATTTGTAATAATCCTAAAGCGTTTTGATCTTATATAAAAACAAAAAACAAAGTCAATTCATATCCCGCTGTATTACGTTTTGGAAAGAAATCATCAGATTGTGGCGCAGAAATATGCAATTTGTTTAGTGATTATTTTCAGTCAACTTTTTTAAATAGTACCCATACGTACATTAACCCAGATGTCACCTCTCAAATGAACTATAATATACCATCTGATATAGGGGATATAGAGGTCACATTTGATGAAGTATTTAAGCTTTTGAAATCACTTGACTTAAGTAAATCAGCTGGGCCTGATAACATACCAGCTGTTTTTATCGTGAGGTGCGCCAAGAGCCTTGCGTTTCCTTTGACTATATTATATCGGCGTTCTTTGTCAGAAGGTTTAATGCCAAGAATCTGGAAATCGGCTTATGTCACACCAATTTACAAAAAAGGCCCAAGAGATCAAGTTGACAACTACCGACCTATTTCCAAATTATGTCTATTTGCAAAAGTGCTTGAAAGAATTGTCTATGATCAACTATATGCTGCCCTAAAACATACACTTAGCTTTCAACAACACGGTTTCGTCAAGGGTCGGTCAACAACTACTAATCTTATATTATGTACTGACTACTTATCAGAACATATGTCAGAGCCCTCACAAGTCGATGTGGTCTACACAGACTATAGCAAATGCTTTGATCGAATAGACCATTTGCTGTTATTACACAAAATTCAATCAGTAGGAATACGAGGTAATTTATATCGGTGGTTCACCTCTTACGTCCAAAATCGGAGTCAGACAGTTGCCCTAAATGGTTACACCTCTAAGGCCATGCCAATACCTTCTGGTGTCCCACAGGGCTCCTTGCTAGGGCCTTTACTCTTTAATATTTTTGTTAATGATATCATCATATGTTTCAAGTACTCAAAAATCCTACTTTACGCCGATGATATGAAAATATTAAGTCCAATAACGTCCCTCGAAAGCGCATATCATTTGCAAGAAGACTTTGAAGGTTTGAAAATTACTGTCTATACAATAAATTAGACTTAAATGTCTCCAAATGCTATATTTGCACATACACACGGAAGACTAAACCTATAATTTTCCGCTACACTATAAAACATATAGATATAACTAGAGTCAACACTATCCGCGATTTAGGAGTAATTTTTGACTCCAAATTACTGTTTAATAAACATATTGACAATATTATAAACAAAGCCTCTAAAGCTCTTGGCTTTATTTTAAGAATGTATTCTGATTTCAATTCTATTAAAACCTTCAAAATTCTTTACTGTGCTTTCGTACGAAGTCATCTAGAGTATGCCTCTCAAGTATGGAATCCTACCTATAATATTTATTCTACGCGTATTGAACGGATTCAGAAAAAATTTCTTCGCTATCTTCAATTTAGAGTTAAGATCTTTCTACCGAATTACACAACACGTTGCCGAAAGTTTCACATTTTGCCGCTATATGAAAGAAGGCGCATAGCGGATCTATCTTTTCTAATTAATATAGCAAATAGCACGATCGACTGTCCCGAACTGTTGGAGCAAATACGTTTACAAGTTCCATACGCATCTTCACGCAAGCCGTGCAAACTATACGTGCCGGGAGTAAATACAAACTACAGGCAAAATTCTTATTTAATAAGAGTGAGCAAGTGTTTCAATGACGTGGCGAAAATACATAATTTAAAATTAAAAATTTTGTACAGCCGACTTCAATATAAGTTATTTAAGAATAACTTAAAAACTATTGGTCTGACCTTGATCAAATTCATATGGGACCACACGAGAAGTACCAGCTTTCAAATAAAAAAAGAATCATCGAAATTGGTTCACCCAGAAAAAAGTTCTGAGGTAACACACATAAAAAAAAAAAAAAAAAAAAAAAACGAAAAAAAAAAAAACATACAGTCGAATTGAGTACCGGCTCCTTTTTGGAAGTCGGCAGAAAATGTAGACTTATTTAACACCTCTAGCAGGCAGCTTATGCGTCTACTGAGTAATAAGTTTTTCGTTTACTGATGTGTATTACATATACCATGCATTGTTATTTATTTCATTTTACTTTTTAAATCATCTTTTATTGTGTCATTAAATCTACGTCTACGTCACTTGTGCAATTTTTCTCTGTACTTTATTTATAAGTGGGAACTTTTAATTGGCCTTCAGTACATTTTTTTTATTTTTATTGTTCATACATTTATAACCAGCTGTAAGTTCTCCTAAAATTGTAATAAATAAATAAAAAAAAAAATAGTTTACCACCAGCGATTTTTCCGGACCGATACACCTTAGGGACCTTCAAGAAAAGAGCCTACTCCTTTTTAAAAGGCCGACAACGCATCTGCAATTCCCCTGGTGTTGCGGTTGTTCATGGGCGGCGGTAGTCACTTACCATCAGGTGAGCCACATGCTCGTTTGCCCCCTCTCGTATAAAAAAAAATACAAGTATTCAATGCCAGAAGTCACTAATTAAACACTTACGCGTGAAATCTTATATCACCTCCTAGACACCAACAACTGCAGCAACCACGCACTACACAAGTTTACTCCATTTCTTGAATTATAACAATAATTAACTTTAATTATCTCAAACGACGATGTGAACTGTTAAGTAAACAACCGCCATATTTGTCCAAAGAGTATAGTAATATATATTTGCAAAGAGTATAGTAATATATAAGGAAGAAGAGAACCCTCTTGCGAGTAAAACTGGTGCTCCTTGGAAACAGCGCCACCTGATGATTGTTACGCCAACTATAATATTTAGATGTTTGTGTGTATATACCAATTCACTCACACGAGAGCACTCTGTGAATGTGTGCGTGTGTATATGTACAATGCTCTTTGCCTACCCTCACATTCAATATTCTATATATTTTATGGCTCCAGTACACGTTGGCCGAGCGCGCTCGCCGAGTGCACTCGGCCAACGTGTACTGGGCCGTTTTGTATATATTTGGCGTTTGCGGCCAACGCTCGCCGACGAGCCGTATAGTGTCGGTTTTCTGTGCACAAATCAAAGGAATTTGGCGCAAGCCGCAAGCAGTGTTCACACGTTGGCTGAGTGTTCAGTTCATAGTTACGCGTCGGAGTAAACTGTAGTGTCGGCTTGATAAAATTGTTTCAACATGGCGACATGGACTAATGAGGAAATATTTATTTATTTATTTAACAGTTTATGTACACACATAATTCGATAGGAAAATGGTAAAAACATAATTATGTACAAAGGCACTGCCTATTCCATGATGACATTTCTTCCAGCAGGCATATTGAAGGATAGTTGAAGGAAATAGAGGTAGTCAAAATGTGCACTTACATAAATATACATAGACAATACAAATATATACATATACATACACACACACATATATATATACGCATGTATATATATAAATAAATATCATATATTATGAAAAAATATATAATTCAATATAATATATTTTTAATGTTACTTATATCCATACCAACACATTACGATTTAATAATTATGGAGTAAATATTGATTCATTGTTCATTGATTGATCCTCACAATGAATCAGTTATATGGAACCCCAAACATGAGCAACATAAAAATAAAACCAGAGGAACTTGCCTAACTGCATTAAATAATACATGTTTAGTTGCGATTTCAGAGTACCTACGTAATGATAAATATTATTATAAATAATTATCTCTGCGTTTATGTTGTTCAGGGATAATGTAGCTTAGGGGCTTCTTTTGGGCTATCTTTTATTTTGGAAAAACCCCCAGCAAAGCGGGCACGAGTAGCTAGTAAATCCTATAAAGGTTTCTTTTTTCCTTTTGAGGTCGGAACCCTAAAAAGGACACACTGGGATTATTGTCGTATGTGTAGTTTTTTTCTTGTTCACTCTGAGAAGAGTGAAGCGCTGTATAAGTATATGACAGCGGCCGCGATTGCCCTAACGTCCATCATCATCTAGCTACCAACGCAGAATGAAACACGCCAACGTGTGAACGGCACCACGAAAATCTGCCGAGCGCGCTCGCCAAGCGCACTCGGCCAACGTGTACTGGAGCCATTAAACTTATATTACTATTTCCATTCCAATTTTCTACGAATGTAGAAATTACATTCTACATTCGTAAAAAGTTGAAATGGAAATAGTAATAAATGAATATAATAGGTACATATTGGAATTTATAAAAATTTAATAACGCAAAGCTTAAGAGTAAGATCAAAGTTAACAATTAGCTATGCATTCATACATAAGTAGAAAATTGGAATGGCACACGGTTAATTTGACCAAACAGAAATAAAACAATTATTTTCATAGAGATTTAAATATATTATTAACAGTTATTAGATACACAGAAATAAACTTGGGCACTCAATTTTAGGTGATTATGGAAGCATCTTAGAACACATCGTTTTCAGCAACCATTATTATTCGTAAAACATTTTCATTAAGTAAAACGACTCTAATAAATCACCATAAACTAAATATTCACTGGCTAGTAACACCACACTTAAGTAATTGTTCTACGAAATACGAAATTAACTAAATCGACATCAAACTTTTGAATTTGGCTTAGAAAAGTGAAACAAAACGAACTCGATTCACTTTAAAAATGGTTTGAAACATTCCCGTTTAAAATAATATCTAATTGATGAAAAATTAACTTTGAAACTTTTTCTTTTTTAATTTCATAAAAATATGTAATAATTTAGGTAATTTTTTTCGCAACAGCAGATACAGATCATAGACATAGTATCTTATAGACTAAACATTCCATGACGTCATCAGCGTGTGAAAGGAATGCACGTATATAGTTATACATAAGAGTAAGGGAGAAGCAAATTTATATTTCTTGTCTTTTTCTAGGTATGCGTTTTTGATTGTTTTCCCTCCTTTATTTGACATTAACGATGTCAAGCTCTTGTGAATAACATTGATATTATAAGCAAACAGGTAATTGAATTTAGTGTTGTTTGTGGGTATTAGTTATTAGGTAAGGTTAAAAAGATGGTAAGTTGTAGCAATTTAGGATGCAACAGCATCAGTCAACGAAAAATTGATAATATTACCTTTCATCGGTAAGTTTGTTTTGTGCTTACATTTGCTACTTGTACTGATTAATATCTATTGTTTTGAATATAAAGTGTAACATTTCATGTGTTTAATGAACTTTGTGATGTATTTTGTCAAATATTTGGACTCCCAAATTGTAAATTCTTCATGATAATGCTCCTTAATTTGAACGGTCATTCGAAAGCTTAAAGTCATAACAAACGTGTACTTTTTGATTTGGTAGGATTATAGAAACTTTAGGGATATCAGCGAGTACAATAATGTTTTCGCATTGTTGAATAATAATTGTTATTGTGATTAGTAGTTATGTCCATAAATATGAATCACATAATGTTATACATATACATACACTTTTATGTTCAGCTTTAAAGGAAACTCCTTATTGCCCTACAATTCTTCAATCATTTTCCATATTACATAGACGTCTCAAATAATATTATGTAAGTATCAACCTGAAAACATATTTGAATTCAAGTACATAAACATTGAGGAAAGTATATTTAATTTCACAAAATATGTATTGCCTGAAATCAGATGCACAAAACTTTATTGCATTCCATTAATTCTATTATACATTAGCAACAATTACATTACAATATTTATTAAAAAAAAATATGTCATACTAATATAAAAATAAATATAAACATAGATAAAATAATAAATAAATAAATAAGTCTTAATCTTAAGGTACACAATAACACAACAACATAAGATAATATTCTCAATTAAAGATGTAGAAAAAATTTGATGATAATATACTTACCGTTACCATTAGTCAGTATCAAAAGTCAAAAGTTATAGGTTTTGTGATAGTTGCCTAGCTTGGCAGGAGAATTGGCAACTGCAGTTATTTGGAGACATACTGTGTTGGAGGTCTATGTTCAGCGGTGGAGGACATTTGTTAGGCTGTAAATGTATTAATTAACAATATCTAAAGCTTAATATGTACATAATTTTTTAAAATGTTTGGTATGAATAATATTATCATTACATTTACATATACTTGTTATTTAATTCAATCAATTGATATTGTTTTAATTGTTATAGGTATTTTATTTATGCACAGATACACATACATGATTTTTTTTGTTAAATACCTTGATATAAAAGTGTACTATATATAAATTTAATATATTAATTTCGTTTAAATATATTATTTCACAGCTTTCCTAAGGAATCAGCTATCCGTAACTGTTGGATAATCGCTACTGGTAGTGATTATAGGTAACCAACAAAACTTAGCAGTGTATGCTCAAAACATTTTAAGCCTCATTGTTTTAGATGGACTAAATATGCTTAACTTATGTAATTTATAATATAATTAAGATAATTTTTTTAAATGTTATAATTTCTTGTTGTATCTTGTTGTTTCTCCATAAGTGATATAAGTTTGATCTTGTTGGTAGTTATGATTTTTGACATTGTTCTGTATGTATTAAAAATTGACTAGCATTGCTTATTTTATTTTAAAATGCTGACATTCTGTATTATTATGACTTGTAATAATTGGGTGGCATGACAATGACAAAATATTTACTTATAAATGTATTGATTAAACATGAATCCTCATTTACAAATGTTGGAACTTTATCTGTACTGCCATGTTTTATGCAAATAAAGATTTAAATAAAAGAAATAAATAAGTAATTTAAAGTCCTCACCTAAATATACAAATGAATAATTTATTATGCAATAATAATTGTAAAACTGACTGGGAATGCCTACCAATGGGACATTTAGTCCACCCTTAATCCCTTTTATAAAGGTGTTATAAACATTAATGTGTAAATAAATTAAGAAATAAATGTAATAATAATGATAATTTCTATTTAATTGTCATAAATAATGACATTAATAAAGATGTTTTTGACAAGAGATAAGTATTACCTATCTAAGTATAGTTTAGGAGTTGTACCTTATTATTTATACCATTAGAATATATTATATACAAGGCAAATAATATATATATACATATATATATACTCCCTTCTAATCCAATTCTAACGACCAGCACCCAAGAATAAATCAAGTTTACAAATGCACATTTTTGAGAAATTCTAAAGCTACTCAAACCAAGAATTACAACGAAAATTACAAGGAAAGAAGACAAAAATTTTGTTAAATTTGTTGTTTATTAATGTGATCAAAAATTAATAAGTAATCATTTGTTTATTTTGATTTTATTGAATTATATTTAATATATAATTGTGTTTTCATTTCTTTTACTTATGAATGTTACATACATTGTTAATATTTCTAAATGTTATGTAAGTACACAAAATTTAGTTCTTTTTCCTTTTTAAATTTCAATATATTTTCATTTAAATAGAATATATATATTTACAGTCTATCAAAAGTCCACTGTTGAACATAAACATGATTATAGTTATTTCGCATAGTTTCAACGCTTGGAAAGCGGGTTGTCAACCACTGTTTTTTTTTATTTAGCTGTTATCAGGACAATGCTGCTGTTTATCTTCTTTGATGTTTCCCTATGTCGCCTCATACACCACCCATGGAATGATATGAGATAGCAGATAATCTTACACTGCATGGTAAATTAAAATAGAATATTATAAAACATTCGTTTTTGTTTTATATACCAACATATTACAAAAACAAACCCTTTTTTGATGCTTTACAACGTATATTTTCTTACGTGGTAGAGCCATGTTGCAGCTATATTATGGTTGTAGCACGAATGGGTCGGCTCGACCGGGGAAGGACCACGCTCTCACAGAAAACCAGCGTTAAATAACAGCTTAACGCTGCTGTGTTTCGTATGGTGAGTGTAGAGAACCGGAGACCCTTTTTACTGGCAAAGAGGCATTCCATCTTAGTCCTCACGGGTGACAACGCATCTGCATCTTGAGTCTTTTTTGAGGATAGATTTAGATGTCTATGGGTCACAGTAACCACTTACCATCAGGTGGACTGTGTGCCTGTTTGTCACCCGATCCTATAAAAAAAAAATATTAACTAAACATTTTACCACCTTAACCATTAGGTAACATGATTAAGCCACGTAACCATAAGTAAGTCACCTAATAAAGGCCTTCCACAGATATCCTCATAGGATGACTTTTGCCATAGTTTCCACGCCTGCGTGAAAATATATGTTATGCTGGTTGGCCACCGCATTTATTTATTATTTTAAGTTTTCATCGGGAAAGTGCTGCTGCCCCATCCCCATCTTGTATTATTGCTTACGATGCGGGGTAATATCATCCCGTGTACAGACAAATTCTCTTGTACGCCACAACTTGCCGCACACAAGACACCAACTTAGCAAAACATGCAGGAAATCGCGAAAGTAGGCTCATAACCGTGTTTTGTACTACAAAACGTAAGTGGAAACCCTTTCCTTTCGAAGGTCTGTGTTCAGCACTGAACTTGTGATGGAATGGTATGTTAAAACATTGTTTTTTTTTGTAAAAGCAACAAAACTTGACACAAGGAAATTTTTGTTTATTATTTAATATTTTTATTCTCAATTAATATTTAAGTACATACATAACATATTGTTATTTATTAGCGATATCAAACTTTGTACTATTAGCGCCTTCACTTAGTGCCGTCGAAATCCAAAGAGTTATTGAATGTCCAGTAAAATCGTCGATGCGCCGTTGAATACAGAATGATGATTTTGTTTTTACGCCGTTTCCGCCCGTAGTTTTTAGTCACAGAATGTATTTTCAAGAGAACTTAATTAATCATCTGAATTATAATAGAACATTTTTTATGGTAACAATTAAGTTTTTTGTATGTTTTTTGTATGTGCTGTGAATATAAATAAACCCATAACGGGGGAAATGGAACAATATCTGGTAACCCAGTGAAAGTACCTCCCGCCTATTTCTATCTCAAAAGCATACGCGAATGCTTTATCTAGTCAATCCTCTATCTACGATACAGATACATTTATATTTTCGGCTACAGAGGTACAGAGCTTGTAGTACAGACTAATCATTTCAATCGAACATAAATATAATCGGAACGTATAATTTATATGTACTTTATAAATCATGGATTAAACACCTTTTATTTGTCATACATACATATTACAAAATATATAGTTTATAATTTATAAGATAAGTAAAACTAATTTTAATGGACAGGTGACAAAGATATTAAAGCCATCTAGTGAGTATTAAACTAACTAAACTGAGGAAATTATGACCCGTATCATACACTTGATGGCGTTACTTTCTATGACCAAATGCATTACTATGAAACTGTACCCCCCCGTATTTGTCTAATATATGTTGACATATGGGGCTAATGTTGCCACATTACCGAACCCTTAGTAAATGGGATTATAATTCACTGATTCGTTAACCCAATAATGCATACGAGACCTTCAATTTTGGAATTTTTAATGTAACTAATAGTAGTTCAACTATTTATTTATTGGTACATTATTTTGCAGAGCTTAACTTCTGATTTGGTTATTGTTGAAACTATTTCTAAGAATTTATCAGGAGATTTAAATAAAAACATAGCAATACTGTATTCCACACTAAAAAGAGAAGTCAGACCACAGAGAGTGAGATAAAGATACGTAGGTATGTGACTCAAGCTGTTGTTCCAAGTGTGGCCTCCATCTTTATCTATTACTTCATGATATGGAGTGTTGAGTAGAAGGAGGACCATCTCTGTATATGAAAAGTGTCCCTAAAAACGTGTCCAATAAGGGTGGCGCTGCAGTAGCATAGGATAAATTAAAAAAGAAGCGCCAAAAGTATTTAGAGTAAGACGGAGAAATAAATAAGGACCGATCAATCCGCTTGGTTTTGTACTACGTAAATAGTTGAGATTTTGTATATTGGCGTTTTACTAACTACTCTAGTCATGAAATATTTGAATTCAGCTGACTTCACTCCGTTCATAACAGCTATCTTCATATCGTAGTTTTTCAGACGCCAGCGCTATTGTGGTAGGTTTTGGAACCTCTATTTACAGTAAATAGTAGGACACTTTTTCAACCTTCGCTCCTTATAAGATGGTTCTCCTTCTACTCTACACTCCATACTTCATGAGCCCAGCGTCCACATTTTTTTAATAACTGGCTTTACGGCTCTGGGTTCTAGCCCTTCTGATCCTGAAGTTACAATATATAATTATTCTTCATAGTACACTGCTTCGCAATATGTTGATGCGTCACATTGTGCAGCCCTCGGGAGATTTTAACGGTAACTTGAGCCAGCAGACAGCTGACAGTTGGCGATGGCATCTCAAGGCGCCTAAGCAGACAGACACCTTATTTTAAGAATCACATCACCATCAGAGTAGTTGTTTCACCGTTTACTACTGTCTACTAATAGTTCACATGCGCAGACACTAAATACACAAAATCGCACCACGTTTACATATCAATATCCACTTTAAACCATTATTAAAACAATAATACAGTAGCAGCAAACCGCTGCCGGTCAAGTTCCCGCCAATACTCCAGCGCCCACAAACTAACTAATAGATTCTACCAGTATCAGACCATAGATATAGTATTAAACTCGTAGACAGAGAAATATAGATAGACAAGACCTCAGCGTATGTCAGTAAGAGATAGCGATAGTTCGCCAAAGTACATTACTACAATTACATGTAATTTAAATTGACATACTTAGACTTTTACCACCATTGTGTGGGTAATCTATTTCTATTTATTTCGGTTGGACTACGTCAACTACTAATTTAATTAATTTTATTTTCTATGGGGACGTATTTATGACTATTTGACTGTGCGCGAACTAATGTAAATGATCATTTTATTACAATTTATCTAAGATATCAATCATATCTCAGAAGCCAATTTACATAATTTAGGACCGGGTTTAGTAAGCTCATGGGGCTTTCGAGTGTTTATTCTATATTTATAGCTCAACACGTAAATAGTACAATAAAATAAATCATAATCAACTCATAGCCCCGAATGCATTCAGTTCGCGCATGTCGTCCCTTAGCTAACAACATCGCATAAGTCATTTTTACCAACTTTACAGGAGACAAAAAAAACTGTCCATTTTAAAAAATCGGCGGAAATTTTCTGTTGTTACCTAATACTCGTAAATGCCCTAGTTAGCGGTTAAGGAATAATAATTTATAATTATTTTGACTATATACTTTATTTTAACTTTTATTTTATGACTTGAGCTGTGTTGACTGATATTTTATTAGATTTAGGTGGAGTTGTTTGCGGAAATGTTAGGGAATAAGGTATTAATAGATGATTTACAACGAAAAGTTTTTATTACGAAATATTTCAATAATAATTAACAATCGTTATAACATAGCTATCAACTCGTATAACCTAAGTCTTGCGAATCACACGAACCTTTAGAGCGTATGTGCAATTTTTTATTGTTATTTTAATTGGTAAATATTTAAAACATAGTCTTTAAAAATTCTAACGAAACAAGATATCATCATCATCATCATTACAGCTCTTTACAAGTCCACTGCTGAACATAGGCCTCCCCCAAAGAATGCCACAAAGCACGGTCCTGAGCCACCTGCATCCAGCGACTTCCTGCATGTCTTACCAGGTCGTCACTCCATCTCGTGGAGGAACGCCCTACACTTCGCCTACCGGTACGAGGCTGCCACTCGAGAACCTTTCTTCCCCATCGGTTGTCGGTTCTTCGAGCTATATGGCCGGCCCACTGCCACTTCAGCTTACTAATCCGTTGGGCTATGTCGGTTACTCTGGTTCTACTGCGGATATCCTCATTCCTAAGTTTATCACGCAGAGAAACTCCGAGCATAGCCCTCTCCATAGCTCGCTGAGCGACCTTGAGCTTCCTCATACGGCCAGCAGTGAAGGACCACGTCTCAGTTCCGTAAGTCATCACTGGCAACACGCACTGGTTGTACAATTTCGTTTTCAGGTTTTGAGGTATGTCTGACGAGAAGATGTGTCGTAGCTTCCCGAACGCTGCCCAGCCGAGTTGAATCCGTCGATTGACCTCTCGGTCGAAGTTGGACTTACCTAGTCGGACTATTTGTCCCAGGTAAACATATTCGTCAACAACTTCGAGCTTAGTGCTCCCAACAACTACCGGCATAGGTGTGACATGGACATTGAACATGATCTTTGTTTTGTCCATGTTCATCTTAAGACCTATCCGTTGGGAAACACTATCGAGGTCATTGAGCATAGTGCTTAGGTACTCCAGCGATTCTGCCATAAGGACTATATCGTCGGCAAATCGAAGGTGAGTGATGTACTCGCCATTGATGTTGATACCGTATCCTTTCCAGTCCAGAAGCTTGAAAATGTCTTCCAATGCAGCGGTGAAGAGTTTCGGGGATATGACGTCACCCTGTCTTACACCTCTCTGCAATTGGATAGGTTTCGTACTCTGATTCTGTACTCGGATAGCCATCGTAGCCCTACTGTACAAGCACTTCAACACTTCGATATACCGACAGTCAACTTGGCACCGCTGAAGGGACTGCAGCACCGCCCAAATTTCGACGGAATCAAAGGCTTTCTCATAGTCCACATACGCCAGACATAGTGGCAAATTGTACTCTTCGGACTTCTGTACAATTTGCCGAAGGGTATGTATGTGGTCTATGGTGCTAAAGCCCTTTCGGAAACCGGCTTGTTTGGGAGGCTGGAAGTCGTCAAGTCTGCGCGCGAGACGATTCATAATGACTCTCGAAAACAGCACGTAGACGCGGCTCAGAAGAGAAATCGGTCTGTAGTTCTTCAAGAGAGCGTTGTCACCTTTCTTGAAGAACAAGACCACCGCACTTCTGCTCCACGCCTCCGGTGTAATGCCACCATGGAGGACGGAATTAAAGAGCTTCTGAAGGACTTCAAGTACCGGTCTTCCACCCGCTTTCAGAAGCTCCGCTGTAATTCCATCCTCGCCTGGGGCCTTACCGTTTTTAAGGTGCTGGAGAGCCATTCTAATCTCGGAGCTAAGTTCTGCAAGACCCGCCGCAGAAGAACACAAAAACTCTCCGATCACACTCTTAATCTCATGGCTGTTAGACGGGAGATGAAGCTACATTCTTCAACAGACTTGACAGCATACAGGCATCTGAACAGACAGATCTCCAAATGCATGCGGCGGGACTTACGCAACTTCAATACAGCTCGTATTGAAGAAGTGATCGAGCGGAACCAAGGCTCCAAAGTCTTTGCCAGAGATCTGTCTGCCAGAAAGAGCCAACTGTCAAAGCTGAAGACAGAGTGTGGCAGCATCGTTTCCGGGACACCTGAGATTTTGAGTGAGATTGAGAGGTTCTATGGGCAGCTGTACACGTCATCGTTGGAGCCACACGCATGTGTGAGTAACGATCCAAGAGCGAGTCTCATCCGACACTATTCCGAAGATATCCCGAACAAGATATAATAATAACAAAATAATAAAAGTTAAAAGTTATACTCGAAATCTCTAGTCTAATAGTTAGTTGCAGTCTTTAGCGATTGCTGTGCGGAAGTTCATCATAAAAAGAGTTGCAACTAGTTGGTAATACATTTTTTAGATCTTGCAAATCTTCACACTTCCGCTTTGTAATTGGTATTCTAGCTGCATACAATTTCTGCAGGTGATTTATTTGTTTAATGCTGTTAATTGGCGTGGGACGATGTGGTAACGGATGAAGCTCGTCAACAAAATCAGTTTTGTACCAACTTGTGCCATTTCGTATGTATTTTAGCATACGTACATCTGTGACGACTGGGTCACTGTCCTTTAACCAGGCCGTATAGATTTATAAATTAATTCTTTCGAAAAGTCGATAAAAAGGTATAGTCCAAATAACAAGCTTCATTAGGCATAGGATCCCTCCTAGCTGTTTTAGCCCAATTTTAGGCCCAATTCTGGCCATGAAAGGCCCAACAATTTGCATTTGTTAAAAATTACATCTATTTTATGGTAATTAATCGCGGTATTTATGTATCCAAAAAAGATTGCAATATTTTTGACACAAGAAAAAGTACTGAAAAGATAAAAATGAAATTAGGTAAATCCGCAAGTTATTAGATTGTGGGTAAAATAAGAAGTATTGTCAATCACAAATCTCCTTAAAGTCTTTTCAGTTTTTTAATCAATTTTTTATGGTTTATGATTTTTCATTATTATAATGGTAATATTATTTTTCGATATTTATTATGATGTTATGATAATTAAACAAGCGAATTGCTAGTTGAACGCTACTGCACAATTTAACTGTTATTCTTATCTGTTATTAAAAATACATTTAAAATGGAATTTAAATAACTAAATAAAGCATATTTTAAAACGCGTGCAGAACTTAAAGCGATTATTCTTTTTTATGAAATTATAAATAGAATAAAAAAATCGTTATCTATTTATCGATTTTATGTCTGTTAAGTGGCAACATCGAATCTGACAGCTACGCCCATGTCATAATTATCAAAACTAAATGGTCACAAGGCTAAAGTTAAGTAAGCGCATCTACGGAAACGGAAACTAGTAAATACTCTGTGTGACGCTCAAGAAATACTTGACGCTGGCAGAATCCATTGGAAGTTGCCAAACTAGGAAAAAAAATAGTCATAAGGCGAATTCCTTTGTATTTGTGTTATTTTGTTTGTTTTCTCGCGGATTTGTTATCTTAGCAACGAATAAGCTTTCTAAATGGACTCCGATTCTCACCCTATTGACCACGGCCTGAAAATAGATCCCGCTCCCACTTCTTACGATAACCTCTGCACGATCTTGGACTCGATATCCACTGTTAACGATGACCCCAGCTTTCACACCGGCCAGAGTTCTTCCAAGCTCTCAGAAACTCATTCAAGAGGACATTTACGCTGTGTTAATTGTGGTTTAAATGTCACGAAAATACAGTAATTTGTTGTTAAAAAACTGTTCTTGTGAAAATAAAAAACCTTATATCTTAAAAATCCGGACTTTTTAAACCAATTTCTTAATAATTTCATTATTTTATTCGCATATTATCATTTTCATATGCTTTTATATGTGGGCACCCATGGCCGAAGTGTCTATGAACGGTGGGCATTCCCCTTTCTTTACCTTTTAATTTACACTCTACTGCACTGTGTACGGAATCTAATTCTATGTGGGAATGGCCTTTTTCCAGGTACTTTTGAGTAACCACAATATTTTTTTTAAACGCTAAACGTAATAAAACATTGCTTAAGATAAAATTGCGATTTTGAGCACAACAGCCATCGGAATATAAAATCACAGACAATAATTTCTGACTCAAAACCTTCTCTAGATGGTCTACTAAGAATGAAGCAAAAACAGAGGCTTCAAGCGTGCTATTTGACTCATCGAACCTGTTTACCTCAGTTGCCCCGACAAAAGTCGACTATCCCGGGGCCCATCAGCGGAACACTCGACGAGCAACCAAGGGTGAAGCCCAATGGCCTATGGACAATTATTCTATAGATATATAAGAGGCTTCCTTTTACACGCGCAAAACGACTGTCTCGTGGGGCGCAACGCCTCGGCAAACGAGTCCCGTTATCTACACGTCATGCCGGCCAGGAATGCACTGCGTAGCGCGCTTCGTAATATTGTTTTTGAAATTTAGCATTTGGCGCAAACAAAACCAATAACACATTACTTTCTTAGTTGCTAAATTGTATAATGTAAAATTCTGGACGCATAATTTAGTTTTATAATAAATAGCACTGGCTTGAAGATACGGGGCTAATTTTACCGATTCGACATCCTGCGTGAATACGTGACAAGCTCCGGCTGTGCAATACCTTTGTCAGTATCTTTCCCTTTATCTCTAGTATCTGGCTCGGTGTTTTTTCAAAACATGTTGAACGTATTTTTCATCGGTAATGCTTCCAGTTTTATAACTGCAACAAACGTCACACTGATCTCTCTTCGGGTGGAATAAGCTCAGATTGAGTTTCAAAAATAATTTGTCAAATAATTTACCGTCAAGGAATTCTCTACTCTCTAACTCACAATTCTCTTTATATGTGTTATAGAGCTGTGTTATGCTCGAGAAAATTGTCGGGAATATAACATAAGTTAATTAAACGCGATAAAATCCGTAAAAGTAGTTTTATTCAATGAGAAATTTGGTTCTAAATATTCTCAAGATGATTTAGCACGACAGTAATGCGATTTTCTCTGGATTCCTGCGATTTCTGGATTCTGGATTACTGGTTGAAGTAGACAAATCGGGAGAACTAGCACAGTCTGTTTTTGTCGCCCAATATCTGACAAACCAATCCTTAATGCCAAGAGTGGCCAAGAACATTTTTTTACAGACTTGGTGGCGTACATTATCAGTCGTCAAAACATAAGTTCAACTATCAGTTCTTTTGGATGTTTCTGGATTTTTTGTAATTTTCTTTGGTACTTTATTAACGTGAGAAGTTATAAATGATCTTTGTTGCTCCCAGTTCATGTACTTCCAGAAAGTTTCAAACAAATATTGCCGCTGTTGTTCGTTTATGTTGTCACATAATCTGAGTTTCGATTTCTTGCAAAAGGCAGAAGTGCATGGTGGTTTCATGGATCTTGCAGGCGTAAATACGTCAACTTCCAGTTTAAATGTTTCATTAGTCTTTGCTTTTCTGTCTCTTCTGTAGCGTAAATAATTTTCACCTTTCATCCGGAATTCTTTATTAACATTGTGTTTATATTTCTTTGGATCTCTTGTCGCCTTGTTCTGTCGTTTCTTATGACTTTACAAATCACCGTGGTATGGAACATTACTGAGTATGATCACTTTTGAAGAACAGGACGGAGTAGTAGAGGCACTGGATTGCTGCATATTGTTCTGGTTTACATTATTTTTATATGTACATTGAGTATTGTTTTCACTATTAATGACTATATCAGAAATTGGGTCTTGAGTATTCGTAGATATGAGAATATCTTGGTTTGAAGTAGGGAAACATTCGTAATGATTTAATTTTATAGAATTTATATTGACGACAATACTTCCTAGTTCTTGCATAACATTCTCACTTTCTACCGTGATAATGGCAACATTCAATACAGAAGGCTGAGGAAACTCGATGGCCACCGTATCGAATTCGGGTGGCTCCTGTTGCACATCGAAGAAGTCATTACCATCTATTTCTATAACTTGTAAATTGTTAATGTCAGTGTTTTCAATATCCAAGTCTATGTTTTGATCAAATTTTTTTTTATATTGTCCAGGCTTCTTATAATACTTTTCATGGACCCTCCGAAGGTTTGTTCGTTCATTGGTCTTGCAATAATTTGGTATTTATTTGGAGAATTGCATGCTTTGATATCAGAAGAACTAGTGTATCTTTTTGATTGAAATCTAAAAAAAAAATAGTAGGACTTATTGCATTAAAAATATAAACAACAGAAAAATAAATGCGGACCTCAAAACAAACCAATGCTACTAACCTAGTTTAATTATTTTTCTATCTTCTTTGCAACTTAGTTTACGCTGTTTATATTTTGACATCAGTCCTGCTTCTTGTAATTGTGCACATAATAATTCATGACCTGAACTGGGATTACTCCAGGAATCAATTTCTTCTCTATCCATAGTGTATTTCAATTACTGAGAAATAAAATACATTTTGAAACACCGCCTAAGTTAAAAAAGAAAGTTAGTAAACACCGCTAAGGTAAATGAAGATTTTTTTATTATTTCTTTCTATATTAATGCGCGTAAATCAATAAACGTAACTTTCTTAGATTAATGATAAGTCAGAGCGCCCGATGAAATAAAATACATTTTGAAACACCGCCTAAGATAAGTCATCGCGCGCTCTGACTAGATACCGCGCTCCCTGCAAGTAACAGCTCCGTGAATGCGGCATTTTAATATTGTAGTGTGTATAAGACAATTTGCAAGATGCTAGTGTGCGTGAAAAATTGTATATGCTAGCAGCTTAACTATTACCCGATTAACGGGAAAATTTATTTTATGCTATGGCTTAGTAGTTAAGTTCATAGTTATGAATGTATTCCAGAAATACTTAAAAATGAATAGTTTATTAATAACGAATGTATCAATATATTTGTGTATATTATGTATAGGTTTTTCTTCTGAATAAATGACATATAAATGATTAGGCCTCCTTTTTATCAGTTTAATTTTTTTATTTTAAAAATAGTTATATATATGGTGTAATCGATATATGGTGTAATAGTGTTTTCTATTCTACGCGTCAATATGAACAACTTTTACTATAGATCTATCTTCCAAATCGCAAGAAAAATCAGGTTTTCCATACATTTTGAGCAAGTTTATACGAAATTTTGTATGGAATAACTGACTTTGAGACATTTTTTATAGGATCAGGGTGACAAACGAGCACTCAGTCCACCTGATGGTAAGTGGTTGCTGTGGCCCATAGACATATACATCTATCCTCGGTTAAGAATCAAAATGCAGATCCGTTGCAACCCCTGAAGACTAAGATGGAATGCCTCGTTTCCAGTAAAAAGGGTCTCCCGTTCTCTACACTCACCATACGAAACACAGCAGCATTAAGCTGCTATTTTACGCAGGTATTTTGTGAGAGCGTGGTCCTTCTACGGTCTAGCTGACCCATTCGTGCAGCATGGATCTACCACATTTGATGATGATGAGGTCTAAAAATGTGAATTTCGAAATATCCATGAGGTCATTCTTCTCTAGTAATATTCAAACAGTAAAAACACTGTGTAAGAAAATACACTAGCCCATATCATCCTGTTGGTGTCGTAAGAAGTGAAAGAGGGACACAAATCAGGAGGTGTGCAGCAGCGCCTTCCTAATATCGACTAAAATAAAAATAAACCCACCAGCTTGCCAAGTGTAGCGACTGTGCCAAATGTCCCCCCTATGACGCAATATATGGGGGAGGCCTATGTCCAGCAGTGTAATAGACTGTAATGGTAACAGCAACCTAATAAAAATAATGTTCACACGTTAAAATAAATAGCAAAATCATTTCCTTCGTTAGCGTAAGATAATCTATAAGATCAAAGTAAACCTAAGATTTAAAAAAAAACAAAAGTAGTGATGTAAATGTCTTTCATTTTAATTTATAGTTAGCTGCCACGGCTAATAAGCTAGGCTACTTTTATTTTAGAAAAAGAATTAGGGTTCCGCGCAAAAAATAAAAACCCCAAATAACACGCGGGCGAAGTCGCGTGGAACAGCTAGTATGAAATAAATTAATAACTCGACTACAAAAGTCATCTTGTGTAGAATAATAGAACGAGTAGAAAAACCTTTCCGTGCCCTGTATTGTGCTAATTGAAACTGCATTTATTTTGAAGAAGCTGATTCAAAAACCAAAAAAATGAATTTTCAAATATGAAACAAATGGGAGGTCAGTGGCAACAGACCAGACCATGTTTTTTTTTTATTTAATTGATTGCTAATGTTTCCTTTTTTAGTTTCGTCGTTTATCGTTATTGTTAAAGTCGACTGCTGAACATAGGCCTAGGGATATAGGGATATTTGCCATAGTTGCCACGCTTGGCAAGCGGGTTGGCAACACAGTTTTATTTATTTTATTACGAAGACGCTGCTACACGTCTCCTGATTTGTTTCTCTCTGTCGCCTCTCAGGACACACCAGATGAGACACGGCATCCTAATCTAAACAAATAAAAATAAAAAACCGCGGTTGCAAACCCAACATGCATGGCAACTATGGCAAATATCCCCCCTATGAGTCAATCCGTGGGGGAGGCCTATGTTCAGCAGCGGACTTTTATAGGCTGTAACGGTAACGATAAATGTCGAAACGAATAAATTAAAAAAAATGAGTATGATTTACATAAAATTAAAAAAAACATGAAGTCTAGTCTGTTTCCACTAACCACTCGGTACATATCTCAAGGTTCGATTTCACTTGGTTGCTTCTTTGGTTTTTGAATTAACTTCTTCAGAATAAATGCAGTTTCAATTAGCACATATGGCACGGAAAGGTTTTTCTACTCGTTCTACAGTTACATAAGGAACTCATGACAAATGAATTTTGATCTAGTATACTTTTATATTTATATAAAACACGTTTACATAATATTGCACATATTTTACCAGATCTCTCACAAAAAAGGTTCTGCTCAAGAGTGTATGTTCATATGTGTTTGCAACACATCTTTTCTAATACATTTATATTTACAGATATGACACGAAAAAGGTTTTTCTCCAGTATGTATTTTCATATGCCTTTGCAAATTACTTTTGTCTATACATTTATATTCACAGATATTACATGAAAAAGGTTTTTCTCCAGTATGTATTTTCATATGCTTTTGCAAATGACTTTTTGTAATACACTTATATTTACAGATATTACACGAAAAAGGTTTTTCTCCAGTATGTATTTTCATATGCTTTGGCAAATTACTTTTTCGAATACATTTATATTCACAGATATTACATGAAAAAGGTTTTTCTCCAGTATGTATTTTCATATGTGTTTGCAAACTACTTTTTTCTATACATTTATATTCACAGATATTACATGAGAAAGGTTTTTCTCCAGTATGTATTTTCAAATGCCTTTGCAAATCACATTTTTCTATACATTTATATTCACAGATATTACATGAAAAAGGTTTTTCTCCAGTATGTATTTTCATATGCCTTTGCAAATTACTTTTTTCTATACATTTATATTCACACATATTACATGAAAAAGGTTTTTCTCCAGTATGTATTTTCATATGTGATTGCAACCTACTTTTTCGAATACATTGATATTTACAGATATGACACGAAAAAGGTTTTTCTCCAGTATGCATTTTCATATGCCTTTGCAAACTACTTTTTTCTATACATTTATATTCACAGATATTACATGAAAAAGGTTTTTCTCCAGTATGTATTTTCATATGCCTTTGCAAACTACTTTTGTGAATACATTGATATTTACAGATATGACACGAAAAAGGTTTTTCTCCAGTATGTATTTTCAGATGTGTTTGCAAACTACTTTTGTGAATACATTGATATTTACAGATATGACACGAAAAAGGTTTATCTCCAGTATGTATTTTCATATGTCTCTGCAAATTATTTTTTTTTTATACACTGATATTTACAGATATGACACGAAAAAGGTTTTTCTCCAGTATGTATTTTCATATGATACCGCAAATTACTTTTATCAATACATTTATATCCACAGATATTACATGAAAAAAGTTTTTCTCCAGTATGTATTTTCATATGTCTCTGCAAACGATCTTTTTTAATACTTTTATAATCACAATCATTACAACTGTTCAGTAATAAACCGCAACTCACAAAATTTATACCGAGGCACAATGATCTGCTACGATCGGAGCGCCGGTCACACCTAGTGGCAACATTGCGACGTAATATGCGTTGTAATAATCTGTGAAGTTAAAAAAAAGAGAAGAGGAGGGTAGGAGGCGAGACAAGCCATACACATTCTCTTTGTGTTCGTGATGTGAACATCTCTCCAAAAACTTAAAAAAAGGGACTACTCCAGAGTGTACCGTGTACAATCTAATTGCTAGTGTATTCTACCGTGTAGAAGAAGCTACCAGGAGCTGTCAACGTTTGCTGATCTTGGGAGGCTGGCTAGTAAGACCGTGAGTAGTTTGTTGCTGTTTTTGGTGTGATTTTGTGACTGCGGTAACTGAACGTTTCAGGGGATTTAGATTCTCAATACAGTCCACTATATCTAATAAAATAATCCCAATCCGCCACATTTCTGGTCCTTCGAGCCGGATATATTCGAATTAGTGATCGCGTCCCGTGGACGTCATATATTTGAGTAAAACTACGCATTTAATTAATTTAATATCCCTTATTTAATTTGCCTCTTTTTTACCTGGATGTCCATTGCTCGCGGTGCGTTTATAAAGTATTAATTTTGTAATTTGTTCATAATGTCGGATAAATTACAAATAAAAAGGCAAACACTTATTTTTAAAAAGGAATACCTATTTGCTAAATTACAAAAGGTTTTCGATATCGCGAGATCCCAAATAAATGATCCCACACAAATTCAGAATTTCTTAGCCGATTATTCCGAATTAGAAAGTGTCCGCTCAAAGTTTGAAGAAACAGTGTTAAATATTATTGAAATAGATATATCATTAAAACCGGAGACAAGATTGTCAACGCGAGAATTAGATACATTTGATGAACTTTATAAGGCATGTAGGTTGCAATATTTAAGATTAAAACCGGACGAGCAGGCATCCCTCAGTAGGAAAGATAGGAGTGATGTAAGGCCGTCATTACCTAAATTACGTTTATTTGAATTCGATGGTGATATTGAGAAGTGGACCACATTCTACGATACATTTGTATCACTTGTCCACAATCGAGATTTCGATGAAATAGATAAGTTTCACTATTTGCTTTCATGTGTTAAAGGTTCGGCATTAAACATTGTTAAAAAATTGCCCATAACAGCCGCTAATTATACTGTCGTATGGCAAAGTTTATGTAATAAATATCAAGATGATCGAATACTCGTGGGTAGGTACATCGACAAAATGATAAACTTTACGCCGTTAAATAAAGATACTACCGCAAATCTTACTTTATTTATCGAAACATTCGATCACTCTTTTAAAGCCATCGAGGCATTAAAAATTAAAAATTTACATGACTATTTATTTTGTCATTTAGCCTTACGTGGGTTGGATGCGCATACTAGGAGGCTTTTTGAAGAAAATCGGGAGCAAAATTCACTTCCATCTTTTTCGGAATTAATTAATTTTGTAAATAAACAAGTTAAAGTACTCGAACATTCATCGAATAGTACGATGTCGTTACAATCAAGAAATAAGTCTATATGTAACAATTACAAAGGCAACAATAATAACCACTACAAAAGTTATTCAAAGACAGTTTTAAATACTAATGTGTCGAATTATAATAAAAATAAAAAAATAATTTGCGCGCATTGCAATCAAAATCACATGATTTATAGGTGCGATCAATTTCGTAAATTGACCGTAGATAAAAGGATTGACCGTGTCAATACCTTAAAATTGTGTCATAATTGCCTAAAAGGAAATCATGATACCTCAACTTGTAAAAGTGAGATGTCTTGTGGTGTATGTGCGTCACTACATCATTATCTATTGCATAGGGAGCCAGTGAGCGACACGCTCGTGCCAACATCCACCCGTCCATTGTGCTCTGACTCGCAAGTGCAACAAGCACTCGTCTCGTCTCAGGCTATGAGTGACTCAGAGCGTTATACGATAGATACGCTTCATTCCAATAACGTTCACTCGGGTTACGGTGTTGTATTGGGAACGGCTCGCGTGTTAGTAATTGATAGTAGCGGCCAGCTTCAATACTGCCGTGCAGTTATTGACTCTGGAGCTCAGAGCTCATTTATTACAACTGAGTGTGCTCAACGTTTGGGCTTACCTCGAAAGAAGTGTTCGTTTAATATTTATGGTCTCGGTGGAGAGGCTGTAAAAAATCACGGCATGATTACATGCACATTAAGGTCCCTACACACTGACCTACCTAGTTTTACACTGAACATGGTCGTAGTGACTAAGGTATCTGCTGATATGCCTAACGTTCGATTCCACTCGGACGTTATTAATAAATATAAGAATTTTAATTTAGCTGATCCATTATTTTATAAGCGTTCGCGTATCGATATACTATTGGGCAATGATATAGTTTCGGAACTAATTAAGGATAAACCTTATATTATTTCATCGGATATACCAAGCGTGATCGATACCGCTTTCGGGTTTGTTGTAAGTGGTAAACTTTATAGCAATGATAAGGACAATTTAAAAAATTATAATTTATCAGTCTCATTTGATGAACAAGAGTCTTTAGATCAAACGTTGCGTAAGTTTTGGGAAATCGAAGAATTGCCAAGCAAACCCTCGATTAATCCTTTGGAACAATTAGCGGAAGACATTTTCGTGGCTCGTTATAGTCGTACTGAGGATGGTACCTATTCAGTGCCGTTACCATTCATACCAGACCCGCCTCCGTTGGGCGCGTCACGAGCGGCAGCCGAGCGGCGACTTTTGTTCACCGAGCGCAAGTTGAATCGTTCACCTGTATTACGACAAGCCTATTCAGAGTTCATGTGCGAATATGAAAATCTAGGGCACATGGAGCTTTATTCGGGGGACACCCCGAGCAAATATGTGATACCTCATCACAGTATACTTAAGCCCAGTAGTTCCACTACTCCTTTGCGTGTGGTATTCGATGCCTCGGCTAAAACGTCCACGAACGTTTCGCTTAATGATATTCTATTGACCGGGCCTAATCTGTATCGAGATATTGGGGCTATAATATTGAATTTTAGGTTGTTTGAATATTGTTTGATTTGTGACGTATGCAAAATGTATCGGGCAATTAAACTGAATCAGTCAGATAGATGTTATCAACATATTTTGTATCGTCATTCGCCTAACGATGCCATTGACGTTTATGAATTAAAAACTGTCACTTACGGCTTAAGTTGCTCACCGTTCTTAGCTATCCGCACCCTCTTACAGTTAGCCTATGACGAGGAAGAACGTTTCCCACTCGCTGCAAAGGTTGTGCGCGAGGGCGTGTACATGGATGACATTCTATATTCTTGTAGTTCATTGTCACAGATATCTCGGTTACAAGATGAACTTTTAGAGATGTTTAATTCCGGTGGCTTTATACTCAAAAGGTGGGCGAGTAATAGTGCAAAAGTTTTACAACGCGTTCCGTTAGAAAACCGAGAGTGTCCTGTTACATTTATGAAAGATGGTAACGAATATTCACTCAAAGTGCTAGGTCTGAAATGGTTCCCTTTGACTGACTGTTTTTATTTCACAGTAGATAAGACTGATAAAGTAACAACTAAACGTTCTGTTTTAAAATTATTAGCTTCTATTTACGACCCCGTGGGTTTTATTTCACCGTGCATTTTCATCGCGAAAGAGATAATGCAAGATTTATGGAAGCTGGGCATAGGATGGGATGAGCAGCTGCCAACTGACGTAACTAAGCGCTGGCTTAATTACGTTGATGATCTCCCGCGACTAACGGCAATCAAGATAGATAGACATATGCTGCTACCAGAACAGACCGAATGTGAATTGGTCGCCTTTTGCGATGCAAGCTCTCGCGGTTATGCTAGTTGTGTGTATGTGATCAGTCGTAACGATAGAGGTCAAACTAAAGTACGCCTGGTGACGGCAAAATCTAAAGTAGCCCCCGTCAAACCATTAACTATCCCGAGGTTGGAATTAATGGCGTCAGTTTTGTTAAGCAAATTAATTAGATATGTCCGTGACATTTTAACTCGTGTAAAAATTACTCGTATTACTGCGTTAACCGATTCGACTATCGTGTTGACGTGGCTTCAGACAGAAGCTTACAAATTAAAGCCGTTTGTTAGTAACCGTGTTACTCAGGTATGTGAAGTGTTACCTCCACACTGTTGGCGTCACGTGAGTAGTGAGTGCAATATGGCAGACATATGCTCGCGCGGAGCGTCTCCGTCACAGCTCGTGGAGTGCAGTGAGCAGTGGTTGAAGGGCCCATCTTGGTTGTACGACGACTATTCGCAGTGGCCAGTGAGAACATTTATCAACCAACATGAAAGTAATACACCCGAAATGAAATCAAATCATACATTAGGCTCCTTCAATTTAATCACAAATGAAAATAATTCGATAGAGGAGACTAAGTTAGAGTTCTGTGACCGAATCTTTTCCAATTTCTCTTCTTATTATAAACTGCAACGTACGTTTGCTCGAATATTGAGATGGTTCCGACTCAAATCCGGTCACTCGAAGCAATCAATACTGACGACTAACGAATTAAATACTGCCCAAGATGTTTTAATTAAATTAGTACAAAGTGCATACTTCGCAAATGAAATAAATAGATTGTCAAAGGGCACAAAGTACGTTCCGTCGTTGAGAAAATTATCTCCATTTATTGACGAACGCGGATACCTCAGGGTGGGGGGTCGAATAAATTATTCAGCGTTACCTTATAACGCGAAGCATCCTCGTTTAATACCTAAAAATAGTAGATTTACCTTTTTACTTATTGAATATTTACATAAAAAATATTTACACGTAGGTCCACGCACCTTACAAAACATTATTAATCAAAATTTTTGGATTTTATCATCCCGTCGCATTATTCGGTCAGTTTTGTCCAAATGCAAAATTTGTTTTAAACACAACCCAGTGCTCTTACAGCCTGAGATGGCACCTTTGCCAGCAGCCCGATTGATACCTTGTAATGTTTTTGAGCATGTAGGGGTGGACCTCGGTGGTCCGTTCTTTACAAAAGAAAGTTTACGACGAAATGCTAGGGTTGAACGGTCATATTTAGCATTATTTATTTGTTATTCGACAAAAGCTGTACACCTTGAAGTCTTATCGTCGTTGTCATCGGACTGTTTCCTCGCGTGTTTAGACAGATTTGTAGCGCGACGCGGTGTGTGCTCCTTTCTTTATTCGGATTGCGGAACTAATTTCATAGCTGCTAGTAAGCATTTAACCGAAGTACAAAGATTTATGCTCGAACAAAAAACAATATATTAGAGGGTTGCTCAAAACGACAAATTATATGGAGATTTAATCCCCCTGGTGCACCACATATGGGTGGGCTCTGGGAAGCTGGAATTAAATCTGCCAAGTATCTATTAACGCGAGCCGTAGGAGAAAAAAGTTTGACGTTTGAGGAACTCACAACAATGTTTTGTAAAGTAGAAGCGATTCTCAACTCGCGGCCGCTTTGTCCGTTACCAGCTAGTGATAATCCTGATGAGTTCAACGTTTTGACTGCGGGACACTTTCTAATTGGAAAAGGGTTAACAGCAGTACCTGAGTATAATGTAGAGGATATAACAATAAATCGATTATCACGTTGGCAATATATTCAAAAATGTTCACAAATGTTTTGGCGTAGATGGAGTCACGAATATCTAAATACGCTGCAACAGAAAGCAAAGTGGCATTCGGATAGATCTAATATAAAAATAGGTGATCTCGTAATCATAAAAACTGATAATGTACCGCCGTGCAATTGGCCTTTGGGTAGAATTGAGGCTCTTCACCCCGGTCCAGATGGGATTGTTCGTTGTGTTACGCTTCGCACTCAAAAGAGTACTCTACAGAGACCAGTTAATAAACTGAGTCCTCTACCTTATTCAAATTAGTTTTTACGTGTATTAATATTTTTTTTTTCTCGTTGAGGACATTCTGTGTCTCAGCGTTATTTTGCATGTTCCGTAGCTTAAGTTATAATATTTTCTCTAATATCTTTTTCATATAGTTAGGAGAAACCATCAAGATGGTTTCGGTGGGGGGTGTGTTCAGTAATAAACCGCAACTCACAAAATTTATACCGAGGCACAATGATCTGCTACGATCGGAGCGCCGGTCACACCTAGTGGCAACATTGCGACGTAATATGCGTTGTAATAATCTGTGAAGTTAAAAAAAAGAGAAGAGGAGGGTAGGAGGCGAGACAAGCCATACACATTCTCTTTGTGTTCGTGATGTGAACATCTCTCCAAAAACTTAAAAAAAGGGACTACTCCAGAGTGTACCGTGTACAATCTAATTGCTAGTGTATTCTACCGTGTAGAAGAAGCTACCAGGAGCTGTCAACGTTTGCTGATCTTGGGAGGCTGGCTAGTAAGACCGTGAGTAGTTTGTTGCTGTTTTTGGTGTGATTTTGTGACTGCGGTAACTGAACGTTTCAGGGGATTTAGATTCTCAATACAGTCCACTATATCTAATAAAATAATCCCAATCCGCCACAACAACAGTACACTTGTTCAGCGACGTGCGCTTTAAGATGTGCCAAAATGCAACGTTTTTGAGTTGTTTTAAATTCGCAAATATCACAATTAAATATTTCCGTTACTTGTGGTTGTGGTACTGGAGTTTGTTCAACTTGTGTCCGAACTGCAGTGGTGTTCTTTTGGTTCTTTTGCGTCTTATGACTGTATGAAATGTGTTTGGCGAGAATGTCTCTTGTTGAAAATTTTTTGCTACAACCATCACATTCAAAAATGTATTTTGTTGATGCCCCTGACGTTTTTTTCGTAAGTACATTTACACTCTTTTGTTTCAATATTTTCTTTCTCATAATATTTGCAGGATGCTTTCCTTTTTTATTAATTGGTTGATTATCTTTTTTGACTTTAGGCTTTGATTTAATAGTAGGGCTTTCTAAATCGAGGTTTCCTTTACGAACATCGTTTATGTTACAATTACAATCAGTAGAATTTGATTTAATCTTGCTCTCAGACGCTTTTGAAAAATGATTTGTCGGTATGATGTATGGTTCTGAAATACACACGAATTGAACATTTAATTTATTATAAGTAAAACTTTTTATTGTAAGACACCTTAAACGCATTCTCTATCAGTCAACCAGGGAGAAATAGATAAATTATAAAATTACATAATTATACAATGTTGCTAGATATAAAGTATTTTACTTTTAATAATGTCTCTCATATTCATTTTTGGAGGGAAAGAATGGTAGAGAAAGTGAATTGGAATGATAATGATGACGTTCTTCTCACCATGTTACAATTACCTACATTAATCTAATAATAGATGCTTCGAATCGCACACGGGACAAGCATTATACAGAATGATTGGAAGATTGACTTGTTGATTGAAGATCATTTAGGCCTTACTTATTTTAGACAAAGTCTGACTATACTTTTTGTTGTTGGTGATAAAACTAAAATTTTTACAGTTAATTGCTAATAATTGCCAATTTAATTAACATCTGTTTTTTTTTAATTTAAGTAATAATATAAGAATATATAATTTAATTGCTTTCCAAAATACTGTGTTAATTGAAGAAACGTTTTTGTCCATATTTTCTCTGAAGATAGTCTACTCTGTGATCGAACTAATTACTGTTATATATTGTACTTTTGCATTTGTGCCTTCTCCCTTTCGCATAGTGCACTGCAACTTTATAGTGATTTGTCGATTAAATGGCAGGTACCGAAACACACAAAGTATGAACTTTTTGGCTCACTGTAACAAACTAGTAAAGTCTAAGACTAGTTTTTTTTATGCACATGTCTTTTTTGAACTTATGAGGACCTGTAATATCTATGAGCACATAATGGCATATCAAATAACGTCTCTCATCATTGTTTCTAATGAGCAAAGTACTACGCAATCACAACTAATTACAAGTATTGGCATTGGGTGCTCGGCGTTCTGCACCAGTAACATTTTTATTTTACAATACCGCCAACTTGCTCGCGAAATGGTGCGCTTACCGCATATTAGTAGTACATTACGCTCAGTAAGTAAACACTTCAATATTCTATCACAAGCACACGTAAAGTCTTATAATATAAAAGACAATCTTTATTCGTTACTGTTATTCTGCAGAAATGGTATGTTTAGCGTGTGCGAACGTAAATCTCATTATGCAACAAGTAATAGAAACATACTTAATACTCGTAAACATAATATTACCAATACATATCCGTGGTTGTTATTAATTTTCATATTTGTTTCCGGTATACTTATAAGACAGTTACAATTTATTAAATTAATACATGTTTAAAATGGCGGTCCAATATAACAAATCAGGGAAAGATTTATCTATTTACTATCAAAATGCCCGCGGACTGAGAACCAAATGTTTACAACTGCGGCATCAAATTTTGTGCAATGAGTATGACATTATTGTAATAACAGAAACCTGGTTGCATGATGGGATTTTCGATAGGGAATTTTGCGATAACAGATATGACGTGTTTCGCCATGACCGTGATCCTGACTTAAGTTGTAAAAAAATTGGAGGAGGTGTTATGATACTGATACGCTGCGGACTGGGCGCGACGCGCTGCGTAATCGCCGATGCGGTCGTTGCGGGCTTCGAGCCACGCACGGAGATTGTGACGGTGTCGGTGCCGGCGCGTGCGCTTGCGGCCGCTGCTGACCTATGTATTAGCGTGATTTATATTCCACCTGACTCGGAGCGTATTCCGGGTGATATAGAATGCCTACTGCAAACTCTTACAAGTATAATGGGCACAAATGGTACACAGGGACATTTTTTAGTGATGGGCGACTTCAATTTGCCATGTATATCGTGGCACAGGGATGGCCCTGTGCATACAAGTGGTTGTAACGTGGACGTGCGGGATGCTGGAATCAGACTGACAGAAGAATTGAGTTTTCTAGGGTTAAAACAATATAACACCATAATAAACCACGCTGGCAATACATTAGACCTAGCATTTTCCGATCTTCCATTGGAAATCACTAACTGCACTTCACCCCTAGTTAACATTGACCGGGCCCACCCACCTCTTGTAATAGAGGTCTTAGATATCACATTAACTCCTCTAGTTGAAGCATCACTCCCTAAGCATAACTTCCATAGAGGCAATTATGATAAAATAAATCAAGCGCTTGATAACATCGATTGGCTATCTTTGTTGGGCTCGTGCGGAGCTGAAGATGCTTGTAATATTTTTTATGACACAATTAATAACATAATCACAAAACATATTCCTTATAAAACAACACATGGCAATTATACTTATCCATTCTGGTACAACCAAGCTCTAATAAAAATAATAAAAGAAAAATCGAAAGCACATAAAAGATGGAAAAAATACGGCAATTATTTAGATTATGATGAATTTTCATTTCTACGTAAACGACAACAACGCGTGACTGACCAATGCTTCAAAAATTTTACAAAACAGGCAGAAAAATCTATTAAATATACACCAAAGGCATTTTGGACTTATATAAAATCTATGCGCGGAGGATCTAACTATCCCAAACAAATGTCATACCGTGAAAATACAGTATCCAATGGGAGAGACATATGTGATGCATTTAACGATTTCTTCAAAAACGTTTTCGGAGTCCCATCCATTGGGTCTACAGAAATTGAGCGTGATAGCATAGTTGGTGACGCCATTTCCAAAATCCATGTTGAGGAGTCTCTGGTCGAGAAAAAATTAAATCTCCTAGACATCTCAAAGGGAGCTGGGTGTGATAATATTCCACCATTATTCTGGCGTAACTGTGCAAAGACTGTCTGCACACCTATAGCCCTTATATTTAATATTTCACTCCGCGAGGGAGTCTTTCCTAGAATTTGGAAAAAAGCGCACGTGGTGCCTATACATAAGAAAGGTAGCAAAAGTAAAATTGAAAACTACAGGGGGATCTCAATATTAAATACAATTTGTAAAGTCTTCGAAAAAATAGTTTTTGATACCATATATCCTGTTATAAGTAAAGGCCTACCAGATGCCCAGCACGGATTTCTCAGACAACGCTCCACTGTCACAAATCTCGCGTGCTTTTCCAACTATGTACTATCAAATATGGATGGCGGAGGGCAAATTGACGTGGTCTACACCGATTTTGAAAAAGCTTTCGATCGTGTGGACCACGTCATTCTTTTGAGAAAACTTCAGATGTTGGGTATTCACGGGGATCTGCTCAGGTGGATCGAGTCGTACTTACATAACAGGTCGCAAGCTGTGGTGCTGGGGGGATACAGATCGGACTTCATCGACATACCTACGGGTATACCCCAGGGTTCCCATTTAGGACCTTTATTTTATGATGCTTATGTCTACGATATCATCAATTGTTTTACATTTACACAACATTTAATGTACGCCGATGATAAAAAAATATTCATCAAGATTCAAAGTGTAGAGGACTGTTTTAAAATGCAACTTGACTTAGACACTTTATTAAATTATTACTTAGAGAATAATATAACAGTTAACATTAATAAATGTGAGTGCATTACTTTCACGAGAAAACCTAACCCAATATTGTACTGCTACAACTTTAATGGAATACCAATTCGTAGAACATCGATTGTGAGAGATCTTGGCGTATACTTCGATAGTAAAATGCTTTTGTCTGACCATGTTAACAAAATAGCGGCCAAAGCTTTCAAAAATCTAGGATTTGTCATTAGGTCATGCAAACCTTTTAAAAATCTAAGTACCTTGAATGCCTTATATAATGCTTATGTCCGCAGTGTCGTTGAATATGCCTGCCCGGTCTGGTCCCCCCAATACGCTATTTACATAAATCGTCTAGAGCGCGTACAGAAAATATTTATCAAGCATCTTAATTATCGCGTATATAAACCAGCCTTACCAACCTACCAAGAGAACTGTGACCGATTTAACTTACTTACCCTTGAAGATAGACGTAAACTAGTGGATGTATGCCTGCTGTACGATATAGTGCACGGACGCATTGATTGCCCCGAGCTAGTTACGAGCGTGGGGCTTAACGTACCTTTACAACGTGCCCGCCGCGCCACGCGCCGCCCGCCGCCCCTGTTAAGTGTACCGCGCGCTGGTACTAATTACGCGCGTAATGCACCCCTCTCGCGTCTACCCAGTGTTTACAATGAATTCTTTAGAGAAATTGATATCTTTAACTACAGTAAGAACGCTTTTAGGCGCTTAGCTATTGAAAATCTTAAAACTAAAGCTAGAACCTAAATAAAATAACATAACATAACATAACATAATTTATAGTAGAGTAAAAATAATAATAATATACTGCTAATCTTGTGTATAAAAAGTAACATGTGTGTATTCGTGTTTATTTGTTTGGTACCGTTGAGCAGTGTGTGCTGTTACTGATTTTATTAGTGTGCATGTACATATGTTTATGAATTTGTGTATGAGACTTGTCAAATGTGCATATTGCCTAAGGGAACAGATGCAAACATTTAATGTTATAAGTGTAAAATTGAATGTATACCAACTGATACTAATCATTACGACCGTAGTATGTTATGCCTTAGTAATTAAAGGAAACCTGTTATTGGCCTTTATTATAAGAATAATATTGTTTAATGTTAACTAATTAGAACGCTGTTGGTTTCGAAATAAATTAAAAAAAAAAATAAAAAAAAAAAAAAAAAAAAAAGTAATGAATAAGAAATCTAAGAAAACATAGTCTCAGCATCTGTGTCATCAGACATATTTTTGTACAGACACTAAGTTCACGAAAATTTTCTAGGATTTAAAGAAACATAATTAACATTTTAAATAATAAACATTTTTGACACTACGTTAAAAAAAAACTGATGGTACTTTAATTTATTGTTAGAACCTTTTTAAAAACATGCTTGGTTATTACTCTTTCATTTGAGGTATAACTTACACGCATTTGTTACAAATTTTTCAATTGTCCCCTAAAACCAGATTGAGGTAGAAAATTTAAATTTTTAGGCAGACTAATAAAAATTCTAATTATTTATTTGTTGATGCTCAAAATAATTGATGCGATTACTAACACAAGCACGGGCCCGTCGTCTCACTTCTGTTGTAGTTACTTTCAACATCATGGTTTCAAATGCTGAATTAATTCTTTGGAATTTAAAATTCCGGCCATATAACTCGAAGAAATGACAATGAATGAGGAAGTTTTACGAGTGGCAGCCTCGTACCAGTAGACAAAGTGTAGGGCGGCCCTCCATTAGATGGAATGATGAACTGGTAAGAAATGCAGGAAGGCAATGGCAGAAAATTTCGTGGCTGAGACCTATGTTCAGCAGTGGACTTGTGAAGGCTGTAATGATGAATATTTAATGATGCAATGCGCTCATCTTTTAATTTTAATTTTTATAGGATAGGGTGACAAACAAGCACGCAGTCCACACGATGGTAAATGGTCGCTGTGACCCATAGACATCTACATCTGTCCTCAATAAAGAATCAAAATGCAGATGCATTGTCACCCATGAGGACTACGATGGAATGCCTCTTTTCCAGTAAAAAGGGTATCCCGTTCCCTACAATCACCATACAAAACACAGCAGTGTTAAGCTGTTATTTCACGCTGGTATTCTGTGAGAGCGTGGTCCTTCCCCGGTCGAGCCGACCCATTCGTGCTATAACTATACTACTAATGTAGCTGCAGCATGGTACTACCACAACTAAAATGGAATGACCCACAGCCTGTGTAAAGTGGATGGAGAGTAGTGGACTGTATTTGGTATTTTAAACTGGCGGTGTGAAGTTAGCTATACTAGGGGACTGATCGAAGAAAAGATGGTACTTTTAATTATACTATATTCACTATTTACAAAGGGTTCGGTACATTAACTAATCACTATACAAAAGGGATGTCTTCAGTATGGAGTCTTCTGTCTTGATTCTTCCTTGTCTTCTCGAGTGCCGCTTCCGAATGAAACCGAATGAACCCGAATGAACAACGACCGTCCGAGGCGCCCTTCTTATATTTCCGAGAAGAGCGCTTCATTTCGTCGGGTTAGCCGCCCGATGGCAATTTTCGCCGCACGCGCGCTGATTGGTTGCCCGATATCGCGTGATCAGCGCCGGCGTGCGGGGTGCGCGGGACGTAACGGGGAACGAAGGGGCGACGGGGCGGCGGGTCTCTCGCTGTCCGTAACATTCTCCCCCCGGCGTAGCCTTGCGAGCCTAGGCTGCACTCGGGAGGACGGCGATCCTCCTGACCGGCCGCCGCAGCAATCCGCCCCTGGTCCTCACTTCAACGTTCCGTACCACGCCGTCTGGTCCGGGAAAGGTCCTCGTTATAACTCCTCTTGGCCACACGTTCCTCGGCATGGTCCCGTCTGCCACCACGACGAGGTCTCCTTCTTGTACCGGGCGCTGCTGCACGTCCCTTGAGTCTCCGCGCGCAACCAGCGTCGGCAGGTACTCCTTCACCCAGCGCTTCCAGTACTCGTCGGCAAGTCCCTGCGCCGCTCTCCACGCCCGACGATCATTTGGCGTGCACGGCGCGGTCACTGGAAGGCTCGATGGTCCCAGCAGCAAGAAGTGGTTGGGTGTCAATGCCTCTTCTTCGTCGATGTCGACCGGTACGTGCGTCAACGGTCGAGAGTTAACGGTGTTTTCGGCTTCTGTGAGGAGCGTCGCTAATGTCTCCTCCCGTGGGCTCTTCTGATTGAGTGTGGCTTCGAGCGCGGTCTTCACCGAGCGCACGAGACGCTCCCATGCGCCTCCCTGGTTCGGCGCACCCGGCGCGATGAACTTCCAATCCGTCCGCCGAGTCAACGCGTAGTCCTTCAGCAGGGGTGCCCACTCTTCCATCGCTCGTCGTAATTCGGTGTCCGCCCCATGAAAGTTGGTCCCGTTATCCGAGTAGATGACCCGTGGCCACCCACGCCTAGCCGCCATGCGCCGCAATGCCGATATCGCCGAGTCCGTCGTTAGGGAATAAACTATCTCTAAATGTACCGCGCGCGTCGTCAAACAAGTGAATAACGCTATCCACCGTTTTTCATGCCTACGTCCTATTGTTACCGTTATAGGCCCGAAATAGTCGATTCCGGTGTAGGTGAATGGTCGCGCGAATGCCCCTAACCGTTCAGGTGGTAGATCTCCGATAACCGCTGGCCGTGGTGTCGCCTTGCGTACCCTGCACCGCAGACATCTCCGCTCCACTTCTCGTACGGTCGGTCGTAGTCGAAGTATGTGATATCTCGTGCGTAGGTCGTTCACTACCCGTTCCCTGTTGGCGTGGCTTGCTTCCTTATGCGCCTTTTCCACAAGCAGCTTTACAAACTGGTGGCGTCCGTTCAGGATGATGGGCCTCTTCATTTGGCTGTCCACATTGGCTGCGTCAATCCGTCCTCTAGCTCGCAGTACGCCATCTTCGAATATGGGGTCGAGCTTCCTTAACGCGCTGCCGGTTGCCAAGTTCATTCCTTTCTGCAGTCGACTGATGTCTTCAGCAAAACTCTCTTGTTGACTTCGCTCTATCCACATCCGCTCTGCTTTATGGATGTAGTCCAATGTTAGTCCGTGCGCCTTTCCTCTCATGGCATCGACGAACTGTAATATCCGAGCGGTGGCCCTGACTAATCTCTCGTAAGAAGAGAACCTCTCGATGTCTGGCAGGTGTGGAGCGCTCCTGGTGTCGCTCTGGTGCGCCACGACTTCCTCCAGCTCGTCATCTTCATCCCCTGCCTTCTCTTCCCGTCGTCGAGGCCATCGATCTTCCTCTTCGTACAGGAATGGCGGTCCCGTAAACCATTTGTCGCTCTCTTCCTTGTACGTATAATTAATGCGCGTTGCCTGATCCGCGATGTTGTCTGCGGTCGGTATCCACCTCCATTGCTCGGGTGACGTCTTCTCCGATATTTCCCCTAATCTATGTGCTACGTATGGGGTGTAACGCGCCGTATCGTTTTGAATCCAATGGAGCGCCGTAGTGGAGTCTGTCCAATAAACTACCCTATCGGCTACCACTCTGTGCTCGCCTTGCACGAATTCCGCGAGTCGCGCGCCTATCAGATTCGCCTGCAATTCTAACCGTGGTATGCTTTGCGCCTTTATCGGGGCGACTTTCGCCTTGGCCGCCACTAATCGTACCTTAACCGTTCCGTCGCGGTATCGTAATCGCCAATACGCCGCGGATGCGTACGCACGTTCGCTTGCGTCGCCGAACACGTGGAGCTGACGCTCTACCACTCCCCCCGTAGGAGCATAGCACCTAGGCAGCCGCAGTCGTGATACTTCCGGCGATTTGTCTATCTTCCTCTCGATCGTTCGCAATCTTCTAGCAGCCATCTCGTAGCTAGGAGGCATCCGCACGTCGTCGTCCTTCCATGGCAGTCCCACCTAGTATTGATCGCCGACCTTCTTGACGGTGCACTGGGATATCTCGACAGCGCGTTCCTCTTCCCGTCGCGGCCTATTCCTTAGCGAGATACCGATGGAATCGATCTCGTACTGCCGTTTGAGGAGTTCCGTTATTTCCTCGTCTTGACTCGCGAACGTTCGGATGTCCCTATCTATCCGTCCGCTACTGCTTACGACGTGTAACACGGTTTCACCGTCCTCCCTACACGTGAATCGCGGCACGGTTCCCTGTATCACCCATCCTAATAGCGTACGTGCAGCTATAGGCTGCCTTCGACGCCCTATCCTCAAGTTACGGGTGATTATTAAATGCCAATTGTCGGCTCCTAATAATAATCTCGGTTTGGCTTCCTCATAGCAAACCGAGCTCGGTAGGTCGCGTAAATGCTTTAGACGTAAACACTCTTTATTTACCGACTGCGAACCTATCTGTAAATTTGTTACTGTACGCGCATTTATTCTATACATCTCGCTGCGCGATTTTCCACGTATGCCTATGTTGACTAGCCTGCTATCGGCCTCGCGCTGACTATTGCTTATTCCCCTAATATTCAGCGGCTTTACCGGTCCTTCCGCTCCTAACTCACGCGCTAAGTCGTCATCGATCAACGAAATAGTCGAACCTTCGTCGAGCAACGCGTACGTGTCTATTTCCTTACCGTGTGGTCCACGTAACGTAATGGGACACACTTTCAACAATACGGATGCATTCCTACCGACGTTAGACGCGACGAGTACGGTCTCATCTGGTTTGGCCGATGTCTCAGGTGCGCGGGTCTTGCGGGTGTGAAGGAGGGCGTGGTGGGGGGCGTTGCAGCCGTCGATGCCGCATTTCTTTGCTTTACATTTAAACCGTCGGTGTTTACTGTTTAAACATAGAAAACATACCCCGTCTTCTTTTACCCAATTCCACCGGTCGTCCACACCCATTTGCGCTAACTTTTTACACTTTGTGATCGCGTGTTCACCTCCGCAGCACATACAAGAGGCACTACCGGTGTCCTCCTGTGCGGTGAACGTTTTTACGTCGCGAGCCCTATTCTCTACGCGGCGTGTCACTATCCTCTTCGACGGCGGCGCCTCTCGTCTTACGGGCGATTCCTTAGTCGGCTCTACGGACGTATAGGCATGACTCAACGCACGATCAGCCTCTCTCATCATGAACCTGGACAGTGTAACGATGTCCGGCTCGTCTGCACTCCCGTAGTGCTCCGCATAATCACACCAACGCGACCGTAAGTGAGGGCTTAACTTACTCGTTACCTCCCTAGTAAGCATTGGATTTTGCAGATATCCCTTGCCGTCGACGTTTTGCAAAATGCACACGATATTTTGCAACTTTATTGCGAACGCATTTAGCTCCTGTGCAGTTTGACCCGGGCGCGGAAGGCGTTTTAATTCTTCTAACGCGCGATCGATAATTACTTCCGGGCGGCCGAAACACTGCTCTAATGTTCGCATAATATCTGCTGGATCCTTCGCGGTAAACAGCAGTGCCGATACTACTTCCCTAGCTTCACCGCGTAAGCAATTTCTTAACCTTGCCATATTTTCCGTATCTGTGAATCCATATAGACGCGTGGATTCTTTCATCGCGGCTTTGAACGCTAGCCATTCCGCGGCCGAACCGTTAAAAATAGGCAAGTCCTGCGTCTGCTTCGCGGCAGCGGGCCTAACTCTGACCATATTCTCCAGAGCTTCCGCTAGTCGCTCTATACCCCTATCCTTTCCTCGCGGAGTAAGCGACCTATCTCTATCCCTATCTCTCTCTAGCCTGCGCTGTGGCGCTGGCGTCCTATGCGCACCTACATCCCTATGCGGCGACGGTGATCTACGATCCGCGTGGCGATGTGGCGATCTATGTGTAGGCGATAGAGTGCGGCGTTGGACGCGCGACGGCGACGTAACCCGTACACGACGATCCACCTGGTTCATTCCTGCGGCGACTCCATCTTCCCTTTGTACCGAATCTATGCGGCGCGGTTGAACGTTATTCGCTTCCGTCCTCCCCTGGGCATCTTCCCTGTGGTCGTAACCGGTTACCCTGTTCGGTAGGGTCTGCTCTAACTCGATGCGGGGCGCGGGCTGAGAGGGGCGGGAAGGCGACTCCCCCCGCACAGTCTCTACGTTCTCTAACCACCTATCAACGCGTACCCTATTTTCAACTAACTCGTCCTCGTTGACACTTTCCCTATCTGTTTCTTCTTGCAGTTGCGCGACGTCCCTAGCGTACTTCTTCCTAATAAGATCTTCTTCCAACTGCAATTGCTTCCTCCTAATTGCAGCTAGTTCCTCCGCGGCGTTATATTCAATTTGCTTTAATTTAGCTATCGCACTAGCCGTCGACCGGGCTGAACGAACGGAGCGAACCGACGGGGCGCGGGGCGCGGGCCTATGTACGTCTGTTACAGGCGCGACGGTACGTACTATCGAACTAATCTCTGTAGACGGAAGATCTTCTATAATCGCGGCGAGTGTCTCTGTACGCGGCGCGGAAATGCTAACCTCTCCCAAACGATCGGTCGTGGACACGGACATAGCGGGGCGCGGCGGCGGGGGCGCGGGCGCGGGCGTAGATGCGGGCGCGGGCGGGGCCTGGAGCGCGGGCGCGGCGGAGGGCGCTTGTGCCATCGCGAGATAATCGGACGGGGACGCGGGTGCTTCTTCGAATATGCGCATTCCTACCGGCGTGTCATCATCGTTCCGTGTCTTCTGGCTTCGTGTCTTCCTCATGGTCCCACGTTGCGACCTCCAGTCGTCTTCAAAAAGACGTACGTACAGTCTTTAAAAAGACACACGTGTGGATGTCGTTCCCGCCACAAGGGCGTTACCAGATGGTCACAGTTTGGCACCGTTAGGGAGTGACCACTGGCCGCGTAAACGCGGTTAAGAAACAAGAAATTGTCTGGAAACAGACAATAGACGCGTATGACGTAGGCGTAACAAGAAACAGGGAAGAAATTAGTACCGACGATCTTCTTTCTTCGTCGACGAACTTCTTTCTTCCTTGAAGATCTTCTATAATAATCTTCTCTCTTCTGTAATTATGTTCCTTCTTCTATAATTACCTTCTTTCTTGTATAACTGCCTTCTTTCTTGTTTCTTCTTACTTCTTTCTTCTTTCTTCCTTCTTCTGGCTGCTATCCGGCTCGAAGGAGCAAGATAAAGTGGATGGAGAGTAGTGGACTGTATTTGGTATTTTAAACTGGCGGTGTGAGGTTAGCTATACTAGGGGACTGATCGAAGAAAAGATGGTACTTTTAATTATACTATATTCACTATTTACAAAGGGTTCGGTACATTAACTAATCACTATACAAAAGGGAGGTCTTCAGTATGGAGTCTTCTGTCTTGATTCTTCTTTGTCTTCTCGAGTGCCGCTTCCGAATGAAACCGAGTGAACCCGAATGAACAACGACCGTCCGAGGCGCCCTTCTTATATTTCCGAGAAGAGCGCTTCATTTCGTCGGGTTAGCCGCCCGATGGCAATTTTCGCCGCACGCGCGCTGATTGGTTGCCCGATATCGCGTGATCAGCGCCGGCGTGCGGGGTGCGCGGGACGTAACGGGGAACGAAGGGGCGACGGGGCGGCGGGTCTCTCGCTGTCCGTAACACTGTGATTATTCTGACTCTATACCCATCAGAATGGAACACTATTTGACGGCAGAAATAGGTAAGAGGAGGAGGGAGGAGTCCATCTAGGCAGGCACAAATAGATCAACTCCTAGGCAAATATGGAGTCACACCACCTAGTACTGACACTAAGAAGATGGCAAAGATAATTGGTTGCTTACCAGTATGTATCTTAGTGACATACATACTAGCTGACAGGGTAAAAATATTTTTTTAATGTATTAATAAGAGCGCTTTTGACATGCACTTAGAATTTAGACAAAGGCAAATCAGTATATCAATACATTACACATGAAGCCCTCTTTATTTTGTGTCTACGGGCTACAGTAACCACTTGCCATAAGGTAAATTGTACCTTATTTTAATAATATCCAGAAAAGGGGTATATCTTACCTGTTTCATGATTCTCATTTTCTTCCAATTTGGAATTCTCATATTCGAAAATCTCTTCCTCAACTTTAACGGCATCAAAGCAAAAAAATTCGTCCTTGCAATCATTGTCTATATCACACTCTACAGGCCAGATATCTATATGATAAATTGGTGTGAATTTAATCTCACCTCTAACCTTATGCGGTTTTGGTATTGACTGAAAGGAAATCATTTTTTCAAATAAGAGAAAAAGCCAATATAGTGGTGGAGTAGGAGAACCCATACTACCCCCTGCCATCCCGCAGATGACGTAAAAGGGGGCAGAGGGAAACTGAAACAGGAGATCGGGGGGCAGCATCTTCCTGACAACAACTTCAAATAATAATAAACACCGGACATAAGTGAGGGTTCAGCGTAAACTTAAATAATAATGTACATAGTTCATCTATCCTGAGAATCGAGTCTCAACAACTTTTGGATTCAGATTCATGAAAGCTGTAAATTGAAAAAGATTTATCTTCGGCAACCTTTTATATATATATATATATATATATATATATATATATATATATATGGTATTGTTAGATAATCACTTATTATTTAAGTAAAAAATTAAAACAAACATTTATTTACATTGTAAGTCTTACAACACTAACTTATACTTCAAGTACAAACAATTAAGCAAACAAATTCAATGGGAGTTTTGGCTTTGCATGGTTTTAGAAAGTTTGGATAAATTTGGCTCATAGCTTGTTGTTTTAAGTTTCAAACACGAATCTGAATTTTCATTTGGTAGTTGGCTTCTTACTTTACTTTTAATTATATTCATGCAAGAGAACTCTTGCTCGCAATAATATGTCGATCCGAAGATAGTCAGCACTCCAAATGCCAACTTCTTCACCTCACTATAGCAATCTGGAAGACTATTCCATGCGTCGAATATAACTCAACTCGCAGCATTTCTTTTAAAGCTGTTCATTTTTATTGCATTACGTACTGGACCTCCAACTGTTTCAACTTCCTTATCAACTCTGTAAATTTTCAACTACACAAAGCTTTACTTTTTAAATTGATCAATTGCATTTCTAGAGATCCAGTATCAACCCCAAATGGCTCAGTATGGATCGATTTATAATTTTTTTTTATAAAATAAATAATATTTGCGTATGAAACTAAAGAACCGCAGCTCCACATCCAAAGAACTGTGACTCGCGAGCCGCAGGTTGCCGACCCCTGCACTATCCTATATACCTATCCATGGGATGGGTGTCGTAAGAGGCAACAGAAGGAAACAGAAACAGAGGTAGGGCGGCCGCATCTTCCTGATGACAACTTAGACTAATATAAACTACAGTTGCCACCTTGCCAAGTGTGGCAAATTTGGCAAAATCCCTCCTATGAAGCAATCTATGAGTGAGACCTATGTTCAGCAGTGGGCTTTTATAGGTTTTAATGGATGGAATGGATAATACCATGGATCCTCCTGAATGCAACTGCTCCAGAACCACATTTGACTCAATAGCCTGTTGTTGTAATCTTCTGCAACGAATGAGTCTTGCATGACAGGTGAAACAGACAATTATTGGCCCCTCAATCTCATCCAACTGAAAATATGAAAATCTTCATAAATATGAAATAGTATTCAAATACAGTAGAATGCCGATTATCCGAACGCCGATTAACCGAATCGCCAATTATCCGAATCGGTCCTAAGCTTAATATAAAAAATTATAACCAAGTACAGTAAGTAACATTACTGAGATTACTTATACAATACTTGGTTAACTGATATTAAAAATAACAGTGAAAAAATTTTAAGTTTTGTGACCGCATTGGAAAGTGGTGGATGTTCGTCGCGAAAAGTAATGAAAAAGGCAAAAGATGAACAGCTTGAGAATGCTGTTTTTACGTGGTTTCTGCAGCAACGATCTATTGGACAACAGATTTCAGGATCGATTTTATGTGAAAAGTCACAAATGTTCAGTGAAAAAATGGATGTAGCTGGTTTTACTCTTTATAAAACTTTATAAAGTGTAAAACCATTTATAAACTTAATAAAGTTTATTCTATGTGTGACAGTTCATTTTTCTATATTACATACCAGTCTATGTCCGATTATCCGAATCGACCCCAGTCCCAATTAATTCGGATAATCGGCGTTCTACTGTTTATAAGTTTATAATAAAGATTATTGGCTACCACATTTTAATTTGTCAACATCATGTTTTATAATATTGAAGTGACAAATAAACTTACCATCTAGTAAGTGACTAATGGGCATCATGGGCACCTGCAACAAACTTCAAGCAATGGCTACGGATGCAATGTTACCTCTGAGGAATAAGATGTAATGCATCACAGCCTGGCTCTCGATGTCCTTCAGACTGGGACACATACTGCTGCTTGGTGCCAGAAAATGGTAAGAGGATGATATCTAGACAGAAAGAAACTCCTACAGTTCCAAGCCACCTACATCCATCAACTACATTACCTACATTAACTTCAAACTGCTATCATCACTAAGGACATTACAAAAACTTCTCTTATCACTCTCAGTAAACTGATAATGCTTGTGGTAGGAGGATATTGAAACAAAACACAGGGTGGTGGGTAGTACTACACATTCTGTGAAAGTGTAGTACCACCCCGGTCAAGCTGGCCAATCCATGATACAACCATAATATAGCTGCAGCCTGGCTCTACCACATATAAAATAATGATAATAATTCGTTCTACTCTATTCTCTCATTTTAATAGTCCGATAGAACTGTTTTAATTTGCTGAACAACCAAACCAGGGTAAATGTTAATTTCTTGATAGAAAATCACAATAATAGTCATTCAAGTAATATGTACTAGAACAGACACCAGGAACAAAATCTATGCAGCAGTACGGGTTGCTTGGAAGGAATGAAAGGAGAATGTAGTACAATTAAGACCCAGATATTTGACACTTCACTAATCTACACGCTCAGCTTTGGAAAAATTTAGTAGACTGTAGACAAGCTAGGGAGGCCCTGCCTGAAATAATCAGTCGTTTGACCAAAGTTCTAATGAGACTGAACAAGCCACAGATCAAGATAGTAACAAGTGCTATCACAGGACACGGCAACTTTAACAAGCATTTATTTACTATAGGTGTTACAGATAGTCCCCTGTGCAGGGCATGTCTGGGGAAAGAAGAAACGGCGGCCCATGTGATATTGAAATGTCCGGAGGTCGCTATGTACAGGGCTAAACATCTCGAGCCGAGATCACTCCCCGAAGTTGCATGCAACATCAAAGGACTGTTGAGCTTCTTTGGGGAGATCTCATGGCTCGAATAAGCATATTATTCCTGCCCACATGCAAAATACGAACATAGACGTGGAGTTGCGGAAATCAGCCCGTCGTAAACTATACTAAACTAAGACCCAGATACACTAGGGGCCATTTTGTCCCGCAAGATGATATGAACAGGATACCAGGCTAATTGTTATTTTTCAGGTTCTGGTTGTATTTGTCACTATATTTAACGCTACATCTTAGAACATATATCGGGCATTATAATGTATTTCTCCAGTGATAACAACAAATTACCGCAACTTCATTTAGCAATAAATAAATATTAAAAAACTTACAAAACTGTTCGTCAATGTCTTATACAAATTTTGGAGGCCAGTCTCCTTTAGTGCAAACATGCGTATATTAACGCTTAAACAAATTCTACAAACTTCACCTTCACTAAATGCCATTGCTGTTTTCTATAGCTTTATTAATTAGCTTGCTACATATATATTTATCTATGATTAAAATTGATTATTGAATTCTTTTTCATCAACAAACCGGACTCATAGATAAATATATATGTAGCAATAAATATATATGTAGCAATAGGGATATTCGATATACATAGATGCATCGAATTCACTCGATGTTTACAATACGATGCATCGAATCGATCCGATGTTTTGGAAAGTTATTGATATACTCGATGTATCGATGTATTTTCATAAAACATCGAATCAATGATTACCAGTCAATTGTAAAAAAGTATACTTACGAACAGCGATCGGGACAATATCAGAACTGTCTCTACACACATGCCTGCCGTTCTATGTGAGTGTACGTCTCGCTGGACACACGCATTGAGAATAGCGCTAGTTTTATCAAAATATAAATGAATCGGTAAATATAGCCTTGGCTCTTTTTTTAATATAGAATAAGGGAATGTGCACAGTCCACCTGATGTTAAGTGGATACTGTGGCCCAAAGACACCCATATTTATTGATAAAACAACTAATTAATTAATAATTACACCCATAACACAGTCCTTAAAAGCTACAGTATGACTATACCACGTTTAAAAACTTTACGATGTTCAAATAACGTTCTATCTGCGGTGCTACCGCAAAAAAAGACAAAAAGTAAATATTGGGTGAAGAAGCCGCTGTTTATACACTTCTATCACCAGTGTCCAAATTTCATATGTTTTATTGGTATCCATTATGACGTGTGCTGCGTGCGAAAGTCGCTAACAAACTGATTGAAATTGCCCCAATTGCGTTACACACGTGGCAGCGATAGCTATGATCTAGGGAGCAAGGAGGGTCTTGCGCTCATGTCGCTCTGCCGCAGGGCCGACTTAGAAAATTGCCCCTGCTTGCATACACACATCACAATTAAAGAGGCAATTAAGGGTTATCCCCACTCCTACACCCTAGATTGCGCCTGCGGCAGGCAAGTGAGTAGCCGCCTTAAGACCATTTAACCCACTGGACTCATCCCGCATAATTATTCCCCTCTGCCAAGGTATTGGATTTAAAAGCTTGTGCGTTTATAAACTAAAAACTGCTTACGAAATCGATTTTATCATTACAAGAATGGTTTCCGCCAAGTAGGTGCTCTTTAAAAAATGCCGATCGGTGCGGTTAACGTGTACATAAAGCAGTCAAAATACTTAAAATTTACAAAAAGATGGAGTTATATTCGATATGTAAGTATTTTTATTGTGATGCATGCTTTTTTCTACTAAAATCATTTAAAATAATATCATAAACATTGACCTACTACTAAATGGACCTCGGCTCTGCGCTCAAGTGTCCGAGTCAAAAGAGTTCCAAAATGCAAAAAGAGTTGCAATTGCGTGCCAGTCTTCGTTACTAAGGACTATTTTAATAATTTAAAAGTAATATTATGCTAAGATACAAGATACGTAGTATTTAAATTAAATTTATATTAATTGTAAAAACAAAAAATCATACCGATAATTTTCGCTAGAAGCTGCATAAGATGAAAACAGCTTCTAGTTGTAGTTGAAAGGCTGCTGAATTGTCGCAAGTAAGATTATATATATATACATATATATATATATATATATATATATATATATATATATATATATATATATATATATATATATATATATATATATATGTCGGAGCGTCTATAAAATACCCGGTTGGATCGAGGTAGAATGGAGGGTATATCGAGAAACCCCCTCTTGTGTCTGTAGTATAAAGTTCACTGTAGGTGCCGTGCGCGAGAGTTCGCTCAAGTGATTCAACGAATGTGGTCATTCTACTAGTGCTAAGATAGTGTCGTGGTTCTGTTCGTTGTTGTAATTCTTCTAGTGCAGGCAAGGAGGATTAGTGTTGCTGAGAAGGCTGCCCTGTGTTACATTGAGATAAGTAGTGTTGCTGTTGCTGTACATATTTTGGTGTTATCATGTAATTACGTACCTCACGTTACACTGGTGTGTTATTGTGGCAGAGACGTGTTACGGTGTGGTCGAACTGTAATTTCACTATACTGAATGTATAGTGCGTTACGTTGTCTTATTACTGATAATGATTAAACTGCGTAAGCAAGAGAGCAAGTTGAACATCCGCTCTCACACTTTTATTATTTTTAACAATGAACGCTATCCTGATGTATTTCCAAGATCAAAATTGGAATCCCCTGTTGTAATTCTCAGAGATCAGAAGTGGGATCTCCTGTTGTCATTTCCGATATATATAATACGTTTTTATAGGTTGATTCGGGACACATTTTTCGTGAATTTTGTTCTAGAACCGCCGTCCATTTAGTAGTAGGTACAATGATTAATGATCATAAATAATAATTTAGTTATTCTTTATTGCATTCCTTAATATAAAAGAATACAAAGAGCGAATTTATTGCGTTAATGCATTCTCTACCAGGTGAGAATTCGACGTAGGTGTAGCTGAATAGAATAAAAACAAAATATAAAATAAATAACTACGCACGCACGAACGCACTTTCACAAGTTATCGAACCAATAGCTCTAACGAATAGATAAACTGCCGATAAAAGTACATCAGAAACCGAGCATAAGATATATATATATAAATTTTACTAATATGTAAAATAAATAAATACAAATATAAATAGTACCTATAATTTACTGGGAGAGAATGCCTTAAGGCCTTAAGTCCACCATATATACGATTTTTCTTTTGTGCATAAGTTAAAAAAAAACACAATAAGTAAATAAATATAAATAACCATGAATATACGTCTGTTAACAATAATATATTAGTTCTTAAGATTAAGATACTTTGTGTTTGTGTGTGTGTGCAATAATGAATATCTATCTAACTGTCTAACATCCTTGAACCCACAACGCGTGCGGGCAAAGACAGTGCCGATGTAAGAGTAGATCATTCAAAATTGTCGGTTGTTTGAATGGGGGTGTCAGAAAGTTGACTACAGATTTATAATGTAAAGTCATAAAAAGTACTCGATGTTGCAAAAACATCGATGTTTCTAACCGATGCATCGAAATATATCGATGCACAGTCTCGATGCATCACATCGATGTATTTTCAAAGTGGACACCCCTATGTAGCAAGCTACAGATACGACAGTGACTTTTAGTCAAGTTTCCCAACTACGCCTTTTGGCGCTGCAGTCGCCCATTTTGACAGATGAGTAATAAAATAAATAAATTAAAAAAATATAGCTTAGAGATAGCAATCACACAACCTTCAAATTATCGATATTTAGTGTTGCTCTTATTTTATCGATATCAACGTAACGACGCATTATATAGTTGTATTAAAATATTACTTAATGAAACAATTTTGGTCCATAAACATTTATTTTTTATTCAAGCACACCAATATCATATACATACACACGTAATCTTAGGATTAAAGTAAAGGTACATTGGGTTATATTAAAAATGTACATAACATTGTATATAGGCAGAATTTGACGAAAACAGAGCAACATTTATTGTTCATTAGATAAAGCAAATAGCAAGTTAAAGAAATTAAACCACAGGAATCATATTTAATCATAGTGTAAGCAATATTTTACTTTACAAGTTACTTTTTATATTAATTTTAAAACTGCTACAATTCAAATGGTTATGGATTAAGTGAGTACCTTCCCTGTATAAGATAAATAACTTTTCGCTAGGGTATGCCAAATTATTATTTGGTCTATATAACATTTGTTTGTTAGGCAAGACAAACATTTTTTCTAAGTTTGTAGTGTTTGGAGCTTTGTTTTATTAGTAGACATCCTATTAATTTTTCATTTAGGGTAAACCTGGCCATTTTTTTAATTGTTTTAATTACATAATAATAAAGTTATTTGTTTAACATTCAACTTCTCTATATTTTGACAGAGATTGGACATTAAGCAAGCCTTTGTGAGGCTTAGTCACCTAAAGATTCGGTTACAATCTTTGTCAAAATTTCAATATTTTAATTTTTGATGAATATCACCCTTCAATATTTTATTATTGCCAATTTTATATACCAATTGTGCCCGTGTAACCTTATTAAAATATTGATGAAAGTTTTTTTACAATTAAGGCATGCTTATTATATCCTAGCCAGGAAAAACTCAAAGTGCTCAATATTTTACTTTTAACATTACTTCCGATACAGCTATAATTCAAATACTTATGAATAAAGTGAGTACCATCCCTGTACAAGATAAGTAATTTTTCGTTAGGGTATGCCAAATTATTATTTTTCAACAATTTATGCTCTAGATTTTATGTAAGAGTGAATATTTGTCTCTGTACTGCTGTTTTGATGCAACCCTTATAAGGAATACCTTCGATATTTTCCGACAAATGTATCCAGCAGTATAAGCTGAGCAGTGGTATTCAATTTTTTCCATGACTACATCACCCACAAGCAATTTTTCTCTTGAAGTTGCTTGTGAAGAGGACAGGAGAGCTAGCAAAACATTAGGAGTGGTTTCAGAGTAATTTTCTTTATTATTATGAACATTTTTGAAAAGATCGCTAACATTTAATGTGTCTCCATAATCCTCTTCGCAATTAGAGAATTTCAAATGTGGACTAACCATGTTAGATAATATCAGATATTTAAAGGCATATATAAATATGTTTGCATCTAGGTCAACATTTCTATAATCTATAACTATTATACATCCAAAAATAAATTTCTAAAGGGTCTTGGTTAATATTTTTGTGATAATAATATTCTACATTATACTGTTCAAATAATAATTATCAACAAGTTTACAGTAACAAGTTATCCTTCCTTGTTGGGATGACCCTCGCACAAGTCGAGGTTTTCCTACTTGGATAGCATGTTTGCTACTATATAGCATGGGGTCTACAAAAACCATTTTTTTTTAATTTCATTAATGGCTTCAGTCCAAAAAGTGTGATGTTGTAAATTTTGTTTAACCACTTGTCTTAACTTTCCTCTTTGCACACCAACCGGGTAGTCATTGACGCTGTCAGTGTGTCGAAAAATTCAACAACTTCTGCTGTTGAGGCCATTGTAGCGTCAGAGTTTGCATAATGAAAATAATCTGAAAAAAAAATATTTTTAATTTAATTACTTTTACAGTTATTGCACCTGCAAGTATTTCGCCAAAAGACATTTCCTATTTGCTTATAACAGACTTTGTTAACCTTTATACAATTGTAGTGTGGCTCACGGTATCCACTAATGTAATATCAATTATAAATTTAATGTAGTAATAAACAGCACTTGGCAGATACAGGTTGTCTCATTTAATAACGTCATTACATGGCGACCTTGAGAGGCGAGCTGGCCACCGATAGTAATAAACTCATAATAAATATAAGACCTAATAAATACACACATTACCAAAATGAGGAAAATATTGCATAGTGCCATAAAAAGTTTTGGGAACAAGTTATAAATAAATATTTATAAAATAAAGTAAAAAATATAAAATAATGAGGCAAAGAGACAGCTAAGAAGACTTGAGACGAGAAAAGAGGATTCCTTTTTAATAGGATAAGGGTGACAAACGAGCACACAGTCCACCTGATGGAAGGTGGTTGCTGTGGCCCATAGATATTTATATCTATCCTCGATTACTAATCAAAATGCAGATGCGTTGTCACCCGTGAGGACTAAAATGGAATGCCTATTTCCAGTAAAAAGGGTCTCCGGTTCTCTACACTCACCATACGAAACAACAGCATTAAGCTGCTATTTTATGCTGGTATTCTGTGAAAGCGTGGTCCTTCCCTGGTCGAGCCGAACCATTCGGTGCTACAACTAAACCACTAATATAGCTGCAGCATGGCTCTACCGCTTAAAAAATTGATGACAGAGATTACTTTTTTTTACTCAGGTTAAAAAGAATATTGGTTGAGAAGATATAAATTGAAGTACACAGTTGTATTCACATAGGGAATTTTAACATTATCAAACCAACCGTGGAGTAAAACAAATAAGAACACAATTATAAATTATGTTTCTAAAAAATTGTCGAGAATTTAATCAAGTGATCAGTTTTAGGAGAACTGAATTTTTGTGTTTTATCTATAAGAAAACAGGAAAAATGTTAATTTCAATCTTTTACCATTACTCATTTTATAGATGGAAAACTATTAACCCAAAGGAAGTGCTACTTGTATATTCATATCCTTATTATTTAAGGCGCAGGTTGAGCAAAATGTCGCGCTAGTCGTTATTTGTGCTGTTTTTAGAAGCTATCTACTTTTTATTTAAAAGATATATCAACAAATAAAAAACACATTATATTTCTACATAATCTTGACTCCATAAAAGCTATATCCAATTTTTTTTTAAAGGAATAAATATTAATATAATCTCCTTACAACGAAACCACATAAATGTGAAATTATTATTGATAACATGCATCTCCTCGTAAAGTAAGTATTATTTTATTTTGCGATTTACACCAATGGATAGGCAATTTATTAATGAATATTTCTATAGAAAATTTTTTTTCAAAAGACCAAAATTTGATTTTATTAAGAATTTATTTTAAAATCTGGGCATATTCACTGCTCACGGGCTTGCTGAAGTCAGTGAGCCCTGAGCTCTTCGACGCGAAGCCCGTGTCGTTAGAGCGTCGACCAGCACATACACTCACGTCATATTAGTCGATAATAATATTACTTATTAGGTTATTTATAGGTAGTATTATTTGTTTGTTTTGGGTATAATTTTTCGTATTAGTTATATATATATTTGTTGTGTTTTTTACTGCGCGATGAAGCTTTTTGCGTGTATTTTCTTTGAAGTAAATGCAAATAAAAAAATGAAGCACCATTAGCATGTAAGGTTCGAATCCATAATTAAAATTTCGACAAATATTATAATTTACACTACAAAAGGCTAATTTAATATTATCACCCAACCACAATATCTTATTAGGTATAGTACCGCCTCGTTGGTCTAGTGGTTGTAGTAGTGCGAGTGCTGATCATGAGGTCTCGGTTTCGAATCCCGGGTCTTGTCAAAAAGTCAACTGAGTTTTTGGCCCGTTTTTGTTTTTATTTATTGCTTGTTTTTTCTTCTTTTTCAAAAAAAAAATAATTGAGTACATAAGATGTTCTATACGCCGAATGTCAGAGAGAAAAGCTAGTACATCTTTTGCTAAACTTTAAAATCTAAAACCAATTTTAAAACAGACGAATTGATCATAACTCCCTTAGCTATAAAATAAGTTATGATCTAATTAATGGTATTTATTCCAGTTTATGGCAGCTCTGATTTATATTACGTGGCTGAAATTAGGTACATCTTATTAGGTACGTCAAACCAAATAACAGCCGGGCGGCTGACATTATGCACTCCATACATTTCTTATATTATCTAATTACAGTCCCATTAATTTCCACTAAAAGAAAATAAATAAGTTGTAAATTCAAACAAAAATAACTGCATTACTATGTCTATAGTCATATTCATACAAATCAAAAAGCCTATATATGAGATAATGTAAAGTAAGCATAATTTTACCGGGATCATAACTTGTCAAATAATTAGGAAAATGATCGTTTTTCGTTGCGTACCTGTTTTGATTTTAACACTGTTAGGTTTAAAACTGCGAGGTAATATTTGAATAAATATAGTTTCCTCTAGGTACAAAGAATTTTTTAGATGAAAATATTTGTAGTTAAGACTACTAGAAATCTTATTTATGGAGTAAAAAGGCGAAAAGACTGCAATTAGGGGCATGACTGGTATTAGGGGCTTCTACTCTAATTCGGTAAAAAGTATCTAAGTAGGTATTAATATACCTACTTTTTACTATAAACTAAAATTTTTTTAAACTAAATTTAACTAAAAAAAACTAAAGTGACCATTTATTTTTTAACTCAAAACAGGACATGGGTTTATTTACACTCTAAAAACTATAACTTTACACAATTTGTGTTCAATATAAAATTATATTCGGTATAGACGGTAATTATTGAATGCAACATATTTTTTTTAATTATTAATTACATTTGTCAGTGGATTAAATTTGCTTTAATAAAGTTGGTGATAATTTTAAATAAGAATAAAATTCTGCTTAAGTTTTTTTATGGTTACCTTTGTTAACAACATCGCCTTTAGAACTGGAACCGTAAGTGTTTCTTTCAGACGTCCACAATTTGTTCAAAATAAAAAAAATATTCTTTCTACTGGAGCATTTGTACCAGGGAGACATAAAATATATTCGATTAAAAAAATTATGTTGAAGATTGTTGACTTTGAATACTTCCATCCAACGAGTTACGGGACAATTTTGTGTCCCGGAGCTTTGTTTGGGGACAATGGGACAGGTGACTGAGAAAAGGGACAGTCCCGTTCAAAACGGGACGTATGGTCACTTTAGCTATAAACCGGCGACGGCTCCGTGGCGCACTGGCTTAGCAATCAGTTGCTGCACTGGGGACCGCGGGTTCGAATCCCGCACGGAACAAGTATTTGTATGACCTACAAATAATTGTTCCGGGTCTGGATGTTTGTCCTTGTGCAATTTGTGTTTGTAAACTGCCTCCACGACTCTCATTCTATATTACTCTCACTCTGCGAAGCATCCTATTTATTTATTTATTCTTTATTGCACCAAATATTTGTACAAAAGGCGAGCTATCTATCTATTTACCTATAGTGAGTAGGTATCTTTTAAACTCACAATGTTCAATGCTTCATTTTTAATATATAATTAATTATAAAATTTCATAATTAGATAATATTATATGAGAATACATAACTCTAATATAATGCAACTAATATACCGAATAAAAAATTTGAGATACATTTATCGTTGTACGCTGTGTGTATTTCCATAAAATAGTTTATTGATGTTGAAAAAATACTACGTTCTTACAGTAGGTGGCGCCTTACATATTTCTTACGTGATATTATATTGTAGCGAGTCGGCGCGGCACACCAAATGCTCAAGGTCGTTCGCATGGAGTAGCCCCTTAAGCTTCATTATTTTGATATCAATGTGTAATGAAAAGTAAATTATGTGATTTATTACATAATTTTTTTTAAGGTCGAAGATTATTTTATAGTATATTTTAAGTGGCTTAGAATATTCCATAAAGAAATACAATTTTGTTTCTAAAATTTGTAAACCATTTCACATTTTGAATAATTCCCAGATCTAGGTACAATTTAAATTAGAAAAGTTAAGTTCCATCTGTATAGGATTTCTCTGTACAAAGCATTAATTTGATATAGTAATTAATTGTAATTCTATACCTGATTTACCTAGTATTAGCAAAGATATTAGTTAAAAAAAAATGTAATTTATACCATTTTTTTTTTCAAAATTTCCGATAGGTCTTTATTTCTTGACAGGCATTGGGCTTTAACAAGTCTGAGAAACTGAGTCACCTAAAGTTTTAGTTGCAATCTTTGTCAAAATTTTAACCAATTTTCTCTTCTTTGATACTATTTTCTTCATCAATGAACCTGTAATGAAATAAATAAAATAATTAAGTACTATATTCATATTTTGTAACTGAATGATAAACATAAAAATATTAATTTATTATTTAGAACTTTTGATGTGTTTGACTTGTTTTGACCATCCTATAAAAGCCCTTGCATTTAGAATAAGATTCATTATAGTTCTCATCGTAGTATGTAATCACGTAGTTAAGGAAGTCAGTATTGCACTGAATTAATTTTAATACGTTACTGTAATGTAATAGTTATTAAATGTCATTGAGATATATTTGTAGTTTTTAAAAAGCTTCACCACCACTCCCGAAATTTAACTGGCACAGCTAGCTCACAGCTTACAGCTGAGTTCAAGTACACTCAAATTGGTCTTGTCCACAGTTCCGGATATCCTCAAACCAAATAAGTTTGTTAAATCAGGAGCTGAAGAAACCTTCCTATTCAGACAAGAGGAGCTCTACAGGTAGACGTGGCAGTGAGCGGACTGTAAATAAAGCGTTTTACTATCCTGTCTCATTGTAGTTATTTCCTGTGGTTATTTCTTTATGGCTCTATGTTGTAACTTTTGAACTAAAATCGTTGAAAGTTATTTGATTTCTGCACAAAACTTGGCAGTTATTTATTAGGTAAATATTATTATAAAGAAAAATAAAATGGATTAAATAAAAATAATATACTTAATTATAATCTTAACACTTTCACTGTCCGGTTGGCAGACACAATAGTAAGACAATAGCAGTGCCCTATATGTAGTGCACGGGACAACAAAAGGGTTAAGAAGTGCTAAAATTATAGAAAGTGAATAATTAACATAATATTTTTGTATACATGTATTGATTTTTAAATAAAAATGGAACAGAGAAGAGAAAAAAGTATGTCATTTTCTTCATAATAATTCACAAGGTTTTAGATATCCATTCGTTTTGCAAATAATTTTACTTAGATTTAACCACAACATCAAATTTAGAATTACATGGAGCAGAAAACAATTCCTATGGCCTTATAATATTAATATTGGTGTTACTTAGAGATGGCCATCTCAGTGTAAGTGATGAAAAGTGGATTATAATTAAGGTTTCAGATTTAAATGTGTCGCATGAGCAGTTAGAATTTAATATTAATAGATACATGAACTTAAATACTTAAATAAGCATGTTAGAATTATTTTGACAAAAAAATCTCTTAAACATTCAATTACTTAATATAATATTTCAAACTGAATTCGAAACAAATTCCAGTATTGAACAATTTGAACAGTTATCACCTTCATTTAGAGTCAAACAAGGCATTCTAAACTCCCTAAGATATATTATTAAGATTATTACTGGTAACTTCGATTATAAAGATACTATAAAGTATGAAAATATGATTGGTAATTTAAAAATTCGTCAATACACACTAGTGAACAAGATTACCTTAATGAAATAAATAGAATCACTTGTTAAAATAAGTAACATTTATAAGAAATAATTTTATCAAGATTGATTCAAATTCAATTCTTGTGAATACAAGTAAAATAGTACAGGTAACATCTTTGAAAAAGATATATGTCATTGTTATATGCCTATCATTTCTTAGTTAGATATGTTTTAAATTATTTTTAAATTTATAAATATCCTCCATTTCATGAAACATAGATGGAACTTTATTGTTGTTTTTAAACAGTGTGCCGAAAACGCTTTATCTAAGTAAAGCTGTCTGATGAAATTGTATAATTTTATTGTCAATTATTAAATAATCATTAAATATTTCAGAATTCGTTTTTATAAGGTCAGGTCAAGAGTACCCTAAACCGTAGAGCATGTATGAAGGGAATAATGAAAGTGGACGAAGTAAAACAAGTATGTAAGGATCGTAGCAAGTGTGACAAGCAAGAAGTGGTCTTTGCCTACCCCTACGGGAAAGAGGCGTGATTATATGTACATGTTTTTATAAATGTTACATCTTGATAAATATGCAGCATTGGAAATGACAAAAATTTAAATTTTTTAATTCTTGATATATTTGAGTGTAAACTATTTTATTTTATTAATATTTATGATTTATTTTTACACAATTTCCAATCAATCTACACTAGATGGAATGAAATCGAAACTTCTGTAATCTTTAGTAAATTAGGAATTTTACTTGTAGATATTGAAGAATTGTTAAAATCATTAAAATCAGTAGAGTTAACAAATAAATTTATATACCCCATAAGCTATAACAACTAAGTAAAAATAGAATAATGTATAAAATTAACGGAAGTCAAATAACATTTGTTTTAGAAATAAATACTATACAGCCATCCTGTTACCACTCCCTCTAAACTATAATTTTAATTCTTTAATAGCCATAACTACAAGTAAAAGGTTCTGAAATGGTCTCGCTCACTCAGTCTTGCAATTACAAGGCCCTATGTTCCTGCACTCTGACGACAAGTCACAACTTGCACAAGTTGAAGATGCTTGTATGAATGCTTTAATGAAATTCCCAGATAGTACGAGCTCCTGCCATCCAGTACCAGCCGAAAAGCAGATCTATCATTTTGGACATTAGTGATTTAATAAATCTTGAATATTTCAATAACTTTAAAATAAGGAAAGTGAAATAAAATATACTGTGAAAAATTTATAAATGTAAAAAGTGTTGTGATCAGAAGATGTCAATTACATCATTATTTATTAAAACAAAACTAAAAATTTAACCATATTCAAGCGGCATCTTTGAAAATTTGTAATAAATTGTTGCTTTTTTGCAAGCTTTGTTCTAGTGATATTTTTATAACAATACATTTTCATAGCAAACATCGGTACGACTTTCCATTGACGTCAGTGGAGTTTGGTGTTGATACGTACGATATTTTTTTCATGATAGCATTTATAATGTAAATATAAATCCATTTTATATCCATATAATATCGATATTTTAGAAATCGATTTTTTGGGAATCGATACATCAGCTTACAATTCGAATCTATTTAAAAAATCGACTTTTTTCGGAAAGGATCGACATCCCTATTGACGTCGACAATGACATTACAAAATGGCGCCAGTTTATTAGCAGATTAGACATAAACATTGCAAGAATAATTGATTTTCAATTATTCTTTTCTCAAAAATTACGCGTTTCCGTATATTGACACATTGTGTGTGTGCTTATAATAGTGTACTCTTTCTGTAAAAATACGTATCAACACCTAACTCCACTGACGTCAATGGAAAGCTAAGCCTACACTTGCGCTAAACTCATAACTCGGGCTACAATACAATTAGATAAATAATGGCGGCAATCAATATCGATAATTTTGTCAATTTGATTTGACATTAACACAATATGGCGTTTTAAAATGGCGTCCGTAGCCAGAGAACAAATTCCGACGGTAGCGCCAAGTTGCGTAGAATGGAACTAAGCTGTCACGGGCCGATACATAGGTACGATTTGATACAGGGTAAAAGTGATATTACCCATGCCTAGTATTAACCCTTTCACCGCCATAGCCGTAATACTACGAATCTTAATGTGAATACCCGTCAGCGCTCTCACGTAATATTCCGAAATGCTCATGTTACTAGAAAAACTGCAAGGTTAATTCGATTTTGCTATTAAATTTAATACATTTAAGTAATTGTGGACAGTTGTAGATACCAATGTCAAAAAAATAACAGAAATATATAGTGTTACTAAGTGCAAGATGAAATTAAACACCTTGCTGCCTCGCCATCCCCGTGATATTTCTGAGACCAGTGCTGCGCCACTGTAAAAGATTTATCAAAAAAATTATATTTGTATTCTTTCAAAATTAAAATGATAGTCAAGTCATCATAATGTAATATTTTAATGAACTGAACTAAACATTCATAAAAATTTAATTTCATATATTATTTAAATGATGACCTCGAAATGAGCATTTTGGTACATTAATTGCATTTGAAATGGAGTCAGTCCCATACGAGATTCGATCGCAAGTGTATATGGACATAACAAATTTGATATATAACGCTCGGAACGAGCTACATATATTAGATCAAGGTCCATGCCCATCTCCTGAATATTGATTAGTTTTATGAAGAGAATTAACGCTGATTAAGTGCAATGTAATTAATGAAAATTAAGACTGATTAAAGCTAGTTACAATACCCAATAAGAAGAATGTTATGTTGATTAAAATAAATAATAATCTATAATTTTTAAAACTTTGTTTCATTTATCGATAAATGGTTGTTTCAACACTATGCAAAATATTAAATAAAAGTTCCTGGCGCTGGAGACACTCCACGGCAACTAAAGCGTGGCGGTGAAAGGGTTAATATATATCATTTCCGATAAAACCGGTAACTATAACTGGGCCCCCTAGCTATGGGTCTGTTGCGTTCGTGAAAACAAATTTTGGTTATGGGTTGGTTTAGGGGACCTTTTAGCTTAGCGGTCGTCTAACTATGTGATTGTTTAGGGGATGTTGGTGAAATTGGGCATGAGACAATTTGTAAAGATGCTAGTGTGCGTGAAAAATTATTGTATATGCCAGCAGCTTAACTATTACCCGATTAACGGGAAAATTTATTTTATGCTATGGCTTAGTAGTTAAATTCATAGTTATGAATGTATTCCAGAAATACTTAAAAATGAATAGTTTATTAATAACGAATGTATCAATATATTTGTGTATATTATAGTATAGGTTTTTCTTCTGAATAAATGACATATAAATGATAAGGCCTCATTTTTCTCTCTTCCCCTCTCCACCTCAGATAATCCTATAATATTGCAGCGCAACTTATCTATCTCTTCTTCCAGCTTCAGGATCTCCTCGTCGGTCGTCAGTGTACGTGCGTTATATGTAGCCAGGTGGAGTCGTCTTAGTTGGCAACCAAAGCTCCACCGGAGATCCTTAGCACCCCCTGCCCCGCCGTTGCCATGGTTGCCACCGTAACCAGCATATTTACCGTGCCGGCTACCCGCGATCCACAGCTGTCACACAGTTTTCACCTCACCTCATTTGGCCAAGAAAAAAGTTCTTTTCCACCAAGACAATGCAAGGGTGCACACATGTGCAGTTGCCATGACAAAAATCCTTGAATTGGGCTATGAATTGCTCCCTCATCCGCCCTATTCTCCAGATTTGGCTCCGAGTGACTACTTCTTGTTCCCAAACCTGCAGAAATGGCTTGGTGGAAAAAGATTTGACACCAATGATGAAGTCATCTCGCAAACAAAGGCCTATTTTGAGGACCTCGACAAATCATATTTTTTGGAAGGGATAAAAAAAATTGGAGAAGCGTCGGACAAAGTGTATAGAGCTCAAGGGAGACTACGTTGAAAAATAAAATGATTTATTTATCAAAAAATCTGTGTTTTATTCCAAAAGTCACGGACTTATTGACCCACCCTCGTATATCTATATCTATATATTATATCTAGGCGACGGAGGAAATAAACCAGGAGATGGGCAGCAGCGTCTTCCTAATAACAAATTGAAATAAAAAACCGCGGTTGCCTACCCACCTGCATGCCAACTATGGCAAATATCCCCACTATGAGTCAATCCGTGGGGAGGCCTATGTTAGGCAGCGGACTTTTATAGGCTGTAACGGTAACGATAAACATCGAAACGAAATAAGTAAGACATCATTTAAATTTTAAAACAAAAGGAAGATATGGTTTGTTTCCACTAATCACTCTATACATATTTCAAGGTTCGATTTCACTTGGTTGCTTCTTTGGTTTTTGAATTAGCTTCTTCAGAATAAATGCAGTTTCAATTAGCACATATGACACGGAAAGGTTTTTCTACTCGTTCTACAGTTACATAAGGAACTTAAACAAATGAATTTTTATCTAGTATACTTTTATATTTATATAAAACACGTTACATTACATAATATTGCACATATTTTACCAGATCTCTCACGAAAAAGGTTCTGCTCAAGTGTGTGTTTTCATATGCCTTTGCAAATGACTTTTTCGAATACATTTATATTTACAGATATGACACGAAAAAGGTTTTTCTCCAGTATGTATTTTCATATGCCTTTGCAAAGTACTTTTTTCTATACATTTATATTCACAGATATTACATGAAAAAGGTTTTTCTCCAGTATGTATTGTCATATGTGTTTGCAAATTACTTTTTCGAATACATTGATATTAACACATATGACACGAAAAAGATTTTTCTCCAGTATGTATTTTCATATGTGTTTGCAAACTACTTTTTTGAATACATTGATATTTACACATATGACACGAAAAAGGTTTATCTCTAGTATGTATTTTCATATGCCTTTGCAAATCACTTTTTCGAATGCATTGATATTTACAGATATGACACGAAAAAGGTTTTTCTCCAGTATGTATTTTCATATGCCTTTGCAAAGTACTTTTTCTATACATTTATATTCACAGATATGACACGAAAAAGATTTTTCTCCAGTATGTATTTTCATATGTGTTTGCAAACTACTTTTTTGAATACATTGATATTTACACATATGACACGAAAAAGATTTTTCTCCAGTATGTATTTTCATATGCCTTTGCAAATCACTTTTTCGAATGCATTGATATTTACAGATATGACACGAAAAAGGTTTTTCTCCAGTATGTATTTTCATATGTCTTTGCAAACTACTTTTTCGAATGCATTGATATTTACAGATATGACACGAAAAAGGTTTTTCTCCAGTATGTATTTTCATATATGTTTGCAAACTACTTTTTTGAATACATTGATATTTACACATATGACACGAAAAAGGTTTTTCTCCAGTATGTATTTTCATATGTGTTTGCAAATAACTTTTTGTAATGCTTTTATATCCACAGATATTACACGAAAAAGGTTTTTCTCCGGTATGTATTTTCATATGTTTTTGCAAGTCAACTTTTCTAATACATTTATATTCACAGATATTACACGAATAACGTTTTTCTCCAGTATGAATTTTCATATGATACCGCAAATTACTTTTATCAATACATTTATATCCACAGATATTACACGAAAAAAGTTTTTCTCCAGTATGTATTTTTATATGTCTCTGCAAACGATCTTTTTTAATACTTTTATAATCACAATTATTACAACAGTACACTTGTTCAGCAACATGCGCTTTAAGATGTGCCAAAATGCAACGTTTTTGAGTTGTTTTAAATTCGCAAATATCACAATTAAATATTTCCGTTACTTGTGGTACTGGAGTTTGTTCAACTTGTGTCCGAACTGCAGTGGTGTTCTTTTGCGTCTTATGACTGTATGAAATGTGTTTGGCGAGAATGTCTTTTGTTGAAAATTTTTTGCTACAACCATCACATTCAAAAATGTATTTTGTTGATGCCCCTGACGTTTTTTTCGTAAGTATATTTACACCCTTTTGTTTCAATATTTTCTTTCTCATAATATTTGCAGGATGCTTTGCTTTTTTATTAATTGGTTGATTATCTTTTTTGACTTTAGGCTTTGATTTAATAGTAGGGCTTTCTAAATCAAGGTTTCCTTTACGAACATCGTTTATGTTACAATCAGTAGAATTTGATTTAATCTTGCTCTCAGACGCTTTTGAAAAATGATTTGTCGGTATGATGTATGCTTCTGAAATACACACGAATTGAACATTTAATTTATTATAAGTAAAACTTTTTATTGTAAGACACCTTAAACGCATTCTCTATCAGTCAACTACTTTTTCGAATGCATTGATATTTACAGATATGACACGAAAAAGGTTTTTCTCCAGTATGTATTTTCATATATGTTTGCAAACTACTTTTTTGAATACATTGATATTTACACATATGACACGAAAAAGGTTTTTCTCCAGTATGTATTTTCATATGTGTTTGCAAATAACTTTTTGTAATACTTTTATATCCACAGATATTACACGAAAAAGGTTTTTCTCCGGTATGTATTTTCATATGTTTTTGCAAGTCAACTTTTCTAATACATTTATATTCACAGATATTACACGAATAACGTTTTTCTCCAGTATGAATTTTCATATGATACCGCAAATTACTTTTATCAATACATTTATATCCACAGATATTACACGAAAAAAGTTTTTCTCCAGTATGTATTTTTATATGTCTCTGCAAACGATCTTTTTTAATACTTTTATAATCACAATTATTACAACAGTACACTTGTTCAGCAACATGCGCTTTAAGATGTGCCAAAATGCAACGTTTTTGAGTTGTTTTAAATTCGCAAATATCACAATTAAATATTTCCGTTACTTGTGGTACTGGAGTTTGTTCAACTTGTGTCCGAACTGCAGTGGTGTTCTTTTGCGTCTTATGACTGTATGAAATGTGTTTGGCGAGAATGTCTTTTGTTGAAAATTTTTTGCTACAACCATCACATTCAAAAATGTATTTTGTTGATGCCCCTGACGTTTTTTTCGTAAGTATATTTACACCCTTTTGTTTCAATATTTTCTTTCTCATAATATTTGCAGGATGCTTTCCTTTTTTATTAATTGGTTGATTATCTTTTTTGACTTTAGGTTTTGATTTAATAGTAGGGCTTTCTAAATCAAGGTTTCCTTTACGAACATCGTTTATGTTACAATCAGTAGAATTTGATTTAATCTTGCTCTCAGACGCTTTTGAAAAATGATTTGTCGGTATGATGTATGCTTCTGAAATACACACGAATTGAACATTTAATTTATTATAAGTAAAACTTTTTATTGTAAGACACCTTAAACGCATTCTCTATCAGTCAACTACTTTTTCGAATGCATTGATATTTACAGATATGACACGAAAAAGGTTTTTCTCCAGTATGTATTTTCATATATGTTTGCAAACTACTTTTTTGAATACATTGATATTTACACATATGACACGAAAAAGGTTTTTCTCCAGTATGTATTTTCATATGTGTTTGCAAATAACTTTTTGTAATACTTTTATATCCACAGATATTACACGAAAAAGGTTTTTCTCCGGTATGTATTTTCATATGTTTTTGCAAGTCAACTTTTCTAATACATTTATATTCACAGATATTACACGAATAACGTTTTTCTCCAGTATGAATTTTCATATGATACCGCAAATTACTTTTATCAATACATTTATATTCACAGATATTACACGAAAAAAGTTTTTCTCCAGTATGTATTTTTATATGTCTCTGCAAACGATCTTTTTTAATACTTTTATAATCACAATTATTACAACAGTACACTTGTTCAGCAACATGCGCTTTAAGATGTGCCAAAATGCAACGTTTTTGAGTTGTTTTAAATTCGAAAATATCACAATTAAATATTTCCGTTACTTGTGGTACTGGAGTTTGTTCAACTTGTGTCCGAACTGCAGTGGTGTTCTTTTGCGTCTTATGACTGTATGAAATGTGTTTGGCGAGAATGTCTTTTGTTGAAAATTTTTTGCTACAACCATCACATTCAAAAATGTATTTTGTTGATGCCCCTGACGTTTTTTTCGTAAGTATATTTACACTCTTTCGTTTCAAAATTTTCTTTTTCATAATCTTTGCAGGATGCTTTCTTTTTTTATTAATTGGTTGATTATCTTTTTTGACTTTAGGCTTTGATTTAATAGTAGGGCTTTCTAATTCGAGGTTTCCTTTACGAACATTGTTTTTGTTACAATCAGTAGAATTTGATTTATTCTTGCTCTCAGACACTCTTGAAAAATGATTTGTCGGTATGATGTATGGTTCTGAAATACACACGAATTGAACATTTAATTTATTATAAGTAAAACTTTTTATTGTAAGACACCTTAAACGCATTCTCTATCAGTAAACCAGGGAGAAATAGATAAATTATAAAATTACATAATTATACAATGTTGCTAGATATAAAGTATTTTACTTTTAATAATGTCTCTCATATTCATTTTTGGAGGGAAAGAATGGTAGAGAAACTAAATTCGAATGATAATGATGACGTTCTTCTCACCATGTTACAATTACCTACATTAATCTAATAATAGATCCTTCGAATCGCACACGGGACAAGCATTATACAGAATGATTGGAAGATTGACTTGTTGATTGAAGAAGATCATTTAGGCCATAGTTATTTTAGACAAAGTCTGACTATACTTTTTGTTTTTGGTGATAAAACAAAATTTTTACAGTTAATTGCTAATAATTGCCAATTTAATTAACGTCCGTTTTTTTTTAATTTAAGTAATGAATAAGAAATCTAAGAAAACATAGTCTCAGCATCTGTGTCATCAGACATATTTTTGTACAGACACTAAGTTCACGAAAATTTTCTACGATTTAAAGAAACATAATTAACATTTTAAATAATAAACATTATTGACACTACGTTAAAAAAAAACTGATGGTACTTTAATTTATTGTTAGAACCTTTTTGAAAACATGCTTGGTTATTACTCTATCATTTGAGGTATAACTTACACACATTTGTTACAAATTTTTCAATTGTCCCCTAAAACCAGATTGAGGTAGAAAATTTAAATTTTTAGGCAGACTAATAAAAATTCTAATTATTTATTTGTTGATGCTCAAAATAATTGATGCGATTACTAACACAAGCACGGGCCCGTCGTCTCACTTCTGTTGTAGTTACTTTCAACATCATGGTTTCAAATGCTGAATTAATTCTTTGAAATTCCGGCCATATAGCTCGAAGAAATGACAATGAATGAGGAAGTTTTACAAGTGGCAGCCTCGTATCAGTAGACAAAGTGTAGGGCGGCCCTCCATTAGATGGAATGATGACCTGGTAAGAAATGCAGGAAGGCGATGGATTCCTGTACTTTGTGGCATTCCGTGGGTGAGACCTATGTTCAGCAGTGGTCTTGTGAAGGCTGTAATGATGAAGATTTAATGATGCAATGCGTTCCTCTTTTAATTTTAATTTTTATAGGATACGGTGACAAACGAGCACAACAATAGACCAATAGACATCTACATCTGTCCTCAATAAAGAATCAAAATGCAGATGCATTGTCACCTATGAGGACTACGATGAAATCCCTCTTTTCCAGTAAAAAAGGTATCCATTTCTCTACAATCACCATACGAAACACAGCAGTGTTAAGCTGCTATTTTACGCTGGTATTCTGTGAGAGCATGGTCCTTCCCCGGTCGAGCCAACCCATTCGTGCTATAACTATACTACTAATATAGCTGCAGCATGGATCTACCACAACTAAAATGGAATGACCAACAGCCTGTGATTATTCTGACTCTATCAGAATGGAACACAGCAGTGCACGCACTGCTATTTGACGTCAGAAATAGGTAAGAGGAGGAGGGAGGAGTCCATCTGGGCAGGCACAAATAGATCAACTCCTAGGCAAACATGGAGTCACACCACCTAGTACTGACACTAGGATGGCAAAGATAATTGGTTGCTTACCAGTGTGTATCGTAGTGACATACATACTGGCTGCATTTATATAGGGTCAAAATATTTTTTTAAATGTATTAATAAGAGTGCTTTTGACACGCACTGAACTTTGAACATGACATGAATTTAGACAAAGGCAAATCAGTGAATCAAAACATTATTCATGAAGCCCTCTTTATTTTGTGTCTACGGGCTACAGTAACCACTTGCCATAAGGTAAATTGTACCTTATTTTAATAATATCAAGAAAAGGGGTATATCTTACCTGTTTCATTATTCTCATTTTCTTCAAATTTGGAATTCTCATATTCGAAAATCTCTTCCTCAACTTTAACGGCATCAAGGCAAAAAATTTCGTCCTTGCAATCATTGTCTATATCACTAGCTACAGGCCAGATATCTATATGATAAATTGGTGTAAATTTAATCTCATCTCTAACCTTATGCGGTTTTGGTATTGACTGAAAGGAAATAATTTTTTCAAATAAGAGAAAAAGCCACTATAGTGGTGGAGTAGGAGAACCCATACTACCCCCTGCCATCCCGCAGATGTCGTAAAAAGGGGCAGAGGGAAACTGAAACAGGAGATCGGGGGGCAGCATCTTCCTGACAACAACTTCAAATAATAATAAACACCGGACAAAAGTGAGGGTTCAGCGTAAACTTAAATAGGAATGTACATAGTTCATCTATCCCGAGAATCGAGTCTCAACAATTATTGGATTCAGATTCAAGAAAGCTGTAAATTGACAAAGATTTATGTTTGTTTATTGAGATTTGTTTATATACAATAGGGTAATACACTCAGCGTCACAAAAATCGCACCTCTCTGTTTGGCTAGAAACGAATTATATTTATATAAATATTGGTATGTTTCAAATGGGTATTGGAATAGCTTTACATTATTAATAAAAAAATCATGAAATCATTAAAACATTTATCATTATAGAGCGTCAAAAATAAACACTGTCAAATGCTCGTTAGTAAGGATGCTAGTTACACCACCTAAAGAGGGTATAAAAGGGTCGATCTGGATGAAATATGGGTCAGTCGTAATTTAGACTTTGCATTGAACACACGTGAACAAGTAACCCCAGTAAGCCGCTCAAGTGATTGCCCTATTGCAGTTGGGGATGCGGCAGTGTGACGTTGCTCGACAGTTGAACCTGTCCCGTTTTTCAGTTCGACGGGTGTTCCAACGTTTTCAGCAGACTGGTGGTTATGTTAGAAAACCGGGATCTGGAAGAAAACGGTGCACATCAGAAAGAGATGACCGTTTCACCGTTACGACATCTTTACGAAACCGTTTTACAAATGCTGTTGAGTTGCAACAACAGCTTCGATCAACTCTGAGAACATCTGTGAGTGTTTCTACGATAAGAAGAAGGTTACACGAAAAGAGTTTAACAGCCCATAGACCTGCTAAAGGTCCAAAACTTACTGCACAGCATCGCAGAGATCGCCTAGAGTTTGCTCGCAATCATTGCGAGTGGACTCTAGAACAGTGGCGGACCGTACTCTTCTTTGATGAGACGAGGGTCTGTCTCTTCTGCAATGACAGATGTAGAAGGGTCTACAGAAGACAGGGGGAGAGGTTCACACAACCCTGCTTCGAACAATCCGTCGAATACGGGGGTGGCTCGTGTATGTTTTGGGGCGGCATTTCCGTCGACGGGAAAACTGAACTTGTGTGCGTTTCCCGGACTCAGGGTGGCCGTGGGCAAGGGTCATTAAATGCTGGTCGGTACATTACTGAAATCCTGGAGGAACATGTGGTCCCGTATGCTGATTATGTCGGTGATGGATTTCATGTTAATGCATGATAATGCTCGTTGCCACACGGCTATTGTACGGGATTATTTACAGGAGGTCGATATCCCTGTTATCTATTGGCCAGCACGAAGTCCAGACCTTAACCCAATAGAACATCTCTGGGATGACCTAAAACGGCGCGTGCGAGCTCGAGATCCAGCTCCAACCACTCTTCAAGAGCTCCAAGATGCGGTACTTGAAGAGTGGGAACAAATACCCCAAGAGGCTGTTGCGACCCTTGTAAGGTTCATGAAAGATCGCATGGAAGCCGTTATCAAGGCAAGGGGGGGTAACACTAGGTTTTAAGAACTTTTTTTGTATTTATTAAGATTTTTTAAAATTATTAATTTGCAAATTTGTACATACCCTGTCTTTTTCTTTAATTTCTCTTTCGTCTCGTTATAAAAGTAAAATTCAATTAAAATTCCTAAAAGCTAATGAAATTACCTTTCGAATGATACCCTCAAACCACAACATTGCCATTGGCCTGTTGTGTTAAAATAGTATTTATTATTTTTTTTCGGATGTGCGTTTTTTTTTGACGCCGAGTGTATATAACAGTATAAACAGTTTGATAATTGTTTTTGTAAAAATAAGTACTATTGCTCTAACAAAAGTAAGTTGGATTGAAGGACAAACTTAACTTTGCACTAGAAACATTCTCCCATATAGCAATGGTAAGCAGCATAGAAAAGTGGATCATGCAGTGACGGTGTAAGAATATCCACTATCACAGGGTTGGCAACCTTTCATATATATATATATATATATATATATATATATATATATATATATATCTGGAAGACTATTCCATGCGTCAAATATAACTCAACTCGCAGCATTTCTTTTAAAGCTGTTCATTTTTATTGCGTTACGTACATACATTTCTGGACCTCGAACTTTTTCAAATTTTCAACTCCACAAAGCTTTACTTTTTAAATCAATCAATTGCATTTCTAGAGATCCAGTATCAACCCCAAATGGCTCAGTATGGATCGATTTATAATTTTTTTTTATAAAATAAATAATATTTTCGGAAGAAACTAAAGAGCCACAGCTTCACATCCAAAGAGCCGCATGTGGCTCGCGAGCCGCAGGTTGCCGACCCCTGCACTATCCTATATACCTATCCATGGGATGGGTGTCGTGAGAGGCAACAGAAGGAAACAGAAACAGAGGTAGGGCGGCCGCATCTTCCTGATGACAAGTTAGACTAATATAAATTACGGTTGCCAACTTGCCAAGTGTGGCAAATTTGGCAAAATCCCTCCAATCTATGAGTGTGACCTATGTTCAGCAGTGGACTTTTATAGGTTTTAATGGATGGAATGGATAATACCATGGATCCTCCTGATAGCAACTGCTCCAGAACCACATTTGACTCAATAGCCTGTTGTTGTAATCTTCTGCAAAGAATGAGTCTTGCATGACAGGTGAAACAGACAATTATTGGCCCCTCAATCTCATCCAACTGAAAATATGAAAATCTTCATAAATATGAAATAGTATTCAAATACAGTAGAACGCCGATTATCCGAACGCCGATTAACCGAATCGCCAATTATCCGAATCGGTCCTAAGCTTAATATAAAAAATTATAACCAAGTACAGTAAGTAACATTACTTAGATTACTTATACAATACTTGGTTAACTGATATTAAAAATAACAGTGAAAAAATTTTAATTTTTGTGACCGCATTGGAAAGTGGTGATGGATGTTCGTCGCGAAAAGTAATGAAAAAGGCAAAAGATGAACAGCTTGAGAATGCTGTTTTTACGTGGTTTCTGCAGCAACGATCTATTGGACAACCGATTTCAGGATCGATTTTATGTGAAAAGACGTGAATGTTCAGTGAAAAAATGGGTATAGCTGGTTTTACACTTTATAAAGTTTTATAAAGAGTAGTACTAGGTTTTACTTAAATGATAATACTGATTTTAGTGCGACCCAGGATACCAGGCTAATTGTTATTTTTCAGGCATCATAATGTATTTCGCCAGTGATAACAACAAATTACCGCAACTTTATTTAACAACCACAAATGATAAAGTTGTATGTACAAGATTACAGCGTTGTTCCCACAGAACACTATTACTCCTACGGAGCCCAATATAGTTTGTGGTTGTTCCTAGCTTGCTACATATATATTTATCTATGGTTGTTCCTGACAAATTTAGGATTGCCGTATTCTAATTAAAAAATTGCTGGATTTTTAGGGAAAACTAAGAAAAATGCCGTATTTTACAAAATATTTATATAGAAGGTTTAAATTTTTTTAAAAAACATGTTGGAGTTGGACTAATTTTATTCTTCACCATATAGGTTTTGAATAGTTTCCAGTACTTCTGATTCTGTCGCATTTAGGTCGTCCTTTTTTTATCTTACATTTTACGAATCATTTCGCTTGGCACTTGAAAATATGTACAATTACCGTGTTTACGGATTGCTTGTCTGGCTAGAAGAGTTCTATTAATAGTTGATGTTATTAATTTATTTCGAAGTCTCGTTTTCATATTATTTACTTCACTGAACTAACACAAAACATTTACGCAGTCTGCGTTGGAGTATGGCAGACTTAAAACATTTAGAGCAAAAGATGCTAATGTCTTTAGTTCTGTTCCATCACGGATTTCAATCCAAAACTCATCGGTTTTCTGTGAGCTAATTTCATATAATGGTAATTTATTTACCACTAGTAGTATTCTCCATTCATCATCAATTTTTTGGAAATCGTCGGCATTATTGACGATTCGTGGCAACTTTTGCATAAGCGGTAAAATGGATGGAGAAACATTTCTTGTTTGATCACTAGCTGCTTCTTCAGGTGATAAATATTTTTAAAGTTGAAGTAAATCGTCAGAGAAGTCGTATCTTTTTTAATTTCTTTGCAGCCTGTGATGAGGAAATCTCTGCAGCGAGAATAAAACTCTTTTAATTCTTCTTTTTTTGTTGATATATCTGGTTTTTGCGTTTCTATCATAATTTTTACCCCCAAATACATTTCTGGGAGGAAATATGGCGTATCTTCTGGGACGATTGAGCTGATATCATTTTGCTGAACATAATCCCTTTGCATGTAACATATTAATAATTCTTTATACATTAATCTTATGTGTTCATCCAGTTCCACCAATTTTGAGTCTGCGCTTTGAAAGTACTCGTTGAGTTTAATAAATTTTGGTAATATCCATTGCAGAAATAATAAGTAAAGCTTAATAAAATCGTCATGCAGCTCACGGTAAATTAATTCTGCAGCTACAGTTTTATCTTCGAGTTATTTCTGTGTAAAAAACAATTTAATGCTGTTCCACTGTTCAAGTAGCCTGTTCACAACCGATAGCAGGGAAAGCCACTGAGTTTGCGATGGATATAAAATCTTGTGGATTTTTGTGTTGGTAAAAACTTGAAATTCCAAATATGTTGCGTATGCGTTTGGAACTCAGTTTGAAAAAACCGTAAATGTTTCGCGCTAAATCTTCGCATCGTCTTGGTAATTTTTTGCATGCCTCACTGGTACACAAATGCATAGAATTGCATATACATTTAAAAATAAATATACCTGGCAGATTTTCTCGCAAACGGCTGGCTACTGAATTTTGTGATCCCATCATAACGTTGCAGCCGTCTGACGCGAATCCTATAATATTTTCTAATGGGATCCCTCTATCACTAAATTTCTTTATAATGAGATCATACATGGCGTCTGAAGTAGCTCCCTCTGCTGCCATCGTAAAATCGCCTGCCTCAAATAAAGGTGCCAGTTCCCAATTCCCATAGTGAAGACATGACTTTTTTTGCATGTCATCAAAATAACAGATAATAATGCACATGGTGTTTGTGGCCGAAATATCCGTTGATTCATCTACCAGTACGCTGAATTTATTATTTTTAATAATGTTGTCCAAATAATCTTTTTGGAAATCACCAATAACATTTTTTACCGTAGATGTACATTTTTTTATTTTTATGGCAATCTCGGAAGCAATTCTAGAGTCTGGAAAACACGATTTTAGCAACTCTGATAAATGATCCATAGCCATAAATGATATGTTGTGCTCTGCGACGAATGCACTAAGTTTTATTTCGGCTTCCATTATTTTCCTATTATTATCGGTTTGTCGATTCTGAAAATAAGTGCTAACGTCTCTTGTAGAAGAGCTCGCTGATGCTCTTCTTACGTGTTGGGCGTTTAAAACATGACGTTTTAAAGTTGAAATTTCACAAGAAAATTTGACATCATACACTGTACATTTTGCCTTGTAGGCGTCATCATTGACGGGGACAATCCAATTCTTAAACGTTTCATCACTTTCCCACTACTTTCTGTACTTTTGTTTTATGTGTTTACTTTTTACCTTTTTTTTCGGCGTAGGTGGCCCGTCGTTATTATCACACTCATTATCACTTATTTTCAATTAAAACTTTAAAAATATTCGTAAAATATCTTTAAGTAATAGATCGTACATAAAGCAAAACAAAGCGTTAAATGACAGAACCACAATAGGTACTTCCCCACATATATCCTAGAACCTACCCGAGTAAAGGTACTTAGTAACTTACTAGAATGAGGAACTAAAGATTTTAGACATTAAATTCTCAGTGATAAGGTTGAGTCTAGTTGAATACTCTTAACGTTTGACATTCCTACTTTATCTGTGTTCACAAGTTGGTGCGTTTCGTTGTGGCCGCTCTTCACGTTGGCCAACATAGTGGCGAATGTGTTGGTAGAGTTATTGGCCAAGAAATTGTGATCGCGTCCACACGTTGGAAGGTCGTTCAGTTTGCTTCGGTTCAGGCTTCCTGTATAGGACAGTTACTATACTCTTTGGTTCAGGCCAATGTGCGGACGAATTTATTAAAATGATTATTGATGCGCTAACGGCTGCTGCGGTTTATTTATTCACAGCATACCACTATTTTTTTATTTAATTTTCACTATTTTTAATATTTAATATTTTTAATATAAATTTTTAATATTTCTTTATTATACACTAACGTTATACAGATAAGTAAACTATATAAACATTAACACACCTAGGCATAGGTATAATTAACTAAGGCCTGGAAAATATTCGAAGCATGTCTATGAAACTGTTGTAAAATTTTTATTAAACAAAACCTTTTTAAAAAGTGTTATTATATAATTATACAATATATTTATTTATTTACACTTTCATGCACAAAGTAGTACATATGGCGAACTTAATAATAATAATAAATAATTTATTTCGTCAAACATTAAAGTTACATTATATGATCAGTGATTGAGGTCACCTAGTAAGCAAAATAATGCCTGTAACAGGTGACTTCGCTCTTCCATAGCTAAAAATTACAGTATTATTAACGAAATGGAGTAACTAATAGGGAAAAATAAAGACAGTAAAAACATGATTTTAGTATCCTACTTTTTAATTTTATTTTAATATATATTATAGATTTTAAGATATTTAATAAATCAATTAATACATCAATAAATAAATTAATACATCAATCACTACAACGTGAATGTGTATAAGATAAGGGTGATCAAAAAGAAATGGAAAAAAAGAAATTTTATTTCTTGACGGCTCCGTGGCGTAGTGGCTTAGCAATGAGTTGCTGCCCTGGGGGCCGCGGGTTCGAATCCCGCACGGAACAAGTATTTGTATAGCCTGCACATAATTTCTCCGGGTCTGGATGTTTGTCCTTATGCAATTTATGTTACTAAACTGCCTCCACGATACAGGAGAAAATCCTAGTGTATAATAATATTTTTTTTAAAAAAGACTTGTGTTTTAGGGGGTCATTGTAGAAGCGTGCTCGTCGCGACCCCTGCCAGCCCTTTTCAGGGCTGCAATTCTACTCAGCTGCGCACCCATGCCAACGAGGGTTAGGGCGTCCCCCCAAGGCGATGCACACCAGCTCGTCCCCGTTGGTGTGGAATGCAGCGCGCAAAGCGGCGATGGGGACCGCCACCCGTCGCGCACAGCCCGACACGGCGGAAGGTGGAGGACAGAGTGCAGAGTTGGCACGTGGAATGTTAGAGGAGGCATGAGAGATAAGACGAATGAGTTGATCGAAATAATGAAAGAAAGAGAATTAGATGTCGTGTGTATGTCGGAGACCAAACGGAAGGGCAGTGGTACTGAAGAGCTCCCTGGCGGGGCGTTAGCTTTATGTTCCGGAGTCCCGGAGAGCGAGAGCGCCTGCCAGGGAGTGGGGGTGCTGCTGCCTTCTCGGTTGGTCGATGTTATGACTGAATATAAGGTTGTGAACTCAAGACTTCTCTGGGTTCGCTTTAAATTGGGACTGACGAAGTTATTCCTATTGGCTGTTAATGCGCCGGTAGCTTCGACGTCCAGGGCTGAGCTGGAGGAGTTTTGGGAGAATGTAAGAGAAGTTCTAGATTTGGCTAGGGGAAACGAAAGAATTGTTGTATGTGGTGATTTGAATAGATGGGTTGGTACCGCTCGACCAGTGTACGAGTCGGTACTTGGAAAGTTTGGCGATAAAAGGGTTAATGATGCTGGCAAGCTTATACTGACGGTGTGCAAGGAAAAGGGTCTTCTTGTGACAAACACTATGTTTAATCACAAGAAAATCCATATGTATACTAGAGAACGAAATAATGAGAGAAGTATCATCGATTTGTTCCTGGTGGATGACCGACTGCGAAAACAGGTGATGGATACGCAAGTGTTCAGGGGTGCTGACCTGGGAACGGATCACTATCTAGTGATTACTAGATTTAGGGGTCTGTTCGCGGGTTGGCGCTACCGGACGGCAGAAACAGAACCACAGTCGGGCTGTCGCATCCGAAGCTGGAAGCTTCAGGAAGCGGATACTAGGGACAAATATTATGCGAGGGTAGCCGAAAAGCTTGACACCATTGATGGCAGAAAAGAATGTGTAGAAAGAACATGGCAGAACCTTAGGGATGGAATGGTAAGTGCAGCGGAAGAAGTGTGTGGAACAATAAAAAGAGGCAGTAGTAAAAGAAGAGATGCATGGTGGAATGATGAAGTGAAAGAAGCTGTAAAGAAGAAGAAGAAAGCATGGTTAGACTACTTAGCCTCTAGTAATGATAAGGATATGAAAGAGAAGATGAAAGAAAGATATAGGCTGCAGAAAGTTCACACGAAAGCATTGATTGAGGAAGTGCGTGAAAGGTGTAGAATGGAAGCGGACGAAAGGTTGTCGCACAACTTTAAGGAGAACTCCAAACTCTTCTGGAAAGAGGTTGGAAGGGCCCGAAGTGGTGCGACGGCCTTAAGAATGAACAAAGTGCTTTCGAGAACTAATGACGTCCTTTCAGAAAAATCGGACGTCATGCAGCGATGGAGCGAATTTTATAGAGAAATGTATGCGTGTGATGATCTTAGTGAGGGATCCGGGGATGACGCCGTGACTGGTACGCCAGACCCGGACCTCGATGTCACTGAGGTCATCAGTATGAAAGAGATTGAACGTGCGATTCGAAGTTTGAAATGTGGTAAGGCTGCCGGACTAGACAGAGTTACTGCTGAAATGGTCAAGTATGGTGAGCCTTGCGTCTGGGACGGCTTTCATCTGCTGTGCAATTTGTGCTGGCGGACGGGGGTTGTCCCGGATGATTGGCGATCCGCAGTCATTGTGCCTTTATATAAAGGTAAAGGTTCACATTTTGACTGCGGGTGCTATCGGGCGATCAGCTTGACCAGTTTAGCAAGTAAAGTTTACTCGAAGGTTTTGACACGTAGGATGCAAGAGAAATCGGAAAGATTTCTATGGGAGGCACAATGCGGATTTAGACCTGGAAGAGGATGCACGGATCAAATGTTTTCTCTCCGCATGATCACGGAAAAGCTTCTGGCTGCTAACCAGAAGATTTTCTGTTCTTTTGTGGATCTTGAGAAAGCATTTAATAAGGTTGTAAGGAAGAAAATGTGGGAACTGTTGCCGGGGTATGGTGTGGATGGTCGATTGCTAAGGGCTGTGCAGTCTCTTTACTGTGACTGTAAAGCCTGTGTGCGGGTAGGGCATGACCTGTCACCCATGTTTAGCGTCCGAACGGGCGTAAAGCAGGGTTGTGTCATGTCTTCCTGGCTGTTCATACTGTATCTCGACAGCTGTTTACAGAAGCTGAAAGATTGCTGTTTGGGTGTGAAATTGGGTGACATAAATGTAAATTGTCTGCTGTACGCTGATGATGCAGTGCTTATTGCACCATCAGAGGCAGAACTGCAGGCATTAGTCACGTGTATGAAAGAGGAATGTGAAATTAAAGGTCTCCGTTTGAATGCTAATAAAACTAAGGTTCTGGTATTTGAAAGGGACGAAGAGAGAACGAAGTGTGAAATATGGGTAAATCAGGAATGTCTAGAACAGGTAAATGAAATTGTATACTTGGGGAGTGCTTTTAGCCGGGATGGAAGATGTGATTTAGATGTGGACAGGCGTGTCGCTGCCGGGAACAAAGTCAATGGTGCCCTGACTGCGTTAGTCAAAAGGCAAGGCGTAGCGAAGAGTGCACGCCTTGCAATACATAACGCAGTGTTGGTACCGACTTTGTTATATGGCAGCGAAACCTGGGTATGCCAGAAGAAGCATAAAAGCAAGTTGAATTCAGTGGAGATGCGATCTCTTCGTAAAATGTGCGGCGTTACCATGGCCGACCGAAAGCGAAACGAAGAGATTCGCAATATGGCAGGTTTGAAAGATGACCTTATCACAAAAATTGATAAGGGCGTGCTTCAGTGGTTTGGGCACGTTGAGCGAATGTGGTTCTACCACTGTTGAATTTCAACAGTGGTAGAGCCACGCGGCAGCTTTTGCTGTCGCACGGATGGGCCGGCTCGAACCGGGGTAGTACCACGACCTCACAGAAAATCAGCGTGAAGTAGAGGTTTACCTCTGCGTTTCGCTTGGTGAGTGCAGGTGGCCGGAGGCCCTTTTTATTGGAAATAAGGCATTTCATCTTAGTCCTCACGGGTGACAACGCGTCTACATTTTGATTTGTAACAGAGGATAGATGTAGATGTCTATGGGCCGCAGCAACCACTTACCATCAGGTGGACTGTGTGCTCGTTTGTCTCCCTTATCCCTTAAAAAAATGAGTGAAGACCGAATGGCGAAGAAAATATATAGCGCGAAAGTTAATATTAAAAGGTGTCGAGGTAGACCAAGACTAACTTTCGAAGACCATGTGAGCAAATTGCTCGAAGAGGGTAGAGTCAAGAGTACTCGGATACCTAGACGTGCATGTATGAAGAAGATAATGAATCTGAAAGAAGCGAAAGAGGATTGTAAGGATCGTGACACTTGGCGATCTGTTCTCTCTGGCTACCCCGTCAGGGATTGTGCGTGAAGATAAGTAAGTACTTGTGTTTTACAAACAATTTTCGGCTTGGTAGGGCTCTATAAAGCGAAAAGTTTTTTCATTGGTCATTGTTACTGCCGTTATGTAGACACAATTGCGTGCATATAAAATTTAAATCAGGTGCGTGCATTCACTCTGGGAGCTCGTAGCAAACTGAACGTGCGGCCAACGTGTGGACGCGGCGGCTTATACTCTGCCACAACCCTTTGATCTTTTGTAAAAAACCGACACCAGACGGATCTCGCGCCAACTTGTGGGCCATCGTTCCAATACGTACCAACGTAGCTTAAACACCCGCTCTACACGATGGCCATCGTTGTTGGCCAACACATTGGCCAGTGCGTTGGCCAACGTGAAGAGCCGCCGTTATACGAAATATTTATTTGTGATTACTTTAGTCAAATACCGTATATTTTAATACTGTAATTAAATAGCTGCCGTATACCGTATTTTTGTTGCCTAAGATACCTGAATGCCGTATATTACGGCAATTGGCGTATCAAGAACAACGCTGATTGATTATTAAATTATTTTTTTCATCAATAAACCGGACTTTTCTCTTGTTATTGTTTTTTTGGAGTTTATGGCCTGGTATCAAGACCTTTAGGCCATTCTCTTATTATTATTACAATTTATCACAGAATACACACAATTGTTTATAATCACAGAACACTATTACTCCTAAAGTTTATAATGCGCCCAACGCGTACATAGTGTTTCTATATAGTTTGTGTTTTGTTTGTGGCCCAGCGTAGGCTCGGGCAAAAACTACCGATATATTAGTGATGGGTCAACTCGAGTTGCGCTTAACTCGAGTTAACTCGATTTGTATCTCCTCAACTCGAGTTTGGGCTGCTGTACATGAAGAAATCAAGTGAGCCAACATAAGAGTAAGAGCGCGATTCGTTCGTTGTGTGCGCGCTTTGTGTTTCAAATAGTATTTAGTTACAGTCAAAACAATTTGTTATTTAGAGATTTATAATAGCTAAGTTACATATGTAATTTAATTTCATTTATAATTTTGATTAATTATGATCGTTGTAGCTACGTAAGTCACAAACCTATTATTGTAATACCTGAAAAGGGTGGTTAAGTTGTAAGATACATCATACTTTAAATTAACGCCAAACACTTAACTTAGAATAAATATTTTGAATTTGAAATAGTTTGAACTTATTGAAGAATATTTTAACTGTGATAATTAATCTATTAATAGGTTATGTTACATCTTAAAGCTAGACGAATATTATTTTGTGAAGGCTGCTATATAAGTTGTTTTGTTATTAAATACAGGTACTTTAACTAATATTAAAACCAAAAATACATAAGTATGTGATACATACTAAATATACATTTTCATTTCAATCCTACACAATAAGTTTGGTGATTATGGTTATCCCAACACACCAAAGAACTACAAAGAAAATCAAATTTATAAAAAAATAATTTCTAACAAATCCTTTACTCTGTTTCATACTGTTAACTCGAGTTTAAGCTCGAGTAGCGTGAATTACAACTCGAGCTAACTCGAGTTGTAATTTTTCCAAATTGGCACATCTATACGATATATCGTCAATATTTTAAATCGCGATATATCGATATTTATTTTCGAGTATCGAATGCGTATCAATTTCGATATATTTTAAAATGTTGTGTTAATGACAAAACATGTAACAACAAAAGGAGGTACATAAGTATTCATGTGCGGTTGGTTGCCGTTTCCTTTTTCGTCGTCCAACCGTCAATAATATAAAATTATGGACCATATCTTTACATTATGCATATAAATATTTATCACGCGATATATATCGACACTGCTTAAAAATATCGATGCGATTTTTTTTCACTTGCCTATCCATTAGCCCAGCGCCCACATTTTTTAAATAACTGGCTTTACGGCTCTGGGTTCTAGCCCTTCTGATCCTGAAGTTACAATATATAATTATCCTTCATAGTACACTGCTTCGCAATATGTTGATGCGTCACATTGTGCAGCTCTTGGGAGATTTTAACGGCAACTTGAGCCAGCAGACAGCTGACAGTTGACGATGGCATCTCAAGGTGCCTAAGCAGACAGACACCTTATTTTAAGAATCACATCACCATCAGAGCAGTTGTTTCACCATTTACTACCGTCTACTAATAGTTCACATGCGCAGACACTTAATACACAAAATAACACTACTTTTACATATCAAAATCCACTTCAAACCATTATTTAAACAACAATACAGTAGCAACAAACCGCTGCCGGTCAAGTTTCCACCAAAACTCAAGCGCCCATAAACTAACTAGTAGATTCTACCCATGGAAATACATGTACTTCGTACAAACTGGAACCCGCACTTTCGAATGACATAAAAAATACAAGAAAACGACCTTGAAATTTTTCATTACCCCTCAGTCTCTTTCTAATTAGGGTAAACACAAAATACAAGAATTTGGGATATTATGGGGAAAAATCAGTTTATTTTTATTATATTCATTTATAAAATTTTAATTTAATTGAAAATAGTAGAGTTCCATTGAAACGCATGATATTAGAGAAATTCATAAGGACGAGCCTGCGGGCCGAAGTTTATTAATTAATATTATTTATTCGTGTACTTTTTTGTCAATAAACGAATAAACGAGTGAATTAGCTCTATATACAAAACTTTAACTAAAACTAAAATAATTTTTGTCCAAAAAGGAACAAAAAATTCGATTTCCCATACAAAATGTATCGGTCACGTGACCAATTTTGTATGGCAAGTCAATTTTTTTAATTTCCACAAAGAAAATTCTTCAGTACTTTACTCAGGATGATGGTTCACGGTTAAAGTTTTCGGAAGGCTGTCTTTACATCTCTTATAATGTAACATCAGGAAATAATAAAACTAAAATAATAATCGTTTTTATTTACATTTATTATTACAATAGCAATAGTGTCTACAAATTTAAAATATACAATAATATTAGAGGTGAAGGTTTTTACAACAACTCAATTTTTATACATGATTGAATAGTTTTGTGAAGTTTTTGTCGCTTGGTACGAACAGCACTCAACTTTTAGTCCATAATTTCTTTTCGCGTTCTGAGACACATGGTTAAAAAAAGTTTGAAAATCACAGCAACCATTTACCATCAGGTGGACTGTGTGCTAGTTTGTCACCCTATCCTGTAAAACAAAATTTAAAATTCTGGATTAATGAAATTAAGAGCAATTAATATATTTGCGAAGTAAATAAATTTTTGTAAAGGCTTTTAATTAATACTGTCATCCATAGGCTGATTTTTTGTTATAGAATAAGGATGACAAACGAGCACACAGTCCACCTGATGATAAGTGGTTGCTGTGACCCATAGACATCTACATCTATCTTCGATTACGAATCAAAATGCAGATGCGTTGTCACCCATGAGGGCTAACATAGAATGCCTCGTTTCCAGTAAAAAGGGTCTCCGGTTTTACCGGTTTCGGTACGCTTTTGACGAGTAAAATGTAATGTTAATAATTAGTTCTTCTTTTCGTGATAAATTAATCCTTGTTTTCACACTTATCAGCGCAAAAGATTTGAATGGAGGAAGTGCTTTTGTCCATGACCTGAAAGAGTAAAAAGCTCTTACAACGAATATTTTTATAATGGACTAGTTAGTTGTGAAAATGCTATAGTCAGAACTAAAATCACAATTAAACTTTAAAAAACTGGAACACTGAAAAAATTTAGACATAATATGTAGTTAACAATTTAATAGACCAACAAAGCATGCTGATAAAATTAAAATGTCATTACTATTTTGGATTTTTTTTTATAGGATAAGGGTGACAAACGAGCACACAGTCCAACTGTTGGTAATTGGTTGCTGTGACCCATAGACATCTACATTTATCCTCGATTATGAATCAAAATGCAGATGCGTTATCACCCGTGAGGACTAAGAAGGAATGCCTCGTTTCCAGTAAAAAGGGTCTCCGGTTCTCTACACTCACTATACGAAACACAGCAGCATTAAGCTGCTATTTTACGCTGGTATTCTGTGAGAGTGTGGTCCTTCCTCGGTCGAGCCGACCCATTCGTTTTACAACTATACCAGAAATATAGCTGCAGCATGGCTCTACCGCGTATAATTTGTCATGAACACTTTATTTTTCATTTTGTCACACTTATCGTACAATTTATCAAAAAAATGGACTTTCTGAGACAGCAATTTTGATGAAATATGTGTAAATTTTATTTAAAATTAAATACAATTAAAAACAGCAAAATATGTACAAAAATAGCTTGTAATTATTTTTACAAATTATAGCCTAATTATATAACATTTCAAGCTGTTCCTGTTTTCTAGGTAACAGAATGCATTTTTCTTTCTTTCTCAAAAATTTTTTCTACGATTTTTTTAAAATTAATTTTCTTCCCTAGGAAACAAAACATCGCTTTGAATTAAGAAATAACAAGTACCTAACAAAAGCCTGTAGCACAGAACAATCTGCTATTTAATTTAAAAACGGTGTGACTCCTTGTCTCAGCGGTTTCCCAGTAATCATGTAATTGGCTGTTGGTTGATATGAAATAGATTACAAATCTTTGCTATAAAAAAGGGTATTTTAGCTCCACATTGTTGAACCATTTATTAGGTTCTGTTAGATTGGAAGGAAACCTGCAAAAAATTAATTAATGAAAGATATCTAATTATTTTAATTTTGATGTTTCAGTGTATCATCATTTATGTAAACAACATTTCGAAATTTCACGCAAATCGAGCAGAGAGACCATTCGAGAAAACCTTTTCCGTTCGTAATTAAAATGTATTTTGAACATTACAATGTATGGTCACCCTAGTCGAAGTTATAATACAAACATGAATCGTTAATTATTAAGCAAATAGCGAAATAAAATTGGAAATACCGAACCAAAATTAACATCTAAATCAAAATACCCATTGGTCTATACAGAAATAACAGCAATTAAATTCGAAATATCACTGAAAATTAGTTTCACATGACGCGCAGTATTTGCATGGTGTTTTGTACTTACGAATGAAATATAATATTACATACTGGATGCCACTCACTTTTGCAATCGCGCACAATACATTTAATGACCATTTTACTAGTTTTGCCTCTGCATTATTCCAAAATTCAAAAACAAATTTGCGAAATGAACATAAACATCCGCCATGTACAGTAAAAATTACTTGACAAATAGATTTTGGGTTGTCATATAACGGCTTTTAAGAATAAATTTAAAACAGGGGAAATATGTAGGAAGCTAGGCAAATAGTTCATAGTAAATCTTCATTAAGTGTTTAAAAGAAAAAGCAAAACATTGCGTGAAAATCATTTTGTCAAGTTTTGTTATCATTTTTTACTTATAATTCTTGCCATACTGACAATTAAACTTTTACTGAAATTCATGATGGCTGTCAATGGGGTAATATCAGTCATCACGCTGGCTATCCTGTAGGGAAAACATGGGTTACTCAAGGTCATTTGATTGTTGCTAATGTTGATATTAGGAGTGTGGGTTCCAGTTTGTCTATACTTCCGTGATTCTACCAGAATCAGACCATAGATATAGTATTAAACTCGTAGACAGAGAAATATAGATAGACAAGACCTCAGCGTATGTCAGTAAGAGATAGCGATAGTTCGCCAAAGTACATTACTACAATTACATGTAATTTAAATTGACATACTTAGACTTTTACCGCCATTGTGTGGGTTATTGTGCTAGTTCTTTTTATTTCGGTTGTACTACGTCAACTATTAATTTAATTAATTTTATTTTTTATGGGGACGTATTTATGACTATTTGACTGTGCGCGAGTTGTAGTGATCATTTTATTACAATTTATCTAAGATATCCTCTCAGAAGCCAATTTACATAATTTAGGACCGGGTTTAGTAAGCTCGTGGGGCTTTCGAGTGTTTCATTCTATATTTATAGCTCAACACGTAAATAGTACAATTAAATAAATCATAATCAACTCATAGCCCCGAATGCATTCAGTTCGCACATGTCGTCCCTTCGCTAACAACACCGCATAAGTCATTTTTACCAACTTTACAGGAGACGAAAAAAAACTGTCCATTTTAAAAAATCGGCGGAAATTTTCTGTTGTTACTTAATAAATGCCCTAGTTAGCGGGTAAGGAATAATTATTTATAATTATTTTGACTATATACTTTATTTTAACTTTTATTTTATGACTTGAGCTGTGTTGACTGATATTTTATTATATTTAGGTGGAGTTGTTTGCGGAAATGTTAGGGAATAAGGTATTGAATAGATGATTTACAACGAAAAGTTTTTATTACGAATTATTTCAATAATAATTAACAATCGTTATAACATAGGTATCTATAACCTAAGTCTTGCGAATCACACGAACCTTTAGAGCGTATGTGCAATTTTTTATTATTTTAATTGGTAAATATTTAAAACATAGTCTTTAAAAATTCTAACGAAACAAGATATAATAGTAACAAATTAATAAAAGTTATAAGTTATACTCGAAATCTCTAGTATAATAGTTAGTTGCAGTCTTTTGCGATTGCTATGCGGAAGGTTATCATAAAAAGAGTGGCAACTAGTTGGTAATACACTTTTTAGATCTTGCAAATCTTCACACTTCCGCTTTGTAATTGGTATTCTAGCTGCATACAATTTCTGCAGGTGATTTATTTGTTTAATGCTGTTAATTGGCGTGGGACGATGTGGTAGCGGATGAAGCTCGTCAACAAAATCAATTTTGTACCAAATTGTGCCATTTCGTATGTATTTTAGTATACGTACATCTGTGACGACTGCGTCACCTGTCTTTTAACCAGACCGTATAGATTTATAAATTAATTCTTTTGAAAAGTCTATAAAAAGGTATAGTCCAAATAACGAGCTTCATTAGGCATAGGATCCCTCCCAGCTGTCTTAGTTATAGCCATGTGTTGTTGTGGAAGGTAAATTTCTTTACCTTTTAATTTACACTCTATTGCACTGTGTACGTAATCTAATTCTATATGGGAATGGCCTTTTCCTAGGTACTTTTGAGTAACCACAGTATTTTTTTCAAATGCTAAACGTAATAAAACATTGCTTAAGATAAAATTGCGATTTTGAGCACAACAGCCATCGGAATATAAAATCACGGACAATAATTTCTGACTCAAAATCTTCTCTAGATGGTCTACTAAGCATGAAGCAAAAACAGAGGCTTCAAGCGTGCTATTTGACTCATCGAACCAATAACACATTACTTTCTTAGTTGCTAAATTGTATAATGTAAAATTCTGGACGAATAATTTAGTTTTATAATAAATAGCACTGGCTTGAAGATACGGGGCCAATTTTACCGATTCAACATCCTGCGTGAATACGTGACAAGCTCCGGCTGTGCAATACCTTTGTCAGTATCTTTCTCTTTCCTGGCTCGATGTTTTTTCAAAACATGTTGAGCGTATTTTTCATCGGTAATGCTTCCAGTTTTATAACTGCAACAAACGTCACACTGATCTTTCTTCGGTTGGAATAAGTCAAATAATTTACCGTCAAGGCATTTTCTACTCTCTAAAAGAGTTGTGACTCTCTTTATATGTGTTATAGAGCTGTGTTATGCTCGAGAAAATTGTCGAGAATTTAACATAAGTTAATTAAACGCGATAAAATCCGTAAAAGTAGTTTTATTCAATGAGAAATTTTGTTCTAAATATTCTCAAGATGATTTAGCACGACAGTAATGCGATTTTCTCTGGATTCCTGCGATTACTGGTTCAAGTAGACAAATCGGGAGAAATAGCACAGTCTGTTTTTGTCACCCAATATCTGATAAACCAATCCTTAATGCCAAGAGTGGCCAAGAACATTTTTTTACAGACATGGTGGCGTACATTATCAGTAGTCAAAACATATGTTCAACTATCAGTTCTTTTGGATATTTCTGGATTTTTTATAATTTTCTTTGGTACTTTATTCACGTAAGAAGTTATAAATGATCTTTGTTGCTCCCAGTTCATGTACTTCCAGAAAGTTTCAAACAAATATTGCCGCTGTTGTTCGTTTATGTTGTCACATAATCTGAGTTTCGATTTCTTGCAAATGGCAGAAGTGCATGGTGGTTTCATGGATCTTGCAGGCGTAAATACGTCAACTTCCACTTTAAATTTTTCATTAGTCTTTGCTTTTCTGTCTCTTCTGTAACGTAAATAATTTTCACCTTTCATCCGGAATTCTTTATTAACATTGCGTTTATATTTCTTTGGATCTCTTGTCGCCTTGTTCTGTCGTTTCTTATGACTTTATAAATCACCGTGATATGGAACATTACTGAGTATGACCACTTTTGAAGAACAGGACGGAGTAGCAGAGGCACTGGATTGCTGCATATTGTTCTGGTTTACATTATTTTTATCTGTACATTGAGTATTGTTTTCATTATCAATGACTATATCAGAAATTGGGTCTTGAGTATTCGTAGATATGAGAATATCTTGGTTTGAAGTAGGGAAAGATTCGTAATGATTTAATTTCATAGAATTTATATTGACGACAATACCTCCTAGTTCTTGCATAACATTCTCACTTTCTACCGTGATAATGGCAATATTGAATACAGAAGGCTGAGGAAACTCGATGGCTACCGTATCAAATTCAGGTGGCTCTTGTTGCCCATCAAAGAAGTCATTACCAACTATTTCTATAACTTGTAGATTGTTAATGTCAGTGTTTTCAATATCCAAATCTATGTTTTGATCAAATATTTCTTTTTTATATTGTCCTGGCTTCTTATTATACTTTTATGGATCGTCCGAAGTTTTGTTCGTTCATTGGTCTTGCAATACTTTGGTATTTATTTGGAGAATTGCATGCTTTGATATCAGAAAAACTAGTGTTATCTTTTTGATTGAAATCTAAAAAAAAAATAGTAGGACTTATTGCATTAAAAATATAAACAACAGAAAAATAAATGCGGACCTCAAAAGAAACCTATGCTACTAACCAAGTTTAATTCTTTTTCTATCTTCTTTGCAACTTAGTTTACGCTGTTTTATTTTGACATCAGTCCTGCTTCTTGTAATTGTGCACATAATAATTCATGACCTGAATTCGGATTACTCCAGGAATCAATTTCTTCTCTATCCATAGTGTATTTCAATTACTGAGCTTCCTAAAAGAAATAAATAACATTTTGAAACACCGCCTAAGTTAAAAAAGAAAGTTAGTAAATACCGCTAAAATAAATGAAGATTTTTTTATTATTTCTTTCTATATTAATACGCGTAAATCAATAAACGTAACTTTCTTAGATTAATGATAAGTCATCGCGCGCTCTGACTAGATACCGCGCTCCCTGCAAGTAACAACTCCGTGAATGCGGCATCTTAATATTGTAGTGTGTATAAGACAATTTGCAAGATGCTAGTGTGCGTGAAAAATTGTATATGCTAGCAGCTTAACTATTACCCGATTAGCGGGAAAATTTATTTTATGCTATGGCTTAGTAGTTAAGTTCATAGTTATGAATGTATTCCAGAAATACTTAAAAATGAATGGTTTATTAATAACGAATGTATCAATATATTTGTGTATATTATGTATAAGTTTTTCTTCTGAATAAATGATAAGGCCTCCTTTTTATCAGTTTAATTTTTTTATTTACATGTCTAATTAATATTCACAAATTATTTAAAAAAATAGTTATATATATGGTGTAATCAAAATAGTGCTTTCTATTCTACGCGTCAATATGAACAACTTTTACTATAGATCTATCTTCCAAATCGCAAGAAAAATCAGGTTTTCCATACATTTTGAGCAAGTTTATACGAAATTTTGTATGGAATAACTGACTTTGAGATATTTTTTATAGGATCAGGGTGACAAACAAGCACTCAGTCCACCTGATGGTAAGTGGTTGCTGCGGCCCATAGACATCTACATCTATCCTCATTTGCGAATCAAAATGCAGATGCGGCGTTGTTACCCGTGAGGACTACACTCACCATATGAAACACAGCAATGTCAAGCTGCCATTTTACGCTGGTATTCTGTGAGGGCGTGGTCCTTCCCCGGTCGAGCCAATCCATTGATGCTACAACTAAAAATAAAAATGATGACAAATGTAAAGCAACATGGACCATTATCAATAAAAGAAATATCTAACCCATATGACAAGAAAAATATAGAAACAATTATAGCTAATAATAAAGTTCTTACGAATCCTGTAGATATAGCTACTGCTTTTAACAATCATTTTATTGATTTGACCCGTGAATCAACAACACACACTACAGCGAAAAATGTAACCATTAACAGCGCGAATGTCAATTCTATGTTTCTTAGACCTATGTCTGAAAATGAGATTAGAAGGGAAATAATGCTATTAAAAAATACTAGCTCTGAAGGCTACGATGACATAAACACAAAAATAATAAAAACATGTATAATTGAATTAATTGAAATCTTGACATATTTAATTAATTTTTCATTTTCGTGTGGAATCTTTCCAGATAAATTGAAACTATCAATAGTTAAGCCGCTGTTTAAAAAAGGAGAGAAATATGATATTATAAATTATCGACCAATAACCTTAATATCCGTTATATCAAAAATATATGAAAAATGCATGTATAAAAGGCTTATTGAATTTTGAAATAAATATCACATTATATCAAACGAACAGTATGGCTTTCAAAAAGATAAATCTACAACTTTGGCGATTTTTTCACTCATAAAAATAATACTATCAAATATCAATAATAATAATTTTACCACGGGACTATTTTTGACCTATCTAAAGCCTTTGAGCTAGTTTCACATGACCTATTGTTACAGAAATTGGAAAAGATTGGAGTTAGAGGACCAACGCTTCAATGGATAAAATCATATCTTTATAATAGGCAACAATGTGTTATTGTTACTAAAGCAGATGTAAATGCGGACATAATACCGTACTCGTCCGAATACCGAAACAATAAATATGGCGTTCCACAGGGAAGTGTTCTCGATCCAATTCTGTTTTTGTTGTACTTAAATGACATTGTCAATATGACGAAGCATAAATGTATTCTATTTGCTGATGACATTTCAATAATCGTGACTTCCAATAAAAAATAAAATAATATGAGTGACCACGAAGCTGACATAAATAATACAATAGATACTTTAATTAATTGGGTTGATATACATAATTTAAAAATTAATTTAGACAAATCTTTATATATACAATTTAATAAATGCACTAATAATAAACATAATCTTAAACTTAACATTCCAAAAATAAAAGCAGCTAGTCATACAAAATTTTTAGGTTTAATTATAGATGACGATATAAATTGGAAACCACATGTAAACGATGTCTCTATCAAAATAAATAAATTCGTATATGCACTTAAACAAATAAAAAACATAACAAACATAAAAACCGCTGTCATGTCCTACCATGCATACGTAAAATCTTTACTGCGGTATGGTCTCATAATGTGGGGCAACAGCACTGATCAAAATAAAGCATTTGTCGCGCAAAAAAAATGCATTAAAGCTATATGTGGGCTAAAACCGAATGAATCGTGTCAACCAGTGTTTAAAAAACTTGGCTTATTACCACTACCATCACTTTATATCTATGAAGTATGTATGTTTGTAGAGAAGCACAAAACGTTGTTTACAACGATGCATGATGTAAATCCCCGCAGTCCTCGAGATCCTTATAGACTTGTTGTTACGGCCCACAGCTGCCCCTGCAAAGATCACCTTGGCTAGGGCCCATAGTAGCCTCTTCAACGGCCAGCCGAGGGTTCGGGCCCGAATGGCCATATGGAAACTTGACCTATCATACTACAAAGTAAGGAGAAGGCTAGGAAAATAAATGGTACGTACCTGCATCCGAATCTAAGACCGCCCCTAGGCTTGGTCAGGCCGTAGGTAGAGCATATGCATGTAAAGTGGTGTTTAGTGGTGTGTATATGAGGGTGACCTGACCCAGCTGAGGTGACCTGGCAGCGCGACGGTTTCCATGCTGCCCCACAATGCTGCATCACTCCAGCAGGCGTCCACCATGGACAGTTTCTTTCTTCATTGTCACTTTTTCAGTCTATTAACTTTATTGTACATTTAACTAACTTCAACTCGACCAATTCAACGTTCATCCTAGAATCGAACACGTGATACCCGACACAGTAACGGACAGTAGTTCAAAGTTCAACATTCAATGTCCCGGATTCATTTATCACCAAATTACAAATAGGGAACTAACGCGATCTCTTCATGAGTCACACGGTTCAGCGTTACAAACACAACTAAGTTCCTTCGTTCGATATTAAACACCACGCCGCAATAAGAATTCAAAATTAACCTAACTGACACGCAAACTAACTACAGAGTCAATATACAAAAGGCTCTTAATGCGACGGTATAATTAAACAATGATATCCAGAACAATCACCCGGGAGACGCCCTCGAAAAAAGGAATGCGCGGTTCGAATCCTAGACACCCGAGCAAGTTAAATATTGCAAAATTCACTTCTACACGCAATCACTATATAATTTGCACAATTACTTTTAAAGAAGTTACTTTAATCAGTCAAACACAATACAAGCCTCTTGTCAAGAACTTAAAACCTAGACAACCTAAACCGAGGCGGTTTTCACAAAACCCCAATTACGTAGCGAAGTAACACGCACTAAATCTAGCAATCTAGACCGTACACTGGTCGCGCGAAACTTCTGCAGCGATAACCAAGATACGCGGATTAACCGTACCGCTGCCAGCGAGCTACTGTTGGACTCGACCCGGCCGCCGGTAGCAACTAACTCCCGCCAACCGCCCACTCGTCTAACCGGTTATGAACGCGCCGCATCGAGCCGAGCGCCCTCCGGCGTCAAATCTTGAAACCAGCGTTTGGGCGCAAACTCTTGTACTAAACGATAATCCTAGAATAAGAAAATATAATAAAAGTTGTTTATTTATGTGTGTTCACTTATATAATAAGATACCTAATTACTTAAAAACATTAAATACAAGATCATTTAAATGAAAACTATATCAGTGGCTAAATAATTGTAATTTCTATAGTGTTAAGGATTTTTGTAGCCAAAAATATTAATGTAAAAAAAATTTCCATGCTATGAATAATCGTAGTAAAACATGCTGATCTGAAACGTTCTGTAAAAGCTATTATATACCAAGTTTTATGCAAATAAAATAATATTATTATTAAAAAACTATACTACTAATATAGCTGCAGCATGGCTCTACCACGTATACGTGTCTGAAATATAATAAAGAATATTACAGTATTTATAATAAAGTAGCTGTTGCCTACGGCTTCGTTCGTTTTTTTTAAAAGCCTATAGCACTCAGGCATATTGTAGCTTCCTATTGGTGAAAGAATTATTGATTGAATGGGGATAAGTAGTTTCAGAGATTAGCGCGTTCAAACAAACAAACTCTTCAGCTTTATAATATTAATATTTGCATTATATGTATAAAGATATTTATTATTTTTATTATTTACGGTATACGGTAAGTATAATTTAAGGTGGAAGCTCAAGGGTGGCCCGCGAAATTCAAATTTTCTTGCGTTTTTTGGAATTTGCAGGCCAGGGTTAGGTTGTATATTTAACAAAATATGATTCGCGACCGTAGCGATTATATGTTTACAGAATTATTATCATTAAAATCACCAATACAACCCTGTAAGTTCATATTAGCCATAAGTTCATATTTTTCTGAAAAAACTTATTCAAAGGGCTAATCCGGAGACACTGTAGTGTCTCACGCCAAGTACACGTTCAACATATGTATATGTCTGTAAACGTATAGGCGTGAGGCTACAGTGTATATATTCTCGAAACAGATGTCAACATAACCTCACCTAATTTTTAACTTCATATATTTAATTATTAACGAAACGTCAACACTTTATACAGTCATTTATCATTTTGTTTATCAATTGTTTCCATATAACACTAAAAAGATTCCACTATGGAGTGTAGAGTAGAAGGAGGACCATCTCTGTATATGCAGTGTCCCTAAAAACGCGTCCAATAAGGGTGGCGCTGCAGTAGCATAGGATAAATTTAAAAAGCGCCAAAATTAATAAGAATAACATGGAGAAATAAACAACGACCGACCAATCCGCTTGGTTGTGTACTACGTAAATAGTTGAGGTTTTGTATACTGGCATTTTACTAATTACTCTAGTCATGAAATGTTTTGAATATTTGAATTCAGCTGACTTCACTCCGTCTACAACAGCTATATTCATATCGTAGTTTTTCAGACGCCAGCGCTATTGTGGTAGGTTTTGGAATCTCTATTTTTAGTATATAATGGGACACTTTTTCAACTTTCGCTCCTTATAAGATGGTTTTCCTTCTACTCTACACTCCATAGATTCCACAAAAGATTTATGGAGTGTAGAGTACAAGGAGGATAATCTCTATATATGAAAAGTGTCCCTAAAAACGCGTCCAATAAGGGTGGCGCTGCAGTAGCATAGGATAAATTAAAAAAAAGCGCCAAAATTAATTAGAATAAGATGGAGAAATAAACAAGGACCGACCAACCCGCTAGGTTTTGTATTACGTAAATAGTTGAGGTTTTGTATACTGGCATTTTACTAACTACTCTAGTCACGACATTTTTTAAATATTTTAATTCAGCTGACTTCACTCCGTTTACAACAGTTATACTCATATGGTAGTTTTTCAGAAGCCAGCGCTTTTGTGGTAGGTTTTGGAACCTCTATTTTCAATATATAGTGGGACACTTTTTCAACTTTCGCACCTTATAAGATGGTTCTCCTTCTACTCTACACTCCATAAAAAGATTTTAATAATTTCGGCCGAATTTTTTTATCTTTTTAAAGATTGTTAACTTGGATGCTTGTCTTTTAAGCCATGTTTTCATTTATCCTGGTATTAAATGATTATAATCCTTTATAGTACACTGCTTTACAATTTGTTGATGTGTCACATTGCACAGCCAAATTTAATTGTTAGTAGTTTTATTCAGAGTTACATGGAAATTCAAAGTTAAAGTTTTATACCTAAGTTGACTGTATAATTAATAGACTTTTTTATATAAAAAAAACATCACTATTGATATGAAATAAGTACCTATTTAATATAATTCTTAAAAAAATAAACAAAACCCGGTCTCGATACGTTAAATTTTTTTTTCAGTTTTCTTAAAATAAATCTACTCATATTATCTTATGAGTGCAAATCAGTTGTTGTAGAGGTAGTTAAAGAGCAAAAAATGTCTTGACCTTGACGTGTTGAGAGTAAAGCACAAACTCAACCGCTTCGCGGTATGAGGTGTGCAATATTTGAAAAAATAAAAGAAATTGTGTACTTTACAAAAAGATATGAAATCCGAACAAAAACAGTTTCACTGTAAAGCATCGCGCCAAGTACACCTTCAACTATAGTTACAAAAATAATAATTACATTTTTACAAAAAATTATAAAATAAAAAAACCAAGTACGTAACCGCTTTAGATTCGAAAAAACAATTTTGCTGAAAAAAGTAATACTAAAAAAATGATGTACTTGGTGTGCATTATACTTTATAGTACGAGCATAACTCAAAAAAGTTATAAAAAAACGATTTCCAATGTCAACTTGGGTGATCGATACTCTTAATCATGCACAACCAAGTACACCATTTTTTTATTATTACTTTTTTCAGCAAAATTGTTTTTTCGAATCTAAAACGGTTACGTACTTGGTTTTTTTTTATTTTATAATTTTTTGTAAAAATGTAATTATTATTTTTGTAACTATATTTGAAGGTGTACTTGGCGCGATGCTTTACAGTGAAACTGTTTTTGTTCGGATATGAAGTTACAGGGTTGTATTGGTGATTTTAATGATAATAATTCTATAAACACATCATCGCTACGGTCGCGAATCATATTTTGTTAAATATACAACCTAATCCTGACCTGCAAATTCCAAAAAACGCAAGAAAATTTGAATTTCGCGGGCCATCCTGGAGCTTCCACCTTAATTGAATCCTTGAATGTCAAAAGTAGGTATAAATATTAAAATTGTACTTAGGACTAAGGGCTAACCTAATCAGTCCTTTGATATATGTATTGAATAAAAGTTAAAATAACGAATTTCTTCTTCTTTTTCAATTTCTTTATTAAATTCTTTATACGTGGAGTTATCTCAACATCCGGCGCTGCCATAGGTATTTTTATTGCCTATTAGTGAAAGAGTTATTGATTGAATTGGGGTAAGTAGTTTCAGAGATAGACGCGTTCAAACAAACAAACTCTTCAGCTCTATAATATTAGTATAGTATAAATATTTGTATTATATGTATATAGATATTTTTTTATTATTTACGGTAAGTAGTAAATACTTACCGTAAATAATAAATACATATAAAAATATCTATACTGCTTTAAAGATAAAAATGTTTAAGTATGTATATAAACGGCTACACACACATCATCTACAGGAATCAATTTCCATAAAATAGACTGATCAAGAATAAAGTTACCATAGTACTTTCTATTTCAATTTCCGTAGCAACTTCTTCTGACGGTAAAGATAGGTTAGTAGGACCATGAATATCTATCATGGATGAATCGTCAAGCTGAAAAATATGATTATTATTTTAAAATAACATTTATCACCCAAATAAATAAGTAGGTACATGTTATAATAAAAAATAATATTATAAAAAAAGTTCATCATGGAGGAACTCTCCTCTTTCCACATGAAGTTGGTTAACCGACGACCCCTTGGGTTCCGTTGCCCTATTCTGAATTTCCCTACCTTCAGCTCACCGATATCTTTTGTGTCTTGTTTTGCGTTAGTCTCCCTTAGACCGTATATCTGATAGTGTTAAAAGAAGAAGTGTCTGCGGGATATATTAGTATCTCTGAGTTTCGGAGGAATGCGCTAGAGATATCCTCATATCTACATCTTCTCCATCTCCTTAGGATGTGCCGAGGTTGGTGCGTAAACCTGTATGACCTTCAACAAATACAGTTTTTTTTATTCTGAGTGTAAGGTACACAACACAACCATGTCGAAACCCTCCTAATCTTTACAAAGTCGTTTAAGAGACTTGGGGACACCTCTTTGGGACAGATGGTCACAAAATGTTGCCGATTTCGAGAATTATGTATCCTTCCCCTCTCGAACCTCAGATAATCCTATAATATTCCAGCGCAACTTGTCTATATCTTCTTCCAGCTCCAGGATCTCCTCATCAGTCTTCAGAGTACGTGCGTTATTATATGTTGCCAGGTGGAGTCGTCTTAGTTGGCAACCAAACCTCCACCGGAGATCCTTAACACCCCCTGCCCCGCCGTTGCCATGGTTGCCACCGTAACCAGGAATAGCGGGCCGGAGATTGGGGGCCGTCTCCTTGTATTACTGTTCATGGGGGATGGTTGGATGGGACCATAGTGGACACGTTTGGCAAGCGGGTGAGCAACCGTAGTTGTTTATTATAGTTTTGCCGTTATCAGAGGGATGCTGCTGCCCATCTCCTGTGTCAGTTTCCCTCTGTTGGTTCTTACCACACCCACGGGAAGATAAGGGGTAGTGGATATTCTTACACCGCCACTACACGGTCAGGAAAATACGTTGGAGGGATTAACATCTACATCTTTACATATAAATAAAATTGAAGTGTCTGTCTGTAATATCGAGTTACTGCTTTATTTAAACCCAGCGAGTTCAGTGGCAAAGCTAGGGCTCCAAACTAGGGCAAGCCCAAGGTATGTCTTTAACAGTTTTATAAAAAATTACGTTTGCTCTTTTTCGATTTTACCTTTTCCTCGCCGATTAGCGCTTTGTCTACACACTCCAATTCATCACAAGAAAAACTATTATCCTCCATTTTCACTATAAATCTATAAAAAAGTATAAATTTCCAACTCAATATTGCGAGTTTCATTCGCTCAAGTAAACACACAGAGTAAACATTGCAATGTGAAGTTGTGAAGTGAACTTTGCAAACGCTCGACAACTTCACACTGAAAGCCTGGCTTCTGATCTCCATACTGATTGCTATATAAACAATTGTAGTTATGTTTCATTATAGAACATTTTGCCACAGGTTAGAAAGGGAGCGATCGTCTTCTAGAAAGCCCGCTAAAAAGCCCACGCGTGCGAGAGAGACGACTAATCGCTCAACTCAACTCCTTTTTTATGACAGCAGTATCGCGCAGTAAAGCAATCTGCCAAGTGTTGACGTTACATAATAAGGCTACGAGGTCACGACCTGTGTAGAACAGAGCAGCGCTTTGAAACAGTTTACGAGTTATTTTATTAGTTGATATTATTAATAGGGCAAGCCGGGCTTTTTGGCTTGTATGGAAGCTTCGCTACCGAGCGAGTTATTTGCATACCATTAAGACATGGATAAACATTTTTGAAATATTTGTTTGCAAGTCTGTCTGTCCGGGCTAGTCATTGGAATACATGAAGCAAATACAAACAGGAGACGGCACAAGCAACTGTGAACTGTGATTGTAAGTAGGTCCTGACGTCATCCCAGTGAGCGTGGCTTTAGTTAGTATACTGTCAGCACTCGTCCTGTGCGCTTAAGTGTTGAAAATCGCAAACCGGTGTATTTTCGTAGTATTAAGAACAAAAGGATGAAGTGTTGTGTTTTATCCTGTAAAAACTACTCAGATAGACGCTCTGATGTTATGGATGGCATCACATTTCATTTGTAAGTAATTTTACACCTAATTTATTGAAATAGTTCTAGAAAAATCTCTTTGCGTCGGCTTTCAAATATAATTAAATATATTCGACACTAGATGGCGACACTTTGTGTCATGTGAACTAAAAATATAAAGGTACGTAGTGCTCAGTATTGGTAAAATAATCATACGAAGGCGCTGAAATTTGTTTTACATACAGACATAAAGAAATTTAAATCTTAAAATATTATTTTTATAGTTTATAATCATTTTGTGAACAGGTCGCTATCCACCGTCAAGATAGCTAAACTACATTGCAACATCGATATGGAACGATTCGAGTAGTTTTACTATTTATCGGTAGTAGATAGTGTAAAGCAGGCGGGGCTTTGCATCCCCTCACACCGCAAATTGTCACGCGTTGTTACATAGTGAAATTTAATTAGAACGTCTCCTCTTTGTATTTGCTTCATGTTGGAATAGCTTCAAGCACTGAAATGAAACTTCACAAACAGATATAGAGCGATGCCAGTAGTGACGTAGGCTAGTAGTAGAGTTCTTTGTTTTGTAAACTGCGATCGTTGTTTTCGACAATCTAACACTGATTTTGTTTAATGTGACTAAGAATACGCTGTCATTATTTATGTGCGCAGTTTGTCAACGTGATTTGAAGTTTATTTCATATAAGTGTGTAACGTATTTGCCTAAAAGAAGTAACTGTCGTAAATGAAAATATAACCGCGTGGCATATTTTCCGTGCCGGCTACCCGCGATCCACAGCTGTCACACGGTTTTTATTCTGAATTGCCGCTCGAGTAGTACACAAGTCTTTGACTTATATAGAATTTAACAAAAAGTTCAAACAATCGTGAAGATACATTTCACTTTACAACAACACCTAACTAAACAAAGTCTCTGTAAGAAAACTGCCTTACAGTACTTAAACTGTAGTCTTTTAGTACAAGTCAAGGTAAAACTAATAAAAACAATGTCCGCGCGTTAACATAAATAACAAAATCATTTCCTTCATTAGCGTAAGATAATCTATAAGATCAAAGTAAACCTAAGATTAAAAAAAACCAAAAGTAGTGATGTAAATGTCTTTCACTTTAATTTATAGTTAGCTGCCACGGCAGAAGTTTAATGTTTCAGTTTCACTCCGAATTCAGTCTGGACATTTTACAGTGTAAATATGAAATGAATTAATAACTCGACTACAAAAGCCATCTTGTACGGAATAATAGACCGAGTAAAAAAACCTTTACGTGCCTTATGTGCTAATTGAAACTGCATTTATTCTGAAGAAGCTGATTCAAAAACCAAAAAAAAAAAACTTTCAAATATTAAACAAATGGGAGGTTAGTGGAAACAGAACAGACCATGTTTTTTTTTTATTTAATTGATTGCTAATGTTTTTCCTTTTTTCGTTTCGACATTTATTGTGTTCTTGTTAGAGAGCCTATTAAAGTCAACTGCTGATGCTGAACATAGGCCTCATCCATAGATTGCCTCATAGGGGCAAATTTCAGTTTTATTTTTTATTTTCTTAGGAATACGCTGCTGCACGTCTTCTGATTTGTTTCTTTCTGTTGCCTCTAAGACACAAACGGGATGATACGGGGTAGTGGATATTCTTATATCTATATATTATATCTAGGCGACGGAGGAAATAAACCAGGAGATGGGCAGCAGCGTCTTCCTAATAACAAATAAAAATGAAAAACCGCAGTTGCCAACCCAACATGCATGGCAACTATGGCAAATATCCCCCCTATGAGTCAATCCGTGGGGGAGGCCTATGTTCAGCAGCGGACATTTATAGGCTGTAACGGTAACGATAAATGTCGAAACGAATAAATAAAAATAAACTAGTATGACTTAAATAAAATTAAAAAAAAAACATGAAGTCTGGTCTGTTTCCACTAACCACTCGGTACATATTTCAAGGTTCGATTTCACTTGGTTGTTTCTTTGGTTTTTGAATTAGCTTCTTCAGAATAAATGCAGTTTCAATTAGCACATATGACACGGAAAGGTTTTTCTACTCGTTCTACAGTTACATAAGGAACTCATGACAAATGGATTTTTATCTAGTATACTTTTATATTTATATAAAACACGTTTACATAATATTGCACATATTTTACCAGATCTCTCACAAAAAAGGTTCTGCTCTAGTGTGTTTTCATATGCCTTTGCAAATGACTTTTTCGAATACATTTATATTTACAGATATGACACGAAAAAGGTTTTTCTCCAGTATGTATTTTCATATGCCTTTGCAAATGAGTTTTTCGAATACATTTATATTCACAGATATTACATGAAAAAGGTTTTTCTCCAGTATGTATTTTCATATGCCTTTGCAAATCAATTTTTCTAATACATTTATATTCACAGATATTACATGAAAAAGGTTTTTCTCCAGTATGTATTTTCATATGCCTTTGCAAATCAATTTTTCTAATACATTTATATTCACAGATATTACATGAAAAAGGTTTTTCTCCAGTATGTATTTTCATATGTGATTGCAAATCACTTTTTCGAATACATTGATATTTACAGATATGACACGAAAAAGGTTTTTCTCCAGTATGTATTTTCATATGCCTTTGCAAATGACTTTTTCGAATACATTGATATTTACAGATATTACATGAAAAAGGTTTTTCTCCAGTATGTATTTTCATATGTTTTTGCAAATCACTTTTTGTGATACATTTATATTCACAGATATTACATGAAAAAGGTTTTTCTCCAGTATGTACTTTCATATGCTTTTGTAAATCACTTTTTGTAATACATTTATATTCACAGATATTACATGAAAAAGGTTTTTCTCCAGTATGTATTTTCATATGCCTTTGCAAATCACTATTTGTAATACATTTATATTCACAGATATTACATGAAAAAGGTTTTTCTCCAGTATGTATTTTCATATGCTTTTGCAAATACCTTTTTTCTATACATTTATATTCACAGATATTACATGAAAAAGGTTTTTCTGCAGTATGTATTTTGATATGTCTTTGCAACACATCTTTTCTAATACATTGATATTCACAGATATTACATGAAAAAGGTTTTTCTCCAGTATGTATTCCCATATGCTTTTGCAAATAACTTTTTTCTATACATTTATATTCACAGATATTACATGAAAAAGTTTTTTTTCCAGTATGTTTTTTCATATGTCTGCAAATGATCTTTTCTAATACATTTATAATCACAATTATTACAACAGTACACTTGTTCAGCAACGTGCGCGTAAAGATGTGCCATAATGTGACGTTTTTGAGATGTTTTAAATTCGCAAATATCACAATTAAATATTTCCGTTAGTTGTGGTACTGGAGTTTGTTCAACTTGTGTCCGAACTGCAGTGGTGACTGAGTTCTCTTGCGTCTTATGACTGTATGAAATGTGTTTGGCGAGAATGTCTTTTGTTGAAAATTTTTTGCTACAACCATCACATTCAAAAATGTATTTTGTTGATGCCCCTGACGTGTTTTTCGTAAGTATATTTACACTCTTTCCTTTCAAAATTTTCTTTTTCATAATCTTTGCAGGACGCTTTAATTTTCTATTAATTGGTTGATTATGTTTTTTCACTTTAGGCTTTGATTTAATAGTAGGGCTTTCTAAATCGAGGTTTCCTTTACGAACATCGTTTATGTTACAATCAGTAGATTTTGATTTAATCTTCCTCTCAGACAGTTTTGAAAAATTATTTCTCGGTGTGATGTATGCTTCTGAAATACATAAGAATTAAACATTTTATTTATTGTAAGACACCACAAACTGTGAACACTGGGTGGAGTTTATGCCTTATGGCATTCTCTATTGGTTAACCCAGGGAGAAATAGAGAAATTACAATATTTTACATGATTATACTTTTGTAATGTTTCATACATATAAAGTGGTAGAGCCACGCGGCAGCTTTTGCTGTCGCACGGATGGGCCGGCTCGAACCGGGGTGGTACCACGACCTCACAGAAAACCAGCGTGAAGTAGAGGTTTACGTCTGCGTTTCGCTTGGTGAGTGCAGGTGGCCGGAGGCCCTTTTTACTGGAAATGAGGCATTTCATCTTAGTCCTCACGGGTGACAGCGCATCTACATTTTGATTTGTAATAGAAGATAGATGTAGATGTCTATGGGCCGCAGCAGCCCCTTACCATCAGGTGGACTGTGTGCTCGTTTGTCACCCTTATCCTATAAAAAAAAGTATTTTAGCCAATTACTTTGAGTAATGTATCTCATATACATTTTTGGAGGGAATGAATGGTAGAGAAACTATATTCGAATGATAATGATGACGTTCTTCTGACCATGTTACAATTACATTAATCTAATAATTGCTGCTTCAAATCACACACGGAACAAGCATTATACAGGATAATTGGAAGATAGACTTGATGATTGAAAATGATCATTTAGGCCATAGTTATGTTAGACAAAGTCTGACTATACTTTTTTGTTATTGGTGATAAAACCAAAAATTTTACAATTCATTGTTAATAATTGCCAATTTTATAAATGTCTGCTTTTTTTAAATTTAAATAATGTGTAAGCAATCTAAGAAAACATGGTCTCAGCATCTGTGTCATCAGACATTTTTGTAGACACTAAGTTCACGAAAATTTTCTACGATTTAGTGAAACAAGTTTATGACGCTACATTAAAAAAAAAGGATGATACTTTTTTGTTCAAACCTTTTTGAAAACATACTTGGTTATTACTCTTTCATTTAAGGTATCACTTCGCGGATTTGTTACAAATTTTCAAATTTAGGTCCCCCAAAACCAGATTGAGGTAGAAAATTTAAATTTGTAGGCAGATTAATAAAAATTCAAATTATTTATTTATTAATGCACAAAATAATTGCCTCGATTCCTAACACAAGCACGGACCCGTCGTCTCACTTCCGTTGTAGTTACATTAAACATCATTGTTTCAAATGCTGAATCAATTGTTGGAAATTTGAAATCCCGGCCATGTAGCTTGAAGCAATGAATAAGGAAGTTTCACGAGTGGCAGCCTCGTACCGGTAGACGAAGTATAGGGCGGTCCTCCACTGAGACCTATGTTCAGCAGTGGACTTGTGAAGGCTGTAATGGTGAAGATTTAATGATGCAATGCGCTCATCTCTGGTGACTAAGACGGAATGACCCACAGCCTGTGATTATACTGACTCTATACCCATCAGAATGGAACACAGCAGTGCACGCACTGCTATTTGACAGCAGAAATAGGTAAGAGGAGGAGGGAGGAGTCCATCTGGGCAAGCACAAATAGATCGACTCCTAGGCAAACATGGAGTCACACCACCTAGTACTGACACTAAGAACATGGCAAAGATAATTGGTTGCTTACCAGTATGTATCTTAGTGACATACATACTAGCTGACAGGGTAAAAATATTTTTTTAATGTATTAATAAGAGCGCTTTTGACATGCACTTAGAATTTAGACAAAGGCAAATCAGTATATCAATACATTACAAATGAAGCCCTCTTTATTTTGTATCTACGGGCTACAGTAACCACTTGCCATAAGGTAAATTGTACCTTATTTTAATAATATAAAAAAGGGGTATATCTTACCTGTTTCATGATTCTCATTTTCTTCCAATTTGGAATTCTCATATTCGAAAATCTCTTCCTCAACTTTAACGGCATCAAGGCAAAAAATTTCGTCCTTACAATCATTTTCTCTATCACACTCTACAGGCCAGATATCTATATGATAAATGGTGTGAATTTAATCTCACCTCTAACCTTATGCGGTTTTGGTATTGACTGAAAGGAAATAATTTTTTCAAATAAGAGAAAAAGCCACTATAGTGGTGGAGTAGGAGAACCCATACTACCCCCTGCCATCCCGCAGATGTCGTAAAAAGGGGCAGAGGGAAACTGAAACAGGAGATCGGGGGGCAGCATCTTCCTGACAACAACTGCAAATAATAATAAACACCGGACAAAAGTGAGGGTTCAGCGTAAACTTAAATAAGAATGTACATAGTTCATCTATCCCGAGAATCGAGTATCAACAACTTTTAGATTCAGATTCACGAAAGCTGTAAATTGACAAAGATTTATCTTTGTTTATTGAGATTTGTTTATATACAATAGGGTAATATATAACAGTATAAACAGTTTGATAATTGTTTTTGTAAAAATAAGTACTATTGCTCTAACAAAAGTAAGTTGGATTGAAGGACAAACTTAACTTTGCACTAGAAACATTCTCCCATATGGCAATGGGAAGCAGCATAGAAAAGTGGATCATGCAGTGACAGTGTAAGAATATCCACTATCCTATATACCTATCCACAGGATGGGTGTCATAAGAGGCAACAGAGGGAAACAGAAACAGGAGTTGGGCGGCAGCATCTTTCTGATAATGATTAATATATAGAATAAGGGTGACAAACTAGCACACAGTCCACCTGATGGTAAGTGGTTACTGTGGCCCATAGACATCTACATTTATCTTCATTTGAGAATTAAAATGCAGATGCGTAGTCAGACGTGAGGACTAAGATAGAATGCCTCTTTTCCAGTAAAATGGGTCTCCAGTTCTCTACACTCACCATACGAAACACAGCAGCATTAAGCTGCTATTTTACATTGGTTTTCTGTGAGAGCGTGGTCCTTCCCCGGTCGAACCTACACATTTGTGCTACAACTATACTGTTAATATAGCTGCAGCATGGCTCTACCATGTAAATAATGACTCCGACTAATATAAACTATGGTTGCCAACTTTCCAAATGTGGAAAATTTGGCAAAATCCCTCCTATGAAGCAATATATGAGTGAGACCTATGTTCAGCAGTGGACTATTATAGGTTTAAATGGATGGAATGGATAATACCATGGATCCTCCTGAAAGCAACTGCTCCAGAACCACATTTGACTCAATAGCCTGTTGTTGTAATCTTCTGCAACTAATGAGTCTTGCATGACAGGTGAAACAGATTATTATTGATCCCTCATTCTCATCCAACTGAAAATACGAAAATCTTCATAAATATGGAATACTACTTAAATTTATAAGCTTGTAATAAAATCTATTGGCTGCCACATTTCACTTTGTCAACATAATTTTTTATAATACTCGTATTAAAGTGACAAATAAACTTTCCATCTACGTGATGGTAAGTGACTAATGGGCACCATGGGCACCTGCAACGAACTTCAAGCAATGGCTACAGATGCAATGTTACCTCTGAGGACTAAGATGTAATGCATCACAACCTGACTCTCGATGTCCTTCAGCCAAGGATACATACTGCTGCTTGGTACCAGAAATAGGTAAGAGGATGATATCTAGGCAGAAATAAACTACTACAGTTCCAAGCCACCTACATCTACCAAATACATTACCTACCTTAACTTCAAACTGCTATCATCACTAAGAACATTACAAATACTTCTCTTATCACTCTAAGTAAACTGATAATGCTTGTGGTAGGAGGATATTGAAACAAAACACAGGGTGGTGGGTGGTACTACACATTCTGTTAAAGTGTAGTACCACCCCAGCTAAGCCGACCCATCCGTGATACAACCATAATATAGCTGCAGCCCGGCTCTACCACATATAAAATAATGATAATAATGTCCTAAAGACAATATCAGTCACAACAGAGACTATTCATTACTGCAGGACAGGATTATATTACATGTGTGTGTAGCAAGCACATGTGCACAGTATTCCCTCCTTTGATTTCTCAGTCTGATAAAATATGAGAATGAGGGAATTTCTGTGTCTGGAAGCATATCCTTTCCGATCACCTCAATTCACTGGCACTGCAAAGATATGTAGCATCCCTTTGTATTTTCTTTCGCATTTACCATGGGGAGTGCTCTGAGGAATTGTTCGGATTAATCCCAGCCGCCAAATTTCACGAACGCACATCGCGGCAGAACTCCCAATACCATCCACACCATCTGGATGATCGGTGGTCCACCACTGTGCGTTTTAGAAGATTTTTTTTTTCCTCGCACAACTTCCTTGTGGAATCGATTACCATCAGCAATTTTATGGACCGATACGACTCAGGGACCTTCAAGAGAAGAGCCTACTCCTTTTTAAAAGGCCGGCAACGCATCTGCAATTCCCCTCGTTCTCCTGGTGTCACGGTTGTTCATGGGCGGCGGTAGTCACTTACCATCAGGTGAGCCAAATGCTCGTTTGCCCCCTCTCCTATATATAAAAAAAAATACACTATATTCTCTCAATTTAATAGTCCAATAGAACAGCTTTAAGTGGCTGAACAACCAAACCAGGGTAAATGTTAACTTCTTGATAGAAAATCACAATAATAGTCATTCAAGTAATATGTACTAGAACAGACACCAGGAACAAAATCTATGCAGCAGTGCGGGTTGCATGGAAGGAGGCACAGGGCACCTTTTTATGGCACAGACTCAGTAAATTTGGGCCCACAGTCTTGGCGTATCTTTTAGTATGTAGTACAATTAAGCCCCAGATACACTAGGGGCCAGTTTGGCCCACAACATGATGTGAAACACTCAATCTACATGATGATGCAACATTGCACAGTGACACGGAACATTGTAAGTGACATGGGACATGTTGCTTGCTCCCGCTCCGAGAGCGAGAACACATGTCCGGCGTCAGCGTCACATCATTTGTTACCGGGTGTAGTTGTGTGCACAACTTGCCTTGCAACATGTCAGTTGTGTGAGGAAACAAAACCATGCTTTTACTTCTTAAACTTTACCAGAGTCATGTTTTGTTATGGGATACTTCTAACCACTAACTTCTGGTACTATTCTGCCAATCAGTTGTTTCAATACACTCGAAAAGTGTATGACAAGGAAGCATAAGAAACTCCAGTCGACAAGTATCTTAATGCAACGGCAAGTCTGATACTAATATGAGGGCAACAGCATTCCGTAGTATAGGATCTTGTTTGGCTATGGAAGGTCCGATCATTTCTTATAAAGTTTCAAAGTCAGATGTTAACATTCGGGTAAAATTCACAAAAGATCCGTCGGACAGTCAGATATCACTTAAAATATTAATTACTCTTCCTACACTTCCTACCTACATTGTAGTAAGGAATCTCACATCCACCACCTTCTTTTTCGCTTACGTTTCGCTCCCGAAATAAGAACTACGTACGCAGCACTAATCGCCACAACCTTCTCCAGCGACATTTCTATAAGCACTGACTAGTGTGGCCTGCAAAAAGTTCCGCGACATAAGTATGTCTTGGGACATTCCACGTAGTAGTTTAGAAACATGTTGTGCAATATGCCGCTCCTTTCATACCAAAGTATATCCTACTAGGCTTTACTTAAATGATAATACTGATTTTAGTGTGTCTCAGTATACCAGGCTAATTGTTGTATTTCAGGTTCTGGTCGTATTTGTCATTATATTTAACACTACATCTTAGAACATATATCGGGTATCATAATGTATTTCTCCAGAGATAACAACAAATAGGATTTCTCTAGTAATCTGCGGCACGAATATATGGTCGCCGAGTGGGGGGAGGGGGCGGGAGAACCTCCCCCTAAAAGCGGAAATTGCCGGTAACCCCCCTTTTTTTAATGAATTTTTAAAGATCTCATTTGAGGTTGTTTTCGTGATGTTTTTGACAATATAAACCTGATTTGTGGCGGGTGAGAGTTGAGGGAGGGTAGCTCAACGCTACTCCACGTGGCGCTGTCGAGGGAGGCTCGGTCGACGGGGCTCCGATTTCTGGATGGTTTAAAAAAAAATAACCACTTCTAACCTAACCCGTCCGAGTCGGGGTGCCCCAAGTCTCAAGCTTGCTTCGCTCGCTCTAGCACCAAATAAAACACCAAAATGTTAACTTTTATAATTACTTTAATAAATAAACATATTTTATTACTTCCACCTACCATTGCCAACTGTCAGCTGTCTGCTGGCTCAAGTTGCCGTCAAAATCTCGCAAGGGCTGCACAATGTGACGCATCAACATATTGTGTAGCAGTGAAATTCTATATATTCAAAATAAAAAAGAAGGCTGTATGGCATAGTTCTTTTGCCTGCTCTCTCGAGCGAATAATAAAACAACAACAAAAGTTCAGTTTCAACTTTCAAGTATTAATTAGTGATTTATGAATATTCAGAAAATAATTTTAAATATTTCGACACAGCTGAAATTGCATGGGGGTACTTGAAATAAGCCCCCTTGACCTCCCCACAGTGACAGACTCTCTAATAATTATATTGTTATTTCGTTTTCGTATCATTTTTAAATGGATATAACCTCGAAAACTATAATTATCGATATCTCGAAAACTAAAGATTTCCGGCATAAAAAGCAGCTAGATGGTAATCAATAGCATCATTGCCTATCACCTAAAGCTAAAATGATCACTGAAATCGTGCCGCAGATTACTAAAGCCGACCCCAACAAATTACCGCAACTTCATTTAGCAATAAATAAATATTAAAAAACTTACAAAACTGTTCGTCAATGTCCTATACAAATTTTGGAGGCCAGTCTCCTTAAGTACAACCATGTGTACATTAACGCCTAAACAAATTCTACAAACTTCACCTTCACTAAAGGCCATTGCTGTTTTCTATAGCTTTATTAAAATTGATTATGGAACAGGAATTCACAAACTATATAGAAACACTACGCGTTCAGGAATTCTCTTTTTCATCAACAAAGCAACAAACCGGACAAAACCGGACTTTTCATTTTCACTTTAGGGATGTTCGATGATTATCGTTTATCGATGTTCATCGATGTCAAAAATGAAATCATCGATGTTTTAACATCGATGTTGCCACATGTCAAACATCGAAACATCGATGTCAGTAAACCCATAATCGATTATCGGGTACTTACGAACACTGTAAATCTTGCATCCTCTAAAATATTTAAAATTTTGAATAATTCAGAATGCTTGAACGCATCGATAATCTAAAAATATATCATTATCCGGTTCAGTGCGGGTGACACGCCAGGTGTATCATCGAATACTTTTGTGTATGGCGTATGACACGCGAGGCGTGTCTTTTTTTAAAATCATATACAATTAATTAAAAAAAAATTAAAGTAAAAATACAATTTTAAATAAAATTTTATTTTTTTACAACCTTTTTTAACTTGTACATGGTACCGTTTTTACTTTATAGGTTTTTAAAACATGTGGAAAAATACTCTAATAAGAAACAAATGAACAAATAATAGCACTCAGTGCGATCGCTCACAAACTCAAGTTGTAAACAAGTTTCTAGAAAACAACTCTCCTGTTAAAAAAAAAAACAATGCCTTTATCTCTTTTGCTTAAAATGGTTGAAGTGCCGACTGTTACTATAATTTGGCCGAATGGACCTACGAAGTACCATGTGCTCTTATGATATGGTATAAGGTTTATTTTTGCTTGAAACAGTTCATGCATAAAAAAAGTTCGCTAATAAATAGTCTTTTGTCAATCCGCCGCCGTATAGCGCCGGCGTTTTTTTCCTTTTGAAAACACTTGTTTTGCTATTCTTACTAATTAGACGTTTTCAGATCGACTTTATTTTTACATTTGTATAACATTAAATAATATTTAACATTTGTCAATGAATGATATACCTTTTTTTTTTCAAATTAAGGTTCTTCATTGTTTGATATTTACAAATGTTATTATTAGGTTAAAATTTAATTTAATAAGGACCAAGGTTTCCAGGGTGATTTAGCTGTACCTACTTATATAAATGATTTTTTTATAACAACAAAAACTAGTACAAAAGGTTTGTAATCTCTTCATAAAAAAAGTCACTTTCTCTCAATTTCAAAGAAAACACGTAGTTACCCACTAAAAACAAGTAACCTTCCATTTGAAATTACGTTTGATGTCAAATAAACTTAATTAGGTCTAAACAATTAAAATAGCATAAAAAATAACATTACTTTTACACATGGCGGATTGTCTGTAGCGCTTGACACGCCCGGCGTGTCATGAAATATTTGTTCGCCGCCACAGCTAAAAGTTGTCGATAATTGGTGCCGCAACGAATCGTTTATGGTGCTTTAAGCATAGAAAATAGAGATGGCAAGCCTACAAAAAAATCGTGTCAAATTCGGTCAAATTTTAACAATAAATGGCGGACGCTGTAAGTGTAAGCTCCGCCCATTTTTTAGTGATGTGAAGTCAATCAACTTTTAAAATTTAGTAACACTTTTAGGTATGTATTTGTATTTAATTTTAATATGCAAACAAAACAAAACTGCTTGGGGCAAACTGAGCAACAATACCAAGGCGACCCCTGCCACGCTATCCGTGAATTTCTGCAACATCAGGGGACTTCACTCTAACCTAAACGCCGTCCACTACCATCTCGAGACGGCGAAGCCGGCCTTGCTCTTTCTGACCGAGACGCAGGTTTCCTCTCCGGCTGATATTTCGTATCTCTCCTGCCCGGGGTACAAATTGGAGCACTCCTTTGTGCCTCGGGCTGGAGTTTGCGTGTATGTCAGAGAGGACATCTGTTCTCGACGCCTCGGCAGTCTTGAAGGTTCGGACCTGTCCATCCTTTGGCTACGCGTAGACAGCGACGACCATCCGCGCGTCTACGGGTGCCTCTATAGGTCCCATAGCGGTAATGCCGAAACAGACCGACTCATCGACCACGTCCAAATGGCTACAGATTCCTTGCTACAACAGGTCCCATCCGCAGAGATCGTGATCCTTGGCGATTTTAACGCCCACCATGCCGAATGGCTCGGTTCACGTTTAACCGATCATGCGGGGAGATCTGTTTATGACTTTGCTTTGGCATATGGTCTGACACAACTGGTTACTTCGCCTACGCGGATTCCAGATGTGGAGGATCATACACCTTCCCTGTTGGACCTTCTGCTGACCTCTCATCCGGACGGATATCAGGTTTCCGTCGATGCCCCTCTCGGCTCTTCGGACCATTGTCTGATCCGGAGTATGGTGCCACTCACGCTCCCTTCGCGGTTGCGTTCTGCAGGTTGCCGCCGTGTTTGGCATTACAGGTCGGCGGATTGGGACGGAATGCGGTCTTTCTTGCATCCTACCCATGGGGGCGGGTTTGCTTCTCGCCGGATGATCCCAGCGCTGTTGCTGACTCTGTCACTGATGTGGTGCTACAGGGAATGGAACTATTTATTCCATCATCTGTGGTACCCATCGGAGGCAGATCTCAGCCTTGGTTTGGTCGCTCCTGTAAGACTGCATTGCGCAGAAAGCAGGAGTGTTATCAAGCCTGGGCTGCGGCTTCGGTGACTCGGGATGTAAACACCAGCACACTTAAAAAGAAGTATAACTTCGCCTCCAGGTCCTTCAAAAGAGTTATTGCCAAGGCAAAGTCAGAGCACATAGGCAGAATTGGCGAGAAACTAGTTCGCCTTCCTTCGGGAACCCGTGCATTCTGGTCTCTCGCCAAGGCTGTCCAAGGGAATTTCTGTAAGCCATCACTACCATCTCTGCACAGGGAGGACGACTCACTGGCCCACGACGCAAAAGAGAAGGCCGACCTTTTAGGCTCCCTTTTTGCGTCCAACTCGACTGTTGATGACGGGGGGAACACACCGCCGACCATCCCGCGGTGTGAGTGCTCTATGCCGGATGTGCTATTCTCACAGCGCTCGGTTCGCAGAGCACTCCTCTCCCTTGACATCCACAAGTCGAGTGGGCCTGACGGAATCCCCCCAATTGTGCTGAGGACGTGTGCTCCGGAGTTGGCACCGGTTCTAACGCGTCTTTTCCGGTACTCCTACTCCCATGGCGTTGTCCCAAACTCATGGAAGACAGCTTTTGTCCACCCGATCCCTAAAAAAGGCGACCGCTCAGACCCGTCCAACTATAGGCCTATCGCGATCACCTCCTTGTTCTCCAAAATAATGGAATTCATTATTAACTGCCAGCTCATCCGGTACCTTGAGGATCACCAGCTGATCAGTGACCGCCAATACGGTTTTCGTCGGGGTCGATCAGCTGGTGATCTTCTAGTCTACCTGACCCATAGATGGGCGGAGGCAGTAGAGTCCAAGGGGGAGGCGTTGGCCGTTAGTCTGGACATTGCGAAGGCCTTCGATCGGGTTTGGCACAAAGCGCTTCTTTCGAAGCTCCCTTCCTATGGGCTTCCCGAGAAATTGTGCAATTGGATCACCAGCTTCCTTGCAGATCGGAGCATCAAGGTCGTTGTAGACGGTGCATGTTCTGACTACAAGCCTATTAACGCTGGTGTTCCACAAGGCTGTGTGCTATCACCAACGCTGTTTCTTCTGCATATCAATGATATGTTGCTAACTGGTAACATTCATTGCTATGCGGATGACAGCACTGGTGATGCTCTATACACCGGCCGGGCCAATATTTCTCGGGAAAACGTCGCCGAGTACCGGAACAAACTTGTGTCTGAAGTCGAGTCTTTGCTGGACAAAGTCTCGGATTGGGGGCGACTAAATCTAGTCCAGTTTAATCCTCAGAAGACACAAGTTTGCGCGTTTACCGCTAAAAAGAACCCCTTTGTCGTATCTCCTCAGTTTCTAGGCACTCCCCTTCTTGCCTCAGCCAGTATCGGTATCCTCGGAGTCGACATATCGAGTGACGTGCAGTTTCGTGGTCACTTGGAAGAGAAGGCCAAATTGGCCTCTAAAAAGCTTGGCGTGCTCAGCAGAGCGGGACAGTATTTCATGCCGGCACACCGCCTGCAACTTTACAAGGCGCAGGTTCGGCCTCACATGGAATACTGTTCCCATCTCTGGGCAGGGGCTCCCCAGTGCCAGCTCCTTCCACTTGACCGCATCCAGCGCAGAGCGGCTCGAATCGTCGACGACCGAGCCCTTTCCGATCGGCTCGATTCATTGGCACTGCGAAGAGATGTTGCATCTCTTTGCATTTTCTTTCGCATCTACCATGGGGAGTGCTCTGAGGAATTGTTCGGATTAATCCCAGCCGCCAAATTTCATGAACGCACATCGCGGCAGAACTCCCGATACCATCCACACCATCTGGATGATTGGCGGTCCACCACTGTGCGATTTAGAAGATGTTTTCTTCCTCGCACGACTTCCTTGTGGAATCGATTACCATCAGCGATTTTTCCGGACCGATACGACTTAGGGACCTTCAAGAAAAGAGCCTACTCCTTTTTAAAAGGCCGGCAACGCATCTGCAATTCCCCTGGTGTTGCGGTTGTTCATGGGCGGCGGTAGTCACTTACCATCAGGTGAGCCGCATGCTCGTTTGCCCCCTCTCCTATAAAAAAAAAAAAAAAAAAAAAAATATGCAAAATTATATTTTCTCTAACGATTAGGGAGGCTAGGGGAATTTCACGTGAATTTAACCGCCAGATGATTGCTGCTCCAGTTTTATCGTTTAAATATTAGTTTGAAGACGATTTTGATACTTAATGCACGGATAGCAACTCCTGCTTGTAAGTTAGAAAGCTAGTTGCTCTGACTTCATTTACTTCAGTTCCTATCTAAAACCAGGATGGTTTTCTCTTTTTGAGCTAGTAGCACCCCCACCATTTTTTTCTACTATTCTGGTTTGTGCACCAGCTTCGTGTGGCCGGTTAAGCTAATATATGACAACGCATCTACATTTTGATTTGTAATAGAGGATAGATGTGGATGTCTATGGGCCGCAGCAACCACTCTCCATCAGGTGGACTGTGTGCTCGTTTGTCACCCTTGTCCTATAAAAAGAAAAAAAAGGCAGCAACTCGTATATAGCCAGCAACAAAATAAAATAGACTCGATCGATCTATTTTATTTTGTTGCTGGCTCTTTATGCTTTCATAACTGAACAGCAACAATAAATCTGTTGTTCTGTTTCTGAATCTCCCATATAGGCAGCATGTACACATTTATTTGTAACTTATTACTTGATACAGCTTTTTGACCGATTTTATGATGTTGTAGGCTATCTGGGAGTTATTGATCTATTTATTAATTAGCAGCAAATTTTTCATTAATTTGGAACTTCAGAAGTATCAAAACATAAATTGATTTTTATTAATTTTTTGTTTTTTTTTTTAATTTTTGAATTTTAATTTTTTTTTATATTTTTTTGAATTATATGTCAGCAACTAATTAGCAACAAATTATCCCGTTTTATCCGCTACGGTAGGGTTGATTGAAAGTTTTTACTGCTATCTTAATGTAAAGATAGCAGTAATTCAATTTAATCAAAACCGGTTGGAGCAACAAAATCGCGATTTTGGTAACTAATTAGCAACAAATTAGCTACAAATTCCTGGATACAATTTTTATGTTTCTGCTGACTTTTTACTGCTATCTTTATAGAGCTTTAGAATAGAAAAGAATAGAATAGAATAATTTTTATTCAATATACATTACATGTGTAATTTTTATTGAAAGTCATTTTTTTACTTTACCACTGGTTCGAAAAAAAACCCTCTGGCCTGCCCTCGGCGTGCAGCTGCCTATCTAATAGTAGGATCCTCCCGGCTCATGAAGAAGGAACCTACAGGCAGGTGCAGGTCGGGCCTTCTAAGGCCAAAGTGGAAGGTCTCTAATTACAATAAACAATAAGGGGGAAAGCCAGTAAAGGGAAGGCACTTGCCTGCTTCTGGAGCGGAGACGGTTCACCAGGATCTGCCCGGCTGATGGAAGTGTAGTGAATGTATGTGTTCTTTGTATGAATCTGTGTGTAAGTGGCCTGGGCTGGATGACACAATACTGTCCTGGAGAAGGTATCCGCCGGTAGCCCCGGAACTATTCCCTTCTTGAGGCACTCTTTCCGTTTGTCACGTAATGGTACAGCCAAACGTAGAACTTCAAAGGAAAATCACTATCGGAGTTGCACAATTAATTTAACAAAGGTTAATAAGTCCTAAGAACAATACGTGTTCTCATCGACGCAACGATTTAAGCGGGTTCTATACGTTCGTAACAAATTAGGCGCTAATCACTAAGACGTCAGTCTCGATCGCAAAAACTTTACAATGCTTCTCGAGAAGTCCGTCTGTGGAATGCGACCGAGCGGGGAGCGGGTGACCTTGCAATCGATGCTACGCTTCTAACGTACGTTTAAAATTCACGTTTCAAATGTTTAATATTTTTGCCTAAGCATGTTTAATAATCTCAACTCCAACGTCAGTTGTCGAGCGACCCCTTGTAAAACCGAATTGATTTTTATGTAGCAATTTATTAATATTAAAGAAACTTAACATCTGATCTAAAATAATTTTTTCAAAAATTCTACTAATTGTTGGTAGTACAGAAATTGGTCTAAAATTGGCGGGGTCTAATGTACTACCAGATTTAAATATAGGTATGACTTTACTATGTTTCATTAAATCAGGAAACACACCAGATTCGACGCTTATATTAAATATAGTGGCTAGATAAGGTGCTAATATATCTATTATAGATAAAATAACTTTAACGGAAATCCCCCATAAGTCGTTTTCTTAACATCAATAGTTTTAAAATATTTAACGATATCTTTTGGCAGTACTCTATGGAATTTAAAAGTATTTGAACAAGCCTTTACATTTTGTTTGAGCAATGATTCGACGACTGTAGGAGAAGAATTTAATGATTTTGTTGTCAAAAAAGGAACATCAGCAAAATGTTTCTCATAAGCCATAGCAACTTCTTGATCAGATCGCGTTAAATTATTGTTAATATTCAATTGAAAATCCCAGTTGCGCGGTTTGACCTTGCCCGCTTCACTATTTATTATTCTCCAGGTCATTTTAATTTTGTCGGATGCAGTTTTAATTTTGTTGCTTAAATGTAAAGCCTTAGTAGTGGAGCACACTGTTTTAAATATTTTAGAATATGTTTTTACATAATCTCTAAATATAACACCACTATTATATGATCTTTCATCATAAAGCTCGTATAACCTTCGCCTACTTTTATAAATTCCTACTGTCGCCCATTCATTAAATGATTTGGGACTGTTAAAAGAGAAAGTTTTAGAAGTAAATATTATACTAAATTCACAACTTATAATTTGAAATAATGTAACATACAAATAATTAGCATTATTTTCAAACGAACGTGATGGAAGTCTTTTTATTATATTACTTCTAAACCTCTCCAAGCGATATTCACTTATTGGAACAAACACAACTTTCTTATTTTTCTGGTTTTTGTGTATGTAAGGTAGTGATACCAACTGTCCACAGTGATCTGAACTTAAATTTTGAATAATTGATTTATGCAAAGGCTTAACATCTGTAAAAATGTTATCTATACAGGTCGCACTAGGCCCAGCAATACGTGTTGGTTCTAAGAATAAATTTACAAGATTATACGATTGAAACTATGGGCTAAACTTAATACTAATGGAAGAAGTTTCAAGGAGATTGATATTAAAGTCTCCAAATATTACAACAGACTTGTTCTGTTTACTAAGTTTGAGTAAAACTTCTTCCACAATCCTTTCAAAATGGTCATAAGTAGCACATGGGGGTCTGTAAACACTTACAACAATGAGGTGCTCGAGCTCGACACAAGCTATTTCTACAGTTCGTTCAACAGAGAGGCTCACAATATCCTTACGTTCTTTATATAATAATAATTACTTATCTGCTTATATTAAGGAGCCACCACGTAAACTTTTTTCTCTATTGAAGGAACTGACCACCTGGTGATTTCTGAAATTAAACATGAAATTATAATCTTTTAGCCAATGTTCAGTAATACAAAGGATGTGTATATTGTTACTATTTAAAAACAATTCAACTTCCAATTCTTTGCCCAACATGCCTTGTATATTTTGATGCACCAGGTGTAAACAATTTTTATTACTTATTTGTGGGCTGTATTCAAAATTAATTAAACACTTATTAGTGCTAGAGATTGCCTCCATTGTCACATTCACTAATTTAAATTAGTTAGAACTGATTCCAAATTAAATGTCATGGCCGAGTTAAAAAGTAAATAATAAGATAGCACATTTGCTATCATTCTTAAATTATATTTGGATAGGTAATACCTATCTTATGTCCAAAACTTTTTTATTAAGTTATTTATGTCAATTACATGAAATTTGTCATTATTATCATTACAATTATATGTCAAATTTAAATTATTATTACATATTAAATTATGCATTTGTATATTTAAATTATGTCTTAAATTATTTTCCTTACAAACAAAGGTTACAAATTATCATATTAAATAAATTATTTGCCTGAAATATTTTTTATTTTATATCCACCCCGGCTTAGCATGGGTGATTTCTGGATTTTGGCAACAAAATCAAGAAAGACCAAGTGAAGTAGACACAAAATAATAAAAATCTGCGTATGCTAAACTGCCTGCCACGCGTGGTAGCTGTGGCAAAATGCCCTATGAGGCAATCTATAGTACAGACCTAGGTACAGCAATGAACTTTTATAGCGGGTTTACACGCTTGCCAAGTCTCGGCAAGCATCCACAAGCACAAGCGTGTAAAGAGGTCTAGTGTCGGTTTTTGGACACAGATAAAAAGGCGCTTGCAGCAAGCGCTTGCAGCGCATTCACACGTTGGTGCGCGTTTAATAGAAATAGTGGTTTCGCAACGAGCGCATGTTAGTTCTTTATTTAAAATGAGCGGCTGGTCGAACGAAAAGAGTTTATCGTTTCTGGAATATTACCATAGCGAATCGTCCTAACTGGAACCCCAAAGATATTAATCATAAAAATAAAAAGAAAGTTAACTCCGCCATTGCCGGTCCCAAGCCCGGATGAGAAAGGAGGAGGGGACGGTTCCGCCGGAGAGAGTGGGTGTATCCGGTGTACTAACACACCCACCTGCGCTAGGACCTGCGCAGTCGAGCACCGTACGCGGGGATGAAGGAGTCCTGGAGGGTAGAGCCGCTCGTCGCTGGGTTATATAGTGGCGAGAAGCAACACGCCCTCTTTGGTCCGGATTTCAAGCTAAACGGTGGCCCTATCTGCTAGTCACAGATAGAGAAATGGCCAAGCGCCCCGTCAGGGGGTCGCAGGCGAGGGGTGTGGGGGCTGCCTAGTTTTCCTGAAAAGGGGGCTGGGTGGTGGTAAAGGCCATGCTGACGGAGCAAGTGACAGCTTATTCGGGTGGTGGGGATGGGCCTTGTCAGCCCCATCTACCAGCTGGATCGAGCTCCCAATGTCGCGCTGTGAGCCAACTTCGCGTCCCTATATTCTCCCGGTAATCCTAACGCCCGAAATTCTTTTTTTTTTTAAAGTAGCGCGTTCCCAAAGGTGCGGGCTCCATGGAGGGTGGGAAGCCGGGGGGATGAATTTTAAAGAACAAAAAAATTATGGACAATTTAAGGCCCAATAAGAAAGAGGGAGAGGTGTCAGAGGTGCTTACCAGAGACACCAAAGAACAAGGGGGAACCGTCACTAAACCGACGGTTCAACTGACAGTACCGTCCAGCGTAGGTGCCCGCACCAAAGGGACAATTACCTCGCTGAACGTTTCCAAAACCAGTTCCAAGGAGCTGGAAGAGAAAAAAGAACATGACCCCGCGAGTAACAAAACTGCGGAGCCACTACGAACTGACGACCTTTTCTCTGCTGCCTGGCAAGTGGTGAGCCGTAAGGGGAAAGGCAAGGCACCCAAAAAGGTGACTTGCCGACCTGACGGACCATCAGGAGGGTCTATCCCTGCAGGCAGTAGTGGAAAGGCCAAAAAGAAGAACAAGAAGCAGCGGGAAAAAGGCCGAAGAGAAGGAGCCGCATTGGCTGCTTCCGAAACTAAAACCAAGGAGGCTGGGCAAGCTACTGTGACTGGGGTGATTGAGCTGGAACCAGTAGCCGCGCTGAAGCTGGGAAGGATAAAAATCCAGCCCAAGTGGTAGTAGCGGCCGCGGGAACCAGCTCTAGGATATCCGCCAGGAAGCAGCGAGCGGCCAAGCGTCCTGGGAAGAAGGAAAGAGCAGCCAAAAGGATGCTGGAAGAGTCCACCTCGCCTAGAGGGGAACACAAAAAAGTGCGACTCGAAGAGCAACCAAAGGCTGCAAGAACGAGCTATGCTTCTGCTGCTAAAGCAGATTTGGGTGTGGCCTTAACGTGTGCGCGTTCAGGTCACATTACGACGGAAGTAGCAGACGACATCCTAGTGGCAATACAGAAGAAGATGATCAGCGAGGCCTGGAGTAGCCAGGACCCGATGCGTCGGGCCCAGTTTTTAGGGGCAAACCCGTTTATACGGAGGGTGTCCTGAAACTGTGGTGCGACGATCAGAAGGCTCTGGACAGGTTGAAAGGGAATATTGCTACCCTCGACCTTAAATCCAACACCTTGCTGACAATAAAGAAACAGTCAGAGATACCACAAAGAGTCAAATGTGATATCCTTATCCCTGATGCCAAAGGAGCCTGTAAAGACTCACGCGACATTTGTCGCGTGCTGGCGTAACAGAACCGCTGTGTTAACATCAGGGACTGGCTGTTACTCAAGGCTGACAAGCAGACGGACGGTTGGTTCCTCGTTGTTGCGGTGCCGGAGGATCATATCCCGACCCTGATGAAGGCTGGATGCCGTCTCGCATATGTATGCGGGGCGGTATACGTAAAATTCAAGGGTCGTGGAGGTAAATTCTTTGACACTCCACCGAGCAAAGAGGTAGAAAACAACCCGGATGTTATGGACACCGGAGCCATGGTTACCGGTACAGCGGTATCACTGGAGGCAAAGTTCAGTGAAAAAACGGCTTGCACAATTGAGCCGAAGCCTCCAGTGGAGATCGGGCTCAGCGGCAGCTCACTGAGTGACGAAGAGGACTGCATTTTGCCGACCACTTCCGACTCGGCTGCACTTTAAACTTCTGCGAGAAGACCGGACTAGAGGTTGTGATCGGGACGGCTCCAACGCACATCATCCCCTTTGGGGAATGGAAAAACCAAATGAACGAGGTAAGGTTTTAGTTGAATATCTATTTAGCACTAACCTAACCATTTTAAACACAGGTTCTGAACCAACTTTCATAAACAAACGCTGTCGCACTATAATCGACCTCACACTTGCAACAGAAGGAGCAGCCAAACTAATTACGGGATGGCATGTGTCAAAAGAGGCCTCATGCTCAGACCATAGATGGATCTACTTCACACTACAGGTCGATATCCCCTCCACACCACCATGGAGAAATCCCCGCAAGACGGATAAAACAAAATACCTAAATAGGCTGACGTCTTCGCTCGTGGGTTTTGAGGGGATAAATACCATAGCAGATCAGTCGATCCTAGAAGAACAGGTAGCAACTGTTACTAAGGCCATGATAGATAGCTACCATGAATCATGTCCAGAAATCACTCCACCAAGGCATGCCGAGGTAAAGCAACCGTGGTGGGGTAAAGAACTCGATAGGAAACGTAAGAAGGTAAGAAAAGCCCTAAATAGGGCCATGAATACCTCAATGGATGAAGACTGGCTACTATATAAGAAAGCTAAGTCTGAATACAAAAAATGTATTAGGTATCGACGCTCGACTGGGTGGCGTAAATTCTGTGGCAACATAGAAATCTGCGAACAAGCTAGCAAGCAAGAAATAGGATAAGGAATATTCTAGCTAAACAGAACACGTCGGGATCTATGTCTCTAAAGAAACCCGACGGTAGCTACTCAACATCGCCGGAAGAAGCCCAACGCATCCTAATTGAAACGCACTTCCCAGGTTGCTGCGTAACCCAGGTGGCAAACCAGCATGACGACATACTGACACCAACAGCAGAAGACTGGTATTTAGCACAGAGAGTGGTAACGATGGACAAAATCCATTGGGCCATTCACAGTTTCCTCCCCTATAAGGCGGCAGGACCTGACGGTATATTACCGGCACTCCTACAGTGTGGGGGGGGGGGGTAAAGCCCTAATAGTCAGACTTGTTGCCATAATGAGAGCCTATCTGGCTCTTAAATATGTTCCTAGGGGATGGAGGGAAGTGAGTCACATTCATACCCAAACCAGGTAAGAGCGACTACACTGACCCTAAATCCTACAGGCCCATTAGCCTCACATCCTTTCTCCTAAAGACGATGGAGAGGATGTGTGAAAGGGAATTAAGGGGGTCGGCGCTAATGAACTTACCACTACACGACAAGCAATACGCCTACAGTCTAGGCAAATCAACAGAATCGGCACTTCATCAGGTAATTACAAAGATTGAAGAGGCCATCCAAAACAAAGAAATATGTCTAGGTTCCTTCATAGATATAGAAGGTGCTTTTGACAGAACAAAAAATTTCTCCAGCATAAAAGGTGCACTCAGTAGACATAAAGTTGAACCGGCACTGATCGACTGGATAGTTTGCATGCTCAGTACACGAATAATAAAGATTGCTGGTGAATCTCAACCAATCCAAATTAAGAAAGGCTGCCCGCAGGGTCGGGTTCTCTCACTCTCCTGTGGAATATGGTCATTAATGAACTCATCAGCAAATTAAATACCAATCACTTCTATACAGTAGGTTATGCTGATGACCTGACAATATTGGTCTCTGGAAAGACAGCAAGCATAGTGTGCGACCTGACCCAAGCAGCTCTCCGTATAGTGGAGAGATGGTGCAGGGAATACGACTTAACCGTCAATCCAAATAAAACGGTTTTAGTAATGTTCACACAAAAATGAAAGCTGAATAACCATCATCTTCCAAGTCTTTTCAGCAAAAAACTCCAGCTATCCTCTGAGGTAACATAGAAAACTCCTTTTCTGCTTATGAATCTGAATGGGTAGGTAACACACTCTTATCTCTTTCTACCACAAAGTAATAGCGCTTTGTTTCGGTCTGAAGGGTACTGAGAGCCAGTATAATAACGGGCATTGAGGCATTCCATCATCGTCCACAGAGATGGCAACGCATCTGTCTTTCTTTGTCGTTGCAGGTGTTCATGGACTGCAATTACCACTAACCTTCAGGTGGACTCTAAGTTCGTTCGATAGAACATATTCTATTTTTTATATTCAGTTCATTTTGTCTCAAATTTTTTCTGCGTAAGTACCAAACTTTTACCTATTTCCGCAATCCAGCAATATTGCCCAATATTATAATATTTAGGTCTTATCTTGGACAGCAAACTTAACTGGAATAAACACATAGAAAACAAAATCAACAAAGCTAGTATAAATTTCTGGCAATGCAGAAACATGATTGGCAAAAGATGGGGACTGACGCCAAAAATCATACTGTGGCTTTACAAAACTGTAATTCGGCCCATGATCACATACGGCGCTCTGGTATGGTGGACCAATACAAATGAAGCCACCACAATTAAGAAGCTTCAGCGCTACCAGGGACTGGCATGTATGGCTGCCACAAGCTGCATAAGAACTACGCCAACAGCAGCCTTACAAGCGATGTTGGAGCTAACTCCGCTTCATCTACATATACAACAAGAAGCGACTTTAGCTGCCATCAGACTCAAGACCCTAAATCTTTAGAGTAAGAATAGTGTCCCTCATACAGGCATAATTGATAGAATTCACTCAAAAATTCCTATCCTATAAGCCAAATACGATAAGATTCCTAAACTATTTGTTTTCGATAAGAAATACAACATACAAGTAAATGAAAACAGCCAGCCGGAAGGATTAAGCCCAAAAGAGCTTAGAGTTTTCACCGATGGTTCTAAAACAAATGAAGGTGTAGGTTCTGGAACTTTCTCCGAAGACCTCAATATTCACATATGCGCACCGCTGGGTACCCATAACACGGTCTTTCAGGCGGAATGTATGGGTATCATTCAAGCGGCCATAGCAATAGATGCTAGGAAGGTTAATGACTTCCCCATCAGAATACTGACCGACAGTATGGCGGTACTACAAGCTCTGAGTTGCAATGTGGTGAACTCGGGACTAATATATGAATGCCATCAACGATTAAATGAGGTATATAAAACAACAATGTGACTCGGCAATGGTTAAAGGGACACAGTGGATCCAGAGGCCACGATGCAGCAGACGAACTGGCCAGAAGAGGATCGGCTCTGACCACTATAGGGCTGGAACCAATCATACTAATCCCCTTTGGTAACGTTCGTTCACTGGTACGTAGACACTTCACTAATCAACACGCTCAGCTTTGGAAAAATCTAGTAGACTGTAGACAAGCTAGGGAGGCCCTGGCTGAAATAAACAGTCGCTTAACCAGTTTTAATGAGACTGAACAAGCCGAAGATCAGGATAGTAACAAGTGCTATCACAGGACACGGCACCTTTAACAAACATTTATTTACTATAGGTGTTACAGATAGTCCCCTGTGCAGGGCATGTATGGGGGAGGAAGAAACGGCGGCCGACGTGCTACTGAAATGTCCGGAGGTCGCTACGTACAGGGCTAAACATCTCGGCACGCCTGGATCACTCCCCGAAGTTGCATGCAACATCAAGGGACTGTTGAGCTTCTTCGGGGAGATCTCATGGCTCGAATAATCACATTATTCCTGCCCACACGCAAAATACGCGCATAGACGTTGAGTTGCGAAAAACAGCCCGTCGTAAACTAAACTAAAAAAGAAAGTTGCAGATGCGTGGAGTCGTCTTGACGAATTACCGGGAAAGCCAGTAAAAGAATAAAAAGCCAAAAAATTCCTTGTTTTTGTATTACTTTGCTTGTATTTCAAATAAAAGTATGTTAAACCAAACGCAATAGCCGACACACGTTCGGTGTCCGCCATGCTTGGGTGTACGTAGCACACCAACGCATTCACAAGCATGAAAACGACTTCCAAACGCCAAACGAGATTTGTGGACGCTTGGGGCTTGTAGACGTTTGTCAAGGCTTGGCAAGCGTGGAAAGGCACCATTAGAATGTAATGGATGGATGGATGGAGTAGGAAAATAAATAAATTTAAATTTTTGTTAGCAATACAAAGTAGTTCAATAACGTAATATGTTTATAAAATACTTATCTTGTTATATATATATATATGTAGAAAGGGTAATTGTGTATAGTACAGAGACTAATTTTGTAGTTAGGAATAATAATTAATTCGTTTACTCGAATTAACTATCCAACGAGTTAAGGATAAACTAGTAACGGAATACGACAAGCGTACCGTTCCACGTCAGAGCCAAGACTGTCTTAACGGCGGCCGCTCCGTCCGTTTTATACAAGCAGGACGGGTGGCAACGCAGGTGCAATGCCGCAGGTGTGCGGTACACGTGTCGTTTACAAGAATTCTGTCTAGCTAGACCGACGCCACCGCACCTACAACGGTGCAGGTGCCGTCATATATATATATATATATATATATATATATATATATATAACGTAATTAACGCACACACTTAGACACCCCAATTAGTATATTATGTTATAATCATTATACATACACTGACTTTTTAATTAAACATGTTTATGCATTGATTATTTATTAAATTAGTTATACTAATTCCGGAACAATTTTGTGGTCTGAGTATAAATCCACGAACGCACGCAGTAGCTCACGTAGGTATAGGTTTTGAGGGTCTTTCTATCACAGTAGGTACCTATTCGCTCGCGTTCGAGACGAGTTAACGCCGCCGCCGCTTGACACTACTGTAGGTAGGTATTAGTGCCGAAAAAAGCCGACAATACACAATTGTTTATGTTAAAAAAATACCTACCTATGAACACTAACTGATGTTCGTACTCCGACCATCGAGTTGTTTATTTAAGTCTAGTAAACATTTGATCGCATCTTTCAATCACACTTCAACCATTGGATCGAAAGTCTCTTAAAAATTTTGTTTATTGATTATGATATAATGTCAATAGGCAATATTCGTTACAAAATGTTATGAATTTGCATAACATTTGAATTGTAATTGTAAATAATAATGAACTCCTAAAACTAAGAGGCAATACGAAGACATAATTCAAAGACGGCGTGTTTAAAAGATGTGAATCAAGATTACAATAATTTTAAGAATCAAATATTTAACTTACTGATAGCCTAAACTCTCATGCAACGTTGTATTTAAACCACAACGGCTCCGTGGCGCAGTGGCTTAGCAATTGAGTTGCAGCGCTAAGGACCGCGGGCTCGAATCCCGCACGGAACAATATTTGTATGGCCTACAAATAATTGTGCCGCGTCTGGATGTTTGTCCTTGTAAAATTTATGTTTGGACACTGCCCCCACAATACAAGAAAAAATCCTAGTGTGGAGGTTACGTTTTAAAAAAGAAAAAGAAAGAAAATAATTTAGAAAGCAATTCAGTGTCATTTTTCACTATTCTAAAATCGTTCACTCATAGAATTAATATTTTTAGGTCCTCGGCACTTGTTGTCTCACTAAAATAAACTAATGATTTAATACGTATTAATATTTATTACGTACGTAATCAGGTGATCTGGGAGGTCAATGGCCCGGCCGCCGCAACCTTTATAAAGTACTCCAAACTTTGTATTTGTAAAGACTTTAACATAATTGAAATACGGTTCAATTTTGTTTATTTTGTATTGAATGACGGAATTTGTATTAATACAAATAAAACTGCACTTTTAAAAGTCTTATTTCCTTGAGTTACGGTCCATTTCAGTTTGTATTGACTGTACAGGTTTAATGTGACTGTAAATTACGTAGTTTCAATTATTTTTGGATAAAAAAAATTACCTATATTAAAAATGATAGAAATCGATTGAGTAAACTATTCTGAACAAACTACTTTCTCAAAGTGCGTTAATTATGTTACGTGTTGTATATATATATATATATATATATATATATATATATATATATACAACACGTATATAAAAATTACACTTACACGAATATAAAAATTATTATTAAAAAAAAACTCCAGAACAAAAAAATGTAAAATGATCATAATATATAGGTGATACTGAGAGATTGTCTATCATGTTTTGAATAATATAATATTAAAAGCTTAATCTGCACAATTCGTGATCAACATTTGGTTGTAAAATTATGGGCTATAACTTAAATAGTTGATAGTTTTAGTGTGTAAGATGGAATTAATCTAGATATGTATTTATTTATGCTAGTTATTTGACATGAGTATTTATTTAGATCTTCTCGTCTCGTCTTTGCTTAACTCTTTCGATAGATGATACTTAACCTTCCTCGGTTCTTCGGGTCATATTGATCCGAAACTGAAATTTTACTGTCAATAAAAGCCGTAATTATTAATATAATTTACTAAGACTTTATGACAATTATTAAATATGCATTCACTATATATTATTATTGTAAAATTATGGTGAAGTCTCTTATCTTAAGAAAATTAAGTTTTTTCCGTCTTAGGTTCCTCGGGTCAATAATACCACAAAAAAATTTTTTTTTCGGCGGTAGGTGTAAAAAAAGTAACATCTGTTCTTAAGGGCTCCAATTCATTTTTCGAAATTATAATTAATATACGTTATATCAATTATTGTTTTCTACTTTAATCAGTTTATTAATAACTATTTGCAACATAGTATTTGCAATATTCAATAATTGTGCACTTATGAATTAGTTTTCTTAAGAAATTACTTGCATCATCTGTCAGGTTAGCAAATTATAAGTGAAATCAGTGTAGTTTCGCTATTGGATTTAACACAACAAAGCCCATTATGGCGAATATCACCCATGACAACAATATGCAGAGAGAATTGGAAGTTAGCTTGTCACAAAGGATGGCAGAGTTCGAGGAACGGCTACAAGCTGCAATGGAACCATCCACTCCAACACTGTTACAACTCAGTCACGAATTTCAGGCTTTTAAGGAACTAGTGAGTAATATGCTAAGTTTGTTACAAAAGCAGGTTACAAGATGTGTCAATTCTAAGGACGAAATGGACATGAGGCAACGGCGAAAGGTGTTATTGTTTAATAGTATTGCAGAGAACCCTGAAGTTAATTTAGAAAATGAAGCTCTTGGCCTTATTCAAAACAAAATGGGACTCTCAAATGTTGACCGGTCTTCATTAAAAAGGTGTCATCGGCTGGGCTCTCATAATAATAATAACAAAGTTAGGACAGTTCTGGTCCATTTCCATGAATATCAAGTCAAGTCTGATGTCTGGAGGTCCAAATCCAAGTTAAAAGGTACTTCATTCACCGTAACCGAGTTTCTCACAAAGATCAGGCAAGAGATATACATAAAGTCACGGAAACACTTCGGCATCAAAAATGTGTGGTCACTCGACGGTACTATTTATACTAAACTCCCCGATAAAAGCTGTACTAAAATAATTACAGAAGAAGATTTTAAGTGCTTAGTTGTAAAGTGGTCCTCAACTAGTTCTGCTGTGCTCAGTCTGAAATTAGGCCTGCCACCCCTCAGAGCATCTCAAAATGTACCCGTCCACAAGATGTGGTGATGAGACGCAATCCGGGAGTCTCTGCGGCCGTTAATAATGAAAACAACACTCCTCTCCAATTTCTTTTCTAATTACCTTTTAAGTAGCTTCTAGGATATTTATGTTGTACTTCACTGTTCTATAAGTAGCATCAATAAACAATGCAGCACATCATAATTACTGAATTGAATACCATTTTTATATTGTAATTATTAGGGTTCATAGTTACAATAACTGAGTTTAAAATATATTATCAGAGAGTATATAATTTATGCTCTAAGGGTATAAATGTTTGACATGATTATGATTTTTCTTTTTTTTAAAAAAAGAAAAAAAATTGTTTTCTTTAATAATTTATGTTAGTCTATACGGTATTGATTATACCGAGTGTCTAAAACTCCATTTGTTAGATTTTAGCAAATCAATTAATTCTTATTTTGGCCTAGTTACATAATATGAATGGTATACATAAAGGGTAGTACCCTAAACATATAAATTTTTCTTTTATTTAATTCTTCAATTTAGATATAGTTATTTTGGCCTTTGTTTACTACTTATATTATATTAAATTATAATGAAAACACGGCATTTATGTTGCTAAAGTTATATACTTATAAATAAATAAATGGACCGTAATATGCTAATATGCCATATGTAATTTTTATTAGTATCTGGTTTTTCACACATTAATTTATATTTGTTTATTTGTATGTTCATAAATTTGTATTTTTGTAACTTTCTATGGTATTTTTTCTTCCTTTTTTTAACTAACTACAAAACGAGGAGGTTCTCAATGTGAGTGTAAGTTTCTTTTTTTTTGTTTCTCTTTTTCTCTTTTTTTTTACTAAATAGATTATACTTCAGGGGTGGTCCCACAAAACAACACAAAATTTGTACCCCTAACGGTAGCAAATAAATAACTTCTTTTTTTTTGGCAATTTAAAATTGGTTGGTTAGCTCTTTGTTAAAAGTTATAATTATTTTGTATTTTGTTCGTTTTGTTTTATTAATTTTAATCATAACCGTTATTTTTAATATACGTCCAACCTAACGAATAATTTATCTGTTTTTTGTTGTAAAGTTAATTAACTTATTGATGCTTCTTTTACAGCCTTTGAAATGTTGTTACTTACCTATGTAGTTTAAAATCTTTTGGTATTCACATTGCTTATAGTTTTAATATGTTATCTATGCTGTAAAAAACTTTAAATTACTCTATACCTACTTTACTTTACTCCTTGATGTACTTATAATAAAAATTTAGTTCATAGATAAATATATATGTAGCAAGCTAATTTAGTTTCTGTAAACAGTTAACTGATGGGATGATGCATAGTATTAAATACTTTTTTTTGTGACTTTAGACCAATATTTTTTTAAATATAGTATTGTATTGTATTATATTATATTTATATATATATACTTATTTTAAATAACTATAATGATGTCAGATGATGATTCATTTCACTCTGCACATGACTCAAATGCGTTTTCCTCTTGTAGTGATCTCACAGGGGATGACATGAAGTCCCTTCGTGAGAAATTAAATAGTACTTTCTTGCCTTCTACAAATTTTTTAATATTTGTCATATAAATGCTCAAAGCATTCCTAGCCATTTTTCAGATTTTGAAGTAGCTTTTTCACAAGAATGTATCCATGTTATTTTAATATCAGAGAGCTGGTCGAAACCGTCTATAAAGTCTAGTTCATATTCTTTAGGTAATTTTGTGCTTATTCGCAATGACAGGACTGAAAAAAGGGGTGGCGGTGTTGCCATATATCTGCGAGCCACAATTCCTTACAAAGTTGTCTTAGCTTCTCCTTCTTATTCGGGCTCCGCCGAGTATTTATTTCTTGAAATCGACATCAAGGCCATTAAGGCGATTCTAGGGGTAGTATACTGTCCTCCTAATGTTGACTTCTTCACGGCTCTAGAAACAGCCTTCGATACCGTTGGGTCTGGATACATGCACTATATGATAATGGGAGACTTCGATACTGATTTACTGAGAAATAATTCTCGTGTTCATAAGTTTCGATCAATCGTGGAATCAGTCAATTTCAGCATTCTTCCTTTAGCGGCCACTCATCATAACTTTGACACAGATGATTCATGGATTGAGCACATAATAACATCTTCTCCTGACCGTGTGGGCAAACACGGACAGCTTTCAGTCCCTTGTTTTTCACGCCATGATCTATTTTATTTATCTTATAGAATTAAACCTCCCAAACATATTCCTTCTATATTACATTTACGCAATTTGTCCAGCCTAAATATTGACCAACTCAGGAGGGACGCTGCTCTTACTGATTTAGCTCCATTGGGGGCTGCTTCTTCAATAAGAAAGATTAGAAGTCTCACAGATGTTGAGACAGCTAGATTAGTGTATTTTAGTTACTTTCATAGCGTAATGTCTTATGGAATTTTGCTTGGGGTAATGCGGCTGATATTGAAGCTATATTTGTTTTGCAAAAGAGAGCCGTACGGGCGATTTATAACCTAAATTGTAAAGTCCCTCAGAGAAAAATTTAAAGAAATAAACATATTAACTTCGGCATCGCAATATATTTATGAGAATGTAATGTATGTGCATAAAAACATAAATAGCTTTAATAAGAATAAGGATGTGCATACTTTAAATACTAGGAACAAACATAAGCTTGTAATGCCAGTTACTAGACTCCACAGAATCAGTAATTCATTTATGGGGCAATGTATACGCTTTTACAACAAAATTCCAGAACATATTCAAAGTCTGTCAATAAACAAGTTGAAAAGTTTTATTAAAGAAAAACTGTACAAAAAGGGTTATTATAATATCAAGGAATACATGAATGAAAATAACCCCTGGGAATAGGGTGATCGCCACCATGCTGATTCTATGAAAAATCATTAAAAATTGTATAAACAAAATTATTGTTAAGTGAAATTATGTTTAGGTTTCTTGCTAGTTCTTCCCAGGACTGAGGTATTTTCCGAACCAGTGGTAAATAAAAAAATTACTTTCAATAAGTATTATGTAATAATCAATATTGAATAAAAAATTATTCTATTCTAATAGACGACAAAATTTCCTTTCTGAACACCGTTATTCTGAATCTCTATAACGTCCATGCGCCAATTCATCAAGTAAGGCTAAAGCGTCCTCCTGCCCCTTGGATGACTAAAGGCGTCCAAGTGGCAATGCTGAGACGTGATCGGGCATATCAGAAATACAAAAGAGTACGTACAGAAGAGAACTGGTCTAACTTTAAATTGTTAAGAAACAGATGCAATCAGATGGTACGAAATGCTAAACGCCGTTACATTCACGATAATATACTTACTATACCAACACTTCGACCGCTGATATGTGGAAATTCTTAAAATCTCTTGGCATTACTAAGCCACTGTCATCTGATAATAGTTCTCTTAATCTGGATGATATAAATCGTCATTTTGTCTCAACTCCTACGTTGGATACTTCTGTTAAATCTAAATCAAACTATTGCTTCTATGCAACCTCTGACTATTCCTTTTTTCGAATTTTCTCCTGTAACTCAAGATGAAATAGCTAAAGCTGTATTAACTATTAACTCCAAGGCGGTAGGTTGTGATGAGATTAGTAAATTTATGATTATTACATTGCTTGACTTCCTTCTGCCAGCTATCACACATGTCATTAATTACTCTCTGGACTCAGGTCAGTATCCAACATTATGGAAAAGAGCTCATATACACCCTCTCCCAAAAATACCTAATCCTAAACTACCTAATCACTATCGTCCAATTTCTATTCTTCCATATCTCTCTAAAGTTTTGGAAGCATACATAAGCAGTTATCTATTTTCATAAAAAAATATAACCTACTGGATATCTTTCAGTCAGGGTTTCGCTCTGGTCACAGTACCACCACTGCATTGATTAAGATCACGGATGACATTAGAAAAGGGATGGATGAACGAAAAGTTACAGTGATGGCGCTTGTTGACTTTTCAAATGCTTTTAACACAGTCGACCACGATATCTTCCTATCCATTTTTACTTATCTCAGATTCTCATCTCCAGCCTTGGAGTGGTTCTCATCCTATCTTAGCGGTCGTCAGCAGCTTGTTAGGTTAGGGGAGCAGTTTTCTGCTTGGTCTGACGTTAAAACTGGCGTACCGCAAGGCGGTATATTATCTCCCATATTGTTTTCGCTATTTATAAACTCAATATCTAATGATTTCAGTTACTCGTACCATCTGTATGCTGATGATCTTCAGCTATATGTACAATGCAGTATCGATGATATAAATAATGGAATCAGGAAATTAAACACAAACTTAGAGGCCGTCCGTGGCTGGTCAAATAAATTTGGTGCTTCAGTAAATCCTTCAAAATGTAAAACAATGGTCGTTGGTAGCTTCAGAATGCTGAATATGATTGACTATGGAAACCTTGAACCAGTTTTGTACAATGGATTTTCAATTCCATTTTCTGATTTCATAGTTAATTTGGGTTTGCACATAGATCACTCTATGAACTGGCGAGTACAGATCTCGGAAATTAGCCGTAAAGTTGTTGCCACTCTACGTTCGCTTTATCGTTTTAGAAATTTCTTACCCTTTAAAACCAATCTTTTGCTGGTTAATTCCCTTATACTTCCTATTATAGACTATGCAGATGTGTGCTATCCAGACCTATCGCAAAATCTTCTTAAGAAGTTGAAGCGCCTTCTCAACAACTGTATAAGATTTATCTTCAACTTACGAAAATACGACCACATCACTGCTTTTCGCTCCAAGCTTAAATGGCTTTCTATTCGTCAGAGGCGTTGCTCCAGTCTTACTAACCCTTTGTTCTATATTAAATGATCCGACGTCTCCTTCTTATCTTGAAGATAACTTCCACTTTCGGTATTCAACTATTGAGCGTGAACCTCGTTCCACTAACGTCCTTAAGCTTCATGTACCTCAGCATAATACTGGTTTCTTTAATTCCTCATTTACAGTTCAGGCAATACTTCTCTGGAACGCCCTGCCCGTTGATATAAGAAAAGCACCAAATAAGCACGCGTTTAAGAGACAGGTCCGACAACATTATCTTAAGGAAAACTGCATTTGATCGTAGATTTCTATTTTTATTTTTAGTTATTTCATATATTATATATACAATATTTATTATATTATTTATTATATATATTATTATTTAATATTTTCTTAATTTATATTATTTTTATATAAGTAATATTAGAACGTATGCGAATATATTTTGTTTATATACAATATATTATGTCTAGTACTTTTAACATTTTCTGACACCTACCAACTTTTACTTGTTTAATTCTCTCAGGGTTGACTGGAAGAGAATGCCATATGGCATTAAGTCCACCCATTGTAATCCTTAGATTAAGGTGTAACACAATAAAGAATAAATAAATAAATATTAGTATAGTATAAATATTTGTATTATATGTAACTTCTTCTGACGGTAAAGAAAGGTTAGTAGGACCATGAATATCTATCATGGTCATGGATGAATCGTCAAGCTGAAAAATATGATTATTATTTTAAATTAACATTTATCACCCAAATAAATAAGTAGGTACGTTATAATATAATATTATAAAAAAAAGTTCATCATGGAGGAACTCTCCTCTTTCCACATGAAGTTGGTCAACCGACGACCCCTTGGGTTCCGTTGCCCTATTTCGAATTTCCCTACCTTCAGCTCACCGATATCTTTTGTGCTTAGTTTTGCGTTAGTCTCCCTTACACCGTATATCTGATAGTGTTAAAAGAAGAAGTGTCTGCGGGATATATTAGTATTTCTGAGTTTCTGGGAGTTATCTGAGGAGATTGGGGGCCGTCTCTTTGTATTACTGCTCATGGGGGATGGTTGGATGGGACCATAGTGGACACGCTTGGCAAGCGGGTGAGCAACCGTAGTTGTTTATTATAGTTTTGCCGTTATCAGAGGGATGCTGCTGCCCATCTCCTGTGTCAGTTTCCTTCTGTTGCTTCTTACCACACCCACGGGAAGATAAGGGGTAGTGGATATTCTTACACCGCCACTACACGGTAAGGAAAAGACGTTGGAGGGATTGACTTCTACGTCTTTACATATAAATAAAATTGAAGTGTCTGTCTGTAATATCGAGTTACTGCTTTATTTAAACCCAGCGAGTTTAGTGGCAAAGGTAGGGCTCCAAACTAAGGCAAGCCCAAGGTATGTTTTTAGCAGTTTTATAAAAAATTACCTTTTCTCTCTTTCGATTTTACCTTTTCCTCGCCGATTAGCGCTTTAACACACTCCAATTCATCACAAGAAAAACTATTATCCTCCATTTAAAGTATAAATTTCCAACTCAATATTGCGAGTTTCATTCGCTCAAGTGTAAACACACAGAGTAAACATTGCAATGTGAAGTTGTGAAGTGAACTTTGCAAACACTCGACAACTTCACACTGAAAGCCTGGCTTCTGATCTCCATACTGATTGCTATATAAACAATCGTAGTTATGTTTCATTATAGAACATTTTGCCACAGGTTAGAAAGGGAGCGATCGTCTTCTAGAAAGCCCGCTAAAAAGCCCACGCGTGCGAGAGAGACGACTAATCGCTCAACTCAACTCCTTTTTTATGACAGCAGTATCGCGCAGTAAAGCAATCTGCCAAGTGTTGATGTTACATAATAAGGCTACGAGGTCACGACCTGTGTAGAACAGAGGAGCGCTTTGAAACAGTTTACGAGTTATTTTATTAGTTGATATTATTAATAGGGCAAGCCGGGCTTCTCGGCTTGTATGGAAGCTTCGCTACCGAGCGAGTTATTTGCATACCATTAAGACATGGATAAACATATTTGAAATGTTTGTTTGTAAGTCTGTCTGTCGGGCTAGTCATTGGAATACATAAAGCAAATACAAACAGGAGACGGCACAAGCAACTGTGCACTGTGATTGTAAGTAGGTCCTGACGTCATCACAGTGAGCGTAGCCTTAGTTAGTATACTGTCAGCACTCGTCCTGTGCGCTTAAGTGTTGAAAATCGCAACCCGGTGTATTTTCGTAGTATTAAGAAGAAAAGGATGAAGTGTTGTGTTTTATTGTGTAAAAACTACTCAGATAGACGCTCTGATGTTATGGATGGCATCACATTTCATTTGTAAGTAATTTTACACCTAATTTATTTAAAGTAGTTCTAGAAAAATCTCTTTGCGTCTGCTTTCAAATATATTCGACACTAGATGGCGACACTTTGTGTCTTGTGAACTAAAAATATAAAGGTACGTAGAGCTCAGTATTGGTAAAATAATCATACGAAGGTGCTGAAATTTGTTTTGCATACAGACATAAAGAAATTTTAATCGCCAAAATATTATTTTTATAGTTTATAATCATTTTGTGAACAGGTCGCTATCCACCGTCAAGATAGCTAAGCTACATTGCAACATCGATATGGAAAAATTCGAGTAGTTTTACTATTTATCGGTAGATGTAGATAGTGTAAAGTGGGCGGGGCTTTGCATCCCCTCACCCCGCAAATTGTCACGCGTTGCTACATAGTGAAATTTAATTAGAACGTCTCCTCTTTGTATTTGCTTCATGTTGGAATAGGTCCAAGCACTGAAATGAAACTTCACAAACAGATATAGAGCGATGCCAGGAGTGACGTAGGCTAGTAGACTAGTTCTTTGTTTTGTAAACTGCGATCGTTGTTTTCGACAATCTAACACTGATTTTGTTTAATGTGACTAAGAATATGCTGTCATTATTTATGTGCGCAGTTTGTCAACGTGATTTGAAGTTTATTTCATATAAGTGTGTAACGTATTTGCCTAAAAGCAGTAACTGTCGTAAATGAAAATATAACCGCGTGGCATATTTACCGTGCCGGCTACCCGCCCGCGCCCGCGCGATCCACAGCTGTCACACGGTTTTTATTCTGAATTGCCGCTCGAGTAGTATACAAGTCTTTGACTTATATAGAATTTAACAAAAAGTTCAAACAATCGTGAAGATACATTTCACTTTACAACAACACCAACTAAACAAAGCCTCTGCAAGAAAACTGCCTTACAGTACTTAAACTGCAAAGTTTTTTAGTAAAACTCAAGGTAAAACTAATAAAAACAATGTCCACACGTTAAAATAAATAACAAAATCATTTCCTTCATTAGCGTAAGATAATCTATAAGATCAAAGTAAACCAAAGATTTAAAAAAAAAAACCAAAAGTAGTGATGTAAATGTCTTTCACTTTAATTTATAGTTAGCTGCCACGGCAGGAGTTTAATGTTTCAGTTTCACTCCGAATTCAGTCTGGACAGTTTACAGTGTAAATATGAAATGAATTAATAACTCGACTACAAAAGCCATCTTGTACGGAATAATAGAACGACTAGAAAAACCTTTACGTGCCTTATGTGCTAATTGAAACTGCATTTATTCTGAAGAAGCTGATTAAAAAACCAAAAAAAAAAAATAAACTTTCAAATATGAAACAAATGGGAGGTTAGTGGAAACAGACCAGACCATGTTTTTTTTTAATTTAATTGATTGCTAATGTTTTTTCTTTTTTCGTTTCGACGTTTATTTTGTTCTTGTTAGAGAGCCTATTAAAGTCAACTGCTGATGCTGAACATAGGCCTCCCCCATAAATTGCCTCATAGGGGGGGATATTTGCCATAGTTGCCACGCTTGGCAAGCGGGTTGGCAACACAGTTTTTTTTTCTTAGGAATACGCTGCTGCACGTCTTCTGATTTGTTTCTTTCTGTCGCCTCTACGACACACACGGGATGATAAGGGGTAGTGGATATTCTTATATCTATATATTATATCTAGGCGACGGAGGAAATAAACCAGGAGATGGGCAGCAGCGTCTTCCTAATAACAAATAAAATAAAAAACCGCAGTTGCCTACCCAACATGCATGGCAACTATGGCAAATATCCCCCTTATGAGTCAATCCGTGGGGGAGGACTATGTTCAGCAGCGGACTTTTATAGGCTGTAACGGTAACGATAAATCTCGAAACGAATAAATGAAAACAAACTAGTATGATCTGTTTCCACTAACCACTCGGTACATTTTTCAAGGTTCGATTTCACTTGGTTGCTTCTTTGGTTTTTGAATTAGCTTCTTCAGAATAAATGCAGTTTCAATTAGCACATAAGGCACGGAAAGGTTTTTCTACTCGTTCTACAGTTACATAAGGAACTTATCACAAATGGATTTTTATCTAGTATACTTTTATATTTATATAAAACACGTTTACATAATATTGCCCATATTTTACCAGATCTCTAACAAAAAAGGTTGTGCTCAAGTGTGCGTTTTCATATGCCTTTGCAAAGCACTTTTTGTAATACATTTATATTCACAGATATGACACGAAAAAGGTTTTTCTCCAGTATGTATTTTCATATGTGATTGCAAATGACTTTTTTGAATACATTGATATTTACAGATATGACACGAAAAAGGTTTTTCTCCAGTATGTATTTTCATATGCCTTTGCAAATCACTTTTTGTAATACATTTATATTCACAGATATGACACGAAAAAGGTTTTTCTCCAGTATGTATTTTCATATGCATTTGCAATTTACTTTTTTCTATACATTTATATTCACAGATATTACATGAAAAAGGTTTTTCTCCAGTATGTATTTTCACATGCCTTTGCAAATCACCTTTTGTAATACATTTATATTCACAGATATTACATGAAAAAGGTTTTTCTCCAGTATGTATTTTCATATGCTTTTGCAAATACCTTTTTTCTATACATTTATATTCACAGATATTACACGAAAAAGGTTTTTCTCCTGTATGTATTTTCATATGCCTTTGCAAATCACTTTTTGTAATAAATTTATATTCACAGATATTACATGAAAAAGGTTTTTCTCCAGTATGTATTTTCATATGTGCTTGTATATGACTTTTTTGAATACATTGATATTTACAGATATTACATGAAAAAGGTTTTTCTCCAGTATGTATTTTCATATGTGTTTGCATATGACTTTTTTGAATACATTGATATTTACAGATGTGACACGAAAAAGGTTTTTCTCCAGTATGTATTTTCATATGCTTTTGCAAATAATTTTTTTCTATACATTTATATTCACAGATATTACATGAAAAAGATTTTTCTCCAGTATGTATTTTCATATGCTTTTGCAAATTATCTTTCTTTATACTTCTATAATCACAATTATTACAACAGTACACTTGTTCAGCGACGTGCGCGTTAAGATGTGCCAAAATGCAACGTTTTTGAGTTGTTTTAAATTCGCAATTATCACAATTAAATATTTCCGTTAGTTGTGGTACTGGAGTTTGTTCAACTTGTGTCCGAACTGCAGTGGTGACTGAGTTCTTTTGCGTCTTATGACTGTATGAAATGTGTTTGGCGACTTTAAGCTTTGATTTAATAGTAGGGCTTTCTAAATCGAGGTTTCCTTTACGAACATCGTTTATGTTACAATCAGTAGAATTTGATTTAATCTTGCTCTCAGACGCTTTTGAAAAATGATTTGTCGGTATGATGTATGGTTCTGAAATAATACACACGAATTGAACATTTAATTTATTATAAGTAAAACTTTTTATTGTAAGACACCTTAAACGCATTTTTTTTTATAAGAGAGGGGGCAAATGAGCATGCGGCTCACCTGATGGTAAGTAACTACTGCCGCCCATGAACAATTGCAACACCAGGGAGGGAATTGCAGATGCGTTGCCGGCCTTTTAAAAAGGAGTACGCTCTTTTCTTGAAGGTCCCTAAGTCGTATCGGTCCGGAAAAATCGCTGATGGTAATCGATTCCACAAGGAAGTCGTGCGAGGAAGAAAACATCTTCTAAATCGCACAGTGGTGGACCGCCAATCATCCAGATGGTGTGGATGGTATCGGGAGTTCTGCCGCGATGTGAGTTCGTGAAATTTGGCGGCTGGGATTAATCCGAACAATTCCTCAGAGCACTCCCCATGGTAGATGCGAAGAAAATGCAAAGGGATGCAACATCTCTTCGCAGTGCCAATGAATCGAGCCGATCGGAAAAGGCTCGGTCGTCGACGATTCGAGCCGCTCTGCGCTGGATGCTGTCAAGTGGAAGGAGCTGGCACTGGGGAGCCCCTGCCCAGAGATGGGAACAGTATTCCATGTGAGGCCGAACCTGTGCCTTGTAAAGTTGCAGTATTTAGGCTTCGATGTATTTCGCTTGTGGCGCGACGACAGCGCCGCCACATCACCCCCCTGCTCAGACCGGAGGTCGATAGCACGTCCGATTGCCGGTGCGTCCTTAAATGCCGGTGGGGAATGCATGCTGTGTGCGTAAGGGCAAGTGACGCCGGTGCGAATGATATGCCGGTGTGTAATGCATGCCGTACTACGCACTTGCAAGTGATGCCGGTGAGAACGATGAGCCGGAGCAAGTGCCAGGGATTGCCTTGTAGTCTGCGGTGAGTCGAGAAGAAGGCAAGTAATCTGCGAGAGTGCCGTGAAGCAGAGGCGAGCAGTAAGGCTCTAGAGCCGTGCCGAACACTGTAGCGCAGAGATTAGCTTGAAGGAACTGGAAGCATTATTATTCCAATGCTGCGATGAACCTTTGTAAAGCTAGATGATTGGTAGAATGTGAAGACTGCAGACAATATCTGCTCGGGAGCGAATGAATGGGGTACTTGAGTAAGATGACGAAGTTTTTGAAATTGTAGTTTCCGAAGATTGTTGGTTGCGTGTTCATATCACGTCGGTGGTCACCACTATGGCGGGTGGAAGGAAAAGGGGAGATCTCCCGCCGGGCAAGGTGTTCTGCCCGGGGAGCGGCCAACGCTCCGATTGGTAGTTCGGAGCTATTCTATATATGCTGCTTTAATTTCGGAACTTTGATAGCGCGATTTAGGCTTCGATGTATTTCGCTTGTGGCGCGAGGACAGCGCCGCCACAGACCTATAATTGATTCCATTATATAATGGATTCCATTATTTTGGAGAACAAGGAGGTGATGGCAATAGGCCTGTAGTTGGACGGGTCTGAGCGGTCGCCTTTTTTAGGGATCGGGTGGACAAAAGCTGTCTTCCATGAATTCGGGACTACGCCTTGGGAGTAGGAGTACCGGAAAAAACGCGTTAGGACCAGTGCCAACTCCGGAGCACACGTGCTCAGCACAATTGGGGGGATTCCGTCAGGCCCACTCGACTTCTGGATGTCCAGGGAGAGAAGTGCTTTGCGAACCGAGCGCTGTGAGAACAGCACATCCGGCATGGAGCACTCACACCGCGGGATGGTCGGCGGTGTTTTCCCTCCGTCATCAAGAATCGAGTTGGACGCAAAAAGGGAGCCTAAAAGGTCAGCTTTGTCTTTTGCGTCTTGGGCCAGTGAGTCGTCTTCCCTGTGCAGAGATGGTAGTGATGGCTTACAGAAATTCTCTTGGACAGCCTTGGCGAGAGACCAGAATGCACGGGTTCCCGAAGGAAGGCGAACTAGTTTCTCGCCAATTCTGCCTATGTGCTCTGACTTTGCCTTGGAAATAACTCTTTTGAAGGACCTGGAGGCGAAGTTATACTTCTTTTTAAGTGTGCTGGTGTTTACATCCCGAGTCGCCGAAGCCGCAGCCCAAGCTCGATAACTCTCCTGCTTACTGCGTAATGCAGTCTTACAGGAGCGACCAAACCAAGGCTGAGATCTGCCTCCGATGGGTACCACAGATGATGGAATAAATAGTTCATTCCCTGTAGCACCACATCAGTGACTGCGTCAGCAACAGCGCTGGGATCATCCGGCGAGAAGCAAACCCGCCCCCATGGGTAGGATGCAAAGAAAGACCGCATTCCGTCCCAATCCGCCGACCTGTAATGCCAAACACGGCGGCAACCTGCAGAACGCAACCGCGAAGGGAGCGTGAGTGGCACCACACTCCGGATCAGACAATGGTCCGAAGAGCCGAGAGGGGCATCGACGGAAACCTGATATCCGTCCAGATGAGAGGTCAGCAGAAGGTCCAACAGGGAAGGTGTATGATCCTCCACATCTGGAATCCGCGTAGGCGAAGTAACCAGTTGTGTCAGACTATATGCCAAGGCAAAGTCATAAACAGATCTCCCCGCATGATCGGTTAAATGTGAACCGAGTCATTCGGCATGGTGGGCGTTAAAATCGCCAAGGATCACGATCTCTGCGGATGGGACCTGTTGTAGCAAGGAATCTGTAGCCATTTGGACGTGGTCGATGAGTCGGTCTGTTTCGGCATTACCGCTATGGGACCTATAGAGGCACCCGTAGACGCGCGGATGGTCGTCGCTGTCTACGCGTAGCCAAATGATGGACAGGTCCGAACCTTCAAGACTGCCGAGGCGTCGAGAACAGATGTCCTCTCTGACATACACGCAAACTCCAGCCCGAGTCACAAAGGAGTGCTCCAATTTGTACCCCGGGTAGGAGAGATACGAAATATCAGCCGGAGAGGAAACCTGCGTCTCGGTCAGAAAGAGCAAGGCCGGCTTCGCCGTCTCGAGATGGTAATGGACGGCGTTTAGGTTAGAGTGAAGTCCCCTGATGTTGCAGAAATTCACGGATAGCGTGGCAGGGGTCGCCTTGGTATTGTTGCTCAGTTTGCCCCGAGCAGTTATGTTTTTGAGTGGGATTTTGCCCCCCCCCCCCAGAATACGCGGGGCAGCCTGAGCACCCACCTTCAGGATTGGAATAACATGGTCGTGGATGCTCAGCGAGGGATTCTCCAGGGGTAGTGGTACCCTCCTGGGGTAGTCTAGCGTGTAATTCCGCTACCATGTTGATGGGGGGGGGGGGGGGGAATTGGGCCTCCGGCCACCTGCACACACCAGACGAAACGCAGAAGCATTAAGTAAATTAAGGCATTTTTAAACCACCTTAATTCCATAAACCCTAAAATATAATTCACAATGGAGTTAGAGGCAAACAATACTTTAGCTTTTCTAGATGTTTTAGTCATCCGAAATCCTGATAACACTATTGGTCATACTGTGTACAGAAAAAATACCCATACCAACCGATATTTAAATGGTGAATCTCACCATCATCCTTCACAGTTAGCTACCGTGGGAAAATCTTTGTTTCAGAGAGCACGAGGGATCTGTGACAGAAAACATCTGGCCGCCGAGCTTCAGCACGTCGAGCAAGTACTGCAAGACAACAAGCTTCGGGTCCCGCGCCTACGTCACAGTGACCGAGTGAAGCCAGCCACAGTCGAGCGTGTGCCTGCTGTACTACCCTATGTCAGAGGAGTCACAGACAAGGTTGGCTACATCTCGAAGCGAGCTTCCATTAAAACATACTTCAAGCCGCTGAAGAAGATTGGTCAATTTTTACCATCCGTCAAGTGTCATATCCCTCTACAAGATGCAGGAGTGTACAAGCTGGATTGTGAGTGTGGTCTCTCGTACATAGGACAAACAAAAAGATCTATTAAAACCGCGTTAAAGGACATATAGCTGACGTGAAGCACTGAAGATCGTCCCCGCCATTACATTAGATTTGATAGACCACAAATCCTCGCAAAAGAACACCGATTCCTCCCAAGGATGATTCGCGAGGCTATTGAAATTAAAAAACATCCTAATTTCAATAGAGAAGATGGATGGGTGCTGCCATCTGCTTGGGATCCCATAATTAATAAAATCAAATCCAAACCCAAGTATACCACTGCTAGACTTCAAGATACTGTAACCTCATTCTGCGTAAATCGAACCAAAAATTAATATTAAAAAACTGAAGGTAGCCGGGCTAACTATGACAGCAGGACGTCAAACAACTCAGTCCCCCGTGACCACGGGTGCTGGAAAGCACCCGAAACGTCGGGAATATAAAAATAAGTTAATATACGCGATAAAATCCGTAAAATTAGTTTTATTTAAAAATAATTGTTGCGATCACTAACACAAGCACGGTAGTAGTAGTTACTTTCAACATCATGGTTTCAAAAGCTGAATTAATTCTTTGAAATTTGAAATTCCGGCCATATAGCTCGAAGAAATGACAATGAATGAGGAAGTTTTACGAGTGGCAGCCTCGTACCAGTAGACAGTGTAGGGCGGCCCTCCATTAGATGGAATGATGACCTGGTAAGAAATGCAGGAAGGCGATGGATTCCTGTGCTTTGTGGCATTCCGTGGGTGAGACCTATGTTCAGCAGTGGACTTGTGAAGGCTGTAATGATGAAGATTTAATGATGCAATGCGCTCATCTTTTAATTTTAATTTTTATAGAATAGGGTGACAAACGAGCACACAGTCCACACGATGGTAAATGGTCGCTGTGACCCATAGACATCTACATCTGTCCTCAATAAAGAATCAAAATGCAGATGCATTGTCACCCATGAGGACTACGATGGAATGCCTCTTTTCCAGTAAAAAGGGTATCCCGTTCCCTACAATCACCATACAAAACACAGCAGTGTTAAGCTGTTATTTCACACTGGTATTCTGTGAGAGCGTGGTCCTTCCCCGGTCGAGCCGACCCATTCGTGCTATAACTATACTACTAATGTAGCTGCAGCATGGTACTACCACAACTAAAATGGAATGACCCACAGCCTGTGATTATTCTGACTCAATACCCATCAGAATGGAACACAGCAGTGCACGCACTGCTATTTGACGGCAGAAATAGGTAAGAGGAGGAGGGAGGAGTCCATCTAGGCAGGCACAAATAGATCAACTCCTAGGCAAACATGGAGTCACACCACCTAGTACTGACACTAAGAAGATGGCAAAGATAATTGGTTGCTTACCAGTATGTATCTTAGTGACATACATACTAGCTGACAGGTTAAAAATATTTTTTTAATGTATTAATAAGAGTGCTTTTGACATGCACTTTGAATTTAGACAAAGGCAAATCAGTTAATCAGTACATTACACATGAAGCCCTCTTTATCTTGTGTCTACGGGCTACAGTAACCACTTGCCATAAGGTAAATTGTACCTTATTTTAATAATATCCAGAAAAGGGCTATATCTTACCTGTTTCATGATTCTCATTTTCTTCAAATTTGGAATTCTCATATTCGAAAATCTCTTCCTCAACTTTAATGGCATCAAGGCAAAAAATTTCGTCCTTGCAATCATTGTCTATATCACACTCTACAGGCCAGATATCTATATGATAAATTGGTGTGAATTTAATCTCACCTCTAACCTTATGCGGTTTTGGTATTGACTGAAAGGAAATAATTTTTTCAAATAAGAGAAAAAGCCACTGTAGTGGTGGAGTAGGAGAACCCATACTACCCTCTGCCATCCCGCAGATGTCGTAAAAAGGGGCAGAGGGAAACTGAAACAGGAGATCGGGGGGCAGCATCTTCCAGACAACAACTTCAAACAATAATAAACACCGGACAAAAGTGAGGGTTCAGCGTAAACTTAAATAAGAATGTACATAGTTCATCTATCCCGAGAATCGAGTCTCAACAACTTTTGGATTCAGATTCACGAAAGCTGTAAATTGACAAAGATTTATCTTTGTTTATTGAGATTTGTTTATATACAATAGGGTAATATATAACAGTATAAACAGTTTGATAATTGTTTTTGTAAAAATAAGTACTATTGCTCTAACAAAAGTAAGTTGGATTGAAGGACAAACTTAACTTTGCACTAGAAACATTCTCCCATATAGCAATGGCAAGCAGCATAGAAAAGTGGATTGTGCAGTGACGGTGTAAGAATATCCACTATCACAGGGTCGGCAACCTTTTATATATATATATATATATATATATATATATATATATATATATATATATATATGTGTGTGTGTGTGTGTATATACGAGGGGTGATCCAAAAGTAATGATAATCGGTTACTTCAGGTCCGCATAACAATCCAAAATAAATATTTTTTGCTTGCTTATATACTCACTACGTCAGCTTAAAAAAAATCATATAAATAGATCACGATTTCCGGGAAATACATTCATTTGAATACGAACTGTCAAAGAGATAACATCAACATGGAGAAAAACGTAATTAGAGCTGTCATCAAGTACCTCTGTTTGAAAAAAATGTCTTCAAAAGACATACACAGTGACTTAGTGGAAACATTGGGAGACTCTGCTCCTCCATATTCTACAGTTCCACGCTGGGCCAAGGAGTTTAAACTGGGCAGAACATCCACTGAAGATGAACTCCGCGAAGGACGCCCATCCACGTCCCTCACTGAAGACAACGTGAAAAAAGTCGAAGATGCTGTGTTGGCAGATCGAAGAATGACCATCAGGCATGTAGCTGAGGTCACAGGGATCTCATATGGCAGCATTTAAAGAATCCTTGCGAACGAGTTGCATATGAAAAAGGTCTCTGCGCGTTGGGTACCCAGAATGTTAACCGACGAGCAAAAGAAAAATCGAGTTGACATTTCGAGGGTCAATCTCGAAAAGTTCCAAGCAGATCAAGAAAATTTTTTGTTCCGTTTTGTGACTATGGACGAGACCTGGATACACCATTTTGATCCTGAAACGAAACAACAATCGATGACTTGGAAGCGAGCCTCCTCACCGACGCCAAAGAAATTCAAAGTTTCAAGTTCGGCGGGAAAGGTTATGGCATCTGTTTTTTGGGACGCTCAAGGCATAATTATGGTGGAATATTTGGAAAAGGGAGCCACTATTACGAGCTCTTACTACGCAGAACAAATAATAAGATTACGGGTGGCCATTAAGGAAAAAAGACGCGGCAAACTGCGAGCTGGAGTGCTGTTTCACCAAGACAACGCACCGGCTCACAAAGTCGCAGTTGCGATGGCTGCCATTCAAGAAACGGGATTCGAACTGCTCGAACACCCTCCCTATTCGCCAGATCTAGCTCCTAGTGATTTCTACCTCTTTCCTCGGCTCAAGGAACGCCTCCAAGGCAAGAAATTCGAAGACGATAGCGAAGTAATGGCCGCTGTTGAAGCGTTTTAGGAGGGTCAAGACAAAGAATTTTTTTAAAGGGAATCCTGGGTTTAGGAAAAAGATGGACTAAATGTATTGATTTGTTAGGAGACTATGTAGAAAAATAAATTATTATTTTAACTTTAATTACCGTGTTTTATTTTCATTATCATTACTTTTGGATCACCCCTCGTATATATATGGTATTATTAGAAAATCACTTATTATTTAAGTAAAAAATTAAAACAAACATTTATTTACATTGTAAGTCTTACAACACTAACTTATCTTCAAGTACAAACAATTGAGCAAACAAATTCAATGGTAGTTTTGGCTTTGCATGGTTTTAGAAGGTTTGGATAAATTTGGCTCCTAGCTTGTTGTTTTAAGTTTCAAACACGAATCTGAATTTTCATTTGTTAGTTGGCTTCTTACTTTACTTTTAATTATATTCATGCAAGAGAACGCTTGCTCGCACGAATATGTCGATCCGAAGATAGTCAGCACTCCAAATGCCAACTTCTTCACCTCACTATAGCAATCTGGAAGACCATTCCATGCGTCGAATATAACTCAACTCGCAGCATTTCTTTTAAAGCTGTTCATTTTCTGCAGACTTCCAAAAAGGAGCCGGTACTCAATTCGACTATATGTTTTTTTTTTCGTTTTTTTTTTGTGTGTTACCTCAGAACTTTTTTCTGGGTGAACCGATTTCGATGATTCTTTTTTTATTTGAAAGCTGGTACTTCTCGTGTGGTCCCATATGAATTTGATCAAGGTCAGACCAATAGTTTTTAAGTTATTCTTAAATAACTTATATTGAAGTCGGCTGTACAAAATTTTTAATTTTAAATTATTGTTGCGTTACGTACATCTCTGGACCTCCAACTTTTTCAACTTCCTTATCAACTCTGTAAATTTTCAACTCCACAAAGCTTTACTTTTTAAATCGATCAATTGCATTTCTAGAGATCCAGTATCAACCCCAAATGGCTGAGTATGGATCGATTTGTAATTTTTTTATAAAATAAATAATATTTGCGTATGACACTAAAGAGCCGCAGCTTCACATCCAAAGAGCCGCATGTGACTCGCGAGCCGCAGGTTGCCGACCCCTGCACTATCCTATATACCTATCCATGGGATGGGTGTCGTAAGAGGCAACAGAAGGAAACAGAAACAGAGGTAGGGCTGCCGCATCTTCCTGATAATGACTCCAACTAATATAAACTATGGTTGCCAACTTGCCAAGTGTGGCAAATTTGGCAAAATCCCTCCTATGAAGCAATCTATGAGTGAGACCTATGTTCAGCAGTGGACTTTTATAGGTTTTAATGGATGGAATGGATAATACCATGGATCCTCCTGAAAGCAACTGCTCCAGAACCACATTTGACTCAATAGCCTGTTGTTGTAATCTTCTGCAACGAATGAGTCTTGCATGACAGGTGAAACAGACAATTATTGGCCCCTCAATCTCATCCAACTGCAAATATAAAAATCTTCATCAACATGAAATAGTATGCAAATACAGTAGAACGCCGATTATCCGAACGCCGATTAACCGAATCGCCAATTATCCGAATCGGTCCTAAGCTTAATATAAAAAATTATAACCAAGTACAGTAAGTAACATTACTTAGATTACTTACACAATACTTGGTTAACTGATATTAAAAATAACAGTGAAAAAATTTTAAGTTTTGTGACCGCGTTGGAAAGTGGTGATGGATGTTCGTCGCGAAAAGTAATGAAAAAGGCAAAAGAGAATGCTGTTTTTACGTGGTTTCTGCAGCAACGATCTATTGGACAACCGACTTCAGGGTCGATTTTATGTGAAAAGGCACGAATGTTCAGTGAAAAAATGGCTGTAGCTGGTTTTACTCTTTATAAAACTTTATAAAGTGTAAAACCATTTATAAACTTAATAAAGTTTATTATATGTGTGACAGTTCGCTTTTCTATATAACATACCAGTCTATAACCGAATTTTCGGTTATCCGAATCGACCCCGGTCCCAATTAATTCGGATAATCGGCGTTCTACTGTATATAAGTTTGTAATAAAGATTATAGGCTACCACATTTTAATTTGTCAATATCTTTTTTTACAATATTGAAGTGACAAATAAACTTACCATCTAGTAAGTGACTAATGGGCATCATGAGCACCTGCAATGAACTTCAAGCAATGGCTATAGATGCAATGTTACCTCTGAAGACTAAGATGTAATGCATCACAGCCTGCCTCTCGATGTCCTTCAGACTGGGACACATACTGCTGCTTGGTGCCAGAAAATGGTAAGAGGATGATATCTAGGCAGAAAGAAACTCCTACAGTTCCAAGCCACCTACATCCATCAACTACATTACCTACATTAACTTCAAACTGCTATCATCACTAAGAACATTACAAATACTTCTCTTATCACTCTAAGTAAACTGATAATGCTTGTGGTAGGAGGATATTGAAACAAAACACAGGGTGGTGGGTGGTACTACACATTCTGTGAAAGTGTAGTACCACCCCGGTCGAGCCGACCCATCCATGATACAACCATAATATAGCTGCAGTCCGGCTCTACCACATATAAAATAATGATAATAATTCTTTCTATTCTATTCTCTCATGTTAATAGTCCGATAGAACTGTTTTAATTTGCTGAACAATCAAACCAGGGTAAATGTTAATTTCTTGATAGAAAATCACAATAATAGTCATTCAAGTAATATGTACTAGAACAGACACCAGGAACAAAATCTATGCAGCAGTGCGGGTTGCATGGAAGGAATGGAAGGAGAATGTAGTACAATTAAGACCCAGATATTTGACACTTCACTAATCAACACGCTCAGCTTTGGAAAAATTTAGTAGACTGTAGACAAGCTAGGGAGGCCCTGCCTGAAATAAACAGTTGGTTAACCAAAGTTCTAATGAGACTGAACAAGCCGCAGATCAGGATAGTAACAAGTGCTATCACAGGACACGGCAACTTTAACAAACATTTATTTACTATAGGTGTTACAGATAGTCCCCTGTGCAGGGCATGTCTGGGGAAGAAGAAACGGCGGCCCATGTGATATTGAAATGTCCGGAGGTCGCTACGTACAGGGCTAAACATCTCGGCACGCCGAGATCACTCCCCGAAGTTGCATGCAACATCAAAGGACTGTTGAGCATCTTCGGGGAGATTTCATGGCTCGAATAAGCATATTATTCCCGCCCACACGCAAAATACGCGCATAGACGTGGAGTTGCGGAAATCAGCCCGTCGTAAACTATACTAAACTAAGACCCAGATACACTAGGGGCCATTTTGTCCCACAAGATGATGTGGAACACTCAATCTACATGACGATGCTACATTGCACAGTGACCCAGAACATTGTAAGTGATATGGGACATGTTGCTTATTCCCTCTCCGAGAGAGTGCACGTGTCCGGCGTCAGTGTCACGTCATTTGTTACCGGGTGTAGTTGTGTGTAAAACTTTACTTGCAACATGTCAGTTGTGTGGGGAAATTAAACCGTGCTTTTACTTCTTAAACTTTACCAGAGTCGTGTTTTGTTATGGGATACTTCTAACCACTAACTCCTGGTGCTATTCTGCCGATCAGTTGTTTCAACACTCGAAAAGTGTACAACAATGAAGCATAAAAAACTCTAGTCAACAAGTATCTTAATGCAATTGCAAGTCTGATACTGATATGAGGGCAACAGCATTCCATAGTATAGTATCCTGTTTGGTTATGGAAGGTCCAATCATTTGTTATAACGTTTCAAAATCAGATGTTGACATTCGAGTAAAATTCACAAAAGATCCGTCAGATATTCGGAGATCACTTAAAATATCAATTCCTCTTCCTTCTCATTGTAGTAAGGAATTCTGAATCCACCGCCTTTTCTTTCGCTTACGTTTCACTCCCGCAATAAGCACTACGTCCACAGCACTAATCGCCACAACTTCTTTGGGAGACATTTCTAAAAGCACTGACTTCTGACTATTGTGGCCTGTCTCGTTCCGCGACATGTCTCGGGACATTCCACGTATTAGTTGAGAGACATGTTGCGCAACATGCCACTCCTTGCGTACCCAAGTATACCCTACTAGATTTACTTAAATGATAATACTGATGTTAGTGCGACCCAGGGTACCAGGCAAATTGTTATTTTTAAGGTTCTGGTTGTATTTGTCACTATATTTAACGCTACATCTTAGAACATATATCGGGCATCATAATGTATTTCTCCAGTGATAACAACAAATTACCGCAACTTAAATGAAGTTGATGATGAAATAAATAAATATTAAAAAACTTACAAAACTGTTCGTCAATGTCTTATACAAATTTTGGAGGCCAGTCTCCTTTAGTGCAAACATGCGTATATTAACGCTTAAACAAATTCTACAAATTTCACCTTCACTAAAGGCCATTGCTGTTTTCTATAGCTTTATTAAAATTGATTATTGAATTCTTCTTCTTCTTCTTTCTTTTTTATGGCGGTTTTTGATTATTCGCCAATGTCAGCGTGGAAGTGTTTATTGAGTACAAGCTCAGTAGTTACAAATATTATGCCCATGTACTAAAGAAGATTGTGATAATACAAGTATCTTGTTTTATTTAAACAATTAAATTTTCCTTTTTATCTTGTAATACTAGTAGTTGTACTGTTGAATTACCTAGAACAAATGACAAACACATTTGCTATAACTACGTTAGTATATTAGTATTGACAAACATTAAACTTTTATACTATTAGTGTTAATAAAATCACACAGAATATATACATAAGGCGTATTTGTGTAGGTTAAAAGTGAATCAAAATTTATAGGACGAGGGAAGTCAGGAGGGAGATGATCATAGAGTGAACAAGATAATTTAGGACAGTTAAAAAAAATGTGGTCAGAGGTTCCCTCATCTAACCCATATTCGCAGAGGGAACTATCCCTAATACTCAGTTTGGCTAAATGTACTGGTGTACAAGCATGGCCAATTCTAAGTCTACAAATAGTTGATGTTGGCTGTTTGTTAGCTTTATTAAATTTGAAAAACCATGGTTTTGGGATGGCACACTGTATAGCAGCATAGTGTTTACCTTTTATATTTTGAGTGGCTTTCCATAATGTGTTCCAATTATTACTTAACTTCTTTTTTGCAAGTAACACTATGTCTGAAGAGTAAATTAAATTACATGGCAAACCATTTCGACTTGCATTTTTAGCCATCAGATCAGCTGTTTCATTGCCCTTGATGCCACTATGACCTGGAATCCAAGCTAAGGAAACCTGAATGCCCTTGAGATGACATCTATACAATGTGTGTTTAATTTTGAGGATCAAGGGTATCTTATATTTACTTTGGAACTGGTTTGACAAAATTGCTAACAAACAGCTTTTGGAGTCGGTAAGAATAACTGACTTATTTAAGTTGTGTGCTTCTATATAAATCAAAGCTTCATAAATTGCCGTGGCCTCGCCAGTAAAAGTGGAAGAAATAGAAGGGCATTTAAAATTGAGGATTATTTTGTATCTGGGAATCCAAACTGCTGCTCCAGTGCAACTTTCACCTGACTTTTTGGAGGCATCAGTGTATATAATAAGCCAGCCTTTCCATAAATTATCTATGACTCTACTTAGTTTACTATTTGCTATAGGGCAATCTTTCTCAATACCAAGGTCGAGGTGGATATTTGGTTGGAAAATAATTGCATCATATGGGATATCAAAGATGGGACAGGACTTGCATTGTGATACTGGGTGTGGTAGATGGAGTAATGTTATCAAACTGTTGGATAAGCAGGGATATTCTTTATGAGTCCAGTAATGCTTTGATGAAATATATTCCAAAAGAAGGTGTAATTTAGAGATGAGAGGATGGGAAGAGAGTTGATAGATTTTAAAAAAGAATCGGTCCGAAAGACATTGTCTTCTTAGGTAAAGAGGGGGATCTACACATTCGACTTGGAGAGCATTTATTGGGGAAGATTTCATTGCCCCAATGATTATACGAAGGCTTTTCGTCTGAATCCTGTCTAGGATCTTTAGGGAAGACTTATTACATGGTTCCAAGACAAAGCACGCATAATCCAAATGACTATGAATAAGGGCGTTGTACAATATTTTTTGAGAGAATGGGTGGGAGCCCCACCAAACTCCAGATAAAGCGTGAAGAATATTTATATTTTTTTCACATTTTTTGGAGACACAGTTGATATGATGAGAAAAGGTTAGTATGGAGTCAAGAATAACTCCCAAAAATTTTACATTCTCCCTAATAGGGATAGGTTCATTATTATAGAGAATGTCGATTTCAGAGAGTTGCCTATGGCGAGAGAAGATGATAACACTGCTTTTGGGAACAGACAAGGACAAACCATGATCAGTTAACCAATCTTGTAAATAGGACATTGATAAATTCAAGCGGGAACAAGCTGTAGCAAGGTTATCCAAGGAAATATATATAGCTATATCGTCTGCATATTGTAGGATGTTACAGAATGAGTTAACAGAAAGTTCTAGATCATAAGTATAGATAGAATAGAGCAAAGGACTAAGTACTGAGCCTTGTGGGAGACCCTTCCATACAATTCTTGGTGGGAGTAGAGAATTTTGACTATCAATATAAATGGATCTAGAAGAGAGAAAGTTAGAGACAAAATTTACTATCCTCACTGGAATACTCAGATTAAGCATTTTTTGCCTGAGCACAGGAAGAAGTACATTGTCATATGCAGACGAGATATCTAGAAAGACTCCAACAAGGTATTCATGTTTAGAGTAAGCTATACGAATATCAGTAACTAGAGTACTAAGGCTATCCATGGTGCTTAAGCCCTTTCGGAATCCAAATTGACTTTTTGCTAGAAGGTTTTTGCTTTCAAGAAACCATTCTAAACGATTTATTATTAGATGTTCAAGAATTTTGGCCATGGTACAAGAAAGAGCAATAGGGCGGTAGCTTGAAGGATCAGTGTGAGGCTTACATGGTTTGTAAATAGGTAAAATAACTTGGGATTTCCATTCTTCAAGAGGAATACTGGACATGTAAATACAATTTAAAATAGAAAGAAGATAGGCTTTAGTAGATTCACTGCTATTAGTAATAAAAGAATAAGGAATTCCATCGATTCCTGGTGAAGAGTCTTTAAGGACACTAAGAACAGCATATAACTCCTCATAAGAGAAAGGGGAGTCAAAACTGTGTTGATAGTGCAAGGACCGTGATTGAAATGCTATACTTTCATTGTAAGATGGTACTGAAGGAGGAGCAAGATTACTAGCAAAATTTTCTAGCCAATAAGACTGATCATTAGAAATTGTGTTTTCAGAGGCCAAAACTGAACATAGGAATTTTTTAATATTTTTCCAGACTAATGATGGATAAGTCCTAGGCGACAGTGACTCACAGAATTTAAGCCATCCAGCCTTTTCCTTCCCAGATAATAATTTTAATGTTTCAGCAGCAGTTTTTTTATAAAAAATATAGTTGTCAAAATTCATAGAGAGGGAATATCTTACTTCAGCTTCCTTTCTCTTCTTACATGCTACAGAACAATCTTGATCCCAGCAAGCAGCAGCAGCATTATTTTTATAAGGTTTTTTGATGGGTATTGTCTTATTGGCAGCAGATAAAATAGCATTTTTAAAAGTAGAATACACCTGAAGAACATTATCTTTCTGAACAGGAGGAAGGGCTGATAGTTCTTCCTCTAGAACTGTGGAATATAGTTGCCAGTTTGCTTTGGATGTGTTATATTTTAACCTAGGATTAAATGGAACATTGACTGTATAGGAGCTAGGGGGATTAATAACAATAGGGAAATGATCACTACCATGGGAAAAGGGTAATATTCCCCAAGAAAGAAGGGACAACAGGGTAGGAGAACAGAGTGACAGATCTACTGCACTTTTAGGATTTTGGAGGGGGGATACTCTACGTGTAGGTGAACCATCGTTAAGGAGGCAGAGATCTAAATCATCAATGATGTCTAAAAATGTAGAAGACCAGGGATCACAAAAATGGGAGCCCCATAAAGTATGGTGCATATTAAAATCACCAAGAATTACCGTAGGAGGAGGGATGGAGGATATAATCCTCGTAAGTTCTGACAAGATATTTAAACTAGGTTCGGGAATGTAAATAGAGAGAAAAGAAGTGTTATGAGCTCTAACTGCTACAGCATTAATTGAAGGACTATGAGAAGGAAGGGAAATTAATGTATAAGTAATCATCCCTGAGGCATGAATAACCTGATATCCTAAAATGGGACCCAGGCTTAAGCCATGTCTCTTGGATGGCTAGGATGAGGGGATGGTATTTATTAATAAGGTAAATTAATTCATTTTTTTTATTATTAATGCTCTGGCAGTTCCACTGAAGTATTGGAGGGAAGGTTATTTGTTAATGAAATGAGCTCAGTAAGTTTTTGGCGGAGGGCAAGTGGGAGATCCATATAGCTGAAACAGGAAAGCATACTTATAAAGCATGGAGATCATTAACTCACAGAGATTGTCATTAGGGGAAATACTCCGCCCTATTAAAGCACAACCATTAGTAGTTGAAGAAGAAAGGGTATCTATTATTGCCTCATGGGCAGATTTATCATATCCATGACTTGATGCTGGATTTGGCGGAAGTCTTGGAGTAAATGTAGTTTTCCTGTAAGAATGAGATTGTGAGGGGACAACTGAAGGTAAAGTGGAATTTGAAATAGGATAGAGACTCTGATGATCATACGAAGGAAGGATTCTAGCAGCATCTGCATAAGATCTTCGGACTTGAGGGAAACGGGCAGATGCTTCTAGATAGAAAATATTTTCCTGTGACATGGTAAGTTTGATAGATCTCTACCTAGTGTTCAGGGCAGTAAGGATCTTTAGCCGTGTGAGATCCTGAACAAAATAGGCAAGTGGGAGACTGTCTTGTGTATGATATTCCTTCATGATTTTGAGCACACACAAAACAACGGGAAGATGACCTACACTGTGAGGTTACGTGTCCAAAACGACAACATTTGTGACATTGAATAAGAGATAAAATGTAGGGCTCAACAGGCATTGAGGTGAAAAAACAATAAATGTTAGAAGGAAGTTTTTGGCCGGAAAAAGTTAAAACAACTGTTTGAGAGGGAATCCACACAGTACTTTGGTTTTCATTAACTGACTTTCTATTAAATCGGCGAGCTTTAATAATTGAGCCAAAACCAGCTGGGACCTCGATTGATGATATGAGTTTCTCTAATGTCCACTCTACAGGGACCTGCCTCACTATTCCCATGCGTGTGACATTATAAGAAGGGATTACAGTATCATATTTAGCACCTGCAAGGGCTGGGTTCTCAATAAAACAATTTGCATCAGCTGCACTTTTAAACTCGACAGAAATTCTATTGCGTCCTATTCGCTTAACACCATCACTAACAACATTTTTAATATTATTATGGTAGAGAAAATGACCAAACTTTATCGGTTTTAAAACTACTCCAGTTGATAAATCATCTACTCTCTTACTTACATGAACAATAAACGGCGCATTGTCGTTATTAGAATATTTATGTTTTTTTTCTATGTAGTCAGGATGGGTATAAGAGGTCTGAATAGATGGTACAGGTTGAGATGGATCTATAATTAATCTTTTGAGGATGAGCTGAGTTATTGGTTACTTGCAATCTTTTACGCTTCGACTGATGAATTTCGATAGGCATATTATTATGTTTTTTGGTAACAGTATGGGAGTCACATGGAACCCCGTCGGGATCGGGAGGATCTTCCTCCATTTTATTTTAACTAATTACATGTAAAACAGCACAATTACTAAATACTTACGGATTTATAACTACTAAAACCAACACCAATCGAAATACTAAACAAAAAAGTAAATCAACAGCTCTTAGAATAAGAAATAGCCAAAAACACAACGACACATGTACATGTACACCTCACCAGGCCTTGTCAACTAATGTATGGGACCTATGCGGCATTAATAAACAGTAGCGTCATCGACTAAATTCGCTAAGAACTACGTCGGCTTCGCAGATCGATGTAGTACTTAGTAAACCGCGTAGATGGCGCGGTAACAAAATTATTTATTTGGTCATTTGTTTTACCAGATTTCTACCACAAAATTGCCAAGTTATTTGAAAACCTCTAAAATGAGAGTATTCACCAATTGATTTTGTATCTATCTATTGATTTTAAAATACTATGTTGCTTTTTTTTTAATTTGTTATTCTGGATTTTCTTTCGATTTTGTTAATTTGGGAATTATCTGAGTTTTCCAAAAAATCGTCCTATAGACTGCGCTTTACAAACTGGTAGTTGTACAAACTGGTATAAAGAAAAATATTGATTACGTTTGATCAGTAAATAAACTTGATTAAAGCATCAGCAACAGATCTTTTTTTTAACTTATTATAAACCAGTGCTTCACCACGATCCCATCTGGTGGTAAGTGGTGATGTAGCCCTAGATGGTAAATCGCACTGTCTTAGCGTAACAAAAGCCTTTTCACTCTTGCCTTGAAGGCACCTAGATTGTATTCGGACGGAAAGATAAACGCTGGCAAATTATTCCACTGCTTTGCATTACAAAAGACGAAGCAAATAATAATGCGTAGAATATCGGCAACTAAGGGGTGAAGACCCGCCGACCGCCTGGTTGTCCAATGACGGAAAGGGGAGGAAGGAATTAAAGCGTGTAATTCCTGCGCACACTCACCGAAATGCATCCTATAAAATACCGGCTATCTTGTCCATGTTTATAGAAGAATATTTAATTTATAAAATGGCAGCACTTAAAAATTAAAAAAACAAGCGTGCACGTTTTCATTCACTTCAAATTTCAACGATTTGTGACGATTTGTTGATTGATGTTGTTTTTGTTTTTCCTTTAATTTGTTACTTTATTACACTTCTATTATTGCGTTGAGTTGAGTGAATTTCGCTCCTCCGCATTAGTGTCGGTCGAACCAGAGCAGTGTTGTTGGTGACAAGTTGATAAACTCAAGTGAGATACGGACTCTTTTCATAGTTTGTGTAAAATTGTGAACTTAATTAGATATCCACCTTCTTACCTATTTCACTATGGCACCCAACATTTATAGGAAATGTGCAAAATGTGGGCGATCTTCCAAACAAGTGCCAGGCATTAAACTGTCTCGGTTTCCTAAACCTGGGCCTAAAAATGCTATTCGGTAAGTTTGTTTGTACTTTTCATATACATATTAGGTATCAAGTTACTTTAACTTCTACATTAATAGTGTTTTTGTTGTACAACTACTGCGGCCCCCACATTACACATAGAATCCTGCTATTTGTTTTTATATACATACATTACATTTTAATAAATATATTGCGATGCCAGTTTTCTTTAAAATTTTCTCTAAGGGACTCTTTACAATTTAAGTTATAAATCGCCCATACGGCTCTCTTTTGCAAAACAAATATGGCATCAATGTCAGTTGCATTAACCCATATCAATATTCAATACTTTTTCATTTCAATTCAATAATTTTTTTGTGTTTGAATGGGTCTCTAGATGGTTTAGGGTTCACATTTGAACCCGGTAGGTGGTGCTTTTGTCGATATCTAGAAATCGCCCTTGTGAAGCAGAGGCAGATTGCTAATATTTTATATTTTTCAATGTAGGCATTCTTTTTTATTTATGTAATTCAAATTCAATAAAAATGTTAGGTATTGTTGTAGCACTCTTACTTTTGTCCCTAACTTTGTCTAAATAATAATTGATAATGTTATTTTTCAGGATCAAACTCTAGCATTGCAAGAATATCTGGGATCAAGTTCATCTCTAGATCTCAAGTCTCAACCAGGTCCTTCCCTTGTTGAGAATACTACGACTACTGAAATGCAATATCACAAAGTAAGTATACTACCAATAAAAATTTAAATAATAATCCTTGGCTACTTTTTGCTATTATTCCACTGAAGTGGTACAGTTGCAATTTCTACTACTCGCAATGTACCAAATGCAAATTGATTGCTGTCCATTGGTCTTGCTAAAACTCAAAAACGGCTCAACCTATTGTGATAATTTTTTTTGTGTTTGAATGGGTTTCTAGATGGTTTAGGTTCACATTTGAACCCGGTAGGTGGTGCTTTTGTCGATATCTAGAAATCGCCCTTGCGAAGCAGAGGCAGATTGCTAATATTTTATATATTTCAATGTAGGCATTCTTTTTTATTTATGTAATTCAAATTCAATAAAAATGTTAGGTATTGTTGTAGCACTCTTACTTTTGTCCCTAACTTTGTCTTAATAATAATTGATAATGTTATTTTTCAGGATCAAACTCTAGCATTGCAAGAATATCTGGGATCAAGTTCATCTCTAGATCTCAAGTCTCAACCAGGTCCTTCCCTTGTTGAGAATATTACGACTACTGAAATGCAATATCACAAAGTAAGTATACTACCAATAAAACATTAAATAATAATCCTTGGCTACTTTTTGCTATTATTCCACTGAAGTGGTACAGTTGCAATTTCTACTACTCGCAATGTACCTAATTTTGAAGTAGCAGGTGCACTTCTATGGTACTAGCCAAAAATACCGTTCTTAGCATTTTTAGGGTTCTGTGCCTCAACTAGCCTCAAGACGAAAAAAGAAACCCTTATAAAAATGCTAAAAAAGTTTTAAATCCTATTATATTCTTCATTATAGTTTTAAAACCACTTAATATCCTTTTTAATGTTTCATATAAACTAGCCGTTTGAATGTAGACCTCAAAGTATTATAAAAATAATAATAATAATATCTTGTAATAGTCCACCAAACAGATTATATATGTAGCACTAGCGCTACACTTAGTCTGGAAAATAAATGACTTATTATTTTGCAGAATCAAGCTGCAGCTCAAGATCTCGAGTGTCAACCAGGTCCATCTTTTTGCAATGTTCTTAAGAACATTACAAATTCTTATACACAGCACCACAAAGTAAGTACCTACCTTTTCTACATTTATATCTATTATATATTTAGAAAGAAAATGTTACTGACTGGACTGATTGACCTATCAACACGCACAGCTCAAACCAATGGATGGGGTTTAGGCTGAAATTTGCCCCACAGATAGCTAATATGACGTAAGCTTCTGCTAATCCAACACATATACCTATAAAATATTTTGCACGCTCAAGCTCTAGCCCAAAGTCAAGTCAAGTCAAGTGTCAACCAGACCCGTCAGTTAAGGAGAGTATGATTACTGAAATTCAGAATGATAAAGTAAGTACCTATCCTATCCACGAAATCTAAGAAATACCTTTTGACAGCTATCACCTTAATTTTTTTTTATTTATTTAATGAAAAGAAAAACAATATAATCCTATATATATATAATATTATCCGTTATTTCTAATTGGGTTTTACTTGGTATGTCGTTAATGAGAGTTGGTATTAAATATAATCAAAATAGTATTTCTAGTTTTGATTGAACTACTTTCCGTGTCGTTATTTTATGATTTACTTTTATTTGTAGTTCTTTGTTAGTAAATTGTGCAATTAATAGCCACATTTTTATTTTTATATGAACGGGTAAGATTTTACAATATTTAAATAAGGGCAATAAATACATCGTCATCGGAGCAGATTGATTTTTAATTTTATTAGGAGTTATAATTTTTAAAAACCGAAGTTGAAGGCTGTATATTTTGTCCAAATAAGTTTTAAATGTCCTACCATAGCTAGTGATCCCATATGAAATTATTGACTCTGCGAGTGCATTATATAGATTTAGTAATATTTTAAATGGTACTTTGTATTTCAAGATAGCAAATTTAGCTAACATTGCTCTCAGTTTGTCACAAATTGTGTCAATATGATAACCCCAGTTATCGACTTCTAGTCCTAAGTATTTGTAACGAGGAACCTGCTCTAACAACTCAAATTTGCAACCGGTCATATTTGTTTCCAAAACATGCAAGCACTGGTGTCTATGCGCGATTACTTCGATTTTCTTATCAAAATTGAGTAGCTAGTTAGAGCCGACATGAATAATTTTAGTTTTACTAGCATAAGTTAGTGAAATCAATTTGTAAACAGTGTTCAGCCTTAGCAATTTTTTTTTTTATAGGATAGGGTGACAAACAAATTGTATGAGAGCTGGTAGACATTTTTGGGTAGGTAATAGGTATTTGACAAGTTTTTAGCGCTCCTCAAATACCTACCCAAAAATGTCTTTTTTTATAGGATAGGCTGACAAACTGTTTATGGAATAAGGGTGACAAACGAGCACACAGTCCACCTGATGGTAAGTGGTTACTGTGACCCATAGACATCTACATCTATCCTCAATAAAGACTCAAGATGCAGATGCGTTGTCACCCGTGAGGACTAAGATGGAATGCCTCTTTTCCAGTAAAAAGGGTCTCCGGTTCTCTACACTCACCATACGAAACACAGCAGCGTTAAGCTGCTATTTTACGCCGGTATTCTGTGAGAGCGTGGTCCTTCCCCTGTCGAGCCGACCAATTCGTGCTACAACTATACTACTCATATAAACTCGTATAAAATTATTGGACCAGCCATTCCAAATGAAAAATCGGTACCTACAATAAAAGTAAACAATATTGTTTCTTTAGAGTTGGTAATAATTAACAGTTTTATCTAGATTAATCATCATCTCAATTCTTGTAATTTCTTTTAGAAAATGGGGTCTAGATTATATCTAAAAAGAGCAATTAAAATATCTAATTAATAAAATTATCCATAATAAGTAGGTACCTCCACACTCACTCACTCACTCAAAGGCACAAATTAGTAATTAATTGTTAATGCTTTTGTTTCAGATGATTGTCTGTAAAGAAATACAGAAACAAACTTTTAAAAAAACTGACAGAGAAAATTATTTATACAACAAATGTAGAAGACAAGTGAAAAAAATTTGTCAACTAAAAAGCACAATTCAGAAGATGAGAAAAGGAGATGCCCTCAACATTTTAGAAAAAAATGAGTCTGTAGCAAAACTAATGCAGAGGCTGACGCCGTCTTTTGCGCTGATGCTACAGGCTCAATTGAAAAATGATAAAAAGAAATTTAAAGGCAGAAGGTGGACATTCGACGAAAAAGTAATCGCATTGAGGTTATTTAAAAGGTCCCCAACGTGCTACCGATTATTAAGAAGGATGTGGTGCCTTCCATCACCTAGCACATTAAATAATTTATTGAGGTTATTTCTAACCTTATTATTATTATTATTATTATTATTGAGGTCTAACCAGTGTTGAAACAGCTAGACTAGTTTACTTTAGCTATTTCCATAGCATAATGTCGTATGGTATTTTGCTGTGGGGACACGCAGCTGACACTGAAATTATATTTGTTTTACAGAAGATGGCTATAAGAGCAATTTATAATTTAAAGCCTAAAGAGTCGCTGCGACAAATATTTAAGAAAATTAATATATTAATTTTGGCCTTTCAATACATTTATGAAAATGTAATGTACGTACACAAAAATAAAAGTAGTTTTACAAACATAAGTGATATTCATTCTGTAAATACTAGGAACAGACACAAGCTAATAGTACCAGTTACTCTACTCCACCGAGTCAGTAATTCATTCTTGGGGCGAATTATACGCCTTTACAAAAAAATTCCAGAAAATATACAAAATTTGACTTGCTCAAAGTTCAAAAACTTTATTAAACTAAGTTTGTATAAAAAGGGTTATTATAAAGTTAAGGAATTTATGGATGATAATAACCCCTGGGAATGAGGTGATCGCTACCAAGCTATTTCTAATTTGTTGTGTTGTTAATTGTGTAACATACATGATTGTAAGCTATTTAAAAAAACCCGCTGGGTTTCTTGCTGGTTCTTCCCAGGACAGAGGTTTTTTTTCGAACCAGTGGTAATTAAACAAAAGAGTGATTTTCAATAAGTATTATATATAATCTATATTGAATAAACAAGTTTATGTTTCTGTTTCAAATTGTCGACATTTTTATATTTAAATTGAGTATATATTATTATAGTTATTTTCTATGTGAAAATTGCAAGAAGTTTGCATAATTTAAACATTGTTTTGTAAACTGTAATTCCAATATGCCAACTTATTTAAATTTAATACATTTTTGTATAGTTTAGTTATATTTTTTTTTCGGTATCTTTTTTTATAGAGAAATTAATTTGTAAACATAAATTAAGATTTACTATACTTGCAATCCAAACTTATTAGTTTGGATTCGTGATGTCCCAGGCACTACAGCGTCTAGAATAGCTGTTGTAAAATTATTGACGCTGTATAAATCATCTTTAGATGTAAAGGCCAATTTTTCTATTAAAACAAAATTCAAATTGTCGACATATTTTATATTTTATTTAAATTGATTACATATTATTGTAGTTATTTTCTGTGTGAATATTGTAAGAATTTTGCATAATTTAAACATGTTTCATTAAATATTAAGTTACGCTACACCTGTAATTCCAATATACTAACTTAAATGAATTTAAAACAATTTAATAGGCTAATTATATTTGTTTTTTTTTTCTATATCTTTTGTTATGAATAAATGAATTTGTAAGCATAAATTATATTTTACTATAACTTGTATTCCTCGTCAGAAATACATAACTGTGACCGATTCTGGTTTTTCCAAGATTTATTCTATTAGGAAATATGTTTCTAAAATAATTAATTATTATAATTCTAGAGATAAATTTATAGAAATAATGTTTAATGATAGAAACATATTTTTTAATAGAATAAATCTTGGAAAAACCAGATCGATGAAAAAAAGTTAATTTCTGCGATTCGAATTTTCCCGCTCAAATTTGTTGTATGTGCGCCAACGGTAGATGGCGCTGAATTTTGTTCCTATCCATTTTATATGGAGTTAACATTCTTCTCCGCTAGGAGTAAAGTATTCTGTGCACCTCACACTCCCCCGACCTATTGAATCTTGCTACATATATATTTATCTATGTATTGAATCACAGAACAGCAGAACACTATTATAATATCAATATTGAATTCTCTTTTTCATCAACAAACCGGAAACCGGACTTTTCTCTTGTTTTTTTTTTTGGAGCTTATGGCCTGGTATCTAGACCTTTAGGCCATTCTCTTTTTATTATTACAATTTATCACAGAATCAACACAGAATACACAAAACTTTTTATAATCACAGAACACTAAGTTTATAATGCGCCCAACGTGTAGTGTTTCTAAGCTACCCTACCCAAGCCTACGAATTTGGGATATAGATATAAATAAAAATACGCATAGATGTGTTTTTAATAGCACTTCTCAAAAATCTTTATTATTTAAACCGCACCCCCGTAGTTTATGAATAAAAAATAGGTAAATATCGCGTATCTTATAACGTCGATATCTCTTCAGATACTTACAATTCGGTACTTCTTATAATTTACAAAAACTGCACCCCGCTTGAATCTAACTCCGCCATCGATAAAAATCCATAAAATGCAATCCTAATTGCAAAAAGTTAAAAAGACTCAATTTATCAATCGTGAAATTGCACGGTACCCTCTCCTTATTAGTTCAGTGCAAAACTACGCATCCGAGGAGCAACAAAAAAAAAACAATTGAAACTCTTATAATGATGAATTCCTTTCTCAATTTCTAGATTTTTTTATCACTTTCCTTATTGACATTTTAAAATTCTTATAATTATTTTTTTTTTCAATTTAAACATAGTTTTCAATTATTAATAAGCATTCAAATTTTATCTCCATTTAAAAACGACCAATCAGAATCAGTTTATTTTAGACGGTTGTTAATAACAAGAAAACAAAAGACAATGCATTCGCCTAGTATCTACTATTACTTTGTATCGGTTTTGACCAGTCATTGATTCTAAAGTGTTTTATTTTAACTTGAAAGCGTTTTCTAAAAAAAGAAAAAGAAAGAAAAGTGTTCTAATACTTAGTGTTCTAATAATTAGTGTTTTGTTTTAACTTGAAACTGTAATAAGATAATTATGCCTAATCTTATTTAAATAGTATACTGTAAAATGGTAGGACCAAAGCCAGCATTGAATTACAAACAAATATTTGAACAACTGATAAACTTTGACATTCATACTAATGGTTCTTTAAAAAAGAAAAAAGATGTTGTTTGGATGGAATCTGCAATAAATTGAATTATAAGCAACCTTTACATTCAATAAAACCTTTGAATTTATATATAAAATACAAAAAAAATGTTGGGAATTTTCTGTCTGATTATATAAAGTACAAAGGTTTGTCCAAAGATACAGTTTCAGTCACTAAAGATAATGAGGATGATCTCAGTGATCCTTATTCTGATGAATTAAAAGACGATGAAAATGAACCCAGTAATTCTTCTGATCAATTTGATGAATCTAAAATAAAACCCGTAAGAGGAAAAAACAATTCTCAGAAGCATATTATGTTCAGTATTTGTCTCGATCAAAAAGAATAGGAAAAAATTAGTCCGATTGAGCAGCTTTATAAAAATGGACACAAAGGTCTAGCTTTAAAAGCAGGTTGACCTGACATAATAGTGAAGAAAATTTATCTTGAAAAAAAGCTTCCTTGGAAAAATTATTTTTATTATTATTTTTCCAAATCTATACGATATATCGCCGATATTTTAAATCGCGATATATCGATATTTATTTTCGAGTATCGAATTCGTATCAATTTCGATATATTTTAAAATGTTGTATTAATGACAAAACATGTAACAACAAAAGGAGGTACAGGAGGTAGGAGGTATTCACGTGTGGTTGGTTGCCGTTTCCTTTTTCGTCGTCCAACCGTCAATAATATAAAATTATGGACCTTATCTTTACATCATGCATATCGATATTTATCACGCGATATATATCGACACTTTTTAAAAATATCGATGCGATTTTTTTCCCTTGCCTATCCATTAGCCCAGCGCCCACATTTTTTTAATAACGGGCTTTACGGCTCTGGGTTCTAGCCCTTCTGATCCTGAAGTTACAATATATTATAATAATTACATATCCTTCATAGTATACTGCTTCACAATATGTTGATGCGTCACATTGTGCAGCCCTTGGGAGATTTTGACGGCAACTTGAGCCAGCAGACAGCCGACAGTTTTTTTTTATAGAAGAGGTGACAAACGAGCATGCGGCTCACCTGATGGTAAGTGACTACCGCCGCCCATGAACAACCGCAACACCAGGGGAATTGCAGGTGCGTTGCCGGCCTTTTAGAAAGGTGTAAGCTCTTTTCTTGAAGGTTCCTAAGTCGTATCGGTCCGGAAAATTCACTGGTGGTAATTGATTCCACAAGGAAGTTGAGCGAGGGAGAATACTTCTTCTAAATCGCACAGTGGTGGACCGCCAATCATCCAGATGGTATGGATGGTAACGCGAGTTTTGTCACGATGTGCGATGGTGAAATTGAGCGGCTGGAATAAGTCCGAACAATTCCTCAGAGCACTCCCCGTGATAGATGCGATAAAATACGCAAAGAGATGCAACTTCTCTACGCAGTGCCAGTGTATCGAGCCGAACAGAAAGAACTCGATCGTCGACGATTCGAATCGCTCTCTCCGTTGGATGCGGTCAAGTGGAAGGAGCTGGCACTGTGGTGGGGCACCCCAGAGATGAGAACAACAACCCACCACCTCCCATGGCCCCTCCGACCCTCAGGTCATACGGGCCGAATCTCGGGAGATGCGCGCGGTACTTGCACGTGGCTCTTTCCCGGGCACATTTTCTTGACTCCCTACAAATATTTAATCTATTCCTTGTCCCAGTTTAACGTCATTCTCCCCCTTCTGGGGCTGACCACACATTGACTTCTACTTCGTCGGGCCCTCCTACCAGCCTTCCATCCTGCCTTGTCCTGCGATCGTGCCACCTATGTGCAAACTCGCGCAACAGTCCGTAGTTTACCACATCGCTGACGAGATCCGAGTAGTAAACTGGTCCCTGAACCGGACGAACTAGTCCATCCATACATTTTCACTCTTAGGTCATCATACAGAGGACATTCCCATAGAATATGGTGAACATCCTCCTCTGACATACCGCACTCACACATACTAATTTCACACAGTTTCATGTTGCTCAGTCACTTCCGAAAGCATCCATGTCCGGTGAGAATCTGAGAGGTTTGGTAGTCCGGTGAGACCCAGGTATAACTGAATCTCAACGCCACGTCCGGGAAAAATCGATGTAGCTCACGTCCTTTTGTATCACACGTCCATCTATCCTGCCAGGCGCCGATCACCTCAGTCCAGATATCGAGATTCCGTCTGCTCAACTCCTCTTTGGGCGCGGTCAAACGTGCTATACCCATCCTACCAGCGCGGATGACCTCTAGGTCAGCAGGGAGAACGCCAGCCATCACCGGTAAGGCCGCCGTGCTAGTGGATCGGTACGCCTTGGTTAACAATACAAAAGCGGATCGCTGCGATCTCAGTAGTACGCTACGAACTGTGTACATGTTTGCGCGCTCATATTAGCACTCTGCCGCATACGTAAGCGTAGACACAAACACTCCTCTATAAATTAATTTTAAACTCGGATATCGTACACCCCATGATGATGTAGACACGCGAGACATCCTGCCGAATCCTTTGGTCGCTCTTTCAGAGATATCGGATGCATGTTGCACAAACAATAGTCCCGAGTCTAAAACCACGCCTAATACCTTAACATTAGTCACAGTCTTAATAGATTCCCCACCAAGTTTAATAACGGGGGGCGGGGGGGGGGGGCTGAAGTTTCCCTCTAACAGTCATGGTGGTCGACATTGAGGAGGAAAACTCCAGTCGATTCCTTAGCCCCCACTCCCGTACAAGGTCCAGAGTGACTCTGGCCCTGGATTCGATACCCGCTCTCGTTCCCGATTCAATCAGGATTGTAACATCGTCGGCATAGGCAGTCATGGCTACTTCCTCGGGCAGAGGGAGTCGGAGCAGGTCGTCCATCAGCACATTCCACAGTGTTGGGCCCAGCACGGAGCCTTGAGGACATCCCATGGTCGACGTCTTCCACTCTACCCAGTCTCCGATGTAGAGGCCCACACGCCTGGAGGTGAAGTAGTCCACCAACATTCTATAAATGTTGGGTGGACATCCACCCCTTTTGGCCTTGACCATCATCATCGGCTACCAGGCATTGTCGAAGGCGCCGGAGATATCTAAGAATATTGCTTACACGTAGCATGCCTGACTGTAGACCGCCCCGGAGAAAATCTGTGCTGGTACTCGGATATCCCGCGGCTAATCGCGGGAGCACATCTTAAAATTACTCGTTCCAATAATTTTCCCAAAACAGGGAGAAGCGTTATTGGACGGTATGCCTTGACGTCGGTGAGCGGCTTGTCATTACCCTTGGGAATGACAATCAGTCTTCCGTCCTTCCATACATTGGGGAAAACTCCCTCTTCCACACACTTGGCATACACCAAGTGAAATTCCCTCGGTGCCGCAATCCACACATTCCTCACGATTCTCGCACTCATTCCATCGAGTCCCGGAGCCGTGTTGGGCAAGGCCTTGACTATACCACCCAGGTCCCCAACCTTAAGTGGAGGCGCAGCTCCACCCGACGGCATGAAAGCCGCCAGCAGACGAACCTGCCGGTGATAAGGCGAGTCGCAGTCAGTGCTGTCATCCGGACAGAGAGCACACATTAATTTATGCATCGCTGCTTCCAGACCGTCCGGTTGTACACTCGCAAAAGCGATCCCATTGATCACATTTGCAGGCGGACGTACCCTCCCGCTGGAGAGCCTGTATGCAAGGCCACATGGGTCCTCATTACCAGAGTTGGCAATCTTCCTGTGCTGCCACTGCTGCGCCTCCAACATCATCTTCATATATCTCGCACGCACAGTATGGAAAGCCATCCTGGCTAACTCCTCAGACCTACCTCCCAGACGCCTTTTACTCTGCCAAGCACGCCTAAGTTTGCATTGCAACTTCCGAGTTTTATTCAGTTCAAATGTCCACCATTCATACCCCCGCGACCCCCTGGGGCGACGCTGCCCTAGGCCTTCCTCCGCAGAGCGAACTACGACCCCTGAGAACTCCTCCACCAGGAGAGCCGCGGTCTTTTCTACGTGCAGCCATCCTATTCGTAATGAGAGATGAGTATAGTATTCCATGTGGGGCCGAACTTGCGCTTTGTAATGTTGCAAGCGATGAGCCGGCATGAAATACTGTCTCGCTCTGCTGAGCACGCCAAGCTTTTTAGATGCCAATTTGGCCTTCCCTTCCAAGTGACCACGAAACTGCACACTATTCGATATGTCGACGCCAAGGATTCCGATACTAGCTGAGGCAGCAAGGGGAGTGCCTTGAAACTGAGAAATTACGACAAAGGGTTCTTTTTAGCGGTAAACGTGCAAACTTGTGTCTTCTGGGGATTGAACTGGACTAGATTTAGTCGGCCTCAATCCGAGACTTTGTGACTTTGCAAAGACTCGACTTCAGACACAAGTTTGTTCCGGTACTCAGCGACATTTTCCCGAGAAATATTGGCACGGCCGGTATATAAGGCATCACCAGTGCTGTCGTCTGCATAGCAATGAATGCTACCAGTTAGCAACATATCATTGATATGCAGGAGAAACAGCGTTGGTGATAGCACGCAGCCTTGTGGAACACCAGCGTTGATAGGCTTGAAATCAGAGCATGCACCGTCTATCGTACCGATACCGATCGTAGTAACTACCTTGATGCTCCGATCAGCAAGGAAACTGGTGATCCATTTGCACAATTTCTCGGGAAGTCCATAGGAAGGACGCTTCGAAAGAAGCGCTTTGTGCCAGACCCGATCGAAGGCCTTCGCTATGTCCAAACTAACAGCCAATGCCTCCCCCTTGGACTCTACTGCCTCCGCCCATCTATTAGTCAGATAGACTAGAAGATCACCAGCTGATCGACTTCGACGAAAACCGTACTGGCGGTCACTAATCAGCTGGTGATCCTCAAGGTACCTCATGAGCTGGCAGTTTATAATGGATTCCATTATTTTGGAGAACAAGGAGGTGATGGCAATAGGCCTGTAGTTGGACGGGTCTGAGCGGTCGCCTTTTTTAGGGATCGGGTGGACCAAAGCTGTCTTCCATGAATTCGAGACTACGCCTTGGGGGTAGGAGTACCGGAAAAGACACGTTAAAATCGGTGCCAACTCACGAGACGGAGCACACGTCTTCAGCACAATGGGAGGGACTCCATCGGGCCCACTCGACTTGCTGACGTCCAAGGAGAAGAGTGCTTTGCGAACCGAGCGCTGTGTAAACCGCACATCCGGCATGGAACACTCACATCGCGGGATGGTCGGCGGTGTGTTCCCCCCGTCATCTACAGTCGAGTTGGACGCAAAAAGAGCTTTCTCCTTTGCGGCATGGGCCAGTGAGTCGTCCTCTCTGTGCAGAGATGGAAGAGATGGCGGACAAAAGTTACCTTGGACAGCCTTGGCGAGAGTCCAGAATGCATGGGTTCCCGAAGGAAGGCGAACTAGCTTCTCGCCAATTCTGCCGATGTGCTCAGACCTTGCCTTGGCAATGACGCTTTTGAAGAACCTGGAGGCGGAATTATACTTCTTTTTAAGTGCGCTGGTGTTTACATCCCGAGACGTTGATGCGTCAGCTTAGGCCCGGTAGCACTCCTGCTTATAGCGTGATGCTATTTTACAGGAGCGACCAAACCATGACTGGGATCTGCCTCCGATGGGCACCACATAGGATGGAATAAAAAGTTCCATACCCTGAGGTACCACATCAGCAACAGAATCGGCAAGAACACTAGGATCTTCCGGCGAGAAGCAAACCCACCCCTAAGGGTAGGATGCAAAAAAAGACCGCATCCCGTCCCAATCAGCTGACCTATAGTGCCAAACACGGCGGCAAGCTGCAGATCGCAACTGCGATTGGAGCGTGAGTGGCACCGTACTCCGGATCAGACAATGGTCCGAAGAGCCCAGAGGGGCATCGACGGAGACTTGATATCCGTCCGGATGAGAGGTCAGCAAAAGGTCCAACAGAGAAGGTACATGTTCTTCCACATCTGGAATCCGCGTAGGCGAAGTAACCAGTTGTGTTAGACCATATGCCAAAGCAAAGTCATAGACAGATCTACCCGCATGATCGGTTAAACGAGAACCAAGCCATTCAGCGTGGTGGGCGTTAAAATCACCGAGTATCACGATCTCTGCGGATGGGACCTGTTGTAGCACGGAATCTGCAGCTATTTGGACGTGGTCGATGAGTCGGTCTGTGTCGGCATTACCGCTATGGGACCTCTAGAGGCGCCCGTAGACGCGGGGATGGTCGTCGCTGTCTACGCGCAGCCATAGGATGGACAGGTCCGTACCTTCAAGACTGCCGAGGCGTCGAAAACAGATGTCCGTCCTCTCTGACGTATACGCAAACTCCAGCCCGGGGCACAAAGGAGTGTTCGAATTTATACCCCGGGTAGGAGAGATGTGAAGTATCAGTCGGAGAGGACACCTGAGTCTCGGTTAAAAAGAGCAAGGCCGGCTTCGCAGTCTCTAGATGGTAATGGACAGCGTTAAGGTTGGAATGAAGTCCCCTGATGTTGCAAAAATTCACGGATAGCGTGACAGGGGTCGCCTTGGTTGTATTGCTCCGCTTGCCCCGAGCAGCATTAGTTGCGAGCGGATGCTAAGCGAAGGATTCTCCAGGTGTGCTGGTACCCTCCTGAGGTAGTCTTTTATTTAATTCCACTACCATATTGACGGGGGGGGGGGGGGATTGGGACTCCAGCCACCTGCACTCACCAAGCGCAACGCAGAGGTAAACCTCTACTTCACGCTGGTATTCTGTGAGGTCGTGGTACCACACTGGTTCGAGCTGGCCCATCCGTGCGACAGCAAAAGCTACCGCTTAGCTCTACCACTGTTAATTGGCGATGGCATCTCAATCTTTAAGAACCACATCACCATCAGAGCAGTTGTTTCACCGTTTACTATAGTTCGGTCGTTCAGAGGATGCGTTCCTGACACCTATCAGTTAGTCACGACTAGTGATGGGCACAACGTAACACTGAGTTCGTCACCGTTCCTCCAAAATGAACCGCCACGTTATTTTTAAGATTATTTTCGTTTTAAATTGGCGGAATCATTTAAAATTTATATTTTAGTAATTTAAGTGGGAAGCAAAAAAGGTAATATTAATATAATAAAATTGTTTTATTTATTCTTTGTTACATTGAATTGAATGTGCGTACAGAATATTAATCAGACTCCGATTCGCTTGAGGAGGTGGTGTCTTCATCATCATCTTCGCCTACATGTATAATTATATTATTATCAATAACAGAATCAATCCTGATATCTCGGTCAAAATGTTCCACAATCAGGTTTTTAGTCTTCTCAACAACCTTTGCCCAGTCATCTCTTGTGACTTCCCCGCAGGCTTCTTTTAATAGGGTCATCATCTTTTTCGTGCTGAATGGCAGGGAAGTATTGTGGCGGGCGGCGAAACGTTTTATTTGAGCCCAGATTAGCTCAATCGCGTTATATTGACAATAATACGGTGGAATTCTTAGAACGCGATGACCGTACTTCAGAGCCAGTTCATCGATTTCGTATCGCACATTTGCCGCTTTATTATCTTTAACTAATTTAATTAGCTCTGGTTTTAGCATCTGCATATTTGCGTCAATGCCTTTTGCTTGTAACCAAGCCACCATTTCTTCTTTTTTATTAGCTTGGGTAGGTGGTTTCTTTATTTGAACCGAGTGATAGGAGGCATGAACCCATTGGTACTTTCGACGTCGACGCTTGTGTATCATCCGTCCAAGAACGGGAAACCGTGTGATTGGCGTTAAGCCATGTCTCGTCAATGAACACGACATTATCCCAGTTATCAATATTTTTTGCTTCTCTCAAAAAACTTATCCGTTTTAAAATTATGTCGTATCGTTCTAATAAAATTTTTCTTTTGTCTGTTTTTTTATACGAAAAACCAATATCTTTTGAGATTTTGGTTAAAGCAGTTTTACCCCCGCTAAACAGTCCAGCTTCTCTTAACAATGCCAAAAGCTTCTTCCTGTTCAGATATTCATTTCTGGAATAGTAACCATATATATGATTTCTGATTGCATCGGCGTCAAAGGTGTCAATATCTGTCACGGGTTTAGTTCTACGTTTCTTCTTCGGAGTACGTAAAATATTATCTTCCGTGCCAGTAGAGCCGAACTTTTTTTTTGTTAATATTTGTTATCGTTCGTTTGCTAACTCCAAGCGCCTGAGAGACGCGTTCTTGTACTTGTTCGACAGGTAACAGGGGTCCGCCATTTTGCCGCTCCCGCTCAAAGTAACCTTGCAGCTTGATGATTAACTCACGGGCTCCACTTTTCAATGTTTGTCCACGTTTAGGCATTATTATGCACCAAAAGTAAAAAGAACGCAATACAAAACACAATCGAAATCAAACTTAGCGCCGATGTCAGTTTGAAAAGCAGAAACAGTCCATTAAACGAAAGCCGGGTAATCAAATAAAAACAGATCGAAAACACTTGAAGAACGTGGTCTATGCGCACGAAACGACAACAGACGACTGCTTTAGCGTCACAAAATGGCAGCCCATAACGCCATTTGCGGTTACCATTTTTACCCTAAATATAAAAATGCTACTTTCTTTCGCGCGTTCGGTTTGGTCGTAGTTTTCTTTTTATATTTAATAAAAGTTATCTTATAGTCCATTATTTTCAAATTCTTAAAAAGAAAAACAAAACGTATTATTTTATAAAGTATAACTGTATAAGAACAGATTACGATACTGTTATTGCCTGTTATTGTTAGCACAGCACTACAAATATAAAGCGCTGACATAACCTTGTAATAGCGCAGTATAGATTTAGAAAAATATTGTTTACCAAGTTATTTGACACTCAGTTTGGCACAAAATTATAACATTCATTGATTATTGATATAATAATGTTGTTTTAATACTCATCAATTGTTAAAACGGTAAACAACTTGCAAAAATATTTTTATCGTAACTGCAACGCCATTACAAAGTTACGTCGTCAGTTCAATCGCGACGTGTCAGGAACGCATTCTCTGAACGGCCGAACTATACCGTCTACTAATAGTTCACATGCGCAGACACTTAATACACAAAATCGCATCACTTTTACATATCAAAATCCACTTCAAACCATTATTCAAACAACAATACGGTAGCAGCAAACCGCTGCCGGTCAAGTTCCCGCCAAAACTCAAGCGCCCACAAACTAAAAAGTAGATTCTACCAGAATCAGACCATAGATATAGTATTAAGCTCGTAGACAGAGAAATATAGATAGACAAGACCTCAACGTATGTCAGTAAGAGATAGCGATAGTTCGCCAAAGTATATTACTACAATTACATGTAATTTAAATTGACATCAAGGAGATTGTAATATACGCACTTCATACTAGAGAAACGGTCCTAAATCAGTGACCTTGAAATGAATGAAAGGCACCGAGTTAGGCGTTGCACTTCTTTCTAATAGAGTGTCCATGATACAATATTTTGAGAATACTATTAGTGTATACAGCATCACGGAAAACGAAATGCGTATTTTTTTTCAATATGTAAAGTGCTGAATAGTGTTATAATTCATCATTACAGCCTTTCATAAGTCCACTGCTGAACATAGGCCTCCCCCAAGGAATGCCACAAAGCACGGTCCCGAGCCACCTGCATCCATCGACTTCCTGCATGTCTTACCAGGTCGTCACTCCATCTCGTGGGGGGTCGCCCTACACTTCGCCTACCGGTACGAGGCTGCCACTCGAGAACCTTTCTTCCCCATCGGTTGTCGGTTCTTCGAGCTATATGACCGGCCCACTGCCACTTCAGCTTACTAATCCGTTGGGCTATGTCGGTTACTCTGGCTTCTACTGCGGATATACTCATTTCTAAGTTTATCACGCAGAGAAACTCCGAGCATAACCCTCTCCATAGCTCGCTGAGCGACCTTGAGCTTCCTCATACGGCCAGCAGTGAAGGACCACCTCTCAGTTCCGTAAGTCATCACTGGCAACACGCGCTGGTTGTACAATTTTGTTTTAAGGTTTTGAGGTTTGTCTGATGAGAAGATGTGTCGTAGCTTCCCGAACGCTGCCCAGCCGAGTTGAATCCGTCGATTGACCTCTCGGTCGAAGTTGGACTTACCTAGTCGGACTATTTGTCCCAGGTAAACATACTCGTCAACAACTTCGAGCTTAGTGCTCCCAACAACTACCGGCATAGGTGTGACATGGATATTAAACATAATCTTTGTTTTGTCCATGTTCATCTTAAGACCTATCCGTTGGGAGACACTATTGAGGTCATTGAGCATAGTGCTTAGGTCCTCCAGCGATTCTGCCATAAGGACTATATCGTCGGCAAATCGAAGGTGAGTGATGTACTCGCCATTGATGTTAATACCGTATCCTTTCCAGTCCAGAAGTTTGAAAACGTCTTCCAATGCAGCGGTGAAGAGTTTCGGGGATATAACATCACCCTGTCTTACACCTCTCTGCAATTGGATAGGTTTCGTACTCTGGTTCTGTACTCGGATAGCCATCGCAGCTCTACTGTACAAACACTTCAGCACTTCGAAATACCGACAGTCAACTTGGCACAGCTGAAGGGACTGCAGCACCGCCCAAATTTCGACGGAATCAAAGGCTTTCTCATAGTCCACATACGCCAGACATAGTGGCAAATTGTACTCTTCGGACTTCTGTACAATTTGCCGAAGGGTATGTATGTGGTCTATGGTGCTAAAGCCCTTTCGGAAACCAGCTTGTTCGGGAGGCTGGAAGTCGTCAAGTCTGCGCGCGAGACGATTCGTAATGACTCTCGAAAACAGCACGTAGACGCGGCTCAGAAGGGAAATCGGTCTGTAGTTCTTCAAGAGAGCGTTGTCACCTTTCTTGAAGAAGAAGACCACCGCACTTCTGCTCCACGCCTCCGGTGTAATGCCACCATGGAGGCCGGAATTAAAGAGCTTCTGAAGGACTTCAAGTACCGGTCTTCCACCCGCTTTCAGAAGCTCCGCTGTAATTCCATCCTCGCCTGGGGCCTTGCCGTTTTTAAGGTGCTGGAGAGCCATTCTAATCTCGCTCAGACTGACGTCCAGGATATCTTCGGAATAGTGTCGGATGAGACGTGGTTTGACACCTGGGGCGGTTTTCTACCAAACACCCCCCAAAATAAAACAAAAAATGCTATACGTGCTAACGGGACTTTATTTTGCTCAAATATTCTTATATATTATCAAAGTTTACTTTCTTGTCATTTTCGATAGATAAAATGGAAAGATTGGTTAGTCGCGCTTCGCTCATTGTGGACCTTAAGTAAGATTTTATTAATTTGAGTTTTGAAAAGCTACCTTCACATAAAAGTTAATAGTAAATAATTTTAGACACAGCACTATATTCGGAACAGATTCAGAATAGTCCAATTTTATGAGAAAAGCTCCAATGAATTACATTGAACCGCTTCTTGGGAAGAAATGCTGGCAGCTTTCAAGTCGTAAAATCGCCAAAATTATATATCCTGCAGAAAAATCATCGTAGATTTTTGCCAGATTTTGATCTATTACACGAAGATCTTCATCTGGTGACATTAGCAGAGTCTAAGGCTGAACAACACTAAATGTTACGAGAATATCATCCATTGCTCAGTAGCGACAGTCTAGTTCCTCGTAAAATATGTCAAGACATTCTAACATAGCTCTCTGCAGCTCCTCTGGCAATGTTAGTACAGCATAAAGGTAAAAAAAAGTAAACTTGCAGCCTATTTACGTCCCACTGCTGTGCACAGGCCTCCTCTCATTTCTGAGAGGGTTTTAGGGCCAGCAAATATCCGCCGTGCTGCCCCAATGCGTGTTGACGAACTTCATATATCTTCAAAATATTTCTTTCTTATTTCTCAGACATGCAGGTTTCCTCACGATGTTTTCCTTCACCGCCGAGTACGTGGTAAATCAGCACTTAAAATTGCAACTAATAATTTAATTGGTGCCGACGGGGATCGAACCCAGGTTTCTCGGTACTGTGAAGCTTACAGCGAGCACTAACCATCTCAGCTACCAGTCCAGCATATCGGGTCATTTCTCCTGGTAAACGTTTTCGATATGTCCTCATTCCTCTTCTTCCTTCAATCGAAATGTCCATATTCTCACATTATTGTTACGTAGGAAATAGATTTTTCCACTAGTTGAATACGTTGGCTTTGAAGAAAATTTTTTGGGGTTTGATTTTTATCTCATACTTTTCCAGTGATAATCTAGATTGTTATTATATTATTTAGTATTTGCTTTTGTGTCTGACTAACTTCTTTTAGGATTTTACACCAAAAGGAAAGAAAGCATAAGAAACTGAAGTCACACAAAGCTGATAAGAGTGTAGATACTGATTATTTTGTATCGTCGTTTTCTCTGTTGGTGCTGGGATCATATATATCTTCGAATAGAATAGAATAGAATAATTTTTTATTCAATATTGATTATTACATAATTCTTATTGAAAGTCATTTTTTATTTACCACTGATTCGGAAAATACCTCTGTCCTGGGAAGAACCAGCAAGAAACCCAGCGAGACTTTTTTTTCAAACATATTTCACTTAACAATAATTTCATTTATACAATTTTTAAATGATTTTTAATAGAACCAGCACGGTAGCGATCACCTTATTCCCAGGGGTTATTTTCATTCATGTATTCCTTGATATTATAATAACCCTTTTTGTATAGTTTTTCTTTAATAAAACTTTTAAACTTGTTTATTGATAAACTTTGAATATGTTCTGGGATTTTGTTGCAAAAGCGTATACATTGCCCCATAAATGAATTACTGATTCTGTGGAATCTAGTAACTGGTATCACAAGCTTATGTTTGTTCCTAGTGTTTAAAGTATATAATATATTTTTTTTCGCGGGTAGTTGCACAATGAGTAACAACATAATTTTTTGCGTCTTGTTTTAATAAATAATTAAAATAGTTAAACTTACAAGTTTTAGGTATATTTTTTTTTAACATAATCCATTAAAATTTACTCATTTTAAATAGTGACTATCATCCCATAGCACATGTATTAGTTTACCACATTTGCTGCAAATACTATTCTTCAGTACTGCACTTCAACACTGCACTATGACTGGAAGACGAAATCTTGAAAAAAATAAACCAGAAGATGCCGTCAAAACACTAGAAAAAAAGTTTGAAGAGTGCATGTCTTCGTTTGAAGCCCGGTTCGAAAGTTCTCAACCTAATATCACTTCTCTCACCAATGATTTTATCACGTTCAAAGAAACTATGAAGACTGCTCTGGAGATCTTAAAAAAGCAAGTTCAGTCCCTTACACAATTGACTGATGACATTGACAACAGGAGCAGGCGTAAATTTCTTTTAATCCGGGGCATTGAAGAGTCTGATGCAGAAAACAGCATTGACACTGTCGTAAACCTAGTGACATCAAAATTAAAAATACATGCATTTAGTTCAACTCAGATTCATTCATGTTATCGATTGGGAAAATACACAACAGCGAATCCTCGGGCGCTGCTGGTAAAGTTTACAGATTATACCATTCGTCAGGAAATCTGGCGTGCTAAGCTCTCTTTGAAAGGAAGTAATATTTCTCTTGCTGAATTTCTTACTCCTCATAGGAGAGAAGTTTTCAAGGAAGCCCGACGTCTACATGGTATGCACAGGTTTTGGACACAAGATGGTAACATATATCTTAAGCTCTGTAATGGCAGCAAGGTACGTCTTGTTTCTCTAGACCAGCTGGCTGAATATCCTGTGAGTAATTCAGAAACTTCCAAAGCTGTGGCCTCCAAACAACGGTCTAAACCTGGAAAAAAGTTGTAAAATTAGTATCTTTATAATACACTAGCTGTGCCCGCGGCGTAGCTCGCGTATACAGTTTTTACATAAAGAATTTGTCGTTTAGGTAAGAGAATATTAAACGATTTATTTCATTACTGTATCAATAAGTGGTAACTAAATAAATCATTATCATCAAAGTTCTAAGTCGTTTATGATAGAGCTTCTGTGTAAACGACGTTAGAAGTAGGCTTAGCCGGGGTGTACACAAAAAGGTTACGGGGGCTACTAACGCGGGAGAAAGCAACATAGAGTTGGCCATGTGCAAAACAGTCAGTTCTGAGGTGCACTCCTACAACGCGTAAAGTTTGATCTTGCGCTTTATTTACGGTCATCGCATAACACACGCTCACTGTAACTGGGAACTGAACGCGCTTAAAACTGAAAGGAAAGTTACTTCTTAATAGAGGGTTTTTGAGCAGTGCTGCCAGATAAAAAAAAACTCATTCAGCTCTAGGACAACACAAAAAGCGCTAGATTTCATGAAAACAGCGCTTTAAAAAAGCCCTAGATTTCGCGCTAAATTAACTACAAACAAAGTTTGTGTTTTTTTTTTATATAATCATAATAAAGAAAACAACATTAAGTTTTTTTTCTGGCAATATTTTTTTGATGTATCAATACTTCGCAGGACATCGACTTATTATGGCAATTGCTGTCAACAGTAGTTAGTACTGTACGAACAATAAAAATGTCATTAATTGTTTTAAAGTGCAATGTATTTCGCAACTTAGTTTCAGATGTCAGCATCTGATTGCGGTTGCTACACAGTTTCTTTGTGTTATAACTTCTAAGTAACTTTTAACTTAGCTGTGCTCTAAGCAACTGACTGAAACTGAATAAAGCAAAATAAATGCGTTGCCAAAATCATGAACGAAAACTTTAATAAAGGGGATTTCCCCGCTTATAGTCGTCGGTAAAAAAATCAAGTTGATCATCCTAAAGGGGAAGCCAGGAGATCCATAGCACAGGGTATCCTAGTTTGGACTCGTCTCCCATGCTCTTTGTTTTGTGGAAAAAATATGTTTGAAAAAGATAAACTGCAATGTACTATTTGTGGGAAAAAATAATAAAGGTCATTATTATTATTATCGGTAATGTGGACTAACAGTGCTGCTATAAAAGAGTTAATAACCCGCTAGTCGCTAAAATATTGAAATGTGTGCTAAATACACCAAAAAGCGCTGGATTAAGCTAGGTGCTAAAATTTCGAAATGCGCGCTATACATTCCAAAAAAGCCCTAAATCTAGTTCCCAAAGCGCTAAAATGCCAGTACTGATTTTGCGTATATTATAAATACAATATCACAACATTTCGTTGCAAAATTTTTATTTATGGTCGGGTTCCGTTGTATGGCTTCGATGGATACAAATTTCTTCAGTAAGTCTTAATACGATTCATCGGCGAAAAACCTCAACACAGCAATTCAGAAAAGTTTGTAATTTGTACAACTCCATCTATTACGTCCTTTGTGTGAGAAAATCCTTTTTAAATCTCTTTTTATGTTTTAAGTATAAATATATTAATTATTATGGAACGTTTTTTTTACACACAAATCTTTTTATTACTATTTTTGAGATTTTATGGCGCCATTGAACAAATTCGAACCTACATTTTAAAATAATAATCATTACTTTCGATAGAATTAACCAATTTTAATAAAAAAAAAGATTAAATGTAACTCGAAGATACGCTTTATGATTTTCTTAACGATTTCTTTGAAAATAAAAGATGTTTACTTTAGACGTGATGCGTTCATATAATAACAGACAAATAGACAGACAGACTATTCTAAAAATTATAAAATGTTCTTATTTAATTATTTTCAGTTCCCCATAATGATTTTAGCCACCAAATATATATATATATATATATATATATATATATATATATATATATATATATATATATATATAATGTACAGAAAGAGACACAACATGTTATCATCATTTTTATTATATATTTAAAGAGTATATATTTAAAGAGAGATGGCGCTGCTAACATCAATTCTGAAAATAAAAGAGATTAATTGACGCGATTGATACATTATATAAAACGCAAGAGAACTTATAAATCAGTGCCTGCACAGTAAGCAAAAAATAAAGTTTGACTCTCGCCAAAACCAAAGCAATTGTTAATAGCTCTTTTAAAATTTGATTTACCACATAGAGTACTCGGTGGTAAAGAATAAATTGAGTTTGTCAACACGCAGTAGGGCAGCGAGTAATATAATAAAGATTAGCAGTAAATATGAAAACTCATCTACAGGAATAAGCCACATTGCAATTGCATTACATTTTCACAACAACACCATCTATCGAAGAAATGGGTTAACTATTGTGCTTCAGATTTAGTTAATAACGTTAATATATTTTTGTATAATATATTTAATACGTTCTTTAATACTTTTGTTTACTGCGTTTTAGATATACATAATTATATCATTTTTTACATAATTTAACTATGATTTATGATATGATATTAGTTTAAAATGCACTTGATGACTCAAACAAAGCCACCGTTGAGCAAATTCGTACCTATACTTCCCTACCCATACTTCAGAATATTTATCATAACTTTTAATGGAATGAACTGATTTGAATGAAATAAGGACTAAATGTAACCCGAAGATATACTTTATAATTTCCTTAACAATTCTTATGATATAAATTAGTACTTTATACGTGATACGTTAATAAACAAACAGACAGACAGACAGACAGACAGACAGACAGAAAATTCTAAAAATGGTAGAAATGTATTTAATTACTTATTTTAGTACCCCTCAATCACTTTTATTACAAAAATATAAAATGTACAGACATCTGCTATTTACAGTTTTATTATATGTATAGATTTACTTTTTCTTTTTTTTCCTATTATTGCATAATTGAGTAATTGTATATGTTAATTAATGATATGTAACTTACCGTCGTGGATTTTATGCAATTATCATTTCTAACTTTTGTTTGTAGGGCATAAATTACCTATGACTACTTAAAAATACTAATAACTTTTATCATTGATAGCTTTATATAATTTAACTCGAAACAGAACCCATAGAACATCGAATTTCAAACGTTTTCTAATCTTCAAAATTATATCTTTTAAGTTTGTAATGTCAATATCAATTTGTGAGAAATGACAATGTGAAATGATCAAAATGTTATTTAGTCTTCATACGTAGCATTACCAGCTCATGAATTTTCACATTTGCACATTTACAGTTTTTTTTTTTTCATTTTTTTCATTTTCATTTTTTTTTCTCTTATAGTAAATTTAAGATTGTTTTTAACCGGAATTATATGCTCGTATTATATTGTTTTCTTTTTCAAATTATAATAAATTGTACTTCCTCCTGACATAGTTGTAATGTCCTAACTGGTAGTAGATGTGGCATGATAATAACAATTTATTTTTGCTGAACCCACGGTATAGCAAATTAATTGTTCAATTATTTATATTTTTCTTTTTTTTTTATTGTTATTTTTTTCTCATTTAGCATTTATTTTGTACATATCTATATATATTATATACAAATTTTATATATAATTTTTATTATAATAATTATATATATATTTTATGATTGTTATTATTTAGTAATATACAAATAAACTTATAAATTAATCTTAAATTTACGATGGATATTTCCTTAGAATCTGACTACTTTAACTCTACAAGTTCCTCGTTATCAACGTCTTCCCCGGGCCAAGGTTCCCCTGAACCTCATCTTGGGGATATATTAAATGGTGCTCTTGAGCCTTACCAAAGGAATCTGAATATATGTCATATTAATGCACAAAGTGTTCCGGCTCACTTTTCAGATCTTCTTGCGACTTTCGAAAACGGTCTTATTCATGCCTGTCTCATATCAGAATCTTTTCTTAAACCTAGCTTACCATCTACTCTGTTCAGTCTTCCTGGTTATCATCTCATTAGGAATGACAGATTAAACAAGGGAGGCGGAGGTGTTGCCATATACCTGCGATCAGACATACCATACAGGATCGTTTCCAGATCGCCTGAGATTTATTCTAAATCAATGGAATACATCCTCATTGAAATAATGGTACGCAAGACACCTTTCTTACTAGGTGCTTTTTATGCACCTCCTTCTGTAAATTATTTCAATGATTTGGAACAGCTGATTGAGACGCATCTCCCAAACTATTCTCATTCCATTTTCATGGGTGACTTTAACACCTGCCTTATTCGAAATGATGCTAGATCCAACAAGCTTAAACTCATATGTGCATCAAGCAATATTAAAAACTCTTGATCTTGAATCCACCTATCACGTCAATAATACACACTCTTTACTAGATTTGATCCTTACTTCCAATCCTGATCGTATATCTCTACATGGCCAACTTGTGGCTCCTGGATTTTCACATCACGATCTTATTTTCGCATCATATGCTCTTAAATCAACTAAGTCAACTCCCAAAATTGTGTTTCAGCGTAACCTTGTCCGTTTGAATCGCCAGCTATTAAATTATGAGATATGCAGTGCTAATTGGTCAGACTTTTATAACACTAATCATATTGACAATAAACTGGAGTTATTCAATAACATTATAATGACATCCTATGACAAAGTACCGCCTTTAAGACCAGTAAAAATGAAACGGGCACCAGCACCCTGGTTAACGCCATATATTCGATCTCTTATGGCACGTAGAGACCGCTTAAAAAGAAAACATAAATGCTTGCCCAGTGATGAGAACTGGGAAAGATTTAAAAAGGCACGGAATCGCTGCAACCAGGTGATACGAAATGCCAAACGCCGATACATTCACAATACTATTCAGACTTGCTCAACCCAGAATATATGGAAGTTCTTGCGCAGCCTGGGCTTTGGTAAAAGGAATCAGAATGTTAGTCACTCCCTTGACTTAACAGCGCTAAATAAACACTTTTGACCTTCGCCAGTTACATTGGACTCAACAGTCAAAAGCGATACCATTAAAGATATTACATCTTTCCTTTTACCATGTTGGACTCCTTTCTGTTTCGAACCAGTGACTAATGATGAAGTAAAAAAAATTGTATCCGTTATATCCAGCAAAGCTGTTGGCCCAGATGGTATTGGACACGATATGGTTTTGCCGATTTTGAACCAAATAGTTTCCCATGTCACTCATCTAATAAATTTTTCCTTTGCCTCCAGTACCTTCCCTACCAAGTGGAAAGAAGCGTTCCTAATTCCTATCCCCAAAAACAACTCTCCTGCTAATTTCAACCATTATAGGCCAATATCTATCCTCTCCTTCTTCTCTAAAATTCTTGAAAAGGTTGTTCATTACCAACTCACAACATTTCTAAACAAAAACAACCTCTTCAATCCTTTTCAGTCTGGTTTCCGTCCACTGCACAGTACTTCCACGGCCTTAATTAAAATAACTCATGATATCCGCTTTGCGATGGATAATCGTCAACTTACTCTTCTTGTCCTCCTAGACTTAAGTAACGCGTTTAATTGTGTTGACCACGACATTCTGTTAGCAGTTCTAAAATCCCTGAATTTAACATCATCAGTTGTACAATTGTTCAGTTCCTATCTTCGGGGACGCCGGCAACGCATTCGTGTTGATGATAAGTTCTCCGACTGGTGTAACGTTGTTGCTGGTGTTCCTCAAGGCGGTGTTTTATCTCCGTTGCTTTTTTCTGTGTTTATCAGGGCACTTGTTTCCGTGATAAATTTCAGCAAGTATCACCTGTACGCAGATGATGTCCAGCTGTATCAGCATTTTAGTGTAAATGACCTAAATGCATCTGTTGACAAAATGAATTTGGATCTTGCTGCAGTTCATCGGTGGGCAAGCTGTCATGGACTAATATTAAATCCTGCCAAAACACAGGTTATAATCATAGGCAGCAGAAAAATTACATGCCGACTCGACTATCAACATCTGCCTAAGGTTATTCTAACCGGTGTTGATTTAGAATATGCTAGGCAGGTTAAAAACCTCGGCTTAATTTTGGCTCACGACCTAAGCTGGGTGTCACAAGTTAGTGAGGTCCGGAAACGAATTTTTAGCACAATGCATTCATTAAAGCTCTGGCAAAAGTTTATCCCTCAGACGGCCAAGGTTACGTTAGTCAACACTCTGTTGCTTCCTATTTTAGATTATGCTGATATTGCTTATCCAGATATAACTGAGGAACTGCTTAGCAAACTCGACCGTCTGCTCAATTTGTGCATACGCTATATTTTTGGCCTGCGCAAGTTTGATCATATATCACAATCTTGCTCAAGACTTAAGTGGCTCGACATCCGTTTTCGCCGGAACACACACCTTCTAACCACTTTGTATGGTATTCTTTACAATCCTTGTTCCCCAGCTTATCTGAAAGAGCGTTTTTCATACTTAAGCTTATCCCGTTCGATGTCCAATAAAACTCTAACTATCCCGTTGCATAAATCTACATACTACTCGGATTCCTTTACGGTATCATCAATTACACTTTGGAATAACCTTCCACGAGATATAAAAGATGCTCCCTCAATAAATTCATTTAAACGTAAGGTTGAGGCACATTATTTAAAATTACTTGATTAATATTATTGGTTTATATAATATTATATTTTCTTATACTAGATTGTATGTATTTTATTGGTATAGTATATATTTTTGTTTATATGTATATATACATTTATATATATGTATATATGTGTGTGTATGAAGTGTCAATATATATAAAGTAACATATTTATATAATATTATATTATTGAATAATATATGAAGTTAGTTTCTAAAGTAAGTTAGTTTTTTTTCCCCTCTGTTGCGGCTCTACCCATAACTCTCACCACACTACCAAAGGTTAGCTGGCAGAGAATGCCTTTTTGGCATTAAGTTCGCCTTTGTACCAAATGTTTGTTTGTTTGAGTGCAATAAAGAATTTTCTATCTATCTATCTATGCGCATCCTTATTCTTATTAAAACTATTTATGTTTTTATGTACATACATTACATTTTCATAAATATATTGCGATGCCAAAGTTAATATGTTTATTTCTACTATTTATGTTTTTATGTACATACTTTACATTTTCATAAATATATTGCGATGCCAAAGTTAATATGTTTATTTCTACTATTTATGTTTTTATGTACATACATTACATTTTCATAAATATATTGCGATGCCAAAGTTAATATGTTTATTTCTACTATTTATGTTTTTATGTACATACATTACATTTTCATAAATATATTGCGATGCCAAAGTTAATATGTTTATTTCTACTATTTATGTTTTTATGTACATACATTACATTTTCATAAATATATTGCGATGCCAAAGTTAATATGTTTATTTCTACTATTTATGTTTTTATGTACGTACATTACATTTTCATAAATATATTGCGATGCCAAAGTTAATATGTTTATTTCTACTATTTATGTTTTTATGTACATACATTACATTTTCATAAATATATTGCGATGCCAAAGTTAATATGTTTATTTCTACTATTTATGTTTTTAAGTACATACATTACATTTTCATAAATATATTGCGATGCCAAAGTTAATATGTTTATTTCTTTAAATTTTTGTCTGAGTGACTCTTTACAATTTAGGTTATAAATCGCCCGAACGGCTCTCTTTTGCAAAACAAATATAGCTTCAATATCAGTCGCATTACCCCATAGGAAAATTCCATAAGACATTACGCTATGAATGTAACTAAAATACACTAATCTAGCTGTCTCAACATCTGTGAGACTTCTAATCTTTACAGCATATGCTGCAGAACTAAGTCTGCTTGCTAATTTAGATATATGGGAGCCCCATTGAAGTTTCGCGTCAATAGTAATACCGAGAAAAACAGTGGTATCCACAAGACTCAACTCCTCCCCATTTAATAGCACATTGATATTCGAATGTTTTACATTAGGTATTGTAAATTTAATACGCTTTGTCTTATTGCCGTTTAAGATCATATTGTTGGCGTTAAACCAATGTACTAATTTCGATAGAGCATTATTTACATCGTCATAATTAATTAACTGCCGTTTGAGTTTGAAAATTAAAGAGATATCGTCAGCAAATAATACTATATCGTGATTGTCCCCTACAAGATAAGGTAAGTCATTAATATAGATTAAAAACAGGAATGGGCCAAGAATCGAGCCCATGTTTATACTAGTTTTTTAAATTATTCTACAGTGGTTTAACAGCGTTATGATGAGCAATTCATCTTGTCTCTGAGAGTTTTTTGACGGATACGCCTACACTTTTTATTAAAGTTCCTCACTGACGCGTGGATGATGAAAAGAACCTGTAAACGTTTTCTACTGTTCCGAAAAAAAGTTAAACTTGAATTAACGCTCCCTAAGTGAGTGCACTCCACATAGATTTAGCGAATAATTAGCACAAAACTATATAAGTAGTATACTTGTAGGTTGTAGCACAAATGGGTCGGCCCGACCGGGAAAGGATCACGCACTCACAGAATACCAGCGTAAAATAGCAGCTCAACACTGATATATTTCGTATGGTGAGTGTAGAGAACCGGAGATCCTTTTTACTGGAAAAGAGGTATTCCATCTTAGTCCTCACGGGTGACAATGCATCTGCATTTTGATTCGCAAACGAGGATAGATGTAGATGTCTATGGGCCACAGCAACCACTTACCATCAGGTGGACTGAGTGCTCGTTTGTCACCCTGATCCTATAAAAAATATCTCAAAGTCAGTTATTCCATACAAAATTTCGTATAAACTTGCTCAAAATGTATGGAAAACCTGATTTTTCTTGCGATTTGGAAGATAGATCTATAGTAAAAGTTGTTCATATTGACGCGTAGAATAGAAAGCACTATTTTGATTACACCATATATATAACTATTTTTTTTAAATAATTTGTGAATATTAGTTAGACATGTAAATAAAAAAATTAAACTGATAAAAATGACCTTATCATTTACATGTCATTTATTCAGAAGAAAAACCTATACATAATATACACAAATATATTGATACATTCGTTATTAATAAACTATTCATTTTTAAGTATTTCTGGAATACATTCATAACTATGAACTTAACTACTAAGCCATAGCATAAAATAAATTATCCCGTTAATCGGGTAATAGTTAAGCTGCTGGCATATACAATTTTTCACGCACACAAGCATCTTGCAAATTGTGGCACTTACCATCCGGTGGACTGTGTGCTCGTTTGTCACCCTATTCTATATATAAAAAAAAACAATATATTCATTCTTTTGACAACGTCAATTTTTAAAATAGTGTTGTCATCTATAGCCTAAAATGCACATATTAGTTTTTAGGGAAAGAGCATTCGTGTAACAGAAACAGAAACTTCTTTATTCAATATAGATTATAAATAATACTTATTGAAAGTCACTCTTTTGTTTAATTACCAATGGTTCGAAAAAAAGCGAGAAAGCCAGCGGGACTTTTTTTATAAATAACAGCTTACAATCAATCAAAATCAAACAATCAAATTCGTTGTTACACAAATTAACAACACGAAAATTAGAAGTAGCTTGGCAGCGATCACCTCATTTCCAGGGGTTATTATCATCCATAAATTCTTTAATATTATAATAACCCTTTATATACAAACTTAGTATATTAAAGTTTTTGAACTTTGAGCAGGTCAAATTTTGTACATTTTTCTGGAATTTTGTTGTAAATGCATATACATCGCCCCAAGAATGAATTACAGACTCGGTGGAGTCGAGTAACTAGTACTACTAGCTTGTGTTTGTTCCTAGTATTTACAGAATGAATATCACTTATTTTTGTGAAACCACTTTTATTTTTGTGTACGTACATTATTTTCATAAATGTATTAACATGTTCACTGTCTGGTTTCCAGACACAATAGTAAGACAATAGCAATGACCTATATGTAGTGCACGGGACAGCGAAAGGGTTAAGAGGCCAAAGTTAATATATTAATTTCTTTAAAATTTTGTCGCAGCGACTCTTTAGGCTTTAAATCATAAATTGCTCTTATGGCTCTCTTCTGTAAAACAAATATAATTTCAGTGTCAGCTGCGTGTCTCCATAGCAAAATACCATACTACATTATGATATGGAAATAGCTACAGTAAACTAGTCTAGCTGTTTTAACACTGATAAGATTTCTAAACTTTTTTACAGCATATGCTGCAGAGCTAAGTCTGCTTGCTAATTTTGATATATGGGGGCTCCATTGAAGCTAGGCATCTAATGTGATTCCAAGAAAAATGGTGGTATCTACAAAAATCAGTTTCTCTCCATTTAAAATTACATTAGTATTTAATTGTTTGACATTTACAGTCATAAATTTCATACATTACAGTGTTTTAGTGTTTTTTTTCGTGTTACTTAATAATAAGCTTAATTAAAGTACAATATGGAATATACCAACTATTATTAGCGATAAAAAATATAAGATTATCGTTCTAGCATATGTCTAAAATATTACTTTAAGTCAATAACTGTCTAAACGTTGGTAATGTTTTATCTTATGTAAACACTTATCAATGCTAGAAGGGGATAAAATACCAAACTCGGTGCCTCTCTTTCTAAGAAACTTGAGGAACGGTTACAAAGTTCTAAGCGCTCACTCCCTATATTATATTATAACCTTCTTGCTTGACATACTTAGACTTTTACCACCATTGTGTGGGTAATCTAGTTCTTTTTATTTCGGTTGTACTGCGTCAACTACTAATTTAATTAATTTTATTTTCCATGGGGACGTATTTATGACTATTTGACTGTGCGCGAACTGAATGACTCCGGGATGAACATTAAGCGCGAAGAGAAATGAGTTGTAATGATCATTTTATTACAATTTATCTAAGATATCCTCTCAGAAGCCAATTTACATAATTTAGGACCGGGTATAGTAAGTGGGGCTTTCGAGTGTTTCATTCTATATTTATAGCTCATCACGTAAATAGTACAATTAAATAAATCATAATCACCTCATAGCCCCGAATGCATTCAGTTCGTGCATGTCGTCTCTTAGCTAACTACACCGCATAAGTCATTTTTACCAACTTTACAGGAGACGAAAGAAAAAACTGTCCATTTTAAAAAATCGGCGGAAATTTTCTGTTGTTACTTAATAAATGCCCTAGTTAGCGGTTAAGGAATAATTATTTATAATTATTTTGACTATATACTTTATTTTAACTTTTATTTTATGACTTGAGCTGTGTTGACTGATATCGTATTAGATTTAGTTTTTTTTTATAGGATAAGGGTGACAAACGAGCACACAGTCCACCTGATGGTAAGTGGTTGCTGCGGCCCATAGACATCTACATCTATCCTCTATTACAACTCAAAATGTAGATGCGTTGTCACCCGTGAGGACTAAGATGGAATGCCTCATTTCCAGTAAAAAGGGCCTCCGGCCACCTGCACTCACAAAGCGAAACGCAGAGGTAAACCTCTACTTCACGCTGGTTTTCTGTGAGGAGGTGGAGTTGTTTGTGGAAATGTTAGGGAATAAGGTATTAATAGATGATTTACAACGAAAAGTTTTTATTACGAAATATTTCAATAATAATTAACAATCGTTATAACATAGCTATTTACTCGTATAACCTAAGTCTTGCGAATCACACGAACCTTTAGAGCGTATGTGCAATTTTTTATTGTTATTTTAATTGGTAAATATTTAAAACATAGTCTTTAAAAATTATAACGAAACAAGATATAATAGTAACAAAATAATAAAAGTTAAAAGTTATACTCGAAATCTCTAGTCTAATAGTTAGTTGCAGTCTTTAGCGATTGCTGTGCGGAAGGTCATCATAAAAAGAGTGGCAACTAGTTGGTAATACACTTTTTAGATCTTGCAAATCTTCACACTTCCGCTTTGTAATTGGTATTCTAGCTGCATACAATTTCTGCAGGTGATTTATTTGTTTAATGCTATTAATTGGCGTGGGACGATGTGGTAACGGATGAAGCTCGTCAACAAAATCAATTTTGTACCAAATTGTGCCATTTCATATGTATTTTAGCATACGTACATCTGTGACGACTGGGTCACCTGTCTTTTAACCAGGCCGTATAGATTTATAAATTAATTCTTTCGAAAAGTCGATAAAAAGGTATAGTCCAAATAACGAGCTTCATTAGGCATAGGATCCCTCTTAGCTGTTTTAGTTATAGCCATGTGTTGTTGTCGAAGGTAAATTTCTTTACCGTTTAATTTACACTCTACTGCACTGTGTACGGAATCTAATTCTATGTGGGAATGGCCTTTTTCCAGGTACTTTTGAGTAACCACAATATTTTTTTCAAACGCTAAACGTAATATAACATTGCTTAAGATGAAATTACGATTTTGAGCACAACAGTCATCGGAATATAAAATCACAGTCAATAATTTCTGACTCAAAACCTTCTCTAGATGGTCTACTAAGCATGAAGCAAAAACAGAGGCTTCAAGCGTGCTATTTGACTCATCGAACCAATTACACATTACTTTCTTAGTTGCTAAATTGTATAATGTAAAATTCTGGACGCATAATTTAGTTTTATAATAAATAGCACTGGCTTGAAGATCCGGGGCCAATTTTACCGATTCGACATCCTGCGTGGATACGTGACAAGCTCCGGACTGTGCAATACCTTTGTCAGTATCTTTCTCTTTCCTGGCTCGATGTTTTTTCAAAACATGTTGAGCGTATTTTTCATCGGTAATGCTTCCAGTTTTATAACAGCAACAAACGTCACACTGATCTTTCTTCGGGTGGAATAAGCTCAGATTGAGTTTCAAAAATAATTTGTCAAATAATTTACCGTCAAGGCATTATCTACTCTCTAACTCACAATTCTCTTTATATGTGTTATAGAGCTGTGTTATGTTCGAGAAAATTGTCGGGAATATAACATAAGTTAATTAAACGCGATGAAATCCGTAAAATTAGTTTTATTCAATGAGAAATTTGAAAATATTCTCAAGATGATTTAGCACGACAGTAATGCGATTTTCTCTGGATTCCTGCGATTACTGGTTGAAGTAGACAAATCGGGAGAAATAGCACAGTCTGTTTTTGTCACCCAATATCTGACAAACCAATCCTTAATGCCAAGAGTGGCCAAGAACATTTTTGTACAGACTTGGTGGCGTACATTATCAGTCGTCAAAACATAAGTTCAACTATCAGTTCTTTTGGATGTTTCTGGATTTTTTGTAATTTTCTTTGGTACTTTATTAACGTGAGAAGTTATAAATGATCTTTGTTGCTCCCAGTTCATGTACTTCCAGAAAGTTTCAAACAAATATTGCCGCTGTTGTTCGTTTATGTTGTCACATAATATGAGTTTCGATTTCTTGCAAAAGGCAGAAGTGCATGGTGGTTTCATGGATCTTGCAGGCGTAAATACGTCAACTTCCACTTTAAATTTTTCATTAGTCTTTGCTTTTCTGTCTCTTCTGTAACGTAAATAATTTTCACCTTTCATCCGGAATTCTTTATTAACATTGCGTTTATATTTCTTTGCATCTCTTGTCGCCTTGTTCTGTCGTTTCTTATGACTTTATAAATCACCGTGATATGGAACATTACTGAGTATGACCACTTTTGAAGAACAGGACGGAGTAGCAGAGGCACTGGATTGCTGCATATTGTTCTGGTTTACATTATTTTTATCTGTATTTTTTGTTATTAGTATTGTTTTCATTATCAATGACTATATCAGAAATTGGGTCTTGAGTATTCGTAGATATGAGAATATCTTGGTTTGAAGTAGGGAAAGGTTCGTAATGATTTAATTTTATAGAATTTATATTGACGACAATACTTCCTAGTTCTTGCATAACATTCTCACTTTCTACCGTGATAATGGCAACATTCGATACAGAAGGCTGAGGAAACTCGACGGCTACCGTATCGAATTCGGGTGGCTCCTGTTGCACATCAAAGAAGTCATTACCAACTATTTCTATAACTTGTAGATTGTTAATGTCAGTGTTTTCAATATCCAAGTCTATGTTTTGATCAAATATTTTTTTTATATTGTCCTGGCTTCTTATTATACTTTTCATAGACCCTCCGACGTTTTATTCGTTCATTGGTCTTGCAATAATTTGGTATTTATTTGGAGAATTGCATGCTTTGATATCAGAAGAACTAGTGTTATCTTTTTGATTGAAATCTAAAAAAATAGTAGGACTTATTGCATTAAAATATAAACAACAGAAAAATAAATGCGCACCTCAAAACAAACCTATGCTACTAACCAAGTTTAATTCTTTTTCTATCTTCTTTGCAACTTAGTTTACGCTGTTTATATTTTGGCATCAGTTTTGCTTCTTGTAATTGTGCACATAATAATTCATGACCTGAATTCGGATTACTCCAGGAATCAATTTCTTCTCTATCCATAGTGTATTTCAATTACTGAGCTTCCTAAAAGAAATAAATAACATTTTGAAACACCGCCTAAGTTAAAAAAGAAAGTTAGTAAATACCGCTAAGGTAAATGAAGATTTTTTTATTATTTCTTTCTATATTAATACGCGTAAATCAATAAACGTAACTTTCTTAGATTAATGATAAGTCATCGCGCGCTCTGACTAGATACCGCGCTCTGACTAGATACCGCGCTCCCTGCAAGTAACTTGAGTTCGGCAGCTCCTTGAATGCGGCATCTTAATATTGTAGTGTGTATAAGACAATTTGCAAGATGCTACTGTGCGTGAAAAATTGTATATACCAGCAGCTTAACTATTACCCGATTAACGGGAAAATTTATTTTATGCTATGGCTTAGTAGTTAAGTTCATAGTTATGAATGTATTCCAGAAATACTTAAAAATGAATAGTTTATTAATAACGAATGTATCAATATATTTGTGTATATTATGTATAGGTTTTTCTTCTGAATAAATGACATGTAAATGATAAGGTCATTTTTATTTACATGTCTAACTAATATTCACAAATTATTTAAAAAAAATCGTTATATATATGGTGTAATCAAAATAGTGCTTTCTATTCTACGCGTCAATATGAACAACTTTTACTATAGATCTATCTTCCAAATCGCAAGAAAAATCAGGTTTTCCATACATTTTGAGCAAGTTTATACGAAATTTTGTATGGAATAACTGACTTTGAGATATTTTTTATAGGATCAGGGTGACAAACGAGCACTCAGTCCACCTGATGGTAAGTGGTTGCTGTGGCCCATAGACATATACATCTATCCTTTATTAAGAATCAAAATGCAGATGCGTTGCAACCCCTGAGGACTAAGATGGAATGCCTCGTTTCCAGTAAAAAGGGTCTCCGGTTCTCTACACTCACCATAGGAAACACAGCAGGGTTAAGCTCCTATTTTACACTAGTATTCTATGAGAGCGTGGTCCTTCCCCGGTCGAGCTGACCCATTCGTGCTACAATTATACCAGTAATATAGCTGCAGTATGGGTCTATCACGTATAAATTGAAAATTTCGAAGATGATCCCATAATAAAAAATATTCATGTTGACGGACAGAATCATTCCCTTAGTTATTAAGTACTATTTTGTTACACCTTTAGTTAGTATATAAGACCGGGGAAAAAGTTTCTTCGTATATAGTATACAAATTCAAGACGTTTTTGTTTTAAAGTTTTATTACATTTAATTATAATATATATGGGTCCATTCCGTTCGATAATTTGTTACCGTCTTGAAAGGTAGTAACATAATGGGGTGCGAAGTCAGAAGTCCTCCACGTGTGCCTGGTAGTTGCGGGTCCCTCTCGATACGTCTGGAGGGAAGAGCAGATACTGGGCCGGTGCACCCTGGGCGCGGCAGTAATCTTCCTCGAGAAATGAGAAGAAATTCTTACTCCTTGGGGAATGGTACTGCCGCGGCTAATTATTCTGACATGGGGGGGGGGGGGGGTCCGTCCCGGACCAACGGTGCGTTCCACTGCGTGACCCTCTGATCAGCAGAGGGCATAGCAGAGGAGTGAGGGCGGGCTCGGTGTGCACTTACCCTGCCTCCGGGCGGACAGTGAAGGATTCATCCTTTGCTGTCACCGCCGGTCTCGTAATCCCAGTATCGAAGTGTCGTGGATCACGTCTCGCGGCTTTGATAGGGACCGAGGGTCTTGGCTTAACCGCCCGGATCCGTGAGGGAGAAAACCTCTATAAAAAGTTACCCCGAATCTCAAGCGGCGACGCACCGCGAGGGGATGGATGGCTGACGGGGTTCTATGAACAAATCAGTCGTTAGTGCGCTCCTCGCCAGGGTACCTGCAGACCCCCTGACGAGTAATAAATCCTCTAAATCTGCTTACCTTGGTAAGGGGTCTCTGCCAAGGTGGACCTTTAATTCCCCCATACTCGTGGGTACAAAAAATGGAAAACCAAGACAAACAAAAAACCAAAACCGCCGGCAACGGCAACGTAGAGGAGAGGAGGAACGATGCGGTGACAGAGTCCGACGCCGCATCGAGCAGCGAGGGAGGCTCAGAGAGCTCCCGACAAGTGGAGCCTGGGACCGTGGAGACCAGCAAGTTCTTCCGCAAGCGGTCTAGGCGGGATGGCGACCAGGGGTCGGCTCGGGAATCAGGCGAAGAAACAGATGCGACTGGCGGCTCCGAGGTGGAGCGTAAGGCCAGATTCGTAAAAGAGGTGGAGGCCGCGATCAAGGTCGTGGCCAACAAGCAAAAGTCCTCCAGAAGGAGAATGAGAAGCTCCGCGCAGACCTGGCCAGTCTACATGAGCCTGCCTCTCGCGCGGCGCCCCAGACGCAGCGCCCAAGCCAGCCCGTGCCAGTGGAGAACCAGGTTCTGAACCTGGTTCGGCAGGAGCTGGCTGCCTTCCAGCACCGGTTCTCCGTGCTGGAGGGCATTGTCCTGCGCCCCCCCCTAGGGGCAAACAAGACGGCGGCGAGGCCGGCAACGGCTTCTTACGCGACGGCCACGGCTGCCGCATCCAGGCCGGGGCCGTCCAGCCAGCCCTCGGGTGGGGCTGCAGTTGCCCCTCCCCCCCCCCCCCCCTGAAAAGCCGGCTCCGGCAAAACCGATACCGGCTGAACCGGCTCCGGCTAAGCCGGCGACGGGAAAGAGAGGCAAGGCGAAGGCGAAAAAGGGCAAGGCGGTAGCACAAGTGATGGCTGCGCCAGCCCCAGTGCCTGCGGCGAATGGGCCAGCGCCAGCGGCAAGCCAGCTGCCGCCGCCGCCACCGCCCCCCAGCTCCCTACACCTCCCGCGGCAGAAGCCGGTTGGCAGGTGGTCGGGGACAAACATAAGGGGAAGAAGGCAGCCAAAAAGGCCAAAGAGCAGGAGCGGCAGCGCCAGTTCAGGGCGCGCAAGATCGCGGCTAGGCTCCGCGCCCCGAAGACCGCAGCTGTAGTGATTACACTACAGCCGGACGCGAAAAAGAAGGGCGTTACCTACCGCGATCTGCTCGCGAAGGCGAAAGAGGCGGTGGATCTCGGGGAGCTCGGGATCACTGGGGGCCTCCAGCTCAAAGTCACCCAGACGGGGGCCCGTATGCTGGAGATCCCCGGGGAATCCAGTGGCGCGACTGCGGACGCTCTGGCTGGGAAGCTCAGAGCGTCCCTGAACGCGGACGAGGCCCGAGTGTCCAGGCCCGTCAGATGCGCAGACCTGCGCATCATGGGTCTGGACGACTCGGTATCGGAGGAGGAGTTGGTGGCCGCCGTCGCCAGGTCCGGGGGGTGCACTACTGACCAGGGCAGGTCAGGTGCCATACGCCCGGATCAACAGGGTATGCATGCCGCCACGGTGTGCTGCCCTGTTACGGCGGCCAAAACCATAGTGGAGGGCCGAAGGCTTCTGGTGGGCTGGGTCTCAGCGCAGGTTAAGCTGCTGGAGCCCAGACCTCTGAGGTGCTACCGCTGTCTCGTGGGGCATCACGTATCAGTGAAATGCGCCTCGGAGGTTGACCGCAGTGGCCTCTGCTTCCGCTGCTGTCAGCCCGGACACATATCGGCGACCTACTGCGCCACGCCGCACTGTGATGCATGTGCGGCGACCGGCAAGCCAGCCGATCACTGGGCCGGAAGCAGGGCCTGCGTGTCACCCGCCAAGGCCAAGGCCGCGGGTAGGGGAGGGCCCTCCTCCGCCGCCACCGCCTCTATGGCCACCGCCGCAGCTGCAACTGCCGCCGTCGCCGCTGTCACTGTCGCCGCCGCCGCCGCCGCGACACCGACGCCTGCAGAGAGGCGCCCCGTGGAGGAAGCTGAAATGGAATGCCTATAACGGCCCCATTAAGCTTCCTCCAGGCGAATATCAACCACTGCGCCTACGCTCAGGATCTGTTGCTCCAGAGCATGGCGCAGTGGTCGATTAACATCGCTGTGGTCGCTGAGCCGTATTTTGTCTGGCCTAGGAAGGACTGGGTGGCGGACCTTAACGGCTCAGTGGCCATCATTTCTTCGGCCGCCGCCGGTACCCCGACCCTTGAAGGTGTCAGGAGGGGTCAGGGGTGCGTAGCAGCACGGTTCGGGGAGTTCGTCGTTGTGGGGGTGTACTTCTCCCCGAACCGATCTCTCGCCGAGCTCCACAACTCTCTTGCAGAGCTGAGAGCAGTCGTCGTAGGAAGCTATCCTCTCCCCGTGCTTGTCCTCGGGGACTTCAATGCCAAGAACTTGGCTTGGGGTTCTCGTCGTACAGATGTGCGGGGTAGGATGGTGGAAGACTGGGCTCTGGAGACAGGCCTGGTCGTCCTAAATCGGGGTTCTGTCCCCACGTGTGTGCGGATGCGGGGCGAGTCGGTGGTGGACATTTCGTTCGCTAGCCCCGCTCTGTCGCCGCGTGCCATTGACTGGCGAGTCATGGAGGGGGTGGAGACCTACTCCAACCACCGATACATCCGGTTTGACGTCTCCACCCAGCCCTCGAGCGCGCCAGTCCAACAGGCCCCGAGTGGTCCGCGTTGGGCGCTGAAGCAGCTGGACCGGGAGCTCCTCCTGGAAGCCTCGATCGTGCAGGCCTGGGTGTCATCACCGGATAGGCCTGCCGACGTCAATGATGAGGCAGGGTGGTTCCAGGAGGCCATGTCCGAGATATGTGACGTGGCAATGCCCCGCGTCCGGCCAGGAAGCGCCCGGCGTCAGGTGTATTGGTGGTCGCGTGAGCTGACGTCTCTGCGCGAGGCGTGTGTCGCCGCGCGGCACCTGTACGCCAGGCATCGCAGGCTCCGCATTCGTCCACCGAATGCGGCAGCCATTGAGGCGGAGCTGTACGAGGGATACAGAGCGGCGAAGACCGCCCTCCGGGAGGCTGTCATGCGGGCCCGGGATCGGGCCCGTGAGGAGATGCTGGAGACTCTCGACAGAGATCCGTGGGGGCGCCCTTACAAGATGGTGCGGGATAAACTCCGCACCTGGGCCCCCCCGCTGACGCAGAGTCTCCGGCCTCAGCTCGTGGAGGACGTGGTGAGCGCTCTGTTTCCTACGCGAGGGGAATATCTGCCCCCGCCTATGGCTCCGCCATCTGCGGTGCTGGAAGCGGACCACCAGGACGACGACGACGGCATCCCGGAAGAGACCGGGCTAGACCTGAGAGTGGCGGTACGTAGGCTCAAGGCCAGGAATACCACCCCAGGACCCGATGGCTTACCTGGCAAAGCCTGGGTCCTGGCCTCGGAGGCTCTCGGGCCCCGACTGGAGGGGCTCCTAAGGGCATGCTTGGAGAGAGGCCAATTCCCGCTTCGTTGGAAGACGGGGAAGCTGGTCCTCATTCGGAAGCCGGGGCGCCCTGCGGACTCTCCGTCCGCATACCGGCCCGTGGTGCTGCTCGACGAGGTGAGCAAGCTCTTTGAAAGAGTCATTGCAAACCGCCTCGCCGAGCACCTTGCGGGGACGGGGCCGGATCTTGCGGAAACCAAACAGGCGCTCTCCGGTGGACGCCATCATGCGCGTGAGAGCCCTCACGACGGGGGATGCAGTGGCCAGGGGGGGGGGGTTGTTTTGGCGGTGTCTCTCGACATCGCCAACGCCTTCAACTCCATGCCCTGGAGCTGCATTAGTGAGGCACTCCGGTATCACCGGGTGCCGACCTATCTCCGTCGTATAGTCGGGGACTATCTGACGGATAGGGCCGTCATCTACCCCGGTCGCAACGGTGAGTGGAACCGGCGAGAGATGTCGTGCGGTGTCCCACAAGGTTCGGTTCTGGGGTCGCCCTTGTGGAACATCGGTTACGACTGGGTGCTGCGCGCCGACCTCCCTACCAGCGTCAGCGTAGTTTGCTACGCTGACGACACGCTGGTACTGGCACAGGGGGGGGGGGTCGTACGAGGCGGCGGCGGAAACTATGACACGCGGGGTTGCGATAGTCGTTGAGAGGATCCGGCAGCTGGGTCTTGAGGTGGCTCTGCACAAGTCCGAGGCCATGCACTTCCATGGTCCTCGGAACAGGCCACCACCGGGATCCTCAGCGATGGTAGGAGGGGTATCCATCGGCGTCGAGTCGACGTTGAAGTACCTAGGACTCGTTCTCGACGGCCGATGGAACTTCGTTGAGCACTTCCGACGTTTGGATCCCAAACTGGAACGGACCGGGGCTGTCTTCAGGTGGCTCCTGCCGAACCTGGGGGGGCCAAACGCCTCCTGCCGGAGGCTCTACGCGGGGATTGTGCGGTCCATGGCCCTTTACGGGGCCCCGGTGTGGGCGCGTGGTTTGGCGCGGCTTGCCGTCCACCACCTGAACGCGCCCCAAAAGGTGGTTGCCGTGAGAATGGCTCGCGGCTACCGCACGATCTCCCGCGAGGCAGCGTGCCTCCTTGCCGGATTGCCGCCATGGGATCTGGAGGCGATAGTCCTCGCGCGCCTGCACGAATGGCGCGCGGAGGCACTATGCCGGGGGGAAACCCCGCTGCCGCGGCAAGTTGTCGTGCAGCGGACAGACTTCCGGCATGATCTCATGGCGACATGGAGAGAGCGACTGTCGCAACCCCGTGCTGGGCACGCCACTATAGCGGCGATAAGACCCCTCTTTGAGGAGTGGCTTGAGAGACGCCACGGCGTCCTCACCTTCCGCCTGACGCAGGTCCTCACCGGACACGGTGTGTTCGGGAGGTTCCTGCACCGAATCGGGCGGGAGGAAACGCCCGGGTGCTCCCACTGCGAGGATCGACCGGAGGACACGGTGGAGCACACCGTGGAGGTGTGCCCTGCCTGGGCGGAGCACCGCCGTGTCCTCGTAGCGGCGATAGGCGGCGGCGACCTCTCGCGTCCGGCCCGGACGGAGCGCCATGGTCCGGAGCGAGACGGAATGGGATGCCGTCACCACCTTCTGCGAAGCAATGATGCTAGCGAAGGAGGTGGCGGAGCGGGAGAAGGAGAGAGCAGCAGCTTTCCTTCCCGGCCGCCGCGGGAGACGCCCCGGGCGTCGGGGGCTACGTCGTGGCCCCCGGCCACCGTAGGCGCGGGCCTGTGGACGGCGAGCAATGGGTAGCTCGCCGTCCATTCGTCTAACGACGACAGGCCGTGTCGACGGCGCGTTTTGTTCCACGCGCGCCTCAAAGAGCTGTCAGCAGCGTGAAGGGGCCCGCAAGGGCCGACGCCTGCCGGGGCTGCGGGCTGTTCGAAAGAGATACCGCGGCTCCGGAACGTAAGGGCACTGAAGGAACACGGATGGTTTTTAGTCAGTAAAAGTCTGACACTCCCTTCCGCTCCACCCAGAGCGAAAGGCGTCATTTGATGATTTTCCATCCGCAAAAAAAAAAAGGTAGTAACATAATAGAAAATAAACGTTGCTGTAGAAATCTTGGGATTTTGATTAAAAAAATGCGACAAGTAGTTTTATTTGATATATTCAATACCAGAGATTTGAAGGAACATGGATTTAGTCATCCCATTTATAATGGAAAAAAATTATAAACTTAAATATTAAAACCTCCAGAAAGCTTTCTTTTATAGAACACAAGCAACAAAAGAAAATAATGACTAAAATTTTTAAACCAGTTTTAAGTACTCAAGCAAATACTTGATTTTTAGGAATGTTAGTGTGTAATGAAAGTCTCAAACAGATAACTAATCTTGTGATCTGGCGTTATCATGATGAAAGACCACTCCTTTTCTGATTATCAATGCCAGCCGTTTTTTATTTCTATTTCTTGCTTGTCTCATTATTTATTGGTAGTAGAGATCCGAATCGATGGTTTTACCCGTCGGTAAAAGCTCATGATAAACTTTCAATACCACCATACACACAGCATCATTTTATTGCGTGTTAAAAGAGGTTTCGCTTTAGTCTGTAAACAAAACACATACCAATACAGAAAAAATCACGTTTCTTGTATGGTCTTCATACAAGAAACGTGATTTTTTGGGTCCTTTAATATTTTACTTGTTTTCTTTTTTATTTTATGTTGTTATAGCAGCAATATAAATATACATTCTGTGAAAATTCTACATATTACGGTTCATAAGATACAGCCTACTGACAGACAGACGGAACGATAGTGGAGACTTGAGTCCCGTTGATACTCTTTGGGTACGGAACCCTAATAAACGGCAATTATGTCATTTGAGCAATACTACAGAAATAATTATTAAATAATATAGAATTAGGTTATATAATAATAAGTTAAATATATTATATTATAAAATATAGTAACAATAAATTCACATATAAAAATCTCAGCCACGGGGAACTTTATTTTTGCATTCGCTGCAACACTGAATAGCGTCATTGATATTTTGTGACTTATTTATGGCTCTTGTTATTTTATGTTAAAATTTCGAAATTGTATGATACTTAATGATAGTATGTGATTCCAGTGTCTTTCTTATTTCTTGTAGTATTATTTTTACACAGTTCAATAGGTAAACTGGTATTTTACTTCGGATTATGATCAAAATTTAGTAAAACATTCGGTACGTTCACCTCACACGTTGCCTGCCAAAATTTAATAAAACATTCGGTACGTTCACCTCACACGTTGCCTGCTACCCTATATAGTATATTATCTATGTTGCCTGCAACGCGACTGGCTCGGGTGCGCCGATTTCGGCGTAGTATTTGCTGCCGCATTTTACATGAGCGCCGGCGGTATCTAGTCAGAGGGCGTGATGACTTATCATTAATCTATGTTTACTTTATTATATAATTTACCTCTTAATCTTACATTAAAACTTCTTGCATAGACTTATCAGAGATAAAACTCACATAAAAATATAATAATCACGAAACGCGAAGTACTTGACTAAGAAAAGTATGACAGATTTACGACTTGTGCGGTGTTGGGCGCTGTTACTACTTTTCGAATTACGGCTTCTGATTGGCTGAAATCTATATCATGTGGCCAATGGTTAGACGCGCAATAAGCATCTCCATCTAAAGGCATTCAAATGTGAAACCGTCAATTTTCGACTTGAGCGGTGTTGTAAGCTAAGGGACGATGTATGATTTTATAGATATAATAAAACAACCACATTGATTAAATATAGTTTAATTAAATTAAATTGTCAAATGTATACATAGTAAAATTGTACTTAGGACTAAAGGGTAAACTAATCATTCCTTTGATCAATGTATTGAATAAAAGTTAAAATAACGAATTTTAATTTTACATAGAAACTTTTTTAGGAAATCTCGATTGGTTGTATTAATACCTGATAGGATGAAGGAGAGATTCGGTCTCCTCATAGTTCATAGTCTGCAAATAATTAGAGACTTTAGATTTGCATAACAGTTTTGTAAGAGGAAAGATGTTGAGCTCACGTTGTAGTCTATTGTAAAGGAAGGGGCCCAAGAAACAGAAAAATCGTTGTGAGGTCACGGTTTTGAACGAGTTTGAACGTACTACCAGGTGATTTCTCTGGGAAGACAGTAAAGAGGGATCATAGCTGCAACTACTATGTTGTTTGAGGACAATTAATAAAATAAAGAGTTGGCGCACGGAAAGAACCTCACAATACTGGTAAAGATCGAAGGTTGGTGATAACAGGGGCTTAAACGTACAGACTTTGAGGACCGCTCTTTGGGCTCTTTCCAACTTGATTAGTATTGACTTACTCGCGCCACCCCAGGTTGTTAAACAGTAAACTATAAGTGACTGACAAAGTGCTAAGTAGACTGATCTGACCAGACACGGATCTGCAACTTGGCGAAGATTTTTAAAAACAAACATGAGTTTTCGGAGTCTACAAGCGGTGAGGTTGATGTGGGGCTGGAAGGTCAGTTTATCGGTCGATGACAGTAAGTCAGCCGTTTCTTGGTTGATTAAAGATCGAGTTTTTAATTCCTCAATTACACTAGATTGTTCAGCAACTTTTTTTTGCAAACGCCAGGTCTTTTATCTTAAAGCATCTAGTTTCTTCCTCATATTATCGCGTAATAACGTCTTCTTTTCCAATTTCTTAATTAACTTTTTTTTACGTGGAGTTATCTCAACTTCCGGCACTGCCATAGGTATATCTTGTGTCTTTTTTTATAGTATAGGGTGACAAGCGAGCACACAGTCCACATGATGGTAAGTAGTTGCTGTGGCCCATAGACATCTACATCTATCCTCGTTTGCGAATCAAAATGCAGATGGGTTGTCACCCGTGAGGACTAAGATGGAATGCCTCTTTTCCAGTAAAAAGGGTCTCCGGTTCTCTACACTCACCATACGAAACGAGAGCGTGGTTCTTCCCCGGTCGAGCCGACCCATTCGTGCTACAACTAAAAATAAAAATGATAACAAATGTAAAGCAACATGGACCATTATCAAAAAAAGAAATAGATATTTCTTTTTACCCATATGACAAGAAAAATATAGAAAAAATTATAGCTAATAATAAAGTTCTTACGAATCCTGTAGATATAGCTACTGCTTTTAACAATCATTTTATTGATTTGACCCGTGAATCAACAACACACACTACAGCGAAAAATGTAACCATTAACAGCGCGAATGTCAACTCTATGTTTCCTAGACCTATGTCTGAAAATGAGGTTAGAAGGGAAATAATGCTATTAAAAAATACTAGCTCTGAAGGCTACGATGACGTAAACACAAAAATAATAAAAACATGTATAATTGAGATAATTGAAATATTGACATATTTAATTAATTTTTCATTTTCGTGTGGAATCTTTCCAGTTCCCTAAAATATCAACCGTCATCAACGACTAGACGTAGAAAATATACAATACCCTACGAAGATTCATTTAAGACTACGTTTGCATCAAGACAGTATACAAGACTTTCAATTTACTTATATGATAAAATAAACCAAAAAATCAATATTTATCCTATGAATTACCATGACTGTAAAAAACCGTAGCAGACTGGTTAAGAAAACTTACTTATGAAGAAACTGAATCCCTTCTAGAAAACAGTGCCTTATAAATTTTCACAATTACAGACCACACACACACACACACACACACACACACACACACGCACACGCACACGCACGCGCACGCGCACGCGCACGCACACGCACACGCACACGCACACGCACACGCACACGCACACGCACCCGCACCCGCACCCGCACCCGCACACGCACACGCACACGCACACGCACACGCACACGCACACGCACCCGCACCCGCACCCGCACCCGCACACGCACACGCACACGCACACGCACACGCACACGCACACGCACACGCACACGCACACACACACACACACATTCTTGCACACAATTACACAAATATTGTTAATTATACCTTACTGCATGTTTTAAATTGTGTAGATTTTTTTTTATTATTTTAATTATAATTTAAAGTAGTAATATAATTGTACTACGGAAGAGCGGGTCCCTCTACTACAGGTATCTATTTACCTAAAAGAGAGTACCCAACAATATTGTGTTACAATATTGTTGGGTACTACTACTACTTACTACTTCTTTTAAAGCAATAAATTATTTATTATTTATTATTATTATTATACAACCTAACCCTGACCTGCAAAATCCAAAAAACGCAAGAAAATTTGAATTTCGCAGGCCACCCTGGAGCTTCCACCTTAATTGAATCCTTGAATGTCAAAAGTAGGTATAAATATTACAATTGTACTTAGGACTAAAGGCTAACCTAATCAGTCCTTTGATATATTTATTGAATAAAAGTTAAAATAACGAATTTCGTCTTCTTTTTCAATGTCTTTATTAAATTCTTCATACGTGGAGTTACCTCAACATCCGGCGCTGCTATAGGTATATCTTGTGTCTGAAATATAATAAAAGATATTACTGTATTTATAACAAAGTAGCTGTTGCCTACGGCTTCGATCGTTTTTTTTTGGATAAAAAGCCTATAGCACTTAGGCATACTGTAGCTTGCAGTTAGTGAAAGAGTTATTGATTGAATTGGGGTAAGTAGTTTCAGAAATAGACGCGTTCAAACAAACAAACTCTTCAGCTCTATAATATTAGTATAGTATAAATATTTGTATTATATGTATATAGATATTTTTTTATTATTTACGGTAAGTAGTAAATACTTACCGTGAATAATAAATACATATAAAAATATCTATACTGCTTTAAAGATAAAAATGTTTAAGTATGTATATAAACGGCTACACACACATCATCTACAAGAATCAATTTCCATAAAATAGACTGATCAAGAATAAAGTTACCATAGTACTTTCTATTTCAATTTCCATAGCAACTTCTTCTGACGGTAAAGATAGGTTAGTAGGACCATGAATATCTATCATGGATGAATCGTCAAGCTGAAAAATATGATTATTATTGTTCGCGCCAAACGCTGTTGTCGGAACCGATGTCTAGGGGGCGCGCGGCTCGGTGCCATACCGGTTTGATAGTTGGATGTGTCGAGCGCGCGCGAGTGCAAGTCAGTCGTCTGTCAGCGGTGCTAACGTCAGCACACTGTCAATTTTGTTAGGGAACTCGGAATAATTAGGCGCGGATAGTAAATATTCTGTCTAGGATTTGTGACACGCTTTCCTTGCTGGAGAGCTTCCCAGGGACTCATTGTGTCCGACTCAGAATCTGTATAAGCGCATTCGACAATATTAGCTAGTGCGACCTTTGATATTCTAGAAATAACTGTTGCTACGCGAAACGGTAGTAACCTTTGATCCGGACACTCCCTGTTCATTTTGTATGTTAGGCTTTATAACAAACCAGAGTTAGTGGCTTCTGTAAGTTAGTTAATCGTACGATACAGTTAATGGACTGTCATCGTGACGAACGAGGAAAGTGACTGTGGACAACGCCGCGGCAGATTACCTCATTTTGGAGCGGTGTCGACGCCCGGGCTGTTGCCGACGGCCAAGGTCTACTAAGGTCAATCACCATCAGTCACACCCAGATACACATCACAGCACCTTATTTCTATTGCACTACACAACCACATGCGACCTGACCGACTCCGTAAGGACGAGTCGCCTTGGATAGGTAAGTAAGCTCCGTCTAATATTCTCCCTGTTGAAAGGCCGGACCACAGAACGCTCCCCCTTATTGTTTAGTGTAACTATAGATTTTCCACTTTGGCGTTAGGAGGCCCGACCTACGTCTGCTCGTCGAAACTCAGCTGAATGGGCCCCTGAGGATTTGACTTTATGGGAACACCCGTAGGCCGTAACAATTATTTTAAATTAACATTTATCACCCAAATAAATAAGTAGGTACATGTTATAATATAAAATAATATTATAAAAAAAATTTCATCATGGAGGAACTCTCCTCTTTCCACATGACGTTGGTCAACCGACGACCCCTTGGGTTCCGTTGCCCTATTCCGAATTTCCCTACCTTCAGCTCACCGATATCTTTTGTGCTTAGTTTTGCGTTAGTCTCCCATTTACACCGTATATCTGATAGCGTTAAAAGAAGAAGTGTCTGCGGGATATATTAGTATCTCTGAGTTTCGGAGGAATGCGGTAGAGATATCCTCATACCTACATCTTCTCCATCTCCTTAGGATGTGCCGAGGTTGGTGCGTAAACCTGTATGACCTTCAACGAATACAGTTTTTTTTTATTCTGAGTGTAAGGTACACAACACAACCATGTCGAAACCCTCCTAATCTTTACAAAGTCGTTAAAGAGACTTATGAACACCTCTTTGGGACAGATGGTCACAAAATGTTTCCGATTTCGAGAATTACCGTATCCTTCCCCTCTTGGACCTCAGATCATCCTATAATAATATTCCAGCGCAACTTGTCTATATCTTCTTCCAGCTCCAGGATCTCCTCGTCAGTCTTCACGGTACGTGCGTTATATGTTGCCAGGTGCAGTTGTCTTAGTTGGCAACCAAACCTCCACCGGAGATCCTTAGCACCCCCTGCCCCGCCGTTGCCATGGTTGCCACCGTAACCAGGAATAGCGGGCCGGAGATTTGGGGCCGTCTCCTTGTATTACTGTTCATGGGGGATGGTTGGATGGGACCATAGTGGACACGCTTGGCAAGCGGCTCAGCAACCGTGTTTTTTTATTATAGTTTTGCCGTTATCAGAGGGATGCTGCTGCCCATCTCCTGTGTCAGTTTCCCTCTGTTGGTTCTTACCACACCCACGGGAAGATAAGGGGTAGTGGATATTCCTACACCGCCACTACACGGTAAGGAAAAGACGTTGGAGGGATTGACTTCTACGTCTTTACATATAAATAAAATTGAAGTGTCTGTCTGTAATATCGAGTTACTGCTTTATTTAAACCCAGCGAGTTTAGTGGCAAAGCTAGGGCTCCAAACTAGGGCAAGCCCAAGGTATGTTGTTAGCAGTTTTATAAAAAATTACCTTTACTCTTTTTCGATTTTACCTTTTCCTCACCGATTAGCGCTTTAACACACTCCAATTCATCACAAGAAAAACTATTATCCTCCATTTTCACTATAAATCTATAAAAAGTATAAATTTCCAACTCAATATTGCGAGTTGCATTCGCTCAAGTGTAAACACACAGAGTAAACATTGGAATGTGAAGTTGTGAAGTGAACTTTGCAAACGCTCGACAACTTCACACTGAAAGCCTGGCTTCTGATCTCCATACTGATTGCTATATAAACAATTGTAGTTATGTTTCATTATAGAACATTTTGCCACAGGTTAGAAAGGGAGCGATCGTCTTCTAGAAAGCCCGCTAAAAAGCCCACGCGTGCGAGAGAGACGACTAATCGCTCAACTCTTTTTTATGACAGCAGTAAAAAAAAAGCAGACTCGCCCAATTGCGATATTTGTCATATTATAGAAGATGTACAACATATGCTAGCAGAATGTGTCAAATATCAAAGGGAAAGGGAGAATCTGGTACAAAAATTTAGTATCAATTTGTGTGAAACGGGTTGGTTTTTGAGTATACTTGCGGAGCCACACTCAGCGGTAGCAAAATCAGTCAGTACCATATTTTTACCACATTGATTGCCCCTTTCCAAATAGCACTGGTGAAACGGGAACAAGCTAGGTTACGATAAGGCTGACATATCCTTGTAGGATAAAAGCCTTTTTAAATAAAGATAGATAATAAAAAAAAAATGACAGCAGTATTGCGCAGTAAAGCAATCTGCAAAGTGTTGACGTTACATAATAAGGCTACGAGGTCACGACCTGTGTAGAACAGAGCAGCGCTATGAAACAGTTTACGAGTTATTTTATTAGTTGATATTATTAATAGGGCAAGCCAGGCTTCTCGGCTTGTATGGAAGCTTCGCTACCGAGCGAGTTATTTGCATACCATTAAGACATGGATAAACATTTTTGAAATGTTTGTTTGTAAGTCTGTCTGTCCGGGCTAGTCATTGGAATAGCTTCATGCACTGAAATGAAACTTCACAAACAGATATAGAGCGATGCCAGGAGTGACGTAGGCTACAGTTTATCCGCAAAGCTTGGTCATTTTATTGTGAAATCTTAAATCTCGATGATGAAATAAATGACAACACCGAAGCGAAGCCGGGGCGTGCCACTAGCATTCAATAAAAGATGTGCGTTTGTTCGCTATTTCTATTTATTTATTATTTATTGAATCCCTAAAATAAAAGAATACAAAGTGCGGACTCAATGCTTAATTCTCCGTATCTCCTTTAGTTGACTGCGAACGGGAGAGAAGACTAGTTCTTTGTTTTGTAAACTGCGATCGTTGTTTTCAACAATCTAACACTGATTTTGTTTAATGAAATGAAATAAAATTTATTTAACATACATTACATTATAGTTACAGTTATTTTTGAGTTCTGAAGCCTGTGTTAGTTAAAACTGTGCTACAGGCCTCAGACTTCCCCATCTATTGTCAAAGTATTATAATGTATATTAGTATTATAAAGAAATAATAAAAATAATATAAAAAGTAATAATATGATACTAATTTTATTCTAAGGCCAAGTTGCGGGCGTGTGTGTGTGTGTGTGTGTGTGTGTGTGTTTTATTAAGTGATCTTCGTGAACAAATCTTCAGTCGCATCGTAATTCAAGCCGTTGTGACTAAGAATACGCTGTCATTATTTATGTGCGCAGTTTGTCAACGTGATTGAAGTTTATTTCATATAAGTGTGTAACGTATTTGCCTAAAAGCAGTAACTGTCGTAAAGGAAAATATAACCGCGTGCCATATTTACCGTGCCGGCTACCCGCGATCCACAGCTGTCACACGGTTTTTATTCTGAATTGCCGCTAGAGTAGTATACAAGTCTTTGACTTATATAGAATTTAACAAAAAGTTCAAACAATCGTGAAGATACATTTCACTTTACAACAACACCTAACTAAACAAAGCCTCTGCCAGAAAACTGCCTTACAGTACTTAAACTGCAAAGTCTTTTGGTACAAATCAAGGTAAAACTAATAAAAACAATGTCCACATGTTAAAATAAATAACAAAATAATTTCCTTCATTAGCCTAAGATAATCTATAAGATCAAAGTAAACCTAAGATTAAAAAACCAAAAGTTTTGATGTAAAGGTCTTTCACTTTCATTTATAGTTAGCTGCCACGGCAGGAGTTTAATGTTTCAGTTTCACTCCGAATTCAGTCTGGACATTTTACAGTGTAAATATGAAATGAATTAATAACTCGACTACAAAAGCCATCTTGTACGGAATAATAGACCGAGTAAAAAAACCTTTACGTGCCTTATGTGCTAATTGATACTGCATTTATTCTGAAGAAGCTGATTCAAAAACCAAAAAAAATAAACTTTCAAATATGAAACAAATGGGAGGTTAGTGGCAACAGACCAGACCATGTTTTTATTTATTTAATTGATTGCTAATGTTTATCTTTTTTTCGTTTCGACATTTATTGTGTTCTTGTTAGAGAGCCTATTAAAGTCAACTGCTGATGCTGAACATAGGCCTCATCCATAGATTGCCTCATAGGGGGGGGATATTTGCCATAGTTGCCACGCTTGGCAAGTGGGTTGGCAACACAGTTTTTTTATTTTATTAGGTAGACGCTGCTGCCCAGCTCCTGATTTGTTTCTCTCTGTCGCCTCTACGACACACTCGGGATGATAAGGGCTAGTGGATAATCTTATATCTATATCTATATATTATATCTAGGCGACGGAGGAAATAAACCAGGAGATGGGCAGCAGCGTCTTCCTAATAACAAATAAAAATAAAAAACCGCGGTTGCCTACCCACCTGCATGCCAACTATGGCAAATATCCCCCCTATGAGTCAATCCGTGGGGGAGGCCTATGTTCAGCAGCGGACTTTTATAGGCTGTAACGGTAACGATAAATGTCGAAACGAATAAATAAAAACAAACTGGGGTATGATTTAAATAAAATTAAAAAAAACATGAAGTCTAGTCTGTTTCCACTAACCACTCGGTACATATTTCAAGGTTCGATTTCACTTGGTTGCTTCTTTGGTTTTTGAATTAGCTTCTTCAGAATAAATGCAGTTTCAATTAGCACACATGGCACGGAAAAGTTTTTCTACTCGTTCTACAGTTACATAAGGAACTCATGACAAATGAATTTTTATCTAGTATACTTTTATATTTATATAAAACACGTTTACATGATATTGCACATATTTTACAAGATCTCTCACAAAAAAGTTCTGCTCAAATGTGTGTTTTCATATGCCTTTGCAAAGCACTTTTTGTAATACATATATATTCACAGATATGACACGAAAAAGGTTTTTCTCCAGTATGTATTTTCATATGCCTTTGCAAATTACTTTTTTCCATACATTTATATTCACAGATATTACATGAAAAAGGTTTTTCTCCAGTATGTATTTTCATATGCTTTTGCAAATAACATTTTTCTATACATTTATATTCACAGATATGACACGAAAAAGGTTTTTCTCCAGTATGTATTTTCATATGCCTTTGCAAATTACGTTTTTCTATACATTTATATTCACAGATCATCATCATCATCATTACAGCCCTTCACAAGTCCACTGCTGAACATAGGCCTCCCCCAAAGAATGCCACAAAGCACGGTCCTGAGCCACCTGCATCCATCGACTTCCTGCATATCTTACCAGGTCGTCACTCCATCTAGTGGGGGGACGCCCTACACTTCGCCTGCCGGTACGAGGCTGCCACTCGAGAACCTTTCTTCCCCATCGGTTGTCGGTTCTTCGAGCTATATGGCCGGCCCATTGCCACTTCAGCTTACTAATCCGTTGGGCTATGTCGGTCACTCTAGTTCTACTGCGGATATCCTCATTTCTGAGTTTATCACGCAGAGAAACTCCGAGCATAGCCCTCTCCATAGCTCGCTGAGCGACCTTGAGCTTCCTCATCCGGCCAGCAGTGAAGGACCACGTCTCAGTTCCGTATGTCATCACTGGCAACACGCACTGGGTGTACAGTCTCGTTTTCAAGTTTTGAGGTATACCTGACGAGAAGATGTGCCGTAATTTCCCGAACGCTGCCCAACCGAGTTGAATTCGTCGATTGACCTCTCGGTCGAAGTTGGACTTACCTAGTCAGGCTATTTGTCACATACTCGTCAACAACTTCGAGCTTAGTGTTCCCAACAACTACCGGCATAGGTGTGACATGGACATTAAACATGATCTTTGTTTTGTCCATGTTCATCTTAAGACCTATCCGTTGGGAAACACTATTGAGGTCATTGAGCATAGTGCTTAGGTCCTCCAGCGATTCTGCCATAACGACTATATCGTCGGCAAATCGAAGGTGAGTGATGTACTCGCCATTGATGTTGATAACGTATCTTTTCCAGTCCAGAAGCTTGAAAACATCTTCCAATGCAGCGGTAAAGAGTTTCGGGGATATGACGTCACCCTGTCTTACACCTCTCTGCAATTGGATAGGTTTCGTACTCTGGTTCTGTACTCGGATAGCCATCGTAGCCCTACTGTACAAGCACTTCAACACTTCGATATACTGACAGTCAACTTGGCATCGCTGAAGGGACTGCAGCACCGCCCAAATTTCGACGGAATCAAAGGCTTTCTCATAGTCCACATACGCCAGACATAGTGGCAAATTGTACTCCTCGGACTTCTGTACAATTTGCCGAAGGGTATGTATGTGGTCCATGGTGCTAAAGCCTTTTCGGAAACCGGCTTGTTCGGGAGGCTGGAAGTCGTCAAGTCTGCGCGCGAGACGATTCGTAATGACTCTCGAAAACAGCACGTAGACGCGGCTCAGAAGGGAAATCGGTCTGTAGTTCTTCAAGAGAGCGTTGTCACCTTTCTTGAAGAACAAGACCACCGCACTTCTGCTCCACGCCTCCGGTGTAATGCCACCATGGAGGACGGAATTAAAGAGCTTCTGAAGGACTTCAAGTACCGGTTTTCCACCCGCTTTCAGAAGCTCCGCTGTAATTCCATCCTCGCCTGGGGCCTTGCCGTTTTTAAGGTGCTGGAGAGCCATTCTAATCTCGCTCAGACTGACGTCCGGGATATCATCGGAATAATGTCGGATAAGACTCGCTCTTGGATCGTTACTCACACTTGCGTGCGGCTCCAACGATGACGTGTACAGCTGCCCATAGAACCTCTCAATCTCACTCAAAACCTCAGGTGCCCCGGAAACGATGCTGCCACACTCTGTCTTTAGCTTACACAGATATTACATGAAAAAGATTGTTCTCCAGTATGAACTCTCATATGCTTATGCAAATAACTTTTTTCTATACATTTATATTCACAGATATTACATGAAAAAGGTTTTTCTCCAGTATGTATTTTCATATGCTTTTGCAAATAACTTTTTTCTATACATTTATATTCACAGATATTACATGAAAAAGGTTTTCCTCCAGTATGTATTTTCATATGCTTTTGCAAATAACTTTTTTCTATACATTTATATTCACAGATATTACATGAAAAAGGTTTTTCTCCAGTATGTATTTTCATATGCTTTTGCAAATTACTTTTTTCTATACATTTATATTCACAGATATGACACGAAAAAGGTTTTTCTCCAGTATGTATTTTCATATGCTTTTGCAAATAACTTTTTTCTATACATTTATATTCACAGATATTACATGAAAAAGGTTTTTCTCCAGTATGTATTTTCATATGCCTTTTCAAATTACTTTTTTCTAAACATTTATATTCACAGATATGACACGAAAAAGGTTTTTCTCCAGTATGTATTTTCATATGCCTTTGCAAATCACTTTTTTTAATACATTTATATTCACAGATATTACATGAAAAAGGTTTTTCTCCAGTATGTATTTTCATATGCTTTTGCAAATAACTTTTTTCTATACATTTATATTCACAGATATTACATGAAAAAGGTTTTTCTCCAGTATGTATTTTCATATGTCTCTGCAAATGATCTTTTCTAATACATTTATAATCACAATCATTACAACAGTACACTTGTTCAGCGACGTGCGCTTTAAGATGTGCCAAAATGCGACCTTTTTGAGATGTTTTAAATTCGCAAATGTCACAATTAAATATTTCCATTAGTTGTGGTACTGGAGTTTGTTCAACTTGTGTCCGAACTGCAGTGGTGTTCTTTTGGTTCTTTTGCGTCTTATGACTGTATGAAATGTGTTTGGCGAGAATGTCTTTTGTTGAAAATTTTTTGCTACAACCATCACATTCAAAAATGTATTTTGTTGATGCCCCTGACGTTTTTTTCGTAAGTATATTTACACTCTTTCGTTTCAAAATTTTCTTTTTCATAATCTTTGCAGGATGCTTTCCTTTTTTATTAATTGGTTGATTATCTTTTTTGACTTTAGGCTTTGATTTAATAGTAGGGCTTTCTAAATCGAGGTTTTCTTTACGAACATCGTTTATGTTACAATCAGTAGAATTTGATTTAATCTTGCTCTCAGACGCTTTTGAAAAATGATTTGTCGGTATGATGTATGGTTCTGAAATACACACGAATTGAACATTTAATTTATTATAAGTAAAACTTTTTATTGTAAGACACCTTAAACGCATTCTCTATCAGTAAACCAGGGAGAAATAGATAAATTATAAAATTACATAATTATACAATGTTGCTAGATATAAAGTATTTTACTTTTAATAATGTCTCTCATATTCATTTTTGGAGGGAAAGAATGGTAGAGAAACTAAATTCGAATGATAATGATGACGTTCTTCTCACCATGTTACAATTACCTACATTAATCTAATAATAGATGCTTCGAATCGCACACGGGACAAGCATTATACAGAATGATTGGAAGATTGACTTGTTGATTGAAGAAGATCATTAAGGCCATAATTATTTTAGACAAAGTCTGACTATACTTTTTGTTTTTGGTGATAAAACTAAAAATTTTACAGTTAATTGCTAATAATTACCAATTTAATTAACTTCTGTTTTTTTTAAATATAAGTAATGAATAAGAAATCTAAGAAAACATAGTCTCAGCATCTGTGTCATCAGACATATTTTTGTACAGACACTAAGTTCACGAAAATTTTTTACGATTTAAAGAAATATAATTAACATTTTAAATAATAAACATTTTTGACACTACGTTAAAAAAAACTGATGGTACTTTAATTTATTGTTAGAAAACTTTTTGAAAACAGGCATGGTTATTACTCTTTCATTTGAGGTATAACTTACACGCATTTGTTACAAATTTTTCAATTGTCCCCTAAAACTAGATTGAGGTAGAAAATTTAAATTTTTAGGCAGACTAATAAAAATTCTAATTATTTATTTGTTGATGCTCAAAATAATTGATGCGATTACTAACACAAGCACGGGCCCGTCGTCTCACTTCTGTTGTAGTTACTTTCAACATCGTGATTTCAAATGCTGAATTAAGTCTTTGAAATTTGAAATTCCGGCCATATAGCTTGAAGAAATGACAATGAATGAGGAAGTTTTACGAGTGGCAACCTCGTACCAGTAGACAGTGTAGGGCGGCCCTCCATTAGATGGAATGATGACCTGGTAAGAAATGCAGGAAGGATGGATTCCTGTGTTTTGTGGCATTCCGTGGGTGAGACCTATGTTCAGCAGTGGACTTGTGAAGGCTGTAATGATGAAGATTTAATGATGCAATGCGCTCATCTTTTCATTTTAATTTTTATAGGATAGGGTGACAAACGAGCACACAGTCCACACGATGGTAAATGGTCGCTGTGACCTATAGACATCTACGTCTGTCCTCAATAAAGAATCAAAATGCAGATGCATTGTCACCCATGAGGACTACGATGGAATGCCTCTTTTCCAGTAAAAAGGGTATCCCGTTCTCTACAATCACCATACGAAACACAGCAGTGTTAAGTTGCTATTTTACGCAGGTATTCTGTGAGAGTGTGGTCCTTCCCCGGTCGAGCCGACCCATTCGTGCTATAACTATACTACTAATATAACTGCAGCATGGCTCTACCACAACTAAAATGGAATGACCCACAGCCTGTGATTATTTTGACTCTATACCCATCAGAATGGAACACAGCAGTGCACGTACTGCTATTTGACGGCAGAAATAGGTAAGAGGAGGAAGGAGGAGTCCATCTGGGCAGGCACAGATACATCAACTCCTAGGCAAACATGGAGTCACACCACCTAGTACTGACACTAAGAAGATGGCAAAGATAATTGGTTGCTTACCAGTGTGTATCTTAGTGACATACATACTGGCTGACAGGTTAAAAATATTTTTTTAATGTATTAATAAGAGTGCTTTTGACATGCACTTTGAATTTAGACAAAGGCAAATCAGTTAATCAGTACATTACACATGAAGCCCTCTTTATTTTGTCTACGGGCTACAGTAACCACTTGCCATAAGGTAAATTGTACCTCATTTTAATAATATCCAGAAAAGACGTATATCTTACCTGTTTCATGATTCTCATTTTCTTCAAATTTGGAATTCTCATATTCGAAAATCTCTTCCTCAACTTTAACGGCATCAAGGCAAAACATTTCGTCTTTGCAATCATTGTCTATATCACACTCTACAGGCCAGATATCTATATGATAAATTGGTGTGAATTTAATCTCACCTCTAACCTTATGCGGTTTTGGTATTGACTGAAAGGAAATCATTTTTTCAAATAAGAGAAAAAGCCAATATAGTGGTGGAGTAGGAGAACCCATACTACCCCCTGCCATCCCGCAGATGACGTAAAAGGGGGCAGAGGGAAACTGAAACAGGAGATCGGGGGGCATCATCTTCCTGACAACAACTTCAAATAATAATAAACACCGGACAAAAGTGAGGGTTCAGCGTAAACTTAAATAAGAATGTACATAGTTCATCTATCCCGAGAATCGAGTCTCAACAATTTTTGGATTCAGATTCACGAAAGCTGTAAATTGACAAAGATTTATCTTTGTTTATTGAGATTTGTTTATATACAATAGGGTAATATATAACAGTATAAACAGTTTGATAATTGTTTTTGTAAAAATAAGTACTATTGCTCTAACAAAAGTAAGTTGGATTGAAGGACAAACTTAACTCTGCACTAGAAACATTCTCCCATATAGCAATGGGAAGCAGCATAGAAAAGTGGATTGTGCAGTGACGGTGTAAGAATATCCACTATCACAGGGTCGGCAACCTTTTATATATACATATATAAGTATATATATATATATATATATATATATATATATATATATATATATATATATATATATATATATATATATATATATATGGTATTATTAGATAATCACTTATTATTTAAGTAAAAATTTAAAACAAACATTTATTTACATTGTAAGTCTTACAACACTAACTTATACTTCAAGTACAAACGATTGAGCAAACAAATTCAATGGGAGTTTTGGCTTTGCATGGTTTTAGAAAGTTTGGATAAATTTGGCTCATAACTTGTTGTTTTAAGTTTCAAACACGAATCTGACTTTTCATTTGTTAGTTGGCTTCTTACTTTACTTTTAATTATATTCATGCAAGAGAACGCTTGCTCGCACGAATATGTCGGTCCTAAGATAGTCAGCACTACAAATGCCAACATCTTCACCTCACTATAGCAATCTGGAAGACTACTCCATGCGTCAAATATAACTCAACTCGCAGCCTTTCTTTTAAAGCTGTTCATTTTTGTTGCGTTACGTACATACATTTCTGGACCTCCAACTTTTCCAACTTCCTTATCAACTCTGTAAATTTTCAACTCCACAAAGCTTTACTTTTTAAATCGATCAATTGCATTTCTAGAGATTCAGTATCAACCCCAAATGGCTTAGATGGATCGATTTATAATTTTTCTTTTATAAACTAAAGAGCCGCAGCTTCACATCCAAAGAGTGACTCGCGAGCCGCAGGTTGCCGACCCCTGCACTATCATATATCCCTATCCACGGGATGGGTGTCGTAAGAGGCAACAGAAGGAAACAGAAACAGAGGTAGGGTGGCCGCATCTTCCTGATGACAACTTAGACTAACATAAACTACGGTTGCCAATTTGCTAAGTGTGGCAAATTTGGCAAAATCTCTCCTATGAAGCAATCTATGAGTGAGACTTATGTTCTGCATTGGACTTTTATAGGTTTTAATGGATGGAATGGATAATACCATGGATCCTCCTGAAAGCAACTGCTCCAGAACCACATTTGACTCAATAGCCTGTTGTTGTAATCTTCTGCAACGAATGAGTCTTGCATGACAGGTGAAACAGACAATTATTGGCCCCTCAGTCTCATCCAACTGAAAATATGAAAATCTTCATAAATATGAAATAGTATTCAAATACATAAGTGTATATAAGTTTGTAATAAAGATTATTGGCTACCATATTTTAATTTGTCGTCATTTTTTATAATATTGAAGTGACAAATAAACTTACCATCTACTTGATGGTAAGTGACTAATGGGCACCATGGGCACCTGCAACGAACTTCAAGCAATGGCTACAGATACAATGTTACCTGTGAGGACTAAGATGTAATGCATTACAGCCTGGCTCTTGATGTCCTTCAGCCTAGGATACATACTGCTGCTTGGTGGCAATAGAATAGAATAGAATAATTTTTGTTCAATATTGATTATTACATAATACTTATTGAAAGTCATTTTTTATTTACCATTAGTTCGGAAAATACCTCTGTCCTGGGAAGAACCAGCAAGAAACCCAGCAACACTTTTTTTTCAGACATATTTCACTTAGCAATAATTTTGTGTATACAATTTTTAAATGATTTTTCATAGAACCAGCATGGTGGCGATCACCTTATTCCCAGGGGTCATTTTCATTCATGTATTCCTTGATATTATAATAACCCTCGTTGTAGATTTTCTTTAATGAAACTTTTAAACTTGTTTATTGACAAACTTTGAATATGTTCTGGGATTTTGTTGTAAAAGCGTTTAAATTGCCCCATAAATGAATTACCGATTCTGTGGAGTCTAGTAACTGGCATTACAAGCTTATGTTTGTTCCTAGTGTTCAAAGTATGCACAACCTTATTCTTATTAAAGCTATTTATATTTTAGGCACATACATTACATTCTCATAAATATATTGCGATGCCAAAGTTAATACGTTTATTTCTTTAAATTTTTCTCTGAGGGACTCTTTACAATTTAGGTTATAATTCGCCCGTACGGCTCTCTTTTGCAAAACAAATATAGCTACAATATCAGTCGCATTACCCCATAGCAAAATTCCATAAGACATTACTCTATGAAAGTAACTAAATTACACTAATCTAGTTGTCTCAACATCTGTGAGACTTCTAAACTTTCTTACAGCATATGCTACAGAACTGAGTCTGCTTGCTAATTTAGATATATGGCCCCATTGAAGTTTCGCGTCAATAGTAATACCAAGAAAAACAGTGGTATCCACAAGACTTAACTCCTCCCCATTTAACAGCACACTGGTATTCGAGTTTTTTACATTAGGTATTGTAAATTTAATACACTTTGTCTTATTGCCGTTTAAGAGCATATTGTTCGCGTTAAACCAATGTACTAATTTCGATAGAACATTATTTACATCATCATCATCATTCATCATTACAGGCTTTCATAAGTCCACTGCTGAACATAGGCCTCACCCAAGGAATGCCACAAAGCACGGTCCTGAGCCACCTGCATCCATCGACTTCCTGCATGTCTTACCAGGTCGTCTCTCCATCTAGTGGGGGGTCGCCCTACACTTCGTATACCGGTACGAGGCTGCCACTGGAGAACCTTTCTTCCCCATCGGTTGTCGGTTCTTCGAGCTATATGGCCGGCCCACTGCCACTTCAGCTTACTAATCCGTTGGGCTATGTCGGTTACTCTTGTTCTACTGCGGATATCCTCATTTCTAAGTTTATCACGCAGAGAAACTCCGAGCATAGCGCTCTCCATAGCTCGCTGAGCGACCTTGAGCTTCCTCATACGGCCAGCTGTAAAGGACCACGTCTCAGTTCCGTAAGTCATCACTGGCAACACGCACTGGTTGTACAATTTCGTTTTAAGGTTTTGAGGTATGTCTGACGAGAAAATGTGTCGTAGCTTGACAAACGCTGCCCAGCAGAGTTGAATCCGTCGATTGACCTCTCGGTCAGTTGGACTTACCTAGTCGGACTTTTGTCCCAGGTAAACATACTCGTCAACAACTTCGAGCTTAGTGCTCCCAACAACTACCGGCATAGGTATGACATGGACATTAAACATAATCTTTGTTTTGTCCATGTTCATCTTAAGACCTATCCGTTGGGAGACACTATTGAGGTCATTGAGCATAGTGCTTAGGTCTTCCAGCGATTCTGCCATAAGGACTATATCGTCGGCAAATCGAAGGTGAGTGATGTACTCGCCATTGATGTTGATACCGTATCCTTTCCAGTCCAGAAGCTTGAAAACGTCTTCCAATGCAGCGGTGAAGAGTTTCGGGGATATGACGTCACCCTGTCTTACACCTCTCTGCAATTGGATTGGTTTCGTACTCTGGTTCTGTACTCGGATAGCCATCGTAGCTCTACTGTACAAACACTTCAACACTTCGATATACCGACAGTCAACTTGGCACCGCTGAAGGGACTGCAGCACCGCCCAAATTTCGACGGAATCAAAGGCTTTCTCATAGTCCACATACGCCAGACATAGTGGCAAATTGTACTCTTCGGACTTCTGTACAATTTGCCGAAGGGTATGTATGTGGTCTATGGTGCTAAAGCCCTTTCGGAAACCGGCTTGTTCGGGAGGCTGGAAGACGTCAAGTCTGCGCGCGAGACGATTCGTAATGACTCTCGAAAACAGCACGTAGACGTGGCTCAGAAGGGAAATCGGTCTGTAGTTCTTCAAGAGAGCGTTGTCACCTTTCTTGAAGAACAAGACCACCGCACTTCTGCTCCACGCCTCCGGTGTAATGCCACCATGGAGGACGGAATTAACGAGCTTCTGAAGGACTTCAAGTACCGGTCTTCCACCCGCTTTCAGAAGCTCTGCTGTAATTCCATCCTCGCCTGGGGCCTTGCCGTTTTTAAGGTGCTGGAGAGCCATTCTAATCTCGCTCAGACTGACGTCCGGGATCTCTTCGGAATAGTGTCGGATGAGACTCGCTCTTGGATCGTTACTCACACTTGCGTGTGGCTCCAACGATGACGTGTACAGCTACCCATAGAACCTCTCAATCTCACTCAAAATCTCAGGTGTCCCGGAAACGATGCTGCCACATTCGGTCTTCAGATTTGACAGTTGGCTCTTTCTGGCAGACAGATCTCTGGCAAAGACTTTGGAGCCTTGGTTCCGCTCGATCGCTTCTTCAATACGAGCTGTATTGAAGTTGCGTAAGTCCCGCCGCATGCATTTGGAGATCTGTCTGTTCAGATGCCTGTATGCCGTCAAGTCTGTTGAAGAATGTAGCTTCATCTCCCGTCTAACAGCCATGAGATTATGAGTATGATCGGAGAGTTTTTGTGTTCTTCTGCGGCGGGTGTTGCAGAACTTAGCTCCGACCGCATGGACAGTTTCCACGAGCTTGTCATCCATATCGTCCACTTCATTGCAGTCTTCTAGGCACTGAAAACGGTTTTGTAACTCGAGCTGAAAGGTTTCGGGACTTTGGAACAGAGCACGAGGGGGACGGAGCATTGATTTCAATAGACGAGGCCTCTCCAACTTAACGTTTAGGTTCAGTGTGCCTCTACCCATTCGGTGATCGCTACCAGTTTTCACCCTCGCGATCACGGAGACTTTACTGAACAGTTGTCGTCTGGTCGTCATAATGAAGTCAATCCCATTTTTACATCGTCTTAGAAAGCGATGGAAGGTTTTTTTACCATATTACTTCTAACTCTCCAGGCGTTTTGCATTAATAGGAACAAACACAATTTTCTCAATTACCTGTTTTTTATTTATTTCCTTTTTTATTTTTATTTATTTCAACTAACAGCTATCATGACAGGAAAAAAGCCTAATGCGACAGTGTAGTTCTTATCATGCATAACAAAAATGTGGTCATTAACTGTAACATATTGTAAACAATCCCACCCTAGTAAATTCACTCAAGGTGCAATAGAATAGGTCAATGCCTTCAGCCATTCTATTAAGAATGCGTAATGTTCGCGTTAAAGGCGCCTTATCGAGAAAATTGGTACGGGCTCGCGACACAGACAGCAGCCGCGGCCGCCGCCGTTTCCATACGTACCCGTCTGGAACACACAGCCCAATTCGTCCCAATATGTCACTATTATATATTTTTCCTCTAAGTATTTTCAAAATATATAAGGCAAATGCTAGGTCTCGTCTTACCCTCAACTCGTTGTAGCCAACCATACCCAGAATAAATAAAGTTGGGTACATTAATGGATACATAGGGTAGATTCCATAATAGCGCATATATAAGTATCTTATAAATTTATTTTGCACCCGTTCCAGCATTGCACTATACCCATTTTCGTGCGGTGACCATATTAAGGCGTTACACTCCAGATTACTCCTTACGAAGTAATGATTACCTTAATGTTCGTGAAGTCGTGCACTGTGCGAAGAATGAAGCCCAAGTTTGTATACGCTTTTTTGCAGCAATAGATAATGTGTTCCCTAAATGTTATCCACTATTTAGTAGAACGTCTAGATCTTTAACTTCTTTAACTCTTACAATTTGCGAACCATCCACTTCATAGTTATATACAATGGGCTTGCGCTTTCTAGTAAATGAAATGGTTACACATTTGGAGGCGTTAAACTGTAAATGGCTATTCTTACTCCATTCCACTACTCTCTTTACGTCCTGTTATAGCTTTTCACAGTCTGTCCACGTTTCTACGACCTGATACAACTTAAGGTCATCAGCAAAAAAAAGGCACTTAGATTCCTTAACTACCTCAGGCAAATCGTTAACCAGTAACAAAAATTGAAGTGGCCCTAAATTACTGCCTTGGCTTACTCCAGATTTTTTACATATGTGTCCGACGTATGGCCGGCATATTCCACATACTGCTTTCTACCTGTCATATAGCTGGCAAATAATTTTAACAAATGTGGAGTGAAGCCAACTGCCGCTAACTTTTTTAGCAAGGCGTCGTTATCCACTAAGTCAAACGCTTTTTTAAAGTCAATGTAAGCGGCGTCGACTTGCACCCCCCTATCCACTGCGGGCACAACTTCAGCCATGTAGCTAAGAAGGTTGCTAGTGGTGCTTCTCATTGGCCGAAACCCGTGCTGTGCTTCCGACAGCTGCTGATTCACCTGCACGAATATTTTATCGTACATGGCCGACTCACATACTTTAGCTACTGATGAAAGCACGGCAACAGGTCGATATTCGACCACCTGCGATCCTGCATTTCCCTTTGGCACAGGAACGACCCTTGTTGTTTTCCATCTATCGGGAAAAATAGCTTTGTCCGGGCATTTTGAATAAATGTACATTAACGGCTTACTTATCACGAAACGGCAGTCCCTGAGTATATACGGCGGAATGCTATCCGGGCCTGCGGACCTCTTAGGTTTTAGCTTTTGCAAGGCGCGTTGCACACCCTGAAGACTCAGACTTTCGATATGCACCCGCGCAGCTGCGTTGGTGTCGCCAGCCGCTATTATTGCCTCGGTAACGCTTAGATTGGCTTGTTCCGTCCTATACACTGAATGGAAATACTGAGCAAACTTTTCTACACATTGCTTACCACTCAATACTTCCCCATTTTTCAAAAAATTTTTTTTTGCAGCTTCTTTTGGACCGTATGTAATTCCAAAAAGCTTTTGGATCTTCTACGAGATGGTTTTGAACGCGACTCTGATGCTGCTCCTGAGCGAGTTTTATCATCTTCTTAACTTCGCTCGACACTGAGAAAATAGTTCATAATCGTATTTTGATTTACTCATCTTATACCTCTTATGGCGATCTGTTTTTAATTTTAATTCGCGTATTATCTCAGCTGTGTACCACTCGGGATAAATATACTTCGACTTTACCTTACTTATTTTTTTCCTAGGTACGCAATTATCTATTATATTATTTATAGTGCAATAAAAAAAAATATTGACTTGTTTCTAAATCTAAACCATACATTGGAGACCAGTCTATTTCCTCTATAGCTTTATACAAGAGCGGAAAGTTAGCCTTCTTTCTTTTTTTTTTTAGAAAAAACGTCAACCCCACACTAGGATTTTCTCCTGTGTCGTGGAGGCAGTTTACAAACATAGAATAGAATAGAATAATTTTTATTCAATATACATTACATGTGTAATTCTTATTGAATGTCATTTTTTACTTTACCACTGGTTCGAAAAAAAAACCCTCTATCCTGGGAAGAACCAGCAAGAAACCCAGCGGGACTTTTTTTTAAATAAGTTTTACAATATAAATGAATACGAACTATTTACAAGATTTATTTTAGAAACCGCTTGGAAGCGACTACCTTATTCCCAGGGGTTGTTATCAACCATGTATTCATTTATACTATAATAACCCTTTTTATACAGTTTCAGCTTAATAAAACATTTAAACTTGGTAATAGAAAGAACCTGTACACTTTCCGGGACCTTGTTGTAATAGCGTATACATTGCCCCAAGAATGAATTACTGACTCTGTGGAGTCGAGATACTGGCATCACTAGCTTGTGTTTGTTCCTAGTGTTTACAGAATGTATATCACTTTTTCTACTAAAACTATCTTTGTTTTTGTGAACATACATTAAATTTTCGTAAATATATTGAGAGGCCAAAGTATATATATATATATATATATATATATATATATATATTTCTTTAAATTTATCTCTAAGAGACTCTCTCGGTTTTAGATTGTAAATAGCTTAATGGCCCTCTTCTGTAAAACAAAAATAGTTTCTGAATCAGCCGCATTTCCCCATAGCAAAATCCCATAAGACATTATGCTATCGAAATAACTGAAATAAACTAATCTCGCTGTCTCGACACTAGTGAGACCTCTAATTTTTTTACAGCATAGGCTGCAGAACTTAGTCTGCTTGCTAATTTGGATATATGGGGGCCCCACTGAAGCTTTGCGTCGAGTGATGTCAAGAAAAACAGTGGATACAACAGGGCTCAGTTCCTCCCCATTTAAAAACAGATTGGTATTCAGATTTTTAACATTCGTTGTTGTAAACTTAACACAATTAGTTTTATCTCCGTTTAAATGTAGATCATTAACGTTAAACCAATGCACTAATTTTGATATAGCATTATTCACTTCGTCACATTTAAATGATTGACGTTTAAGTTTAAAAATCAAGGAAGTATCAGCAGCAAATAATACTATATCATGACTATCCCCTACAAGGTGAGGTAAGTCATTAATATACACCAGAAACAGGAATGGGCCGAGAATCGAGCCCTGAGGGACACCCATTAGTACAGGTGACCCGGAAGAACTTTTACCATTGATAATAACCTTCTGCTTTCTATTACTTAAATATGAAATAATAAGTTCAAGCGCTGTGTTCTTGACACCATAGTACTGTAGCTTCCTGATTAATGTTGTAGTGTTATGCTACTTACATATCATTTTACATTATTTTAAATTCATTTTTCCATTCTGTTTCGATTTTCTGCATTCACCTCAAAACTGGATATTTTACATCACCTTTATTTCCATAGGATCCTGTAATGATTTTAAACCATAAGAACACAATAACAAATCATTTTTACTTCGTATTTTCACACTATCAGCACTTTTAAATTGGTGTCAATGGAGTCTACCTTTTTCGATCTTTTATTTAGTTTTCCGTAACTCTGCAATTTCGGGCTTTGTGCGCGCAGGTGCGCTACCTTTTTTCCTATATCAATAATATCTCATTTTTCACTTAAATCTTGCCGTTTTTCTATTACGAGCCTAAAACCAAAATTTGACATGTTTTGACATCGTTGTTTATCTGGTTGTCATGACAATTATTTTCAAATTTGCTACCGGTCTGTTGTTTCTACTTCGATAATTCCACATAAATACTCTTTCCTCTTGCCCATTTACAAAAAATTTGCGTTTAATTTAAATAATTTTTCCGTTCTCTCTAAAAAGGTATAAAAGCCGAACAATCGGCCAAGAAAGTCAGTCTCGCTTCAGTTCTCAAATTCGAAGCATCTCCTAAAGGCCTTATCCCGGGGCCGCACTGCCCCGGGATCCTGCAAGCCTCTGTCCTGCCTGAAGCCGCTGGATCCGACAAGCCTCTGCTCTGCCTGAAGTCGCCGAATCCGGCAAGCCTCTGCTCTGCCTGAAGTCGCCGAATCCTGCAAGCCTCTGCTCTGCCTGAAGTCGCCGGATCCTGCAAGGCTCTCTCCTGCCTGAAGTCGCCGGATCCTGCAAACCTCTGTCCCGCCTGAAGTCGCCGGAACCTTCAGGCCTCTGTCCTGCCTGAAGTCGCTGAGGACCCTGCAAGCCCCTGTCTTGCCTGAAGTCGCCGGAACTTGCAAACCTCCGCATTCATCTGAGGTCGTCGCCTAGAGACGCCCACACCTTCACCTACGCTGTGCGTGCTCGTTCCAGGCGCTGAGAGCACTTACTGTACACCTTGAATCTTCGGGCTCAACTTCAACACTAATCTTTTTTTTTATTATCTTTTTTTTTTAAATAATTTGTAAATCACGACATCCATCCTCATCTTCATACTCCATTTTGTTATATAAAATTATAAATATCTTTTAAATTTTAAATATATTATTTGTTTTTGTTCTATTTTTGTTGTTTTGTTGCTGTTAGGTTAGATTCTTTTGTATTTAATTGTCGCTTCACGACAATGTCTCATGGTGAACACAGTCGAAGACCTTGGAAAGGTCACAAAATATACCCAAAACATCCTCTGAATTCTCCCATGCCCAAAAAATATGTTTAATAAGCTCAATTCCAACGTCAGTTGTCGAGCGACCCCTTGTAAAACCGAATTGATTTTTATGTAGCAATTTATTAATATTAAAGAAACTTAACATCTGATCTAAAATAATTTTTTCAAAAATTTTACTAATTGTACAGAAATTGGTCTAAAATTGGCGGGGTCTAATGTACTACCAGATTTATGACTTTACTATGTTTCATTAAATCAGGAAACACACCAGATTCGACGCTTATATTAAATATAGTGGCTAGATAAGGTGCTAATATACCTATCTATTATAGATAAAATAACTTTAACGGAAATCCTCCATAAGTCGTTTTCTTAACATCAATAGCTTTAAAATATTTAACGATATATTTTGGCAGTACTCTATGGAATTTAAAAGTATTTGAACAAGCCTTTACATTTTGTTTTAGCAATGATTCGGCGACAGTAGGAGAAGAATCTAATGATTTTGTTGTCAAAAAAGGAACATCAGTAAAATGTTTCTCAAAAGCCATGGCAACTTCTTGATCAGATCGCGTTAAATTATTGTTAATATTCAATTGAAAATCCGAGTTGCGCGGTTTGACCTTGCCTGTTTCACTATTTATTATTCTCCAGGTCATTTTAATTTTGTCGGATGCAGTTTTAATTTTGTTGCCCAAATGTAGAGCCTTAGCAGTGGAGCACACTTTTTTAAATATTTTAGAATATGTTTTTACATAATCTCTAAATATAACACTACTATTATATGATCTTTCATCATAAAGCTCGTATAACTTTCGCCTAATTTTATAAACTCCTACTATCGCTCATTCATTAAATGATTTGCGACTGTTAAAAGAGAGAGTTTTAGAAAGAAATATTCTATAATTAATAGAATCAGGCGTTACTTTGCGGAAATCCATTATATAAAAGCTTTTAGAAAAAATTACTTCGCATTTTATAACGCGGATATTTGCGAAGTAATTTTTTCTAAAAGCTTTTTTAATAAATATTCTACTAAATTCACAACTTATAATTTTAAATAATGTAGCATACAAATAATTAGCACTATTTTTAAACGAAAGTGATGGAAGTCTTTTTATTATATTACTTCTAAACCTCTCTAAGCGATGTTCATTTATTGGAACAAACACAACATTCTTATTTTTCTGTTTTTCGTGTATGTAAGGTAGTGATATCAACTGTCCATAGTGATCTGAACTTAAATTTTGAATAATTGATTTATGCAAGGGCTTAACATCTGTAAAAATGTTATCCCCGTCATCTAGAGTCGGGTTGGACGCTAAGAGAGAGCTCAAAAGATAGGCTTTCTCCTTTGCGGCATGGGCCAGTGAGTCGTCCTCTCTGTGCAGAGATGGAAGAGATGGCTGACAGAAGTTCCCTTGGACAGCCTTAGCGAGAGACCAGAATGCACGAGTTCCCGAAGGAAGGCGAACTAGCTTCTCGCCAATTCTACAGATGTGCACAGACCTTGCCTTGGCAATGACGCTTTTGAAAGACCTGGAGGCGGAATTATACTTCTTTTTAATTGCGCTGGTGTTTACATCCCGAGACGGTGATGCGTCAGCCCAGGCCCGGTAGCACTCCTGCTTATAGCGTGATGCTATTTTACAGGAGCGACCAAACCATGGCTGGGTTCTGCCTCCGATGGGCACCACAGAGTTCCATACCCTGAAGTACATCAGCAACAGAATCGGCTACAACGCTGGGATCTTCCGGCGAGAAGCAAGCCCGCCCCCAAGGGTAGGATACAAAAAAAGACCGCATCCCGTCCCAATCAGCTGACCTATAGTGGCAAACACGGCGGCAAGCTGCATATCGCAACTGCGATTGGAGCGTAAGTGGCACCGTACTCCGGATCAGACAATGGTCCGAAGAGCCCAGAGGGGCATCGACGGAGACCTGATATCCGTCCGGATGAGAGGTCAGCAGAAGGTCCAACAGGGAAGGTACATGGTCTTCCACATCTGGGATCCGTGTAGGCGAAGTAACCAGTTGTGTTAGACCATATGCCAAAGTAAAGTCATAGATAGATCTACCCGCATGATCGGTTAAACGAAAACCAAGCCATTCAGCGTGGTGGGCGTTAAAATCACCGAGTATCACGATCTCTGCGGATGGGACCTGTTTTAGCATGGAATGGACTGGTCCGTACCTTTGAGACTGCCGAGGCGTCGAAAACAGATGTCCTCTCTCACGTATACGCTACGCAAACTCCAACCCGGGGCACAAAGGATTGTTACAATTTGTACCCCGGGTAGGAGAGATATGAAGTATCAGCCGGAGAGGACACCTGAGTCTAGATTAAAAAGAGCAAGGCCGGCTTCGCCGTCTCTAGATGGTAATGGACAGCGTTAAGGTTGGAATGAAGTCCCCTGATGTTGCATAAATTCACGGATAGCATTAGTCGCGAGCGGAATTTTGCCCCCCCCCCCCTCCCCGGAATACGCGGGGCAGCCTGAGCACCCACGCTCAGGAGTGGAGTAGTTTGGTCGTGGATGCTCAGCGAGGGATTTTCCTGGGGTTCTGGTACCCTCCCGGGGTAGTCTTTCATTTAATTCCACTACCATGTTGATGGGGGGGGGGGGGGGGATTGGGCCTCCGGCCACCTGCACTCACCAAGCGCAACGCAGAGGTGAACCTCTACTTCACACTGGTATTGTGAGGTCATGGTACCACTCCGGTTCTAGCTGGACCATCCGTGAGACAGCAAAAGCAGCCGCTTGGCTCTACCACTGTTAAACCTCCTGAGTTACGCAACAACCTGAGAAGTGCGTTTCAATCAGGATGCGTTAGTATTCATCCGGCAATGTTGAGTAGCTACCGTCGGGTTTCTTTAGAGAGATGGATCCCGACGTGTTCTGTTTAGCTAGAATATTCCTTATCGTATCGAATTTACGCCACCCTGTCGAGCGTCGATACCTGATACACTTTTTGTATTCGGACTTAGCTTTCTTGTATAGTAGCCAGTCTTCATCCATTGAGGTATTCATGGCCCTATTTAGGGCTTTTCTTACCTTCTTACGTTTTCTATCTAGTTCTTTATCCCACTACGTTTGCTTTACCTCAGCATGCCTTGGTGGAGTGATTTCTGGACATGATTCATGGTAGCTATCTATCATGGCCTTAGTAACAGCTGCTACGTGGTCTTCTAGAAGCAACTGATCTGCTATAGTGTTTGTCCCCTCAAAACCCATAAGCAAAGACGTCAACCTATTACGGTATTTTGTTTTATCCGTCTTGCGGGGATTTCTCCATGGTGGTGTAGCGGGGATATCGACCTGTAGTGCGAAGCAGATCCATCTATGATCTGAGCATGAGGCCTCTCTCGACACATGCCATCCTGTAATTAGTTTAGCTGCTCTTTGTGTTGCAAGTGTGAGGTCGATTATTGTGCGACAGCGTTTGTTTATGAAAGTTGGTTCAGAACCAGTGTTTAAAATGGTTAGGTTAGTGCTAAATAGATATTCAACTAAAACCTTACCTTGTTCATTCGGTCTTTCCATTCCCATACATTTAACCCTTATTGAAAAGGCTCTAAGGTACTAATTTGTGCAACGGGACTAACGGCTGACTACTAGATTTGTAGACCCATTGGTCGGCCCCTGACATTCTATTACATTTGTACGCGGCTGACTACTGGTAAAATACACTTTTTGTCTTATAATAGTTAAACCTAAAGTAATGAGCAAAATTGGTAGTATTCATTCCATTAATTTCAACTGTATATAAGAAAATCACAAAAAAAAAAACCAGTAGTCAGCCAGTTATGGTTGAGTACTGGATCTACCTTAAATATTCTAAACTAGTGAGTCGGCCACCTAAATTACAACATATTAAACAAATAAAATGCATGTAATAGTTAATTTTATTACAAAATAAATATTTTATTGTAACACAGTATAACAATCCACCACAAATTACAGCAAATACACTCAAAAACTTACCAAAACCTCGAGCAGGTTTCCTTAAGAAAAAAATTGTCACATCTAGTCTAGTCATATCTTTGGCAGAAGTGCAAATTAACGAGTGTAGCTCGTGAACCTGACATATTGGTTCATAGGTGTGCGTATTAGTCAATAAGGAGACACAGATTCTATTAAACGTTATTTTAATGGTGTAAACAAATTTCAACACTATTTATATGAACTAATGTCTGTAAAGGCTGAGTACTGGTGCAGGGCTGACTTCTAGGTGTTTTACCCTAATCTAACAATTGTTTTTTATTCACATTGCCTCTTCTCCCAATGAGAAGTATCAATGTACTATTAGGCCTATGTCTACTTATTAGAATTTTATTTATAATTTGGCTAAATGTTGCTCCAGGCATACAATAATTAGTAATTTGGTGTTCCTTTAGACAGTTATTTCATACTAAACCTAAGTTTTTACCTATATCATCACTGTAAACAACAATATTATTTTTGCTAACATTTAAGTTATTCAAATTATTTATTGTTCTGGAACTGTCATGGAGTTTATAAGTAGGAGAGGGGTTCTTTTCCATATTATTAACACATGCTGTCCCTAAAGTAACCGATAATGAGCGCTGACACTCACACTGATGTTTTACTAATGACTCAAAACATTCCTTATTATATTTACACAGTGTCACCAGTTCGTCCATGGCCAGTATATGTTCCTTTATTTCATTTCGAGCTAATTTATATTTATTTGTCATAACTTGTAGTGCATTATGAAGTGAGGAAATTTCTGAATTAAGATACTCCATGTCAGTATCATAACTTTTCCTAATGCTATACACCTCAATTGAATATATTTTGACTTTATTAATTAATTCTTGTTTTTCTTTACATAACTTAACATGATTTTTAATACTTATTTTATTTTTTATGTTTATTTGCAATTTACTAATTTTAATGTATTTCTTTAATTTATTGTTACTGCCGGCGATTCTTACTGCTGTTCCGATATGAAGGCATCTTCCCCTGTCAAATCCACTGTAAATGATGTTTGTAACAATTTTGAGGATGCTTGAGACTTTGTGCATTCTACAAGTTCATGGAACAGACTGCCTCAGACTGACTCTAAAATGGTAAGAGGATGATATCTAGGCAGAAAAAAACTCCTACAGTTCCAAGCCACCTGCATCCATCAACTACATTACTTATATTAACTTCAAACTGCTATCATCACTAAGAACATTACAAATACTTCTCTTATCACTCTCAGTAAACTGATAATGATTGTGGTAGGAGGATATTGAAACAAAACACAGGGTCGTACTACACATTCTGTGAAAGTCATCCGACCCATCAATGATACAACCATAATATAGCTGCAGCCTGGCTACACTACATACAAAATAATGACAATAAATTTTTCTACTCTATTCTCTCACTTTAATAGTCCCATAGAGCTGTTTTAATTGCCTGAACAATCAAACCAGCGTAAATGTTAATTTCTTGATAGAAAATCACAATAATAGTCATTCAAGTAATATGTACTAGAACAGACACCAGGAACAAAATCTATGCAGCAGTGCGGGTTGCATGGAAGGAGGCACAGGGCACCTTTTTATGGCACAGACTCAGTAAATTTGGGCCCACGGACTCTAACGCGTGTTGCAAACAGTCTTGGCATATCTTTTAGTATGTAGTACAATTAAGCCCCAGATACACTAGGGGCCATTTTGCCCCGCAAGATGATGTAGAACACTCAATCTACATGACGATGCTACATTGCACAGTGACCCAGAACATTGTAAGTGACGAGGGACATGTTGCTTGTTCCCTCTCTGAGGGAGAGTGCACATGTCTAGCGTCAGTGTCACATCATTTGTTACCGAGTGTAGTTGTGTGCACAAATTGCCTTGCAACATGTCAGTTGTGTGGAGAAACGAAACGTGCTTTAACTTCTTGAACTTTACCAGAGTCATGTTTTGTTATGGGATACTTCTAACCACTAACTCTGGTACTATTCTGCCGATCAGTTGTTTCAACACTCGAAAAGTGTTACAAAAAGGAAGCATAAGAAACTCCAGTCCACAAGTATCTTAATGCAATGGCAAGTTTGATACCGATATGAGGGCAACAGCATTCCGTAGTATAGTATCCTGTTTGGCTATGGAAGGTCCGATCATTTGTTATAAAGTTTCAAAATCAGATGTTGACATTCAAGTAAAATTCACAAAAGGACCGTCAGACATTCGGAGATCACTTAAAATATCAACTCCTCTTCCTTCTCACTGTAGTAAGGAATTCTGAATCCACCACCTTTTCTTTCGCTTACGTTTCACTCCCGCAATAAGCACTACGTACGCAGCACTAATCGCCACAACCTCCTCGGGCGACATTTCTATAAGCACTGATCACTGACTACTGACTAGTGTGGCCTAGTTTTGGGTAGTTTATAAACGACCTAGGTGGGAAGAGCGCTCTTTTAGGTGAACTATGCGAACTAGTTCGTCAACAATCTCGCTCTTAGTTCTTTAAATATTTATTTTTCTGGAGTCCGCTGCATGGCTAACCAACTGATTTATTTTTACTCGTACGGTTCTTACCAGAGTTTCTTATTAAAGTATATAATTTATAATCTATAGTAAAAGTTTTATTAGTGCACAATTCACAACAAATAACAAATATTGCTGGCTCACAACATTAATATGAAAGTGATAGTAAACAGTACATAAATACCGTATAGTTCTCAATTGGATTTTACGGTAAGTTTATTCAAAATTAAAACGTTTCTTTTTCATTTCTACTAATTTTAATAAATACTCGAATACAGTGCAACCTCAATATAACAAAACTGAATGGAATTGGAAAGTAATCGTTATTATACCAAGTAATTTGTTATAACGAGGTTCGTTATGTAGAGGTTAGGTGGAACTACGATTCGTTTTAACAAGGTAAGAATTCTTGTTTATTAATCTCAACATTACGTCAAAAGTCATCTGACTGTCCGAACCTGTCAAGACGTGATTTGTTGTGGAATTAAGTGAGAATAATTGATAGGATAGGACTGAGAGGTCAATCGAAGGATTCAACTCGGCTGGGCAGCGTTCAGGAAACTACGACACATCTTCTCGTCAGACATACCTCAAAACCTTAAAATTGTACAACCAGTGCGTGTTGCCAGTGATGACTTACGGATCTGAGACGTGGAGAGGGCTATGCTTGGAGTTTCTCTGCGCGATAAACTTAGAAATGAGTATATCTGCAGTAGAACCAGAGTAACCGACATAGCCCAATGGATTAGTAAGCTGAAGTGGCAGTGGGCCGGCCATGTAGCTCGAAGAACCGACCACTGATGGGGAAGAAAGGTTCTTGAGTGGCAGCCTCATACCGGTAGGCAAAGTGTAGGGCGACCCCCCCCAAGATGGAGTGACGACCTGGTAAGACATGCAGGAAGTCGATGGATGCAGGTGGCTCAGGACCGTGCTTTGTGGCATTCCTTGGGGGAGGCTTATGTTCAGCAGTGGACTTATGAAAGGCTGTAATGATGATGATGATGATGAATTGATGGGATATGTTATGTCAAGATTTCAAGTTGAAAAAATTGGTTAAGTAGAGGTAAATAATACCTTCTATATATATTCTGCAATGATTATGAATTCATTATAAAGATGTGTTTGATAAAATCTATTCGTAATGTAGAGTTGTATTTTACATTAGTCCTTACAGGCAGTTCTAGGGAATTTCAAAAAATTTGTTAAATCGAGGAATTCATTATATTGATACTTGTTATATCAAGGTTACACTATGTTAAATTAATTAGCAACATGTAATCTATAAATTGCAGTTGTGTTATTTTCCTTAATTCAATACACTTCAAAAATATACAAACATGTTTAGTTTCATTTATTATATTTTATTTTAATTTCCATATCATCAAATAGTTCTTGATAAGTATCTTGCATATATTATATATTATGTAGTATATTACATACTAATTAAATCATTAATATTTATTTACTGACATTCAATAAACTCATCTTTTTTAATTAGATCTACTGAAAAATTAAAAAAGAAAACTAAATGAGCAAACTAGTTCACTATTAGACTTGTGTAAGTAATGCGATTGTTGCATTACACGTCATATAACCTGACCGCATTCTGTAGCATTACACATGACTCGACCAAATCAAACATGGCACATGACAGTCAAACATGACGCGCAGCGCTTTCTTCGGTGTCCGTTTAATTTTCGCTGTGTGTAAGCGAGAAGGAGCAAGCGGCGGTCGGCTGGTTAAGAAATAAGTGAATTTAGACTTAGAACCGTATTACTCGTGTACTAAGGTTAATGTTTTTTAACAGCGTGGACCGCTTAGTGATCTTCTCGTACTTCATGACATTATTGGCCAAATATTCACACGCTATTCAATTTTATGTTTTTATGATGCCGTTACGTCTCCTGCTTTCTATATCACTTTCTTGAATGTCTAAAGGCAAAAAAAACTATTACAATTACTATTATTTATTAGTTGTTGTTATAAATGCTAATACCATATAAATAAGAACATAACCGTTAGGTATTAAAAAAAACATAATGTAAAACAAATTTAAAAAAAACCACCATCATTGTAACTAAAATCGATTTTTAAATATGCCAATACTCATAGTATTGGTCAATAATCAATATTGCAAATTATGTTTATTGTCAGTCATAAGCCCGGAATGCCATTTTGACTGAATAGTTCAGTAGATTGGGATAAAGTGTGAAGAAAAAACGACTTTATGAATATTATAACAAAATCAAATGTTCATTCCGGCGCAGCGAGAAGCAAGGGCATTGCGTTTGGCAATTGTTACATCACAACGCAAGCATATCTTCTACAACGCGAGCATTTCATTACGATAGCCATCCTGTGTAGTGTCATTTCGCATCATGTTTGGAGTCATGGTATAACGTAACATTCCTCAGTACGAAATGTAATGTCATATTACATCACTTTAAAACGCACTGTTTTGCGCATCTCTATTCGCTATAGGACTACGAACTAAGTTGAGCACTCCCAATGGCGACCGACTATGCCCAAGACTAGGGTGGCCTGCAAAAAGTTCCGCGACATACGTCTCGGGACATTCCACGTAGTAGTTGAGACCGCTCCTTGCGTACCCAAGCATATCCTACTAGGCTTTACTTAAATGATAATACTGATTTTAGTGCGACCCAGGATACCAGACTTATTGTTGTTTTTCAGGTTCTGGTTGTATTTGTCACTATATTTAACGCTACACCTTAAAACATAATATATCGGGCATCATAATGTATTTTCTAGTGATAACAACAAATTACCGCAACTTAATTTAACAATAAATAAATATTAAAAAACTTACAAAACTGTTCGTCAATGTCTTATACAAATTTTGGAGGCCAGTCTCCTTTAGTGCAAACATGCGTATATTAACGCTTAAACAAATTCTACAAACTTCACCTTCACTAAAGGCCATTGTTGTTTTCTATAGCTTTATTTAAAATTGTTTAATGGATTCCAGTATATATAAAAGTACTCTGTGATCACAAACTATATAGAAACCCCTATATATAATGTACTCTGTGATAGAAACACTACGCGTTTCTGTGATGGATTCTCTTTTTCATCAACAAACCGGACTAATCCACAAACTATAGAAACCACCAAAGAGTATAGTAACTATCCTATACAGGAAGAAACCACAAACTATATAGAAACACTACGCGTTTTTTTTTTGGAGTTTATGGCCTGGTATCTAGACCTTTAGGCCAAGTCTTAAGTATTTTTATTCGGTTTATTGTAATTTCCCCACTCCTTCATACTATACTGCTTCACAATATGTTGATGCGTCACATTGTGCAGTTCTTGGGAGATTTTGGCGGCAACTTGATCCAGCAGACAGCTGATAGTTGGCGATGGTATCTAAAGGTGCCTATGCAAACAAACAGCTTATCTTGAGAATCCATCACCATCAGAGCACTTGTTTCACTGTTTCCACTAATAGTTCACATGCGTAGACACTTAATACACAAAATCGCAACACTTTTACATATCAAAGTCCACTTCAAACCATTATTTAAACAATAATACAGGAGCAGCAAACCGCCGCCGGTCAATTTCCCGCCAAAACTCCAACACTACGCGTTGGACTAACTAATCTCTTGTTATTTTTTTTTTGGAGTTTATGGCCTGGTCTCCAGACTTTTAGGCCATTTCTCTTGTAATTATTACAAAGATTCATAGATAAATAAATATGTAGCAAGCAAAGATTCTAAATCTAACCGAATAATTTTAATTTATGATTTAAAATAGGCTTGTGTAAAAAATATCGATATTTTTGAGCTATTTTTACGAATTCGTATCAATTTCGACATATTGTAAAATGTTGTATTAATGACAAAACATGTAACAACAAAAGGAGGTACCAAAGTATTCATATGTAGTTGGTTGTCGTTTTTTTGTCGTCGTCCAACTAACATAAATTGATATATCAATATTTATCACTCGATATATATCGATACTGTTTAAAAATATCGATACGATATAAATTGGTACATTTTTTCCCTTCCACTTGTCTATTTTTCCTTGCCCATCCCTAATTTAAAATGTGAATCCAAGGAGCTTATGGGTAAGGCTGTCAAAATTACCATTTTTGTCTTAAGCAAAGAATATCAAAATGTCCTTATCGAATTCAAGGACAACTATAACATTATAACTTCTCTGACGGTAAAAATCTGCAATGTAGTTAATAAGCTAACTGTTCAAATTAAAAAACTACATTAACTAACTTAAGTTCATCAAAATATATGTATTTAATAATAAGGACTCCTGATTTTGGTCTAAAGATACGGTGTCGTTTTTTGATATAAAATTTAGTAATCGATCACGAGGTTTTTTTTTTAATTAAATGAATTAAACGTTAATAGTATGAAATGAGATGCTTAACATCTTTCATATGTGATTATGTTGCGAAAAATTAATTATTACATGTTTTATTATATTTTAGGTAAGATGTCACAATTTTTACTTTTGTGTTATAAATTTATGTGTTACGGATTTTGACTCCTATTTCTTACTTCGAACTGAGGTAAAGTTGAATTATTGATATGACAACACAGTATGGCGTAACCAAATAAAAAAGAAATAAGGCAACCATCTTGTGTTGTCTGTAGGAAGGAAGTGTCAAAACAGTGAGTCACGTTTTCGTTAGTGGTGAATTAAAATAGTTTTTTTTTAACATTTTTCCAGAAGTAACTGATTTTATTAGTTTATTAAACCAATTCTGTATGCGCCTACGCTTACAATTTACATAATAACATGCATTAGCGTCTAATTTGAGATAATTTCTAAATTAAAACCTAAAACTGTTTTAAAAATTTAGCCTTTGTGTTGCATTTTTGTTGCTTATCATCACATAAACTTTTGTGTTACGCAACACAAAACAAATATAAAGGTTCATACATATTGAAAAATTACCTAGATTGTATTTGAATAGTTTCTTTGTATGTTTGTTTACCTAATTTGATGCTTACGACACTAAACAAGCAGAGCAGCAAGAAAAGCAAGAGCCCGCACGGTGGTTATATATAAATTTCGTTAACTTTGATTGAGTGATTTTTTTAACTTACTTCAATTAGATATTAATTCCACCTTGCCTATTTAGGTGATACACGAATTCGTGTGGGGAGCAAAAAGTGAAAAATGAAACACTTTTTACAAAAAAGCCGAATATAAGTGAAAAATAGTTTTAATAACTAAAGAACCAAAGCCATCAACTTCCGAAGCTAAAATTATTTTTCACTTTGTAGTCGGCTGTTTTTATTTTTAAGTTTTTTTTATTTTCTTATACGAAACGAACGAAACTTAGTTGTTTCTGCGAAAATGCTAGTGGGAATTGCGAATGTCATTTTCCTATTTACTACGACTTCGCGGAAAGTATTTCTTATAAAACTCAAAAACAATGTAATTTAAAACGTAAAAATTATATTGAAAGGAATAAAAACACGAAAAAAAATCTACAAAAAAGAAACGCCGCATTCGTAAGAGTTTAAGCGTATCATCAGAATTAGATACTGACATTGAATTCGCTGAAAGTGATGCATAGGATGTCTTGTCCCATGTTTCTAGAAATACTTACCTGGATTATTTCGATGAGATTACACATGTCAACTACTTTGATGCAAAATCAGGTTCAAATCACTTTCAAAAACAGATTGATACAAAGGAGAAAAATTAATATTTTGTCAACTGTAATTAAGAGTAAAGAAGAAGAGGTTAAAAAAGAAATCCTATCTCTTAATAACACTAACTCGGAAGGATATGACGGTATTAATACGAAAATAATTAAGAAGTCTGTAAATGAATTAGTCTCTATTTTGACATATTTAATTAACTTGTCATTTTCATGTGGTACTTTTCCAGAAACATTAAAATTGTCGATTGTAAAGCCATTATTTAAAAAGGGTAAGAGAAATGATATTACCAATTATCGTCCAATTACATTAATACCAATATTGTCAAAAATACTAGAAAAATGTATGTACAAAAGATTACTAGATTTTTGCAAGAAATTCAATTTAATAAGGAATGAACAATATGGCTTTCAGAAACAAAAATCTACAACATTAGCCACATTTAAGCTCATTAGTTCAATTTTAACAAAAATAAATAACAATTTTTTAACGACAGCATTGTTTCTTGATTTATCGAAAGCCTTCGATCTCGTTGCACACAGCATACTATTAAGAAAACTGGAAATGATCGGTGTCAGAGGACTTCCACTAAAATGGATATCTTCCTATTTAGCTAACCGTAGACAATGTGTTGTAATAAAAAAGATTGTAGGAGAGGAAATGCTGTCCTTCTCATCTTCTTATAAAGAGAACAAACATGGCATTCCTCAAGGTAGCGTGCTGGGTCCAATGTTGTTTCTTCTTTATTTAAATGATATAACTCTAATCACCAGTCATAAATGTATTTTATTCGCGGACGATATTTCAATAATTGTAAGCACTGATAAGAAGCAAAATAATTCAATACGTATTCATGAAATCGACATTAACAACACAATTGATACAATTATTAAATGGTTAGACAGAAACAATTTAAAAATTAATCTTAATAAATCAACTTATATTCAATTTAATAAATCAAAACACACAAAATACAATTTTAATCTTAATATCGACAAATTAAACGAAGTAACACAAACTAAATTCCTAGGAGTAATAATCGATCAAGATTTAAGCTGGAAAGGACACATACATCACCTATGCAGTAGAATTAACCAATTTGTTTATGCACTTAATAAAATAAAAAATGTTACAGACAAAAAAACTGCTGTTCTAACGTATCACGCTTACATAGAATCTTTACTACGTTATGGTGTTGTAATATGGGGCAATGGTACAGATAAACAGAGATTATTTACTGCACAAAAGAAATGCATTAGAGCTATTGCTGGAATCGCACCGGATAAATCTTGCAAACCAATATTTAGGAGCCTGGGTTTGTTGCCACTACCATCTCTGTATATCTACGAAGTTTGTAATTTCGTACATAAATATAATAATCTGTTTACAAAGGCATATGATATGAATATAAGACTAAAAAGAAATGCAAATAGACTTGTATTAGATGATGTACCGCGATCAAACAAATATAGTAAAAGCTGTTTAACCATGTGTATTCGAATTTATAATAAAATACCAAATGAAATCAAATCGAATAATAATAATTTATTTAAAAAAAAATTATTGACTTATCTCAATGAAAATCAATTTTATGACATTAGAGACCTATTTGTTAAATGTAAATAATATATATATTTTTTAATGAACTGATAATCTTTGTTTGTTTATGATTTTATATGTTTTAGTCTAATTGTTTTGTATTATGGTTAGAAAATTTCATTTGTATATGTGTAATTTATGTAAATTTGCATGCTATCACAATCACATAGCAAAACATGTTGTGCTTTAAGAATTGTACCATCATTATCTGTCCATGTTTTATGCAAATATATGAAATAAATAAATAAATAAATAAATAAATAAATTATACAAAAACCCTTCCGAATTTCAAATAATGATGTTGAAACACAATATGTTACAAAAATTGAGCAAAAAACCCCAACAAGAGACATGGAGGATGTCAGCAAGAATACAACACGACAGAAATATTAGATATCAACAAAGTTACCCCTTTGTCTGAAATAAAACATAGTGAAGAAAATAAGGTTCATTTAAATTTACCTTTGAGTAAAATATTTTTTAAAGAAGGGAGAAAAGTCAACCACGCAAATAAAGAAAACAATGCTATTCCATCCACTTCTAAAACAAGCAGTGAAGTTTGCACAATTGATTATACTGACCGTAAATTTATAATAGGATATCCAATAAATACCGAACAACCAATTCAGATACATCACAAACAGAATAACTTGAATAAAAATGAGACACATACAAACGAAAACCAAAAGGCTAAATCTCCGGATGACTGCAAAATTAAAAAAGTTGAAAATATAAGCTTGATTCAAAAAGAAACTGGAGATGATTCTAGAAATATAAAAACTAATTTCAAAGATATAAAAGCTTTTACAAAAATTTACTTCGCAAATATCCGCGTTATAAAATAAAATGATGTGTCTTACCTAGTATGAAGAGCACCTCCCGTCCTCCCTCAATTGCGTGCACTATCCCCGTCACCACTACTCCCAACACCACTACACTTGGCAAGACGCATCGCACGAGGCATCCTCAGGTGATCTAGACTCTACGGTGGCTAACCGCTAAGTGCCACCGCCACTTTTGCGAAGTAAATCTTTGTAAAAGCTTTTATATAATGGATTTCCGCAAAGTAACGCCTGATTCTATTAATTATAATTTCAAAGAGACAAACGCTCAAGAAACAATGGGTTTAGAAGTTGACGCTAGTGTTATAGTCCGATACTACCAAAGAAAATAATGGAAGTATTTATTACATCGGATTTATTATACACGTTTTAAATAAGGATAACGAAACTTTTTATAAAATACGCTTTCTCAAAATTGTAAAGATTCCCAACTTAAAATTTATAATGTTGTAAAAATCAGAAACAGATACTGTGCCAATTAATTCAATAGTTAAACGTGTAAATTTAACATCACGAGGAGAAGCAAAGGAATACTTTATAAAAGAGGAATTTGATTATGTTTATTTTACATAGATATTTTGTTAAAGTGAATTAAATTGATTCTGAGAAAACTAAATTTTTAAAAAGTTGGCTAGAAAAAAATAATTTTCTCTTAAACTAATCCAACTATCGAAAAAATTGCTCTTATTAGTTTAGTCGGTTATTCAGTCGTCAGTTAACTTTATCTTTTTTTATTTAAAATAAAACCAGTACCTATGTATTATTATTATTTCATTTCTTCTTTTTTATTACCTTAAAATATCATATGAAACAAGCTTTACAAAACAATTGGGTTACTTTTGTGTTACATTTTTGTGTTATCGTAATATAAAATTCCTGTGTTGCATTTGTGTTATAAGTGGAAATATTGGCGGCTTTACCCTTATAAACAGTGGAGTAGCGTGCCTTAATGTGGCCCTGTATCAAAATTTGTCGGGTGGCCCAAATGAAGGGTAAAGTTTTTTCACAAAAGGAACAAAAACTCTCGCATCGAATTAAAATAATTATATATTGATTATAAGTTATTACATACAATTAATACTCCTAGGAACTAAGCTAGCCAAACAATCCAAACCAACATCCTGTCCCATAGAAGTCCTCAGATTGTTTGCTTCTATACTTTCGAGGCCTTTGTAGCCCGGGGCCCCCGTATCATTGATACGGCTGATACAGCGGTAGCTACGCTCCTGCTTATAATATAATATAGGGAGTGAGCGCTTGGAACATTGTAACCGTTCCTCATTTTTCTTAGAAAGACAGCCACCGAGTTTTGTATTTTATCTCCTTCTAACATTGATAAATGTTTACACAAAATAAAAACATTACCAACGTTTAGACAGTTATTGACTTAAACTAATATTTTAGACGTATGCTAGAACGATGATCTTACATTTTTTATCGCTAATCATAGTTGGTATATTCCATATTGTATTTCAATTAAGCATATTATTAAGTAATACGACACAAAACCACTAAAACACGAATGTTCTTTCCCTAAAAACTAGGGGGTGCATTGTACGCTATAGATGACAACACTATTTTCAAATTTGACGTTGTCAAGGAGGGCATCCACCAGGGCGGCGCCACTTTACAGTGAGGTAAAATATTTGACAGATTTCATAGCGGGGACGATAATTTCTTAGGAAATGTAATCTGTAAGGTTTCTTTCCGTATTATTAGTTATATTTTATATTAATTACATTAGAAATGAATAAGCCAAACTATAAATATAACTAAAAGCCGATTTTCTAAAAATAGAGTTATAAAGTGCAAAAAATTAAAAATCAAACCACTAACGCATTGTGTTGTGTATTAATATAAAACTCTATATAATGATAAACTATGATTTAAAATTAATTTCCTGTGCTAATTTCTCAATTAACTGACACTGTGTAACGAAAAACTTTACCTCAGTCACAACTAGCGACATCTGGTGAGTGGAAGATTATTAGCCCTGAATGCATGAATAATTGCTTTTTTAATAGAATAGAGTGACAAACGAACACACAGTGCACCGGATGGTAAGTGGTTGCTGTGGCCCATAGACATCTACATCTATCCTTGTTTGCGAATCAAAATGCAGATACGTTGTCACCCGTGAGGAATAAGATGGAATGCCTTTTTCCAGTAAAAAGGCTCTCCGGTTCTCTACACTCACCATACGAAACACATCAGTATTGAGCTGCTATTTTACGCTGGTATTCTGTGAGTGCGTGGTCCTTCCCCGGTCGAGCCGACCCATTTGTGCTACAAACATACTACTAATATAACTGCAGGGTGGCTCTATTACGTAGAAAACGCCTTGTGCTAATCATTCGCTAAATTGATGTGGAGTGCACTCACGTAGGGAGCGTTAATTTAAGTTTAAATCCACACGTCAATGGGAAACTTTAATGAAAAGTGTAGGCATATCCGTCAAAAGACTCTCAAAGACAAGATGGATTGCTCATCATGACGCTGTTAAACCACTGCAGAATGATTTAAAAAACTAGTAAAAACACTCGAAGATATATATGATCCCAGCACCAACAGAGAAAACGTCGATACAAGAGAAGCAGCATCTAAACTCTTACCAGCTTTGTGTGACTTCAGTTTTTATGCTATCTTTCCTTTTAGTGTAAAATCCTAAAAGAAGTTAGACATAAAAGTAAATACTAAATAATATAATAATAATCTAGATTATCACTGGAAAGGTATGTGATAAAAATTAAAACCCAAAAAATTTTCTTCAAAGCCAACGTATTCAACTAGTGGAGAAAGCTATTTCCTACGTAACAATAATGTGAGAATGTAGACATTTCGATTGAAGGAAGAAGATGAATGAGGAGATTTCGAAAACGTTTACCAGGAGAAATGACCCGTTATGGTGGACCAACATTGCCAGAGGAGCTGCAGAGAGCTATTTTAGAATGTCTTGACAGATTTTACGAGGAACTAGACCATCGCTACAGAGTATGGATGATACTGTCGTAACATTTAGTGTTGTTCAGCCTTACATTCTGCTAACGTCACCAGATGAAGATCTTCGTGTAATAGTTCAAAATCTGACAAAAATCTACGCTGGTTTTTCTGCAGGATATATAATTTTGGAGATTTTATGACTTGAAAGCTGCCAGCATTTCTTCCCAAGAAGCGGTTCAATGTAATTCATTGGAACTTTTCTCGTATAATTGGACTATTCTGAATCTGTTCCAAATCTAGCGCTGTGTCTAAGATTTTTTTACTATTAAGATTCATATGAAGGAAGCTTTTCAAAACTCAAGTTAATAAAATCTAACTTAATGTCCACAATGAGCCAAGCGGGACTAACCAATCTTTCCATTTTATCTATCGGAAATGACAAGAAAGTAAATTTTGATAATATATTACAATATTTTAGCAAAATAAACTCCCGTTAGCATGTATAGCATTTTTTGTTTTATTTTGGGGGGTGCTTTATTTTATTTATTAAGGAACAGCAAAGCTACAAAATAGAGTAATATCTAAAATACAATAACATGATGTATTCACAATGATGTAGCCCACAACACTCATGTATTAGATTCATATTTGGGCTTCGCAAATATGATCACATCTCTGAATTTCGCATACAGCTCAAATGGCTCCCGATCCGCCTTCGCAGGAATACTCACATTCTCTCCACTTTGTATAGCGTGCTGTTTAATCCTTCCACTCCTCATTATTTAAAAGACCGTTTCCAGTATCTTTCCCTTACCCATAATCGGTTCCTTCGATCCTCCGTCAATCTTTCTCTCTCTACTCCTTCGCACTCTTCCTCCTTTTTTAAGAAATCCTTTACTGTAACTGCTGTACGTTTGTGGAACTCTTTACCTCTCCACATTCGTCGTGCTCAATCTCTTCATTCTTTCAAATGTCTTGTTAAATCGTATTACTTAGAACGCTATTAGATAAATCACTTTTCCTTTTTCGTACTCTTTTCATTTAATCTATTATATTATATCATACATAATCTTCACTTGCCTTTATTTGTATGTATTTTATATTTTTTATTTTTATTTTGTACGCCCCCCTCTATTTTTAACTATTGTTTACATCAGTTCTCTACACTAAGGTTGTCTGGAAGAAATCACTTTCAGAGTGATAAGACCGCCTGTTGTACATTATCTAATTTAGATTTAATTGTATTTGTTTTTGTTTTGTTTTTGGTGTACAATAAAGAGTAAATAAATAAATAAATAAATAAACACTATCCCCATATTACTTACAATGTTAAATTAAATTGTCATGTTTGATAGAAAACCGTCCTGGGTGCAAACCCACGCTACGCCGCCACTAGTTTCCGTAAGTTTTGATATTGTAGAGAAGCAATCGTGTAATCAAAATATTAAACGGGGTTTAATTATAACATTATTCAGCACTTTCCATATTTTAAAAAATACGCAATTCGTTTTCCGTAATGCTGTATATACTATTAATATCCTCAAAATATTGTATCATGGACCATGAAGCTAATACAAAGGGGAGACGGCATAAGCAACTGTGCACTGTGATTCTAAGTAGGTCCTGACGTCATCATAGTGGGCGTGGCTTTAGTTAGTATACCGTCAGCATTCGTCCTGTGCGCTTATGTGTTGAAAAAATCGCAAATCGGTGTATTTTCGTAGTATTAAGAAGAAAACGATGAAGTGTTGTGTTTTATTGTGTAAAAACTACTCAGATAGACGCTATGATGTTATGGATGGCATCACATTTCATTTGTAAATATTTTTACACCTAATTTATTAAAATAGTTCTAGATAAATCTCTTTGCGTCGGCTTTCAAATATAATTAAATATATTCCACACTAGATGGCGACACTTTGTGTCCTGTGAACTAAAAATATAAAGGTACGTAAAGCTCAGTAATGATAAAATAATCATACGAAGGTGCTGAAATTTGTTTTGCATTCAGACATAAAGAAATTTTAATCGCCAAAGTGTTATTTTTAAAGTTTATATCATTTTGTGGACATGCCGCCATCTACCATCAAGGTAGCTAAGCCACATTGCAACATCGATATGGAAAGATTCGAGTAGTTTTACTATTTATCGGTAGATGTAGATAGTGTAGTGGGCGGGGCTTTGCATCCCCTCACCCCGCAAATTGTCACGCGTTGTTACATAGTGAAATTTAATTACAACGTCTCCTCTTTGTATTTGCTTCATGATCATGGACACTCTATTAGAAAGAAATGGAACGCTTAACTCGGTGCCTTTCATTCATTTCAAGATCACTGATTTAGGAACGTTTCTCTAATATGAAGTGCGCACTCTCTACATTTTACAATATCCTTGTGCGATTGTTGTTGTTTTTATTATTTGCTCGAGAGAGCAGGCAAAGGAACTAAGCCATACAGCTTTGTCTTTTTTATTTTGAATATATAGAATTTTAAAGTGTAAAGGCCGGAACCAGGTCTTATTTTTCTTCTTTCCATCTTTTCAAAATCCATAAAGGCCGAAGTCAAGTCTTATTTTTTTAACTCTTCATATTTTCAAAAACCCCTAAAGGCTAAAGCCAAGTCTTCTTTATATTATATTGTTACGAGCTTGAGGTTCGAGATAATTAAAAACTGCCGAGTGAATTAGCAAAATTGACTATTTAATTACACAACACTAATTACAACTTAAAATCACACTAATAATAAAACACAATCACTTTAGTTCGCAGTTATTTCGCTTCGAAGTATTCTCTTGTATCGCCAATTCAATACTGTTCCGGTCGTGGTCTATACCGGCCTTATATAGGGCCTCAGATAGTTTCCAGAACCTTCTACTGTAGCGACATCTAGAATGTTCGAGTACATATCGGTCCCGTAATTTCTGGAAGGATCTCGACTCTCCTAGTTCTGCTACTCGACACTAGAGGGCGCTAGTGTAACTAGTGTTGCCATGTACAAGACATTAATAGTGGCGCGCAACACTGCCCCCTCCTAAGACATGCTCGTCCCGAGCATTATTGGCCCCATAATAACGCGCCAGTCGATCCACATAGACAATTTTAGGAGTACCTCTGGCACCTTTCTGTATCAGTTAGGTTACGTCATTGATCCTTGTCACAATCCGGTACGGTCCGTCCCATTTAGCTTGAAGCTTAGGAGATTTCCCTTTGCTGCGAAGTGGATTGTGTAACCACACTAGTGAACCTTCATCAAACCCCTTGTTGTTCATTTTGCGGTCATACCGTGTTTTCATCCTCTCAGACGTTTGCTGGCCCGTCTGTCTGACGTGCTCATAAATGTCACCCATTTTGTTCCGGAAGTCATTTGCATAATCGGTTATACTGCGTGGGGCATCAGGTGGTATTCCGGTGATCCGGTCTGCAGGCAGCCGCAATTCTCTCCCAAAGTTTGCGAAAGCTGGTGTCACTGATGTACTTTCGTGAACAGCGCTTCGATATGACAACAAAAACAATTGTATGTGCCTGTCCCAGTCTCGTTGCCGTTTTTCCACAACTTTTGCTAGGTACCTCTCCAATGTCTGATTAAATCTTTCTACCATTCCATCAGATTGTGGGTGGTAAGAAATTGTGCGTGTTTTCTAAGTACCCATAACTCGGCAAGTTTCCTGGAATATTTGAGACTCAAAATTCCTTCCTTGATCGCTGTGAATCTCTAAAGGTACTCCAAAACGACAGAAGACTTCATGAACTAGTTTATCTGCAACTGTCGAAGCTTCTTGATTTGGAATGGCGAAGACTTCTGGCCACTTAGTGAAGTAACCCATCACAACCATGAAATACTTGTTACCACTTTCAGTTTCTGGAAACGGCCCCGCAACGTCAATGGCTATCCTCTCCCATGGTGCACCAACATTGTACAATTTCATTGCGCCTCTACTACGAATTTGAGGTCCCTTTACAGCCGCACAACTTGTACATTTGCGGTACCAGTCCTCGACATCGTCACGACAGTGGACCCAGTAAAACCGTTCTCGGATCTTCAGGAGAGTTCGTTTAAGTCCCAGGTGGCCTCCTGAACAACCACTATGGTACAGCTGTAGAACATCCGGCACTTTAGCCTTAGGGACAACCATTTGCAAATGACACCTGTCTCCCCGACCATTTTCCCATTTACGGCACAGGACTCCATCCTGAATCAGCAAGCTGTCCCATTGGGCCCAATAGCTTTTCGTGGTCGAACTCATTGCTGAGACGTCGCTTCACTTGGGCTTAGGAGCACTGGCCTTCATCCATTCCAGAATCGGCTTAATGTCTGAATCTTCCTGCTGTGCATGTTGTAGGCGGTCCATCCATTCATTGCTGAGCTGGTCTGTCCTGAATATCCTCGTAGATACCACTTCTTTACCCTCTTGCCTAGTACAATGCTTGCAATTTTCAGGGCAAGGTCTTCTTGATAATGCATCTGCATTGCCATGAGATTTCCCGCTGCGATGTTCGATCACAAAGTCGTATTCCTGTAGTAGTTCAATCCATCTCGCAACTTGTCCTTCCGGATTTTTGAACTGCAATAGCCATTTCAGTGCAGCATGGTCAGTTCGTAAGTAGAATTTCCGCCCCAGGAGATATTTGCTAAAATGCTGCAAGGACTTTACCACAGCAAGCAATTCCCGTCTTGTAACACAATAGTTCCTTTCCGGCTTGGACAACGACTTGCTGAAGTACGCTATCACAATCTCTTGATCACCATTCCGTTGAGACAACACACCGCCAAGTCCTATATCACTTGCGTCTGTGTCAACTATGAATTCCTTGCCCGCATCAGGGTACCCCAAAATAGGTGTTTTGCACAGACGGTTCTTGAGCTCCTGGAATGCAATATCGCAACTTTCATCCCAGCAGAAATGTCGCTTCTCCTCGGTTAGCTTGTGCAGAGGTTTGGCTATATCTGCAAAGTTCTTCACAAATCGCCGATAATAAGAGCACAAATCCAAAAATGCTCTAACCTGTGTCTTGTCTTTTGGGACCGGCCACTCCTTGACAGCAGCAATTTTCTCTGGATCCGTGCGGATACCTTCTTCCGACACTACATACCCCCAAAAAACTAACTTGCCGTTTGAATAGTGAGCACTTCTTTGGAATCAACTTGAGGTTGGCACTCTGGATCTTCATGAGCACGCGTTCCAGGTTTTGAAGGTGTTCCTCAAACGTACGGCCTACGATGATGATGTCATCCAAATAGACCAGACAGGCATCTCCAATTAGCCCGGTAAGTACAAGCTCCATCAACCTTTCAAACGTTGCTGGAGCATTGCACAATCCAAACAACATGAATTTAAATTGCCACAGACCCTTTCCTGTGGAGAATGCAGTTTTCTCCTTGTCCTTAGGGTCAATTTCAACCTGCCAGTAGCCACTTTTCAGATCCAGCGTACTAAACCACTTTACGCCTGTAAGCATTTCCAGCGTGTCATCAATTCTTGGCAAGGGATAGCTGTCCTTCTTTGTAACGTCGTTCAGGCGGCGGTAGTCAACACAAAACCGCATGCTGCCGTCCTTCTTCTTTACCAGCACCACAGGTGAACACCATGGACTAGATGAAGGTTCAATAACACCATCCTTCACCATTCCCTCAATCATGGTTTCCACTTCCTTTTCACGAGCTACAGGCAATCTTCTTGGCCGCTGATGAATAGGCAATTCTTGTCCTGTGTTTATTTTGTATTGAACTAAGCCAGTCTTTCCTATGTCAGCTTCGTTTGACGAGAAAACATTGGCGTACTTGAGTAACAACTTCTTCGCTTTGACCGTTTCATTCGGGGAGAGAACGCTGCGACAGTCTTCTAAAAGTGTGGTCACTCTAGTTTGTCCATCCTTGCTGGGGGTCCCAGTCGATAGATATTGGCACTGATGCAACCAATCCACTTCCTCACTAGTACCAACCAATGTGCCTTTTTCTATAATCTGTTCCTGATCACAAAGGTTCAGCACACGTACTCCTGAGATGTCGGCGGTTCTGACCAAGGTTCGAGCCACTTTCCATGGAAGGTCATTGTCTACCCTTTCCACGAGTACACAACGAAGAGTCCCAGGATTCCGTGAAGGTCTAACCGGCACAATCGTTTCCGACCTCGGCGGAAGAACAATCTTCTTAAGGCTGTACACATTCCCTGGTAACGCCCCTTCCAGGAAAAGTTCCTCTTGTCCACATTTCAAAACACCTTGCTTAACGTCGATCTCACAACAATTCTTCCTCATAAAGTCTAGGCCCAGGATGCAGTCGTTCATTATATCAGCCACGATGACATTATGCAGGTAGATCATGTTGCCTAGCTTCAACTCCATCTCCTTCTCTCCACGGACGGGTATGCGCTGACCGGTGGCTGTCACCAAATTAATGCGTTCTCGGTTGTATGCGGAGTCCCCAAGGAACCGACTTATAAGTTGGGAACTGACAACCGTGTGAGAGGCTCCAGTGTCTATGGTCAGTTTACACGGCGTTCCGTTGACTTCGCCCTTCATGATTAGACTGTTCCCATCATGGGTTTGTGAGATCGAAATCCTTGGGGCTCTTTTAACATCAGCCAGCACCCGCCCCGCAGTCCTGGCTTTTACTCGTTTCCCTGCTGCTGCTGGGCGGTGCTATTATCCGCACTACCCTCTAGAGATCGATCACCTTCCCTTTCTACAGTTCGTTTAGGGCAACTGGATCGAAGATGGCCCCTTTCCCCAAAGCCGTAGCACCTAGGGCTGTAGCCCTTATTGCGGTCCTGAACTGTAGCTGCTACAACCTCCCTGACGCGCTGGGAACGATGATCCTGCCGCACGGCTTCCACTTCCAGTGCATGGGTCAAGGCGTCCTTAAGCGTCTCGTGGTGCCCGAGCCTCACAGCAGCTCTGACTTCAAGGTCGCGGATGCTGTCGATGAATGTCTGCACCAGGTTCCCTACAATGAGCGCAGGTACAGACCGGTACGCTTTTCGAACCAGCTTCTCCACCTCAAGGGCCCACTGCTGCAGGTTTGCGTTACTGCGTTGCACGCGATTTTTGAGCTGCGTACGAAAGACGTGTTCCAGGTGAGCAGCGCCATATCTCGCCTCCAATGCCTCAAGGAGCTGCTCGTAAGTCACTTCCTTACCGAGAGCTTCCAGAACAGTTAAGGCCTGGTCGCGTAGGCCTAGGGCGAGAGCAGTTATGGCCTGACTTTTATTCTAGCCGTTCGCTTTCATGACAGCCTCGAACTGGATTTTGTAGGCCGACCAAGACGAACTCCCGTCGAACGGCGGCATTTTGAATCCACGTAGCGAAGGTGTTGTAGCTACCATGGGAGCTGTAATTCCATCCCCAAGTTTGAGGTCGTCCAGCGTTTTCTTCACATCAGCCATCACGTTGTCAACCCGATTGTTCACTTGGTTGATTCGGGTTTCAGCTTCCGACAGGCGGTTGTCATGTTGTCCATGCAAACATGAAACCATGGAGTATAGAGTATATATAGCCATGTCTTCATTTATCTCACAGACTTATATGATGTTTACGTATATTTTTCTCAGTATCAAGTGATAATAATCTTTTAGGCCGGTGATGCCGATGCCGCTGATCTAACAATTATCAATAACGATCAAACAAACCGTATCTAGTAATAAAATGCAAAACAAAAATTTTGAAAAAAACCCACGACGGATGTAAAAGTTGTAATTAAAATAGGAATAAATAAACATATTGAAAACCCCCCGATCAAAAGGAAATAAGTCACGAAAGATAAAAATAAAAAGAGTTTTTTAAAGGGTTGACTTGCTGCGGGGTCTGTCATTATAAACAACTAATTATGTCTTTCCTTAGTCCTTCCTACCTTTGTGTACCTATTAGTTTGTCGTAGCGATAGACACAGCAATAATATAAAATATGTAAAGTATAGGAAAGGTCAAAAAGAAGAAGCAGCGGGAAAAAGGCCGAAGAGAACGAGCCACGCTGGCTGTTTCTAAAACTAAAACCAAGGAGGCTGGGCAAGCTGCTGCGACTGGGGTGCTTGGGGCTGGAACCAGTAGCCGCGCACAAGCTGGAAAGTATAAAAATCCAGCCCAAGTGGAAGTCACGGCCGCGGGAACCAGCTCTAGGATATCAGGAAGCTTGGCCGCTCGCCAGGAAGCAGCGAGCGGCCAAGCGTCCTGGGAAGAAGGAAAGAGCAGCCAAAGGGATGCTGGAAGAGTCCACCTCGCCGAGAGGAGAGCACGAAAATGTGCGACTCGAACAGCAACCAAAGGCTGCGAGAACAAGCTACGCTTCCGCTGCTAAAGCAGATTTGGGTGTGGCCTTAACATGTGCGCGTTCAGGTCACATTACAAAGGAAGTAGCAGACAACATCCCCGTGGCAATACAGAGGAAAATGATCAGTGAGGCCTGGAGTAGCCGGGACCCTGATGCGTCGGGCCCAGTTTTTAGAAGCAAACCGGTTTACACGGAGGGTGTCCTGAAACTGTGGTGCAACGATCAGAAGGCTCTGGATTGGTTGAAGGGGAATATCGCTACCCTCGACCTTAAATCCAACACCTCACTGACCAAAAATAAACAATCGGAGATACCACAAAGAGTCAAATGCGGTATCCTTATCCCTGATGCCCAGGGAGCCTGGAAAGACTCACGCGACATTGGTCGTATACTGGCGTACCAGAACCGCTGGGTTAACATCAGGGACTGGCTGTTACTCAAGGCAGATAAGCGGACGGACAGAAACAGAAACTTTTTTATTCAATATAGATTGTAAATAATACTTATTGAAAGTCACTCTTTTGTATAATTACCACTGGTTCGAAAAAAAACCTCTGTCCTGGGAAGAACCAGCAAGAAACCCAACGGGACTTTTTTTTAAATAACAGCTTACAATCATGTATGTTACACAAATTAACAACACAACAAATTAGAAATAGCTTGGTAGCGAAGGGGTTATCATCTATAAATTCTTTAATATTATAATAACCCTTTTTATACAAACTTAGTTTAATAAAGTTTTTGAACTTTGAGCAGGTCAAATTTTGTATATTTTCTGGAATTTTGTTGTAAAAGCGTATACATCGCCCCAAGAATGAATTACTGACTCGATGGAGTCGAGTAACTGGTACTACTAGCTTGTGTCTGTTCTTAGTATTTACAGAATGAATATCACTTATTTTTGTAAAACTACTTTCACTGTCCGGTTTCCAGACACAATAGTAAGACAATAGCAATGACCTATATGTAGTGCACGGGACAGCGAAAGGGTTAAGAGGCCAAAGTTAATATATTAATTTCCTTAAATTTTTGTCGCAGCAACTCTTTAGGCTTTAAATCATAAATTGCTCTTATGGCCCTCTTCTGTAAAACAAATATAATATCAGTGTCAGCTGCGTGTCCCCATAGCAAAATACCATACGACATTATGCTATTGAAATAGCTAAAGTAAACTAATCTAGCTGTTTCAACACTAGTTAGACTTCTAATCTTTTTAACGGCATATGCTGCAGAACTAAGTCTGCTTGCTAGTTTTGATATATGGGGGCTCCATTGAAGCTTCGCTTCTAGTGTGATTCCAAGAAAAATGGTGGTATCTACAAGACTCAGTTTCTCCCAATTTAAAATTACATTAGTATTTAATTGTTTGACATTTGGAGTCATAAATTTCATACATTTCGTTTTAGTACCATTTAATTGCAAATTATTAACATTGAACCAATTTATTAATTTAGATATAGCATTATTTACTTCGTCATATTTTAGCAATTGTCGACTTAATTTGAAAATTAAAGAAGTTTCATCTGCAAATAATACTATATCATGGTTATCTCCTACTATGTAAGGTAAGTCATTAATGCATACAAGAAACAGAAAGGGGCCGAGAATTGAGTCTTGAGGCACGCCCATTGGTACCATCGATCCGGAAGAGCTCATATTGTTAATGACAACTTTTTGTGTTCTCTTACTTAAATATGAAATAATTAATTTAAGAGCATCACTTCTTACACCGTAGTATTGAAGTTTCCTGATTAATGTTTCATGGTGAACACAATCGAAGGCTTTGGATAGGTTACAAAATATACCCAAAGCATCCTGTAAATTCTCCCATGCATTAAATATATATTTAATCAGCTCAACACCGGCATCAGTTGTCGAACGACCCCTTGTGAAACCAAATTGATTTTTATGAAGTAAATTATTTATATTAAAGAAATTTAACATTTGATCAAGAATAATTTTTTCAAAAATCTTACTAAGTGTTGGTAGTACAGAAATAGGTCTAAAATTGGCGGAGTCTAATGTACTACCAGATTTAAATAAAGGTATTACTTTACTATGCTTCATTAAATCAGGAAACACACCAGATTCGATACTAGTATTAAAAATAATAGCTAAATGAGGCGCGATTGTATATATTACAGACGCAATAACTTTAACGGAAATCCCCCACAGATCCGCAGTTTTCTTAACATCAATAGTTTTAAATATTTTACAATATCTTTTGATGATACTTTATGAAATGTAAAATTCTTTGTACACGCATTTACATTTTGTTTAAGTAATGATTCGGCGACCGCAGGAGAAGAATTCAGTGACTTAGTGGACGGGTGGTTCCTCGTTGTTTCGGTGCCGGAGATCATATCCCGACCCTGATGAAGGCCGGACGCCGTCTCGCATGTGTATGCAGGGCGGTATACGTAAAATTCCAGGGTCGTGGAGGTAAATTCCTTGACACTCCACCAAGCAAAGAGGCAGAAAATAACCCGGAAGTTATGGATACCGGAGACATGGTTACCGGTACAGCGGAATCAATGGAGGCCAAGTCCAGTGAAAAAACGGCCTGCACAATTGAGCCGAAGCCCCCAGTGAAGATCGAGCTCAGCGGCAGCCAACTGAGTAACGAGGAGGACTGCATTTTGCCGACCACTTCCGACTTGGTGGCTGACGATGAAACCCGAGATCTGCTGGCAGGCTTATTTTTGGGCGAGGACGGAGAGGGCGCGATCAATGATGGCGTGCCCTTCGTCCAAAACTAGCCTAGTGCAGGCCAACCTCCACCACAGCGAAACTGCGTCGGCTCAGTTACGAAAGTGGTTGGAGGTTCAAAGGACGGCCATAGCCTTAATCCAGGAGCCGTGGGTTGGGGCTGGTAAAATTAAAGGCCTAAACAACCTAAAACGTAAGCTATTCTAAAGCTCTGAACACGACAAGCCTAGAGCATGTATTTACACTACTAAAGATATCTGTGCACAACTATTAACAGATTTCTGTTCTAGAGACATGTATGCCGTGGCAATACGATACACACAGGAGAGAAGATTAGTTGTCGCCTCGGTCTATATGCCGGAGGAAAACACTCCTCCCCTTCATGACCTTGTGAGGCTGGTGAATTTCTGCGAGAGGACCGGACTAGATCTTGTGATCGGGACGGACTCCAATGCGCATCATCCCCTCTGGGGAATGGAAAGACCGAATGAACGAGGTAAGGTGTTAGTTGAATATTTATTTAGTACTAACCTAACCATTTTAAACATAGGTTCTGAAGCAACTTTCATAAACAAACGCTGTCGCACAATAATCGAACTCACACTTGCAACACAAAGAGCAGCTAAACTAATTACAGGATGGCATGTGTCGAGAGAGGCCTCATGCTCAGATCATAGATGGATCTGCTTCGCACTACAGGTCGATACACCACCGCTACACCACCACGGAAAAATCCCCGCAAGACGGATAAAACAAAATACCGTAATAGGTTGACGTCTTCGCTTGTGGGTTTTGAGGGGACAAATACTATAGCAGATCAGTTTCTCCTATAAGAACAGGTATCAGAAGGCCATGATAGATAGCTACCATGAATCATGTCCAGAAATCACTCCACCAAGGCATGCTGAGGTAAAGCAAACGTAGTGGGGTAAAGAACTCGATAGAAAACGTAAGAAGGTAAGAAAAGCCCTAAATAGGGCCATGAATACCTCAATGGATGAAGACTGGCTACTATACAAGAAAGCTAAGTCCGAATACAAAAAAATGTATCAGGTATCGACGCTCGATAGGGTGGAGTAAATTCTGTGGCAACATATAGAAACCTGCGAACATGCGAATAGGATAAGGAATATTCTAGCTAAACAGAATACGTCGGGATCCATCTCTCTAAAGAAATCCGACGGTAGTCACTCAACATCGCCGGATGAAGCCCAACGCATCTTAATTAAAACGCACTTTCCAGGCTGCTGCGTAGCTCAGGAGGCAAACCGGCATGACGACATACTGGCACCAACAGCAAAAGACTGGAAATTAGCACAGAGAGTGGTAACGATGGACAAAATCCATTGGGTCATTCACAGTTTCCTCCCCTATAAGGCGGCAGGACCTGACGGCATATTCCCGGCACTCCTACAGTGGGGGGTAAAGCCCTAATAATCAGACTTGTTGCCATAATGAGAGCTTATCTGGCTCTTAATTATATTCATAGGGGGTGGAGGGAAGTTAAAGTCACATTCATACCCAAACCAGGTAAGAGCGACTACACAGGCCCTAAATCCTACAGGCCCATTAGCCTCACATCCTTTATCCTAAAGACGATGGAGAGATGTGTGAAAGGGAATTAAGAGGGTCGGCGCTAATGAACTTACTACTACACGACAAGCAACACGCCTACAGTCTAGGCAAATCAACAGAATCGGCACTTCACCAGGTAATAACAAAGATTGAAGAGGCCATCCAAAACAAAGAAATATGTCTAGGTTCCTTCATAGATAGAGAAGGTGCTTTTGACAGAACAAACTTCTCCAGCATAAAAGGTGCACTCAGTAGACATAAAGTTGAACCGGCACTGATCGACTGGATAGTTTGCATGCTCAGTACACGAATAATAAAGATTGCTGGTGAATCTCAACCAATCTAAATTAAGAAAGGCTGCCCGCAGGGTGGGGTTCTCTCACCTCTCCTGTGGAATATGGTCATTAATGAACTCATCAGCAAATTAAATGCCAATCACTTCTACACAGTAGGTTATGCTGATGACCTGACAATACTGGTCTATGGAAAGACAGCAAGCATAATGTGCGACCTGACCCAAGCGGCGCTTAGTAGTGTAGAGATGGTGCATGGTAATACGACTTAACCGTCAATCCAAATAAAACGGTTCTAGTAATGTTCACACAAAAACGAATGCTGAATAACTATCATCTTCCAAGTCTTTTCAGCACAAAACTCAAGTTATCCTCTGAGGTAAAATATTTAGGTCTTACCTTGGACAGCAAACTTAGCTGGAATAAACACATAGAAAACAATATCAACAAAGCTAGTATAACTTTCTGGCAATGCAGAAACATGATTGGCAAAAGATGGGGACTAACGCCAAAAATCATACTGTAGCTGTACAAAACTGTAATTCGGCCCATGATCACATACGGCGCTCTGGTAAGGTGGACCATGACAAATGAAGCCACCACTATAAAGATGCTTCAGCGCTACCAGCCCATGCCCGTGCTGCCGACACAATTTTTTGATAGTGATGTTTCGAATTACGAAATCTTTTACTTTTAAGATATTCATTTAAACTTGTTGCCGTAAAAACTATTTGTATCTATATTTAATTCGAAATGTGACCAGTATGTACAATTTGATGAGGAAAAACACATTTCTGACTTACATAAGGTCAGGTGTGGTAAGAGGGACACCGGGGGAAGAGGGACTAGGGACCATAACTAGTAAACCGAAGCGTTTATGACTATGAACTTTCCTTCAATAAAACAGTGAAGGCGAAATAGTATGAACGGTTTTCAACTGATGCCGCTACGTGACTCAGAAGCCATAAAAAATTAAGACACTTTTGACAGTAGTGAATTCGACTAGAACAAAGTTAGCGCGTTTTTTTGCGAACCAATAGTTTGGTGAAAAAAAAGTGCTGGAAATATTTTAAATGTAATGATGAACAAAGAAAATTGTAATTAATTATTTTTATTAATCATTTTAGTTTAAAAACAACTAATAATATGAGTTTCTTTCGTTTGAAAATCCTAACCTCCTAAAACAATAGCACAATGGGGTAAGAGGCTCACTGTTCACGGTGAAAGAGGAACATATGTTTCTCTTCACCCATGTCAGGGGTAAGATACATTTTGAATTTAATTTATAATTATAGGTAGATAAAATGAAAAAATTGACTGACTGATCTGTACCTACTACAATTTTAAATTATAACTAAACTAGAAATGTCCCGTGACTTCGTCCGCGTGTAAGTTAACTTTCTCGTAAATTGCCGTCTAATCGTATAATTTATAGCCTGTGTAACCCAGGGATAGTGCAGCATTCTATGTGTTAAAGATTTTTTTTTAAATCAGTCTTCTAGTTTTTGAGTTGCGTAAATCATAACAAACAAATAAAAAATCAAATCTTCTCTTTTTATTATATTAGTTTAGATAAATAAAGTTTCATTCGTTTTGTATACATCCTTTTATTTTTAATTGTAATATTTTGTTATAATATAGCACTTTTGACTGTTGCAGGAATTTTACAAGAATTAAAAGTCTGATTCACAATATTGATCTCGTTAAATAGTGCCATTGTTATTTTTAAAGAGTAACTAAGTGGGTTAGGGAGAGACTGTTTTTTATTATTACTGTTTGTATGAATAAATAAATATAGAAATATAACTGGTCAATTTATTATTTAGTTGGCCACCCCTGATCGAACCTGCGTCCCTCTTACCCCGAATCGATTTATTTTTCTTTTTCATTCCAAATGATACCTCTATTCATCGATTGTAAGATCTAATATTGATCGAAGCAGTTGTACCTACAAAGTAACGAATATTTAGCAACGAATATTTTAACTCGAACTTCAATCTTAAGAAATAAAATGACTGTCCCTCTTACCCCGTGTGAGGGGGAAGAGGAACGTTTATTTAATCTTGACATTTACGTCAATATCGTCATAAGAACTGATAACAGCGTAATGACATTGAGCCCGTGGGAAGCTAATACATAAAGGCAAGGTTTGTGTGTTTCAAAGATCTTAAAAGACTTTAGCTGTTCTTCCTAGCACTCAAAATATTTTACTGAAAATAAAATATGTTCCTCTTACCTTAGTATTTATTCCTTAAAATAATTGAAGTTCAAAACCAAACAAAATATTACAATTTTTACCTCGCTATGATAGTAGTATAGAGAAATGGTTACTGCGGGTGCGGGTTATCCATAAACTGAAGTTACTTTTTGTCGGCGAGGTAACTGAGGCAAGCTCCTCGAACGGGAAGACGCGTGAGGGCAGACGTCGTTGAAGGTTGTCTTGCGAAAATTCTTTTTTTGGAATTGATTTTAGTATGATGCTTTTGGTGTTTGAATAATAATTTGTGTAAACAATTTTTGTTCGAGTAGGAAACGTTAGATAAGTTGTCTTTCGTGTTAGGCAGTGGCGTAGCGTGCCTTAGGCGGGCCCTGTATCAAAATTTATTAGGGGGCCCGAATCAAGAGTGGAAGATTTTTCACAAAAGGAACAAAAACGCTCGTATTGAATTAAATAGTTATATATTGGTTATAAGTTATTACTTACAATTAATACTCCTAGGAAATAAACTAGCCAAACAATTCAAATCAATTAAGATATACTATTTTAGAAATATACAATTTATTATATTATATCATTCATAGCTGAAGACGATTTCAGTTTTTCTAAATTTTCTGCCTCAATACACAATTGTGACAAGTCTGATAGCCTTTCCTGCCCTATAGAAGTCCTTAGAATTTTCCCTTCTACACGTTCGGGGCCCTGTAGCTTGGGGGCCCCGTATCATTGATACGGCTGATACGGCGGTAGCTACGCCCCTGGTGTTAGGGTTTATGTTTTTGAATTATCAGTGATATTATTATGTTTAGATTATAATTTATTGTAAAATTATTATTTTGAACTAGGTATATATTATTACACTAAAGCATTTGCTGTATAAATATTTCCATAGATATATATTTCTTAAGATTTGTTGGATTAGGATAGGTAAGTAGGTTAGCTTGATACCTATCTATTTATTCGTGTGTATGTAACTGAACTCCACCTAAACGGCTGGACCGATTTTGATGAAATTTTGTGTGTGATTAAATTGATTTGAGCGTTTAGATTCACAATAGACCCGTTAGGTGGCGCTGTTGACGAAATCCAGAAATCAATATGTTATAAGATATCGATAACCGCATCTAAATCAGTGTCTCGAGAAAAAAATTCGCTACAATTCATTTTAACGAGTGAATTTTTTTATTGCAGCGCCCCCTGGTGAGATAACACCATAACACCTATCTAAAAACCATCGCTGATGAGTCACAATCCCTTTGCCAAAAACCGTACTGAAATCGGTTAAGCCATTTTGGAGTAAAATGGGAACATTCGTTTGCACCCGAAATGTTCATTGCAGCGTCACCTGGCGAGCTAACACCATAACATTTACCTAAGAACCATCGCTGATGAGTCACAAACCCTTTGCTAAAAACCGTACTGAAATCGGTTAAGCCATTTTGGAGATAAATGGGAACATTCGTTTGCACACACAAACAAACAAACAACCTCTCACCCTAAACGCATACACCTTCTCCGTTCCGTCGCGGGTAAAAATTAACTAATTCAAGAGACAAAAGTTAAAATTTACAATAAGGGGGGCCAACTTAAGGATGAAATTTGTTTTATTAATTATATTAAAAGACGAACAAACAATTTTTATGTTCGAACAATAACGAACAAACGTCGAAAAATTAATAAAAATAAAAAATCCACGTGGAGCTAGTTTCAGGTACCTTGATGGGTTTGAGCAGCATGCTACGTATTTATTTATTTATCTATGGTTTGAGCAGACATCTTATATGTCTCGATTTTCTTAACATGTTTCATTCATTCATCATCATCGCGATAAATGTTGAATTGTAGTTTAACCTTATTTTCGAATGATTAAAATTCATACAACCTCCTTCATCTTTCTTCTTCTTCTTTTAAATTACGGCTTCTCTTGATAGAATTCTGCCAGTGTCAAGTCAGTCACGGGAGTGACAAGTAGACAATGATTACATTATAGATTTAATAAGTATATATAGTTCTCAATTTTACGTGTGGATACACAATCTACAAGATATTTTTAAATACGATCACCAAAATTAATTAGTAATTTTACAGTTTAATATTATTGGTTTGAATAAAGATGCAGGAAATATTTACAAAAGGATTTAATAAACTCTTAGATTATTAATAAGTCATCGCGCGCTCCGACTAGATACCGCGCTTCCTGGAGGTAACAGCTCCGTTAATGCGGCATCTCAATATTGTAGTGAGTATAGGACTATTTGTAAAGATGCTAGTGTCCGTGAAAAATTGTATATGCCGGCAGCTTAACAGGAAAATTTAGCTTAACCCGATTAACGGGAAAATTTATTTTATGCAATGGCTTAGTAGTTAAGTTCATAGTTATGAACATAGAAGTATTAGGTTTATAACCGCAGTAGGCGCACGCAATGTGAAGCCATTTCAAGTTAGCCTTTAAAGGCTAAGTACGACTTTTGGCGCGTTAGTACTAGAGTCCACGTAGTCGTGTAAACAGCTCGCACAATTTTTCAAAAACAAAATGACGTACTGTACTGTGAAAGGGCGTCACAACTCATCACATAATCAGTAAAAAAATGTAAAAATCTCATTTCACGGGTAATTACTGCCTGGTATACTATATTTTTGTAAAAAAAACATTCAACAAACAAACAATAAAAATTAATAATTAATAAATTTGACAGACGTGAATAAAATGAAATGTTGCTAGGCATAGTAAAATATTTTACCCCATTTTTTTATAATTAAAAAAAATGTATATTGAAAAAAATACATACATACTGCCAATACTCTCATTCACATATAAATAGGTATTTTTTTTTTGCCAAATATTATTAGGATTCCCATTTGTCACGAAAAAAATGTGTTGATTTTATTTTGTTTTGATAATATGCAGTTCTTTTTACCTTTTTATGGTATGTGTTTTAGGATAAATAACATAACCTATGATTGTTTTTTTTATTCTAATTTATGTAAATTAGAATAAAAAACAAAAAAAGATATTTAACATTTTTAGTTCAATTCTTTTATGAATCTAAAAATATAACATTTCGAGGATAGCGTCATCAAAGCGGCAGTTGTTTAGAAAACAGTTGCAGTTTCAGGGTCATTAAAAGATATTATTTTAAGTACTTGGGTACATTTTATTTTATATTATTTAATAAACATTTTTAATTTCATGTTTTATTTGAATAGTTTATCTCCTTCCGAATCTTATTTTGTTTTAATGCAAAACATAATATCCAATAAAGTAATAATAATAATCACTTGGAGCTGACCGCACTCTCTAATATTATATCCATCCTGTGAAAGTTGTATGTTGTAACCTTTACGTTGAGACCGATTTAAATTAAATATATCACGTAGATTCTTAGAATGGCATGAATCGAGATCAGTGTGTGTTTTAATATGCGGGTGAAGCCACGGGCCACAGCCACAGCTAGAATGAATAACTAATGAAAAAATATCTGACAGCTAAAATGATTATTTCACAACTATTCATTTGAGTGGGGCTGGATTAGAAAAACTGGAAGAAATGGACGTAGGCATTTGCCTCCTCCGTTTCTTCCACTTCTCTATATATCATAGAATAAGGCCATTGAGTATTATATAAAAATTAATATTTACAAATAATATAAGATTTTATGGAAGATCAATAACAGATATTTATATAAATATACCACTTCTAACAGAATAATATAATTAAATTTGTGAACATAACACAAGATATTACGTTTATTGATAATTTAAATATTACATAAGTTAACAAAAATAATTAATGTTACATTTTTCTCTTTGCAAATAGTTAATAAATAATTCTAAACGCAACCTAAATATTAATTCTATGACTATGTCTACTATTACATTTTCGCCACTTTTTGGGGAAGATGTCATTAACTTGCAAACATTACTCATTTGCTTGTGTGCGTGTGGGCAAACGTAATTACAGGCCGTTTGTGCTCACAAGCTCACATTCATTGTGTTGTTGCTTCAACCAGGCCTCTGTCACTCTTGCTACTTGCGTGAAATAATTACCTACAGTCGCGAGCTGCCCCAGGGGTAGATCCAGGGGGAGGAAAGTTGGTAGTAAAAATTTGAAGTCTAAAATGTATGGAAACAGGCTCCCTCTTAAGACGTTTCGCGAAAAAAGTTAGGCGCCATTTTTAATAAAATGTCAACAGGTACTCTATTGTCAACATCGCCATTTTCTATGAGCGCCATTATGCATCACGTTCACGAGATTTAGTTTGTTAACCTAATAATTTTCTTTGTTCTTATTAATCTTTTTGTTACTTTGCATTCATTACTGTTATTTTATTATTACGATGTCGTCACGAAGAAAGATTTGTGTTTTTGGATGCGACGAATAAGGTAAGAAATGTTTGAAAACCTATCACTTAAACATATTGATAATTCAACGGGAAAGGTTACTTGGAATTACAATTTTACACTGTTATACTAATAGAACGTTTATTTTCAGGTGCATCTATACATAGGTTCCCTCATCCTATAAAGATGTTCCATATTTGGATGTCGAAAGTTGGAAATAGATTAGAATAGAACCAATGAAAATTTTCACTACTAAAAAGATATGTGATTACCACTTTGAATCAAATTACATAAGTACAGGTCATCATTTAATCTTAACAGCTGTTCCAACTTTGTATCTTGAAGGTGAGTTTTAAATTAAAAACAATATAATTAACATGTATATGTTTAAATGGTAGAATTAGATACTGTATGTAGGTGTCACATTCATTGAATGTGTATGTGGGGGGAAAATGATTCAAACTGTTTTTTTATAATGTCTATAGGGTGGTAATTTGGAATTGAGTATATACTTGGGGTGGCCACTCAAATCATATTATATCTTATACAATATAATAAGTGTACAAAATGTTCTTAAGGATTTATAAGGATATATAAAGGATTGATAACTGCTGTACTAACTACTAACCTATTATTAGGTAAACTGTATGCTCATTTGCCCCCTTTTTGCCTTAAAAAAATCTTACTCTTGAAAACAATTTAGATTGATCGGAATTGAAATTATTACATTTCATACTCTTGATAGCCACTGTAGCGCTAAATTAGTTTAATATTGTGTGGTTATTGTGTGAACTAATTGAGATTAGAATTTATCCAATCCAATTGTAAGCAAAATCGGTACTCTTGACACAGATATCTGTCTAGTATTGATTTGGAATTGAAATTTAGGCAATAGCAAAACAGTAACCTTATGAAGTGTTCATATTAATTGTTGGTTTTCTGCAATTATCTTATACATTGCGATAAAATAATGGCATGTTTAGGTTTTGTGTTTAATATTCTACGCCATAATTGTGTATTACAATTAAAATAAAGACAAAATGAGCTTCGATAATGCATTTTAAAGACTTAGTCTTTTCTATCAGGGATGATGATTTTAGGGCTAATTATTGTATTATTAGTGACTTATATATTAAGCCATGAATAAAAATCTAAATATGCAACCTCCGAGGAGAAGAATCTTCTCAGAAGACATATTACGAATGATGTACTGTTAATCAATGTTAGCCTAAAAAAAATTAATTTACAGCCTTTATATGTCCCACTGCTGGGCAGAGGTTTATTCTCATTTCTGAGGGGTTTGTTTGCGGATTTTTCATGTAGGAAGTATGAATATAATGTTAAGTTACATTAAATGTATAATTTTATAAGTATTAAAAATAAATATAGGTAATGTAATTTTAATAAGGATTTAGTAATAAAACTATGATACAATGTTTAACCATTTATTTAATAAAGAAATATTTTAATTAATATATCATCATTAGTATGTATCTGTTCTTAAATTTTTTAGTTATTTTTTTTATATAACAGTGAAAACTATATTTATAATAAACCAAAAATTAGTTTCTTTTACAACAGAAAATAAAAGAAAACAAATTAATTTAAAATAACATGGAAACATTGATAAAATTTGATGTCTTATTTATTTTAAATTACAGTAATGCTATTTAAAGTGGATGGAGAGTAGTGGACTGTATTTGTTATTTTAACTGGCGGTGTGAGGTTAGCTATACTAGGGGACTGCTCGAAGAAAAGATGGTACTTTTAATTATACTATATTCACTATTTACAAAGGGTTCGGCACTATTAACTAAATCACTATACAAAAGGGAGGTCTTCAGTATGGAGTCTTCTGTCTTGATTCTTCCTTGCCGCTTCCGAGTGAATGCTTCTGAATGATCCGAAGGAACCCGAATGAACCCGAATGAACAACGACCGTCCGAGGCGCCCTTCTTATATTTCCGAGAAGAGCGCTTCATTTCGTCGGGTTAGCCGCCCGATGGCAATCTTCGCCGCACGCGCGCTGATTGGTTGCCCGATATCGCGTGATCAGCGCCGGCGTGCGGGGTGCGCGGGACGTAACGGGGAACGAAGGGGCGACGGGGCGGCGGGTCTCTCGCTGTCCGTAACATTCTCCCCCCGGCGTAGCCTTGCGAGCCTAGGCTGCACTCGGGAGGACGGCGATCCTCCTGACCGGCCGCCGCAGCAATCCGCCCCTGGTCCTTACTTCAACGTTCCGTACCACGCCGTCTGGTCCGGGAAAGGTCCTCGTTACAACTCCTCTTGGCCACACGTTCCGCGGCATGGTCCCGTCTGCCACCACGACGAGGTCTCCTTCTTGTACCGGGCGCTGCTGCACGTCCCTTGAGTCTCCGCGCGCAACCAGCGTCGGCAGGTACTCCTTCACCCAGCGCTTCCAGTACTCGTCGGCAAGTCCCTGCGCCGCTCTCCACGCCCGACGATCATTAGGCGTGCACGGCGCGGTCACTGGAAGGCTCGATGGTCCCAGCAGCAAGAAGTGGTTGGGTGTCAATGCCTCTTCTTCGTCGATGTCGACCGGTACGTGCGTCAACGGTCGAGAGTTAACGGTGTTTTCGGCTTCTGTGAGGAGCGTCGCTAATGTCTCCTCCCGTGGGCTCTTCTGATTGAGTGTGGCTTCGAGCGCGGTCTTCACCGAGCGCACGAGACGCTCCCATGCGCCTCCCTGGTTCGGCGCACCCGGCGCGATGAACTTCCAATCCGTCCGCCGAGTCAACGCGTAGTCCTTCAGCAGGGGTGCCCACTCTTCCATCGCCCGTCGTAATTCGGTGTCCGCTCCATGAAAGTTTGTCCCGTTATCCGAGTAGATGACCCGTGGCCACCCACGCCTAGCCGCCATGCGCCGCAATGCCGATATCGCCGAGTCCGTCGTTAGGGAATAAACTATCTCTAAATGTACCGCGCGCGTCGTCAAACAAGTGAATAACGCTATCCACCGTTTTTCATGCCTACGTCCTATTGTTACCGTTATAGGCCCGAAATAGTCGATTCCGGTGTAGGTGAATGGTCGCGCGAATGCCCCTAACCGTTCAGGTGGTAGATCTCCGATAACCGCTGGCCGTGGTGTCGCCTTGCGTACCCTGCACCGCAGACATCTCCGCTCCACTTCTCGTACGGTCGGTCGTAGTCGAAGTATGTGATATCTCGTGCGTAGGTCGTTCACTACCCGTTCCCTGTTGGCGTGGCTTGCTTCCTTATGCGCCTTCTCCACAAGCAGCTTTACAAACTGGTGGCGTCCGTTCAGGATGATGGGCCTCTTCATTTGGCTTTCCACATTGGCTGCGTCAATCCGTCCTCTAGCTCGCAGTACGCCATATTCGAATATGGGGTCGAGCTTCCTTAACGCGCTGCCGGTTGCCAAGTTCCTTCCTTTCTGCAGTCGACTGATGTCTTCAGCAAAACTCTCTTGTTGACTTCGCTCTATCCACATCCGCTCTGCTTTATGGATGTGGTCCAATGTTAGTCCGTGCGCCTTTCCTCTCATGGCATCGACGAACTGTAATATCCGAGCGGTGGCCCTGACCAATCTCTCGTAAGAAGAGAACCTCTCGATGTCTGGCAGGTGTGGAGCGCCCCTGGTGTCGCTCTGGTGCGCCACGACTTCCTCCAGCTCGTCATCTTCATCCCCTGCCTTCTCTTCCCGTCGTCGAGGCCATCGATCTTCCTCTTCGTACAGGAATGGCGGTCCCGTAAACCATTTGTCGCTCTCTTCCTTGTACGTGTAATTAATGCGCGTTGCCTGATCCGCGATGTTGTCTGCGGTCGGTATCCACCTCCATTGCTCGGGTGACGTCTTCTCCGATATCTCCCCTAATCTATGTGCTACGTATGGGGTGTAACGCGCCGTATCGTTTTGAATCCAATGGAGCGCCGTAGTGGAGTCTGTCCAATAAACTACCCTATCGGCTACCACTCTGTGCTCGCCTTGCACGAATTCCGCGAGTCGCGCGCCTATCAGATTCGCCTGCAATTCTAACCGTGGTATGCTTTGCGCCTTTATCGGGGCGACTTTCGCCTTGGCCGCCACTAATCGTACCTTAACCGTTCCGTCGCGGTATCGTAATCGCCAATACGCCGCGGATGCGTACGCACGTTCGCTTGCGTCGCTGAACACGTGGAGCTGACGCTCTACCACTCCCCCCGTAGGAGCATAGCACCTAGGCAGCCGCAGTCGTGATACCTCCTCGACGACCCGCAGCCACCTCGGGAATTCCTCAGCTGCCTCCTCGGGTAGTTCGTCGTCCCATCCGACCTTCTTCATCCGCCACAGGTCTTGCAGCAGGATCTTGGCGGTGATGGTGAGGTAACTCAGCAGTCCAAGCGGGTCGAAGACCGACATGACTGCACTCAACGCCTCTCTCTTGGTCGGTGGCCTCTGCAGCGTCTTCACCTCGTTCGGTACCCGGTTCATGGATGTGTTAAACGTTAAGGCGTCTTCATTGGCCATCCATAATAGCCCTAGGGTTCTGCCTGGGCTGTCTTGTCTCAAGCCTACCTCCTTAGGCTTGCTCGCTAATAATTCCTCCGGCTTGTCTTCTAGTAGGGCTGCGTGGTTCGAATTCCAGCCCGCTAAGGTGAAGCCTGCCTGCTGGTGGACTTCCGTAACCTGCCTCGCAGTGTTTACCGCTTCCTCTACCGTAGCATAACTGTCTAGGTAGTCATCCATGTAGTGACTACGTACGATAGCGTTAAGTGCCAACGGATGTGTCTCAGCGTGTGCGCGCGCGTTATGATCCCTAACGCTATGTGCGAGAAACGGCGAGCTCCTCGCACCGAAAATCATTGAAGTCATAACGTATTCCCGCGGTGGGCTGGATCGCTCGTTACCTCGCCACAGAAATAATTGCGCGGGTTGGTCGCGACGGTCAATCTTAACGCGTAAAAACATTTCCCTAATATCCGCTGACACGGCTATTTCGTTCTCCCTAAATCTGAACAGTATGCCCGGTAGGTTCCGTAACAAGTCGGGGCCGTCAAGCAAATAATCGTTCAAACATTTACCGGACGCACGCGCTGCCGCGTCGAAAACCACTCTCGTCTTCCCAGGCTTGTTCGGGTTTCGTACTGCGAAGTGGGGCAGGTACCAGCTCCTAGGGTCCTCTCTCTCCGTCCCCTCGGCTTCCCTTGCGTATCCCTTCGCCAGGAGGTTATCTATTTGCGCGGTATAGGCGTCTCGAAATTCCGGCGATTTGTCCATTTTCCTCTCGATCGTCCGCAGTCTTCTAGCAGCCATCTCGTAGCTAGGAGGCATCCGCACGTCGTCGTCCTTCCATGGCAGTCCCACCTGGTATTGATCGCCGACCTTCTTGACGGTGCGCTGGAATATCTCGACAGCGCGTTCCTCTTCCCGTCGCGGCCTATTCTTTAGCGAGATACCGATGGAATCGATCTCGTACTGCCGTTTGAGGAGTTCCGTTATCTCCTCGTCTTGACTCGCGAACGTTCGGATGTCCCTATCTATCCGTCCGCTACTGCTTACGACGTGTAACACGGTTTCACCGTCCTCCCTACACGTGAATCGCGGCACGGTTCCTTGTATCACCCATCCTAATAACGTACGTGCAGCTATAGGCTGCCTTCGACGCCCTATCCTCAAGTTACGGGTGATTATTAAATGCCAATTGTCGGCTCCTAATAATAATCTCGGTTTGGCGTCCTCATAGCAAACCGAGCTCGGTAGGTCGCGTAAATGCTTTAGACGTAAACACTCTTTATTTACCGACTGCGAACCTATCTGTAAATTCGTTACTGTACGCGCATTTATTCTATACATCTCGCTGCGCGATTTTCCACGTATGCCTATGTTGACTAGCCTGCTATCGGCCTCGCGCTGACTATTGCTTATTCCCCTAATATTCAGCGGCTTTACCGGTCCTTCTGCTCCTAACTCACGCGCTAAGTCGTCATCGATCAACGAAATAGTCGAACCTTCGTCGAGCAACGCGTACGTGTCTATTTCCTTACCGTGTGGTCCACGTAACGTAATGGGACACACTTTCAACAATACGGATGCATTCCTACCGACGTTAGACGCGACGAGTACAGTCTCATCTGGTTTGGCCGATGTCTCAGGTGCGCGGGTCTTGCGGGTGTGAAGGAGGGCGTGGTGGGGGGCGTTGCAGCCGTCGATGCCGCATTTCTTTGCTTTACATTTAAACCGTCGGTGTTTACTGTTTAAACATAGAAAACATACCCCGTCTTCTTTTACCCAATTCCACCGGTCGTCCACACCCATTTGCGCTAACTTTCTACACTTTGCGATCGCGTGTTCACCCCCGCAGCACATACAAGAGGCACTACCGGTGTCCTCCTGTGCGGTGAACGTTTTTACGTCGCGAGCCCTATTCTCTACGCGGCGTGTCACTATCCTCTTCGACGGCGGCGCCTCTCGTCTTACGGGCGATTCCTTAGTCGGCTCTACGGACGTATAGGCATGACTCAACGCACGATCAGCCTCTCTCATCATGAACCTGGACAGTGTAACGATGTCCGGCTCGTCTGCACTCCCGTAGTGCTCCGCATAATCACACCAACGCGACCGTAAGTGAGGGCTTAACTTACTCGTTACCTCCCTAGTAAGCATTGGATTTTGCAGATATCCCTTGCCGTCGACGTTTTGCAAAATGCACACGATATTTTGCAACTTTATTGCGAACGCATTTAGTTCCTGTGCGGTTTGACCCGGGCGCGGAAGGCGTTTCAATTCTTCCAACGCGCGATCGATAATTACTTCTGGACGGCCGAAACACTGCTCTAATGTTCGCATAATATCTGCTGGATCCTTCGCGGTAAACAGCAGTGCCGATACTACTTCCCTAGCTTCACCGCGTAAGCAGTTTCTTAACCTTGCCATGTTTTCCGTATCTGTGAATCCATATAGACGCGTGGATTCTTTCATCGCGGCTTTGAACGCTAGCCATTCCGCGGCCGAACCGTTGAAAATAGGCAAGTCCTGCGTCTGCTTCGCGGCAGCGGGCCTAACTCTGACCATATTCTCCAGAGCTTCCGCTAGTCGCTCTATACCCCTATCCTTTCCTCGCGGAGTAAGCGACCTATCTCTATCCCTATCTCTCTCTAGCCTGCGCTGTGGCGCTGGCGTCCTATGCGCACCTACATCCCTATGCGGCGACGGTGATCTACGATCCGCGTGGCGATGTGGCGATCTACGTACGCCTACATCCCTATGCGGCGACGGTGATCTACGATCCGCGTGGCGATGTGGCGATCTATGTGTAGGCGATAGAGTGCGGCGTTGGACGCGCGACGGCGACGTAACCCGTACACGACGATCCACCTGGTTCATTCCTGCGGCGACTCCATCTTCCCTTTGTACCGAATTTATGCGGCGCGGTTGAACGTTATTCGCTTCCGTCCTCCCCTGGGCATCTTCACTGTGGTCGTAACCGGTTACCCTGTTCGGTAGGGTCTGCTCTAACTCGATGCGGGGCGCGGGCTGAGAGGGGCGGGAAGGCGACTCCCCCCGCACAGTCTCTACGTTCTCTAACCACCTATCAATGCGTACCCTATTTTCAACTAACTCGTCTTCGTTGACACTTTCCCTATCTGTTTCTTCTTGCAGTTGCGCGACGTCCCTAGCGTACTTCTTCCTAATAAGATCTTCTTCCAACTGCAATTGCTTCCTCCTAATTGCAGCTAGTTCCTCCGCGGCGTTATATTCAATTTGCTTTAATTTAGCTATCGCACTAGCCGTCGACCGGGCTGAACGAACGGAGCGAACCGACGGGGCGCGGGACGCGGGCCTATGTACGTCTGTTACAGGCGCGACGGTACGTACTATCGAACTAATCTCTGTAGACGGAAGATCTTCTATAATCGCGGCGAGTGTCTCTGTACGCGGCGCGGAAATGCTAACCTCTCCCAAACGATCGGTCGTGGACACGGACATAGCGGGGCGCGGCGGCGGGGGCGCGGGCGCGGGCGTAGATGCGGGCGCGGGCGGGGCCTGGAGCGCGGGCGCGGCGGAGGGCGCTTGTGCCATCGCGAGATAATCGGACGGGGACGCGGGTGCTTCTTCGAATATGCGCATTCCTACCGGCGTGTCATCATCGTTCCGTGTCTTCTGGCTTCGTGTCTTCCTCATGGTCCCACGTTGCGACCTCCGGTCGTCTTCAAAAAGACGTACGTACAGTCTTTAAAAAGACGTATGGATGTCGTTCCCGCCACAAGGGCGTTACCAGATGGTCACAGTTTGGCACCGTTAGGGAGTGACCACTGGCCGCGTAAACGCGGTTAAGAAACAAGAAATTGTCTGGAAACAGACAATAGACGCGTATGACGTAGGCGTAACAAGAAACAGGGAAGAAATTAGTACCGACGATCTTCTTTCTTCGTCGACGAACTTCTTTCTTCCTTGAAGATCTTCTATAATAATCTTCTCTCTTCTGTAATTATGTTCCTTCTTCTATAATTACCTTCTTTCTTGTATAACTGCCTTCTTTCTTGTTTCTTCTTACTTCTTTCTTCTTTCTTCCTTCTTCTGGCTGCTATCCGGCGACGATGGACCAAGATAAAGTGGATGGAAAGTAGTGGACTGTATTTGTTATTTTAACTGGCGGTGTGAGGTTAGCTATATATACTAGGGGACTGCTCGAAGAAAAGATGGTACTTTTAATTATACTATATTCACTATTTACAAAGGGTTCGGCACTATTAACTAAATCACTATACAAAAGGGAGGTCTTCAGTATGGAGTCTTCTGTCTTGATTCTTCCTTGCCGCTTCCGAGTGAATGCTTCTGAATGATCCGAAGGAACCCGAATGAACCCGAATGAACCCGAATGAACAACGACCGTCCGAGGCGCCCTTCTTATATTTCCGAGAAGAGCGCTTCATTTCGTCGGGTTAGCCGCCCGATGGCAATCTTCGCCGCACGCGCGCTGATTGGTTGCCCGATATCGCGTGATCAGCGCCGGCGTGCGGGGTGCGCGGGACGTAACGGGGAACGAAGGGGCGACGGGGCGGCGGGTCTCTCGCTGTCCGTAACACTATTGTTGTTGTATTATTTGGAAAACAGCAATATTAACAACTGAAATTGACATTGGATCGAAATTGTTATTGGATTCAAGAGTAAGCTTGCTGATGGTTATCAGGCAGACAATTATTAGATATATCATTTATTACAGCCTATACCCGCCGTGGTAACCGAGAGAGCAGTATGTCAGATATTTCTTTTTTCAACCAACTTCTAAGGTAACTTTTTGAAAGTTACCTTAGAACTGTTTTTTAGGAGGACAGATTTTGATGATTCTTTTTAATTTTTTTATTTGGAAGCTGGTGTTTTCTCATCTCATAGCAAGAGTCGCTATTTATTTAAATGATTTTATGGAGTGAATTTTCTATGCCCAATGTGTTCTTCTATGCTTCTGTATAAAATTTGCCACAAAGAGAATATGTCCAGTAAAGTTTTTTTACCAGTGAAAATCCTCAAATTAAAAGAAATACCTTAACCTTGTACTAGATTTTCTGAAAGAGGCATTACGGACAAAAGGAAAAACATAATTCAAAATCTGTGTCCATTAATGCCTGCTAATTGCAGACTTTTTTGGGAAAATTTGTGTGTTAATAATAATGTTGAAAACTTAGCAAACAAGGAATAAGGCACAGAAAATTAAACACTGTAATTAAATGATAATAGATACGATCAGTGAATGTGATAAAATGTAAGCTAGTTTTTGAAACAGAATAAGTTGGTATAATCTCCCAGGTAACACTGATTCTAAAAGTTGACTTATCAGTGATTCTTAATTATATTTAAGTATTGTTTTTCATTAAGGTGCTTTTTGGAGAAGTCCTTTTGAAACAATTTTATGTTAAAAAGCTTTTTCATGTTGTTTGTAAGTTAATGAGAATAATTTTGTGCCAAATAACACTATAATTATAAACATTATAATTTTTGATCTCTATAAATAAGTCTTTAAGTTTTGCTAAGAAGTATATTTTTAGAGAAGTTTTCTATTTTCAAGAATTGTTATGGCAAATAATAAGAACCAATATGTGATTTTTGATCTTACTGATAAAGGTTTTATAAATAAAACATGTAAGTTAACTACATTTTTGTTCTTTTTTCCACTATTTAATGCATACTGCTCATCATGTTCTAACAAAAATATAGAAATGCTACTTTTAAAAGCAATAACATCCTTTACTATGCAATGAAATAATTAAAAAAATTAAAACCTTAGTGAAAGGGCAGTATTGTACTAACTACTGTTTTACGTAGCTATTTAAGTGTATTACCATTTTCTCAAAACCCCCTTTCCTGACTTCTGCCCCGTCTGCATCCACATGACCAGCCTTCAACATCACAGACAAATGTTAATGAAGTTATAGTATATAAGAATAGAATACCATAGAATCATTTTTAACACATAGATTACAAAACTTTTGTCCTGGGGGAACCAGCAAGAAACTCTGTGGGACTTTTTTTGAAGTATTGTATACAATTAGTATGAAAACAGAAACAGCATGGTAGTGATCACCCAATTGCCAGGGGTTATTTATCAATCATGTACACTTTAGTAGCATAATAAATCTTTATTAAAAAATTTTTGATTAATAAAAATTTTAAACTTTTTGATACATAAGGCCTGCATATTTTCTGGGGCTTAATTGCCCCATGATGGAATTACTGGCTCTTTGGACTCGAGGATATCACTAACTTGTGCTTGTTTCTAGTATTTACAGAATATACATCACTATTTTTACATAAAACTATGTTTTTTCTTGTGTACATACATTAAATTAAAAAAAATTTTTTTTATAATTTACAATTTTTTTTGTATAAGGTTTTTGGCGGCTCCGTGACGCAGTGGCTTAGCAATAAGTCACAACGCTAAGGGCTATGAGTTCAAATCCCTCATGGAACAAGTATTTGTATGGCCTACAAATAATTATCTCAGGTCTGGATGTTTGTCCTTGTGAATTTTATGTATGTAAACTGACCCCACGATACAGGAGAAAATCCTAGTGTGGAGGTAACATTTTTTTAAAAAAAACTATCAAACTTATCAAATATTTAATTCCTTATATTTTAGTAGCTAACAATATTTTCTCACAATTTGCTTAGTTGAGAAGCAAATATAGTCTAGTATCTGAATATCCTATACTAAAATATATAATTTTACAACATTTATTTCAAATGTCTACATTGTAAATTCCAATTTGGAAAAACTAATGTATAAATTAAACATTTTCAGATAAACCGACGAAATATGATACTACCCTAAGAATTAGAAGTTGTTACAAAAACATGCGAGAAAACTTAAATTTTAATTAAAGAAGTCTAGAAAAACTATAAAAGATTTTAGGACTCTTCTATCAAATGCAGAATAAATGAGTAATCAAGTAGCATTTGAGAAGATCACCAAAAAGAAGACATTTGCAGCGAAGGTTTCGTTATAGCTGTTTAGAATCATTTATTGTAAAAATATGTTTCATATTTTGTATTGTCAAAACTGTTTATGAATCGTTTATTATAAAAAATATTATTTTTATGCTTTGTTTTGTTAGAGCTGTTGAGAATCATGTATTGTATAAATTATTATTTTTATGCCTAGTTTTGTTATAGCTGTTTAAAAAATATTGTCTTTGTACTTTGTTTTGTTATAGCTGTTAAGAATAACTTATTATAGAAATATTGATTTCATAACCACCTCGTATATTTTTAAAGTACTCAGAGGAAAATTGCATAACGCTGAAATGTTAGGGCAATTAAACCTATATGTTCCTGAGAGGTATGTGTGGCGCCGACGGCAGCCGCGACTGTTGGTGGAGCCGCGCGCTCGAACCAACCTTCTGAGTAAGGCGCCTCTGACGCGCGCACTCCATACGCTCAACTTAATAGCTAGTGAGACGGACCTATTCTGTTGTACTGAGTGAATTCACAAAGATAGCATTGCTTGTAATTTGTTGCAAAAATTAAAGCATGAAGACAAATTAGTTAGACAGCTACACTATCGCATTAGGTAATCCTGTAATGATAGTTGTAAGTTTCAGAAATAAATAAATAAAAATAAAAATAAAAAATAAAAATAATTTGTATTGTCTAAGCTGTTAAGAATCATTTATTGTTAAAATATTAGTTTCATACTTTGTATTGTGAATGCTGTGTTATATGAATCGTTTATTGTAAAAATGTTAGTTTGTGTGTGGCGCAGTAAGAATATCCACCAGTCTATACCATCCCGTGAGTGTCATTAGAGGCGATAGAGGGAAACAAATCAGAAGATGGACGGCAGTTCCTTCCTAATAACGACTAAATTTAAAAGCTGCGGTTGGCAAGCTGCTTGCCAAGCGTTGCAGCTATGGTAAATATCTCTTCTATGAGGCGATTGTCGAAGCTGTGTTCTGATGAATCACTTATTTAATTAAACAAATATTATTTCATATTTTCTATTGTCAAAGCTGTTATGAATAACAAGAGGCCAAGCCCTCTTTTTATCTTTTCGCTAGTTAGATTATTAGTTGCCGGCTTTTTAAAAAGGAGTAGGCTGTTTTCTTGAAGATCCCTAAGTCGTATCAGTCCGGAATATTCTCTGGTGGTAATTGATTCCACAAGGAAGTTGTGCGAGGGAGAAAACTTCTTCTAAATCGCACAATGGTGGACCGCCAACCTAATATCCGTCCGGATGAGAGGTTAGCAGAAAGTCCAACAGGGAAGGTGTATGATCCTCCACATCTGGAATCTGCGTAGGCGAAGTAACCAGTTGTGTCAGACCATATGCCAAAGCATTTAATATTTTTTCAGTTTAATATTTTGTTATATCAAAGCTGTGTTTATGAATAATTTATTGTTAAAAAATGTTATTTTCATATTTTGTTTGTGAAAATTTATTGTTAAAGACATTAGTTCAATATTTTGTTATAATAAAGCTGTGTTTCGAATCATTTATTGTAAAAAAATATTGGATTACCGTGTAGTGACAGTCTCAGAATATCCACAACTCCATATAATCATTCCGTGGGTTTCATCGTAAGAGGTGACAGAGGGAAACACATCAGCAGGTGGACTGATCTTCCCAATAACTGCAGTTGCCAACCCACTTGCCAAGCGTGGTTACAGCTTTGGATTGATTCATAGCCGTTTAAGTTTACCCTTATGATATTAGCTTGACATTTTGTAATGTTAAAGTTTGTTATGATTCATTTATTAAAATAATAAAATTTACTATTTTTGTATAGACACTGTGTTATTAGTATATTAATGATATAAACATTAGAATAAAAATATTAGTTTTATGTGTTGTAATTGTCAAAACTATGTTAAATCTTTATCAATCTCCTTTATTTTCATTAAGTTCAAAAAATATAGAATAATGTACCAATTATTTGTGTTTAATTTCATTCACGTTAAAACATATTATACTTAATTCCTATTTACAAATTATGAAGCACACTTTATGTATTAGGATTAATTATTAACAACCGACTATTAAATTAAACATTTGAAGCATTTAGTTACTATGCAGTTATCTTTTAAAAATGTTTCAAATGTTTAATTCACAGTTGGTTGTTGATAATTAATCCTAGTACATAAACCGTAATGAATTACTATGAATAGAGGTGTATATGTAGAGGTGCATGTGTTATACGCACGCACACATTCTCACAATATTGTGGCGAAACGACACCAGACGGCGCTAGTACTCCTCGGTTGACAGATTTCGCGTGAGTGGGCTCTCTTTTCCTGTATAGGACAGTTACTATACTCTTTGGGTAGATCGCAGTCGTGGCTAGCGCGCTCTATACGATTGTATGTTAAAGTTTTTTTAACGCTGTTTACGTAAATATTTTTTTAAATACTTGTTGAAATACTCGTCAAAATAGTTTTTGTTTAGTATATTTAATTGTGGGATAAAATAGTTAAAAAAGCTTTATTGTAATTTAAGAATAATATATATGTATATTACCTATCTATTTAATAAATTATAATGGCAAAACGTCGATCCTAATATAACTGTTGCGGGGATGGATGCTTAATGAGCAATTAAAAGGATTCAGATATATCATTTTTTGAGTTACCGAAGGATAATGAAAAGTAAATTTATTTCATTTTTTGTTAGATAGGCACTTATAGCGAAAAAATAATTAAGTAATAATTTTACTACAGAAGTAATACCTAAGTACTTTATTACAAAACTTAGTTGAAATTTACTTCACCACCCAAGTACCTACTTACATACCTATACTCGTCTTTGTAATTAAAATATTTTAAGTTATAATAACACAAAACATTGAAATTAAAACTTTGTTTACAAGATTTTCAACTAAGTAGATTACGATCATATTTCTGACCTATATGAACCAAGCATCGCGATTCCCGACGAATGGCCTTGCAAGTTTCATGCGTTGGGCATCACAGAACTCACATAGTAGCGGAAATATGATCCATAATAACTTACAATAATTTCACAATGTATTTTGTACTCTTTATTAACAGCCCTTAGTAACCACGGAAAGTCCGTTGTGACGTAGTAAGGAGAAAAGATGCAAAGTAATACGGACCCTCGCGCGCAGCGATAAAGTTTTATTTAGCTTGCGTGCGCGATTTATCTGATTAATAATAACTATGTAGGCTATTAAAATGTCTGCAAGCAGTCAACATCAAAGGAGTGCAACTTCTGTACGTTAGTACTATTATTTATTCTGTGCTTCAACTTTAAACGGAACTTTGAAAGACACTATCACTCTATGTGTAATTACTCTAAGGTTATGAATGAATTCCAGAAATACTTATAAATGAATAGTTTATTAATAACGAATGTATCAATATATTTGTGTATATTATGTATAGGTTTTTCTTCTGAATAAATGACATATAAATGATAAGACCTCATTTTTCTCTCTTCCCCTCTCGGACCTCAGATAATCCTATAATATTGCAGCGCAACTTATCTATCTCTTATCTTCCAGCTCCAGGATCTCCTCGTCAGTCGTCAGGGTACGTGCGTTATATGTAGCCAGGTGGAGTCGTCTTAGTTGGCAACCAAAACTCCACCGGAGATCCTTAGCACCCCCTGCACCGCCGTTGCCATGGTTGCCACCGTTACCAGCATATTTACCGTGCCAGCTACCCGCGATCCACAGCTGTCACACGGTTTTTATTCTGAATTGCCGCTCTAGTATAAAGACTTATATAGAATTTAACAAAAAGTTCAAACAATCGTGAAGATACATTTCACTTTGCAACAACACCTAACGAAATTAATCCTCTGCAAGAAAACTGCCTTACAGTACTTAAACTGTAAAGTTTTTTAGTGCAAGTCAAGGTAAAACTAATAAAAACAATGTCCACACGTTAAAATAAATAACAAAATCATATCCTTCATTAGCATAAGATAATCTATAAGATCAAAGTAAACCTTTCTTTCACTTTAATTTATAGTTAGCTGCCACGGCAAGAGTTTAATGTTTCAGTTTCACTCCCAATTCAGTCTGGACATTTTACAGTGTAAATATGAAATGTATTAATAACTCGACTACAAAAGCCATCTTGTACAGAATAATAGAACGAGTAGAAAAACCTTTACGTGCCTTATGTGCTAATTGAAACTGCATTTATTCTGAAGAAGCTGATTCAAAAACCAAAAAAAAATTGAAGTTTAAACTATGAAACAAATGGGAGGTTAGTGAAAACAGACCAGACCATGTTTTATTTTTTAAAATTAAATGATGGATAATGTTTTTCTTTTTTCGTTTCGACGTTTATTGTGTTCTTGTTAGAGAGCCTATTAAAGTCGACTGCTGAACATAGGCCTCATCCATAGATTGCCTCATAGGGGGATATTTGCCATAGTTGCCACGCTTGGCAAGCGGGGTGGCAACACAGTTTTTATTTTATATTACTAGAAAGATGCTGCTGCCCAGCTCCAGATTTATTTCTCTCTGTCGTGGGGACTTTTATAGGATGTAACGCTAAACATCGAAACGAAAAAAGAAAAATATAAACTAGTATCATTTAAATAAATAAAAAACATGAAGTCTGGTCTGTTTCCACTAACCACTCGGTACATATTTCAAGGTTAGATTTCACTTGGTTGCTTCTTTGGTTTTTGAATTAGCTTCTTCAGAATAAATGCAGTTTCAATTAGCACATATGATACGGAAAGGTTTTTCTACTCGTTCTACAGTTACATAAGGAACTTAAACAAATGGATTTTTATCTAGTATACTTTTATATTTATATAAAACACGTTTACATAATATTGCACATATTTTACCAGATTTCTCACAAAAAAGGTTCTGCTCAAGTGTGTGTTTTCATATGTGTTTGCAACATATCTTTTCTAATACATCTATATTTACATATGTTACACGAAAAAGGTTTTTCTCCAGTATGTATTTTCATATGCCTTTGCAAACTACTTTTTTGAATACATTTATATTCACAGATATTACATGGAAAAGGTTTTTCTCCGGTATGTATTTTCATATGCCTTTGAAAATCATTTATTGTAATACATTTATATTCACAGACATTACATGAAAAAGGTTTTTCTCCAGTATGTATTTTCATATGCCTTTGCAAATTACTTTTTCGAATACATTGATGTTTACAGATATGACACGAAAAAGGTTTTTCTCCAGTATGTATTTTCATATGTGTTTGCAAATGACTTTTTGTAATACATTTATATTCACAGATGTTACATGAAAAAGGTTTTTCTCCAGTATGTATTTTCATATGTCTCCGCAAATGATGTTTGTTAATACTTTTATAATCACAATTATTACAACAGTACACTTGTTCAGCGACGTGCGCTTTAAGATGTGCCAAAATGTAACGTTTTTGAGATGTTTTAAATTCGCAATTATCACAATTAAATATTTCCGTTAGTTGTGGTACTGGAGTTTGTTCAACTTGTGTCCGAACTGCAGTGGTGTCTGACTTCTTTTGTGTCTTATGATTGTATGAAATGTGTTTGGCGAGAATGTCTTTTGTTGATGCCCCTGACGTTTTTTTCTTAAGTATATTTACACTCTTTTGTTTCAAAATTTTGTTTTTCATAATCTTTGCAGGATGCTTTCCTTTTTTATAAATTGGTTGATTATCTTTTTTCACTTTAGGCTTTGATTTAATAGTAGGGCTTTCTAAATCGAGGTTTCCTTTACGAACATCGTTTATGTTACAATCAGTAGAATTTGATTTAATCTTCCTCTCAGAGAGTTTTGAAAAATTATTTGTCGGTTTGATGTATGGTTCTGAAATACATACGAATTAAACATTTTATTTATTGTAAGACACCACAAACTGTGAACACTGGGCGGAGTTTATGCCTTATGTCGTTCTCTATTGGTTAACCCAGGGAGAAATAGAGAAATTACAATATTCTACATGATTATACTCTTGTAATGTTTCTATATACATATAAAGTATTTTAGCCAATTAGTTTCAGTAATGTATCTCATATGCATTTCAGGGGGAATGAATGGTAGAGAAACTATTTTCGAATGATAATGATAACGTTCTTCTGAACATGTTACAATTACATTAATCCAATAATCGCTGCTTCGAATCACACACGGAACAAGCATTATACAGGATAATTGTAAGATTGACTTGTTGATTGAAAAGTATCATTTAGGCCATAGTTATGTTAGACAAAGTCTGACTATACTTTATTGTTTTAGGTGATAAAATCAAAAATTTTACAATTCATTGCTAATAATTGCCAGTTTTATAAATGTCTGTTTTTTTTTTAATTTAAATAATGTGTAAGCAATCTAAGAAAACATGGTCTCAGCATCTGTGTCATCAGACATTTTTTGTACAGAAACAGTTCACGAAAATTTTCTAAGATTTAAAGAAACAGGTTTTTGAAGCTACGTTAAAAAAAACCGGATGATACTTTTTTGTTCAAACCTTTTTGAAAACATGCTTGGTTAGTACTCTTTCATTTGAGGTATCACTTTGCGGATTTGTTACAAATTTTTCAAATTTAGGACTCCCAAAACCGGATTGAGGTAGAAAATTTAAATTTTTAAGCATACTAATAAAAACATGCACTTAGAATTTAGACAAAGGCAAATCAGTAAATCAATACATTGCACATGAAGCCCTCTTTATTTTGTGTCTACGGGCTACAGTAACCACTTGCCATAAGGTAAATTGTACCTTAATAATATCAAAAAGGGTATATCTTACCTGTGTCATGATTCTCATTTTCTTCCAATTTGCAATTTTCATATTCGAAAATCTCTTCCTCAACTTTAACGGCATCAAGGCAAAAAATTTCATCCTTGCAATCATTTTTGATATCACTAGGCCAGATATCTATATGACAAATTGGTGTGAATTGAATCTCATCTCTAACCTTATGCGGTTTTGGTATTGCCTGAAAGGATATTCTTTTTTCAAATAAGAGAAAAAGCCACTGTAGTGGTGGAGTAGGAGAACCCAAACTACCCCATGCCATCCCGCAGATGCGTTCGCGGTTGCGTTCTGCAGGTTGCCGCCGTGTTTGGCATTTCAGGTCGGCAGATTGGGACGGAATGCGGTCTTTCTTTGCATCCTATCCATGGGGGCGGGTTTGCTTCTCGCCGGATGATCCCAGCGCTCCTGCTGACTCTGTCACTGATGTGGTGCTACAGGGAATGGAACTATTTATTCCATCATCTATGGTACCCATCGGAGGCAGATCTCAGCCTTGGTTTGATCGCTCCTGTAAGACTGCATTACGCAGTAAGTAGGAGTGTCATCAAGTCTGGGCTGCGGCTTCGGCGACTCGGGATGTAAACACCAGCATGCTTAAAAAGAAGTATAACTTCGCTTCCAGGTCCTTCAAAAGAGTTAATGCCAAGGCAAAGTCAGAGCACATGGGCAGAATTGGCGAGAAACTAGTTCGCCTTTCTTCGGGAACCCGTGCATTCTGGTCTCTCGCCAAGGCTGTCCAAGGGAATTTATGTAAGCCATCACTACCATCTCTGCACAGGGAGGACGACTCACTGGCCCACGCCGCAAGAGAGAAAGAAAGCCGACCTTTTTCTTGATGACGGGGGGAACACACCGCCGACCATCCCGCGGTATGAGTGCTCCATGCCGGATGTGCTGTTCTCACAGCGCTCGGTTCGCCAAGCACTCTTCTCCCTGGACATCCACAAGTCGAGTGGACCTGACGGAATCCCCCCAATTGTGCTGAGGACGGGTGCTCAGAAGTTGGCACCGGTTCTAACGCGTCTTTTCCGGTATTCCTACTCCCTAGGCGTAGTCCCAAAATCATGGAAGACAGCTTTTGTCCACCCGATCCCTAAAAAAGGCGACCGCTCAGACCCGTCCAACTACAGGCCTATCGCCATCACCTCCTTGTTCTCCAAAATAATGGAATCCGTTATTAACTGCCAGCTCATGCGGTACCTTGAGGATCACCAGCTGATTAGTGACCGCCAGTACGGTTTTCGTCGGGGTCGATCAGCTGGTGATTTTCTGGTCTACCTGACTCATAGATGGGCGGAGGAAGTTGAGTCCAAGGGGGAGGCGTTGGCCGTTAGTTTGGACATTGCGAAGGCCTTCGATCGGGTTTGGCACAAAGCGCTTCTTTCGAAGCTCCCTTCCTATGGGCTTCCCGAGAAATTGTGCAACTGGATCACCAGCTTCCTTGCAAATCGGAGCATCAAAGTGGTTGTAGACGATGCATGCTCCGACTACAAGCCTATTAACGCTGGTTTTCCACAAGTATCACCAACGCTGTTTCTTCTGCATATCAATGATATGTTGCAAACTGGTAACATTCATTGCTATAAATCTAGTCCAGTTTAATCCTCAGAAGACACAAGTTTGCGCGTTTACCACTAAAAAGAACACCTTTGTCGTATTTTCTCAGTTTCAAGGCACTCCCCTTGTTGCCTCAGCCAACATCGGAATCCTTGGCGTCGACATATCGAGTGACGTGCAGTTTCGTGGTCACTTGGAAGAGAAGGCCAAATTGGCCTCTAAAAAGCTTGGCGTGCTCAGTAGAGCGGGACAGTATTTCATGCCGGCACACCGCCTGCAACTTTACAAGGCGCAGGTTCGGCCTCACATGGAATACTGTTCCCATTTCTGGGCGGGGGCTCCCCAGTGCCAGCTCCTTCCACTTGACCTCATCCAGCGCAGAGCGGCTCGAATCGTCGACGACCGAGTCCTTTCTCGATTCATTAGCACTACGAAGAGATGTTGCATCCCTTTGCATTTTCTTTCGCATTTACCACGGGGAGTGCTCTGAGGAATTGTTCGGATTAATCCCAGCCGCCAAATTTCCCGAACGCACATCGCGGCAGAACTCCCGATACCATCCGCACCATCTGGATGATTGGCGGTCCACCACAGTGCGATTTAGAAGATGTTTTCTTCCTTGCACAACTTCCCAGTGGAATCGATTACCATCAGCGATTTTTCCGGACCATTACGACTTAGGGACCTTCAAGAAAAGAGCCTACTCCTTTTTAAAAGGCCGGCAACGCATCTGTAATTCCCCTGGTGTTGCGGTTCTTCGTGGGCGGCGGTAGTCACTTACCATCAAGTGAGCCACATGCTCGTTTGGCCCCTCTCCTACAAAAAAAAAGATGTCGTAAAAAGGGACAGAGGGAAACTGAAACTGGAGATCGGGGGGCAGCATCTTCCTGACAACAACTTCAAATAATAATAAACACCGGACAAAAGTGAGGGTTCAGAGTAAACTTAAATAAGAATGTACATAGTTCATCTATCCTGAGAATCGAATCTCAACAATTTTTGGATTCAGATTCACAAAAGCTGTAAATTTACTTTGTTTATTGAGATTTGTTTATATACAATAGGGTAATATGTAACAGTATAAACTTGTAGTTTAGTAGTAGTTTGATAATTATTTTTGTAAAACTAAGTACTATTGCTCTAACAAAAAAGTAAGTTGGATTGAAGGTCAAGTTTGTCCTTAAAACTTAACTTTCCACTAAAAACATTCTCCCATATAACAATGGGAGTAGCATAGAAAAGTGGATTGTGCAGTGGCGGTGTAAGTATATCCACAATCCTATATACCTACCCACGGGACGGGTGTCATAAGAGGCGACAGAGGGAAACAGAAACAGGGGTTGGGCAGGAGCATCTTCCTGATGACAACTCAGACTAATATAAACTATGGTTGCCAACTTGCCTAGTGTGGCAAATTTGGCAAAACCCCTCCTATGAAGCAATCTGTGAGTGAGGCCTATGTTCAGCAGTGGACTTTTATAGGTTTTAATGGATGGAATGGATAATACCATGGTCCCTCCTGAAAGCAACTGCTCCAGAACCACATTAGACTCAATAGCTTGTTGTTGTAATCTTCTGCAACGAATGAGTCTTGCATGACAGGTGAAACAGACAATTATGGGCCCCTCATTCTCATCCATCTGAAAATATGAAATATCTTCATAAATATGGAATACTACTTACTACTAATTTCTACTACTATATAAGTTGGTAATAAAATCTATTGGCTACCACATTTCACTTTGTCAACATCATTTTTTATAATATTGATGTGACAAAGAAACTGACAAACAAACAAACAAACAGACTAGGGTACATACTCTTGCTTGGTGCCAGAAAATGGTAAGAGAATGATATCTAGGCAGAAAAAAACTCCTATGGTTCCAAGCCACCTACATCCATCAACTACATTACCTACATTAACTTCAAACTGCTATTATCACTAAGAACATTACAAATACTTCTCTTATCACTCTAAGTAAACTGATAATGCTTGTGGTAGGAGGATATTGAAACAAAACACAGGGTGGTAGGTGGTACTACACATTCTGTGAAAGTGTACTACCATCCCGGTCGAGCTGACCCATCCATGATACAAACATAATATAGCTGCAGCCTGGCTCTACCACATATATAATAATGATAATAATTCTTTCTACTCTATTCTCTCACTTTAATAGTCCGATAGAATTGTTTTAATTGGCTGAACAACCAAACCAGAGTAAATGTTAATTTCTTGATAGAAAATCACAATAATAGTCATTCAAGTAATATGTATTATTGTGTATGTACTAGAATAGAATAATTTTTTGTTCAATATTGATTATTACATAATACTTATTGAAAGTCATTTATTATTTACCTCTGGTTCGGAAAATACCTCTGTCCTGGGAAGAACCAGCAAGAAACCCAGCGGGACTTTTTTTTTCAAACATATTTCACTTAACAATAACGTTTCGTTTATACAATTTTTAAATTATTTTTCATAGAACCAGCATGGTGGCGATCACCTTATTCCCAGGGGTTATTTTCATTCATGTATTCCTTGATATTATAATAACCCTTTTTGTACAGTTTTTCTTTAATAAAACTTTTCAACTTATTTATTGACAGACTTTAAATATGTTCTGGAATTTTGTTGTAAAAGCGTATACATTGCCCCATAAATGAATTACTGATTCTGTGGAGTCTAGTAACTGGCATTACAAGCTTATGTTTGTTCCTTGTGTTTAAAGTATGCACATCCTTATTTTTAATAAAGCTATTTATGTTTTAGACACATTCATTACATTCTCATAAATATAATGAGATGCCAAAGTCAATATGTTTATTTCTTTAAATTTTTCTCTGAGGGACTCTTTACAATTTAGGTTATAATTCGCCCGTACGGCTCTCTTTTGCAAAACAAATATAGCTACAATATCAGTCGCATTACCCCATAGCAAAATTCCATTAGACATTACACTATGAAAGTAACTAAAATATACTAATCTAGCTGTCTCACTACTAGAACAGACACCAGGAACAAAATCTATGCAATAGTGCAGGTTGCATGGAAGGAGGCACAGGGCACCTTTTTATGGCACAGACTCAGTAAATTTGGGCCCACGGGCTCTAACACTTGTTGCAAACAGTCTCCACGTATCTTTTAGTATGTAGCAATTAAGCCCCAGATACACTAGGGGCTATTTTGTCATGCAAGATGATGTGGAACGCTCAATCTATATGTCAAAGCAACATTGCACAGTGACCCGGAACATTGTAAGTGATGAGGGACATATTGATTGTTCCCTCTCCTCGAGCGAGTGCACGTGTCCAGTGTCTGTGTCTAATCATTTGTTACCGGGTGTAGTTATGTGCGCAACTTGCCTTGCAACATGTCAGTTGTGTGAGGAAACGAAACCGTGCTTTTACTTCTTGAAGGTTACCAGAGTCATGTTTTGTGCTATTCTGCCGATCAGTTGTTTCAACACTCGAATAAAGATAAAAGAAGCATAAAAAACTCCAGCTCACAAGTATCTTAATGCAATGGCAAGTCTGATTACCAATATGAGGGCAACAGCATTCCGTAGTATAGTATCCTGTTTGGCTATGGAAGGTCCGCTAACGTTTCAAAATCAGATGTCGACATTCGAGTAAAATTCACAAAAGATTAGTCAGACATTCGGAGATCACTTAAAATATCAATTCCTCTTCCTTCTCATTGTAGTAAGGAATTCCACATCCACCACTTTCTCTGTCGCTTACGCTTCACTCCCGAAATAAGCACTACGTACATAGCACTAATCGCCACAACCTGCTCGGGGGACATTTCTATAAGCACTGACTAGGTGACTAGTGTGACTTGCATACAGTTCCGCGACCTAAGTCTTGGGACATTCCACGTATTAGTTGAGAGACATGTTGCGCAACATGCCGCTCCTTGCGTACCCAAGTATATCCTACTAGGCTTTAATTAAATGATAATACTAATTTTAGTGCGACCCAGGATACCAGGCTAATTGTTGTTTTTCAGGTTCTGGTTGTATTTGTACTATATTTAACGCTACACCTTAGAACATATTTCGGGCACCATAATGTGTTTCTCCAGTGATAACAACAAAGTACTGCAACTTCATTTAACAATAAATAAATATTAAAAAACTTACAAAACTGTTCGTCAATGTCTTATACAAATTTTGGAGGCCAGTCTCCTTTAGTGCAAACATGCGTATATTAACGCTTAAACAAATTCTACAAACTTCACCTTCACTAAAGGCCATTGTTGTTTTCTATAGCTTTATAATTGATTAATGGATTCTCTTTTTCATCAACAAACCGAACTAATCCACAAACTATATAGAAACCACAAACTAAACTATATAGAAACACTACCACATATGCCCGGGCTACACTAACGAGAAATGCCGTTGATTATCGCGTTGATGGGCGTTGAATGTAGGTGTGGCCACCACTTAACGCGATAATTCTACAACGGCAAGAACAATGCCGTTTCCCGTTGAACGATAACTCGAGTGTCGGTACATCAAAGAGATTAATCTGTCAAGCCTTTGAAGTACACATGAGGCAATCCAAGGTCAACTTTGTAGAACGCTCCAAAGAGTATGGTAATATTTAGAAAGGACCCCTCAGAACCAAAGAGTATATGATCACTACACTACGTTTAGTCAGAACCATAGTTATTGTGCTCATAACAATTATTTTTTAAATGTTATTTAGATGAACTATAAAACTAAAATTTTATTAGAATTAGTTTCGTTATTAAATTACGCTTCTTTAAATTAACAGAATTTACTTCAAATGACGAGTTTTCGCCTCGCGTCGCGTTTACGTCACATACTTTAGTCTTATATCCTTCGCCGCGTGAGTGTAAGAGGCAACTAGAAATTTTACAAAAAATTAAGTGGGTACAATAGAAAGTTTTTTGTTAGTTTTTATACAAATGATAAGTAATTACACTGTTTTATAATTTAATTCCTTATATTTTGCTTCGTAACAATTTCATATATTTTATAAAATTGCCATTTCAAATACTGTGTCGTTCACGTATCACTATATTTAATAGCCAGAATTAACTGAAAAGTAAATAAAAAGTGTGAGTTATCACAATAAATCATGTAATAAACACAAATTTTCATATCCCACAAAGTCCAATGCGCGAAAATTACGTTTTATGTTATAATTTCAATATATAGTGAACATTATGGCGAAGTTGTTTTCAACAATAACTAAAAATAAAAATGTGAATGTGAAGCACCAGCTTTCAAATAAAAAAAGAATCATCGAAATCAGTTCACCCAGAAGGTTATGAGGTAACACACATAAAAAAACACAGTCGACTTCCTTCTCCTGTTTGAAGTCGTTAGAAAAATGGCGTTGCTCAAAGATAGCGTAATAAAGTATATACATTATTACGCTATCTTACGGATGTACAAGTATATACCTGTGATTTAATTTTTTTTGAGGCTTCTACTGAGTTTATCGATATAATTATATTATATATTTCTTTTCTTTATGAAAATCAAGTGTTTCTATGTCCTTGTTTCTTTCTTCATAATATTTATTCGATTTTAACATATATATATATATATATTGAATTTTAACATAATATAGCGATTCGTTAGATTTGCCTTAGTTGTAAAAGTGAAATAATATTTACTTTTTTTTCTTTTCAGTAGAATTGTTTGGTTTTGTTATTTAATATTGTTTTAACCATTGAACTTGTTTACGCAACTTTTGTTTAATAAATTGTTTGATGCTGTTTGATGACTTTTTTACACATAATTGTTTACCACCGGCGGATTTTCCGGACCGATACGACTTAGGGACCTTCAAGAAAAGAGCTTACACCTTTCTAAACGGCCGGCAACGCATCTGCAATTCCCCTGGTGTTGCGGTTGTTCATGGGCGGCGGTAGTCACTTACCATCAGGTGAGCCGCATGCTCGTTTGCCCCCTCTTCTATAAAAAAAACACAAAAATATTTTTTTAAATAATAAAATTAATCCCTCCCTCTCCTTACAGTTTCATTCCACTGCTGGTGATGGACCGTTACATCCTATAAAAACCCCCAATGAACATAGGCCTCCACTATATTCCTCATAGAGGGTATACTTGTCATAGTTGCCACGTTCTGTTCCACGGTACACGTACCTTGTTGTATTGAACAGTGGATCAGTCGCCTCTTACGAAACCCACGGAATAGTATGAATATTCATACACCGCCACTACACAGTAATTGATAATTTCTCGAAACATTTCATTTATCGACAAATCGTCTTGCAATCGTCGTCACTCTAGCGCTCACTTGACCTTCATATAAATAATTCGATATTTTAATTGTTGATATTTTTTTATTTTTGGATATGAACATAGTAATGACTCTAAGTTATTTTTACCATTTTTTTAAAAAATCGTCTGGCCTGACCTACTATACTCTTTGGCTTGACCATAGTTCTAACTAAATATGTCCAATAAAATGTCAAGGTCTGAGAGGTTAACGCACGAATTAACGCGTTGAAGCGGCCACACTACGTTTGTCTCATTGTGCACGGTGAGCGCAACGGAGTCGCACGTATGGCTACGATAGAGTGTGGAGGTGGGCAAAGTGTATCATTTTTGGGATTGGAACATTTGCATCTTGATCACTGAAATGTTCCGAAACACTGATATGTTTCATTTGGCTCATTTGTATCATCGACTCCAAAAGATATAAAAGAAAGAATGTTCCGAATACATTAAGTTGCGTCGCGGGCGTTTATTATTGACTGATCCGTGAAATGTTATGTTGCAAAAAGCTGAATAATATAAGTGCTTAGATTATTTATTGTGTACCGTAATAAGACTGTATATAAAATCGATTCTCCTTCATACTTTTACAAAAATGTCACTATGTCAATTCATTATTTACAAAAATGTCCATTTAAACAAAACAGCAATGTCTATGTACACAGAATTTACTCGTAAAGTATCATAAACTTTATGATGAAAAGGAAGAAAGTAAAGTCAAATAATCACTACGCAAATAAATCCTAAACATAACTCAGTATGTTTTCGTAAACAGGCGTTAATGAATATAAACAATTTGACAAGTGCCGTATCAACGTAAAATGACATATACATATACATAGTTACATACAAAAAACGACCGTATAGTATTTGACACATAAGCGCCTTATTGGTAATTTTTACTTGCATGAATAACGTCAGCGAAAATCCGTACGAGTTGAGTGATACACTTCTTATTTGTTATCTCTATCTGACTTGTGTGAATTATAATTATTTCGCCCGCTCACTCGCCACTCGTGACTCAATAGTTAAGTTAATCATTGTCTCAGTCTCTCTCTCTCTCGCTCGTGGCTCAGTCGCCTCGCAAGCGACGCGTCGCGCGAAATGAGCAAAGAGCAAAGTAATGTTTCACTGTTCCAGATACAAATGATACATTTGAAACGTTGTTACTGAACCAATCTTTTGTGTCACTTCAGTGATTCGTATCAGTGAGTCGTTTCCGTAAAGAGATACACACGCCTAATAGAGTGGAATAATGAAAAAGTTATTACGTTTCTTGAGATTCTGCAAACAGAGCCATGCTTAGGCAATGGTAAAATATATTCATATAATAAAAATTTACACTCATCAAACATAGTGTAGCAGCGTCAACGTTCATCATGCTTGAAATTCAAGGAATATTAACGTAAAGTGACCATACGTCCCGTTTTGAAGAGGACTGTCCCTTTTCTCGGTCACCTGTCCCGTTGTCCCCAAACAAATCTCCGGGACGCAAAATAGTCCCGTTGTCCTAAACCGCGAGAAAATTTAAAACTATGAAGTTCGTCAGACACGAACTGTGCGAGAGCGGGACCGACCAAATAATAACCGAATGGGATAATTTCAAAGTTTTGGCAGAAATTCGTTGGGAGATTCAAACATTTCTCACCAGCATTCTCAACATAAATTCTCTTGCATTTTAATCGAATATATTTTATGTATACCTTGTACAAATGCTCCAAAAAAATCACTTACAGGTTCCAGTTCTAAAGGCGATGTTGATAACAAAAATCAAAGTAAAAAAAACTTGCCCTTATTTAAAATTATCACCAACTTTATTAAAGCAAATTTATTCCACTGACAAATATAAGTATAATTAAAAAATATGTGGCATTTAATAATTACTCTCTGAGGAACTTTGCTTTAATGAAGCTGGTGATTGCTTTTATTTTTCACAATTTGTTAAAATAAAAATAATTATAATTAATGCGATTATAATTATAGTGAACACTAATTGTATAAAGTTACAGTTATTAAATAAATAACATAATTTTTTTTTATTATTAACCTGCTAACTAGGGAGTACAAATAAACCCATGTCCCGTTTTGAGTTAATAAATAAATGGTCAGTTTACTTTAACGCCGTTCAACGGCATTGAAGTTGACCTACCCAAGTGTGGCCACTCAGTTTATCGCGTTAAAATTAAGGCAATAATTGTTGCGTTTTTGGGCATTGACGTTTCTCGTTACTGTGGCCCCAGCAATAGCAACTAACTCTGTGTAGGCGGGAACATGAACCTACCTTGCTACATATCATGGAAATACATGTACTTCGTACAACTACATATATATTTATCTATGACATGAACCCTCCGTAGGAGTAATAGTGTTCTGTGACATGAACACTACGCCAAAGAGTATAATAACTGCGTCATAGATAAATATATATGTAGCAAGAACTGCGTTGGACGTAGATATGCGTAGATTTTTGGAGTTTATGGCCTGGTATCCAGACTTTTAGGCCATTTCTCTTGTAATTATTACAAAGATTCATAGATAAATAAATATGTAGCAAGCAAAGATTCTAAATCTAACCGAATAATTTTAATTTATGATTTAAAATAGGCTTGGGTAAAAAATATCAATATTTTTGACCCAAGCTATTTTTACGAATTCGTATAAATTTCGATATATTGTAAAATGTTGTATTAATGACAAAACATGTAACAACAAAAGGAGGTACCAAAGTATTCATATGTAGTTGGTTGTCGTGTTTTTGTCGTCGTCCAACTAACATAAGTTGATATATCAATATTTATCACGCGATATATATCGATACTGTTTAAAAATATCGATACGATATAAATTGGTTCATTTTTTCCCTTCCCCTTGCCTTTTTTTCCTTGCCCATCCCTAATTTAAAATGTGAATCCAAGGAGCTTATATAATCAGTGGAGTAGCGTGCCTTTGTGGGGCCCTGTATCAAAATTTGTCGGGTGGCCCAAATGAAGGGTAAAGTTTTTTCACAAAAGGAACAAAAACTCTCGCATTGAATTAAAATAATTATATATTGATTATAAGTTATTACATACAATTAATACTCCTAGGAAGTAAACTAGCCAAACAACCCAAACCAACATCCTGTCCCATAGAAGTCCTCAGACTGTTTGCTTCTATACTTTCGAGGCCTTTGTAGCCCGGGGCCCCCGTATCATTGATACGGCTGATACAGCGGTAGCTACGCTCCTGCTTATAATATAATATAGGGAGTGAGCGCTTGGAACATTGTAACCGTTCCTCATTTTTCTTAGAAAGACAGCCACCGAGTTTTGTATTTTATCTCCCTCTAACATTGATAAATATTTACACAAAATAAAAACATTACCAACGTTTAGACAGTTATTGACTTAAAGTAATATTTTAGACGTATGCTAGAACGATGATCTTACATTTTTATAGCTAATCATAGTTGGTATATTCCATATTGTATTTCAATTAAGCATATTATTAAATAACACGAAACAAAATCACTAAAACACGAATGTTCTTTCCCTAAAACCTAGGGGGTGCATTTAACGCTATAGATGACAACAAGAGGTAAAATATTTGACAGATTTCATAGAGGGGACGATAATTTCTTAGGAAATGTAATCTTTAAGGTTTCTTTCCGTATTATTAGTTATATTTTATATTAATTACATTAGAAATGAATAAACCAAACTATAAATATAACTAAAAGCCGATTTTCTAAAAATAGAGTTATAAAGTGCAAAAAATTAAAAATCAAACCACTAACGCATTGTGTTGTGTATTAATATAATACTCTATATAATGATAAACTATGACTTAACATTAATTTCCTGTGCTAATTTCTCAATTAACTGACACTGTGTAACGAAAAACTTTACATCAGTCACAACTAGCGACATCTGGTAAGTGGAAGTTTATTAGCCCTGAATGAATGAGTAATTGTTTTTTTTTTAATAGGATAGAGTGACAAACGAACACAAAGTGCACCGGATGGTAAGTGGTTACTGTGGCCCATAGACATCTACATCTATCCTTGTTTGCGAATCAAAATGCAGATGCGTTGTCACCCGTGAGGAATAAGATGGAATGCCTTTTTCCAGTAAAAAGGGTCTCCGGTTCTCTACACTCACCATAGGAAACACATCAGTGTTGAGCTGCTATTTTACGGTGGTATTCTGTGAGTGCGTGGTCCTTCCCCGATCGAACCGACCCATTTGTGCTACAACCATACTACTAATATAACTGCAGGACGACTCTATTACCTAGAAAACGCCTTGTGCTAATCATTCGCTAAATCGATGTGGAGTGCACTCACTTAGGGAGCGTTAATTTAAGTTTAACTTTATGTCGGAACAGTAAAAAGAGATTAAAGGTTTTTATCGTCATCCACACGTCAATGGGAAACTTTAATGAAAAGTGTAGGCGTATCCGTCAAAAGACTCTCAAAGACAAGATGGATTGCTCATCATAACGCTGTTAAACCAGTGCAGAATAATTTAAAAAACTAGTATAAACACCCGAAGATATAATATATGATCCCAGCATCAACAGAGAAAACGTCGATACAAGAGAAGCAGCATCTACACTCTTACCAGCTTTGTGTGACTTCAGTTTTTATGATATTGTTACGCGCCACTATTAATGTCTTGTACATGGCAACACTAGTTACACTAGCGCCCTCTAGTGTCGAGTAAAAGAAAGTATTGCGCGCCACTATTAATGTCTTGTACATGGCAACACTAGTTACACTAGCGCCCTCTAGTGTCGAGTAGCAGAACTAGGAGAGTTGAGATTCTTCCAGAAATTTCGGGACCGATATGTACTCGAACATTCTAGATGTCGCTACAGTGGAAGGTTCTGGAAACTGTCTGAGGCCTATATAAGGCCGGTATGGACCACGACCAGGGCAGTATTGAATTGGCGATACAAGAGAATACTTCGAAGCGAAATAACGGCGAACTGTGTTTTATTATTAGTGTGATTTTAGATTGTAATTAGTGTTGTGTAATTAAAGTGTCAATTTTGGTAATTCAATCGGCAGTTTTTAATTGTCTCGAACCTCAAGCAGGTAACAATTGGTGTCAGAAGTGGGATCAAATATGCCGATTTTACCTAAAGACGACACGGAGGGTATCCGTACCCGAAGTCAACGCCAACAGGAGACGGACCAGAGACGATTTGGTAATGCAACGCCGCAAACGTCGGAGGGGCAGCTGCTAACCACGGAGGCCGGCCCGTCAGCAGCTCCTACATCTGCAGCACCTGACTTAGGTGCTCTGATGATGATGCTGCAGGATCAGGCTCGCCGACAGGAGGAACAGGCCCGTCGGTTGGAAGAGCAGCTGCAGCGCGGTATGGAAGAACAGATGCTCCTGAGGAAGGACCTTCACGCTACCTTCGGGAAAGAGATAAAGGAGGTGAAGGATAGGGTTGCTCAACATGACAACCGCCTGTCGGAAGCTGAAACCCGAATCGACCAAGTGAACAATCGGGTTGACAACGTGATGGCTGATGTGAAGAAAACGCTGGACGACCTTAAACTTGGGGATGGAATTACAGTTCCCGTGGTAGCTACAACACCTTCGCTACGTGGATTCAAAGTGCCGCCGTTCGATGGGAGTTCTTCCTGGTCGGCCTACAAAATCCAGTTCGAGGCTGTCATGAAAGCGAACGGCTGGAATAAAAGTCAGGCCATGACTGCTCTCACCCTAGGCCTACGCGACCAGGCCTTAACTGTTCTGGAAGCTCTCGGTAAGGAAGTGACTTACGAGCAGCTCCTTGAGGCATTGGAGGCGAGATATGGCGATGCTCACCTGGAACACGTCTTTCGTGCGCAGCTCAAAGATCGCGTGCAACGCAGTAACGAAAACCTGCAGCAGTGGGCCCTTGAGGTGGAGAAGCTGGTTCGAAAATCGTACCAGTCTGTACCTGCGCTCATTGTAGGGAACCTGGTGCAGACATTCATCGACGGCATCCGCGACCTTGAAGTCAGAGCTGCTGTGAGGCTCGGGCACCACGAGACGCTTAAGGACGCCTTGACCCATGCACTGGAGGTGGAAGCGGTGCGGCAGGATCATCGTTCCCACCGAGTCAGGGAGGTTGCAGCAGCTACAGTTCAGGACCGCAATAAGGGCTACAGCCCTAGGTGCTACGGCTGTGGAGAAAGGGGCCATCTTCGATCCAGCTGCCCTAAGCGAACTGTAGGAAGGGAAGGTGATCGATCTCGAGAGGGTAGTGCGGATAATAGCACCGCCCAGCAGCAGCAGGGAAACGAGTAAAAGCCAGGACTGCGGGGCGGGTGCTGGCTGATGTTAAAAGAGCCCCAAGGATTTCGATCTCACAAACCCATGATGGGAACAGCCTAATCATCAAGGGCGAAGTCAACGGAACGCCGTGTAAACTGACCATAGACACTGGAGCCTCTCGCACGGTTGTCAGTTCCCAACTTATAAGTCGGTTCCTTGGGGACTCCGCATACAACCGAGAACGCATTAATTTGGTGACAGCCACCGGTCAGCGCATACCCGTCCGTGGAGAGAAGGAGATGGAGTTGAAGCTAGGCAACATGATCTACCTGCATAATGTCATCGTGGCTGATATAATGGACGACTGCATCCTGGGCCTAGACTTTAAGAGGAAGAATTGTTGTGAGATCGACGTTAAGCAAGGTGTTTTGAAATGTGGACAAGAGGAACTTTTCGTGGAAGGGGCGTTACCAGGGAATGTGTACAGCCTTAAGAAGATTGTTCTTCCGCCGAGATCGGAAACGATTGTGCTGGTTAGACTTTCACGGAATCCTGGGCAATCTCTTCGTTGCGTACTCGTGGAAAGGGTAGACAATGACCTTCCATGGAAAGTGGCTCGAACCTTGGTCAGAACCGCCGACATCTCAGGAGTACGTGTGCTGAACCTTTGTGATCAGGAAGTGATTATAGAAAAATGCACATTGGTTGGTACTAGTGAGGAAGTGGATTGGTTGCGTCGGTGCGAATATCTATCGACTGGGATCCCCAGCAAGGATGGACAAACTAGAGTGACCACACTTTTAGAAGACTGTCGCAGCGTTCTCTCCCCGAATGAAACGGTCAAAGCGAAGAAGTTGTTACTCAAGTACGCCAATGTTTTCTCGTCAAACGAAGCTGACATAGGAAAGACTGGCTTAGTTCAACACAAAATAAACACAGGACAAGAATTGCCTATTCGTCAGCGGCCAAGAAGATTGCCTGTAGCACGTGAAAAGGAAGTGGAAACCATGATTGAGGGAATGGTGAAGGATGGTGTTATTGAACCTTCATCGAGTCCATGGTGTTCACCTGTGGTGCTGGTAAAGAAGAAGGATGGCAGCATGCGGTTTTGTGTTGACTACCGCCGCCTGAACGACGTTACGAAGAAGGACAGCTATCCCTTGCCAAGAATTGATGACACGCTGGACATGCTTACAGGCGTAAAGTGGTTTAGTACGCTGGATCTGAAAAGTGGCTACTGGCAGGTTGAAATTGACCCTAAGGACAAGGAGAAAACTGCATTCTCCACAGGAAAGGGTCTGTGGCAATTTAAAGTCATGCCGTTTGGATTGTGCAATGCTCCAGCAACGTTTGAAAGGTTGATGGAGCTTGTACTTACCGGGCTAATTGGAAATGCCTGTCTCGTCTATTTGGATGACATCATCATCGTAGGCCGTACGTTTGAGGAGCACCTTCAAAACCTGGAACGCGTGCTCATGAAGATCCAGAGTGCCAACCTCAAGTTGAGTCCAAAGAAGTGCTCACTATTCAAACGGCAAGTTAGTTTTTTGGGGTATGTAGTGTCGGAAGAAGGTATCCGCACGGATCCAGAGAAAATTGCTGCTGTCAAGGAGTGGCCGGTCCCAAAAGACAAGACACAGGTTAGAGCATTTTTGGGTTTGTGCTCTTATTATCGGCGATTTGTGAAGAACTTTGCAGATATAGCCAAACCTCTGCACAAGCTAACCGAGGAAAAGCGACATTTCTGCTGGGATGAAAGTTGCGATATTGCATTCCAGGAGCTCAAGAATCGTCTGTGCAAAACACCTATTTTGGGGTACCCTGATGCGGGCAAGGAATTCATAGTTGACACAGACGCAAGTGATATAGGACTTGGCGGTGTGTTGTCTCAACGGAATGGTGATCAAGAGATTGTGATAGCGTACTTCAGCAAGTCGTTGTCAAAGCCGGAAAGGAACTATTGTGTCACAAGACGGGAATTGCTTGCTGTGGTAAAGTCCTTGCAGCATTTTAGCAAATATCTTCTAAGGCGGAAATTCCACTTAAGAACTGACCGTGCTGCACTGAAATGGCTATTGCAGTTCAAAAATCCGGAAGGACAAGTTGCGAGATGGATTGAACTACTGCAGGAATACGACTTTGTGATCGAACATCGCAGCGGGAAATCTCATGGCAATGCAGATGCATTGTCAAGAAGACCTTGCCCTGAAGATTGCAAGCATTGTACTAGGCAAGAGGGTAAGGAAGTGGTATCTGTGAGAATGCTCAGGACAGACCAGCTCAGCAATGAGTGGAAGGACAGCTTACAACATGCACAGCAGGAAGATTCGGACATTAAGCCGATTCTGGAATGGATGAAGGCCAGTGCTCCTAAGCCCAAGTGGAGCGACGTCTCAGCAATGAGTTCGACCACGAAAAGCTATTGGGCCCAATGGGACAGCTTGCTGATTCAGGATGGAGTCCTGTGCCGTAAATGGGAAAATGGTCGGGGAGACAGGTGTCATTTGCAAATGGTTGTCCCTATGGCTAAAGTGCCGGATATTCTACAGCTGTACCATAGTAGTTGTTCAGGAGGCCACCTGGGAGTTAAACGAACTCTCCTGAAGATCCGAGAACGGTTTTACTGGGTCCACTGTCGTGACGATGTCGAGGACTGGTGCCGCAAATGTACAAGTTGTGCGGCTGTAAAGGGACCTCAAATTCGTAGTAGAGGCGCATTGAAATTGTACAATGTTGGTGCACCATGGGAGAGGATAGCCATTGACGTTGCGGGGCCGTTTCCAGAAACTGAAAGTGGTAACAAGTATTTCATGGTAGTGATGGATTACTTCACTAAGTGGCCAGAAGTCTTCGCCATTCCAAATCAAGAAGCTTCAACAGTTGCAGATAAACTAGTTCATGAAGTCTTCTGTCGTTTTGGAGTACCTTTAGAGATTCACAGCGATCAAGGAAGGAATTTTGAGTCTCAAATATTCCAGGAAACTTGCCGAGTTATGGGTACTCAGAAAACACGAACAACTTCTTACCACCCACAATCTGATGGAATGGTAGAAAGATTTAACCAGACATTGGAGAGGTACCTAGCAAAAGTTGTGGAAAAACGGCAACGAGACTGGGACAGGCACATACAACCGTTTTTGTTGTCATATCGAAGCGCTGTTCACGAAAGTACATCAGTGACACCAGCTTTCGCAAACTTTGGGAGAGAATTGCGGCTGCCTGCAGACCTGATCACCGGAATACCACCTGATGCCCCACGCAGTATAACCGATTATGCAAATGACTTGCGGAACAAAATGAATGACATTTATGAGCACGTCAGACAGACGGGCCAGCAAACGTCTGAGAAGATGAAAACACGGTATGACCGCAAAATGAACAACAAGGGGTTTGATGAAGGTTCACTAGTGTGGTTACACAATCCAGTTCGCAGCAAAGGGAAATCTCCTAAGCTTCAAGCTAAATGGGACGGACCGTACCGGATTGTGACAAGGATCAATGACGTAACCTACCGGATACAGAAAGGTGTCAGAGGTACGCCTAAGATTGTCCATGTGGATCGACTGGCGCGTTATTATGGGGCCAATAATGCTCGGGACGAGCATGTCTTAGGAGGGGGCAGTGTTACGCGCCACTATTAATGTCTTGTACATGGCAACACTAGTTACACTAGCGCCCTCTAGTGTCGAGTAAAAGAAAGTATTGCGCGCCACTATTAATGTCTTGTACATGGCAACACTAGTTACACTAGCGCCATCTAGTGTCGAGTAGCAGAACTAGGAGAGTTGAGATTCTTCCAGAAATTTCGGGACCGATATGTACTCGAACATTCTAGATGTCGCTACAGTGGAAGGTTCTGGAAACTGTCTGAGGCCTATATAAGGCCGGTATGGACCACGACCAGGGCAGTATTGAATTGGCGATACAAGAGAATACTTCGAAGCGAAATAACGGCGAACTGTGTTTTATTATTAGTGTGATTTTAGATTGTAATTAGTGTTGTGTAATTAAAGTGTCAATTTTGGTAATTCAATCGGCAGTTTTTAATTGTCTCGAACCTCAAGCTCGTAACAATATCTTTCCTTTCTTCAAAGCCAACGTATTCAACTAGTGGATACAGCTATTTCCTACGTAACAAAAAATGTGAGAATTTACAGAGAGAGAGAGAGAGACATTTCGATTGAAAGAAGAAGAGGAATGAGGAGATTTCGAAAACGTTTACCAGGAGAACTGACCCGATATGCTGGACCAACATTGCCAGAGGAGCTGCAGAGAGCTATTTTAGAATTTCTTGACAGATTTTACGAGGAACTAGACCATCGCTACAGAGCAATGGATGATATTGTCGTAACATTTAGTGTTGTTCAGCCTTACATTCTGCTAACGTCACCTGATGAAGATCTTCGTGTAATAGTTCAAAATCTGACATAAACCTACGCTGAATTTTCTGCAGGATATATAATTTTGGAGATTTTACGACTTGAAAGCTGCCAGCATTTTTTCCCAAGAAGCGGTTCAATGTAATTCATTGGAGCTTTTCTCGTAAAATTGGGCTATTCTGAATCTGTTCCAAGTCTAACGCTGCGTCTAAGATTTTTTTTACTATTAAGTTTCATGTGAAGGAAGCTTTTCAAAACTCAAGTTAATAAAATCTAACTTAAGGTCCACAATGAGCCAAGCGGGACTAACCAATCTTTTCATTTTATCTATCAAAAATGACAAGAAAGTAAATTTTGATAATATATTAGAATATTTTAGCAAAATAAAGTCCCGTTAGCATGTATAGCATTTTTTGTTTTATTTTGGGGAGTGCTTTATCTTATTTATTAAGGAACAGAACTGGAATGTTCATTGTGAATCTATTCAATATTTCTAAGCAATCAACGGAGCCCCACTCCTATAACTAGGTGCTTTAAAAAAATAACTACGAAGGGGATAGCGGGCTCTATTCGCTCACTTTGCTCTCTCACTCTACCCTGCCATCCTCTTCTAAACTGACCTGTCCGAGTCGGGGTGCCCCTAGTCACGGGCTCGCTTCACTCGCTTTTATAGTCAATTATTAACAATGAAATTGTATTTCTGATCGAACAATCATATAGCAATCGAACAAACGATATTTAGTAAAAAATAATAAAATTAAGGGGTAAAAATTAATATTTACAATAGGGGGGGCAACTTAAAAAACTTAAATTAAACTTATAATCTATCTATTCCATAGAATAATAAATATGTAGCAAGATCTATTCTATTCAGGTTTGGTGGGAACTAGTATTATTGTTTAATACTCGTATTATTGTTTAATTGTATTAAATGTCTGTGCATGTGAACTTTTAGTGGCAAAGGTGAAACAAGTGCTTCGATGTTGATGTGAATCTCAAGCTAAGGTGTCTGTCTGTTTAGACCTCTTGATATACTATCGCCGATTGTCTACTGGCTCAAGGTGCCGTCGAAATTTCCCAAAAAGTACGCAATGTGAGGCATCAACATATTGTAAAGCAGTGTATTATAAGGCCGGCCACGTACTTTCGAAATCCGAAACGGAATTCCGAATGTATGAGGCTGGTCTAAAAGATTATTATCACTTGATACTGAGATAAATATACGTAAGTATCTTATGAGATAAGAGAAGACATGGCTATTTCTTAAAATAAGCATCCAGGCCACAAATTTCTAATTAAAAAAAAATCCAACTTGCTACATAGGTATTGTTACGAGCTTGGGGTTCGAGACAATTAAAAACTGCCGATTGAATTACCAAAATTGACACTTTAATTACGGAACACTAATTACAACTTAAAAATACACTAATAATAAAACACAATTGTATTACTGGTCACTTTAGTTCGAAGTTATATCACTTCGAAGTATTCGCTTATATCGCCAATTCAATACTGCCTCAGTCGTGGTCTATACCGGCCTTATATAGGGCCTCAGTTTCCAGAACCTTCTACTGTAGCGACATCTAGAATGTTCGAGTACATATCGGTCCCGAAATTTCTAGAAGGATCTTGACACTTCTAGTTCTGCTACTCGACACTAGAGGGCGCTGGTGGTAACTAATGTTGCCATTTATAAGACATTAATAGTGGCGCGCAACAGTATTTATTTTTATTTGTCTATGGCGAGTGTTTCTAGAGTTTGTTTGTGGGCACTGGGCTGGGGATGGGCGAGGGAAAAAATATTTCGAATCGATATTTTAAAACAGTATCGATATATATCGCGTGATAAATATCGATGTAGCGTCACCATATGCATGATGTAAAGATAAGGTCCAAAATTTTATAATAAGTAATATAAAATTTTGGTCGTCCGTCTGTCAGTACCGTAACCGTAAGTTCGGTTGAAAGACGAAAAAACAACGACAACCAACCACACATGAATACTTTTGTACCTCCTTTTGTTGTTACATTTTTTGTCATTAAGACATTTTAAAATACATCGAAACTGATACGAATTCAATACTCTCAAAATAAATATCGACATATCGCGTTTTTTAAAAAATCGACGATACATTTCGATATTTTTTGCCGAAGCCTACGCTAGGCGCATTTTAAATCATATACACAAATGATAAACTTTATCATTTATGTTTATAGATATCGATATAGATGTGCCTACTTGGAAAAATTACAACTCAGGTTCACTCGAGTTAAAATTCATGCAACTCGAGTTTAAACTCGAGTTACGCAAATCGAGTTAGCAGTATGAAACTATATGCTATAATTACCAAACTTATTATGTAGGATTGAAATAAAAAGGTAAATTTAGTATGTATTAAATTTAGTAAGTACCTGTATTTAAAAACAATACTAGCTATATAGCAGTCTTCACGAAATAATATTAGTCTAGCTTTAAGATGTAGGTACGTAAGCTATTAATAGTTTAATTATCACAGTCAAAATATTCTTAAATAAGTTCAAACTTTTTCAAATTCAAAATATTTATTGTAAGTTAAGTGTTACATTTGGCGTTAATTTGTGACATTAGGTCTGTGAATTACTTAACTATAATTATCATAATTAATCAAAATTATAAATGAAATGAAATTACGTAACTTAGCTATTATAAATCTCTAAATAACAAATTGTTTTATTCACGCGCTCTTACTCTTATGCTGGCTCACTTGATTCTTTTATGTACAACAGCTATAGATGTGCCAACTCGGAAAAATTACAACGCGAGTTAACTCGAGTTGAAATTCACGTAACTCGAGTTTAAACTCGAATTACGCAACTCGAGCTAGCAGTACAAAATAGAGTAAACGATTTGTTACAAATACTTTTTTTTTTTATTTGATATTCTACTTAGCTCTGGCGGGTTGATATAGCGTTAATTACCAAACTTATTATGTTGGATTGAAATAAAAAGGTATATTTAGTATGTATTACATACTTATGTATATTTGATTTTAAACTTAGTCATAGCAAGTACTTGTATTTAACAACAAAATTAACTATGTAGCAGTCTCTACGAAACAAGAACAACATTAGTCTAGTTTTAAGATATAGGTACATAAACTATTAATATTTTAACTATCACAGTTAAAATATTCTTAAATAATGCAATTTTTTTCAAAATTAAAATATTTATTGTAAATTAAGTGTTACAATTGGCGTTAATTTAAAATATGACGTATCTTACAACTGAGCCACCCTTTTCGGGTATTACAATAATAGGTCTCTGACTTACATAACTAAATTTTTTTTTAAAGTTACCTCCACACTAGGATTTTCTCCTATATCGTGGGGGCAGTTTACACACATAAATCGCACAAGAACAAACATCCACGACCCGGAAAAATTGTTTGTAGGCCATACAAATACTTGTTCCGTGCGGGATTCGAACCCGCGGCCCTTAGCGCAGCAACTCATTGCTAAGCCACTGCGCCACGGAGCCGTCAATCATAAACTGTTCAAAATTATAAAATATTTTAAATTACATAACTAAGTTATTATAATATTCTAAATAACAAATTGTGTTGGTTGTAGCTAAATACTTTTTAAAACACAAAGCGCGCAAACAACGAACGAATCGCGTTCTTACTCTTTTGCTGGCTCACTTGATCCGTTCTTGTACAGCAGCGCAAACTCGAGTTAGGGAGATCCAACTCGAGTTAAGCGCAACTCGAGTTAACTAGAGTTGACCCATAACCAACAACAGCCCAAACCACAGAACACTAATACCCTAAGCGGGAAGAATGTCAACTTCAAACAAAGAAAATGGCACCCATAATGCACGCCATCTCTGTCGTGCCACCTTAAACTTTTTTGCGCGGGAAGTTTGATACGTGATTTTTTTTTAGTTGGCGTCTTGGTTGTTTCGTTTCAAAAATGACTTAAGAATGTAAAATACCATATAGATAGATATAGCTTGCAGTTTTCCGTTTCAATGATATATATTGCTAAATTAAAACGAAAACAAAAGCACAAAGTAAATTGTAAATTATGGTACTTTACATTCATAAACCAATTTTGAAACGATTAGCAATCATTTTAATATAAAAAAGGAACTAATTTTTCAAGTAAAAGTGGTTTTTGAAATACATAATTTTTATTTACATTACATACTTGTCCACATTGGTACATAGAAAAACCGTTGGTACATTGATGGACGTAAGTGACGGAGTAATTAACTAATTTTTAACTTTATGCATGTAAACAGTTCTCAACAGCTCTTAACTAAATATCGATTTAATAGTTAAATAGTTATGTAAAGCAGAATAGTCTATTTCTAAGAGCTAGGCGTGTTTTAGCGAAGTATAAGAAATAAGCATTCTCGTAACTTCGCTAAAACACCTGTCAACGATTATTAGTTTATAGCTAATTACTTCATCACTTCACCTATTAAGTAAACGGCATATGTAAAATGACATTTAAGCAAAATGGAAAGTAAAGGTACATTGGTTTTATATAAAAAAGATTAGACAATCTAATATAAACACTTTTTTCTAACAAGAAAACATTATTTACCTTCACATTCTACAAACAAGGCAATAGATTTGCAATATTATGTCTAAACTCCAATAACCTGATTATATTATAGATGCCACCAGTTGTTAAATACAGGTACTTACTAAATTTAATACATACTAAATTTACCTTTTTATTTCAATCCTACATAATAAGTTTGGTAATTATAGCATATAGTTTCATACTGCTAACTCGAGTTGCGTAACTCGAGTTTAAACTCCAGTTGCGTGAATTTTAACTCGAGTGAACTCGAGTTGTAATTTTTCCAAGTAGGCACATCTATAGATTACATACAACTTTATCTGATAAAGTTGTATGTAATCTATAAACACAATTGATAAAGTTTATCATTTGAGTATATGATTTAAAATGCGCCCAGCGTAGACTTCGGCAAAAAATATCAAATTTTAAAACGCCATATGTCGATATTTACTTTAGAGTATTGAATTCGTATCAGTTTCGATATATTTTAAAATGTATTAATGACAAAACATGTAACAACAAAAGGAGGTACACATAAGTATTCATGTGTGGTTGGTTGTCGTTGTTTTTTTTTCGTCGTTCAACCGTTCTTACGGTTACGGTACTGACGGACGGACGACCAAAATTTTATATTACTGAATATAAAATTTTGGACCTTATCTTTAAATATCTAAACAGACAGACACCTTATCTTGAGATTCACATCACCATCGAAGCACTTGTTTCACCTTTGCCACTAAAAGTTCACATGCACAGACATTTAGTACACAAGATCGCTCCATTTTAAAATATTATCAAAATCTTGCTACATATTTATTATTCTATGGAATAGATAGATTGTTGCCTCCCCCCCCCCCCTTATTATAAATATTAATTTTTACCCCTTAAATTTATTATTTATACTAAATATCGTTTGTTCGATCGCTATTGATGATTGTTCGGTCATAAATACAATTTAATTGTTAATAATTGACCATAAAAGCGAGTGAAGCGATCCCGTGACTAGGGCCACCCCGACTCGGACAAGTCAGTTTAGAAGGGGATGGCAAGGTAGAGTGAGAGAGCAAAGTGAGCGAATAAAGCCCGCTATCCCCTTACGTTTTTATAAACCACCTAGTAATAGAAGCGGGGCGCCGTCGATTGCTTACAAATATTGAATAATTGACAATTAAGTTGTATTTATGATCTAAAAATCGTCAATAGCGATCGAACAAATGGTATTTAGTAAAAATTAACTAATTCAAGAAATAAAAGTTAATATTTACAATAAGGGGGGCCAACTTAAGGATGACATTTGTTTTATTAATTATAAATAATTAAAAGACGAACAAACAATTTTTATGTTCGAACAATAACGAACAAACGTCGAACAATTAATAAAATATAAAAAAATAAAAAATCTAAGTGGGGCTAGTTTCTACGTGGTAGAGCCATGTATGAGAGTCATGAATGGGTCGGCTCGACCGGGGAAGGACCCGGCTCTCACAGAACCAACGTGAAATAGCAGCTTAACACTGCTGTGTTTCGTATGGTGAGTGTAGAGAACCGGAGACCCTTTTTACTGGAAAAGAGACATTCCATCTTAGTCCTCACGGGTGACAACACATCTGCATTTTGATTCGCAAATGAGGATAGATGTGACTTCTACATCTATATGGGCCACAGTAGCACCTTACCATCAGGTGGAATTTGTGCTCGTTTGTCACCCTTATCCTATAAAAAAAGTGTCTTCCAGATAAATCTAGCTGTTAGAAATCTTCCTTCAGAACGAACTAATATGCGTCTATGTGAAATTAGGTTTGATATGACATTTTTGATTCTCTCAGGAATGTTCAGCTGATGCATTTTTCCCCTGAGCAGTGGAAGAACAACATCATCATCATCATCAACATGCCGCACAAACAACAATGAAAACGCCTACCAGAAAATTATTATTGGAAAAGGCAAGTCTTATATCGGATACTAAGATGCTAAGGCTATCCATTGAGCTAAAACCTTTTCTAAAACCAAATTGGCTCTTTGATATAATGCCTCTATTTTCAAGAATCCACTGAAGTCGATTTTTTACGAGATGCTTCATAATTTTAGACAAGGTTGATGAAATAGCAATAGGGCGATAACTTAATGCTGAAGAATAGTCTTTACCAGGTTTTAGAATGGGTATAATAATATGTGTTTTCCAGTCATCTGGAATAGAACCGCTTGTAAAAGTAAAGTTGATGATGCTTAAAAACAACTGCTTACACGTAGTACCCATATTAACAAGAAATGAGTAGGAGATACCATCAATGCCAGGAGTGGAATCCTTTAGGTGCTTAAGCGCTAACTGCAGTTCAGCGTAAATGAGTTAGATGAGTGAGGAGTGAATGATTTGGGGTTAGGAAATATGTCTTCTTCCAGTGGAACGCAGGGGGGAACCAGTCTGTTACTGAAGTCGTCTAGCCAATGGGAGGGGTCCGCACAAGAGGGATTGCAATCATTTAAAACAAGTGTCTGATACTTTTCTAAACAAGAGTAGAAGGAGATCGGGGAGATAGGCTCTCACAGAATGAAAGCCATCCTTTGTTTTCTTTTCAGAAAAAAGTTTTTGAACTGACCAGCTACTTTTTGATAATTTAGATAATTTCCAAATACATATAAGATTAATATAGTCGCTATGCTGCCTTTCGTTTTGTAATAATTAAGGAGCAATCTGCATCCCACCATGGAGTTGAAGAAATTCTTTTTGTGGAGGAATTCTTCAAAGTGAAAATTTTACTGTAGACTATATTATTCCGAAAGGTTATAAACTGAGAGTAGACACTCTGAAGCTTATCTAAAGATACGAGGGTAAGGTCAGCGCCAGCTTTAGGGGAGCGGCGGAGCTACGCGGGCAGCCGCCCGGGGCGCCGGGGCTTACAGGGTGCCATACGCGCCTTCTTAACTTCACCAATTAATTTAATAATAATAATAATAAATTTATTCATAAGAAATATGGTACAAAGATGTTCGTATGAAATAATAAAGTATCACACATTTCACCAATTTTGGTATATGAAAACTTATGATTAGAAAATACAATATATTTAACTAAAATTAAACGTGCATCAGTTTACAATTTTGATATTAACAATTTAAAACACGACCAAAGAAGAAAAAGCGTTTTAACAGTCACTAGAAACGTTCTTTTATTTTTAGCAGTTCATTTAACGAATAAAATTGTTTTTCCAAAAGCCACTTTAATAAATTACGTCTAAATCGATTATAATCTAATTGCCTTATTTCATTTGGGATTTTGTTAAACACTTGTATAGCCATCACATAACAATTTTTTGAGTACAGACTAGTTTTTAATGAAAGCAAAATAATTTTTCGGGGTATCTGGTACTATATTTTTCACTATATCTTTTAATTTTTTCTTTTCTTTTTTTTTAAAAAAAAGCGTTACCCCCACACTAGGATTTTCTCCTGTATCGTGGAGGCAGTTTACAAACACAAATTGCACAAGGGCAAACATCCAGACCCGGGACAATTATTTGTAGGCCATACAAATACTTGTTCCGTGCGGGATTCGAACCCGCGCCCCCCAGCGCAATCAAACTTATTGCTAAGCCACTCCGCCACGGAGCCGTCAATTTAGTAAAAAAATTAGGATACTTTTTTACGAATATTGAAAGCTCAAAAATGTACATGAATGGCAGAGTAAGAACACCAAATTTTTTAAATAGTGGTTTGCAAGAAACAAGTGGCCCGACGCCACAGATTGCTCGCATACAGCGTTTTTGCGCTATAAAAGCACGGTTCACATCTGTCAAGTTTCCCCATAATATGAGACCATATCCAACATATGCATGATATGCTATAAGAGAAGTGTTTCTTGACGAGATTGAAGCTAGTCTAAGTAAAGCAAAATTTAATTTAAATATTTTAGAACAAACTTTATCAACGCGATCTTTCCAATAACAGTGTTTGTCTAAATTTATACCTAAAAATGTGGTACATTCAGTGGCAGAAATTTTTTCATCATAATACTTAATGTCAAGTAATTGCGGTTTACTATTAACATTGTAGAATTGCATAAATTTAGTTTTAGATATATTTATAATTAGATTATTGTTGTTAATCCATTCAACAACATTTTCAATTGTGTTATTTATTTCATTTTCATATTCTTTATTACAACTAGAATTAAAATTTATTTTTGGTATTAATATAGAAATGTCGTCAGTAAGTAATATTGTGTTATATTTAATGTAATTTGGTAGATCATTAATGTAAGTTCAAAAAAGTATAGGACCCAAAACACTCCCTTGCAGTACTCCGTAATAATTTTGTATGTATGAAGATTGAAATTTTAAGATTTCCTGCCGTTTTTTATCTTTTTGTTGTATTTTAACACATTGTTTTCTATCTTTTCGATAGTTATGTATCCAGGAGTAGGCTGGCCCTCTTATTCTATACGCTTCAATTTTTTTTAAGAGAATATCATGACTAACACTATCAAACGCTTTACTCAAATCAACATACACTGCCGAAATTGGTATCTTTCTGTTTATATATTCTGTTACAATTTTTATATGGGAAAAAGTAGCAAGTGTCGTAGATTTACTTTTTATATTTTATATATAAAAATTATCTTTTATATATAAAAATTACGTGTCACATTGTTTGTCCGCGATGAACTCCTAAACTACTGAACTGATTTCAATGAAATGTTTCACAACGTGTGCAGTTTGGTCCAACTTCAGAGATAGGATAGTTTTTATCCCGATAAGTGACCCTCAAATTTTTTTTATTGTGAATTTTATGATTTTTTTTTAGGACACATGTTCGTCGGAAAGGGCAGAACAACGTCTGCCTGGTCAGCTAGTATTCTATATAATTTTCTAATGTAGGATTTAATTTGTAAAATCTTAAAGCAATTTTACTTTTCTTTACAGCTTCCAAACAGTCCGCGCCCCACCAAGGAACTGGTTTTCTCATAACAAACACATTAGGTTTGGAAATTATAGGTATACAGTCTTTTCTTATTTCTAGACGTGTGGTGCAGAAGTTTTCATAAGTATCAAGCAAATTGGATGTATCAATTGTAAAGTTTTCAATTTTTTTTTTGTTTCAGCCTGGAACTGTGACCAGTCTGCTTTTTTATAATCGAAACGTTCGCAAGGTTCTCCTATATCATATTTTTCAACACAAGTATATAAGTCGACTATGGTTGGACAGTGATAGCTACCCATAGGATCATCATGTACATGCCAATCATATAATGGAACTAAAGAAGGACTAACACATGAAATATCGATAGAAGATTGATTAAAATTAATGCTACCTACTGTAGTTGGAGGTCCATTATTTAATATCCAAAGATTACATTCGTCTAACATGTTATAGATTTCAGGGCCTCTAATTTTTGTTGTGAGACATCCAAAAGCAATATGATGAGCATTTAAGTCACCTGAAAGCAAAAGTGGCGCAGGTAGACTGTTAATAATTTGTTTTAATCTTCTGACCTTAAAGCGACCTCCACTGAGTGGCATAGACACATAAAATGGATAACCTAGACTTGTAGTAAGGGTTATAGCTACCGACTGCATATAATCATAAAACAGTGTGGGGACAACAAAAAATTTTAAACTATTTTTAATTAATATTTCTACTCCTCCACGTCCATTTTTTCCATTCTGATTAATGAAATTATAGTTAGGAATGTTGATAGTTCTATTCTCTCGCAACCATGTTTCATTTAACAGGCAAATATGTATATCATTCTCAACTAGATAATTAATAAGTAAAGGTTTTTTATTATTAACAGATTGTATATTAAATTGTGAAATTCGAATAAATTGTTTATTCATTGTTTTTAAGATTAGTAATAAGCAATTATTTTATACTTGAAGTAGTCAGTTTACGGCCTGAGTTACCCATGGCCACCAATGCTCCAATAATTGCTTTCAAAATATTGTCATTTGTTATAATTTGGTCAATAAGTGTGTCATTATTATTAGTTGTGATATTAGTTTGGGTAGTTTCCGTCTTTGATTTGTGTACTTTAGGAGAGTCATTAGATTTAACTTGTGATTGATCTGTTTTTAAATCCATTGTTTTTTTTGTAGGCATTGAAGGGAAATTTTCGTTATAATTGTTAAGTAAATTTTGAGTTTGTTTTGTTTGTAAGACTTTAGCATAAGTAGACCTTTTATATTTTTCATCAAGTTTTTGTTTTTTTATTGGAAAATCTCTAGAAATTGCGACATGAGGGCCACTACAATTTATGCATTTAATTACCGCATTTTCCTACATTCAGTATACCGATGTTCACCTGCACAAATTGAACACCGTTGCACTGACTTACAAATTTTAGCTCCGTGATTAAATTTAAAGCATTTAAAACATTGTATAAGCGGGGCAATATACTGATGCGCCCTATATTGGAATAAATCCAGGTGTACAAAGTCAGGTAGGTTGGTTGACAAAAAAGTTACCCTTACAGAACTGAACGGTTTGATCTGTCCATTAACTTTATTTGTGAAACGACGCACTGAAACGACCTCATATTTCGATGATAGTATTTTAAATAGCTCTTCATTACTTATGCTAATGGGAACATACCTGACTACCCCGATTGTTTCCACCGCCCTTGCTGGTATAAATGCCTTGTAATCATACTTCTCTAAGAAACTTTTATTTTTCAAAAAGTCGTTGGCGTTAAATATCTTTATCCATGCCGTCACTATCAGACGGCATTTCTCTTTATTCTATATTTTAATTCGTATAAAAATTAAAGAATTTTCCTTCAGAAGTTGAAGTTAAAATTAGACTTGTAATTTTAATTTAAAAATACGCGCTTCTTCCTCCCGCCAGTCAGGAAGCAGCCTATCCAAAATTCTACCTTTTTCAAACAAAACAATTTCAGCATATAAAAAGTACTCTGCACAGAGTACTTTTTTATATATAGGAAGTACTCTGTGATAGAATTTCTATCATAGAAACACTACGCGCACGGCAGGAGTTTTGGCGGGAACTTGACCTGCGGCGGCTTGCTGCTCCTGTAATATTGTGTAAATAATGGTCTGAAGTAGACTTTGATATATAAAAGTGGTGCAATTTTGTGTATTAAGTGTCTGCGCATGTGAACTATTAGTGGAAACTGTGAAACAAGTGCTGTGATGGTGATGTGATTCTCAAAATAAAGTGTCTGCCTGCTTAGGCGCCTTGAGATACCATCGCCAACCGTCAGCTGTCTGCTGGCTCAAGTTGCCGTCAAAATCTCGAGAAGGATATGTAATTATTATAATATATTGTAACTTCAAGCTCAGAAGGGCTAAATCCCAGAGCTTTAAAGCCAGTTATTAAGAAGAAGAAGAAGCGCACGGCAGGTATACCTAATCTTCATACAAGTTATTACCCCGGTCACTCACATTCGCACGAATACGCAAACCCACAAGTGTGAGACGATATTTGCAAATGATTATGCAAAGTTTTGGCTGCATTCGCGGTTTTCCAAGCTGTGTCGGTTTTTAACGGACATCAAAGCGCACGAACCTCGATCCTTCGCGTACTCTCCCACACATTCGTGCGACCAGTTGCGCACAAGATTGCAAAGGTAACGGACGTTTCGCCATTTTCATAGTTCGTGACGTCTACTGTGTAGCGTACTTCAAATAACTTTATCATGGATTGGAACAACACCAAGGTGATTGAGTTCATTGAACGCCTGCATGCAAGTTTTGCCAAACTCTATACACTTGCAATCTGTGGGTCAACTACACGCAGCGGGCCATCAACGCTCTCCGAGTACAATATAATAATGCATTCAGGGTGCTGGTGGCGCTCGCGCGCTGCTGTGTGCGTCTGCGATGTTTGCGCACGCGCACACGGACGGCTTCCACGCCATGCTGCGACGCTGCATCGCCTCGCTGATGCTCCGTACGCGGGGAAGCGCCAACACCATCCTGAACGTGCTCAGCGACAAGCCTGACTGCCCCTTTCTGCGGCACTGGGTACAAATGCATGTGCCCGGTGCCCCAGAGGGTGGCACATAAATTAAACTATAGATTAATTTTATTCAAGTAATTGTAATGTTAAATAATCGAATTAAGTTATATTGAATTGATTTATTAATTATAATTTTATTAAATTAATTAATAATAAATTAATTAATTTTAATAAATTATATTGATAAATTAAAAAGATTAGATAGAATTATATAAAACGAAATTAGATGAGATTAAATTTATTATAATGTAAATGTTACCTGTATGGACTCAGTCTGAAATAAATTGATTTTTTTTTATAGTGAGCCGACCATATGGGATATTCGAAAAATCCCATAAAAACAGAATGGCCGTTAATGACGCCTGGGAAAAAATTTAAAATTCATTTTATGTATATATATTATATGAACATAGGTAAAACAGTCCAACCGGATTAATAAAATCATTTTCATTGTCCATGATTCAAAAAATTGCAAACAAGACTGAGACATTCGTAAACAAGTGTAGGAGGGAGTGAATAGCAAATTGGGTATGCGAACCTTTTGCATATCCGCTAAGTTTGCGAATGAATTTCTGACGGCCCTTCACATGCATGCAAACATTCGTACAATGTACGAATAGTACGTAAGATTTATTTATTTATCATCTCAATACAACTATTATTTCAGGATTAACCCAATGCAATAGTGTAGTGATCAAATATTTGTTTATTTAATATATACCTATGAGATGGACAATACGTCATAATTTATACAGCATCGATACTGAAAATATCGACAAAAACAACGCTATTTCTTGTGGGTGGAGTCGTTTTGAGAAACACTTGACTTCAGATCACGTGACCACATGCCATATCCCTATGCCATATCCCCTATTTTTCTTATATCTATGGTTTTTATTAACAAACTATATACACTACGCGTTCAGACCATAGATATAAGAAAGATAGAGGATAAGCTGTAAATTGCATATACATTTTTTGGTTATACAAATATCATGCAAACATGAACCTTGCCAACAAAAATATATCTGTCTCATTCTCATAGGTTATGATTTTGAAATGTAAAAAAAGATAAATACATATCTTAGAGTTCAATTTTCTGTTGACAGTTTTCATAATTTCACTAAGCTCCACCTTGAAGCATGACGCCATTTTAGGATGACATTTATTTGTGGTAATTCGTTTGTCATCTAAGCCTTGTTCGGAGTTATTTTGCAGTGTTACAGTGAATTTTGACTATTTTGCAGCTTTTTTGTTCATTAGTAAAGGGTAATTGATCAAAAACAACATGACAAAGTGTTGCATCAATGGATGTAATTCAAATTCTCGTAAAAATGAAGAAGGATTGTCATTTTTCAGGTTAGTTGTAATTTTTTTCCATAATTGTATATTATTTCGTGTGAATTGCGTTTCGTGTTCATGTTATGGGTTCTAAATCGTGTTTCCCGCTATTATCTGGAATTTCTAATTACTCATGTAAATTACTTACTCATGTAAATTTAAACAAGTAAACATTTTGATTGTTTACATTTTTGCATAGTGTTGCCCTTACGTGCTGTCATGTTTTGAAATTATCGATATAAATTTTAACAATAATATTAAAGTAGTCCTATGATCAAATAAAGTTTTAGATACGTAAACTGTATATTTAATCAAACGATCGATTGAGAGCCTTTCATTTAAGAAAAGAACTTGAAAATAGTGTAAATCGCAAATATTCTATAATAGTTTTTTTCATCAAAAGATTTGATGATGTTAAGATTATTTTTGATTGGTACTTAAGGATGCATAATATTTATTTTAGGTTGCCAAAAAATGAAGGCCTTCAAAAATTGTGGATTGATAATATAGGCCAGGAAAACATATAACCTGCAGTAGTAAGAAGAATATGCTCCTTGCATTTTGAAAAAGAATGTATAAATAGAACGCTGGATGTAGTTCGGCTAAAGGGTGATTTGGTTCATGTGTCTAAAATAAATTTTCTGACTAAATAATATTATTTCGTCACGAATAAATGATTTTAATCAGTATACATTATTGTTATTTTATTTATTTTTAATCCTTACTCTCTCGTTTACCTCCAGTATCCACCACTAACTACGCTACTGGTGGAAGTCATTACAACTTGCAGGTTGTAAACACTATAAAATTGATATTTTGTGGTGTTACACAAATGGGGTATAATGAGAAATGAGTATGGAAGTGGAAGTCTGAAGTGGCGCAGCCACCCCTATTGATCGAAATGTTGCATGGAAATTGGTTGTCATATGGTATGAACATGGGATACTGAAGATTGAGGAATACGTTAGGATAGTTAAATGATTAATGGATTTTGTGAACGGTGGTATGTTTAGAAAGCGGCTGCTCAACTCTATTAGATTACTGAGATAAATAAATAATTAATCTTTATTATCAAAAAAAGAGAGATGAAATCTTAGGTGAGACTTCTGCCTAGTAGTGGGACAGCATGGGCTGGGCAAAAAAATCATACGAAGCTTAAAACATTGCCTATAGTGGTGGTTTTGTTAATCTCTGCAGAGGAGAAAAAAAATGCATGCGTCGACCCAGGGACGCACGGATGGAGTGCTTATGTGCAGATTGCCGTCGTTACGAAAAAACGTTAGCTCGTTGCATGAACTCAGTGTAATATTCTGGTACACGTCGTATACGTGTTCTGTAATGAAAGGAGTTAAAGCTCCAATCAAGTGCTCTTTCCTTGGTCTCTTCGCTCACTTATGACTGTTGCTTCACCATATCTTAAAGCAATTACATAATTAACTTTCCTATTCTGAGTTGAACGTAAAAATTATTTATTTATCATCTCAATGCAACTATTATTACAGGATTAACCCAATGCAATAGTATAGTAATCTAATATATGTTTATTTAATATATACCTATGAGATGGACAATACGTCATAATTTATATAGCATCGATACTAAAAATATCGACAAAAACAACATTATTTCTTGTGGGTGGAGTTGTCGCCATATTTGAGAAACACTTGACTTCAGATCACGTGACCACATGCCATATCCCCTATCTTTCTTGCTATGGTGTTGACGGATGTCTCGGGTAGGTAGGTACATTTAGTTTGGACCGTAGAGCAAATCAGAATATGACATTTGGTTTTTTTTAAATATGAATTGGATATAGGCAAAGGAATAATTTTACTTCAGCCTAGTATAATATAATATATATATATACATATAGTTATATACCTATACCCATATAATATTTTTATATATATAAATTTTAATTACTATTTTTATTATTATTATTTTATTATGAAGAAGGAGGATTAGTAGAAATAAAATGTATTGTATATTTATTATATGATTTATTTTTTTAACTTTTTAATACTCGTTTAAGGCTTTTTTGCATTGATGGCAATATACGCTTTTCGATTCTAATAATGTCCGTGCCTTTCAGAATCCCATCTGTGGTATATGCTATAGAGTAAACATTTACTTGCTCTCTTGCTGCTTGCACTTGAATATTTTCAGTGGAAAGGTTCTCTTCAATACATTCGATATCCAGTGTATTGAGCTGGAAAAAGGAATATATAAATAATAAAATATAAAAAATAAATATATAAATTACAAGTACTTAACTTTGAATATGTGCGCTAATTGTAATTGTTGTTGTTTATAAATGTTTGCATAGAAAATGTCAAGACAAGAAGAGACCATTGTAATCAGACAAAGTTACTTTCACATAAATCTATGAAGCTTTCACAATTATACAGAAATTTGCAATAATGTTTAACATAATTATCATTGATACCTAAGATAATTAAGTACACTGTAGCAATTTTTGATAGAAGGTTGGGAAGATAAAAGTATTTGTAAAGTAGCCAATTATCTATTGGTGTCTATGTTCATGATCGACTGCTGGGCACAGACTCTGTCTCATTTCTCAGAGGGGTATGAAACAATGAGTTGGGCAAAGTGCTTATTGGTAAACTACATAAATATTTAAAATAGTTTTATTCCTTAGACACACAGATTTCGTCACAATGTTCCAGAACATGATAAATTAGCACTTAAAATTGGAGTTAACATTAATTCATTTGTTTCAGTGGTGTAGATAGAGATCAGATTTGCTCAAAAATATAAATATATTACTAATCCCAATAAAAATATTATCCAAACTAAAGTTTTAGAATGGCAATTGTTTTGTAATTTAAATTTTACATGATTATTCCCTTCATTTTTTACTTCATTGGGAATCACATGTTCATCATTTAGTTTATGTAACAAGCGCAATTGAGTATGCTTGCAGTCTGTTTAGTACACGTCATCTTGCCATTTTGATACGTTTCCATCAGTTATTATGTGTTTTGACAGCAAAATTATTCCTCATACCTTTTTTATGATCAAATATCACACTAAGTTTATTAGAACTGTATCATCTAAAATAAAAACATAAAAGATTGTTTGTCATTTTCATTCAGACAACCTTGATTTTGTAATTATTAAGACTAGAGGTGTGCGATTGTGCTTAAAATAATGTTGACAATTAATTACTTAAAATAATAGAATTCCTCATTTACTTCAGCCATTAACCTAAAATTTTAATAAATTATTATAAAAAGAATTTATTATTATGTTTCATTCATCATTCATTCATTGCAGACTATCATAAAGCTACTGGTAAACATAGGCCTTCATAAGTTATCGTATAAGGTGTACATTTTCCATAGTTGTAACACTTGGCAGACAAGTTGGCAACCAGTTTATTATTATTACTAATTTGTTATCAAAGAGATCACTTGAAATGCCAGGAATTAAGTAGTTTTATTCAATGTATAGTACTCCCGTACATCTTTATTATATTTTTTTAAATTTCATATGAATACTGAATATACTGACCAGTTATGTTTATTAAGGAATAATTAAATGTACATACCTTTGTCCTCTTTGATGATAAACTCTAATTTACTCCAAAGAATAGTGTTATGAACTAAACTGTGAATATAGAATAGTAATGTGAACCAAAAAGTTATATACAATATACACTAAAGCTAAAGATAACGTCCCGTCGAAATATATAACCTATTAAACCATAAACACCCTTTCGTAAAATAGCTGTAAAATTACAATAAAACTTTATTTATAATTGAGTCGATACATATCAAACGTGCCTAAGTCACGGCTAAACAACTTTTGGTACAACGATGTTTCTCTTGTCTGGCTTAAATTATACCTTAAAATGAAGTACAGTACTGTCAACACTAACGAAATAATATACACTGGCAATACTGTGACAAAAAAGTTAAAACATCAATCAAACATTAAAATAAATAGGTTTTTATTTTGGACTTAAGTAAGCAACTTTGATCCAAACACCATAGATTTAGGTTCGTTTGAAATCAACGGTCACTGGACTTAAGCGATAATGAAAAAAACAAATGTGACTTAGGCTGGTTTGATGCAACTGACTAATAAAGGGACGTACTCGGGACCTATCCTACGAAAATAAAAAATATAAATTAAAAACAAATAAAAATTATAATTTATTAATGTACTGGCATTTAATTACTTTTAATCGTACAAAATCTACAGTATCATCGGGCAGATAATCAGCGTCATCATTTATTCCATCATCGTCTTTTGGGACAAACCATGAGGGAAATACATGTACTTCGTACTAACTGGAACCCGCACTCTCGAATGACATAAAAATACAAGAAAACGACCTTGAAATTGTTCATTACCCCTCAGTTTCTTTCTAATTATGGTGAACACAAAATACAAGAATTTGGGATATTATTGGGAAAAATCAGTTTATTTTCATTATATTCATTTATAAAAAAAATATTTAATTGAAATTAGTAGAGTTCGATTGAAACGCATGATATTAGAAAAATAAATAAGGACGAAGCTGCGGGCGAAAGTTTATTAATTAATATTATTTAATAAAAAATATAAAAAAATAATTTTAAAATTCTAGATTAATGAAATTCAAAGCAATTAATACTGTCATCCATAGAATGATTTTTATATAGAATAAGGATGACAAGCGAGCACACAGTCCACCTGATGGTAAGTGGATCCTCGATCACTAATCAAAATGCAGATGCGTTGTCACCCGTGAGAACTAAGATGGAATGGCTCATTTCCAGTAAAAAGGGTCTCCGGTTCTCTACGCTCACCATACGAAACACAACAGCGTTAAGCTCCTATTTTACGCTGGTATTCTGTGAGAGCGTGGTCCTTCCCTGGTCGAGCCGACCCATTCGTGCTACAATTATACTACTAATATAGCTGCAGCATAACTCTACCACGTATAGAATACACTATAGAATACGTATAAATAAAACATTGGTCGCAACAGTGGTGTGAAGTGTTGAATAATAATACTGATTAATACATTTTTAATATTAGGTTGACTATTTGATGTCCTTTTAAATATTTTATTCGCAAAATGTACAATTTTGTACACCTCTGCGGATGGAATAAGCATTTTACCTCTATTTACAAATGTTGTAGACTTGTAGATAGAGGTAAATTGATGTATTTATTTACATTCAAAACGTATAAATGATCAGTTTGTAAATGATCTGCTTGCTGCAGAACTCTAAAATTCAATTTACTATGGAGTTAGAGGCAAATAATTCTTTAGCTTTCCTAGATGTGTTAGTCATTCGGAATAACACCGTAGGTCACACTGTGTATAGAAAAAAGACCCATACAAACCGATACTTAAACGGTGAATCCCACCATCACCCTTCACAGTTAGCTACCGTGGGCAAATCTTTGTTGCAGAGAGCACGAGGGATCTGTGACAGCAAACACCTGGCCGCCGAGCTTCAGCACGTCAAGCAGGTTCTGCACGACAACAAGCTTCGGGTTCCGCGCCTTCGTCACAGTGAACGAATGAAGCCGGCCACAGTCGAGCGTGTGCCTGCTGTACTACCATATGTCAGAGATGTCACAGACAAGATTGGCTACATCTTGAAGCGAGCTTCTATTAGAACATTCTTCAAGCCGCCGAAGAAGATTAGTCAGTTCTTACCATCCGTCAAGTGCAATATTCCTTTACAAGATGCAGAGTATACAAGCTTGATTGTGAGTGTGGTCTCTCATATATAGGGCAAACAAAACGATCAATAAAAACCCGCGTAAAAGAACATATAGCTGACGTGAAGCACCAACGTTCCGGGAAGTCTGCAGTTTGTGATCATATCCTAGACGGCCCCCGCCATTATATTAGATTTGATAAACCACAAGTTCTCGCGAAAGAACATCGATTCCTGCCAAGGATGATACGTGAGGCTATTGAAATGAAAAAACATCCTAATTTCAATGGCTGGGTACTACCATCTGCTTGGGATCCTGTAATTCATAAAATTAAAACTAAACCCAAGCATACCACTGCAAGACTTCAAGACACAGTTAGTTCATTCTGCGTAGATCGGACCAAAATTAATAATTAAAAAGCTGAAGGTACTCCGGGTTAACTTTGACATCAGGACGTCAATCACCTCAGTCCCCCGTGACCACGGTTGCTGGAAAGCAACCGAAACGTCGGGAATATAAAATAACTTAATTAAACGCGATAAAATCCGTAAAAGTAGTTTTATTCAAGGTATATCAAAATATAATAATAATGATAATAATAATATTGTTTACCTATTCAATTTCCATTCATGGCTTGAATTAGTAAACTGAACTAAGGATGGAGTGGAACAGTTATTGAAGTTCTCTGGAAACAAGTAAAGTTTATTTTGTTGGTATTATTATCTGGGTGGTATTAAAAGATTGGCCTCCGTGATCTCTGCCTACCCCTTTTCAGGGAAACGGGCGTGATGTGTATGTATGTATGTATGGTATTAAGACTAGTAGCTCGCCCCTCATCGTCTGATATACGAAATTAAAAATTTAATATATTAATCCTTTTACCTACCTACCAAGTTTCATCAAGATCGGATCAATGATACTTGAGGTATCGTCGGACAGACATTAATACATAAATGCATACGAATATCAAATCATCCGAGATTTATGTTTACATTTGAAATGTTTTCGTGTTTAGTGCAGAAACCATTGGACCGTCCGGCGCGGCGTCGGAGCCTACGCCAGGTCCATCCGAGGTGAAGTCTTTGGCAGAAGGCATAAAACAAGTAAAGTCTGCGAAGGCTGCTGACACCAAACATATTAGAAAGTTGACGACCGAACAGCGAAAGGAGTTGACGCGCCTGAAAGACTTGAAACAGGTGGGAAATTATAAAATGCCCGACGCGTCTGACTCTAAGAAAGGAAAGGGAAAAGGAAAATGAAAGGGAAAGGAAACTGGATCCGACGACCGCCAGTGGATCCCCTGCCCACTCGTACCCGGTGTGCCGTCCATTCCTCCCCCGAGAATACCGCAGCCTTGGGAGGTTCTGCAGTCTCAGCAAACAAGAGCAGCAGCAGCGGTGCATAATGATAATGGCGCTATTAGAGGCACGCCTCCGTTAATTATAATTCAAGGGCCTCTTTTAGAAAAGACAGCAGCAGCGGAGGATGATGGCGATGACATCATCGAAGGCACGCCGCCTTCACCTGATATGCAAGGGCCTTTTCCTGGACTTAGTGGCAGTCGAAAAAAACGGGACGAAATGAATATTGATGACACACTGACTGGTCCTCGAGCGAAGAAACGGCGCATTCATTTCAGTCCATCAGTGCAGGTGGTTCAAGCCACGGAATTGCCCGCAAACCCTGTGACAGCTGAAATAGAAATAGAGTACGTCAATTTCACACCTACATCCGGCACTTCTCGAACAGAGGCGTGTGGATCGGGCAGGAGCGCAGCATCTAATATTTCCCTCGAGATTGATGTCGAGATCGAGTGCGACATGGATCCAAATAGCGGTAGTGAAGTTGAGCCGGATGAAGATGTTGAGGAGGATATTTCCTTGCGCCCTCTGCTTAACCCGAGGAACGTTGTCGCCGAGGATATAAACGAGTTGAACCTTACAGAGGCCTCGGAACTCATGCGCTTAGACGCTGAAGAGGACCAAGCCATTCGAACTATTGCTGCGGGTGAAGCTGACGTTTTATATTTTGATTGGTGCGCTGATATCAAAAATTTTGAGGGCGTCAGGGAGGAGTTCACTGGATCGTCAGGCCCAACTTTTGACCACTCGGGGATGTCACCACCGCAGGTCTTCGAAGAAATCTGGGATACCAATATAATCGACCTCATTATTACTGAAACGAACAGATACGCGCATAATCTTAAATCTAAAAGATCTGGAAAGCTCACGTCCAGGATGAAGCGGTGGCAGGACGTTGACAGGGAGGAAATGTTGCAATTTCTTACCATATTGTTGCTTCAATCTGTAGTAGTAAACAACATGGAGCGCGAATACTGGTATCTCAGCAATGAACAAATGCGGATTGGGGATTTTGGCAAAATCATGCCCTACAACCGCTTCATATTAATTAAGAGATGCCTGCACTTTGCAGACAATTCCGCCTTGGCTGAACATCCCTCCAAACTCGACAAGATAATGCCCATTGTCGCAAGACTCAATCAAAAATTTAGCTCGCTTTACCTTCCCGAGCAGAACTTAGCAATCGACAAGTCGCTTCTTCTATGGAAGGGGCGACTTTCGTTTAGCTAAAAAATTGCCACAAAAAGGGCTCGGGAAGGTATAAAAAGCTACGAAATTTGCGAATCGCGGACGGGCTATCTGTGGAAAATGGAGGTCTATTCAGGCAAGGGGCATGCTCATGTCCCGCAAGAAACGGATGCGGTTGCGGTTGAAGGACAGGAAGTGGACGATGAGCCGGAGAATGCCACATCCCAAATTGTCTTTAACCTTATGAGACCATTGTTTGGAAGAGGCCACACGCTAGTGATGGATAATTTTTATAACTCACCACTTCTATCCAGGCTCTTAAAATTGAAACACCAAACCGACACAATGGGCACGCTTTGGCTGAATAGAGAGTCTGTCCCTGAGGGGCTAAAAGCTAAAACAAAAAAAAATGAAGTCTGGTGAAGTGGCTTTTAGCTCTACCAAGGATCTATGTGTGGTCGTATACATGGACAAAAACATTGTGCCGATGATATCGACTTATCACCAGCCTGAAGTCGGCGCAACCGTACGGCTATTTTAGGTACAAGCACAAAGCAATCTTAGATTACAATCTTTCTATGGGGGGCATCGACCGCAAACATCAGCTGCTCAGCAGCTTCCCCTTAGAAAGGAGCAGAAATTTATGCTGGTACAAAAAATTGTTCCGCCAACTTCTGAACGTGTCGGTACTCAATGCCTCGGTGATATGCGACCACGACCGCACGGGTTCCGCCAAGCTCGGAAATCGAAATTATCGGATGAGACTTATAAAGGAAATGCTGGACAAATATACCTCTCCAACAAACCCACCACCACAACCACCACCAAACGCGCTGGCACAGATGCACTTGCCTTTAAAAACAAATACGTAGCGGTGCAAATTGTGTTACCAACACAAAGTGCGGCGTACGACAGTGTGGAGGTGTGGTACGTGCCGGGTGAATTTGTGTATAGAGGGGTGTTATACACAATTGGCCTAATAACATTTGATTATTACAGTCGTACATGAGTATTATATAAAAATTTAAAGACTATATTAGTTTACTACTTTATTACTTTACTTTTTATTACTTTTTTATACTAGTCAGGCATTGCACTAGTAATAGTAAGAATATTATATTTTTGTCAATTCCGGATACTGTTTTAGTATCAGACAGCCTTATTACTGGGTATGGTGGCAGTTCCTACTTCATCACGTTTTTTGTTTAGCTTTAAGACTTTTATATAAAAAAATTTTGTAAAATACAATTCCGGATACTGCAGAAAATTTCCGGATACTGTTCTAGTTTTTTACTACTTAAGTTTACTACTTAATTTTTTTTAAAAATATACAAAATATATTATATACTTATGTCTATATACTAGTTAAGCATTACATTATATACTAGGATTAATAAGAATAATATATTTTTGTACAAAACAATTCCGGTTATTGTAGAAAAATTTCCGGATATTGTTATAGTGTGAAGTCACCCTTATTACTGATTGTGGTGACAGTGACAGGTACTTCAGCGTGTTTTTTGTTTAGCTTTGACCTCCCAATTATATTAGCTTATCTATGGCTTTGACTTTTATGATTTTAACCTCTCAGACCTTGACATTTTATTGGACTTATTTAGTTAGAACTATGGTCAAGCCAAAGAGTATAGTAGGTCAGGCCAGACGATTTTTTAAAAAAATGGTAAAAATAACTTAGAGTCATTACTATGTTCATATCCAAAAATAAAAAATTATCAACAATTAAAATATCGAATTATTTATATGAAGGTCAAGTGAGCGCTAGAGTGACGACGATTGCAAGACGATTTGTCGATAAATGAAATGTTTCGAGAAATTATCAATTACTGTGTAGTGGCGGTGTATGAATATTCATACTATTCCGTGGGTTTCGTAAGAGGCGACTGATCCACTGTTCAATACAACAAGGTACGTGTACCGTGGAACAGAACGTGGCAACTATGACAAGTATACCCTCTATGAGGAATATAGTGGAGGCCTATGTTCATTGGGGGTTTTTATAGGATGTAACGGTCCATCACCAGCAGTGGAATGAAACTGTAAGGAGAGGGAGGGATTAATTTTATTATTTAAAAAAATATTTTTGTGTTTTTTTTTATAGAAGAGGGGGCAAACGAGCATGCGGCTCACCTGATGGTAAGTGACTACCGCCGCCCATGAACAACCGCAACACCAGGGGAATTGCAGATGCGTTGCCGGCCGTTTAGAAAGGTGTAAGCTCTTTTCTTGAAGGTCCCTAAGTCGTATCGGTCCAGAAAATCCGCCGGTGGTAAACAATTATGTGTAAAAAAGTCATCAAACAGCATCAAACAATTTATTAAACAAAAGTTGCGTAAACAAGTTCAATGGTTAAAACAATATTAAATAACAAAACCAAACAATTCTACTGAAAAGAAAAAAAAGTAAATATTATTTCACTTTTACAACTAAGGCAAATCTAACGAATCGCTATATTATGTTAAAATTCAATATATATATATATATATATATATATATATATATATATATATATATATATATGTTAAAATCGAATAAATATTATGAAGAAAGAAACAAGGACATAGAAACACTTGATTTTCATAAAGAAAAGAAATATATAATATAATTATATCGATAAACTCAGTAGAAGCCTCAAAAAAAATTAAATCACAGGTATATACTTGTACATCCGTAAGATAGCGTAATAAAGTATATACTTTATTACGCTATCTTTGAGCAACGCCATTTTTCTAACGACTTCAAACAGGAGAAGGAAGTCGACTGTGTTTTTTTATGTGTGTTACCCACAGAGTACCTTTATATATACTGAAAGTGTTACCTCATAACCTTCTGGGTGAACTGATTTCGATGATTCTTTTTTTATTTGAAAGCTGGTGCTTCACATTCACATTTTTATTTTTAGTTATTGTTGAAAACAACTTCGCCATAATGTTCACTATATATCGAAATTATAACATAAAACGTAATTTTCGCGCATTGGACTTTGTGGGATATGAAAATTTGTGTTTATTACATGATTTATTGTGATAACTCACACTTTTTATTTACTTTTCAGTTAATTCTGGCTATTAAATATAGTGATACGTGAACGACACAGTATTTGAAATGGCAATTTTATAAAATATATGAAATTGTTACGAAGCAAAATATAAGGAATTAAATTTTAAAACAGTGTAATTATTTACCATTTGTATAAAAACTAACAAAACACTTTCTATTGTACCCACTTAATTTTTTGTAAAATTTCTAGTTGCCTCTTACACTCACGCGGCGAAGGATATAAGACTAAAGTATGTGACGTAAACGCGACGCGAGGCGGAAACTCGTCATTTGAAGTAAATTCTGTTAAGTTAAAGAAGCGTAATTTAATAACGAAACTAATTCTAATAAAATTTTAGTTTTATAGTTCATCTAAATAACATTTAAAAAATAATTGTTATGAGCACAATAACTATGGTTCTGACTAAACGTAGTGTAGTGATCATATACTCTTTGGTTCTGAGGGGTCCTTTCTAAATATTACCATACTCTTTGGAGCGTTCTACAAAGTTGACCTTGGATTGCCTCATGTGTACTTCAAAGGCTTGACAGATTAAATTATGACATTGTACAAGTGTTATACCTTTTTGGAATGGGGATAGAGTTCTTTTTGTATTTTGATTTAATTTTTCTTTTTCCATAAGTGTATAGAACAAAAAAAACTGATAATCTGAGTGATTTTACTGAGTGTATGAGAACTGTTTTAGAAATATGCATATTTCTTAAATGTGATAAATGCTATCCGCATGATTTTTGTTTGTTTTCAAAGAATATATGACTATTTATTTAGTGTTAGTTATTTTTTTTCCTAAAAGTGATATTTGTGCATTTAATAGTCTTGTTAAGTTAAGATAAATTACGCCGTGCGGCGCCAGATATTGGTATGGAAACAAAGGCCTTTTAAATAATAAATATCCATGAACAAGTGATCATTTTTTTTTCTTATACTTTTATTTATTATATATACAACATAATCAAGAATAAAAACCATATGTCATCGCTTTTATTTTTGAGGTATGAGCTTTTGAATACAAGACGAGTTTCTAAACGCCCTACTTTTAAGTTCAGCACAGCATAACTCTGCACCAAAGTCGTAATTTGATAAACAAACTCTCCGATCACACTCTTAATCTCATGGCTGTTAGACGGGAGATGAAGCTACATTCTTTAACAGACTTGACAGCATACAGGCATCTGAACAGACAGATCTCCAAATGCATGCGGCGGGACTTACGCAACTTCAATATAGCTTGTATTGAAGAAGCGATCGAGCGGAACCAAGGCTCCAAAGTCTTTGCCAGAGATCTGTCTGCCAGAAAGAGCCAACTGTCAAAGCTGAAGACAGAATGTGGCAGCATCGTTTCCGGGACACCTGAGATTTTAAGTGAGATTGAGAGGTTCTATGGGCAGCTGTACACGTCATCGTTGGAGCCACACGCAAGTGTGAGTAACGATCCAAGAGCGAGTCTCATCCGACACTATTCCGAAAATATCCCGGACGTTAGTCTGAGCGAGATTAGAATGGCTCTCCAGCACCTTAAAAACGGTAAGGCCCCAGGCGAGGATGGAATTACAGCGGAGCTTCTGAAAGCGGGTGGAAGACCGGTACTTGAAGTCCTTCAGAAGCTCTTTAATTCCGTCCTCCATGGTGGCATTACACCGGAGGCGTGGAGCAGAAGTGCGGTGGTCTTGTTCTTCAAGAAAGGTGACAGCGCTCTCTTGAAGAACTACAGACCCATTTCCCTTCTGAGCCGCGTCTACGTGCTGTTTTCGAGTGTCATTACGAATCGTCTCGTGCGCAGACTTGACGACTTCCAGCCTCCCGAACAAGCCGGTTTCCGAAAAGGCTTTAGCACCATAGACCACATACATACCCTTCGGCAAATTGTACAGAAGTCCGAGGAGTACAATTTGCCACTATGTCTGGCGTATGTGGATTATGAGAAAGCCTTCGATTCCGTCGAAATTTGGGCGGTGCTGCAGTCCCTTCAGCGATGCCAAGTTGACCGTCGGTATATCAAAGTGTTGAAGTGCTTGTACAGTAGGGCTACGATGGCTATCCGAGTATAGAACCAGAGTACGAAACCTATCCAATTGCAGAGAGGTGTAAGACAGGGTGACGTCATATCCCCAAAACTCTTTACCGCTGCATTGGAAGATGTTTTCAAGCTTCTGGCCTGGAAAGGATACGGTATCAACATCAATGGCGAGTACATCACTCACCTTCGATTTGCCGACGATATAGTCCTTATGGCAGAATCGCTGGAGGACCTAAGCACTATGCTCAATGACCTCTATAGTGTCTCCCAACGGATAGGTCTTAAGATGAACATGGACAAAACAAAGATTATGTTTAATGTCCATGTCACACCTATGCCGGTAGTTGTTGGGAGCACTAAGCTCGAAGTTGTTGACGAGTATGTTTACCTGGGACAAATAGTCCGACTAGGTAAGTCCAACTTGACCTCTCGGTCGTTAGGGAAGCTACGACACATTTTCTCGTCAGACATACCTCAAAACCTTAAAACGAAATTGTACAACCAGTGCGTGTTGCCAGTGATGACTTACGGAACTGAGACGTGCTCCTTCACAGCTGGCCGTATGAGGAAGCTCAAGGTCGCTCAGCGAGCTATGGAGAGGGCTATGCTCGGAGTTTCTCTGCGTGATAAACTTAGAAATGAGGATATCCGCAGTAGAACTAGAGTAACCGACATAGCCCAACGGATTAGTAAGCTGAAGTGGCAGTGGGCCGGCCATATAGCTCGAAGAACCGACAACCGATGGGGAAGAAAGGTTCTCGAGTGGCAGCCTTGTACCGGTAGGCGAAGTGTAGGGCGACCCCCCACGAGATGGAGTGACGACCTGGTAAGGCATGCCGGAAGTCGATGGATGCAGGTGGCTCAGGACCGTGCTTTGTGGCATTCCTTGGGGGAAGCCTATGTTCAGCAGTGGACTTATGAAAGGCTGTAATGATGATGATGATATATAACACTTGACGCTTTTTTAAACAAATTGAGTCACAAGAAACGATTTTGTGAAACCCGGCCCGCGCGGTGACGGCGCTATAAATGGCGGGGCAAAGTAGGGTCGTCAAGTTTTTTTCGTGGGACATTTGAGGTAGACACGCGCTGAGGGCCCGGGGCAAAGGCCCGTTGCGCGCGGACACCCCTTGGGCAAGCGAGCGGATATAGTTTGTGCACTGTAGTGATCACCTAGTATATATGATGTAGGTGGCTAAGGACCGTGCTTTGTGATTTTTATTGAAGAGGCAGGAGGCCTATGTTTAGTCTGTATCGATGATGATGATGATGATTAATTGTTTGTTTTATTTAATGTTATAGGCCGTGCTGAAAAAAATCGTCACAATAATAATAGTGTACGAATATATCAGTATATTAATAAAAGTATTAGAATAATAATAATAAAAATATTTCTTTTCTTTTAAGCTTAAGTCTTTTTTCATGACTAAATTAAGTTATGTATTTAGTCTTAAAAATTGTAAGTTAATAAAAAAGTTTCGAATTTAAAGAGATGGAAGGAATACTTATTAAGCGTGTTTAAGAGTGAAGTGTCGTCTGAAATAAGTGAAATAGAAATTCCGGAAGAAGTGGAGAGAGGTAGGGAGATAAGTGTAGATGAAATAATGAAAGCAATGAAAAGCATGAAAGCAGGTAAGGCAGCCGGATATGATAGAGTATCACTCGAAATGCTAAGAGCTGGTGAGGGTGTGGTTGCAGGCCTGCTGCACACCTTGTTTAATTGATGTTGGGAACTGAAACGGGTACCGGAAGACTGGTGCAAAGCCGTTATAGTCCCAATATATAAGGGAAAGTGGTCGCAGCAGGACTGTAAAAACTACCGTGGTATCAGCTTGCTTAGCATTGTGGGTAAACTGTATGCTAAGGTGTTAATTGAAAGAGTTATGGAAGAAACTGATGGAAAAATTTGGGATGTGCAAGCTGGATTTAGAAAGGGGATGGGGTGTACGGATCAAGTCTTTTCCATGCGCATGATAGCGGAGAAGTTTTTGGCCAAAAACCAGAAAGTTTTTTGTGCGTTCATGGACTTGGAAAAGGCTTATGACAGAGTGGACAGGAATGTGTTATGGCAAACACTGAACTCATTTGGGTTGAGCGCTGGCTTGATACAGGCATTAAGGTCTCTTTATAGGGACTCTAGTGCTTGTGTCAGGATCAACGGGGTCTACTCGGACTGGTTTGGCATTCATAAAGGTGTCAGACAGGGATGTGTGGCTTCCCCGTGGCTGTTTAACCTATTTATGGACAGTTGTTTGCAAACTTTGAAAGTTGAAGAATGTGGGTTGAGAATGGGTGAGTCAACCGTCAAATACCTTTTGTACGCCGATGATCAAGTCATATTTGCATCGTCGGCGGCCGAGTTACAAATGATGGTTACTTTAATTAATTGGTCATTGAAAGAAAGGGGTATGAAAGTGAACGCAAGTAAGACGAAAGTGATGGTTTTTGAAAGAGAAGAAAGTAAAACTTTATGTGAAATAAGAATAGAAGGGGAGTTGATTGAGCAAGTGGATGAGTTTGTATATTTGGGAAGTTTATTTAGCAGGGATGGTAGATATGATAAGGATATAGAACGACGAGTGAACGCAGGAAATAGAGTGAATGGGGCTCTACATGCTATTATGAGGAGTCAGAATGTGTCAACTAAGGCACGTATGGCAATTCATAATGCTGTGTTAGTCCCTATTTTAATGTATGGTAGTGAAAGTTGGGTCTGGCAGAAGAAGCATGAGAGTAGAATAAATGCTGTAGAAATGCGTTCCTTAAGGAGTATGCTAGGGCTGAATCTGAATGACAGGGTGAGAAATAGTGTGATAAGAGAAAAGTGTGATTTGCAAGATGACGTTGTGACAAGAATTAAGAAAGGAATGCTTCGGTGGTTTGGTCATGTAGAAAGAATGAACGAGGAAAGAGTGACAAAGCAAATTTATGTTGCAGAAGTGAACGGCAGGGTCGGGAAGGGACGCCCTAGACGAAGGTTTATCGACCAAATCGGCGATACATTAAAAATAGGCCAGATTAGGAGTACCCTTAACCGACGAGCGTGTATGCGTAGATATATGGATGTAAAAGAGGCGAGAGAGGTGTGTCAGGATCGCGCCAAATGGAAGTCCGTAGTCTCTGCCTACCCCTCTGGGTGACAGGCGTGAGTGTTTATGTATATGTATATGTATGTAATAAAAACAGAGAACCCATCACCTCATTTCGTCCCATGGGTGTTACGTTATAAGAGATATGTCAAAAAATCTCATGAGTTCTGTTTAGTCGGCGGTATGACCATCTCGTTTACGCTAGGCATAAAATCCAAATCGACGATGGACAAGCTGCCTCAAAGGTGTTCACGTCTAGAACTATGATTGTCAAGCTGCCTGCCAAGCATGACAGGCTCAAGTCCAGCAGTAAACTTTAATAGGCCAATAAAGAAGAAAAAAGTCACAAATAGCTTGCTGTGCTCTGATAATACAAGTGTTTATTAATGGATTAATTAGCTTTTTGTTTTTCAGAAAAAGGCATTCTTCCAAGAGAATATGCAGAAACTGCCGAAATTCTCCTCTTTTTTGACAAGGTATTCGATTCTGTTAATGGCAGCTACAATAAAGAAAAAACTATATGTAAAGCCTCTTCTTGGACCAGCAAGGCCAAACTCAGTTGTGGAATGAAGCAAAAGCTATATTAAATAACATGAAATTTATAAATAAAATGTTAAACAATCATGTGTGTATCAACAATAAAAAAATGGGTATGGACACTAATTGGTGTAAAAATTCTTTTAAAAATTGGAAACTTCTTTTAAAAGTATGGTATTACTTCTGTTTGGATGCACACCTCAACCAAGACCCTATTGAAAACTTTTTTGGAACCATTAGAATCTATAGGTGCTGCAATGTTAATCCAACACCAGAACATTTTCAGAGTGCCTACACTACACTTTTAATTAACAATATGTCCAGTGTCCATGCCTCGGGAGCTAATTGTGAAAAAGATAATTGTAAGGCTTTAGAATCTGTTATCATCACATATAACTACAAAGCTGCTGCAACCTGTGACCTTGAAACAATCCCGGATGTAGATATAATTGATATTAAAGAGAACACTGCTCCATATATAAAGGTGGCATTAGATTATGTTAGTGGATACTTTGCTAGATGTGCTAAAAAAATGTTTTTAAAATTGTAGTGAATATACTGCTAAAATAATCGCCTTACAAGAAATTGAAATCATTAACTTTTGGTGCCATCGATATGAAACGATTCGAGTAGTTTTACTATTTATCGGTAGATGTAGATAGTGTAAAGTGGGCGGGGCTTTGCATCCCCTCACCCCGCAAATTGTCACGCGTTGTTACATAGTGAAATTTAATTAGAACGTCTCCTCTTTGTGTTTGCTTCATGTTGGAATAGTTTCATGGACTGAAATGAAACTTCACAAACAGATATAGAACGATGCCAGGAGTGACGTAGGCTACAGTTTATCTGCAAAGCTTGATCATTTTATTGTGAAATCTTAAATCTCGATGATGAAATAAATGGCAACACCGAAGCGAAGCCGGGGCGTGCCACTAGCATTCAATAAAAGATGTGCGTTTGTTCGCTATTTTTATTTATTTATTATTTATTGAATCCCTAAAACAAAAGAATACAAAGGGCGGACTTAATGCTCCATCCTCCGTAACTGCTTTAGTCGACTACGATCGGGAGAGAAGACTAGTTCTTTGTTTTGTAAACTGCGATCGTTGTTTTCGACAATCTAACACTGATTTTGTTTAATGTGACTAAGAATACGCTGTCATTATTTATGTGCGCAGTTTGTCAACGTGATTTGAAGTTTATTTCATATAAGTGTGTAACGTATTTGCCTAAAAGCGGTAACTGTCGTAAAGGAAAATATAACCGCGTGGCATATTTACCGTGCCGGCTACCCCCGTCCGCGCCCGCGTGATCCACAGCTGTCACACGGTTTTTATTCTGAATTGCCGCTCGAGTAGTACACAAGTCTTTGACTTATATAGCATTTAACAAAAAGTTAAAACAAATCGTGAAGATACATTTCACTTTACAACAACACCTAACTAAACAAAGCCTCTGTCAGAAAACTGCCTTACAGTACTTAAACTGCAAAGTTTTTTAGAACAAGTCAAGTTAAAACTAATAAAAATAATGTCCACATGTTAAAATAAATAACAAAATCATTTCCTTCATTAGTGTAAGATAATCTATAAGATCAAAGTAAACCTAAGATTTAAAAAAAAAAACAAAAGTAGTGATGTAAATTTCTTTCACTTCAATTTATAGTTAGCTGCCACGGCAGGATTTTCATGTTTCCGTTTCACTCCGAATTCAGTCTGGACATTTTACAGTGTAAATATGAAATGAATTTGTAACTCGACTACAAAAGCCATCTTGTACGGAATAATAGACCGAGTAAAAAAACCTTTACGTGCCTTATGTGCTAATTGAAACTGCATTTATTCTGAAGAAGCTGATTCAAAAACCAAAAAAATAAACTTTCAAATATGAAACAAATGGGAGGTTAGTGGAAATAGACCAGACCATGTTTTTTTTTAATTTAATTGATTGCTAATGTTTTTTCTTTTTTCGTTTCGACGTTTATTGTGTTCTTGTTAGAGAGCCTATTAAAGTCAACTGCTGATGCTGAACATAGGCCTCATTCATAGATTGCCTCATAGGGGGGGATATTTGCCATAGTTGCCACGCTTGGCAAGCGGGCTGGCAACAGTTTTTTTTTCTTATGAATACGGTGCTGCACGTCTTCTGATTTGTTTCTTTCTGTCGCCTCTAAGACACACACGGGATGTTAAGGGGTAGTGGATATTCTTATATCTATATCTATATATTATATCTAGGCGACGGAGGAAATAGACCAGTAGATGGGCAGCAGCGTCTTCCTAATAACAAATAAAAATAAAAAACCGCGGTTGCCAACCCAACATGCATGGCAACTATGGCAAATATCCCCCCTATGAGTCAATCCGTGGGGGAGGCCTATGTTCAGCAGCGGACTTTTATAGGCTGTAACGGTAACGATAAATGTCGAAACGATTAAATAAAAACAAACTAGTATGATTTAAATAAAATTAAAGAAAAAAACATGAAGGTCTGCAATGCTATTCTGTAAGAACATTTTTCTATCTCGAAAGCTGAATCCGCGGTGAAATATCAAATTCGTATTCTGTAAAATTCGAATGTGCCGGTGGCGCCTCTTAATCGAGCGCGGATTCGAGACGAACTGTCGTGAATCAGAATGTTGACAATTGAAGTATGTATTTAGTATTCTCTAGGGAAATTCGAGTCTCGATTGTCGAGTTTCGTCACAGGCGAAGCGCGAATTCACCTGTCATTTTAAAAGTTGTGCGGGAGCTATCGAGTTGTGTTCGAAGTAGCACTTAGAATAATTTTAACAGTGTAATTTAATGGTTTTATATACATTTTAAATATAAATAATAGTATGGCTCATTCCTTCATATTATATAGTTTATTGCAAGAAGCATATTCTTTAGATTTATATGAAAGTCGTCGTCAAGCTAGCAACTTTCGTGAATTTAGAGTATTTAATAAAAACAAAGACTTTATAGAAAATTATCGTTTGTCGGAAGAACTCATATAACTTGTTAGAAGATATCAAACATCTTTTGAAAACTCCGCAACGTCGACGACGAGGATTGTCAGTAAAATTAAAGGTAAGTCTTTTTTAAATACCCATTAGTATTTTACAATATAAGTCCAACTCCTTTAAACATAACTGTGTATAAGTGGCTGCCATGAAACTAAAAAGTACTTACTTCGCATAACTTAGATAAGCGGCTGCAGTTATTACGTCACTGGAGTCAAGTGGTCTCCAACAAACCAATCTAAATGAGAGTCCATATAGTATTAGCTTACAAAAAACAACAGATGTTTCATGTAACTTATTTTTCAGGTATTATGTGCACTGTCGTTCCTTGCTAGTGATAGTTACCAAAGAGTATGCGGCAAAAATATCAACACTTATGTGTCGCAGCCTTCAGTGTCCCGCTGTGTTCATGAGGTTGTAGAAGCCCTCAACTATCCGAGTGTTGTTAAGAAATATATTCAATTCCCGCAAAACTTTGAAGAAAGGCTCCAACTAAAGAAAAAGTAGGTACCTACGAAAACAAGAAGAGTCTTTGCATTCAAATAGCGCCTAGACGGCACATTTAAATGACATTTTATTTTAACATAATAATATATTAATAAATATAATTTTTAAATTTCAATGTTATTTTTGATGCCACGTTTGGCGCAGTGGTTGAAGCACCCGAATGCAGCGCCGCGAGTCATGGGTTCGATTCCCGCATGTAGCAAACATTTGTGTGTCTACAGGTAGTTGCTCTGGGTCTGGATGTTAGAGCATGTAATATTCTATGTTTTTAAATGCACCCATGACCCAGGAAATATATCCAGTGTAGAGTAACGTTTAAAAAAATTACAGATTCTTCATAAAATATAATATTCCTGGAGTAATAGGATGTGTTGATAGGACCTACATTACAATGATGAGACCATCACAGAATGAAGAGCGTTATTACTGTCGAAAAGGAAACCATGCGAGAAATGTGCAGTTAGTAAGTATAAATACGGAGTTTGTGAAAGTAAAATATATATATATAAATATAAGAATTTAAGTGTTTTTAATATCACAATATTTTTCGTTTCATAGATCCCTGACGCTGACTTAAACATATTACACGTTGACGCAACTTATGGAGGCGCTACACACGACAGTTTTATTTTTAATAATTGTGTGATTCAACCTAAACTTGAAAGTTTAGTTGAAGCTGGTGAAACAGTATATTTGCTAGGTAAGTTAAAAGAATCAGTCATATATAACTTTAACAACATTGCCATAGTTCATCTACACTCACCCTACGTAAAGATCACATCTATTAACTGGAGAGCAAAGTATTGAATTCATTAAAAATATAACAAACAAAACTTTATATTGCAGGTGATTCCGGATATGCCCAACGCACATATTTGATGGTACCGATATCTAACGCTGTTGAAGGATCACCAGAAGAGCACTATAACAAATTACATGCCACAGCACGTAATACTGTGGAGAGAGCGATTGGCAGGCTAAAGGGAAGATTTCGGTGTTTATTGGTGCACAGAGTGCTCCACTATGATCCTGAAATGGTTGCAAAAATTGTGATAGCTTGTTGTGTGCTACATAATATTTGCAATCGTGCAGGGCTTCCTGCTCCAGCTATAGGCGAGTATGATCTACAAGAAGAAATTCGTTTCCACACTGCAATGCGTGCACGAGGCTCTAGTGTTGAAGGTATGTCCACAGAAGGTATTTTGGGGCAATAGAGCCGACGAGACTTAGTAAATAGACTATGGCGTGCAAGGAACATAATGCATTAAAAGACATTTTACAAAATATTTTTTTATTTTTTTAATATCTCTGCCAACAACTTCAACCCATCCCCAATGACTTGCATTGCTTGAGCTGTAGATCTGTCCCTTTCTATTTGATTATCCAGATAAGATTGCAATATTGCAAGGCTCTGCTGTTGTATTTCAGTCCGCTGTTCTTCCACTCGTAGGAACCGCTCGGCTAGACCCGTCAAATGAGACTGTCGCTGTGATGGTGGTGACAGTGGTCTGCGACGTCTGCCACGACAACTTGAAGTTGCTATAAAGAGACCAAAATCAAATTCAAATCTTATACATACTAATAATCCATAATAATATTATAAGTCTGTCTTTTGTATATATTATATGTGTCTAATTACACTAATACACAATTATATTATATAAACAAACATGACACAAACATACAGAAATTATTACTTATTTTTTATATTAAAATATTGAATATACACATGAGAATTTAATTAAAAATATTTCTTGTACTAAAGAGTATAATCATTTAAAAAAAACTAGCACATTGCCCGAGGCTTCACCCCCGTAAAACCACATTAATCTATCACACCGTTTCCACATGAGAGACACATTTATGTTTGTAATAATAGTCCAAAAATATAATTACTGGCATTGGGGTGAGAATGGATTGGCGTTATGGATCGAGCCAGCTGCTGATTATACCTCGCTGTGGGTGTCTGCCTGATCCAGAAGGTGTTGTAGGCATCGGACATACTGGTGAACCAACTCTTGGAGGAGTGCTGGGCACAGTCTGTGCTCTTGGCATGGGGCTTTGAGTCACCTGAAACCAAGATTTTTATAGTAATATGCAAGAACACAAGGATTATAAAATAAACCTTTAAATCAGTTACATACTATGCGCACAACACTTGGCCTTGTAGACAAATGCGATGTCCCAGGAACACATTCAAGTCTGGGTTGCTGTGGTGTCTGAAAATAGTAAGATATTGCTGAAAAAATACACATTATATAACTGTCTCAAATCTATTTCACATAAACACAAAATAGCTTTTTGAATTAAAACCTATATTTTTAAATATATTTTTTTGTAATTACATTTATTAACTATAAATATATCATACCTCTATTGTAGGAATATTGATAACATCTTCTGCCAATACTATATTTGTTATAGAATCTTGTTCCTGAACAACACATTGAAACAAGCACAAATAAGTATAAATATTATAAGTATGTATTATCATCATCTCTTGAGATAATACATAATTACCAAGAAAAAATTATTATAATATAATTATATAATTATATATATATATATATTGTAATATATCAAAACTGACATTTAAAAAGGACATTATTTAATAATGTAAATAACAAACAACATAAAATAATTATCCACTTACCATTGTGTTTGGTGGGGTTGCATCCAAACCCACAAATAATTGGTTGGTCAGCAATGATGGACTGCTATTATCAGTGGGGGGATCTAAGCTAGCATGTGTATCCTTAAAAAGAATACAATTTTATAATTTAGACAATTGTACTTCGAACTTATAAATAAACTGGCATAAACATGTTAAAACTTACTTCAAAAGGGTTAATTTCTAAGTGCCTGTCACCTATGGCAAAACTTTCACCACCCAGTAAGGTCAAAATCCTTTCCTCTACGCCTGACAATTCCACAACCTCTGCTCCACCACCAGTCTTATTTTTTGTACGAAACCGTAAAGCCCCCTTTTTCTTTACAGCACTTTTTTTATCGGCCCAATACTGAAACCAATTTAAGCTTTTTTAAGCATACTACAATGTATAATTAATAGACGATTTTCATTTAAGATAAACAAACCTTCATCCATTGCTTCGAAGTTTTAACACAGCCTCCCAAGCTATTTAATTTTAGGGCGATTTTCTCCCACATTTTCCGTGTGGCATCTCTTGCACTAGGTACTCTTGAAAATCCTTTTGCCAAACTTGGATTTTTTTTGTAAAAGGTCCAAAAGAGTTAAAATTTGATCCCGAGATGGAAGTGACGCTCTTTCTGTCGGGCTACAATAGAAATGTTTATTACGGTTAAACAAAGTTCTATTAAACATGAATTGAAGAATTTAAACTGTTGAATAACTTACTTCATGTTTATTTTTAAAATGAACAGTATAATTTATAAAATTGTCGCAAAATATTTTTACTTCGCACTTCCCTATATAACATTGTATTCTTTGCTTCGCACTGTCACTCAGCCAGCGTAGCGCTTGTAAACAAACTTTGTTTATGTCATAAAGTTCTCAAGTAACTGCGGCAAAGACACTGCACTATAGAGCCAAGTTATTAAAAGTGCCGTTATTTTGGGCATTAAAATATAATAACATATAAAGAATGTACTTATATTGAATATCAGTTAATTAAATATAAAATTACATAAGAAAATTTTCGTTTATTACTAAAAAAAGGGATAGACAACTAATATCGACTGAATATTGTTAATGAGTCCATCCCTAGCTAAGCGGTCTTCGATTCGAACCTCACTTCACTTCGCATGTGCGTAGCACATGCTTACAGAATACCAAATCAAGGTCAAGCGCGTTCGCTTTCGAAGTGAGCTACATCGTCTGAGTGAATCTCGAAATCGAATTTGTATTTTAGAGAATAGCACTGCTGGTCTGTTTCCACTAACCACTCGGTACATATTTCAAGGTTCGATTTCACTTGGTTGTTTCATTGGTTTTTGAATTAGCTTCTTCAGAATAAATGCAGTTTCCAATAGCACATATGACACGGAAAGGTTTTTCTACTCGTTCTACAGCTACATAAGGAACTCATGACAAATGGACTTTTATCTAGTATACTTTTATATTTATATAAAACACGTTTACATGATATTGCACATATTTTACCAGATCTCTCACAAAAAAGGTTCTGCTCAAGTGTGTGTTTTCATATGCCTTTGCAAATGACTTTTACGAATAAATTGATATCTACAGATATTACATGAAAAAGGTTTTTCTCCAGTATGTATTTTCATATGTGTTTGCAAATTACTTTTTCGAATGCATTGATATTTACAGATATGACACGAAAAAGGTTTTTCTCCAGTATGTATTTTCATATGCCTTTGCAAATTACTTTTTTGAATACATTTATATTCACAGATATTACATGAAAAAGGTTTTTCTCCAGTATGTATTTTCATATGCTTTTGCAAATGACTTTTTTGAATACATTCATATTTACAGATATGACACGAAAAAGGTTTTTCTCCAGTATGTATTTTCATATGTGTTTGCAAACTACTTTTTCGAATACATTCATATTCACAGATATTACATGAAAAAGGTTTTTCTCCAGTATGTATTTTCATATGCTTTTGCAAATTATTTTTTTGAATACATTCATATTTACAGATATGACACGAAAAAGGTTTTTCTCCAGTATGTATTTTCACATGCCTTTGCAAATCACTTTTTTTAATACATTTATATTCACAGATATTACATGAAAAAGGTTTTTCTCCAGTATGTATTTTCATATGCTTTTGCAAATAACTTTTTTCTATACATTTATATTCACAGATATTACATGAAAAAGGTTTTTCTCCAGTATGTATTTTCATATGTCTCTGCAAATGATCTTTTCTAATACATTTATAATCACAATCATTACAACAGTACACTTGTTCAGCGACGTGCGCTTTAAGATGTGCCAAAATGCGACCTTTTTGAGATGTTTTAAATTCGCAAATATCACAATTAAATATTTCCGTTAGTTGTGGTACTGGAGTTTGTTCAACTTGTGTCAGAACTGCAGTGGTGACTGAGTTCTTTTGCGTCTTATGACTGTATGAAATGTGTTTGGCGAGAATGTCTTTTGTTGAAAATTTTTTGCTACAACCATCACATTCAAAAATGTATTTTGTTGATGCCCCTGACGTTTTTTTCGTAAGTATATTTACACTTTTTTGTTTCAATATTTTCTTTCTCATAATATTTGCAGGATGCTTTCCTTTTTTATTAATTGGTTGATTATCTTTTTTCACTTTAGGCTTTAATTTAATAGTAGGGCTTTCTAAATCGAGGTTTCCTTTACGAACATCGTTTATGTTACAATCAGTAGAATTTGATTTAATGTTGCTCTCAGACGCTTTTGAAAAATGATTTGTCGGTGTGATGTATGGTTCTGAAATACACACAATTTGAACATTTAATTTATTATAAGTAAAACTTTTTATTGTAAGACACCTTAAACGCATTCTCTATCAGTCAACCAGGGAGAAATAGATAAATTATAAAATTACATAATTATACAATGTTGCTAGATATAAAGTATTTTACTTTTAATAATGTCTCTCATATTCATTTTTGGAGGGAAAGAATGGTAGAGAAACTAAATTGGAATGATAATTGTTCGCGTCAAACGCTGGTTTCGGAATCGACGTTAGAGGGCGCGCGGCTCGGTGCCATACTGGTTTTGACGCGGTCGAGCGGTGGGGTTGAGAACGCGTAAAGGCGAAAGAGTCGTCTGTCAGCGGTGCTAACGTCAGCACACTGTCAATTTTGTTCGGGAACCGCGGAATAGTTTAGACGTCTAGTAAACATCCTGTCTAGGATTTATAACGCGAATTTCTTGTTGGATAGCCTTTCCCGGGACTTATTGGGTCCGACTCAGAATCTGTATAAGTGCAATCGACAATATTAGCTAGTGCGGCCTTTGATATTCTAGAAATAACTGTTGCTACGCGAAACGGTAGTGACAGTAGTATAGAACGCTCCCCCATATAGTTTAGTGTAATTAGAGATTTTCCACTTTGGCCAGGAGGAGGCCCGACCTACGTCTGCTCGTCGAAACTCAGCTGAATGGGCCCCTGAGGATTTGACCTTTAAGGGAGCAGCCATAGGCCGTAACATCTGGTAGCAGAGCGCGGTTCTGGGTTCGATTCCCCGGTCGATCCCGACCAGTGTTTGATAAAAATTAAACAATTTTGGTGGCAGGGAGCGTTGGTTTGATTGGTTTAATTTGTATCTACAATCACGCCCGTCCGTAATACGTAAAAATATTTTTTTGTACGTAATAATAAAATTATTTTCCTTTGTTGCTTGCCTTTTTATTGGTTAGTGGGTTGTTTGAATAGCCGCGCCCTAGGTTGCGCAAGCGGGAGTTTTTCTAGAGATATACGTCATGTAGGTAGATGGTTATTTTTACGTAATCGGTTAATTATCGTTGTTGGATAGTTGTAGTGGATTACTTATCGAAGGGTCGATTTCCGAGCTAGGCATTTTTTGTTGATCGACCGTGATGTGTATCTTCGTTTATACTGTAAGTTGTGTTTGAGCTAAAGAGTAGTAATTGTATTTGCGCAATTTGAATTTAACTTGATTTGATCGCACTAGTATTTGTTATTTGTTAATTTGATTTGTGTCTTTTCTTTTGTGCTAACTTGTATTTGGTTGATACATAGTAATTCGTATTTGTGTAATTTCTATTCAACGCGATTTGATAGGAACTGCATTTATTAACTGTTAATTTTTGTTGTATTTTTTATTTGTTATCTTTGTAATTTGTGCTCGAGCCGCGTCGTAATTTGTATTTAGTAGTGATGTCATCGCCCAAGCTACTAATCCGTTGCCTGCGGACTGAGTTGCGCTGGGCCACAAGCGCCCATGCTTTGATAGGTCGACCGGATAGGGTCCATAACTTGATGAAGCGGTTCGAGCAGGTGGATGCTCGAAGGGCCGCAGTGGAGGAGGCTTACGTTGAGCTCGATGATTCGGATGTGGAGAAGGGAGTCCTGGACTCCTGCTTCGCGGACTATGAGCAGTTCTTTTCGCTCACGGACGAGTTGATCGAGGCTGAAGGCAGGTATGCCGAGGAGGCGCGTGAAGCTCGGATGAGTGACCTGCCCGAGTCCTCTCGGAAGCAGCTTCAGCCGGAGCTGTTGGGACGACTCCCAACTCTGGACCTGCCAAAGTTCTCCGGGGTCCTTTCCGAATGGCTGACCTTCGTTGGTCTTTTCGATAGCCTAGTGGACGCCCGGAGTGACTTGACCCCGAGCCAAAAGATGGCGTACCTCCTGGCATCACTGGAGGGGGAGGCCCTGGACGTCGTCGGCCACTTGAGATTGTCGGACGACGCCTACCAGACTGTGCTCGGGACCTCCTAGCCAGAAGATACGCCAACATCCGGCGAATTGCGGACGAACATGTTAAGCAGCTTCTAAGCCTCTCGCTGCTTAGTGACCGGGCCAGACTACGTCCGGACCTGTTGGATCCAGTCTTGGTGGCCTGTAATACGTTGAGGCGGCTGGATTTACCAGTGGGCGAAAGGGCCTTTTTGTTGCTCCGCATCGTGCTGTCCCGTCTACCTCTCGACCTTCGACTCCATTTTGAGGAGAGGTACGGCGGGGACGAGGCCTCCTATATTCCGCCCTTCTATGACCTGCTGCGGTTTTTGGAGGAGCAGTGCCGGCAGATCGAGAACGCGACGGGCGCCGTTGACGACTTACGAGCCGTGCCCAGTGAGAGGCTGAATCCGCCAGGCAAGTCGTCGTCAACTGCCTGCTCCTATTGTCGAGCATCTGATCACCGGGTAACGTCGTGCCCGAAATTATTAGGTAAGCCGGTTCCGGCGAGGCGAACTATCGCCAAGGAGCGCCGCTGGGGCTGCTCATGTTTGAAAGGGCACCTCCAGCGAGTCTGTCCGCATCTGCGGCCCTGTCTGCATTGCCAGGGCAATCGCCATGCAGTTTTGTGCCTGGCTGCGAACGGCGTCTCCTCTCGGGGCTCTGCCAGGCCCTCGACCCAAAAGGGCGGGGGCGCTCAGCCACGCCCTCTGCCGGGCGACTCTCGGCGTCCGCCGGCCAGCCACCGGGCCCCTAGGTTTGGAAGGGGTCCCTCCCCCGACCAGTCGGGGGTAATTCCCCCAGGGGCGGGGGTGTCATCACCCCCCCTCAGCGTGTGGAGAGGAACTTCACGGCCACTCATCGGTCCGCTGGACCCTTCTCACTCCCGTTAGCTGAGTGGCCGCGACTGGTGTACCACTGTTCCCCATTTGATGGAGGCGGCCCTGGTAGCTGCCGCCTTAGCTCCCACCACGGCTGCCTCCACTGAGCCGTAAGCCGTCAACAGTCCACTTGTAAAAATGTTCTGTTGCCGACGGCCTCAGTGAAGGCGTACAACCCGAGTGGCGACTGTTAGCGGTTCGCGCTCTATTGGTCTCGGGTTCACGCCATGTGGCCTCCACTTGGTGGTGGGAAGATTAGGGCCCCCCTGGAGCGTTGAATCACGCTGTCAAGGGGTATTAGATTTGGTTTGGTCGAGCATTTAGTTAAAAATTCTTTGAATTAAAATTAAAAAATGCTTTGGGCTTTCCGCGAAAATTTCATATTTGTAGCGGTTGTGACTAAAAGAATTGAATTTAATCTACTCCTGCTCGGGTTCACGCCATGTAGCCTCCACTTGGTGGTGGGAAGATTAGGGCCCCCCTGGAGCGTTGAATCACGCTGTCAAGGGGTATTAGATTTGGTTTGGTCGAGCACTTAGTTAAAAATTCTTTGAATTAAAATTAAAAAAATGCTTTGGGCTTTCCGCGAAAATTTCCTATTTGTAGCGGTTGTGATTAAAAGAATTGAATTTAATCTACTCCTGTAAATGCTGCTGCATATGTTTTGTAAATGTATTTAATCACTGCATTTGATTGTTGCGCCTGGTTGCTGAAAAGAAAATTTGAATTCATTTGAAATTGAATGTCGCGCTATTTGGAAAATTATGTATATGTTTTGTGATAGTGTTTAATCATTTTGCTTTGTGAAAAGGAAGGCTGAAATTAGATAACCCTATTTGTGCTGAAGTAAATAAAAGTCAATTCTCCTTTGGTTTACATTTTGTTGGCACTGTCTAAGTTACGTAAATGAGAAATAGGGCTATCTCTTGCGTTTATTGTTTTGATTAATTTGTCAAGTTGACCTATGTGCATCGGTGATTAATTTGGTTGAATTGATTCTGTAGTTGAACATTGATGCTTTGAAAAATTAGTTGAAATATGAGCATAGGACTACTTGCCTAACAGGCTGGCTAGTTGTAGATTATCAGATGGAAATCAGCTGTCACACCATTTGGTAAATGATTATATGGTGGATGGCCTGGCTATGCCTACTTGTTTGAAAATTCATCCTAGGGACTATCTGTGCGTTTCGTTCGGCTCTCCACAGACGACGTTCATGTGGAATTTGTGGGTGCTCTCTGCACTGAAGCTTAGGAGGCCGCTCTGGGCCGCTTCGTGTCGCGTCGCTGTTTGCAGACCTGTTCCGATTGGATTGTGGAACTAATCGTAAGGGCACAGATAGGTGTTTGAAAGAGGTCGTCGGACTTCTGTCCAGAATAGGACTTATTTATGGGCTACGATGTCCAGGAAGGGCATCCAGTTCAACCCTCCGGCTTGCCCACGTCGGGGCTGTATTTTTGAGGCGTTGGTTAGGGCTGCAAGATCTGATGGGGGGCCTAAGGTGGCCTAGTTTGGTTGTAGATTCGGTCTTGCAACTTGCCGTCGCGACCTTGTCCCGCTGACCGGTTTACTCGCGGACCTAAATCCTTATGTCCGGGACGGGGGTTTGTTCGCGCCAAACGCTGGTTTCGGAATCGACGTTAGAGAGCGCGCGGTTCGGTGCCATACTGGTTTTGACGCGGTCGAGCGGTGGGGTTGAGAACGCGTAAAGGCGAAAGAGTCGTCTGTCAGCGGTGCTAACGTAAGCACACTGTCAATTTTGTTCGGGAACCGCGGAATAGTTTACACGTCTAGTAAACATCCTGTCTAGGATTTATAACGCGAATTCCCTGTTGGATAGCCATTTCCGGGACTTATTGGGTCCGACTCAGAATCTGTATAAGTGCATTCGACAATATTAGCTAGTGCGGCCTTTGATATTCTAGAAATAACTGTAGCAACAGTAACAACGCGAAACGGTAGTGACCTTTGATCCGGACACTCCGTGTTAGTTTTGTGCGTTAACCTTATAACAAACGAGAGTTAGTGGCTTCTGTAAGTTAATTAATCGTACGATAGAGTTAATGGACTGTCATCGTGACGAACGAGGTAAGTGACTGTGGACAACGCCGCGGAAGGTTCCCTCAATTTGGAGCGGTGTCGACGCCCGGGCTGCTGCCTACGGCCAAGGTTTACTCGGGTCTATCACCATCAGTCACACCCAGATACACATCACATCACCATATTTCCCTTGCACTACACAACCACATGCGATCTGACCGACTCCGGAGGGACCAGTCGCCTTGGATATAGGTAAGTAAGCTCCGTCTAACATTCTCCCGGTTGAATGGCCGTAGTATAGAACGCTCCCCCATATAGTTTAGTGTTATTAGAGATTTTCCACTTTGGCCTGGAGGAGGCCCGACCTACGTCTGCTCGTCGAAACTCAGCTGAATGGGCCCCTGAGGATTTGACCTTTAAGGGAGCAGCCGTAGGCCGTAACAATAATGATGACGTTGTTCTCACCATGTTACAATTACCTACATTAATCTAATAATAGATGCTTCGAATCGCACACGGGACAAGCATTATACAGAATGATTGGAAGATTGACTTGTTGATTGAAGAAGATCATTTAGGCCATAGTTATTTTAGACAAAGTCTAACTATACTTTTTGTTTTTGGTGATAAAAAAATTATTAGGTGCAGTTCTGAAATTTAGTAGAGTTATAGTTTTTAACTGTAGGAATGTAGGAAAATTATTGTCAGAAATATAGGTCGGGGCTTAAAGACTGTCAGAAGTCGACAAAGTTGTAAAGAAATTGTTTAGATTTAAACCACAAGGTGCAGTTCTGACAAATGCATTTTTATATTATTTGTTGCTTATCGAACCTGTATATAAATTGTCAGAAGTCTTAATAAGGGCTAAGTACATAAAAATTGATGATGAAAGCAACGTTTCGAATCTAGTGTCGAGTTAAAATAACAAGGTGCAGTTCTGACAATTGCATTTTTATATTATTTATAGCTTACCGAACCTGTACATATATTGTCAGAAGGCTAAATAATGGCTAAGTACAGAAAAATTGATGATATGGCCAGAAGTTGCTGAAGCGGCTATCGCGATGAAAAGGAACGTTTCGAATCTAGATACAAAATTAAATAACAAGGTGCAGTTTTGGCTATTTATTGTTTTTATTATTTACACTGTTATTTCAATAAATATACAATGACAAAAGGTTAAGACAGGGAGATAAAAAAAATATAATAATAATAATAATAATAAGTGTTTATTTCAGACGTAAGGAACATCCATAGATTGTTAGTATGTTAGTAACAATATTTCCTTAACTTGTAAGGTAGTATTGTTAGTTAATGTGAATTATGTACAAATTATTTTTTTTCGCCCAATAGCTACCGTCATACAGTGGTGCAGTATGGGGCAGTCGGGCCTGGCAGCAATTACCCTTAGGATGCCGTTGTTGCTGGTACGTAAGCGCTGCAGGAGAGACGCTGCTTTTCTACGCATTATGGCGAAAAAGACATTAGTGTGTGCGTCTGCGAACATTTTAGAGGCACTACAGCGCCACGGCAGCCTCAACAGCATTCTAAAAGCGTTGTTATATTGAACACGCAGGGCGCTGTAGGTCCGGCGTGTATAAGTCACCCACAGACCACCTGTATAGAAAGACTGACAGAACGCTTTAAATAAAGTTACTTTCACGTCTGCAGTGCACCGGGCGAATCTGCGGGCAAGCATATTGCCCCTTACCGACAACGCTCTGCGCTCTCGCTCAATATCCTCATCATCTCCTAGGTCGCTCGTAACTATATGACCGAGATATTTGAACTTATGTACGACTTTCAGAGGTAAACCATCGAGACATACGGGTGGCACATGTCGTGGCTTCCGTTTCGGTGCCTTAAATACTAATATTTCACTCTTTTTTAAGTTGTATTTAAGGCCACGCTCCTCCGCATATGTCTCGCAGATAGAAAGCAGTTTCCTCAGACCTGCTATAGAAGGACTGAGCAGCACCGTGTCGTCAGCATAGCTTATGTTGTTGACACATATGTCATCGATGTGACAGCCAACATGTGTGCTGCTAAGTCGTTCAATCAGTTGGTTTACATATAGGTTGAACAAGAGTGGAGAGCTTAAGCCACCCTGCCTTACACCGCATTCCAGTCTGTATTCTTCCGACAGAGCTCCAACCCACCTCAACTGGTTACGCTGGTTAGCATACCAGTATCTTAGTAGAGCCGTGTAGTCCGCCGGCACACCCGCGTCCCTCAACTTGCCCCACAGGATGTCGTATGAGACCAGGTCAAAAGCTTTCGATAAGTCGAGGAAACACGCGTACACCGGCGTCCGCCTTACGGTGTAGTATTTGAAAGTGTGTTTCAGACAGTAAATGGCTCTCTCCGTCGATAAATTCGGCTTAAACCCAAATTGTGCATCGTTTATTAGTACGTATTTGTTGAGACACTCATTTAACAGACTATCAAACACCTTGGCTGCAGTGGTTGCAAGCGAGATAGGTCGGTAATTACCCATGTCAGATGTGTCCCCAGTTTTATTTTTAACAACGGGTACTACAATAGTCCTCATCAGTGGCTCGGGTACGTAAGGGTGACCCAAACACAGGCTGTAAAACAGTGAAAGGACTCGCGGAAGATGCACCCCAGCATATCTGAAGTGTTCGATGCTGAGACCATCATAACCAGGCGATTTTCCTCTTACCATCTCTTTAATTATTTTTTCTATTTTTTTTTTGCAGGTATCTTTTCATTTCGTTCTGTCATGATAGTCTCAGCCTCGCTCAAATTCAAACCTGAAACGACATTTAAGGGTGACCTTACAGTAAAATTGCATCTGAATGCATCCGCAATATCCTTGTGATCATAAGCACCCCCAACACTCACTGGAAGACTTGGCTTAACATGCATTTTGTTTGTGTTCTTCCAGAAGCTTTTAAAGTCTGTAGAAGAGTGATTTGTCGCAATAATATCCATCTTTAGCTGTTCTTGTCTGTTTTGACACCATTTTAATTTGGCTTTAAAATGCTTTCTAGATCCTGACATCTCTTCAAATACGCGACCCCTGGATGGCTGCCCAGCTCGGCCCATTTAAGCCGCGCCTCCCGATGTGGGCCCGCGACGTGCTTATTCCACCCCGTCACGTAACCTCCCTTTTTTCTACATGTATCCCTATATGTACGAATTGCTGCCAGTGATAGTATATTTATAATATTACCGTACATATTATAAAGTACAGCGTGATGTTCTTGTGTTACTTGTTTTGGAAAAAGTTGGGGAGAAACGACCTCGCAGTAGGATCCTCCTTCACCACGACAACGCCTCGACGCACACCGCCAAGCAAACAATAGATTACTTGGCGACGTCAGACGTGGTGGTTACTGGGTCACTCGCCCTATAGCACCAACCGCGCACCTTGCGATTATTATTAATTTCCGAAAATAAAAGAAAACCTTCGAGGAAAACGTTTTATGTACGCCGAGGAAGCAGTGGCTGCGTTTCAAAATGTCGTCAAAGAGACCCCTAAGGACGAGTGGGCAAAGTGTTTTCTCCAGTGGTTCCATCGAATACAGCGATGTATTGAAGTAAATGGACACTATTTCGAAAATATATAATAAAATTAATAACTTGCTTGTTTGTTCACTGTTTGATTTTCTAAGAACTATCAGTGTCACTCTCGTACCTACTCGTTTCTATTAATTCCTGACAAGTCTCGTATTTCGTCAATGCAACAATCGCGGTCTTTGAAGGTAGTTACAATGGCCTTGCAGTCGCATTAAGAGGGGCTTCTTGCGAGGCCCTAAACAAGAACAAGCTAAAAGAACACTAAAAGAGTTTCTAATTAAATAACTAGATGGTCGGTATGGTCTGTGTATTTGTATTATTATAAGTTAGTATAATATATTAATAGTATCTTAAATGATAACATAATTACTGTAAATTTCCTGATTTATCCCAAATTTACATATTAATAATATACTTAGTGATTAGCTGATTAGTTAATAAAGATATAAATCTACCATTATTATCAATAATAGTTTTAATATAGATTATACTTTATAATTAATAGACCACAGCAACTAAACCGTGTGTAGTTTCTGCTGTAGAGCTAAAAAAATTCATTTTGTTTTGTTTTATATATTATGAATAAATGAGTATAAAAAAAAAAAACACACTTAAATTTGTGACTTTGTTTTTCGAGCGTAAAAGTGATCAAATTAATTAGTCATCTGTGGTAAAGTTTGGGGGCACCGCATTTTAGGGGGGCTTGTGAGGCACCTTTAAGTGCGAGGCCGTGGGCGAGGGCCCACTTCGCTCATGCCTAGCTACGCCTCTCTTACAATAATGTATGTAACACAATTAATAACACAAAACAAATAAGAAATAGCTTGGTAGTGATACTCGTAATCTCATTCCCAGGGGTTATTATCATCCATAAATTCCTTAATATTATAATAACCCTTTTTATATAGGTAACTTAGTTTATTAAAGTTTTTGAAATTTGAGCAGGTTTTGTATATTTTCTGGGATTATGTTAAATTGTGTGTATATTGTGTGTAAGTGAGTGAGTGTGTTATATTAAGTTATTGCTCTCATTGAATAATATTAACAATATTGTGAACACAATAAAATTTGTTCTCAATTAGCGAGTAACTTTTTATGAGTGTAAGTGTTGAGTTTTATACAAAATTGGCTTAAAAAAGTATTTCTTAACGTTAAATTGTTGATTTTTACTTCAAAATAAATAAAAATATTGCTACATGACTATTACAATAACTGTTTTTCATGCATTACCTATCTGTATACCTATGTATAATAATATACCAGATTTCAGTATACAATAAAAAAAATTAACATGTCAAAATAAGTTTCGGTTTCGGTTTCGGGTTCGGCCGAACCTTTTTGTCAACACAGGAGGCAGGTATACGGATTTCGGCGATAATTTTGAAACTAGATTCGAAACGTTCCTTTTCATCGCGATAGCCGCTTCAGCAACTTCTGGCCATATCATCAATTTTTCTGTACTTAGCCATTATTTAGCCTTCTGACAATTTATGTACAGGTTCGATAAGCAACAAATAATATAAAAATGCATTTGTCAGAACTGCACCTTGTGTTTTAAATTTAAACAATTTCTTTACAACTTTGTCGACTTCTGACAGTCTTTAAGCCCCGACCTAGACTTCTGACAATAATTTTCCTAGATTCCTACAGTTAAAAACTATAACTCTACCAAATTTCAGAACTGCACCTAACCATTTTTTTCTTATTGAAAATTTACGACTTTGACCGCCACCGCCACCCACGCCTTCCGCCCCGGGAGAGTTCTGACGGACCTCGCTCTGTACTTATAAGCTACCCAGAGAGGTTATATATATAATTAGTTAATACACCTTATCAGTTCACGTTTTCGTAGCCAGCTCTCCGACTACTGAATTAATTCTTTGAAATTCCGGCCATATAGCTCGAAGAAATGACAATGAATGAGGAAGTTTTACAAAGTGTACTTTATAGGCCCTCCATTAGATGGAATGATGACCTGGTAAGAAATGCAGGAAGGCGATGGATTCCTGTGCTTTGTGGCATTCCGTGGGTGAGACCTATGTTCAGCAGTGGACTTGTGACGGCTGTAATGATGAAGATTTAATGATGCAATGCGCTCATCTTTTCATTTTAATTTTTATAGGATAGGGTGACAAACGAGCACACAGTCCACACGATGGTAAATGGTCGCTGTGACCCATAGACATCTACATCTGTCCTCAATAAAGAATCAAAATGCAGATGCATTGTCACCCATGAGGACTACGATGGAATGCCTCTTTTCCAGTAAAAAGGGTATCCGGTTCTCTACAATCACCATACGAAACACAGCAGTGTTAAGTTGCTATTTTACGCTGGTATTCTGTGAGAGCGTGGTCCTTCCCAGGTCGAGCCGACCCATTCGTGCTATAACTATACTACTAATATAGCTGCAGCATGGCTCTACCACAACTAAAATGTAATGACCCACAGCCTGTGATTATTCTGACTCTATACCCATCAGAATGGAACACAGCAGTGCACGCACTGCTATTTGACGGCAGAAATAGGTAAGAGGAGGAGGGAGGAGTCCATCTGGGCAGGCACAAATAGATCCAACTCCTAGGCAAACATGGAGTCACACCACCTAGTACTGACACTAAGAAGATGGCAGAGATAATTGGTTGCTTACCAGTATGTATCTTAGTGACATACATACTAGCTGACAGGGTAAAAATATTTTTTTTAATGTATTAATAAGAGTGCTTTTGACATGCACTTTGAATTTAGACAAAGGCAAATCAGTAAATCAGTACATTACACATGAAGCCCTCTTTATTTTGTGTCTACGGGCTACAGTAACCACTTGCCATAAGGTAAATTGTACCTTATTTTAATAATATCAAGAAAAGGGGTATATCTTACCTGTTTCATGATTCTCATTTTCTTCCAATTTGGAATTCTCATATTCGAAAATCTCTTCCTCAACTTTAACGACATCAAGGCAAAAAATTTCGTCCTTGCAATCATTGTCTATATCACACTCTACAGGCCAGATATCTATATGATAAATTGGTGTGAATTTAATCTCATCTCTAACCTTATGCGGTTTTGGTATTGACTGAAAGGAAATAATTTTTTCAAATAAGAGAAAAAGCCAATATAGTGGTGGAGTAGGAGAACCCATACTACCGCCTGCCATCCCGCAGATGTCGTAAAAAGGGGCAGAGGGAAACTGAAACAGGAGATCGGGGGGCAGCATCTTCCTGACAACAACTTCAAAGAATAATAAACACCGGACAAAAGTGAGGATTCAGCGTAAACTTAAATAAGAATGTACATAGTTCATCTATCCCGAGAATCGAGTCTCAACAACTTTTGGATTCAGATTCACGAAAGCTGTAAATTGACAAAGATTTATCTTTGTTTATTGATATTTGTTTATATACAATAGGGTAATATATAACAGTATAAACAGTTTGATAATTGTTTTTGTAAAAATAAGTACTATTGCTCTAATAAAAGTAAGTTGGATTGAAGGACAAACTTAACTTTGCACTAGAAACATTCGCCCATATGGCAATGGGAAGCAGCATAGAAAAGTGGATTGTGCAGTGACAGTGTAAGAATATCCACTATCACAGGGTCGGCAACCTTTTATTTATACCTAGTCAGGTCATAAGTATTGTCTCACAGTAAAAACTTTTCTTTTAGAATGCTGGCCCCAAAAAAGTTTATTGAATTCGAATTTCGAATTGTTCATGAAAATAAAACTGTATACTTTTTAGAATTTTACTCATTTTTAAATATGGAGTGGACGCTTAAAGAAGACCGTGTTGCAGTTATTGCGTTGCATCGTTGCGTTTACGCGCCAATTCAAATACATTGACATACTGAAAATATTGTTTATAACCAAAAGATTCGTTTATCGTACCATCAAACCATACAATGAAGACTCTAGTGTAGATGACAGGTCAAGAAGTGGTCGCCCTTGGTCTGTTAGGACCCCAGCAGTGATAAAAGCTGTGAAGGCGCGAATTCAAAGAAATCCTAAACGTAAGCAGAAACTTTTGGCCCTTCAGATGGGGTTAAGCAGAACCATCGTGAAAAGGGTGTTAAATGAAGACTTAGGACTTCGGGCATATCGAAGAAAAACAGGACATCGTTTGAATGCTCGTCTAATGGACCGGAGACTGAAGAGATGCCGCGCTTTGTTGAAGTGGTACGCGGGAAAAAAATATCGGGAAATTCTTTTTTCGGATGAAAAAATTTTTACCGTAGAAGAGAGCTACAACAAACAAAATGATAAGGTGTACGCACACAGTAGTGAAGAAGCGAGCAACCGTATTCCGCGTGTCCAACGAGGTCATTTTCCATCCTCGCTCATGGTATGGTTGGGAGTTTCTTATTGGGGCTTAGCAGAGGTACATTTTTGTGAGAAAGGTGTAAAAACGAATGCAGTTGTGTATCAAAATACAGTCCTGACGAACCTTGTGGAACCTGTTTCTCATACCATGTTCAATAACAGGCACTGGGTATTCCAACGAGATTCGGCGCCAGCTCATAGAGCGACGAGCACACAAGACTGGCTGGCGGCGCGTGAAATCGACTTCATCCGGCACGAAGACTGGCCCTCCTCCAGTCCAGATTTGAATCCGTTAGATTACAAGATATGGCAAGCCTTGGAGGAAAAGGCGTGCTCAAAGCCTCATCCCAATTTGGAGTCACTCAAGACATCCTTGATTAAGGCAGCCGCCGATATTGACATGGACCTCGTTCGTGCTGCGATAGACGACTGGCCGCGCAGATTGAAGGCCTGTATTCAAAATCACGGAGGTCATTTTGAATAAACTTTAGTGTCATAAGAATCTATGTTTTGTTAAGTTCATTTTGGTATATAAATGGTTACATAATGAATAAACTTGTTTCAATTATTTTATATTAAACATATGACAGAATTTATGACCTGACTAGGTATATATATATATATGACGGCACCTGCACCGTTGTAGGTGCGGTGGCGTCGGTCTAGCTAGACAGAATTCTTGTAAACGACACGTGTACCGCACACCTGCGGCATTGCACCTGCGTTGCCACCCGTCCTGCTTGTATAAAACGGACGGAGCGGCCGCCGTTAAGACAGTCTTGACTCTGACGTGGAACGGTACGCTTGTCGTATTCCGTTACTAGTTTATCCTTAACTCGTTGGATAGTTAATTCGAGTAAACGAATTAATTATTATTCCTAACTACAAAATTAGTCTCTGTACTATACACAATTACCCTTTCTACATCAGAAGTGGGATAAAGTCCCTGTTACTGCCCACCTGCTATAACCTTTGAATAGTGTAAGGGTTATTACGTTGGTGAAATACTATAATGCGCCTCGCGTTTTGTTTTTGTGTTCAATTTCTTAAATCAAGTTTGTTGTCGTATTTACGACATTGACGAATCATTAAATTGTAGAGTAAAAGTTTAAAGTGAAATGTTTTAAGTCAAAAGTTAAATCTTTTTATTCAATTTATAATAGAAAGTACCCTCAAGTAATTTCATTATTTCTTAACGTACCCAAATATGATAACAAATGTCGAAAGAAATGTTGGAGATATTCTGAATGAGTTATAGTTTGCATTCAGTGGAAGTTTAACTTGCTCAAGTAATGTTATAATTTGATACACGAGATGTGATTTACATGGCCTAGTTTTAAAGTTCAAAATGTTTAAACTATGTACCGATAAAAAGAACATGATTACTTTAACGTGCTATGACTTAAAAACACTAAGTAGTATTTTTGTGATCTAATGTGATGATAAGTGTTACAGTTTACTCAGAGCATTACGTAGTCGACAAACTTGGAATGGTTTAGTGGAAAGCGTGGAGCTGTAGCGCTCGCTTTTGAGTATGCTGTCGGCTTATGACGCCGCAGACTTATTATTTGTCGCTGCTACTGATCACCATTAGATACATGAGGAAAGTAAATTTATCCTAAACATTGGCTCAGAAACTATTTTGTAAGAATGAGTGTTTACATTTTTAATTGGTTGCGAAAAGTGCCGCAAAACCGAAGTATAACTGATGAAAGTGAAGTAGAGCCAATTAGTTCTGACATTGAAGAGAGTATTTAAGTTTACATGAGGATCGGACCATACCAGAGGTTGTCGTGTAGCCGCAGCTCAGTATTTGGTGCCCTAGAAAGGCGAATCGTGTACCAAGAGTAGTGCTGCATTTCTTGAAATCAAGTTCCGACTGAGTATTTTTAATGTTTTCTTTTATGTGTTACAGTAGCACGTGTGATGTGATTACAAGTGCTTGAGTGTGTGCCTTGCTGGTCGTAACGGACTGCCAGGTCCAGCTGTAACATGGCCTGGTTTCGGCAGATGCGTATGCGCGTATACGCAGGCGCCATCCCGGAGCGCGCGTATGCTGTACATGGCGATGCCTCGGAAGTCGTGTACTCTGTATGCGTGGGAGTCACACTGTGTGCGCGGAAGTCGTATGCTGTGTGCACGGTAATGTTTTCTGAACATGTATTAGGCTTTGTCCTGGCAGGCGCTGTCCTGGTTCACGTTTTTAATGTGGATCTCGCAAGTTTAAGTAAGAGTATGTGTCAGATACTTCGTATGAAGACCTATGTTTACTTGTGAAAGCGAAGTGCTTTATTATAGTCCAAGGTATGAGAACGTATTTCTGTTTTAGGGCCTCGTATGTGTGATAGATGAGAGAACAGGCAACTGTGTATGTTGTCCTTATAGTTAACAATTTGTTTTTCACGCAGATCATGATGACTACAACCCCGACGATGCTTTTAAACCCTCAGGTGCTCCTGCTGCTCTCGTTTTGTTGTAATTTGATAGTTCACGCGAAACATGATTATCATTTGCTATATTTTGAAATTCAAAACTTTTAAGGGTTGTTACAATAAAGGATTAACTTTAACACGCTATGAATTAAAAATAATAAGTGATATTTTTGTGTTCTAATGTGTTTATCACTGTTGCAGTTTGCTCCGAATATTGTGTCGTTGACAATATTGGGGTTTGATTTCGAGGGATTCGTAGAAGTCTCTACAACAATGATCAATGAGGAAGACGTTGTGATGGCTAATCGAACATGGTCAGGTACGGCCGAGCGCTGGTTAGATTGAGCCTACACCGCTACAGTCGGTTACTTATCGGCTGATCTTACGGCAGGGCAATTCAAACGGCCGCCGAACAAATGGTGCTTTGGCGCTGTAAATGGACGGCTTTCGTAGATTTTGCGCAGTTTCCTCCTTCGCTTCGAAATATGTTGTGGTATCTGTCTCTACACATAGTTTCCATTTTTTTGCAATGTTTTCAAATGTCGTGCAGTTGCCGTTTCTTAAGAGAATATGTGATGAATTTCGGAAGCTCGGAATTCCATGGTTCGCAATACATTTATCTCGATTTCTTTTAATTTTGCAAAGGAGTGCGACGATTCGCTAGCGCTAGTACGGCGCGACGGCTTGCTGCCGCGAATGTAGCACGATCGCAGCAGAACGAAAAGTTGTAGTGCGTTTGCCTGGAGGTAGCCATATCCGCGCGTTCCAGACTTAAATGAAGTCTGGGATGGTCGACCGTTGTAATATTTAACAAGAGTTTATATCTGTTAGCAAGTGGTGATAACTGATAGACCGTATGCTGTTCACTGTCAACCGCACGAGGACGTGCGACAGTCAGAGGTAGCCGTGTCTGTGCATCTAGAAAATACTACAGACGTTGCAACACTCTAGCGAAGTAATTATTCCAGTGCAGGAAAGGAACATGAAGTTGCAGGGAGGCTGGTCTGTGCTGCACTGGGAAATGTGTCGAGTTGCTGTTGGTTTACATACTTAGGTGTTATCGTGTGTCACTACGTCCCTCACGATACACTTTTGTGTGATTGTGACGGGGACATGTTTGCGGTATGGTTGGTCTGTAACTGTTCTATACTGAATTGAAAAAAAAAGAGAGTAAGAAAAAAAAATGTGGTTCTTACTATCATTGCAGGGCGTTTGCCGGTCCAATGATATAGCTAAAGGGAATACTGATTCCGGACTAGCATAAATAGTACTTGAAAAAAAAAAAGAGAAAATAGAAAAAGCTACAGACTAATCATTCCGATCTAACATAAAGATGATTAAAGTTTTGTAGGGCTTACTGCCGGAACAAAACTGACTGTCACCCAAATCTGAAGGGTCAATATAGACCGGACCAGACGCTGTTATGTCAGGATAGTCGAACGATGTTTTTTTGTCTACAGATAACTAAAATTGTGATGGAGCGCGTGCGAGGACGCACGCATGTCAGTATGGCCGTGACGGCACCTGCACCGTTGTAGGTGCGGTGGCGTCGGTCTAGCTAGACAGAATTCTTGTAAACGACACGTGTACCGCACACCTGCGGCATTGCACCTGCGTTGCCACCAGTCCTGCTTGTATAAAACGGACGGAGCGGCCGCCGTTAAGACAGTCTTGACTCTGACGTGGAACGGTACGCTTGTCGTATTCCGTTACTAGTTTATCCTTAACTCGTTGGATAGTTAATTCGAGTAAACGAATTCCTAGCTACAAAATTAGTCTCTGTACTATACACAATTACCCTTATATATATATATATATATATATATATATATGGTATTATTAGATAATCACTTATTATTTAAGTAAAAAATTAAAACAAACATTTATTTACATTGTAAGTCTTACAACACTAACTTATACTTTAAGTACAAACAATTGAGCAAACAAATTCAATGGGAGTTTTGGCTTTGCATGGTTTTAGAAAGTTTGGATAAATTTGGCTCATAACTTGTTGTTTTAAGTTTCAAACACGAATCTGAATTTTCATTTGTTAGTTGGCTTCTTACTTTACTTTAAATTATATTCATGCAAGAGAACGCTTGCTCGCACGAATATGTCGATCCGAAGATAGTCAGCACTCCAAATGCCAACATCTTCACCTCACTATAGCAATCTGGAAGACTATTCCATGCGTCAAATATAACTCAACTCGCAGCCTTTCTTTTAAAGCTGTTCATTTTTGTTGCGTTACGTACATACATTTCTGGACCTCCAACTTTTTCAACTTCCTTATCAACTCTGTAAATTTTTAACTCCACAAAGCTTTACTTTTTAAATCGATCAATTGCATTTCTAGAGATCCAGTATCAACCCCAAATGGCTCAGTATGGATCGATTTATAATTTTTTTTATAAAATAAAATAAATAATATATGCGTATGAAACTACAGAGCCACAGTTTCACATCCAAAGAGCCGCATGTGGCTCGCGAGCCGCAGGTTGCCGACCCCTGCACTATCCTATATCCCTATCCACGGGATGGGTGTCGTAAGAGGCAACAGAAGGAAACAGAAACAGAGGTAGGGCGGCCGCATCTTCCTGATGACTACTTAGACTAATATAAACTACGGTTGCCAACTTGCCAAGTGTGGCAAATTAGGCATAATCCCTCCTATGAAGCAATCTATGAGTGAGACCTATGTTCAGCAGTGGACTTTTATAGGTCTTAATGGATGGAATGGATAATACCATGGATCCTCCTGAAAGCAACTGCTCCAGAACCACATTTGACTCAATAGCCTGTTGTTGTAATCTTCTGCAACGAATGAGTCTTGCATGACAGGTGAAACAGACAATTATTGGCCCCTCAATCTCATCCAACTGCAAATATAAAAATCTTCATAAACATGAAATAGTTTGCAAATACAGTAGAACGCCGATTATCCGAACGCCGACTAACCGAATCGCCAATTATCCGAATCGGTCCTAAGCTTAATATAAAAAATTATAACCAAGTACAGTAAGTAACATTACTAAGATTACTTATACAATACTTGGTTAACTGATATTAAAAATAACAGTGAAAAAATTTTAAGTTTTGTGACCGCATTGGAAAGTGGTGATGGATGTTCGTCGCGAAAAGTAATGAAAAAGGCAAAAGATGAACAGCTTGAGAATGCTGTTTTTACGTGGTTTCTGCAGCAACGATCTATTGGACAACAGATTTCAGGATCGATTTTATGTGAAAAGTCACGAATGTTCAGTGAAAAAATGGATGTAGCTGGTTTTACTCTTTATAAAACTTTATAAAGTGTAAAACCATTTATAAACTTAATAAAGTTTATTCTATGTGTGACAGTTCGTTTTTCTATATTACATACCAGTCTATGTCCGATTATCCGAATCGACCCCAGTCCCAATTAATTCGGATAATCGGCGTTCTACTGTTTATAAGTTTATAATAAAGATTATTGGCTACCACATTTTAATTTGTCAACATCATGTTTTATAATATTGAAGTGACAAATAAACTTACCATCTAGTAAGTGACTAATGGGCATCATGGGCACCTGCAACAAACTTCAAGCAATGGCTACAGATGCAATGTTACCTCTGAGGAATAAGATGTAATGCATCACAGCCTGGCTCTCGATGTCCTTCAGACTGGGACACATACTGCTGCTTGGTGCCAGAAAATGGTAAGAGGATGATATCTAGACAGAAAGAAACTCCTACAGTTCCAAGCCACCTACATCCATCACCTACATTACCTACATTAACTTCAAACTGCTATCATCACTAAGAACATTACAAAAACTTCTCTTATCACTCTCAGTAAACTGATAATGCTTGTGGTAGGAGGATATTGAAACAAAACACAGGGTGGTGGGTAGTACTACACATTCTGTGAAAGTGTAGTACCACCCCGGTCAAGCTGGCCAATCCATGATACAACCATAATATAGCTGCAGCCTGGCTCTACCACATATAAAATAATGATAATAATTCTTTCTACTCTATTCTCTCATTTTAATAGTCCGATAGAACTGTTTTAATTTGCTGAACAACCAAACCAGGGTAAATGTTAATTTCTTGATAGAAAATCACAATAATAGTCATTCAAGTAATATGTACTAGAACAGACACCAGGAACAAAATCTATGCAGCAGTACGGGTTGCTTGGAAGGAATGAAAGGAGAATGTAGTACAATTAAGACCCAGATATTTGACACTTCACTAATCTACACGCTCAGCTTTGGAAAAATTTAGTAGACTGTAGACAAGCTAGGGAGGCCCTGCCTGAAATAAACAGTCGTTTGACCAAAGTTCTAATGAGACTGAACAAGCCACAGATCAAGATAGTAACAAGTGCTATCACAGGACACGGCAACTTTAACAAGCATTTATTTACTATAGGTGTTACAGATAGTCCCCTGTGCAGGGCATGTCTGGGGGAAGAAGAAACGGCGGCCCATGTGATATTTAAATGTTCGGAGGTCACTACGTACAGGGCTAAACATCTCGGCACGTCGAGATCACTCCCCGAAGTTGCATGCAACATCAAAGGACTGTTGAGCTTCTTTGGGGAGATTTCATGGCTCGAATAAGCATATTATTCCTGCCCACATGCAAAATACGCGCATAGATGTGGAGTTGGGGAAATCAGCCCGCCGTAAACTATACTAAACTAAGACCACTCAATCTACATGACGATGCTACATGGCACAGTGACCCAGAACATTGTAAGTGACATGGGACATGTTGCTTGTTCCCTCTTCGAGAGAGAGTGTACGTGTCCGGCGTCAGTGTCACGTCATTTGTTACCGGGTGTAGTTGTGTGTACAACTTTACTTGCAACATGTCAGTTGTGTGGGGAAATTAAACTGTGCTTTTACTTCTTGAACTTTACCAGAGTCGTGTTTTGTTATGGGATACTTCTAACCACTAACTTCTGGTGCTATTCTGCCGATCAGTTGTTTCAACACTCGAAAATTGTACAACAAAGAAGCATAAAAAACTCTAGTCAACAAGTATCTTAATGCAATGGCAAGTCTGATACCAATATGAGGGCAACAGCATTCCATAGTATAGTATCCTGTTTGGTTATGGAAGGTCCGATCATTTGTTATAACATTTCAAAATCAGATGTTGACATTCGAGTGAAATTCACAAAAGATCCGTCAGACATTCGGAGATCACTTAAAATATCAATTCCCCTTCCTTCTCATTGTAGTAAGGAATTCTGAATCCACCACCTTTTCTTTCGCTTACGTTTCACTCCCGCAATAAGTACTACGTACACAGCACTAATCGCCACAACCTCTTTGGGAGACATTTCTATAAGCACTGACTACTGACTAGTGTGGCCTGCAAAAAGTTCCACAACATGTCTCGGGACATTCCACATATTAGTTGAGAGACATGTTGCGCAACATGCCGCTCCTTTTGTATCCAAGTATATCCTACTAGGCTTTACTTAAATGATAATACTGATTTTAGTGCGACCCAGGGTACCAGGCTAATTGTTATTTTTAAGGTTCTGGTTGTATTTGTCACTATATTTAACACGTTCGCGTGAGCAACGTCTTACAACGTCGTGTTGATAGAATTATGAAATGGCGCGACGTCATAGCTCGTCCTCTAGATTGTCATATTTATTTCCGCGGATGAACGTTGTGTCGCTTATTGTGGTATATCGGAATTGCGTGATGGCGGCAACGTTTATAAACGTCGGACGTGAAGAAACGTTATTACGGCGGGACGTCTTGAGACGTTGCTTAACTATGTATGGGAAAAAAGTACAAACATTACACCACCGCAGTACAAACATTTAGAGATGAGGTTGCTCACGCGAACGTGTTAACGCTACATCTTAGAACATATATCGGGCATCATAATGTATTTCTCCAGTGATAACAACAAATTACCGCAACTTAAATGAAGTTGATGATGAAATAAATAAATATTAAAAAACTTACAAAACTGTTCGTCAATGTCTTATACAAATTTTGGAGGCCAGTCTCCTTTAGTGCAAACATGCGTATATTAACGCTTAAACAAATTCTACAAACTTCACCTTCACTAAAGGCCATTGCTGTTTTCTATAGCTTTATTAAAATTGATTATTAAATTCTCTTTTTCATCAACAAACCGAACTTTTCTCGTTATTTTTTTTTTTGAGTTTATGGCCTGGTATCTAGACCTTTAGGCCATTCTCATGTTATTATTACAATTTATCACAGAATACACACAATTTTTTATAATCACAGAACACTATTTCTCCTAAAGTTTATAATGCGCCCAACGCGAGCTACCCTACCCCAGTCTACGAATTTGGCATATAGAAATAAATAAAAATACACATAGATGTGTTTTTAATAGCACTTCTCAAAAATGATTATTATTTAAACCGCACCCCCGTAGTTTATGAATAAAAAATAGTTAATATCGCGCATCTTATAATGTCGATATCTCTTCAGATACAATATATTAATTATTATATTATATAGGTAGGTATATTAATTATTTCACTTTATAAATATTTACAATTATGTGATGTTGAATATTGAATGTTATTATTTTAATTTCATAATTTAACGTCTAGACTTCTAACTTAACACTTATACAAGTTTGTTTATTTACAATATATTGACTTGTAATATGTGAGAACATTTCATTAAAAATGATCGCATATTGCTGAGAGAATTAAACTGTAGGATATTCGATATATAAATCTAAAAACGAGATTATTAGTATACCTGTGGAAACAATTTTCAATTTAAAACCAATTTTTTTATTATGCACGTAGTGTAATTGATTTGATTACAATTTTTATACTTCCATCGTCAACTTAATGACGCCTATTACACTAATTTGTAATAGCTTTGTAATTTTTCATGATTTTTTTACATTCACTATTTTATTAAGATGGAAAATGTACTAGTTAACCTCCTATACAATTTATAATGCAATATAGGTAATCTGCATGAAATTGCCGCTAAAGACCTCCCAAAATAAAAACCCTAGAATATCTGCGCCGCGCATGCGCCAAGTCGCCGTGCAATTCGACGATTGATAAATTGAGTTTTATTAACTTTTTGCAATTAGTATTGCATTTTATGGATTTTTAGCGATGGTGAAGTTAGATTCAAGCCGAGTGCAGTTTTTTAAATATAAGAAGTACCGAATTGTAAGTATCTGAAGAGATACCGACGTTATAAGATGCGCGATATTTACCTATTTTTTATTCATAAACTACGGAGGTGTGGTTTAAATAATAAACATTTTTGAAAAGTGCTATTAAAAACACATCTATGCGTATTTTTATTTATAACTATATCCCAAATTCGTAGGCTGGGGTAGGGTAGTTCCCAACGCAACACGTAGTGTTTCTATCATGGAGTATAGAGTAGACTCTATACTCCATGTGTATATATAGTTTGATAATAAAAACCATAGACTTAGGATATACTTGCGTATATATACTTAGATTGGCAATGTAAAAGAGAAAGGGCAAAGCATATACTTACGTTAGAACGAGATAGAATGGCTAGACCGTACACATCACAGAATACTTTACTCCTAGCGGAGAAGAATGTTAACTCCATATAAAATGGATAGGAACAAAATTCAGCGCCATCTACCGTTGGAGCACATACAACAAATTTGAGCGGGAAAATTCGAATCGCAGAAATTAAATTTTTTTCATCGATCTGGTTTTTCCAAGATTTATTCTATTAAAAAATATGTTTCTATCATTAAACATTATTTCTATAAATTTATCTCTAGAATTATTTATTTATTTATTTATTTATTTATTTAGAAAACCAACAGCGTATATAGAAAATATTAACATTAATGTAACAAACTAAAAGTATGGCCAATAACAGGTTTCCCTTATATTGTTTGATGGTAGGTGTATTGTTGTTAGAAGAAAAGGAAAAAGAACAATCTAATAGATAAATTATAAGCAAAATTATAAGCAATTCAATGTAATGAAGGTGGTCATAAGTTTACAGATAAGGAGAGATAGGTAGAATGCTATATTAGATTACCTTTATATATATATATATATATATATATATATATATATAATATATATATATATATATATATAAACATATAAGATATATATATATACATACATATATATTTACTTATGTATATATACATATTAAATGTTTAAATATATAAACACAATACAAATAATTAATTATAATATATATTAAATAAAATAACTTAAGTACTTATATTTATATTAGTAGCCTCAAAAATACATATAGAAGAAATAGATGAGAGAATATATGATTGTATGTGAATTTAACTTCAACTGCTCTATTTCGTAATAGTTTTCTTGATGTAATCTTTAAACGTAAGTTTAGATTTCGCAAAGAGGTCAATGTGTCCAAATTGTTCATTATATGTACGAGCAAGCCGCGAAAGAACAGTGTTTCGACAGTAGTTTGAATGATGCCAAGGTCTGTAACAATGTAGTATTGCGGGTACGGAATTTTGGAGTACGAAAGGTGATTCTTGAGACAAGATATGGACAGTCAATATTACTGTTTATTATATCATATAACAAAGCCATGTCAAGCAAAATGCGCCTGTGTTCCAGAGATAAGAGATCGTGCTCAGTGCAACTGTCTGTGTAAGTATCGATTTTATTCCGACAGCGAAAGTTAAGGTGATTAACAAATATTTTTTGAATACGCTCAAGGCGGCTTTTGTAGACATTGTACTGTGGAGACCATATTGAACTAGCATATTCCAAAACACTTCTGACATATGCAAAATAAACCATTTTAATTGTATTAATATTCGAGAATGGTTTACAGATGCGAAGAACAAAACCAAGATTTTTATAGGCTTTACTGATAACGTAATCAATGTGTTCGGATAGTATCATTTTATGATCAAAAATTACGCCTAAATCCCTAACACTTACTTTTCGGCTGATTTCTAATCCGTCAAAGTGATATTTATTTAGAATTGGCTTAGATTTCCGTGTAAAACTAATACATTCGCACTTGCTTGCATTGACAGTTATATTATTTATTTTGTAATATTCAAATAAACGGTCCAGGTCTTTTTGTATCAATAGGCAGTCATGTATGGTGTTAATTTTACAAAAAATCTTCTTATCATCTGCATACATGAGGTAATTTGTGTGTATAATGCACGAACCAATGTCATATAGGTAGGCATTGTAAAAAAGTGGACCTAAGTGAGAGCCCTGAGGAACACCTGTAGGTATGTTTATGTAGCTCGAACGGAAACCACCTATCACGACTGCTTGTGAGCGGTTTGTGAGATATGATTCAGTCCATCGGAGCAAGTCACCGTGAATCCCTAATATTTGTAATTTGTTGAGCAGGATCATGTGATCCACACGATCGAAAGCTTTTTCAAAATCAGTGTAGATCACATCAACCTGCCCACCTTGATCCATATTTTCAAGGACAAAAGAAGAAAAACTTGCCAGGTTCGTATTCGTATTATTAATTATTTTAGAAACATATTTCCTAATAGAATAAATCTTGGAAAAACCAGAATCGGTCACAGTTATGTATTTCTGACGAGGAATACAAGTTATAGTAAAATATAATTTATGCTTACAAATTCATTTATTCATAACAAAAGATATAGAAAAAAAAACAAATATAATTAGCCTATTAAATTGTTTTAAATTCATTTAAGTTAGTATATTGGAATTACAGGTGTAGCGTAACTTAATATTTAATGAAACATGTTTAAATTATGCAAAATTCTTACAATATTCACACAGAAAATAACTACAATAATATGTAATCAATTTAAATAAAATATAAAATATGTCGACAATTTGAATTTTGTTTTAATAGAAAAATTGGCCTTTACATCTAAAGATGATTTATACAGCGTCAATAATTTTACAACAGCTATTCTAGACGCTGTAGTGCCAGGGACATCACGAATCCAAACTAATAAGTTTGGATTGCAAGTATAGTAAATCTTAATTTATGTTTACAAATTAATTTCTCCATAAAAAAAGATACGGAAAAAAAAATATAACTAAACTATACAAAAATGTTTTAAATTCAAATAAGTTGGCATATTGGAATTACAGTTTACAAAACAATGTTTAAATTATGCAAACTTCTTGCAATTTTCACATAGAAAATAACTATAATAATATATACTCAATTTAAATATAAAAATGTCGACAATTTGAAACAGAAACATAAACTTGTTTATTCAATATAGATTATATATAATACTTATTGAAAATCACTCTTTTGTTTAATTACCACTGGTTCGAAAAAAAACCTCTGTCCTGGGAAGAACCAGCAAGAAACCCAGCGGGTTTTTTTAAATAGCTTACAATCATGTATGTTACACAATTAACAACACAACAAATTAGAAATAGCTTGGTAGCGATCACCTCATTCCCAGGGGTTATTATCATCCATAAATTCCTTAACTTTATAATAACCCTTTTTATACAAACTTAGTTTAATAAAGTTTTTGAACTTTGAGCAAGTCAAATTTTGTATATTTTCTGGAATTTTTTTGTAAAAGCGTATAATTCGCCCCAAGAATGAATTACTGACTCGGTGGAGTAGAGTAACTGGTACTATTAGCTTGTGTCTGTTCCTAGTATTTACAGAATGAATATCACTTATGTTTGTAAAACTACTTTTATTTTTGTGTACGTACATTACATTTTCATAAATGTATTGAAAGGCCAAAATTAATATATTAATTTTCTTAAATATTTGTCGCAGCGACTCTTTAGGCTTTAAATTGTAAATTGCTCTTATAGCCATCTTCTGTAAAACAAATATAATTTCAGTGTCAACTGCGTGTCCCCACAGCAAAATACCATACGACATTATGCTATGGAAATAGCTAAAGTAAACTAGTCTAGCTGTTTCAACACTGGTTAGACCTCAATAATAATAATAAGGTTAGAAATAACCTCAATAAATTATTTAATGTGCTAGGTGATGGAAGGCACCACATCCTTCTTAATAATCGGTAGCATGTTGGGGACCTTTTAAATAACCTCAATGCGATTACTTTTTCGTCGAATGTCCACCTTCTGCCTTTAAATTTCTTTTTATCATTTTTCAATTGAGCCTGTAGCATCAGCGCAAAAGACGGCGTCAGCCTCTGCATTAGTTTTGCTACAGACTTATTTTTTTCTAAAATGTTGAGGGCATCTCCTTTTCTCATCTTCTGAATTGTTCTTTTTAGTTGACAAATTTTTTTCACTTGTCTTCTACATTTGTTGTATAAATAATTTTCTCTGTCAGTTTTTTTAAAAGTTTGTTTCTGTATTTCTTTACAGACAATCATCTGAAACAAAAGCATTAACAATTAATTACTAATTTGTGCCTTTGAGTGAGTGAGTGAGTGTGGAGGTACCTACTTATTATGGATAATTTTATTAATTAGATATTTTAATTGCTCTTTTTAGATATAATCTAGACCCCATTTTCTAAAAGAAATTACAAGAATTGAGATGATGATTAATCTAGATAAAACTGTTAATTATTACCAACTCTAAAGAAACAATATTGTTTACTTTTATTGTAGGTACCGATTTTTCATTTGGAATGGCTGGTCCAATAATTTTATACGAGTTTATATGAGTAGTATAGTTGTAGCACGAATTGGTCGGCTCGACAGGGGAAGGACCACGCTCTCACAGAATACCGGCGTAAAATAGCAGCTTAACGCTGCTGTGTTTCGTATGGTGAGTGTAGAGAACCGGAGACCCTTTTTACTGGAAAAGAGGCATTCCATCTTAGTCCTCACGGGTGACAACGCATCTGCATCTTGAGTCTTTATTGAGGATAGATGTAGATGTCTATGGGTCACAGTAACCACTTACCATCAGGTGGACTGTGTGCTCGTTTGTCACCCTTATTCCATAAACAGTTTGTCAGCCTATCCTATAAAAAAAGACATTTTTGGGTAGGTATTTGAGGAGCGCTAAAAACTTGTCAAATACCTATTACCTACCCAAAAATGTCTACCAGCTCTCATACAATTTGTTTGTCACCCTATCCTATAAAAAAAAAATTTGCTAAGGCTGAACACTGTTTACAAATTGATTTCACTAACTTATGCTAGTAAAACTAAAATTATTCATGTCGGCTCTAACTAGCTACTCAATTTTGATAAGAAAATCGAAGTAATCGCGCATAGACACCAGTGCTTGCATGTTTTGGAAACAAATAGGACCGGTTGCAAATTTGAGTTGTTAGAGCAGGTTCCTCGTTACAAATACTTAGGACTAGAAGTCGATAACTGGGGTTATCATATTGACACAATTTGTGACAAACTGAGAGCAATGTTAGCTAAATTTGCTATCTTGAAATACAAAGTACCATTTAAAATATTACTAAATCTATATAATGCACTCGCAGAGTCAATAATTTCATATGGGATCACTAGCTATGGTAGGACATTTAAAACTTATTTGGACAAAATATACAGCCTTCAACTTCGGTTTTTAAAAATTATAACTCCTAATAAAATTAAAAATCAATCTGCTCCGATAACGATGTATTGCCCTTATTTAAATATTGTAAAATCTTACCCGTTCATATAAAAATAAAAATGTGGCTATTAATTGCACAATTTACTAACAAAGAACTACAAATAAAAGTAAATCATAAAATAACAACACGGAAAGTAGTTCAATCAAAACTAGAAATACTATTTTGATTATATTTAATACCAACTCTCATTAACGACATACCAAGTAAAACCCAATTAGAAATAACGGATAATATTATATATATAGGATTATATTGTTTTTCTTTTCATTAAATAAATAAAAAAAAATTAAGGTGATAGCTGTCAAAAGGTATTTCTTAGATTTCGTGGATAGGATAGGTACTTACTTTATCATTCTGAATTTCAGTAATCATACTCTCCTTAACTGACGGGTCTGGTTGACACTTGACATTTTGGGCTAGAGCTTGAGCGTGCAAAATATTTTATAGGTATATGTGTTGGATTAGCAGAAGCTTACGTCATATTAGCTATCTGTGGGGCAAATTTCAGCCTAAACCCCATCCATTGATTTGAGCTGTGCGTGTTGATAGGTCAATCAGTCCAGTCAGTAACATTTTCTTTCTAAATATATAATAGATATAAATGTAGAAAAGGTAGGTACTTACTTTGTGGTGCTGTGTATAAGAATTTGTAATGTTCTTAAGAACATTGCAAAAAGATGGACCTGGTTGACACTCGAGATCTTGAGCTGCAGCTTGATTCTGCAAAATAATAAGTCATTTATTTTCCAGACTAAGTGTAGTGCTAGTGCTACATATATAATCTGTTTGGTGGACTATTACAAGATATTATTATTATTATTTTTATAATACTTTGAGGTCTACATTCAAACGGCTAGTTTATATGAAACATTAAAAAGGATATTAAGTGGTTTTAAAACTATAATGAAGAATATAATAGGATTTAAAACTTTTTTAGCATTTTTATAAGGGTTTCTTTTTTCGTCTTGAGGCTAGTTGAGGCACAGAACCCTAAAAATGCTAAGAACGGTATTTTTGGCTAGTACCATAGAAGTGCACCTGCTACTTCAAAATTAGGTACATTGCGAGTAGTAGAAATTGCAACTGTACCACTTCAGTGGAATAATAGCAAAAAGTAGCCAAGGATGATTATTTAATGTTTTATTGGTAGTATACTTACTTTGTGATATTGCATTTCAGTAGTCGTAATATTCTCAACAAGGGAAGGACCTGGTTGAGACTTGAGATCTAGAGATGAACTTGATCCCAGATATTCTTGCAATGCTAGAGTTTGATCCTGAAAAATAACATTATCAATTATTATTAAGACAAAGTTAGGGACAAAAGTAAGAGTGCTACAACAATACCTAACATTTTTATTGAATTTGAATTACATACACATACACGCTATCAGCCTGTATCAGCCTGACGTCAATGGTTAACGAAACAAATCCCACTTATTTTCGCGATATTTTTGGTTTTGAAGTATTAATAACTATTGAAAAGGTCTTATTAAATATGGTAACGTGTGCCGTACCTGAATGCAGTTCATCGAGAAAAGAAAATCCACAAAATTACACATTTTACATGTAAGTACAATTAAAATATTTAGCACTCGAAATTCAATATTTCAGAACTAGTACAAATGTTTTATACACAAATGGATAGACAAAAATATCGCATTTGATTACGACAATGCTCTAAATGCGTGAGAATTATATTAAAAATAATAACAAACACGTGAATTCCCGCTATTTCTTATCAAATTTTTGTAGGGATGGACACTATCAATATCATCTTATCGATAATATGTTTATAAGAGGCAAAGGCATATCCTTGGATGCAGCCTCTTGTGACTTCGTTTTCTTTTAATTTTCTATTTTTACGTTTGTTTCATAATAGTAAATACTTACGCATATAATGTTTCAGATTTCCAAAAAATATTCAGGTTGAACAAAAATGGTTAAAATTATAAATAGAGAAGGGTGGGTTCCCAAAAAAAAAAATTCAACTACATGTAGCAAGCACTTTAAACAAAAATGTTTTTCTCATAAAAGTGCACAAAGAGTAAAGCTGCGTATGGGATCAATGCCCACATTATTTATGCCAGTGCGTATTTTCTTAATTATATATTTTACTGTACATATGTTCATTTCGTTTGCGCATGTTCAAATGTGTACAACTTGTTGTTGTCATCCACGTGATGTATATTTTTTTATAAAACGAAAGTAACAAAGGAACTTACAGTACCACTTGATAAACGGTTATTGCATTACTTGGTCACCTACAGTCATCTTCGAACAATGAAAGTTAGAAATTTTTTACGTGTTAGAGACATGCTGCAGCTATATCAATAGTATAGTTGTAGCACGAATGGGTCGGCTCGACCGAGGAAGGACCACGCTCACACAGAATACCAGCTTAATGCTGCTGTGTTTCGTATGGTGAGTGTAGAGAACCGGAGACCCTTTTTACTGGAAAAGAGCCATTCTATCTTAGTCCTAACTGCTGGCAACGCATCTGCATTTTAATTCGCAAACGAAGATAAATGCAGATGTCTATGGGTCACAGCAACCACTTACCATCGGGTGGACTGTGTGCTCGTTTGTCACCCTAATTCTATAAAAAAATGTGTTTTCACCCCTGAGGACTAAGATAAAATGTCTTACAACTTATAATTATACAGGCTCTCTTTACTCAAATGGCTAGAACGCGGCAGTGTAAGTACTGCTGTTTAGTGGTAGTGTAAGCACTGCCTTTTAGCAGCAAAAATAGGTAAAAGGGTTGTATTTTATTAATTTTAATCATAGATAAGTACATAATGTGTACACTAATTATATTTGTTTGTAGGTTGTATTGAAGCCGGTACGCAAAGCATCGTCATGTGCCTACATAGATATGCTACTTACTTATCATTTTACATTATTTTAAATTCATTTTTCCATTCTGTTTCGATTTTCTGCATTCACTTCAAAACTGGATATTTTACATCACCTTTATTTCCATAGGATCCTGTAACGATTTTAAACCATAAGAACACAATAACAAATCATTTCTACTTCGTATTTTCACATTATCAGCACTTTTAAATTGGTGTCAATGGAGTCTACCTTTTTTCGATCTTTTAGTTAGTTTTCCGTAACTCTACAATCTCGGGCTTTGTGTGGGCAGCTGCGCTACCTTTTTTCCTATATCAATAATATCTCATTTTCCACTTAAATCTTACCGTTTTCTTATTATAAACCTAAAACCAAAATTTGACATGTTTTGATATTATTTATTTCGTTGCCATAGTAATTATATTCAAATTTGCTACCGATCTGTTGTTCCTATTTCGATAATTCCACATAAATACTCTTTTCTCTTGACCATTTACAAAAAATTTGCGTTTAATTTAAATAATTTTTCCGTTCTCTCTAGAAAGGTATAAAAGCCGAACAATCGGTGAAGAAAGGCAGTCTCGCTTCATTTCGCGAATTGGAAGTATCTCCTAAAGGCCTTATCCCGGGGCCGCACTGCCCCGGGATCCTGCAAGCCTCCACTTACACGTGAAGTCTTCGGCGAAGCCTTCTTCAAGCGCGGAGCCGCACCACTCCGGAATCCTACAAGCCTCCATCTACCTCGGAAGTCGTCGGCAGTCTACTTCAAGCGCGGGGGCCACACTACTCCGGGCGCTTCGACTGCTTACTCCAGGCGCCGAGTGCACCTACCGCCGGCGCTACCTTTGGGCGCTGCAACTGCTGGCTCTAAGCGTTGAGCGCACCTACTCCAAGCGCTACGTGCGCCGGCTCCGGACGCTGCGTGTGCTGGCTCCAGGCGCTGCGTGCCGTCGCTGCTAAGAAACCTACCTCTACAAGCGCAACCGGCGTGTGCTGGCTTCAGGCGCTGCGTGCCGTCGCTGCTAAGAAACCTACCTCTACAATCGCAACGTGTGTCGCTTCGACTTTTAGGCTCCACTACAATTCTATATTCCCCTATTCTCCTACCTTTATTTTTTTTATAATCTAATTGTACTCTCACTTCATTCATCATCATCCTCATTTCATTTTTTTATAAAATTGTAAATATCTTTGAATTTTTAATATATATTTTTGGTTTTTGTTGTATTTTTGTTGTTTTGATGCTCTTAGGTTAGATTTATTATTGTCGCTTCACGACAATATATTGCCAGTACCTAGTAGCTCAATTGCAAACGTTTCTGTTATAGACGATTCCCCAAAAAAAATGAAAAAAATTGATATTCTTCGGAGAAGATTAGATATGAAACAAAAATAACTGAAAAATGTAATGCACAAAAAAAAACGGGCTAATAAAAGTGGAAAAGTTGTATTAAGTAAGTAAAGGCTTCCCTCACTTCAAAATAACATTAGTGCTGTAATAACATCTAGTTCAAACGATTTGTTGCAGCATCTCATCGAAAGGGTGATTAAGAAAAAGTTTATAAGATAGGTATTCGTTCTGAACGAGTTTTCCGAAAACATGTGAAAGGGAAACTGTTAACGAAAATATGTTTCGAAAATTAGTAAACGAATGCCTTGTGTCCTGCAAATTTTTTTTAACATACTTGACATACATATGTACGATTCGCCAGCATTATCAAACCATAAACACTTAATTATTAAATTAATAATCGAAACTTATTTGATTATTAGATTGAAGTATGAAGCAAAATTGTAAAATGCCTCTTAGGCCCTTCTCCCATTACGATACTTGTAAGGTACGATACTCGAGTAGAATACTAGTTGGATACTTGTTCGCTACCCGACGCTCGCATATTATGCTACTGAAAAATGACTAAATTTATCATTTGTGCAAACTCGTTTTTGTGGACGGACGTTATGTCGAGCGATTCTAGTGACGAAGAAGCACTTGCAGCTTTTCTGTTTTATAGAAACAGAAGACGTCAACGCAAGAGTAGAAAATACTGGATTCATCCATATATTGAAAGAAACATAAATTGTAGAGTTTTTGTAGCCGCACAAGAACTACAACATGATGATAATAAATTTTTGTCTTTCTACCGAATGTCTAAAGAGACCTACCTGCATCTTGTTACATTAATAAAGCCTGCTATACATCAACGAAATACTATATTTAGAGAGTGTGTTAGTGCGGAAGAAAGGATTCTGATAACCCTAAGGTAAATAATACTCCATTGTTACATATGTAATTAAAAATGTATATTAAATTTTTAGTATGAATCAATCAATCATCAAATTAAAACATAGGCTATTTCAATCAATTATAAAAATTATTACTTATTCTTCATCTTCCTGTGATAAAAACATAGGTATTGATTCATAATATAGTGTGGCAGTATTTGATTGTACACTTTCATTTATGGTATTTGGCGTACTTATTGCCCTGTCAGTCGGTGAAGGAGTAGATAAAAGTGTGATGGGACTACTTTGGTCCATAATATCGTCTATCAATTCAAGCACTCTCCTCTTAAACAGTCTTCTTTGATTATCATTCAATTTATTCACGTCCGACAGTAAACTCAGTAAAAACATTTTGTTTGAATTTTCAGTACTGTCACAGTTTTCTATAATTTTAGATCGTTTCAATTTAAAATAAGCTGCAATATCTTGCTCAGCTTGAGTTTCTTCAAGCTTCTTCCGTTTTCTTTTATTGCTTGTTGCTGGTGGTAATTGGTGTCGCAAGATTGATTGAGTGCTTGTTGGAGGAAGAGATGAATGCTGTTGCGAGATCGATTGAGTGCTTGTAGGTACACTTTCTGTGAACTGTGTTTGTTCGCATAGTTCAGGAGACTGTGGTTGCAATGTGTCATTATCTTCTATTGTCTCGTTCAAATTTCCTGATGGTTTTCCTGCTGTTTTTATGAACGGTATAGTAAATTGCATAAAATCAGCTAAGTAGTATGGTTTTTTTTGCGCAGTCCCTGCTCCACTTTTAGGCGGTTTCAAATGGCGAACAAAAACACTACGTAGATTTTTCCACTTTTCTTTAGCTTCTGATCCTGAAAATAACCTTAATATTAATTGTTATTAATTACAGATATTTGGGATCAGGTTGTTCATTTGTAAGCCTAGGATTGTATTTTGCAAGAGGAGATAATACAATTTGCAAGGTCATAGCTGAAACTACAGTTATAATATGGGAGATATTAAATAGAGACTATATGCCATTACCAAATGTGCAACATTGGAAAGACATTGCTGCTCGTTTTGATCGCCTCTGGAATTTACCCAACTGCTTAGGGGCATGTGATGGTAAACACATCAGAATAGAAAAATTACCTAATTCGGGATCAAGTAATTTTAATTACAAATCCTACCATTCGATAGTATTAATGGCATGTTGTAATGCCGATGGATTATTTACTGTTATCGAAACTGGCTATGCTGGTAGGAACAGCGACGGTGGAATCTTCAGTGCTTCCAGGATCAAACGTTGGATTGAACATGGACGTCTTAATATTCCTTTACCTTCCAAACTTCCTAATGACCCATCTAACTATGAATTTCCATACTATTTTATTGGGGATGAGGCATTTCCCCTTCTATCTTACTTCATGAGACCATATCCCCAAAGAACCTTAAATGACTTGAAAAGGGTGTTTAACTACAGAATAAGCCGAGGGAGGAATACAATTGAATGTGCTTTTGGAATGATGACTGAGAAATTTCAAGTATTAAGTACAGCTATAAGATGTCATACAATAGAAAAAGTATCAAATATAATAAAAGCAGTGTGTATTTTACACAACTTTGTTCGACAACATGAGGGTATTCTATATAGTCCAAGGGAGGTAATACAAAACAGATCGGTCACTATTCCCGTTACTATGACTATACAACCTCAAAATATAGAAATAACTGCAACTATGTCACCACACAACCAACGAAATTATTTAGCAAACTACTTTATATCTGAGCAAGGTTCATTGCCTTGGCAATACCAATACTGTTTACAAAATACAATGTAACATTGATTAATAAACTACTTATTATGTATAAACAAAACAAACCTGTTATTTGAAATTTATTCCCAATTTCTGCCCAAGTCCTATCTATTGTATTTTTCCGCATGTATTCTGGTAATTTGTAGTTATATAAACAAGCATGTTTTTCAACTTCTTGTACAAACTTAATATTTATTTCTTGCTCCGCCGCCATCTTGTCGAGACGCACAGGAGACGCGACGCACAAGCGACCAACACAGCGAGTCGCGCGATACTAGTCGCGGACGCGTAGGATACCAGTAGCGTAGTGTGCGAGCCTGCATTCAAATGTATGTGAGATACTTGGCGGCGACTAGTCGCCAAGACTTGCAGGATACTTGATTCGCCTGTGCGTATCGTAATGGGAGAAGGGCTTTAAGGAGAGCTTACGACATTTTTACAATATATTAGTTATTTTTGGTGGAAAATAAAAATCACAAACTTTTTGTTTGTTGTTTTATTTTTATGCCCTCAAACATAATGATATTCATTTTATGACACAGACACAGCGTTTTGTATCGATTATTGAAGAGGATACATGGCGCAGCACTATGATTATCGCACACATACACATTTCACTCACACGGGTACATTTCGTTTTTAGTCGCATCCTAATCACGCCATCACCAATCTAATGTATACTATATCTATGAGTTCAATAGTCCTAGAAGTGAATAAAAATATACATTTTAATAAATCAACCAAGGACTCTGCAGCAAAATGTAACAAGTGTCCAAACAAAAAACAGACTTTTTCACGACTTCAAGTTACCTAAGTGCTATTTATAGGCAATAAATGTGTACAGTGCCTGAATATTAGTGGAACTGATTAGAAATAATACTTAAGGAGATGGCGACTCAATGTGCTGCTTGTCGACAAAAAATCACAAGTCGTGAATATCTCACCTGCGCACTATGTAACAAAACATATGACCTCGATTGCGCCGTTGTATCTATTCAGCGATACTTAAATATCATGTCGCCAGCCCGTAAAAAGAAATGGAAATGCCCCGCTTGCCTTTGCAAAATAAAATTCCCTAAAGGAAATAATAGCAACAAACCAGTGTGTTCGCATGAAAATGAAGGAATAGAATATAACAGTATATCACCGGATATAAATAATGTAACTATTAGAAGAAAAAATACCAACCTAAATGAAACTTCAGACTCTACAGAATGCAGCTTACTCGGCAACACTATTTACACCCAGAATACTTCACCGGTAACAACTGCTTCCCAACCTCAATTGATTCTACAAAACTTGAGCGAATTAATAAGTTCAAGACTGAAAGAAAATAATATTTCCATTATTAGAGATCTACAAAATACAATACAATTGGAGATTGATAAAGCGATTCTCAAATTCAAAGAGGATATACAACAACAAACCTCTACTTTGTACAAGCAAACTGAAATATTAAACAATGACATTCAACTTATCAACACTCAAATAGATAATTTGAAAAAAGAAAATACCATCCTTCGAAAAGAAATACAGAGCCTGGAAACAAAAATCACATTACCTGAAAAGCAGTCTAAGTTAGAAATTAATAGCAGAAGGTTGGTAATTTATGGATTTGGCGAACGATTTAGAGAATCAGAATACGACTTACATAGTAGAGTCATTCAAATGTTCAGAGAAACATGTAATATAAACCTACTTGGATATTTAGAAGACACTCACTGGATAGGAAGAAACAATAACAAAAATAAGCCTTTAGTAATAGAGCTACTCAGCAAAAGAATGGCTAAATACATACTCAAAAATAGTACTTCTTACACGGCACTAAATTATCTATCACTGAATATTTAGAACTTGCAGAATTGAAGGAAAAACAAGACCATGCTAGAACAAATGTTGAATGCACGAAAAAATGGACTACATGTCATTATAAGAAATAACCAACTTATTATAGAGAGAAAACCCGTAGACTGGAACTTAGAAAATAAAAATATGGATCGCACTGTTGACAGTACGAGTGTAAAAATAATCCAATAAGAAGCACTATCAACGCAGAACCAACAGAGATCACCAAGAATTAACAATATTCAGACATTTCGGAAGCAAGTTGACATCATTTAAAGTACTTTACCAAAACTTTCAAAGCCTCTACAATAAACAAGACCTATTGGAAACATTTACAACCCAGAATTCGACTTACCAAGCTTTTTGTATAACAGAATCTTGGTTAAATCAGGCCAAATTGGAGCTTATTAACCTTACTGGATATAAAATAGCAGCATCATACTGCCGAAAAACAAGAGGTGGAGGTGGCGTGTGCATCTTACTTCAAAATCATCTCGAATATATTAAAAAAACTGATATAGCAGATATGTCAATAGAATATATATTGGAGGTGTGTGGAATAGAGTTACCCAAAGAAAATAAGCCTAGGAGTCAATATCCTCTTGAGTTGGTACAATCCTCATATTTATTTCTGTCCCCAGGCACTATTGTATCACCGTTGTGTTTCAGTTTTAATGAATTTATTTATTTAATTAGTTTAACGAGCCAGTATAATTGTAAGGCATTACATCTTAGCTCTCAGGGGTGACAAACCTGTAGCATTTTTCGTAAATGGGTAATATAATATATTATAGCAATTGCAAAAAATATTAAAATTCATTGATAAAAAATACTCAAAATATAAAGTTATTCTTGGCGGCGATTTTAATACAAACGTCCTTGATAATAATTCTAAAACATCCCAGTTATTAAATACTATGTCTGAATACAACTTATGTCAACATATTAAAGACCCTACACATTTCACACAAACATCATCAACGTGCTTAGATTTGATATTTACGAATTTTGATATAAATAAATTACTGACAAAAGTTGAGGAGTTTGTAACCATGCAGCAACCACCATTGAAATAGAGTCACAATCACAAACTAAGCAAATAACTTGGTATACTGAGAAACGGTTTTACAATTTAGCTAATATAGAACAATTCAAACGAGAAATCCATTGGCAAAATATATTGCGACCTGAAAATAATATAAATGAAAACTATACTTAATTTCATAATATTTTGACAGATATTTTAAATACCTATACCAAAACGTAAACTTAAACTAAAAACCATTAATAAAAAATACTGGCTAACTACTGGCATAAAAGAATCTTCAAAAAATAAACGACTCCTTAAAATACTAACATCTAAAACAAAAAACCAAATTTTACATAATTACTATAAAAAATATAAAAAAATACTTAAAAAAAACAGTAAATATTTCAAAAAAATTACATTACATACATAAATTAAAAAAATCCTCTAACAAAGTTAAAACAATGTGGAGTATTATAAATGAACGTACAAATAAAAGATATACTAGAGATAACAACGCTTATCACTAAAAATAAACAATACCATTACCTCGGAGCCATATAAAGTTGCAAATGCATTTAACACTTACTACGCGGCCATTGGTGAAAGTAGCCCTCTAACAGCAACTGGACGTCCTGTCCTAAGCCCGACAGAAAATACTTTCTTTCTCAGCCCAGTCGATTTTCACGAAGTAAATAAGACACTAAAAAGCCTAAAAAATAAAACAAGTTTTGGAATAGACGAGCTTCCACCTACTTTACTCAAACAATGTTCCTCTGAACTTGCTTTACCATGCATAAATGAACTTGCTATAGCATGCTCATTAATCAATCGTTTGACGAAGGAGTTTTCCCAGACCTACTTAAAAAGGCGATTATAAAACCGATGTATAAAAAAAAATGATAAAAGTGACCCCAGCAACTATCGTCCAATAGCCCTGCTACCTTCACCTTCTAGTCTTAGAGAAAGTGATGTGTAAGCGCGTATATAACTTCTGTGAAAAGTATAATATTTTTGATAATTGTCAAAATAGATTTCGTAAAAAACGATCAACAACATTAGCGGTTTACAAATATATTCAGGAAATCTTTAACCTAATTAATAATAAAAAATACGTAATCGGTGTACTACTAGACATGTCTAAAGCTTACGATAAAGTTCAATTCAAAATTCTTCTTAACAAACTATATGGTATAGGGATCCGTGGTAAAGCATACGAATGGTTCAAATCATATTTACAGAATCGAGAGCAATTCGTAGAAATAAACTACTTCAATTATGAAACGAACGAAAAAAAATCAGTATGATCAGACGGAAAAAAATGTAACGCATCAATCCCTCAACCCATTCAATGCGGCTCGAAAAATCGCCTTTATTACGCAGGGCGGGCTTTAAAGAGCTAACTCCGATAGGCGTCGGACGCATCTCATATTTAAACACTTTGACGCCGATCGGCGTTTCCCGCACATGAAAATGATTCTTGCTTGTTTAGACAGAATTTTATTGACGCTTATCAGTCTACGCCATGTTAAGTGACTGCGTATTCAGTGGCCAAATTACATTTGTATATAATAAGTTATTTTGTGATTAAAACGATTTCCTATTTACCTATATGAACGGTTTTAACAATCCAAGATGTTGGATTTTATTAATAAGCCGTTTTCGTTTTAATTTTCTGCATGCTCTTTTTTCCTTTTACACTAGAGATGATGAAGAATATATAAAAAAAAAACTACTACTAGCGAATCATATTAACGCAGCAAAATGTTTAACTATCAACTATGAAATGAAGATTGCTCATAGTATGACCTATTACTGTTTTTTTATTCAATAAAATAAAATACCTAGCTAAAATAAATAATATATAAATATTTAATTCAAATGTTTTCAATGTTGATAACCTCTGGAAGACGCCGTTCGGCGTATACCGTGCTTGAGTATGATTTTGTTATTTTTCTAAAATCATTATTTACAGAAACGGAAACTATAATGATGTTGTATGTATGTAAAACATGCACATATAAAAAGTATATCCCTTTAGAATATAAATTGGCCAAGTTATGGCTAAAATATAATTTACGCCGATCAGTGTCATCCGCCTGAGAATGACAATTTAAAATACGCCGTTGTGCGTGCACCGCAACGAATGGGTCAAGGGAGTGTTCTGGGCTGCCTGTTATTTATAATCTACATAAACGACCTCCCCAAAATTATAGAACAACCCTGTATGCTGTTTGCCGATGATATATCCCTGCTTACCTCATGTGACAGCAATATAAACATCCATAGTAAATTACATTTGATACTAGAAAAGACTAAAAACTGGATGGCATAGCATAACCTTGAAATAAATTTCTCCAAAACGAAAATAATAAGTTTTCACCCTTACCAAAAAGTTCCACTAAATATAAACTTTACCTACCATAACATCAAAATAGAATAAATTAAAATTAAAAATTTTGTACAGCCGACTTCAATATTAGTTATTAAGAATAACTCAAAAACCATTGGTCTGACCTTGATCAATCAATTTCAATCAAATTAATATGGGACCACACGAGATGTACCAGCTTTCATATAAAAAAAGAATCATCGAAATCGGTTCACCCAGTACAAAGTTATGAGGTAACACACATAAAAAAAAAACATACGCGTCGAATTGAGTACCGTCCCCTTTTTGGAAGTTGGCAGAAAATTAAATGAATTCACCCTACTTGGCTTATCAATAGACACAAATATTAACTGAAAACCCCACATAATGAAAATAAAAAGGAAATTAATTTGTTTTAAAAATTGATTTGCACCATAAGATAATATGAGTAGATTTATTTCAAGAAAATTTAATCAATCTATCTCATATTTTGTATAAATCAATTTTATTTTGCTATTTTAAGAAAACTGTAAAAAATTTTCGTGAACGTCCGGATTTTTTTTACGTGGTCACGATAACTCTCGAAAAATTTAACGGATAGAGCCCGGGTTTTGTTTATTTCTTTAAGAATTATATTAAATAGGTACTTATTTCACAACAATAGTGATGTTTTTTTATATAAAAAAGTCTCCATTCATTATACAGTCAACTTAGATATAAAACTTTAACTTTAAATTTCACTGTAACTCTGAATAAAACTCTACTAACAATTAAATATTTTTTACAACTGTAACAGAGTATCCAAGTAGAAAAGTATTGTGTGGACATTCGGTACAAACAGAAACAGAAACTTTTTTATTCAATATAGATTATAAATGATACTTACTGAAAGTCACTCAATTTGTTTAATTACCACTGGTTTGGAAAAAAGCCTCTGTCCTGTGAAGAACCAGTAAAAAACCCAGCGGGACTTTTTTTTTAAATAACAGCTTATAATCATACCAGAAGGAAGTTAGCGTAGAACATTATTTTTTTTTTAATTAAACTGTATGGCAATTAATTGCTCCTTAAATGCTCCAACAGAACCCGAAATTGCTCCACCTCTATTGCTATTAGTTAATTTATAATTAATTTAAAAAAAAATTAAGTATCGAAAATTAATTTTGCTATAAAAGATAAAATACCTACTTTTTAAAATAAAACTGTATGCTCATTATTTGCTCCTAAAATGTTCCAGCAAAATCCGAAATTGCTCCATTTCTATTGCTATTAGTTAATTTATAATTAATTTTTTTTAAATTTAAGTATCGAAAATTAAAGTTTGCTATAAAACATAAAATATCTACTTTTAAAATAAAACTGTATGCTCATTATTTGCTCCTAAAATGCTCCAGCAAAATCCGAAATCGCTTCATTTCTATTGCTATTAGTTAATTTATAATTAATTTAAAAAAATTAAGTATCGTAAATTAAAGTTTGGTATGAAACATAAAATATCTACTATTTAAAATAAAACTGTATGCTCATTATTTGCTTCTAAAATGCTCCAGCAAAATCCGAAATTGCTCCATTTGTATTGCTATTAGTTAATTTATAATTAATTAAAAAAAAATTAAGTATCGAAAATTTCATGTTGCTATAAAACATAAAATATCTACTTTTTAAAATTAAACTAAATGCCAATTAATTGCTCCTTAAATGATTCAGTAGAATCCGAAATTGCTGCACTTCTATTGCTATTAGTTGATTTAGATTTTTTTTTTTGAGAAAGAGTGATCCCATTTGAGTAATAGCGCCATCATCAATAGAATGTAGTAACATTCTATGCTAAAAGTCATTTTATCGAACAAAAATTGATTGACTCTCAAGGTGGTAGGTAGAATAGATGCTAAATAGCATAAACCTAAAAAAATAATGTTGATCGGTGAGTTTTGAAATTATGGATTCTTATGAATGGATAAGACAGTTTTTCCAAAATTGATTTTTAATGTGATTGCGGCTCGATATCGATATTTTTTTATTACTCATTGAAGAAGCATCAAAATTTACTCACTCAACTAAAGAATAATATTATAGAGTAGATTATGTTACCTGGTATTATAATAAAAATGTACATCAACAATTTCTGCCCTTAGATAAAATATTCAATAAATAAAAATCGGAATATCGATATGTCGATATTAAAACATCCTTTAATTATTATATTTAAAATATATTCAAATATTTTATCTGTTAACTAAATGATACCCGCGACTTCGTCCACGTGGATTAAGGCTTTTTAAGTCCTGCGGGATTTATTATTTTTCTAGGATAAAATGTAGGTTATGTGTTAGTATACAGCAAATTGAGAGTAATTCTTAACAACAATAAAACAATTATAAATAAACTAATAGTAATAGACGTAGTCAAACTACAGACTCTAAGAGAGCATTTAAGAAACAATTAAATTCGGTGGTATGTAGAAAAGACTAGATGGCTTAAATACAAAAAATATATTAACATGTTTGTCCAATCCATAAGAATCCATAATTTCAAAACAAACCGATTAATATTATTTTTTTGGGTTTATGGCGTTTAGCATCTACTCTACGTACCACCTTGAGAGTAAATACATTTTTGTTCGATAAAATGACTTTTACAATAGAATGTTGCTGCATTCTATTGATGATGGCGCTATTACTCAAATGGGATCACTCTTTCTCAAAACTAATTCTAAATTAACTAATGACAATAGAGGTGCAGCAATTTCGAATTCTACTGGAGCACTTAAGGAGCAATTATTTGGCATTTAGTTATTTTTAAAAATAGATATTTTATGCTTTATAGCAAAATTAAATTTTCGATACTTAATTTTTTTAAATTAATAATAAATTAAATAATAGCAATATAGGTGGAGCAATTTCGTCGGATTCTGCTGGAGCATTTAAGGTGAAATTAGTTGCATACAGTATAATTTTAAAAAGTGGATATTTTATGTTTAATAGCAAAATAAAATTTTCGATAATTAATTTTTTTTAAATTAATTCTAAACTAACTAATAGCAGTAGAGGTGGAGCAATTTCGGATTCTGCTGGAGCATATAACGAGCAATCAATTAACATACAGTTTAATTGTATAAAGTAGATATTTTATGTTTTATAGCAAAATTATATTATCGGTAATTAATATTTTTAAATTAATTCTATATTAACTAATAGCATTATAGGTGGAGCAATTTCGAATTTTGCTGAAGCATTTAAGGTGAAATAAGTTGCTTACAGTTTAATTTTAAAAAGTAGATATTTTATGTTTAATAGCAAAATTAAATTTTCGATAGTTATTTTTTTTAACTAATTCTAAACTAATTAATAGCAATAGAGGTGGAGCAATTTCGGATTTTGCTGGAGCATTTAAGGTTCGTTTTATTTTTCAATTTAGTACATTAACCTTTTAATATATATCTTAGGTGGTTAATGAATTACTTACATATTTTTGAAACACTGTATTGATTCTACCTATAATTAGTAAACAGAATTTACTTTTCTCAAAAATCAAGAAAATAACAATAGATAATCATCGGCAACACTAACCTTAAACTATTGCTATCCCGCTTAGGTATACGGCAATGACTACTCTATTGTACATACTCCCTCTTCGTATAAAGGATTATAATCATTTAATACTGAGATAAATGAAAACATGGCTTAAAAGACAAGCATTCAAGTCAACAATCTTTAAAAAGATAAAAAATTCCACCGAAATTAATAAAATCTTTTGTGGCATCGGAAAAGTGCGCAAGCAAAAATTTGAGATATTGAAAAGTATGAAATAATTGATAGATACAAATAATTTTTAGTAGTATATGGAAACAATTGATAAACAAAATGAGAAATGACTGTATAAAGTGTTGACGTTTCGTTAATAATTAAATATATTAAGTTAAAAATTTGGTGAGGTTATGTTGACATCTGATTCGAGAGTATATACACTGCAGTATCACGCCTTATTTAGAACAAAATCTACCACACTTAGTTTGTAATTCGGAATCTTGGCTGTCTAATTATAAACTAGAATTAGTAGTGTTTCAAAACTATCATATAGCAACGTCTTGGCGTGAGACTACAGTGTATATATTCTCGAATCAGATGTCAACATAACCTCAACAAATTTTTAACTTCATATATTTAATTATTAACGAAACGTCAACACTTTATACAGTCATTTATCATTTTGTTTATCAATTGTTTCCATAATACATAATACACTAAAAATTATTTCTGTCTATCAATTATTTCATACTTTTCAATATCTCAAATTTTTGCTTGCGCACTTTTCCGATGCCACTAGTGTTGTTTCTATATAGTTTGTGGATGCCACAAAAGATTTTATTAATTTCGGTGGAATTTTTTCTTTTTAAAGATTGTTGACTTGAATGCTTGTCTTTTAAGCCATGTTTACATTTATTTATTTTCAAGATTTTTTGACTTGGATGCTTGTCTTTTAAGCCATGTTTTCATTTATCTCCGTATTAAATGATTATAATCCTTTATAATACACTGCTTAACAATATTATATTATGTAATTATGTTGATGCGTCACATTGCGCAGCCCCTTGGCGATTTCGACGGCAACTTGAGCCAGCAGATAGTTGGTAATATTATCTCAAGGCGAAATGATAAGTTAAAACAGTGTCAGTAATGTTAAACACAAAACTTGCCCTTTTAGTTACTATATCTCTAAAAAAAAATTACCAACAAAGTTCTTTGCAGACAGACCTTGTTTTTTTAAACGCGCTAAAATGCAGTGACATTGACAAGTACAGTTTTTTTTGTTAAATATATGTAATCTATATATTCCACAGTTTCGTTTCGCTTATGGAGTGTAGAATAAAAGGAGGACCATCTCTGTATATGAAGTGTCCCTAAAAACGCGTCCAATAAGGGTGGCGCTGTAGTAGCATAGGATAAATTTAAAAAATAGCGCCTAAATTAATTAGAATAAGATTGAAAAATAAACAAGGACCGACCAATCCGCTTGGTTTTGTACTACGTAAATAGTTGAGGTTTTGTATACTGGCATTTTACTAACTACTCTAGTCATGATTTTTTTTAAATATTTGAATTCAGTTGACTTCACTCCGTCTACAAGATGGTTCTCCTTCTACTCTACACTTCATAGTTTCACTCCACAGTTCACACCACAGAGTCACTAGTAGATTATACTTAGTCTAGTTACGCCCTAGTTACTCGACTCCACAGTCAGTAATTCATTCTTGGGGCTATGTATAAGCTTTTACAACAACTGGAATTTTTTAAATTTACTAAATTTGATCTGCTCAAAGTTCAATAACTTTATTAAACTAAGTTTGTATAAAAAGGATTAATATAATATTAAGGAATTTATGGATGAAAATAATAAATAGGAATGAGGTGATCACTACCATACTATTTCTAATTTGTTGTGTAGTTAATTGTGTACATGATTGTAACAAAAAGGAAGTTAGCGTAGAACATTATTTTCTTTAAGTAAACTATATGCCAATTAATTGCTCCTTAAATGCTCCAGCAGAATCCGAAATTGCTTCACCTCTATTGCTATTACTTAATTTATAATTAATTAAAAAAAAATAAGTATCGAAACTTAATTTTGCTATAAAACATAAAATATTTCTTTTTAAAATAAAACTGTATGCTCATTATTTGCTCCTAAAATGTTCCAGCAAAATCCGAAATTGCTCCATTTCTATTGCTATTAGTTAATTTATAATTAATTTTTAAAAAATTTAAGTATCGAAAATTAAAGTTTGCTATAAAACATAAAATATCTACTTTTTAAAATTAAACTGTAAGCAACTAATTTCACCTTAAATGCTCCAGCAAAATCCGAAATTGCTCCACCTCTATTGCTATTAATTAGTTTAGAATTAATTAAAAAAAAATAACTATCGAAAATTTAATTTTGCTATTAAACATAAAATATCTACTTTTTAAAATTAAACTGTAAGCAACTTATTTCACCTTAAATGCTTCAGCAAAATCCGAAATTGCTCCACTTATATTGCTATTAGTTAATTTAGAAGTAATTTAAAAATATTAATCATCGATAATTTAATTTTGCTATAAAACATAAAATATCTACTTTATACAATTAAACTGTATGTTAATTGATTGCTCGTTATATGCTCCAGCAGAATCCGAAATTGCTCCACCTCTATTGCTATTAGTTACTTTAGAATTAATTTAAAAAAAATTAATTATCGAAAATTTAATTTTGCTATTAAACATAAAATATCTACTTTTTTAAAATTATACTGTATGCAACTAATTTCACCTTAAATGCTCCAGCAGAATCCGAAATTGCTCCATTTCTATTGCTATTAGTTAATTTATAATTAATTTAAAAAAAATTAAGTATCGAAAATTTAATTTTGCTATAAAGCATAAAATATCTATTTTTAAAAATAAATAAATGCCAAATAATTGCTCCTTAAGTGCTCCAGTAGAATTCGAAATTGCTGCACCTCTATTGTCATTAGTTAATTTAGAATTAGTTTTGAGAAAGAGTGATCCCATTTGAGTAACAACCGATTTGCACTCAGCAAATCAGTTGTTGTAGAGGTAGTTAAAGAACAAAAATTTCTTGACCTTGACGTGTTGAGAGTAAAGCACAAACTCAACCGCTTCGCGGTATGAGGTGTGCGATATTTGAAAAAAAAAAGAAATTGTGTACTTTACAAAAAGATATGAAATCCGAACAAAAACAGTTCCACTGTAAAGCATCGCACCAAGTACACTTTCAACTATAATTACAAAAATAATAATTACATTTTTACAAAAAATTATAAAATAAAAAAAAACCAAGTACATACTTAACCGTTTTAGATTTGAAAAAAAATTTTGCTGAAAAAAGTAATAATAAAAAAAATGATGTACTTGGTGTGAATTATACTTTATAGTACGAGCATAACTCAAAAAAGTTATAAAAAAACGACTTCCAATATCAAGTTGGGTGATCGATACTCTTAATCATGCACACCAAGTACACCATTTTTTTACTATTACTATTTTCAGCAAAATTTTTTTTGACTCTAAACCGGTTATGTACTTGGTGTTTTTTTATTTTATAATTTTTTGTAAAAATGTAATTATTATTTTTGTAACTATAGTTGAAAGTGTACTTGGCGCGATGCTTTACAGTGAAACTGTTTTTGTTCGGATTCAACTTACCCAATGGTCTAGAGAACATAGTGTAATCATAACTTAGCTCAAGATTAGAATCTACTATAAATGCAAATTCATGAATTTGTACTTCTTTGTAGGGCAATGCATTAAATGTTTCAATCCTTTTATTATATATTTGGTAGTATTTTCCTAATTTAATGGTAGGGAAGCATAATATAACGTTCGTATTTTTTATTTTCAACAAGGATTCTCTTCATTCTTGAACACAATTTTTATAATTTCCGCTTCATTTGAAATCTTCTTCTCCTATTAATAGAATACAAAAGTCATTTTTCGAGAGATACTTTGCTTGACTACATAGGTTGTCTAGAAGGTTCATCATACCGACATTAGATCTCAGGAAATGACATATCTCATAGTTTTCGTCAGCAAAAGTTGCTAACGCTATGTTAATGACTTTATTTACTTTTCCGCTAGAAAATATGCGTATTTTGCTGGTTTTATAATTTTTGTACTCTTCATACCGATTGTTTATCGTTAGATCCGTAAGTCTATTTGTTTAGTAAGCAAATCTCTTCTCTTGCTTCTTGTAGTTGGTTTTGTAGTTCAAAGATCATGCATTCAAGTTCTTTTATATTAACAATATTTTCCTGATTACATGTCGGTGTTTTCGCCGGCGTTATATTATTTTCGATAAAATTTAACTGTTTTCCTTTCATGCGCTTAGGGAATTTATTTTCAATATTTAATAGCGCATTAGGTGAGCTGCAAATTGTCTCTAGCTGCTTAATTTTTAATTCATAATTTGAAACTTTTTTCTCTAACAGATTATTTTCAGCAAGTTATTTTTCAATTTCAGCATCAGCAGATGCTATTTTTTTTTTCTAATTCTCTATTTTTCTCTTTCAGTGTATGTATATAATCATCATAATCATTTTTACTTAGTTTACGATCAATATCAGGATAACTCCGATTCAACTTGACCGATTTGTTCATATAATTCTCATCGTCAGTGTTGATTTCGTCTCCAGAAAGCATTTCAAATGAGTTTTCAGTTGAAACATTTGCTATAATCCTGTTGCGCATTCTTACATTTTCTCTAGGTGAGGTAAAAGAATTTTTAGAATGTTCTATAACCAGAGATACTGGCATTTGAATATTTTTCTGTAAAACTGTTCACAACGGACGCGTTTCCATTTTTCTTTACTTTCTTTTTTCATTAACCGATTCGTTCCGGCACCAATTTTCGACAACTTTTAGCTGTGGCGGCGAACAAATATTTCACGACACGCCGGGCGTGTCAAGCGCCACAGACAAGTCCGCCATGTGTAAAAGTAATGTTCTTTTTTATGCTTTATTTACTTGTTTAGACCTAATTAAGTTTATTTGACATCAAACATAAGTTACAAATGGAAGGATACTTGTTTTTAGTGGGTAACTACGTGTTTTTTTACGAGTTTTCTTTGAAATTGAGAGAAAGCGAACTTTTTTTATGCATGAACGGTTTCGAACTGTTTCAAGCAAAAATAAACCTCATACCATATCACAAGAGCACATGGTACTTCGTAGGTCTATTCTACCATATGATAGTAATAAGACGGCAGTTCAACCATTTTAAGCAAAATTAAACAATAAGACAAACGCATTGTTTTTTTTAACAGGAGACTTCTTTTCCAGAAATTTATTTACAACTTGAGTTTGTGAGCGATCGCAATGAGTGCTATTATTTGTTACTTACTAGACAATTTTTCGATAACATGATTTAAAACCCACAAAGTAAAAAGAGTACCATGTACAAGTTAAAAAAAGGTTGTCAACCCCTAAAAATTTCAAATTTTCAAAATATCCAGAAACGAAGCTGTATGCATGAACTACTCGCAAAATAATAAATATTTTATTCTGGATAAATTTTCCAAAAAAGCAATTTGAGCGAGTTATAACGATTTTTAAAAAGACACGACTCGCGTGTCATACGCCACACACAAAAGTAATCGATGGCACGCCTGGCGTGTCACCCGCACTGAACCGGTTAAGATGAATAAAGGATATGAAATATTTGCACATTCTAGGTCAAATATCATTTTACAAATTGAACATGTCACAGATTGTCTCTTTTATAACTTTTTATGGCATTTTGCACAACTTGCCATCTTTAAGTGACCTCTAGTGTTGGGCTGTAGTACTGCTTAGTTAAATAGGTTTGATTCTAAACTCTGATTTATATCACTTATAGCAGCTGGTACAATCAGTCGCCGCTAGGTGACACTATTTAGTTGATTTAGACAGTTTTTATCTGATGTATAAGTATAGGTGTCACTTGTGGTCAATATTCAAGAGCAGCTGATTAGTAAACTGAGTTTGTTTACACTTGAGTTTAAATGGCAAACTGATGAATTGATGTCTTGTAATTAGTTTTTATTGCTTAATGAATCTCACTGCCTTTTTATTCTATTGATTATATAGTATTGCCGTTAGATGTCGCATATACACTACTTTATTGATGTAGCATAATGCTCCTGCTTTATTTTGAAAATTAAAGCTATTGCATACAAGATGTCGCTGTTAAGTTTAATATTATAACGGTTTGTTTTTAAATATTAACTACTATTCTGTATATGATTCTTCTTTGTTACTATTTCACAATTCAAACCTTTTCCATAATTTACACTTTACACTTTTTATATTATAGTTAGCACTATACGTGGGTTTTATTATAAAACTTTGTTTATATTAACACGGGTTTTAAATTAGGTAACATAAAATGTTTATTTTCATTTGAAATAATATTATTTGTTTTTGAGTCACAATCACGTAATATTTCTTTAAGATAACACTTACACTAATAGTTGATGTACTAATTACAGTTTCAATAGAAAAATACGAACGAAATTATAACTTCATATATTTTTAAACTTAAAATAACAAGGGAGCTGATATGAACTTGGCAAGGCGCCCTCTAGTATCCCTAAATACTTACCTTACCGTGCATATACATTTTGGAAATCTGCAAATTCATTAAAAAAAATACCCAGAATTCTATATCAAACGAGGAGAAAGCAATACCAGATACCAATTACGCCATAAAGAAATACTAACTCTACCCAATCTCGCCTTAAGCCACATTCATCAGGTCCCTTCGTCATGTCTATCGTCATATATATATTTTTATAAATAAAAGTAAGGATTTTTTTTAATTTGTAAACATTACTACTCACTAAACGAATACTTAAATGATAAATTTTAAATATCTACCTAGTATTTCGATTATATTTTTGTTTCAAAGTGTATTTATCATTATTGTTTCACTGTAATGGCCCTCCTCTCTCTTAATTGGCGTGCCCTGCAGGGCCCATAATGATCTCATAGTTTTAAGTTAAAACTTAAAATGTTCTCAACACCTTAGCTGTAACATTATGGATGCAATAAATAATACGAGTATGAATATCAATATGACCAGACAATGTTTTTTTATTTATTTAATTGATTGCTAATGTTTGTCCTTTTTTCGTTTCGACGTTTATTGTGTTCTTGTTGGAGAGTCTATTAAAATCGACTGCTGAACATAGGCCTCCACTATAGATTGCCTCATAGGGGGATATTTGCCATAGTTGCCACGATTGGCTGGCGGGTTGGCAACACAGTTTTTTTAATTTTATTAGGAATACGCTGCTGCCCATCTCCTGATTTGTTTCTCTCTGTCGCCTCTACGATACACACAGGATGATAAGGGGTAGTGGATATTCTTATATCTATATCTATATGTTATATCTAGGCGACGCGACGGAGGAAATAAACCAGGAGATGGGCAGCAGCGTCTTCCTAATAACAAATAAAAATAAAAAACCGCGGTTGCCTACCGAACATGTATGCCAACTATGGCAAATATCCCCCCTATGAGTCAATCCGTGGGGGAGGCCTATGTTGATCAGCGACCTTTATAGGCTGTAACGGTAACAATAAATGTCAAAACGAAAATGTAAAACATAAACTAGTATCATTTAAATATTTATATATATATACATATTTAAATAAAGATAAAAAAAAATCATGAAGGTCTGGTCTGTTTCCACTAACCACTCGGTACACATTTCCAGGTTCGATTTCACTTGGTTGCTTCTTTGGTTTTTGAATTAGCTTCTTCAAAATAAATGCAGTTTCATTTAGCACATATGACACGGAAAGGTTTTTCTACTCGTTCTACAGTTACATAAGGAACTCACGACAAATGGATTTTTATCTAGTATACTTTTATATTTTTATTTAGTATAATTTTATACGTGGTAGAGCCATGCAGCAGCTATATTAGTAGTATAGTTGTAGCACGAATGGGTCGGCTCGACTGGGGAAGGACCACGCTCTCACAGAATACCAGCGTAAAATAGCAGCTTAGTGCTGCTGTGTTTCGTATGGTGAGTGTAGAGAACCGGAGACCCATTTTACTGGAAAAGAGGCATTCCATCTTAGTCCTCACGGGTGACGTCGCATCTGCATTTTGATTCTTTATTGAGAAGAAATTTAGATGTCTATGGGCCGCAGCAACCACTTACCATCAGGTGGACTGTATACTCGTTTGACACCCTATCCTATAATTTTTTTTAATATAAAACACGTTTACATAATATTGCATATATTTTACCAGATCTGTCACAAAAAAGGTTCTGCTCACGTGTGTGTTTTCATATGCCTTTGCAAAGCACTTTTTATAATACATTTATATTCACAGATATTACATGAAAAAGGTTTGTCTCCAGTATGTATTTTCATATGTGATTGCAAACTACTTTTTCGAATACATTGATATTTACAGATATGACACGAAAAAGGTTTTTCTCCAGTATGTATTTTCATATGTGTTTGCAAATTATCTTTTGTAATACATTTATATTCACAGATATTACATGAAAAAAGTTTTTCTCCAGTATGTATTTTCATATGCCTTTGCAAATCACTTTTTGTAATACATTTATATTCACAAATATTACATGAAAAAGGTTTTTCTCCAGTATGTATTTTCATATGCCTTTGCAAACCACTTTTTGTGATAAATTTATATTCACAGACATTACATGAAAAAGGTTTTTCTCCAGTATGTATTTTCATATGTGATTGCAAACTAATTTTTTGAATACATTGATATTTACAGATATGACACGAAAAAGGTTTTTCTCCAGTATGTATTTTCATATGTGTTTGCAAATTACCTTTTGTAATAAATTTATATTCACAGATATGACACGAAAAAGGTTTTTCTCCAGTATGTATTGTCATATGTGATTGCAAATTACTTTTTCGAATACATTGATATTTACAGATATGACACGAAAAAGGTTTTTCTCCAGTATGTATTTTCATATGCTTTTGCAAATTATCTTTTTTTATACTTCTATAATCACAATTATTACAACAGAACATTTGTTCAGCAATGTGCGCGTTAAGATGTGCCAAAATGTAACGTTTTTGAGATGTTTTAAATTCGCAAATATCACAATTAAATATTTCCGTTAGTTGTGGTACTGGAGTTTGTTCAACTTGTGTCCGAACTGCAGTGGTGACTGAGTTCTTTTGCGTCTTATGACAGTATGAAATGTGTTTGGCGAGAATGTCTTTTCTTGAAAATTTTGTTGGTGCCCCTGATGTGTTTTTCGCACTCTTTTGCTTCAAAATTTTCTTTTTCATAATCTTTGCAGGATGCTTTCCTTTCTTAATAACTGGTTGATTATTTTTTTTCACTTTAGCCTTTAATTTAATAGTAGTGCTTTCTAAATCGAGGTTTCCTTTACGAACATCGTTTATGTTACAATCAGTAGAATTTGATTTAATCTTGCTCTCAGACAGTTTTGAAAAATGATTTGTCGGTGTGATGTATGGTTCTGAAATACATACGAATTAAACATTTTATTTATTGTAAGACACCACAAACTGAACACTAGGTGGAGTTTATGCCTTATGGCGTTCTCTATTGGTTAACCCAGGGAGAAATAGAGAAATTACAATATTTTACATGATTATACTCTTGTAATGTTTCTATATACATATAAAGTATTTTAGCCAATTACTTTGAGTAATGTATCTCATACGCATTTTTGGAGGGAATGAATGGTGGAGAAACTATATTCGAATGATAATGATGACGTTCTTCTGAACATGTTACAATTACATTAATCCAATAATCGCTGCTTCGAATCACACACGGAACAAGCATTATACAGGATAATTGTAAGATTGACTTGTTGATTGAAAAGTATCATTTAGGCCATAGTTATGTTAGACAAAGTCTGACTATACTTTTTTGTTTTTGGTGATAAAACCAAAAATTTTACAATTCATTGCTAATAATTGTCAGTTTTATGAGGGTCTGATTTTTTTTTAAATTTAAATAATGTGTAAGCAATCTAAGAAAACATGGTCTCAGCGTCTGTGTCATCAGACATTTTTTGTACAGAAACAGATCACGAAAATTTTCTAAGATTTAAAGAAACAGGTTTTTGACACTCATCATCATCATCATTACAGCCCTTCACAAGTCCACTGCTGAACATAGGCCTCCCCCAAGGAATGCCACAAAGCACGGTCCTGAGCCACCTGCATCCATCGATTTCCTGCATATCTTACCAGGTCGTCACTCCATCTAGTGGGGGGACGCCCTACACTTCGTCTGCCGGTACGAGGCTGCCACTCGAGAACCTTTCTTCCCCATCGGTTGTCCGTTCTTCGAGCTATATGGTCGGCCCATTGCCACTTCAGCTTACTAATCCGTTGGGCCATGTCGGTCACTCTGGTTCTACTGCGGATATCCTCATTTCTAAGCTTATCACGCAGGGAAACTCCGAGCATAGCCCTCTCCATAGCTCGCTGAGCAACCTTGAGCTTCCTGATCCGGCCAGTAGTGAAGGACCAAGTCTCAGTTCCATATGTCATCACTGGCAACACGCACTGGTTGTACAGTCTCGTTTTTAAGTTTTGAGGTATACCTGACGAGAAGATGTGCCGAAATTTTCCGAACGCTGCCCAACCGAGTTGAATCCGTCGATTGACCTCTCGGTCGAAGTTGGACTTACCTAGTCGGACTATTTGTCCCAGGTAAACATACATAGGCTGCACTAAAAGTATCGGGAATGGAATATTTCCACTGTTCCTGTCATATTAAAATATTTTTAATTAAAACTCATTTATTTACTTAAAAAAAGATTCTCGGTCTTGTCACAAGGTTTTGTCAAACTTGTTTAGTCGTTGAGAAAATGGAATCGACTCGTGAAAATTCAAGAGCGATGATTTATTATGACTTTCGAAGTGGTTTAACACAAAAACAGTGTGTTGACCGGATGATTTCTGCATTTGGTGATGAAGCCCCATCCAAAACCACAATTTATCGCTGGTTTGCTGAATTTCAACGTGGACGTGTCAAGTTCAGTGATGATCCCCATCAAGGTCGTCCAAAAACTGCAGTCACCCAAGAAAACGTTGATGCTGTGCGTAAGCTGATTGAGGAAGATCGACATGTGACATACCGCGAAATTCAGGCAACTTTAGACATTGGCATGAGTCAAATACAAATATTCTTGCATGAACAATTAGGTGTAAAAAAGTTGTTTTCCCGATGGATACCGCATTCGCTCTGTGAAGAGCAAAAAGCGGCTCGCGTTACTTGGTGCGTCAGAACTCTCGAAAGATTCCACGCAGGATCCTCAAATGCTGTATACAACATCGTATCAGGTGACGAATCCTGGATATACGCGTACGAACCCGAAACAAAAAACCAGTCACGAGTTTGGGTGTTCGAAAATGAGTTAAAGCCAACTAAAATTGTTCGTTCACGGAGTGTTGCAAAAAAATTGGTGGCCACGTTTGTCTCCAAAACCGGCCATGTTACGACTATTCCTCTTGAGGGACAAAGAACGGTTAATGTAGAATGGTATGCTAGCATTTGTTTGCCACAGGTCGTTTCTGAACTCCGTAAAGAGAACTGCACCCGCCGCATTATCCTCCGTCCCGACAATGCGAGTTCTCACACCGCACACAGAACAAAAGAGTTTTTAGAGCAAGAAAACATAGAATTATTAGACCATCCGCCGTACAGTTCCGACCTAAGCCCTAATGATTTCTATACTTTCCCTAAAATAAAGAATAAATTGAGTGGATAGAGCTTTTCATCACCTGAAGAAGCTGTGGACGCCTACAAAACGGCCATTTTGGAGACCCCAACTTCCGAATGGAATGGTTGCTTCAATGATTGGTTCCATCGTATGGAAAAATGTGTCAAATTTCGCTGAGAATACTTCGAAAAGCAATAAATACATTTTTAAATAGTAATGTTGTGTCACTTCCTTGATTCCCGAAATTTTCAGTGCCGCCCTCGTACTCGTCAATAACTTCGAGCTTAGTGCTCCCAAAAACTACCGGCATAGGTGTGACATGCACATTAAACATGATCTTTGTTTTGTCCATGTTCATCTTAAGACCTATCCGTTGGGAAACACTATTGAGGTCATTGAGCATAGTGCTTAGGTCCTCCAGCCATTCTGCCATAAGGACTATATCGTCGGCAAATCGAAGGTGAGTGAAGTACTCGCCATTGATGTTGATACCGTATCCTTTCCAGTCCAGAAGCTTGAAAACGTCTTCCAATGCACCGGTGAAGTTTCGGGGATATGACGTCACCCTGTCTTACACCTCTCTGCAATTGGATAGGTTTCGTACTCTGGTTCTGTACTCGGATAGCCATCGTAGCCCTACTGTACAAGCACTTCAACACTTCGATATACCATATATTCGATATTACTCACACTTGCGTGTGGCTCCAACGATGATGTGTACAGCTGCCCATAGAACCTCTCAATCTCACTCAAAATCTCAGGTGTCCCGGAAATGACGCTGCCACAGTCGGTCTTCAGCTTCGACAGTTGGCTGTTTCTGGCAAACAGATCTCTCGCAAAGACTTTGGAGCCCTGGTTCCGCTCGATCGCTTCTTCAATACGAGCAGTATTAAAGTTGCGTAAGTCCCGCCGCATGCATTTAGAGATGTCTGTTAAGTTGCCTGTATGCTGTCAAATCTACTGAAGACTGCAGCTTCATATCCCGTCTAACAGCCATGAGATTAAGAGTGTGATCGGAGAGTTTTTGTGTTCATCTGCGGCGGGTCTTGCAAAACTTAGCTCCGACCGCATGGACAGTTTCCACGAGCTTGTCATTTATATCGTCCACTGGATTGCAATCTTCTAGGCACTGAAAACAGTTTCGTAGCATGAGCTGAAAGGTTTTGTGACTTTGGATTAGAGCACGAGGGGGACGGAGCGTTGACTTCATTAGACGAGATCTCTCCAACTTAACGTTTAGGTTCAGTGTGCCTCTCACCATTCGGTGATCGCTGCCGGTTTTCACCCTCGCGATCACGGAGACATCACTGAACAGTTGTCGTCTGGTCGTCATAATGAAGTCAATCTCATTTTTTGTGGAACCGTCGGGGCTCGACCAGGTCCACTTTCTGTGGGGCCGCTTCTGGAAGAAAGAATTCATCATAAAGAGTCCCTCTTTCTCCATGAAGTCGGCCAGCTGCTGGCCCCTTGGGTTCCGTTGCCCTATTCCGAATTTCCCTACTTTCAGCTCACCGTTCTCTCTTGTGCCTAGTTTTGCGTTGAAGTCTCCCATTAACACCGTATAGTGGGTTTTGGAGGAATGCATGGCTCTAGAGATATCCTCATACATTTCCTCCACCTCCTCAGCGGGGTGTGCCGAGGTTGGTGCGAAAACTTGTATGACCTTCAGCGAATACCGTTTGGTGATTCTGAGTATAAGGTACGCAACCCTCGTCGACACACTCTCAATCTTTACAACGTTGTTAACGAGAGACTTGTGGACGATAAATCCGACACCTCCTTGGGACAGATGGTCGCCCTCCCGGTAATAGAGCAAGTTGCCGGATTCGAGGATTACCGTGTCCTCCCCCTCTCTTCGGACTTCGGATAATCCTATAATATGCCAGCGTAACTTGTCTAAGTTGTGTATCGCTAGCAACGCAAAGTCGGGAATTTGCATTTGGAAAAATCCCAAATTGGGGGCTTTTAGGTGCTAATTAGGTGCCAAGTTTAAAAAATAGGTGCTCTAAAATGTTCACCGCAACGAACTGTTGAAATTTGCGTTGCTAGCAAAACGTCTCGCTAGCAACGCAATGAAGTTATTAAATATACGATAAATATTAATAGCAAGGAATTAGGTGCTAATTAGGTGCTGCAAGTATACGCACTAACAAGGCGCCCCTAATAAAAATAAAGTCGTTATTCAGAACATAGCAGATGCAAAATTCATATTTCCTGAAAATCAAAATAGAATCAAAATTGCTTTCAGAAAAAGTCCAAATTAGGGGCTTTTTAGGTGCTAATTAAGTACCAAGTTTAAAAATTAGGTGCTCTAAAATTTTCACCGCAACGACCTGTTGAAATTTGCGTTGCTAGCAAAACGTCTCGCTAGCAACGCAATTAAGTTATTAGATATACGATAAATATTAATAGCAAGGAATTAAGTGCTAATTAGGTGCTGCAAGTATACGCAATAACAAGGCGCCCCTAATAAAAATAAAGTCGTTATTCCGAAAATTATTCAGCAAGGCAAATTTTTTTTATAGGATAAGGGTGACAAACTAGCACACAGTGCACCTGATGGTAAGTGGTTGCTGTGGCCCATAGACATCTACATCTATCTTCGGTTAAGAATCAAAATGCAGATGCGTTGTCACCCGTAAGGACTAAGATGGAATGCCTCGTTTCCAGTAAAAAGGGTCTCCGGTTCTCTACACTCACCATACGAAACACAGCAGCATTAAGCTGCTATTTTACGCTGGTATTCTGTGAGAGCGTGGTCCTTCCCCGATCGAGCCGACCCATTCGTGCTACAACCATAATATAGCTGCAGCATGGCTCTACCACGTAAAAAATTAGGTCTTTGTGTTTGTGCCATCTAGCGTCTATCCTACTTACCACCTTGAGAGTCCATCGATTTTGATTTGATAAAATGACTAGAACTATAGAACGTTGTAGATGGCGCTATTTATTACAAAGCAATTTACTGGAAAGAAAATATCCTTTCGAGTACACTAAAGTTTAGGCTTCACATGTCTAAAAATAAGAATTGTAACATTTATTTGGTTGAAAATTATATTAAATAATATTATAAATCTATAATATAATTTAATATAATTTTCAACCAATATTCAACCATTTTCAAATATAATCATATTAAATCTGAGAAACAAAAAATGCCGTTCATACCTTACAGTAAGGTAATGGTGGTTTTAAATCCGATAATTTCCAGAATATTACCGTCATCTACATGCGACCTCAATAATCTTTCATGACCTAATTAGCACTTAATTTTTAGGAACTGATAAAGAACAAAAAAACTGTTCATACATTATAGTAAGGTAATGGTGGTCGTGGACCCCATAATTCCCAGAATAATATCGTAATCTGTATCGGGTTTCAATAATCGATCTGCAGCACTTAATTAGCACATAATTCCTTGCTATTAATATTTATCGTATATCTAGTAACGTCATCAGCGTTGCTAGCGATACGTTTTGCCAGCAACGCAAATTTCAATGGTTCGTTGCGGTGAAAATATTGGAGCAACTAATTTTTAAACTTGGTACTTAATTAGCACCTAAAAAGCCCCTAATTTGGACTTTTTCTGAAAGCAATTTTGATTCTATTTTGATTTTCAGGAAATCTAAATTTTGCAACTGCTATGTTCTGATTCAGAACTTCTGAATAATGACTTTATATTTATTAGGGGCGCCTTGTTATTGCGTATATTTTCAGCACCTAATTAGCACTTAATTCCTTGCTATTAATATTTATCGTATATCTAATAACTTAATTGCGTTGCTAGCGATACGTTTTGCCAGCAACGCAAATTTCAATGGTTCGTTGCGGTGAAAATATTAGAGCAACTAATTTTTAAACTTGGTACTTAATTAGCACCTAAAAAGCCCCTAATTTGGACTTTTTCTGAAAGCAATTTTGATTCTATTTTGATTTTCAGGAAATCTAAATTTTGCAACTGCTATGTTCTGATTCAGAACTTCTGAATAATGACTTTATATTTATTAGGGGCGCCTTGTTATTGCGTATATTTTCAGCACCTAATTAGCACTTAATTCCTTGCTATTAATATTTATCGTATATCTAATAAATTCATTGCGTTGCTAGCGAGACGTTTTGCTAGCAACGCAAATTTCGACAGTTCGTTGCGGTGAAAATTTTAGAGCACCTAATTTTTAAACTTGGCACCTAATTAGCACCTAAAAAGCCCCTAGTTTTGGATTTTTCCAAATGCAAATTCCCGACTTTGCGTTGCTAGCGATACACAACTACTTGTCTATCTCTTCTTCCAGCTCCACAATCTTCTCGTCAGTCCTCAGGGTGCGTGCGTTGTATTTTGCCAGGTCGAGTCGTCGTAGGTGGCAACCGAACCTCCACCGGAGATTCTTAGCACCCCCTGCCCCGCCGTTACCGTGGTCGCCACTGTAGCCAGGAATAGCGGGGCCGCCGGGGACTGGGGTCCGTTTCTTTGTTACTCTCATTATAGGGGGGTATTTGCCATAGTTGACACGCTTGGCGAGCGGGTTGGCAACCACAGGTTTTTTATTGTATTTTTGCCGTTACCAGGAAGATGCTGCTGCCTATCCCCTGCCTGTTTCCCTTTGTCGCCTTTTACGACACCCACGGGAAGATATGGGGTAGTGGATATTCTTAACCGCCACTACACGGCTTTTTGACACTAAGTTAAAAAAAAGATGATACTTTTTTTGTTCGACCTTTTTGAAAACATGCTTGGTTATTACTCTTTCATTTGAGGTATCACTTCGCGGATTTGTTACAAATTTTTCAAATTTAGGTTCCCCAAAACCAGATTGAGGTAGAAAATTTAAATTTTTAGGCAGACTAATAAAAATTCTAATTATTTATTTATTAATGCTCAAAATAATTGCTGCGATTCCTAACACAAGCACGGGCCCGTCGTCTCACTTCTGTTGTAGTTACATTAAACCGGGGTAGGGTATGGTGCCGGTATAGAATTACGATACAGCTTCAATTTAAAGGTAGAACGAAAACGGTTGAATATTACGGTTGTGGTACCGTTAAAAAATAATTATACATAATTTTTTTTTACGGTATCGTTATACCTATATATTACTAATACCTTTATCGAAATAATTTCGGTACCGAAAAAAATGATGCGATGAAGACCGCGCGACGCGGCGGCAGCGGCTTCCTTATATGGCGCTTGATACGACAGGCGTGTCACAAAATATTTGTTCGCTGCCACAGCTCTAAAAGTTGTCGAAAATTGGTCTGGCAACGAATCGGTTAAGACATGCTTAATGAGTTTGTACTTACTTTTATCCATCTTAGCGACAATCTAGTTGTAAAGTTTCAACAAAGCACACTTCGTACCTTGACAAGAACAAAAGTATAAGTGGTCTTATGTCGTGTTTTGTTTGTTTTTACGCCATCAACGCAAATTATAATAGCTCAATTTTTACAGAATTTTCTTATAAGTATTAAGGAAGTAGTGTTAAAATTTGTTATCTGTGCATTTTGACCTTTGAAAAAATATATCGACTAAAAAAGTAGTTTATTGATTACGTTGAAAATAAATAAATAACCTACACGTACACAGCTTAACAACTTTTTAAACCTGAAGGAATATAATTATTAATTTCAGTAAACGTTTGAAAGTCTTTTTTGTCGCAAAATTTTACATATGTTGTAATTCATGTAAACATTATAACATAAATTTTCCTTATTCAAAATTATACACACAAATAAACACAAAAATATATCACAAATTATCGCGATTACATACCACTAACTATGTTATAAACTTATTTACAAATAAAAGTTCTTTGATTGATTAAGCAATGTGATTGTCTATACTTCTGAGCGTAATATCGATTAGGGTTCGCGTACACCTAATCCATCATCGGCCGCAGTTTACTAGGGCGACGACGGCCCAACTCGGACGATCGAATCAAACACTTGTAAAAGAAAGAGAGTGCGTACACAAACACGACCGTCATCGTTCGATTCGCACGAAAACGGCCCATCATCCGTAGATTCCGAACTTGTTAGGATTTCTCGCCAGACTACCGGCGTCTACAGTACAGGTTGTTTCTTTCTGTCAGTGTTGTTATCTACCTAAACGACTATGGACATTGAAAGATTAATTTGTTGTGTTTATAATAGACCAACCCTGTGGGATAAACATTCAAAAAATTACAATAATCAAGAGGTTTCGAAATGGTTATGGGCTGAAGTTGGATCGGAAATGAATATAGCGGTTCCAGGCATTAAAAAAATGCGTCTTCACTCTGTTAAGCAACACAGTCAACTACAGAATACCGGCAACGCCCAATGTCGGCACAAGTGGTACACTGTTGCAATGTAAGCACATACACGTCCTAGTTACTCGTCCGAGTAAATCTGTCCGCCATCGTCTGACGAAATCGGTTTTGGTGTACACGTACAGTTACGGCTTTGTTCCCCTAAAAATAAAACTGTCCTATTCACGTAAGCTCGCATACTTAAGAATAGCTTGAAAGGATTCCTAACTAAGCGCGAATACGTGCGGGAGTGCGGGAAGCGGAGTGGGTGTCGTTTCGTCAACCGCGAATCATCATCATTACAGCCCTTCACAAGTCCACTGCTAAACATAACCCCCCCCCCCCCCTCCCCTTCCAAGGAATATCACAAAGCACTGTCCTGGGCCACCTGCATCCATTGACTTCCAGTATGTCCTACTAGGTCGTCACTCCATATAGTGGGGGAAGTCGCCCTATACTTCGCCGTCTGGTACGAGGCTGCCACTCGAGAAACTTTTTTTCACCATCGGTTGTAGTTTCTTCGAGCAATATGGCCAGCCCATTGCCTATTCAGCTTACTAATCCTTTGGGCTATGTTGGTCACTTTGGTTCTACTGTGGATATCCCCATTTCGGAGTTTATCACGCAGAGAAACTCCGAGCATAACCGTCTCCATAGCTCGCTGAGCGATCTTAAGCTAAGCGTGCTTATACGGCCAGCAGTGAAGGACCACGTCTTAGATCCATGAGTCATCACTGGCAACATGCACTGGTTGTACAATCTCGTTTTCAGGTTTGAGGTATACCTGACGAGAAGATGTAATTTTGCTGAACGCTGCCGAGCCAAGTTGAATCCGTCGACTGACTTCTTGGTCAAAGTTGGCTTATTTGTCACAGGTAAACATACTCGTCAAGAACTTCGAGCATAGTGCTCCCAACAACTACCGGCATAGGTGTGACATGGACATTAAACATAATCTTGGTTTTGTCCATGTTCATCTTAAGACCTATCCATTGAGAGACACTATTGAGTCCATTGAGCATAGTGCTTAGGTCCTCCAGCGATTCTGCCATAAGGGCTATATCGTCGGCAAATCGAAGGTGAGTGATGTACTCGCAGTGTGAATTTTGAAAACAGCACGTAGACCCGGCCCAGAAAGGGAATCGGTCTGTAGTTCCGCAAGAGAGCGTTGTTGCCTTTCATGAAGAACAAGAACACTGCACTTCTGCTCCACGCCTCCGGAGCAGTCCCACCATGGAGGACGGAATTAAAGAGCTTCTGAAGGACTTCAAGTACTGTTTTTTCAACGCTTTCAGAATCGCCAGTGTAATTCCATCCTCGCCTGGGGTCTTGCCGTTTTTAAGGTGCTGGTGAGTCATTCTAATCTCGCTTAGACTGACGTCCGGGATATCATCGGAATAGTATCGGATAAAACATGCTCTTTGATTGTTACTCGTACTTGCGTGTGGCTCCAACGCTATGGGCATCCATATGGTACAGACATGTACATCTATGACGTGTACATCTGCCCATAGCGTTGTGTACATATACATGTGATTTTGAGTGAGATCGAGAACCTCTCGATTTCACTCAAAATCTTAGGTGTCCCGGAAACGATGCTGCCACACTCGATCTTCAGATTTGACAGTTGGCTCTTTCTGGGAGACAGATCTCCGGCAAAGACTTTGGAGCCTTGGTTCAGCTCGATCGCTTCTTCAATACAAGCTGTATTGAAGTTGCACAAGTCCCGTCGCATTCATTTGGAGATATGTTTATTCAGTTGCCTGTATGCTGTTAAATCTGTTAAAGACTGTAGCTTCATTTCTCGTCTAACAGCCATGAGATTAAGAGTGATCGGAGAGTTTTTCTGTTCTTCTGCGGCGGGTCTTGCAGTACTTAGCTCCGACCGCATGGACAGTTTCCACGAGCTTGTCATCCATATCGTCCACTGTATTGCAGTCTTCTACGCACTGAAACGGTTTTGTAACTCGGGCTGAAAGGTTTCGGGACTTTGGATTAGATCACTAGGGGGACGGAGCGTTGACTTCATTAGACGACACCTCTCGAATTTAACGTTTAGGTTCAGTGTGTCTAACCATTCGGTGATAGCTACCAGTTTTCACCCTCGCGATCACTGAGACATCACTGAACAGTAGTCGTCTGATCGTCATTGTTACGGCCCCCAGCTGCCCCTGCAAAGGTCGCCTTGGCTAGGGCCCATAGTAGCCTCCTCGACGGGCAGCCGAGGGTTCGGGCCTACTGGCCTTATGGACAATTGACCTATCATACTACACGATAGAGAGAAGGCTAGGTAAATAAATAGTACGTACCTGGATCCGAAGTTAAGACCGCCCCAAGGCTCGGTCAGGCCGTAGGTAGGGTAGGTGCATGTAAAGTGGTGTTTAGTGGTGTGTATATTTATTTGACCTGGTCCAGCTGAGGTGACCGGGCAGCGGCTGAGTCCCATGCTGCCCCACAATGCTGCATCACCCCAGCAGGCGTCACCAATGGACAATTTCTTTCTTCATGTCACTATTTCAGTCTATCAACTTTATTGTACATTTAACTAACTTCAACTCAACTAATTCAACATTCATCGTAGAATCAAACACGTGATATCCGACACAAGTAACGAATAGTAGTTCAAAGTTCAACATTCAATGTTCCGGATTCATTTATCACCAAATTACAAATAGGGAACTAACGCGATCTCTTCACGAGTCACAAAGTTCAGCGTTACAACCAACAACTAAACTTCTTCGTTCGATATTAAATACTACGCCGCAATAAGAATTTAAAATCAAGTTTCAAACGAAATTACTTTAATCAGTCAAATACAATACAAGCCTCTTGTCACGAATTTACAACTTAGACTTAACCGAGGCGGTTTTCACCAAACCAAAATTCAGTAGCGAAGTAACGCGCACTAATTCTAAAGGTCCACCATAACCCAAAAACCGGTCGCGCGAAACATCTGCAGCGGTCACCAAAATACGCTAATGCACTGCACCGCTGCCCTCGAGCTACTGTTCGCCCAACAGCGCCAAACGCTGGGAAGCTGCAAACCGCTGCCACCTCCCCGCTACGCGCGTGACACCTAACACCATCGGGCGATTCACTAACGGCGGCTCTTCACGTTGGCCAACACACTGGCAAATGTGTTGGCCAACAACGATGGCCATCGTGTAGAGCGGATGTTTAAGCTACGTTGGTACGTATTGGAACGATGGCCCACAAGTTGGCGCGAGATCCTTCTGGTGTCGGTTTTTACAAAAGATCAAAGGGTTGTGGCAGAGAATTGGCCGCCGCATCCACACGTTGGGCGCACGTTCAGTTTGCTACGAGCTCACAGGGTGATTGCACGCACCTGATTTAAATTTTATATGCACGCATCGTAACTAGTGTCTACATAACGGCAGTAACAATGACCAATGAAAAAACTTTTCGCTTTATAGAGCCCTACCAAGCCGAAAATTGTTTGTGAAACACAAGTCTTTTAAAAAAAAACGTTACCCCCACACTAGGATTTTCTCCTGTATCGTGGAGGCAGTTTAGAAACATAAATTGCATAAGGACAAACATCCAGACCCGGAGCAATTATGTGCAGGCTATACAAATACTTGTTCCATGCGGGATTCGAACCCGCGGCCTCCAGCGCAGCAACTCATTGCTAAGCCACTACGCCACGGAGCCGCCAAGAAATAAAATTTCTTTTTTTCCATTTCTTTTTGATCACCCTTTTCTTATAAACATTCACGTTGTAGTGATTGATGTATTAATTTATTCATTGATGTATTAATTGATTTATTTATTTATTAATGCCAGGAGACTAGGTAAGATATTAAAATCAAATTAAAAGTTAGGATACTAAAATCATGTTTTTACTGTCTTTATTATTCCCTATTAGTTAGGTACTTTATTTCGTTAATAATACTGTAATTTTTAGCTATGGAAGAGCGAAGTCACCTGTTACAGGCATTATTTTGCTTACTAGGTGACCTCGATCACTGATCATATAATGTAACTTTAATGTTTGACGAAATAAATTATTTATTATTATTAAGTTCGCCATATGTACTACTTTGTGCATGAAAGTGTAAATAAATAAATATATTCTATAATTATATAATATCCCTTTTTTAAAAGGTTTTGTTTAATAAAAAATTTACAACAGTTTCATAGACAGGCTTCGAATATTTTCCAGGCCTTAGTTAATTATACCTATGCCTAGGTGTGTTAATGGTTATATAGTTTACTTATCTGTATAACGTTAGTGTATAATAAAGAAATATTAAAAATGTATATTAAAAATATTAAATATTAAAAATAGTGAAAATTAAATAAAAAAATAGTGGTATGATGTGAATAAATAAACCGCAACAGCCGTTAGCGCTTCAATAATCATTTTAATAAATTCGTCCGCACATTGGCATGAATCGAAGCAAACTGAACGACCTTCCAACGTGTGGACGCGATCACAAATTCTTGGCCAATATCTCTGCCAACACATTCGCCACTGTGTTGGCCAACGTGAAGAGCCGCCATAAGTCGAACGTGATTGGATGGCGTATCAAATGACTATTTTTGGGCCTAAACAGTCATAATGAAGTCAATTTCATTTTTGTCGAACCGTCGGGGCTCGATCAAGTCTACTTTCTGTAGGGTCGCTTCTAGAAGAAAGGGTTCATAATAAAGTGTCGATCTTTCATCATGAAGTCGGCCAGGTTCTGGCCCCTTGGGTTCCGTTGCCCTATTCCAAATTTCGTTATCTTCAGTTCACCGTTCTCTCTTGTGCCTAGTTTTGCGTTGTAGTCTTACATTAACATTATAGTGAGTTTTGGAGGAATGCATGGCTCTAGATATATCCACACACATTTCCTCCACATCCTCATTATATTTGCCGAGGTCGGCGCGTAAACCTGTATCACCTTCAACGAATACTGTTTGGTAATTCTGAGAGTAAGGTACGAAACTATCGTCGACACATTCCCAATTTTTACAACGTTGTTAACGAGAAACTTGTGGACGATAAATCCGTCACCGGACAGATGGTCGCCCTCCCGTTGATAAAACAAGTTGCTGGAATCGAGGATTACCATGTCCTCCCTCTCTCTTCAGAACTCGGATATTCCTATAATCTGCCAGCGTAACTTGTCTATTTATTCCTCTAGCTCCAGGATCTTCTCGCCCGTCCTTAGGGTGCATGCGTTGTATGTTGCCAGGTCGAGTCGTCTTAGGTAGCAACCGAACCTTTACTATGGTCGCCACAGTATCCAGGAATAGCGGGGCCGCCGGGAACTGGTGGCCGTCTCTTCGTAACTTCCATCAGGGGGATATTTGCCATAGTTGCCACGCTTGGCGAGCGGGTTGGCAACCGAAGTTTTTTTAATGTAATATTGCTATTATCAGCAAAATGCTGCTGCCCATCTCCTGGCTGTTTCCCACTGTCACCTCATATGACACCCACGGGAAGATATTATGAGGTAGTGGATATTCTTAACTGCGAATATCCTAGTCCATGTAAGATCTGTTTTTAATATTTATGGTTGTTTTCATGTTCAATAGTTTCCAAGTAATAAATTGTAATTTAATTATTAAACTTCGTAGGTTTTAATTTCGTTATGCACGTTAGATGCTGTTTTTAATTTTTATAAGGATAAGTTGTTTCCACATGGAAGGTTCCTAAATAATAATGTAGCACAATTATTAAATAATTTTCAATCCCATGATCTCATTTCATACGTAAGATAACGTTAATTTTTTAATTAAATTTTAGGTGAGAAATTTTTTCATGACTGTTTGCGGCATGATCTGCTTTTTATTTTAATACAAATCATTTGATTTGAAAAATAATATGCTTTTTATTATTTCATTAAATAATTAAGTAATTTTTACATAACAGAGTATACTACCGTCATAAGAAGTTTTTCAAATAGAAAAAGGCATAAAGTGTACTTATTTTTATTATTCAACAAATTAATTCAGTGAAAAAATTACTTGCTTTTCAGACTGATTCCATTCCGTTGTAATGTATTCACGAATATTTTTTCTAAAATTATTAATTTTGTAAAGAACATTGTTGTATCTATTTATACATTTCTCTTTTAAAAAAAAAAGAGGCTAATAAAGAGTAGCGTAATTTAAATAAAAGTTAATAATTTATTAAATATTTACTTCTATTTTTAGCTTGTTTAATTAATGAAAATAGTATTTTAAAGCATTTTTTCATTAATTTAAGAAATTGCCAGATTCTTCAATATAAAGATATTAAGAAATAACTAATTTTTTCGCTCGCCTGGATAATGTACTTTTTACACTATTAATAATAAATAATAATAATAAATGTTTTTATTGACATATAGATTTAACAAATGTAAGAACAGTGAGTTAAACATCTAAACAATGTTCAAGATAAGATAGAATATTGCTTTTGTTCTTCTCAAGGTACGACTTGTGATTAAGTTGATAAACAAAGTAGGCGCGGAAACAAGAATGGCGGCAAAATGGCAAAACAACTTGCTTTGTCTTGCTGCCAAGCCACGAATAACGAATATCAATAAATATTCGATTAAGTACCTACTCTCTTACCATTGCGTCCGACGCGCCGCGTGACGCCTCGGCGCGGGCAGCAGGGTACAAAGAAAACCTTTATTTTATAATTTAGGTTTAATGATAACGCAATATTGCAATATCGAAATTATACAGGTACAGTTATTTTAAGGTATCGAAATTTAAAGGTATGACGTCATACCGCTAACCGTTTTAACCATAATTTTTTCGGTTATTCAATCCCTACATTAAACATCATTCTTTCAAATGCTGGATTAATTGTTGGAAATTTGAAATTCCGGCCATGTAGGTTGAAGCAATGAATGAGGAAGTTTCACGAGTGGCAGCCTCGTACCGGTAGACGAAGTATAAGGCGGTCCTCCACTAGATGGAGTGACGAACTGGTAACAAATGTGTTTTTGTGGCATTCCTTGAGTGAGACCTAAGTTCAGCAGTGGACTTGTGAAGGTTGTAATGATGAAGATTTAATGATGCAATGCGCTCATCTCTGATGACTAAGACGGAATGACCCACAGCCTGTGATTACACTGACTCTATACCCATCAGAATGGAACACAGCAGTGCACGCACTGGTATTTGACAGCAGAAATAGGTAAGAGGAGGAGGGAGGAGTCCATCTGGGCAGGCACAAATAGATCAACTCCTAGGCAAAATGGGGTTACACCACCTAGTACTGACACTAAGAAGATGGCAAAGATAATTGGTTGCTTACCAGTGTGTATCTTAGTGACATACATACTGGCTGCATTTATACAGGGTCAATTTTTTTTAAATGTATTGATAAGAGTGCTTTTGACATGCACTTTGAATATAGACAAAGGCAAATCAGTATATCAATACACTAGCTGTGCCCCGCGGTTTCACCCGCGTCAACACGTGTCCGAGATGCACGACATGACATGATACCTAATTCAAGCATTTTATAATGACAATTAAATATTTTATTTGATAGCAATGGAGTACTTTAATTAATAGAATCAGGCGTTACTTTGCGGAAATCCATTATATAAAAGCTTTTACAAAAATTTACTTCGCAAATATCCGCGTTATAAAATAAAATTATGTGTCTTACCTAGTATGAAGAAGCACCTCCCGCCCTCCCTCAATTGCGTGCACTATCCCCGTCACCACTAATCCCAGCACCGCTACTTCCAACACCACTACACTAGGCAAGACACACCACTGACGATAATACGACACGTGTTTCGCCTCTACACGAGGCATCCTCAGGTGATATAGACTCTACGGTGGCTAACCGCTAAGTACTTTTCCACTCCACTTTCCCTCCCCCTCCCGGTTGAGCAGTTCTCGCAGTTCTCACCGGGCGGCTAGGGTTTATGTGTCGTTCGCGCGCCCAGCCAAGTATTGAATTATTTTAATTTTACATTATCTCTTAAACTATGTATCCAAATAACATGGTATAAAGAACAAAGTTTATCTTCATAAAATTGTTTTGATGATGAAGTAACTTTCGTTCGTAAGGTTAAATAGGCCATGCCTAATAATAACGCTCATTAATCACTTTTAAATCTTCAATATTTTTTTGTCACAAAATACCTATTTATGGCTCATGTATAAGAAATAGACATATGGTATTGCAGATTTTTTTTTAGATGGAGTAAAGATCTATATTTTTCTAGAACATTGTATTTACATATCCCTAATGATAACACCAGCGTACGCGGATAAATCATTTCGGGAGTGCTTTTTCTTCTGACTTGCTTAACAAATATCCATATTTAGGGCTAGCTGAGTGATATAGCTTAATATACAAAAAGAATTTTTCAAATCGGACTGGTAGTTCCAGAGATTAGCGCGTTTAAACAAACAAAACAACTCTTCCGCTTTAATATATTAGTATAGATTACACATGAAGCCCTGTTTATTTTGTGTCCATGGGCTACAGTAACCACTTGCCATAAGGTACTATTTGTACCTTATTTTAATAATATCAAAAAAGGGGTTATATCTTACCTGTTTCATGATTCTCATTTTTTTCCAATTCGGAATTCTCATATTCGAAAATCTCCTCCTCAACTTTAACGGCATCAAGGCAAAAAATTTCGTCCTTGCAATCATTTTCTATATCACACTCTACAGGCCAGATATCCATATGATAAATTGGTGTGAATTTAATCTCTCCTCTAACCTTATGCAGTTTTGGTATTGACTGAAAGGAAATAATTTTTTCAAATAAAAGAAAAAGCCACTGTAATGGTGGAGTAGGAGAACCCATACTACCGCCTGCCATCCCGTAGATGTCGTAAAAAGAGGCAGAGGGAAACTGAAACAGGAGATCAGGGGGCAGCATTTTCATGACAACAACTTCAAATAATAATAAACACCGGACAAAAGTAAGGGTTCAGAGTAAACTTAAATAAGGATGTACATAGTTCATCTATCCCGAGAATCGAGTCTCAACAATTTTTGAATTCAGAGTTACAAAAGCTGTAAATTGACAACGATTTATCTTTGTTTATTGAGATTTGTTTATATACAATAAGGTAATATATAACAGTATAAACAGTTGGATAATTGTTTTTGTAAAAATAAGTACTATAGCTCTAACAAAAAAGTAAGTTGGATTGAAGGACAAACTTAACTTTGCACTAGAAACATTCTCTCATATGACATGTAGTGACGGTGTAAGAATATCCACTATCCTATATACCTATCCACTGGATGGGTGTCGTAAGACGCAATAGAGGGAAACAGAAACAGGGGTTGGACAGCAGCATCTTCCTGATAATGACTCCAACTAATATAAACTATGGTTGCCAACTTGCCAAGTGTGGCAAATTTGGCAAAATCCCTCCTATGAAGCAATCTATGAGTGAGGCCTATATTCAGCAGTGGACTTTTATAGGATTTAATGGATGGGATGGATAATACCATGGATCCTCCTGCAAGCAACTGCTCCAGAACCACATTTGACTCAATAGCCTGTTGTTGTAATCTTCTGCAACGAATGAGTCTTGCATGACAGGTGAAACAGACAATTATTGGCCCCTCATTCTCATCCATCTGAAAATATGAAATATCTTTATAAATATGGAATACTACTTAAATATATTAGTTTGTAATAAAATCTATTAGCTACCACATTTCACTTTGTCAACATCATTTTTTATAATATTGAAGTGACAAATAAACTGACAAACAAACAGACTGGGGTACATACTGTTGCTTGGTGCCAGAAAATAGTAAGAGGATGATATCTAGGCAGAAAGAAACTCCTACAGTTCCAAGCCACCTACATCCATCAACTACATTACCTACATTAACTTCAAACTGCTATCATCACTAAGAACATTACAAATACTTCTCTTATCGCTCTAAGTAAACTGATAATGCTTGTGGTAGGAGGATATTGATACAAAACACAGAGTGGTTGGTGGTACTACACATTCTGTGAAAGTGTAGTACCATCCCGGTCGAGCCGATCCATCCATGATACAACCATAATATAGCTGCAGCCTGGCTCTATCACATATAAAATAATGATAATAAGTCTTTCTACTCTATTCTCTCACTTTAATAGTCCAATAGAACTGTTTTAATTGGCTGAACAACCAAACCAGGATAAATGTTAATTTCTTGATGGAAAATCACAATAATACTCATTCAAGTAATAATATGTACTTGAACAGACACCAGGAACAAAATCTATGCAGCAGTGCAAGTTGCATGGAAGGAGGCACAGGATCCCTTTTTATGACACAGGCTCAGTAAATTTGGGCCCGCGGACTCTAACGCGTGTTGCAAACAGTCTCGGCATATCTTTTAGTATGTAGTACAATTAAGCCCCGGATACACTAGGTGCCATTTTGTCCTGCAAGATGATGTGAAACGCTCAATCTACATGACGATGCAACATTGCACAATGACCCGGAACATTGTAAGTGATGCAGGACATGTTGCTTGTTCCCTCTCCGAGAGTTCCCTCGCAAGTGCACGTGTCCAGCGTCAGTGTCATGTCATTTGTTACCGGGTGTAGTTGTTTGTACAACTTTACTTGCAACATGTCAGTTGTGTGGGGAAATGAAACCGTGCTTTTACTTCTTGAATGTTACCAGAGAGATGTTTTGTTATGGGATACTTCTAACCACTAATTTCTGGTACTATTCTGCCAATCACTTGTTTCAACACTCAAAAAGTGTACGACAAGGAAGCATAACAAACTCCAGTTGACAAGTATCTTAATGCAATGGCAAGTCTGATACCGATATGAGGGCAACAGCATTCCGTAGTATAGTATCCTGTTTGGCTATGGAAGATCCGATTATCTTTATATGTAAAAATTACGTGTCACATTGTTTGTCCGCAATGGACTCCTAAACTGCTGAACTGATTTCAATGAAATTTTGCACACTGTGTGCATTTTGGTCCAACTTGAGAGATAGGATAGTTTTTAATGCGATAAATGACCCTGCAAAAAGTTCCGAGTGTGACCTGCAAAAAGTTCCGCGTCATGTCTCGGGACATTCCACATAGTAGTTGAAAGACATGTTGCGCAACATGTCGCTCCTTTCGTACCCAAGTATATCCGACTAAGCTTTAGTTAAATGATAATACTGATTTTAGTGCGACCCAGGATACCAGGCTAATTGTTGTTTTTCAGGTTCTGGTTGTATTTGTACTATATTTAAAGCTACACCTTAGAACATATATCGGGCACTATAATGTGTTTTTCCAGTGAGAACAACAAATTACCGCAACTTCATTTAACAATAAATAAATATTAAAAAACTTACAAAACTGTTCGTCAATGTCTTATACAAATTTTGGAGGCCAGTCTCCTTTAGTGCAAACATGCGTACATTAACGCTTAAACAAATTCTACAAACTTCACCTTCATTAAAGGCCATTGTTGTTTTCTATAGCTTTATTTAAAACAGATAAATATATATGTAGCAACCTATTAGATTTAAGATTTTTAAATTAATTAGGTATGTTTTGAATTCTCTTTTTCATAAACAAACCGATTTTTTTATTAACTGGCTTTACGGCTCTGGGTTCTAGCCCCTCTGAGCCTGAAGTTAAACAAACCGAACTTTATAGACTAAGGCCGGCAACATACATACGGAATTCCGTTTCGATATTCCGATTCGGAATCCCGAACGCAGCTAGTCCATATAAAATCTATGACCCGCCACACACGTACGGTAGTTTTCCGTTCGATATTTTGCGGGCAAAACGGGATTTCGTTTGTGTGTGGGCGACCGTTCTGAATTCCGAAACGGAATCTCGAAACAGAATTCCGTATGTATATGGCGGGCCTTACACAGAGTACATTGTATTGCAGACTAACTAGTAGATTCCACAAACTAAAACTATATAGAAACACTGGTCTGTAGATTCTAACCACGCGTAGTCATTCTTTATAGTTTGTGACTACATATCATAGACATAAGAAAAATAGTATTTTTCATATATCTATGCTAAATATTTAGTTATCTATGGTTTGTGATTCTAACCCGTAGAAGGCTAGAGGGAGTATTTATATGGTAGTTTATTCTCTCTCTACGTTCTAACCTAATGCCGAACTTTTCTCCAAAGATAAAAATATCTTAGCTTTTTTCCCATTTCTTGGCCTGAACGGTTTATGCGTCAGCCATGTCTTCCATTATTCAATGTATAATTATCCTTCATAGTACACTGCTTCACAATATGTTGATGCGTCACATTGTGCAGTCCTTGGGAGATTTTGACGGCAATTTGAGCCAACAGACAGTTGGCAATGGTATCTCAAGGCTCCTAAGCAGACAACCTTATCTTGAGAATCACATCACCATCAGAGCACTTGTTTCACCGTTTCCACTAATAGTTCACATGCGTAGACACTTAATGCACAAGCACCACTTTTACATATCAAAGCACTATCATTTCAAACCATTATTTGAACAATAATAAAGGAGCAGTAAGCCACCGCCGTTCAAGTTCCCGCCAAAACTCCCATTTTAGCTATTCTCTTGTTATTATTATAATTTATTTATGATTACATTAGTTATGGGTCAACTCGAGTTGTATCTCCCTATCTTGAGTTTGGGCTGTTGTACATGAAAGAATCAAGTGAGCCAGCATAAGAGTAAGAGCGCGTGAATAAAACAATTTGTTATTTAGAGATTTATAACAGCTAAGTTATGTAATTTAATTTAATTTATTATTTTGATTAATTATGATTATATGTGGCGACCCCCCACTAGATGGAGTGATGACCTGGTAAGACATGCACGAAGTCGATGGATGCAGGTGGCTCAGGACCGTGCTTTGTGGCATTCCTTGGGGGAGGCCTATGTTCAGCAGTGGACTTATGAAAGCCTGTAATGATGATGATGATGATAATAGTTATAGTTAAATAAGTCACAGACCTAATATCACAAATTAACGCCAAATGTAACACTTAAGTTACAATAAATATTTTGAATGTGAAAAAGTTTGAACTTATTTAAGAATATTTTAACTATGACAATTAAACTATTAATAGCTTATGTACCTACATCTTAAAGCTAGACTAATATTATTTCGTGGAGACTGCTATATAGCTAGTATTGTTGTTAAATAGAGGTACTTACTTTAACTAATATTAAAACCAAAAATACATAAGTGTGTGATACATACTAAATTTACCTTTTTATTTCAATCCTACATAATCAGTTTGGTAATTATGGTTATCCCAAATCCCAACCCATCAAAGAGCTATATAAAAAAACAAATTTATACTTTACTCTGTTTCATACTGCTAACTCGAGTTGTGTAACTCGAGTTTAAACTCGAGTTGCGTGAATTTTAACTCGAGTTGTTCGAGTCGTAATTTCGAGTTGTAATTTTTCCAAGTAGGCACATCTATAGATTACATACAACTTTATCTGATAAAGTTATATGTAATTTATAAACACAAATCATAAAGTTTATCATTTCTGTATATGATTTAAAATGCGCCCAGCGTAGGTAAAACATATCGAAATGTATCGTCGATTTTTTAAAAAACGCGATATGTCGATATTTATTTTAGAGTATTGAATTCGTATCAGTTTCGATATATTTTATAATGAATTAATGACAAAACATGTAACAACAAAAGGAGGTACAAAAGTATTCATATGTGGTTGGTTGTCGTTGTTTTTTTTTTTCGTTTTTCAACCGTACTTACGGTTACGGTACTGACAGACGGACGACCGAAATTTTATATTACTGATTATAAAATTTTTGACCTTATCTTACATCATGCATATGATATGCATCATGCAATATACAAAGTTTGACCTGCTCAAAGTTCAAAAACTTTATTAAACTAAGTTTGTATAAAAAGGGTTATTATAATATTAAGGAATTTATGGATGATAATAACCCCTGGAAATGAGGTGATCGCTACCAAGCTATTTCTAATTTGTGGTGTTGTTAATTTGTGTAACATCATGATTGTAAGCTGTTATTTAAAAAAAAAGTCCCGCTGGGTTTCTTGCTGGTTCTTCCCAGGACAGAGGTTTTTTCCGAACCAGTGGTAATCAAACAAAAGAGTGACTTTCAATAAGTATTATTTATAATCTATATTGAATAAAAAAGTTTCTGTTTCTGTTTCTATTTCAAACCATTATTTAAACAATAATACAGGAGCAGCAATCCGCCATGAGTCTAGTTCCCACCAAAACTGAATAGAATAGATCTTGCTACATATTTATTATTCTATGGAATAGATTGATTATAAGTTTGATTTAAGTTTTTTAAGTTGCCCCCCCCCCCTTCCCCTATTGTAAATATTAATTTTTACACCTTAAATTTATTATTTTTTTTCGATCGCTACTGATGTTTGTTCGATCATAAATACAATTTCATTGTTAATAATTGACTTTAAAAGCGAGTGAAGCGAGCCAGTGACTAGGAGCACCCCGACTCGGACAGGTCAGTTTAGAAGGGGATGGCAGGGTAGAGTGAGAGAGCAAAGCGAGCAAATAGAGCCCGCTATCCCCTTCGTAGTTATTTTTATAAACCACCTAGTAATAGGAGCGGGGCTCCGTTGATTGCTTAGAAATATTGAATAATTGACAAGTAAGTTGTATTTATGATCTAAACATCGTCAATAGCGATCGAACAAACGGTATTTAATAAAAATTAACTAATTCAAGAGATAAAAGTTAAAATTTACAATAAGGGGGCCAACTTAAGGATGAAACTTGTTTTATTAATTATAAATAATTAAAAGACGAACAAACAATTTTTATGTTCGTACAATAACGAACAAACGTCGAACAATTAATAAAATATTTAAAAAATCCAAGTGGGGCTAGTTTCTACGTGGTAGAGCCATGAATGGGTCGGCTTGACCGGGGAAGGACCAAGCTCTCACAGAATACCAACGTGAAATAGCAGCTTAACACTGCTGTGTTTCGTATGGTGAGTGTAGAGAACCGGAGACCCTTTTTACTCAAAAAGAGACATTCCATCTTAGTCCTCACGGATTACAACACATCTGCATTTGGATTCGCAAACGAGGATAGATGTAGATGTCTATGGGCCACAGTAACACCTTACCATCAGGTGGACTGTATGCTCGTTTGTCACCCTTATTCTATAAAAAAGTATCTTCCAGATAAATCTAGCTGTTAGAAATCTTCCTTCAGAACGTGCGAAAGTAGGTTTGATACGAAATTTTTGATTCTCTTAGGAACGTTCAGCTAATGCATTTTTCACCTGAGCAGTGTGGAGAACAACATCATCACATACCGCACAACCATCAATGAAAACGCCAACCAGAAAATTGTTATTGCAGAAGGCAATTCTTATATCGGATACTAAGATGCTAAGGCTATCCATTGTGCTTAAACCTTTTCTAAAACCAAATTGGCTCTTTGATATAATGCCTCTATTTTCAAGAATCCACTGAAGTCAATTTTTTACGAGATGCTTCATAATTTAGACAACGTTGATGAAATAGCAATAGGGCGATAACTTAATGCTGAAGAATGGTGTTTGCCAGGTTTTAGAATGGGTATAATAATATGTGTTTTCCATAATGATTTCTTATATTTACGCGAACACTACACATTTAAAAAAAAAACTGAAGGTAGCCGGGCTAACTATGACAGCAGGACGTCAAACAACTCAGTCCCCCGTGACCACGGGTGCTGGAAAGCACCCGAAACGTCGGGAATATAAAAATAAGTTAATATACGCGATAAAATCCGTAAAATTAGTTTTATTTAAAAATGTGTTTTCCAGTCATCTGGAATAGAACCGCTTGTAAAAGTAAAGTTGATGATGCTTAAAAACAACTGCTTACACGTAGTACCCATATTAACAAGAAATGAGTAGGGGATACCATCAATGCCAGGAGTGGAATCCTTTAGGTGCTTAAGCACTAACTGCAGTTCAGCGTAAATGAGTTAGATGAGTGAGGAGTGAATGGTTTGGGGGTAGGAAATATGTCTTCTTCCAGTGGAACGCAGGGGGGAACCAGTCTGTTACTGAAGTCGTCTAGCCAATGGGAGGGGTCTGCACAAGAGGGATTGCAATCATTTATAAAACACAAGCGCGTGGTACTTTTCCAAACAAGAGTAGAAGGAGATCGGGGAGATAGGCTCTCACAGAATGAAAGCCATCCTTTTTTTTCTTTTCAGAAAGAAGTTTCTTGGATTAACCAGCTACTTTTTAATAATTTAGATAATTTCCAAATACATATTAAATTAATATAGCCGTTATGCTGCCTTTCGTTTTGTAATAATTAAGGAGCAATCTGCATCCCACCATGGAGGTGAAGAAATTCTTTTTGTGAAGGAATTCTTCAAAGGGAAAATTTTCCAGGCTATATTATTCCGAAAGGTTATAAACTGGGAGTAGACACTCTGAAGATTATCTAAAGATACTGGGGGAAGGTCAGCGCCAGCTTCAGAGGAGTGGGGCGGCTCGGGGTGTCGGCGCTTACAGGGCGCCATACTTGCCAGCTTAATTTCACCACTTAATTTAATTTCAATAACTATGTCTACCAATCTAAAGAAAAAATAAATTTAACTTTTAAAATTAAAACCTATCTCGTCTGAGTAATAATAATAATTATTTTTTAGACTCTCACTTATGTATTATATATCTATTTTAAATTACAAAATAACATTTAAAAAGTGTTAGCGTTGACGGCCATACTAGTATAAACTGTGTTACAGCCGTCAGCGTCTTCCCCCCTGAGTAGTACAAAAATCATTTCATTTCGCTATACAATACACAAACATGTTAAAATAAATATGGAAAATAAAGATAATTTTTTTTATAATAATTACCACAAACCTGTGTGTTTGTGTGTGCGCGTTAGTATTTAAAAACTAATTATCCTCTCTGTTTCCATGTAATTAAGATTTAGCAACCAATATAGAATTTTGTCCTTGCATTTATAAATAAAGGGGCATAGGGTAAATATAGCTTATTTTATTTGCTACATTATATAAATGACTGCTAATGACATAATATTGTCGCCGGGCTAGAGTAGTTCTATGAAAAGTCATTTTACAAATTCAATTTTTTTACGTTTTAAATTAGGTTTAAAATCTGTATTTTTGTGCTTACGTAGTATAACAGACATGACAAATAGTTGTCTTACAGTAAGTACAGAACATTCCTTATAAATAAGTTCAGTGCTATATCTTTGGGATTTACCCAGCATAGAATAGAATAGAATAGTTTTTATTCAATATACATTACATGTGTAATTCTTATTGAAAGTCATATTTTACTTTACCACTGGTTCGAAAAAAACCCTCTGTCCTGGGAAGAACCAGCAAGAAACCCAGCGGGACTTTTTTTTAAAATAAATTTTACAATATAAATGATTACGAACTATTTACAAAATTTATTTTAGAAACTGCTTGGAAGCGACCACCTCATTCCCAGGGGTTATTATCAACCATGTATTCATTTATATTATAATTACCCTTTTTATACAGTTTCAGCTTAATAAAACATTTAAACTTGGTAATAGAGAGAACCTGTACACTTTCCGGGACCTTGTTGTAATAGCGTATACATTGCCCCAAGAATGAATTACTGACTCTGTGGAGTCGAGAAACTGGCATTACTAGCTTGTTTTTTTTTTTGGAGTTTATGGCCTGGTATCTAGACCTTTAGGCCAAGTCTTAAGTATTTTTATTCGGTTTATTGTAATTTCCCCACTCCTTCATAGTATACTGCTTCACAATATGTTGATGCGTCACATTGTACAGTTCTTGGGAGATTTTGGCGGCAACTTGATCCAGCAGACAGCTGATAGTTGGCGATGGTATCTAAAGGTGCCTATGCAAACAAACAGCTTATCTTGAGAATCCATCACCATCAGAGCACTTGTTTCACTGTTTCCACTAATAGTTCACATGCGTAGACACTTAATACACAAAATCGCAACACTTTTACATATCAAAGTCCACTTCAAACCATTATTTAAACAATAATACAGGAGCAGCAAACCGCCGCCGGTCAATTTCCCGCCAAAACTCATTACTAGCTTGTGTTTGTTCCTAGTGTTTACAGAATGTATATCACTTTTTTTACTAAAACTATCTTTGTTTTTGTGAACATACATAAAATTTTCGTAAATATACTGAGAGGCCAAAGTTAATATATTAATTTCTTTAAATTTATCTCTAAGAGACTCTCTCGGTTTTAGATTGTAAATAGCTCTAATGGCCCTCTTCTGTAAAACAAAAATAGTTTCTGAATCAGCCGCATTTCCCCATAGCAAAATCCCATAAGACATTATGCTATGGAAATAACTAAAATAAACTAATCTAGCTGTCTCGACACTAGTGAGACCTCTAATCTTTTTTACAGCATAGGCTGCAGAACATAACCTTTAATATTGCTCTCTGTGCACGTTCTAAGGGGAGTAGAGTTGTCTTTCTAATTCCACCCCAGGTTAAAATGCAATATTGTAGTAAACTCTGATCAAGGGCATAATAAACACATAGCAAGGTTTTAAAATCAGCTGTATTCCTCAATTTTCTGAAAATTGGTATTAATTTTCTAATACGGCAGGTTAAGTTGCTAATATGCGTTGACCAAAATAGGTAGTAGTCTATAATAAGTCCAAGGTATCTTATATGAGTGGAATGACTTAGTATTGGGCAGTTACATTTGCTTTGTTGTTCACATGTATGTGCTTTGAGATGAAATTCCGCTGCTGGTTGGGTACTAACACGGTGAGTGAAGTTAATATATCTCGTTTTCTTTAAATTAAGTGTCAGTAGGTTACTACTTAACCACCACATGACCTTACCAGGCGCAAACTCTGTATAATATTGGGCGTCTTTCCAATCTTTACCGTGTACAATTAAAGCTGTATCGTCGGCATACGAAATGACTTTGCAGTTAGGCAACGTAATTTTGCATAAACTATTCACGTAAACGAGAAGAAATCATTCATGATCATGAGTATTCACATTCAACATATCATTTTGTCAGTTGTCGTATCTCTCATTTACTAATGTAGAACGAGAGAGAAGCACTAAGTAAAAAACAGTTTAACAGTGGTAGAGCCACGCGGCAGCTTTTGCTGTCGCACGGATGGGCTGGCTCGAACTGGGGTAGTACCACGACGTCACAGAAAACCAGCGTGAAGTAGAGGTTTACCTCTGCGTTTCGTTTGGTGAGTGCAGGTGGCCGGAGGCCTTTTTTACTGGAAATGAGGAAACTATCCTATCTCTCAAGTTGGACCAAACTGCACACAGTGTGCAAAATTTCATTGAAATCAGTTCAGTAGAAATCAGGTACATTTAGCCAACGAAAAGCTTGCACATTTTATAAGATAATACTCTTTTACCTATGTCATCGTCATCTTTTTTATACTCTCTATTCCCACTCTCTCATAGCCCGATGGGACGGTACACGACACGACTGGAGCGAGATCAGGCGTACCACCAACGGCTTTACGTGCTTTCCGAGACACGGGGTTGAAACATTGCCAATTTCCTGGCTCTGTTTTGAGTTGCTACTGGAAATTTCTTGACAGAAAAACCCAACAACTGATTTTGGTCTAACGCAGGAGCTCTTGACTAGCAGCTGTACTTACAACAACTCCCTCAGGCATGTCAATAGCAATTACAACAATACAGTGAATCCCCTTTCCTGTTTTATCTTAATAACACCTTGGGTCACCACTGGCGAATACAGTTCCAGCATGTTAGAGCTAGAGAACAGTGGTAGAACCAGGACTATAACGGCTACCGAAGCCACAGACGATTCCAGAACCATCACCATTCATACAGATAAAGAAAATCCCATCCTAGAAGTTCCCATTTCTGACGAACCGCTAAATAAGTTCACTAAGCAGAAGAATCTTAAATATAGTAGGCGACATAAAAGCTAGACCAGTTATCACTAAACCATTCGAAACACACACACGCTTTACGATACAAATAGCTCAATCAAACATAGAAGAGGATGTCATTAATGCTATAAAAGAATACGTCAATCCGAAAATTAGGACAGGATTACTCATTAATCCAAACTCTGCCATGTACACTGTCATACCAATCATACAAAAGTCTTTTAAAAGTTCATCTCTTGACCTTTTTCTAACAAAAAGTGAATTGGAAAACGTTAGGGAGTATTTAAGACAGCAAGAAATCATTCATAAATATCACGATGGAAAGACGAACCATCGAGGCATTAACGAGTGTTTATCGGCTTTGTCCCGCAAATATTACTGGCCGAAATTGAGAGAGCATATTACTAAATTTATTAACGACTGTACAGTATGCGGACAAGCTAAATACGACCGCAATCCAGTTAAACAGAAATTTAAAATTGTACCACCAGCTTCTAAGCCTTTTGAACTAGTTCACGTAGATCTATTAACAATTCAAGGGGAAAAGTATTTGACAATAGTAGATAGTTTTTCTAAATATGCTCAGGCGTATTATTTGCGAGACGCCACTGCTGTCAGTGTAGTACAAGCTTTACTGATTTTCTGCATACATCATGGAATTCCAATTACCATAGTTTCCGATAACGGCCCTGAGTTTACCAACCAACTTATTGCAGAATTCGTTAGACTTCATAAAATTCAGCAACATAGAGTAGCCCCACATGCACCCAACGAAAATGGTATCGTTGAACGATTTCACGCCACCATATTAGAACATCTCCGTATTTTAAAGATAAATCAAAAGAATGAATCCGCTATTAACCTTATGCCCTATGCCCTATTAGCTTACAATCATAATAATAATAATAATTGGCAGGCTGATAAGCTTCAGGTCGGGCAATAATAGGCCGAGAATTGTGCGCACCGTCAGGTTGGCGTTTGCTGGGACAAATATCAGTTTGTCCCAGCCGGATATAACGCAAAAACTGACGGAGCGCATAGACGACCTGAAGCAGAGAATCGCTGCTTGGGGGAGAGGCTGCGAGAGGTCGACACGGTTCAACCAGAATCGTCTCTTTCAGAGTGATCAGAAGAGGCTCTATGAATCATTGGAGCGACCAATGGTACGTGGAACGGGCCCAGCACCGAATCAGGCCGACACTATCGCATTCTGGCGCGGCCTGTGGTCAGAGCCCGTAAACCACAGCGAGGGCCCTTGGACGGAAGTTGTGGCGAGTCAGTGTGCGAATATTACGCCCATGGACCCCGTCATCATAACGCCGGATGATGTAGTTGAGGCGGTCCGTAGGGCCCCGAACTGGAAAAGTCCGGGGCTCGACGGGCTGCATCACTACTGGCTGAAGGGGTTCGTGGTGTGTCACGCTGTGCTCGCCCGACAGTTTCAAGAGGCTCTCGACCAGAAGTCGCTCCCGAGCCTCTTCACTACTGGGATCACTCATTTGGTTCCTAAAGATCAGGATACCACAGACCCGAGCAAATACCGCCCCATCACGTGTCTACCCACGATATACAAGACACTAACATCCATTTTGAGCGCTAGAATCAGTCGTCACCTGAACTCAAATCAGGTGATGTCGCGCGCTCAGAATGGATGTAGGGGCGGTGGTCGTGGAACCAAGGAACCACTCCTCATTGACGCAGTCATTGGCAAGGTGGTTAAACGCAACCGTCGGAACCTCTCCGCCGCCTGGATAGACTACAAAAAGGCATTTGACTCGGTGCCTCATGCATGGCTTAAGAGGGTCCTCGAGCTGTACAAGATTGACTGTACAGTTAGAGACTTCCTCGGGCAGTGTATGGGGCAGTGAAGTACGATCCTTTGTCATCTAGGTGAGCGGATGACGGCTGCGGAGAACCACATAAAGATAAGAAGGGGTATCTTCCAGGGCGATTGTTTGAGTCCAATCTGGTTCTGCCTCTCTCTGAACCCTCTCAGTACCTTACTGGAGGGCTCCGGGAGGGGATTTCAGCTTCGGAGGGGAGGTACAAAAGTGACCCACCTTTTCTATATGGATGATCTCAAGTTATTCGCCTCCAGTCGCTCTCATCTTATGGAATTGCTAAACAACACTTGTGATTTTAGCAATTCTATTAGAATGGAGCTGGGGACGGATAAGTGTGCGGTCCTCCATGTTGAAAGGGGAAGGGTTGCTAACTCTGAGGGCATAGATTTATCTATGCCCATCAACATAAGGACCCTTTCCGGGGCTGAAACATACCGATACCTGGGTATGTCACAGAACATCGATGTAGATGAGGCGGGTATGAAACAGTCAGTTTGCGATGTGTTTTATGCACGCTTGACCAAAGTGCTTAACAGCCTTTTGTCCGGTGTGAATAAGACGCACGCATGTAACGGTACTTAGGTGGACTCAGACCGAACTAAACGCTCTGGACAGAAAAGTCCGCACTATAATGACGTCCCACAGGATGCATCATCCGAGATCGTCAGTAATGAGGCTGTACTTGCCGCGGAAGCATGGTGGGCGCGGCTTTTTAAGTGCGCTTACCATGCATAATCGCGAAGTGTGCAGCCTCCGTAATTACTTTCTGACGAGAGCGGATGATCCATAGTATAGGGACGTTATTTCTTGTGATAAAGGACTTACCCCTATATCCTTAACCAACGAGCAATGGCGGGACCCGGCAGTACAGAGCATTTCCGACCGGGAGACCGTATGGAAGGAGAAGGAGCTCCACGGGAGGTTCTACAAGGCTCTACACGAGCCTTTCGTAGACACAGTCGCCTCCCTCCACTGGCTACGTTTCGGTGACCTCTTTGGGGAAACCGAGGGTTTTGTCTGTGCGATACAGGACCAGGTTATTAAGACCAACAATTATCGGAGATACATCCTAAAGGATGGCACCGTTGACGTCTGTCGAGCTTGTCGCCATCCCGGTGAGTCACTTAGGCATGTCATCTCCGGTTGTTCGGCGCTTTCTAACTCTGAGTATTTGCACAGACACAACTTAGTAGCCAGGATTCTACACCAGGAGCTCGCTCTGAAATACGGTCTCGTGGATCGGAAACTGCCGTATTATAAGTACTTGCCGGAAGCCGTACTCGAAAATGACCGCGCCAGGCTCTACTGGGACCGGGCCATCATCACAGACAGGACTATTCTTGCGAATAAGCCTGATATTGTGCTGATGGACCGGGCACAGTCAAGGATATTTTTGGTCGACATTACCATTCCTTATGACGAAAATCTCGTGAAAGCCGAAACAGATAAGGTGACAAAATATCTGGACCTGGCTCACGAGGTGACCGACATGTGGGGTGGTCTGCCGGCCGAAATTATTCCTGTGGTCGTTTCTGCGAACGGGTTAATCCCAGTCAGCCTCTCGGGTCACCTGAGGCGACTGGGACTCCGTGACGGATCGCTCCAAGCTCAAATGCAAAAGGCGGTGCTCCTCGATACCGCCCGCATCGTCCGCCGGTTTCTTTCCCTTTCCCCCTAACCCTCGGCCGTTTGGTCTCCCCTGCCGAGGGCTTCCATCTGGTTGGGTTTTTATATATTTATGTAATTTTTATGTATTTATTTTATTTTATTGATATTTATGTAAGTTTATCATTTTCATTTTCAATTATATATTTATACAGCCCAACCAGATGAGAAAACTATACAAATACCCCAGATAATAATAATAATAAATCATTTTTATTTCCTCATCACAAAGGTATAAAATTTCACATTATTACTTAGGTAAATAATACGGTTGCAGAGAATTTGTAACCTTTGTGAGAGACTGGTGTCCATACTAGGGTAATCCCTGTGTTATAGATCACCAGGCCCTCACCCTAACGAATTGCACATAATATTTACATTTTCAATTATACTACAAGGAATGATTCTATATGGTTTTTTTTTAAATTATTTCTATATAAATAAAAATAGTGCGTGCGTGCGTGCGTGCGTGCGTGCGTGCGCGCGTGTGTGTGTGTGTGTGTGTGTGTATTAGGTATGTGTTTTTAGGATAATATCATAGTATACATATAATCATAGTATACATAGCTTCACAAAATGCAAACCAATAGAAGTAATTACAGGACATTTTGTCCCTCGCGATCCTTTTGACATAGATCTGTCCGCCCACTTACTTCAACAGTACGTCGTAAACCATAAAGACAGAATGACTGAGACCTATAAAACTATTCACGATCTATGTTGTAGTGTTATGCTACTTACATATCATTTTACACTATTTTAAATTCATTTTTCCATTCTGTTTTGATTTTCTGCATTCACCTCAAAACTGGATATTTTGTATCACCTTTATTTCCATAGGATCCTGTAACGTTTTTAAACCATAAGAACACAATAACCAATCATTTTCACTTCGTATTTTCACGCTATCAGCATTTTTTAAATCGGTGTCGATGGAGTCTACCTTTTTCGATCTTTTATTTAGTTCTCCGTAACTCTGCAATTTCGGGCTTCGTGCGCGCTGGTGCGCTACCTTTTTTCCTATATCAATAATATCCCATTTTTCACTTAAATCTTGCCGTTTCGCTATTACGAGCCTGAAACCAAAATTTTACATGTTTTGACATCGTTGTTTATCTGGTTGTCATGGCAATTTTTATTCAAATTCGTTACCGGTCTGATGTTTTTACTTCAATATTTCCACATAAATACTCTTTTCCTCTTGGCCATTTACAAAAATTTCCTTTTAATTTAAATAAATTTCCGTTCTTATCCCAGATCCGCCGTCGAGCGCGGAGCTCTCTAAAAAGGTATAAAAGCCGAACAATCGGCCAATAAACTCAGTCTCGCTTCAGCTTTCAAACTTGAAGCATCTCCTAAAGGCCTTATCCCGGGGCCGCACTGCCCCGGGATCCTGCAAGCCTCTGCCTTCACTTGAAGTCGTCGCCTAGCCACGCCCACGCCTCCACCTACTAGTGCCCGCGCTATCTTTAGCCGCTGTGCGTGCTTGCTCCAGGCGCTGAGAGCGCCTACTCAAGGCGCTGTGTGTGCCTACTCCAGACGCAACGTGTGCCTACTCCAGGCGCTGCGTGTGTCTACTCCAGGCGCAGCGTGTGCCTACTCCAAGCGCTGCGTGTGTCTACTCCAGGCGCAGCGTGTGCCTACTCCAAGCGCTACGTGTGTCTACTCCAAGCGCTGCGTGTGCCTACTCCAGGCGCTGCGTGTGTCTACTCCAGGCGCAGCGTGTGCCTACTCCAAGCGCTACGTGTATCTACTCCAAGCGCTGCGTGTCCCTACTCCAGGCGCTGCGTGTGTCTACTCCAGGCGCAGCGTGTGCCTACTCCAAGCGCTACGTGTGTCTACTCCAAGCGCTGCGTGTGCCTACTCCAGGCGCTGCGTGTGTCTACTCCGGGCGCAGCGTGTGCCTACTCCAAGCGCTACGTGTGTCTACTCCAAGCGCTGCGTGTGCCTACTCCAGGCGCTGCGTGTGTCTACTCCAGGCGCAGCGTGTGCCTACTCCAAGTGCTACGTGTGTCTACTCCAAGCGCTGCGTGTGTCTACTCCAGGCGCAGCGTGTGCCTACTCCAAGCGCTACGTGTATCTACTCCAAGCGCTGCGTGTCCCTACTCCAGGCGCTGCGTGTGTCTACTCCAGGCGCAGCGTGTGCCTACTCCAAGCGCTACGTGTGTCTACTCCAAGCGCTGCGTGTGCCTACTCCAGGCGCTGCGTGTGTCTACTCCGGGCGCAGCGTGTGCCTACTCCAAGCGCTACGTGTGTCTACTCCAAGCGCTGCGTGTGCCTACTCCAGGCGCTGCGTGTGTCTACTCCAGGCGCAGCGTGTGCCTACTCCAAGCGCTACGTGTGTCTACTCCAAGCGCTGCGTGTGCCTACTCCAGGCGCTGCGTGTGTCTACTCCAGGCGCAGCGTGTGCCTACTCCAAGCGCTACGTGTGTCTACTCCAAGCGCTGCGTGTGCCTACTCCAGGCGCTGCGTGTGTCTACTCCAGGCGCAGCGTGTGCCTACTCCAAGCGCTACGTGTGTCTACTCCAAGCGCTGCGTGTGCCTACTCCGGGCGCAGCGTGTGCCTACTCCAAGCGCTACGTGTGTCTACTCCAAGCGCTGCGTGTGCCTACTCCAGGCGCTGCGTGTGTCTACTCCAGGCGCAGCGTGTGCCTACTCCAAGCGCTACGTGTGTCTACTCCAAGCGCTGCGTGTGCCTACTCCAGGCGCTGCGTGTGTCTACTCCAGGCGCAGCGTGTGCCTACTCCAAGCGCTACGTGTGTCTACTCCAAGCGCTGCGTGTGTCTACTCCGGGCGCAGCGTGTGCCTACTCCAAGCGCTACGTGTGTCTACTCCAAGCGCTGCGTGTGCCTACTCCAGGCGCTGCGTGTGTCTACTCCAGGCGCAGCGTGTGCCTACTCCAAGCGCTACGTGTGTCTACTCCAAGCGCTGCGTGTGCCTACTCCAGGCGCTGCGTGTGTCTACTCCAGGCGCAGCGTGTGCCTACTCCAAGCGCTACGTGTGTCTACTCCAAGCGCTGCGTGTGCCTACTCCAGGCGCTGCGTGTGTCTACTCCAGGCGCAGCGTGTGCCTACTCCAAGCGCTACGTGTGTCTACTCCAAGCGCTGCGTGTGCCTACTCCAGGAGCTGCGTGTGCCTACCCCAGGCGCTGCGTGTGTCTACTCCGGGCGCAGCGTGTGCCTACTCCAAGCGCTACGTGTGTCTACTCCAAGCGCTGCGTGTGCCTACTCCAGGCGCTGCGTGTGTCTACTCCAGGCGCTGCGTGTGTCTACTCCAGGCGCAGCGTGTGCCTACTCCAAGCGCTACGTGTGTCTACTCTAAGCGCTGCGTGTGCCTACTCCAAGCGCTGCGTGTGCCTACTCCAGGCGCTGCGTGTGTCTACTCCAGGCGCAGCGTGTGCCTACTCCAGGCGCTGCGTGTGTCTACTCCAGGCGCAGCGTGTGCCTACTCCAAGCGCTATGTGTGTCTACTCCAAGCGCTGCGTGTGCCTACTCCAGGCGCTGCGTGTGTCTACTCCGGGCGCAGCGTGTGCCTACTCCAAGCGCTACGTGTGTCTACTCCAAGCGCTGCGTGTGCCTACTCCAGGCGCTGCGTGTGTCTACTCCAGGCGCAGCGTGTGCCTACTCCAAGCGCTACGTGTGTCTACTCCAAGCGCTGCGTGTGCCTACTCCAGGCGCTGCGTGTGTCTACTCCAGGCGCAGCGTGTGCCTACTCCAAGCGCTACGTGTGTCTACTCCAAGCGCTGCGTGTGCCTCCTCCAGGCGCTCCGTGTGTCTACTGAAGGCGCAGCGTGTGCCTACTCCAAGCGCTACGTGTGTCTACTCCAAGCGCTACGTGTGTCTACTCCAAGCGCTGCGTGTGCCTACTCCAGGAGCTGCGTGTGCCTACTCCAGGCGCTGCGTGTGTCTACTCCGGGCGCAGCGTGTGCCTACTCCAAGCGCTACGTGTGTCTACTCCAAGCGCTGCGTGTGCCTACTCCAGGCGCTGCGTGTGTCTACTCCAGGCGCTGCGTGTGTCTACTCCAGGCGCAGCGTGTGCCTACTCCAAGCGCTACGTGTGTCTACTCCAAGCGCTGCGTGTGCCTACTCCAGGCGCTGCGTGTGTCTACTCCAGGCGCAGCGTGTGCCTACTCCAAGCGCTACGTGTGTCTACTCCAAGCGCTGCGTGTGCCTCCTCCAGGCGCTCCGTGTGTCTACTGAAGGCGCAGCGTGTGCCTACTCCAAGCGCTACGTGTGTCTACTCCAAGCGCTACGTGTGTCTACTCCAAGCGCTGCGTGTGCCTACTCCAGGAGCTGCGTGTGCCTACTCCAGGCGCTGCGTGTGTCTACTCCGGGCGCAGCGTGTGCCTACTCCAAGCGCTACGTGTGTCTACTCCAAGCGCTGCGTGTGCCTACTCCAGGCGCTGCGTGTGTCTACTCCAGGCGCTGCGTGTGTCTACTCCAGGCGCAGCGTGTGCCTACTCCAAGCGCTACGTGTGTCTACTCCAAGCGCTGCGTGTGCCTACTCCAAGCGCTGCGTGTGCCTACTCCAGGCGCTGCGTGTGTCTACTCCAGGCACAGCGTGTGCCTACTCCAAGCGCTACGTGTGTCTACTCCAAGCGCTGCGTGTGCCTACTCCAAGCGCTGCGTGTGCCTACTCCAGGCGCTGCGTGTGTCTACTCCAGGCGCAGCGTGTGCCTACTCCAAGCGCTACGTGTGTCTACTCCAAGCGCTGCGTGTGCCTACTCCAGGCGCTGCGTGTGCCTAGACCAGGCGCTGCACGCCTACCACAGACACAGCCTGTGCATAATAGCACCACCGCCAGGCGCGGTGTGCCACTTTGGTCTTCGGGCTCCGTACTCATCTATCTTTATTATCTTTTTTTTTAAATAATTATAATTCACGTCATCCATCATCATCATCATACTTCATTTTTTATATAAAACTGTAAATATCTTTTTAAATTTTAAATAAATTATTCGTTTTTGTTCAATTTTTTTTGTTTCGTTGTTGTTAGGTTAGGTTCTTTTTTTTTTAATTGTCGCTTTACGACAATGTAATGACATGCGTAAAGACTTGACTGATACTCGCAATAAAAACCGAGAACAGGAAGCTGAATATTCCACGGAACAACAAATCTTTATAAAAAAATCCATTCGCATCCCGTCAGAAATTAGCTCCTCGATACACACACGACACAGTAATGGCAAATCTCCCAATTCACATTTATACAAAGAAAAGACGAGGCCCCGTAGCAAAAACTCGATTGAAGAGAATACCTAAAACGAACCAATTGTTACAGGACTCTCCTGGTACTTCATCTCCTTCTGGGACCAGCTCTAATGCAGGAGATAAAACTTGAAAGTCTTAGTGATGGACCTGGTATATTACCCTTCAAATTAGGCCCCGCTCGAATCCTATCCCACTACCATGAATTTCTGCAGTATGTAAATCTTCAAGAATTATAAGATAAAGTAAATTCAGTTTAAATACAGTGAATCAGTATTAGCCCTAACCTTAACAACATAACTAATTCCTTATTTCAGCCTCATATTGATTATCTTAAAAATAAGCTTGAAAGTGTCAACATACAGTTGAGAAGCTTTAAAACGAACCATGAGAAAAGAGGACTCGTAAATGGTCTCGGTTCCATCATAAAAAGTATAACTGGTAACCTTGATTATACAGATGCAGATCATTTTAATCGCGCTATAAAATCCATCCGCGAAGACGAAAATAAAATCATTACGGAATTTAATAATCATGTAAGCCTAACTAAATATTTAAAAAATCAATACTCCAAAATAATAGATAGCATTGTAGATAATCAAAATAAATTAGAAATACTAATAGGTAAAATAAATCAATCCGAGGCTACCAGAGACTACGACTTAATTAAATATGCCAATTTTGGACAAATACTAATGATCCTCAGTGATAACGTTGATTCCATCTCACAGGAATTAATTAAGTTACAGAATAACTTAGCATTTATAAGAGCTAACACTATGCTTCACTCTATAGTTAACTTAGAATCTATCCGAAAAATGATTAACAGGGCAACCGAACTTTATGGAAGTAAAAAAGTAGGAGATTTAGATATTAGAGAATACTATGATATTATTAGATTAGGTTCGTATTATGTAGGAAATGAAATAGTTATAGTATTTAAGTTCCCAATTCTATTACCCCATATATATGATATATATATAAGTTATCTATTGTTCCTAACAAGAAACACGAAATCCTTACACCACCCTTTCCGTTCCTAGCCATTTATCAGAAATATTTTCAGTACATAGAGGCAGAATGCCCGAAGACCAGTAAATGGCACATCTGTAAGGAACAGCGGAGCCTGAGAGGTCGAACATCCCCTGATTGCATCCATCACCTCATCACCAAACAACAGACGAATGCAGTATGTAAACCGTTCACGGTCACCCTAGATAAACCAGCTTACGAAGAACTGGACGACAAGCACTACACCATCACTTTCCCTAGACCAACGAAAGTACATCTATCCTGTGGACAAGATCTCTACAAAATACTTCAAGGTAGTCATCTCGTTATTGTCCCTGCTGAAATGCTATACACAAACGCCATTATTCTCGATCTCAAACACCAAGGACCGATTAAAGGGACAAGCTTTAAAGATAATGGACATACCTGAGGAAAACACCAGCATCCCATTTCCTGCATCGGCATATAAACTAAATTCAATAAACCTTCAACATCTTCATGCAACAAACACTAAAATATCCCAGCAATCGCCAGTAAATCTAGAGAGAAACGATGACTACAGTCTATACCATACTACAATACCATTTTACGCATTAATAATAAGTGCAGGTGCACTGATTCTATGCATACTATATAGAAAATACAAGCCGAAGCCAACTGGAGCCACGCAAAGGAACACAGAAGAGGACCACCCCAAATCATTAAGGGTATACGCTATTCCAGACACTGAGAAGATTAATCCCGATCAACTCTCAGCTCAATCAATTCACGAACAAGGTCTTCCATAGTCGCTGTTCTTCGGGGGGAGGTGTTACGCAGCCCTAATCCAGGCAATCTGCTGCGTTGCATTGGCTTACGACGATCACGAGGCGCCACGTCAGCATAACGTGTCTACTGTCTTATATTACCTAGTTCTAATATTTTACCGTGTGAAATCATTCTAGATTCAAACATCGAATTAGAGTCACCTCACTTAGTTATTAGAATTAATTGTAATAATTACTTTAAATTAAATATATATTAAATAAAGATTGCTTTTTTTTGCAACCTCTGGCTGGAGCCCACATAATTAACTTATGCGGCTCCGACCGGATCAACATCCACACTCACAGGCCTGCTTACTAGCGTTAGCCGAAGTTTATCCGATATACAAAACCACCTTGCCATAGTTACGCAAAATGTTGATCCGATTTAAATGAGCCAATCAAAGCACAGGAAATGATCGGATTGGCTGATAAAAGCCGCGACGTTTCCGTTTCGTATCTTTGGCGGTACAATCTACAGATTAAACGGATAACTCAAGAACCCGACAACGCCACGACTGGTAGCGGAATTGGTGGCAGCGACGATATTGTCTAAGGTGAAACATGAAAAACAAAAACACTGCTTCACTACATCAAAATAATAATCTAAAATAAGATGCCAATCCTGCCATTATGGAAGAAACCTGCCACATATGAGCTACACTTCACTTTTTAAAAATATAATTTTTTATTTAAGTTCTCGGCTTGGATGCTTGTCTTTTAAGCCATGTTTTCATTTTATTCGGAATGAAAACAAAGTGCTCGTGTGAAGTCGCGTCTGATCATTTACCGTAAAGGGATCTATATATATATATACACTAGCTAACCAAGCACACGTTGTTCTTCCCTTTCCGACGACCACTTGCTTTCCTAAATAAAACTCCTGAAATTAGCAATGAAAAAATTGAGGGTCATTTATCGGGATAAAAACTATCCTATCTCTCAAGTTGGACCAAACTGCACAGTGTGCAAAGTTTTATTGAAATCAGTTCAGTAGTTTAGGAGTTCATCGCGGACAAACAATGTGACACGTAATTTTTATATATAAAGATAAGTATATATATATACAGGGTCATTTTTAATTTACTGAAGACCTTTTGGGAATATATTGGTTACATCATTACAAACAATTTTAGTGAGATCACTCTTCACAGAATATAATACATTTACGAAAAACTACTTTTAAGGTTTTGTTGTCATGTCTGACTCCTTTTAAGTCTGTATTTTGTAGTACCTAAACAATGTCAGAATAAATCGTCAAAGAAAATGCCTAAATAAGGCATTTTTACACTTGATACAGTATCAAACATTGTGTTGAAATCATTAAACATAAGTAAATGAGCAAATGACATTCAAAAAAAAACCACAAATATTAAAATTTATAATAAGTAAGAATGACCGCCGGGCCGGTCGACGCCTGCGCTCAGCTGATTGCGTTGCGAGTAGGGTTACCAGATGAAAAAATTAAAAGTCCGGAGAAGAGGCCTGATTTCCATATAAAAATCCTGAGATTGTTTTACAGTTTGAGAAGAAAACCTTACTTAAAAAGGTATCTTCACATATTAAGTATAATAAAACTGTTTAAGTACCTACTTGGATAAATAAGTTTTCATTTTAATTGTGGAATTATTACCAAAGGAAAATTATTTTTAGTTTGTTTAACTTTTTATTAAGAGATATTTTAAAATGTAAGCTGTATTATATTGAAAGTTCTAAAAATCCTGAGATTTCATGAGATTTGCAAAATCCAGCCGCAATCCTGAGAAGTCTAAAAATCCTGAAATCTCAGGACAAATCCTGAGATATGGTAACCCTAGTTGCAAGAGCCTCCTAAGCCATTCATCACTGTGCCTATTGCACCAGGGCGCCACTTTAAATGACTTTACATTAAATTTTTCATATACTTCTTCATTTTGCATAAAACCATTTGATGAACTATTTGATTCTTTTATTAATTTCTTTAAGAATTAATAGACATTCTTTAATAGACATTTAGGTAGTTTTTTTACGAATACTGTTTGCTAGCAACTCTGCCTGCATCCAAGAGGCAACGCCTCAACGTCGCACATGCGGCGGCCCAAGGCCAAGCCAACGATATATTATAACGTCGACACAGGTGTCACCGTCATCAAAGGCGCCGCCTGCCCTTTTCGGTTTGCAGGCATCGATTTGGTGATCGATGTTTGCAGCACGTGCAAATTAAGTGAGTATTATTAACTATTTTTTTATTTAATGTAAGTTGTATTTAAAAAATGGATGCAGGTTTAAATAATTACAAATATTACAATAAAATATTTATAATGATTAAATACAAATTAACAGTAATTGAATAAAGATATTAAGGTATAAGATATTAAGGTTCTCGAGTGGCAGCCTCGTACCGGTAGGCGAAGTGTAGGGCGTCCCCCCACGAGATGGAGTGACGACCTGGTAAGACATGCAGGAAGTCGATGGATGCAGGTGGCTCAGGACCGTGTTTTGTGGCATTCTTTGGGGGAGGCCTATGTTCAGCAGTGGACTTGTGAAGGGCTGTAATGATGATGATGATGATTAAGGTATAATGGTTCAATAAAAATATTAAAATACAAATTTAAAAATTAGACTTACAGCACCACAAGTGTTCATTGTACGAATTAAATAGTCCTATTCTGCCAAATGTTGCTTCATCAGTCCATAAAATGTTGGCTCGTTCAGCAGCTAGTAACCAGTTATAAAATGTAACTCGCGCTGGTTTGTCAGCTTCGCTGAGTTCATGAACACGATGCAAGTGGAAAGGGTACTTCCCTTCATTGTGTATGACACTCCATGCGTAGTACTGTGACACATTGAACTGTCGGGCTGCGTCATAAGTGCTCGCTGCTGGATTTTGTTCAAAAAACTGCAGTATGTCTTCCTGCTCACGTACTGTGCGCCGCGGTGGACGACCACGATCGATTGATACAGGCTGGAATTGCCCGTAATCTCGCAATCGCTGTGTAGTAACTAGCATCGTAGCGTAGCTCGGTGCACGTGAGTTGGGAAATCGCCTTGAATATTCACGGCAGGCTTCACTAACGTTATCATTGCAAATTGCTAAAATTCGCACCAATTCGGTCTACTCAATATTTGAGTATCGGTATGCCATTGTAACAACGCGTAACGTTCGCGATATTAATCTCACAACGGAAGGAGAAAAGTCGCGGGCGCACAAAAGGCGACTAACCGACTGACGACACACATAATTAGGTCAAGTTCAAATGAGCAAGCGCCGCCTCCTACACCCCTCCACCCCTACCCCGCCACGCGCTTTATTTTGCTATTTAGGGCTATTGCCGTTTAGAAGGTCCAATTAAAATATTTTTATTTTTGTATGAAAATAAAAATTGAAGAAATATAATTTCTTTTCTTACAGATGTTGTTGTTATGATGTAAATAATATATTCCCAAAAGGTCTTCAGCAAATTAAAAATTACCCTGTATAATATTATAATGCCTGAAAAAAGAATGAAAAGAGCAATATATAAAATGAGATCAGGTACATTTAACCAACGAAAAGCTTGCACATTTTATAAGATAATACTCTTATACCAATGTCATCGTCATCTTTTTTACACTCTCTATTCCCACTTTGTCATAGCCCGATGGAACGGTACACGACACGACTGGAGAGAGATCAGGCGTACCACCAACGGCTTTACGTACTTTCCGAGACACGGGGTTGAAACATTGCCAATTTCCTGGCTCTGTTTTGAGTTGCTACTGGAAACTTCTTGACAGAAAAACCCAACAACTGATTTTTGTCTAACGCAGGAGCTCATGACTAGCAGCTGTACTTACAACAACTCCCTCAGACATGTCAATAGCCCTTACAACAATACAGTGAATCCTCTTTCCCGTTTTATCTTAATAAACCTTGGGCCACCACTGGCGAATACAGTTCCAGCATATTAGAGCCAGAGAACAGTGGTAGAGCCATAGATTTTGATTTAGTGGACTGGGTTGAGGCTAATTTTCATACGGAAGAAATGAATAAAGAAAATTACTTACTTACTTACTTATCTTCACGCACAATCCCTGACGGGGTAGCCAGAGAGAACAGATCGCCAAGTGTCACGATCCTTACAAACCTCTTTCGCTTCTTCCAGATTCATTATCTTCTTCATGCATGCACGTCTAGGTATCCGAGTACTTTTGACCCTACCCTCTTCGAGCAATTTGCTCACATGGTCTTCGAAAGTTAGTCTCGGTCTACCTCGACACCTTTTAATATTAACTTTCGCGCTATATATTTTCTTCACCATTCGGTCTTCACTCATTCGCTCAACGTGCCCAAACCACCGAAGCACGCCCTTATCAATTTTTGTGATAAGGTCATCTTTCAAACCTGCCATATTGCGAATCTCTTCGTTTCGCTTTCGGTCGGCCATGGTAACGCCGCACATTTTACGAAGAGATCGCATCTCCACTGCATTCAACTTACTTTTATGCTTCTTCTGGCATACCCTGGTTTCGCTGCCATATAACAAAGTCGGTACCAACACTGCGTTATGTATTGCAAGGCGTGCACTCTTCGCTACGCCTTGCCTTTTGACTAACGCAGTCAGGGCACCATTGACTTTGTTCCCGGCAGCGACACGCCTGTCCACATCTAAATCACATCTTCCATCCCGGCTAAAAGCACTCCCCAAGTATACAATTTCATTTACCTGTTCTAGACATTCCTGATTTACCCATATTTCACACTTCGTTCTCTCTTCGTCCCTTTCAAATACCAGAACCTTAGTTTTATTAGCATTCAAACGGAGACCTTTAGTTTCACATTCCTCTTTCATACACGTGACTAATGCCTGCAGTTCTGCCTCTGATGGTGCTATAAGCACTGCATCATCAGCATACAACAGACAATTTACTTTAATGTCACCCAATTTCACACCCAAACAGCTATCTTTCAGCTTCTGTAAACAGCTGTCGAGATACAGTATGAACAGCCAGGAAGACATGACACAACCCTGCTTTACGCCCGTTTGGACGTTAAACATGGGTGACAGGTCATGTCCTACCCGCACACAGGCTTTACAGTCACAGTAAAGAGACTGCACAGCCCTTAGCAATCGACCATCCACACCATACCCCGGCAACAGTTCCCACATTTTCTTCCTTACAACCTTATCAAATGCTTTCTCAAGATCCACAAAAGCACAGAAAATCTTCTGGTTAGCAGCCAGAAGCTTTTCCGTGATCATGCGGAGAGAAAACATTTGATCCGTGCATCCTCTTCCAGGTCTAAATCCGCATTGTGCCTCCCATAGAAATCATTCCGATTTCTCTTGCATCCTACGTGTCAAAACCTTCGAGTAAACTTTACTTGCTAAACTGGTCAAGCTGATCGCCCGATAGCACCCGCAGTCAAAATGTGAACCTTTACCTTTATATAAAGGCACAATGACTGCGGATCGCCAATCATCCGGGACATCCCCCGTCCGCCAGCACAAATTGCACAGCAGATGAAAGCTGTCCCAGACGCGAGGCCCACCATACTTGACCATTTCAGCAGTAACTCTGTCTAGTCCCGCAGCCTTACCACATTTCAAACTTCGAATCGCACGTTCAATCTCTTTCATACTGATGACCTCAGTGTCATCGAGGTCCGGGTCTGGCGTACCAGTCACGGCGTCATCCCCGGATCCCTCACTAAGGTCATCACACGCATACATTTCTCTATAAAATTCGCTCCATCGCTGCATGACGTCCGATTTTTCTGAGAGGACGTCATTAGTTCTCGAAAGCACTTTGTTCATTCTTAAGGCCGTCGCACCACTTCGGGTCCTTCCAACCTCTTTCCAGAAGAGTTTGGAGTTCTCCTTAAAGTTGTGCGACAACCTTTCGTCCGCTTCCTTTCTACACCTTTCACGCACTTCCTCAATCAGTGCTTTCGTGTGAACTTTCTGCAGCCTATATCTTTCTTTCATCTTCTCTCTCATATCCTTATCATTACTAGAGGCCAAGTAGTCTAACCATGCTTTCTTCTTCTTTTTTACAGCTTCTTTCACTTCATCATTCCACCATGCATCTCTTCTTTTACTACTGCCTCTTTTTATTGTTCCACACACTTCTTCCGCTGCACTTACCATTCCATCCCTAAGGTTCTGCCAAGTTCTTTCTACACATTCTTTTCTGCCATCGATGGTGTCAAGCTTTTCGGCTACCCTCGCATGATATTTGTCCCTAGTATCCGCTTCCTGAAGCTTCCAGCTTCGGATGCGACAGACCGACTGTGGTTCTGTTACTGCCGTCCGGTAGCGCCAACCCGCGAACAGACCCGTACATCTAGTAATCACTAGATAGTGATCCGTTCCCAGGTCAGCACCCCTGAACACTCGCGTATCCATCACCTGTTTTCGCAGTCGGTCATCCACCAGGAACAAATCAATCATACTTCTCTCATTCTTTCGTTCTCTAGTATACATATGGATTTTCTTGTGATTAAACATAGTGTTTGTCACAAGAAGACCCTTTTCCTTGCACACCGCCAGTATAAGCTTGCCAGCATCATTAACCCTTTTATCGCCAAACTTTCCAAGTACCGACTCGTACCCTGGTCGAGCGGTACCAACCCATCCATTCAAATCACCACATACAACAATTCTTTCGTTTCCTCTAGCCAAATCTAGAACTTCTCTTACATTCTCCCAAAACTCCTCCAGCTCAGCCCTGGACGACGAAGCTACCGGCGCATAAACAGCCAAAAGGAATAACTTCGTTAGTCCCAATTTAAAGCGAACCCAGAGAAGTCTTGAGTTCACAAACTTATATTCAGTCATAACATCGACCAACCGAGAAGACAGCAGCACCCCCACTCCCTGGCAGGCGCTCTCGCTCTCCGGGACTCCGGACCATAGAGCTAACGCCCCGCCAGGGAGCTCTTCAGTACCACTGCCCTTCCGTTTGGTCTCCGACATACACACGACATCTAATTCTCTTTCTTTCATTATTTCGATCAACTCATTCGTCTTATCTTTCATGCCTCCTCTAACATTCCACGTGCCAACTCTGCACTCTGTCCTCAACCTTCCGCCGTGTCGGGCTGTGCGTGACGGGTGGCGGTCTAAAGAAAATTGAAATAGAAAAATACCAAAAAAGAAGAAGACAATACATAACAAGAAATTTTATATGAAAAAATCGGATATATACGCACAGTTACCACCGTGGTAGTGAATAATTTGGACAATCAAGAATGAAATACTAACTCATAAAGAAGAATGAACAACAAAACAAACAAAAAAGTAGCCTCCATAGTGACAGTCATAAACATTGTAGAAAATATAATATCGATTCCTGATGATGATGAAGATGAAGACACAATAAGAAAGCGAGTAGACGAATAAGAAGCCACCATATTTGCTGACATAATGCGTTTAGATGTCATAGAAAAGACCGATTTACAACCACAGACTGAGAGTAGACCTAAAAGACTGGATAATAAAATTATCGTTAAAGATGAAGATAGGAAATGTGAAAAAATGGTGTTGAGACTAAAACAAAATAATTCTCGTAATATAGGAATTAAGTAAATATTAATCAGGATATAAATTTAAAAAAAATTAAAATAAAAGTAAATATTGTAAAAAAGTATTGCAAAATCGAGTAAAAGAAGCTATAGCATATGATCTCGGAGATACTATACTGGCTAGATATTATGAAAATAGAAAGTGGAAATATTACGTCGGCTTGATAACGGAAATAAATAATAATCAGCTGGAAAAAAATACGAAATATCTTTCTATAAAATCGTATGAAGAAATAATTAAATACCTAAAATTTTTAAAACCAAAGAGAGCTGACATAAATTAACCAAAATCCAGATGAATTCGTACTGAATGATTATAAAGATGAAGTTTATTTTTAATGGTCCTAATACTTGCGACAGTTATTTAGCTTATAAAATAAAAATATGCACCTTAAAATACTTAACGTTACTTTCCACATCCTATGTACCTACAATTATGTCTAAGCAACAGCTGTCATAATCGTCAGCAGCATATCCGCAGCGGGACACTTCTGTGTCTCGTATGTAATTTACGTGAATACAGTAAGTTTCTGACTACCAGAATAACAGATAATTATACTGTGTACAATCTTAGCTTAAGGATTGGTCTCCGATCCACCAATTGGTCACCAATCCTTACAACTTATAATGTTAAATAAGCTATATCCATTACTACACTAGTACATAGGGTAATCTATAAGATCAAAGTAAACCTAAGATTAAAAAACAAAAGGTAATAATGTAAAGGTCTTTCACTTTAATTTATAGTTAGCTGCCACGGCAGGAGTTTAATGTTTCAGTTTCGCTTCGAATTCAGTCTGAACATTTTACAGTGTAAATATGAAATGAATTAATAACTCAACTACAAAAGCCATCTTGTACGGAGTAATAAAATGAGTAGAAAAACCTTTCCGTGTCATATGTGCTAATTGAAACTGCTTTTATTCTGAAGAAGCTGATTCAAAACCAAAAAAAATAATTGAACTTTCAAATATGAAACAAATGGGAGGTTAGTGGAAACAGACGAGACCATGTTTTTTTCTTATTTAAATGATGGATAATGTTTTTCTTTTTTCGTTTCAACGTTTATTGTTATTGTTAGAGAGCCTGTTAAAGTCGACTGCTGAACATAGGCCTCATCCACAGATTGCCTCAAGGGGGATATTTGCCATAGTTGCCACGCTTGGCAAGTGGGTTGGCAACACAGTTTTTTTATTTTATTAGGAAGACGCTGCTGCCCAGCTCCTGATTTGTTTCTCTCTGTCGCCTCTACGACACGCACGGGATGATAAGGGGTAGTGGATATTCTTATATCTATATCTATATATTATATCTAGGCGACGGAGGAAATAAACCAGGAGATGGGCAGCAGCGTCTTCCTAATAACAAATAAAAATAAAAAACCGCGGTTGCCTACCCACCTGCATGCCAACTATGGCAAATATCCCCCCTATGAGTCAATCCGTGGGGGAGGCCTATGTTCAGCAGCGGACTTTTATAGGGTGTAATGGTAACGATAAATGTCGAAACAAATAAATAAAAACAAACTAATATAATTTAAATAAAATAAAAAAGAACATGAAGGTCTGGTCTGTTTCCACTAACCACTCTGTACATATTTCCAGGTTCGATTTCACTTGGTTGTTTCTTTGGTTTTTGAATTAACTTCTTCAGAATAAATGCAGTTTCAATTAGCACATATGACACGGAAAGGTTTTTCTACTCGTTCTACAGTTACATAAGGAACTCATGACAAATGGATTTTTGTCTAGTATACTTTTATATTTATATAAAACACGTTTACATAATATTGCACATATTTTACCAGATAGCTCACGAAAAAGGTTCTGCTCAAGTGTGAGTTTTCATATGTGTTTTCAAACTACTTTTTGTAATACATTTATATTTGCAGATATTACACGAAAAAGGTTTTTCTCCAGTATGTATTTTCATATGTGATTGCAAATTACTTTTTCGAATACATTGATATTTACAGATATGACACGAAAAAGGTTTTTCTCCAGTATGTATTTTCATATGTGATTGCAAATTACTTTTTGTAATAGATTGATATTTACAGATATTACATGAAAAAGGTTTATCTCCAGTATGTATTTTCATATGTGTTTGCAACACATCTTTTCTAATACATTTATATTCACAGATATTACATGAAAACGGTTTTTCTCCAGTATGTATTCTCATATGCTTTTGCAAATAACTTTTTTCTATACATTTATATTCACAGATATTACATGAAAAAGGTTTTTCTCCAGTATGTATTTTCATATGCCTTTGCAAATCACTTTTTGTAATAAATTTATATTCACAGATATTACATGAAAACGGTTTTTCTCCAGTATGTGTTGTCATATGCCTTTGCAAATCACTTTTTTTAATACATTTATATTCACAAATACTACATGAAAAAGGTTTTTCTCCAGTATGTATTTTCATATGATACCACAAATTACTTTTGTGAATAAATTGATATTTACAGATATGACACGAAAAAGATTTTTCTCCAGTATGTATTTTCATATGTTTCTGTAAACTATCTTTTTTTACACTTTTATAATCACAATTATTACAACAGTACACTTTTTTAGCAACGTGTGCTTTAAGATGTGCCAAAATGCAACGTTTTTGAGATGTTTTAAATTCGCAAATATCACAGTTAAATATTTCCGTTAGTTGTGGTACTGGAGTTTGTTCAACTTGTGTCTGAACAGCAGTGGTGTTCTTTTGGTTCTTTTGCGTCATATGACTGTATGAAATGTGTTTGGCGAGAATGTCTTTTGTTGAAAATTTTTTGCTACAACCATCACATTCAAAAATGTATTTTGTTGATGCCCCTGACGTTTTTTTCGTAAGTATATTTACACTCTTTTGTTTCAATATTTTCTTTCTCATAATATTTGCAGGATGCTTTCCTTTTTTATTAATTGTTTGATTATCTTTTTTGACTTTAGGCTTTGATTTAGGGTTTCCTTTACGAACATCGTTTTTGTTACAGTCAGTAGAATTTGATTTAATCTTTCTCTCAGACGCTCTTGAAAAATGATTTGTCGGTATGATGTATGGTTCTGAAATACACACGAATTGAACATTTACTTTATTATAAGTGAAACTTTTTATTGTAAGACACCTTAAACGCATTCTCTATCAGTCAACCAGGGAGAAATAGATAAATTATAAAATTACATAATTATACAATGTTGCTAGATATAAAGTATTTTACTTTTAACAATGTCTCTCATATTCATTATTGGAGGGAAAGAATGGTAGAGAAACTAAATTCCAATGATAATGATGACGTTCTTCTCACCATGTTACAATTACCTACATTAATCTAATAATAGATCCTTCGAATCGCACACGGGACAAGCATTATACAGAATGATTACTTATTGATTGAAGAAGATCATTTAGGCCATAGTTATTTTAGACAAAGTCTGACTATACTTTTTGTTTTTGGAGATAAAACTAAAAATTTTACAGTTAATTGCTAATAATTGCCAATTTAATTAACGTCTGTTTTTTTTTTTAATTTAAGTAATGAATAAGAAATCTAAGAAAACATAGTCTCAGCATCTGTGTCATCAGACATATTTTTGTACAGACACTAAGTTCACGAAAATTTTCTACGATTTAAAGAAACATAATTAACATTTTAAACAATAAACATTTTTGACACTACGTTAAAAAAAACTGATGGTACTTTAATTTATTGTTAGAACCTTTTTGAAAACATGCTTGGTTATTACTCTTTCATTTGAGGTATAACTTACACGCATTTGTTACAAATTTTTCAATTGTCCCCTAAAACCAGATTGAGGTAGAAAATTTAAATTTTTAGGCAGACTAACAAAAATTCTAATTATTTATTTGTTGATGCTCAAAATAATTGATGCGATTACTAACACAAGCACGGGCGCGTCGTCTCACTTCTGTTGTAGTTACTTTCAACACCATGGTTTCAAATGCTGAATTAATTCTTTGAAATTTGAAATTCCGGCCATATAGCTCGAAGAAATGACAATGAATGAGGAAGTTTTACGAGTGGCAGCCTCATACCAGTAGACAAAGTGTAGGGCGGCCCTCCATTAGATGGAATGATGACCTGCTAAGAAATGCAGGAAGGTAATGTATTCCTGTGCTTTGTGGCATTACGTGGGTGAGACCTATGTTCAGCAGTGGACTTGTGAAGGCTGTAATGATGAAGATTTAATGATGCAATGCGCTCATCTTTTAATTTTAATTTTTATAGGATAGGGTGACAAACGAGCACACAGTCCACACGATGGTAAATGGTCGCTGTGACCCATAGACATCTACATCTGTCCTCAATAAAGAATCAAAATGCAGATGCATTGTCACCCATGAGGACTACGATGGCATGCCTCTTTTACAGTAAAAAGGCTATACGGTTCTCTACAATCACCATACGAAACACAGCAGTGTTAAGCTGCTATTTTACGCTGGTATTCTGTAAGAGCGTGGTCCTTCCCCGGTCGAGCCGACCCATTCGTGCTATAACTATGCTACTAATATAGCTGCAGCATGGCTCTACCACAACTAAAGTGGAATGACCCACAGCCTGTGATTATTCTGACTCTATACCCATCAGAATGGAACACAGCAGTGCACGCACTGCTATTTGACGGCAGAAATAGGTAAGAGGAGGAGGGAGGGGTCCATCTGGGCAGGCACAAATAGATCCAACTCCTAGGCAAACATGGAGTCACACCACCTAGTACTGACACTAAGAAGATGGCAAAGATGATTGGTTGCTTGCCAGTATGTATCTTGTGACATACATACTAGCTGACAGGGTAAAAATATTTTTTTAATGTATAAGAGTGCTTTTGACATGCACTTTGAATCTAGACAAAGGCAAATCAGTAAATCAGTACATTACACATGAAGCCCTCTTTATTTTGTGTCTACGGGCTACAGTAACCACTTGCCATAAGGTAAATTGTACCTTATTTTAATAATATCAAGAAAAGGGGTATATCTTACCTGTTTCATGATTCTCATTTTCTTCAAATTTGGAATTCTCATATCCGAAAATCTCTTCCTCAACTTTAACGGCATCAAGGCAAAAAATTTCGTCCTTGCAATCATTTTCTATATCACACTCTACAGGCCAGATATCTATATGATACATTGGTGTGAATTTAATCTCACCTCTAACCTTATGCGGTTTTGGTATTGACTGAAAGGAAATAATTTTTTCAAATAAGAGAAAAAGCCACTATAGTGGTGGAGTAGGAGAACCCATACTACCCCCTGCCATCCCGCAGATGTCGTAAAAAGGGGCAGAGGGAACCTGAAACAGGAGATCGGGGGGTAGCATCTTCCTGACAACAACTTCAAAGAATAATAAACACCGGACAAAAGTGAGGGTTCAGCATAAACTTAAATAAGAATGTACATAGTTCATCTATCCCGAGAATCGAGTCTCAACAACTTTTGGATTCAGATTCACGAAAGCTGTAAATTGACAAAGATTTATCTTTGTTTATTGAGATTTGTTTATATACAATAGGGTAATATATAACAGTATAAACAGTTTGATAATTGTTTTTGTAAAAATAAGTACTATTGCTCTAACAAAAGTAAGTTGGATTGAAGGACAAACTTAACTTTGCACTAGAAACATTCTCCCATATAGCAATGGGAAGCAGCATAGAAAAGTGGATTGTGCAGTGATGGTGTAAGAATATCCACTATCACAGGGTCGGCAACCTTTTATATATATGGTATTATTAGATAATCACTTATTATTTAAGTAAAAAATTAAAACAAACATTTATTTACATTGTAAGTCTTACAACACTAACTTATACTTCAAGTACAAACAATTGAGCAAACAAATTCAATGGGGTTTTGGCTTTGCATGGTTTTAGAAAGTTTGGATAAATTTGGCTCATAACTTGTTTAAGTTTCAGACACGAATCTGAATTTTCATTTGTTAATTGGCTTCTTACTTTACTTTTAATTATATTCATGAAAGAGAATGCTTGCTCGCACTAATATGTCGATCCGAAGATAGTCAGCACTCCAAATGCCAACTTCTTCACCTCACTATAGCAATCTGGAAGACTATTCCATGCGTCAAATATAACTCTACAAGCAGCCTTTCTTTTAAAGCTATTAATTTTTGTTGCGTTACATACATTTCTGGACCTCCAACTTTTGCAACTTCCTTATCAACTCTGTTAACTTACAACTCCACAAAGCTTTACTTTTTAAATTGATCAATTGCATTTCTAGAGATCCAGTGTCAACCCCAAATGGCTCAGTATGGATCGATTTATAATTTTTTTTTATAAAATAAATAATATTTGCGTATGAAACTAAAGAGCCGCAGCTTCACATCCAAAGAGCCGCATGTGGCTCGCGAGCCGCAGGTTGCCGACCCCTGCACTATCATATATCCCTATCCACGGGATGGGTGTCGTAAGAGGCAACAGAAGGAAACAGAAACAGAGGTAGGGCGGCCGCATCTTCCTGATGACAACTTAGACTAATATAACAGTGGTAGAGCCACGCGGCAACTTTTGCTGTCGCACGGATGGGCCAGCTCGAACCGGGGTGGTACCACGACCTCACAGAATACCAGCGTGAAGTAGAGGTTTACCTCTGTGTTTCGCTTGGTGAGTGCAGGTGGCCGGAGGCCCTTTTTACTGGAAATGAGGCATTCCATCTTAGTCCTCACGGGTGACAACGCATCTGCATTTTGATTCGCAAGCGAGGATAGATGTAGATGTCTATGGGCCGCAGCAACCACTTACCATCAGGTGGACTGTGTGCTTGTTTGTCACCCTTATCCTATAAAAAAAAAATATAAACTACGGTTGCCAACTTGGCAAGTGTGGCAAATTTGCCAAAATTCCTCCTATGAAGCAATCTATGAGTGAGACCTATGTTCAGCAGTGGACTTTTATAGTTTTTAATGGATGGAATGGATAATACCATGGATCCTCCTGAAAGCAACTGCTCCAGAACCACATTGGACTCAATAGCCTGTTGTTGTAATATTCTGCAACGAATGAGTCTTGCATGACAGGTGAAACAGACAATTATTGGCCCCTCAATCTCATCCAACTGAAATTATGAAAATCTTCATAAATATGAAATAGTATTCAAATGCAGTAGAACGCCGATTATCCGAACGCCGATTAACCGAAACGCCAATTATCCGAATCGGTCCTAAGCTTAATATAAAAAATTATAACCAAGTACAGTAAGTAATATTACTTAGATTACTTATACAATACTTGGTTAACTGATATTAAAAATAACAGTGAAAAAATTTTAAGTTTTAAGTTTAACATCCATAACGCAGTCACGTTGGAAAGTGGTGATGGATGTTCGTCGCGAAAAGTAATGAAAAAGGCAAAAGATAAACAGCTTGAAAATGCTGTTTTACCGTGATTTCTGCAGCAACGATCTATTGGACAACCGATTTCAGGATAGATTTTATGTGAAAAGGCGTGAATATTCAGTGAAAAAATGGGTGTAGCTGGTTTTACTCTTTATAAAACTTTATAAAGTGTAAAACCATTTATAAACTTAATAAAGTTTATTCTATGTGTGACAGTTCATTTTTCTATATTACATACCAGTCTATGTCCGATTATCCGAATCGACCCCGGTCCCAATTAATTCGGATAATCGGCGTTCTACTGTATATAAGTTTGTAATAAAGATTATAGGCTACCACATTTTAATTTGTCATCATCAGTTTTTATAATAATGAAGTGACAAATAAACTTACCATCTAGTAAGTGACTAATGGGCATCATGGGCACCTGCAACGAACTTCAAGCAATGGCTACAGATGCAATGTTACCTCTGAGGACTAAGATGTAATGCATCACAGCTTGGCTCTCGATGTCCTTCAGACTGGGACACATACTGCTGCTTGGTGCCAGAAAATGGTAAGAGGATGATATCTAGGCAGAAAGAAACTCCTACAGTTCCAAACCACCTACATCCATCAACTACATTACCTACATTAACTTCAAACTGCTATCATCACTAAGAACATTACAAATACTTCTCTTATCACTCTAAGTAAACTGATAATGCTTATGGTAGGAGGATATTGAAACAAAACACAGGATGGTGGGTGGTACTACACATTCTGTGAAAGTGTAGTACCACCCCGGTCGAGCCGACCCATCCATGATACAACCATAATATAGCTGCAGCCCAGCTCTACTACATATAAAATAATGATAATAATTCTTTCTACTCTATTCTCTCATTTTAATCGTCCCATAGAACTGTTTTAATTTGCTGAACAACAACCAGGGTAAATGTTAATTTCTTGATAGAAAATCACAATAATAGTCATTCAAGTAATATATACTAGAACAGACACCAGGAACAAAATCTATGCAGCAGTGCGGGTTGCATGGAAGGAATGGAAGGAGAATGTAGTACAATTAAGACCCAGATATTTGACACTTCACTAATCTACACGCTCAGCTTTGGAAAAATCTAGTAGACTGTAGACAAGCTAGGGAGGCCCTGCCTGAAATAAACAGTTGTTTAACCAAAGTTCTAATGAGACTGAACAAGCCGCAGATCAGGATAGTAACAAGTGCTATCACAGGACACGGCAACTTTAACAAGCATTTATTTACTATAGGTGTTACAGATAGTCCCCTGTGCAGGGCATGTCTGGGGGAAGAAGAAACGGCGGCTCATGTGATATTGAAATGTCTGCAGGTCGCTACGTACAGGGCTAAACATCTCGGCACGCCGAGATCACTCCCCGAAGTTGCATGCAACATCAAAGGACTGTTGAGCTTCTTCGGGGAGATCTCATGGCTCGAATAAGCATATTATTCCTGCCCACACGCAAAATACGTGCATAGACGTGGAGTTGCAGAAATCAGCCCGTCGTAAACTATACTAAACTAAGACCCAGATACACTAGGGGCCATTTTGTCCCGCAAGATGATGTGGAACACTCAATCTACATGACGATGCTACATTGCACAGTGACCCAGAACATTGTAAGTGACATGGGACATGTTGCTTGTTCCCTCTTCGAGAGAGAGTGCACGTGTCCGACGTCAGTGTCACGTCATTTGTTACCGGGTCTAGTTGTGTGTACAACTTTACTTGCAACATGTCAGTTGTGTGGGGAAATTAAACCGTGCTTTTACTTCTTGAACTACCAGAGTCGTGTTTTGTTATGGGATACTTCTAACCACTAACTTCTGGTGCTATTTTGCCGATCAGTTGTTTCAACACTCGAAAAGTGTACGACAAAGAAGCATAAAAAACTCTAGTCAACAAGTATCTTAATGCAATGGCAAGTCTGATACCGATATGAGGGCAACAGCATTCCATAGTATAGTATCCTGTTTGGTTATGGAAGGTCCGATCATTTGTTATAACGTTTCAAAATCAGATGTTGACATTCGAGTAAAATTCACAAAAGATCCGTCATACATTCGGAGATCACTTGCGCAACATGCCGCTCCTTGCGTACCCAAGTATATCCTACTAGGCTTTACTTAAATGATAATACTAATTTTAGTGCGACCCAGGATACCAGGCTAATTGTTATTTTTCAGGTTCTGGTTGTATTTGTCACTATATTTAACGCTACATCTTAGAATATATATCGGGCATCATAATGTATTTCTCCAGTGATAACAACAAATTACCGCAACTTCATTTAGCAATAAATAAATATTAAAAAACTTACAAAACTGTTCGTCAATGTCTTATACAAATTTTGGAGGCCAGTCTCCTTTAGTGCAAACATGCGTATATTAACGCTTAAACAAATTCTACAAACTTCACCTTTACTAGAAGCCATTGTTGTTTTCTATAGCTTTAAATTGATTATTGAATTCTCTTTTTCATCAACAAACCGGACTTTTCTCATAGACATAGTATCTTATCAATCCTCTATCTACGAGTCTACGACTGGGTCAAAGAGTATAGCCAAAAAAAAAAAGATAAACGTAGTGATTATATTCTCTTTGAGTATAGCTATAGTAACTGTCCTATACAGGAGCACCCTGGACTGGGTATTAGTGTTCTGTGCACTTACTAGTTTGTGGTTCTGTGCTAGTGCTACGACTTTTCTCTTGTTTTTTTTTTTTGAGTTTATGGCCTGGTATCTAGACCTTTAGGCCATTCTCTTGTTATTATTACAATTTATCACAGAATACAAACAATTTTTTATAATCACAAAACACTATTACTCCTAAAGTTTATAATGCGCCCAACGCGTAGTGTTTCTATATAGTTTGTGTTTTGTTTGTGACAGTGATGTCATCATGCAGAAAAATTTATCACTAGTTATGGTCTGAAATATCACCTTTTGACTAAAAAAATCCCTAGATTTCACCAAATTATTTAAATTGAAATAACAAGATAGGTAATAAAATTACAATTTTAATTGTGAAAATAATGAGAATACACTTATCATAGAAAAAGCTAAAAATCAACATTAAATACGTCTGCTGGTATTTCTTCATCATCTTGATTGATTGTTATTGCAGATGTCGACGGCTGAGATGGATCATCAATTTTGTTAGACGTTATTGATTTATAAGATAATTTAGAATTGCTACCAATAGCAGTAATTACATCAGCCTGGAGCTCGTAACTGTAACAGTCCTTCTTCATTATCTTCAACTGAGTTCTAATGAAAAGAATGCTATTACGAGTGTTTACAGCCATTTTGTTTCTTAATTTGTTTTTTACGATATTCATAGCACTAAATGCCCTTTCCACGTCAGCATTTGAGTGACGCAGTGACAATACGAATATAACGAGATCAGATAACTCCCGAAAGGTTATTATTCAAGCAGCATTCTTATATTTTTGAACTTCAGCCGAGAAATCAATTATGTTATGTGTAGCATTCCATTTAATATAATTTATACCATGCCATTGATGTAACAGTTTGTCTATTGTCTCGTCATCAAATCCGAGTTCTGTGGCAAGATCTGCTATTTTGTTATATTTGCCCTGGCGAAGAGTATTTTCCACACTTAATAGACACATTTTCTCCAAAATGATGTAATTAGAAGGAAGTCTTTGCTGAATCTCGTTTCCTAATTTCATATCCATAACACTCTTTGAATCAGTAATACATTTTTTAAAGCTTCAGTCAAGTGGTCAATTTGCTGTATGGATGTATGTTCTGCAATGAACAGGGACAACGTTCCTTCGACTTTTAATGTGTCTGTATTATTTTTAGAAGCAGGCAGAAATTCAATTTGTCGATTTTTAGACACTAAGTCAGATTTATCTTTGTGTTTTTTTTGTCTCTGTTTTTTTTAATGTCGCCAAGTCTTGCAAATATTTCACAATGACAAAAAGTACAAAAGGCTTTTGTAGGATCATTTGCTACAGGCCGTAACCATATCTGGAATTCTTCTTGGGTTTCCCATTCTTTCCGATATTTTTTTATAGGATAAGGGTGACAAACGAGCACACAGTCCACCTGGTGGTTGCTGCGGCCCATAGACATCTACATCTATCCTCATTTGCGAATCAAAATGCAGATGCGTTGTCACCCGTAAGGACTAAGATGGAATGCCTCATTTCCAGTAAAAAGGGCCTCCGGCCACCTGCACTCACCAAGCGAAACGCAGAGGTAAACCTCTACTTCACGCTGGTATTCTGTGAGGTCGTAGTACTACCCCGGTTCGAGCCGGCCCATCCGTGCGACAGCAAAAGCTGCCGCGTGGCTCTACCACTGTTAAAATTATTTTTGTGAATAAAGAGTTTTTTTTCAGTGGCACACAGTGGTTATATTAGTGATGGGTCCACTGGAGTTGCGCTAAATGCGAGTTAACTCGATTTGGATCTCCCCAACTCGAGTTTGGGCTGCTGTACATGAAGGAATCAAGTGAGCCAACATAAGAGTAAAAGCGCGATTCGTTCGTTGTGTGCGCGCTTTGTGTTTCAAATAGTATTTAGTTACAATCAAAACAATTTGTTATTTAGAGATTTATAATAGCTAAATTACATATTATGTAACTTAATTTCATTTATAATTTTGATTAATTATGATCATTATAGCTACGTAAGTCACAGACCAATTATTGTAATACCTGAAAAGGGTGGTTAAGTTGTAAGATACATCATACTTTAAATTAACGCCAAACACTTAACTTAGAATAAATATTTTGAATTTGAAATAGTTTGAACTTATTGAATAATATTTTAACTGTGATAATTAAACTATTAATAGTTTATGTACTTACATCTTAAAGCTAGACTAATATTATTTCGTGAAAGCTGCTATATAAGTTGTTTTGTTGTTAAATACAGGTACTTTAACTAATATTAAAATCAAAAATACATAAGTCTGTAATACATACTAAATATAGATTTTCATTTCAATCCTACAAAATAAGTTTGGTAATTATTGTTATCCCAACACACCAAAGAGCTACAAAGAAAAACAAATTTATAAAAAAATAATTTCTAACAAATCCTTTACTCTGTTTCATAATGCTAACTCGAGTTGCGTAACTCGAGTTTAAACTCGAAATGCGTGAATTATAACTCGAGTTAACTCGAGTTGTAATTCTATGGTTGTAATTTTTCCAAATTGGCACATCTATACGATATATCGTCCATATTTTAAATCGCGATATATCGATATTTATTTTTGAGTATCGAATTCGTATCAATTTCGATATATTTTAAAACGTTGTATTAATGACAAAACATGTAACAACAAAAGGAGGTACATAAGTATTCATGTGTGGTTGGTTGCCGTTTCCTTTTTCGTCGTCCAACCGTCAATAATATAAAATTATGGACCTTATCTTTACATCATGCACATCGATATTTATCACGCGATAGATATCGACACTGTTTAAAAATACCGATGCGATTTTTTTCACTTGCCTATCCATTAGCCCAGCGCCCACATTTTTTTAATAACTGGCTTTACGGCTCTGGGTTCTAGCCCTTCTGATCCTGAAGTTACAAAATATAATTATCCTTCATAGTACACTGCTTCGCAATATGTTGATGCGTCACATTGTGCAGCCCTTGGGAGATTTTAACGGCAACTTGAGCCAGCAGAAAGCTGACAGTTGGCGATGGCATCTCAAGGCGCCTAAGCAGACAGACACCTTATTTTAAAAATCACATCAGAGCAGTTGTTTCACCGTTTACTACCGTCTACTAATAGTTCACATGCGCAGACACTTAATACACAAAATCGCACCACTTTTACATATCAAAATCCACTTCAAACCATTATTTAAACAATAATACAGTAGCAGCAAACCGCTGCCAGTCAAGTTCCCGCCAAAACTCAAACGCCCACAAACTAACTAGTAGATTCTACCAGAATCAGGCCATAGATATAGTATTAAACTCGTAGACAGAGAAATATAGATAGACAAGACCTCAGCGTATGTCAGTAAGAGATAGCGATAGTTCACCAAAGTACATTACTACAATTACATGTAATTTAAATTGAGATACTTAGACTTTTACCACCATTGTGTGGGTAATCTAGTTCTTTTTATTTCGGTTGTACTACGTCAACTACTAATTTAATTAATTTTATTTTCCATGGGGACGTATTTATGACTATTTGACTGTGCGCGAATTGAATGACTCCGGGATGAACATTAAGCGCGAAGAGAAATGAGTTGTAATGATCATTTTATTACAATTTATCTAAGATATCCTCTCAGAAGCCAATTTACATAATTTAGGACCGGGTTTAGTAAGCTCGTGGGGCTTTCGAGTGTTTCATTCTATATTTATAGCTCATCACGTAAATAGTACAATGAAATAAATCGTAATCAACTCAAAGCCCCGAATGCATTCAGTTCGCGCATGTCGTCCCTTAGCTAACAACACCGCATAAGTCATTTTTACCAACTTTACAGGAGACGAAAAAAACTGTCCATTTTAAAAATCGGCGGAAATTTTCTGTTGTTACTTAATAAATGCCCTAGTTAGCGGTTAAGGAATAATTATTTATAATTATTTTGACTATATACTTTATTTTAACTTTTATTTTATGACTTGAGCTGTGTTGACTGATATTTTATTAGATTTAGGTGGAGTTGTTTGTGGAAATGTTAGGGAATAAGGTATTGAATAGATGATTTACAACGAAAAGTTTTTATTACGAAATATTTCAATAATAATTAACAATCGTTATAACATAGCTATCAACTCGTATAACCTAAGTCTTGCGAATCACACGAACCTTTAGAGCGTATGTGCAATTTTTTATTGTTATTTTAATTGGTAAATATTTAAAACATAGTCTTTAAAAATTCTAACGAAACAAGATATAATAGTAACAAATTAATAAAAGTTAAAAGTTATACTCGAAATCTCTAGTCTAATAGTTAGTTGCAGTCTTTAGCGATTGCTGTGCGGAAGGTCATCATGAAAATAGTGGCAACTAGTTGGTAATACACTTTTTAGATCTTGCAAATCTTCACACTTCCGCTTTGTAATTGGTATTCTAGCTGCATACAATTTCTGCAGGTGATTTATTTGTTTAATGCTGTTAATTGGCGTGGGACGATGTGGTAACGGATGAAGCTCGTCAACAAAATCAATTTTGTACCAAATTGTGCCATTTCGTATGTATGTAGCATACGTACATCTGTGACGACTGGGTCACCTGTCTTTTAACCAGGCCGTATAGATTTATAAATTAATTCTTTCGAAAAGTCGATAAAAAGGTATAGTCCAAATAACGAGCTTCATTAGGCATAGGATCCCTCCTAGCTGTTTTAGTTATAGCCATGTGTTGTTGTGGAAGGTAAATTTCTTTACCTTTTAATTTACACTCTATTGCACTGTGTACGGAATCTAATTCTATGTTGGAATGGCCTTTTTCCAGGTATTTGAGTAACCACAATATTTTTTTCAAACGCTAAACGTAATAAAACATTGCTTAAGATAAAATTGCGTTTTTAGCACAACAGCCATCGGAATATAAAATCACAGACAATAATTTGTGACTTAAAATCTTCTCTAGATGGTCTACTAAGCATGAAGCAAAAACAGAGGCTTCAAGCGTGCTATTTGACTCATCGAACCAATAACACATTACTTTCTTAGTTGCTAAATTGTATAATGTAAAATTCTGGACGCATAATTTAGTTTTATAATAAATAGCACTGGCTTGAAGATACGGGGCCAATTTTACCGATTCAACATCCTGCGTGAATACGTGACAAGCTCCGGCTGTGCAATACCTTTGTCAGTATCTTTCTCTTTCCTGGCTCGATGTTTTTACAAAACATGTTGAGCGTATTTTTCATCGGTAATGCTTCCAGTTTTATAACTGCAACAAACGTCACACTGATCTTTCTTCGGGTGGAATAAGCTCAGATTGAGTTTCAAAAATAATTTGTCAAATAATTTACCGTCAAGGCATTTTCTACTCTCTAACTCACAATTCTCTTTATATGTGTTATAGAGCTGTGTTATGCTCGAGAAAATTGTAGAGAATTTAACATAAGTTAATTAAACGCGATAAAATCCGTAAAAGTAGTTTTATTCAATTTGAAATTTGGTTCTAAATATTCTCAAGATGATTTAGCACGACAGTAATGCGATTTTCTCTGGATTCCTGCGATTTCTGGATTCTGGATTACTGGTTGAAGTAGACAAATCGGGAGAAATAGCACAGTCTGTTTTTGTCGCCCAATATCAGACAAACCAATCCTTAATGCCAAGAGTGGCCAAGAACATTTTTTTACAGACTTGGTAAAAAAATGTTCTTGGCCTGACTGATAATGTACTGACTGATAAATGCACTGATAATGTACGCCACATTATCAGTGTTCAAAACATAAGTTCAACTATCAGTTCTTTTGGATGTTTCTTGATTTTTTGTAATTTTCTTTGGTACTTTATTAACGTGAGAAGTTATAAATGATCTTTGTTGCTCCCAGTTCATGTACTTCCAGAAAGTTTCAAACAAATATTGCCGCTGTTGTTCGTTTATGTTGTCACATAATCTGAGTTTCGATTTCTTGCAAAAGGCATGGTGGTTTCATGGATCTTGCAGGCGTAAATACGTCAAGTTCCACTTTAAATTTTTCAGTAGTCTTTGCTTTTCTGTCTCTTCTGTAGCGTAAATAATTTTCACCTTTCATCCGGAATTCTTTATTAACATTGCGTTTATATTTCTTTGGATCTCCTGTCGCCTTGTTCTGTCGTTTCTTATGACTTTACAAATCACCGTGATATGGAACATTACTGAGTATGACCACTTTTGAAGAACAGGACGGAGTAGCAGAGGCACTGGATTGCTGCATATTGTTCTTATCTGTACATTGTTTTACATTATTTTTATCTGTACATTGAGTATTGTTTTCATTATCAATGACTATATCAGAAATTGGGTCTTAAGTATTCGTAGATTTGAGAATATCTTGGTTTGAAGTAGGGAAACATTCGTAATGATTTAATTTTATAGAATTTATATTGACGACAATACTTCCTAGTTCTTGCATAACATTCTCACTTTCTACCGTGATAATGGCAACATTCGATACAGAAGGCTGAGGAAACTCGATGGCTACCGTATCGAATTCGGGTGGCTCCTGTTGCACATCGAAGAAGTCATTACCAACTATTTCTATAACTTGTAAATTGTTAATGTCAGTGTTTTCAATATCCAAGTCTATGTTTTGATCAAATATTTTTTTATATTGTCCTGGCTTCTTATTATACTTTTCATGGACCCTCTGATGTTTTGTTCGTTCATTGGTCTTGCAATAATTTGGTATTTATTTGGAGAATTGTATGCTTTGATATCAGAAGAACTAGTGTTATCTTTTTGATTGAAATCTAAAAAAAAAATAGTAGGACTTAGTGCATTAAAAACATAAACAACAGAAAAATAAATGCGGACCTCAAAACAAACCTATGCTATTAACCTAGTTTAATTATTTTTCTATCTTCTTTGCAACTTAGTTTACGCTGTTTATATTTTGACATCAGTCCTGCTTCTTGTAATTGTGCACATAATAATTCATGACATGAACTCAGATTACTCCAGGAATCAATTTCTTCTCTATCCATAGTATATTTCAATTACTGAGCTTCCTAAAAGAAATAAAAAAGTTAGTAAACACCACTAAGGTAAATGAAGATTTTTTTATCATTTCTTTCTATATTAATACGCGTAAATCAATAAACGTAACTTTCTTAGATTAATGCTAAGTCATCGCGCGCTCTGACTAGATACCGCGCCCCCTGCAAGTAACAGCTCCGTGAATGCGGCATCTTAATATTGTAGTGTGTATAAGACAATTTGCAAGATGCTAGTGTGCGTGAAAAATTGTATATGCCAGCAGCTTAACTATTACCCGATTAACGGGAAAATTTATTTTATGCAATGGCTTAGTAGTTAAGTTCATAGTTATGAATGTATTCCAGAAATACTTATAAATGAATAGTTTATTAATAACGAATGTATCAATATATTTGTGTATGTTATGTATAGGTTTTTCTTCTGAATAAATGACATATAAATGATAAGGCCACCTTTTTATCAGTTTAATTTTTTTATTTACATGTCTAACTAATATTCACAAATTATTAAAAAAAATAGTTATATACTGGGTGGCGCCCAGGTTATCACGTTAAATAGCACAACAGTTAATACAAGTTGATATATGTCTGTTAAAATAATAAAATAAACAATAATAAAAACTAATAAAAAATGCATCTTTCAAACAAAATAAATAGGGTAAAAAATCACATAAAATAAATCATCCTTGATAATATTACTTAACTGACCTGAAATGACTTGTAGAAGCGGCAACGTCGCGGCCAGCGGTTCATTGCTCTTGCGACATCGATATAGGTAATTATATTATAATACCTAGGTCCTAGGACTTGCCCATACATAGGTAATTAGGCACGCGTAGGGCGATGCTAATCCGATGTTATCAACAAATCACAAATTTCATGGTATTTTTTTATCCAAATAATCACTTTCACCTTGAAATCACTCAAGTTTATGAAACAAATCAAATTTTTAAATTTTCAAAATGTCCGCCGTGTACCCGAATGCATAATTGACATCGTCGCATGATATTATTTCGGACTTTTCGAAAGAGGGCACCATTGGCTGCAAAATTTTTTGTTTTGTCGAAAGCCCGCATTATTCTTATTTTTAAGTCCTCGACAGTCGTTACTTCAGTAGAGTACACCTCATTTTTTATGTAACCCCATAAAAAGAAATCTAACGGTGTTAGATCCGGAGACCGTGCTGGCCACCGAGAAGGTCCGTATCTGCCAATCCAGTTCTCTCCGAACATCTCAGTGAGGCGCTGCCTGGCAGCCACCACTGAATGAGCAGGTGCTCCATCAAGCTGGTACCATAACCGGCTATTGGCCCCCAACGATAGTCCATCAACGTAATCCGCCACTGTGTCGTCAAGCAGTTCCAAAAATTTAGGCCCATTAAGGTTGCCTTCGATAAACACGGGACCAATTATTTGATCTTCGTGTATTCCAGCCCAAACATTAACGGCAAATCTATATTGGTGCATAGACTCTCGACACAGTTGCGGATTTTCTTGACTCCAGTATCGTAAGTTCTGCCGATTCCATATTCCGTTACGCGTGAATGTGCTCTCGTCAGTCCACATTACGTTTGCTAAAAAGTTAGAGTCATTAGCTACTTTGCTCAGGAGCCATTCACAGTAGGCTTCCCTAACTGGCTTATCTCTATCTAATAAAGCCTGTACCTTTACGTATTTGAACGGCCGTTGCTTGTTTTTTTTTAATATTCTGTGAACAGACTTGTGGTGTACACAGAATTGGCGAGCTGCTCTACGGAGACTTGATGTTGGATTACGAGCGAAATAATTTAATATTCGTTCTTCCTGAGCCACGGCGACTCGCGGAGGAATTTCAACCTGACGTGGAATCAAATTTTCGCCGTCACGTAATCTTTGGACTGCCCGTATAAAAATCCGTGAGTCTGTAGGACATACACGTGTGGTATTATACCTCTCTCGGTATGTTCGTAATGCCAGGGACGCGTTTTGGTGGCATTCTCCATAAATTAAAACCATATCGGTGTATTCCAATGACGTAAAATTGATACGAGGCATTTTAAAATAAAAAAAGTTATACGTTTAAAAAAATAAAAGCGTCCAATTGCGCACGGGCTGACACACCACTAAGTTATTAAATATCACTTATCTATTATTAACGAGTCCTATCACAAATAAAAAATACAAGACAGTAAAAGAAAGCGTCAAATTTCGCACAAATAGTCACACCACCTCCTCAACACAATTATTATTATAGTATTAACGTGTCCTATCACAAACAAATCAAGAAACTTATGAAAATATCCACAAAAAAAACTTTAAATTAAAAGGACGTGTACGCGAAAAACTAAAATTAGGTCAAGCGATTAATGAACCGTTCCCAAAGACGCCGGCGTCGGACTAAGTGACTTACTGACCGCATCCCACCCTCCCAACACCCCGTCCCAATTCTTGTCGCATCGCGCATAAGAATTATGCCTTATTTTGTTACATATAAGTACATTTTTTGCTTAATTTATTACTTTATTTGATTATTTAAAATTGGCAACGTTGCACTATAATACAATATAGGTCTCTTGGCCTTCACGGGCCATGGGTCTTTGAACTTCTAGTATTTATCAGGTGATATCTGATGCATTTACATGATGTTGTTTAATATTAAAACAAAAAAAAGGCTACCGCGCCCAGAATGTTAATTGTTATATATTTTTTTAGTTGTGTATGTTTAAAGAACTTTGTATAGAATACGTCTTTTCATTTAACGTGATAACTTCATCGTCACTTTGTATATGGTGTAATCGAAATAGTGCTTTCTATTCTACGTGTCAATATGAACAACTTTTACTATAGATCTATCTTCCAAATCGCAAGAAAAATCAGGTTTTCCATACATTTTGAGCAAGTTTATACGAAATTTTGTATGGAATAACTGACTTTGAGATATTTTTTATAGGATCAGGGTGACAAACAAGCACTCAGTCCACCTGATGGTAAGTGGTTGCTGTGGCCCATATACATATACATCTATCCTCGGTTAAGAATCAAAATGCAGATGCGTTGCAACCCCTGCGGACTAAGATGGAATGCCTCGTTTCCAGTAAAAAGGGTCTCCGGTTCTCTACACTCACCATAGGAAACACAGCAGCGTTAAGCTCCTATTTTACACTGGTATTCTGTGAGAGCGTGGTCCTTCCCCGGTCGAGCTGATCCATTCGTGCTACAACTATACCAGTAATATAGCTGCAGTATGGGTCTATCACGTATAAATTGAAAATTTCGAAGATGATCCCATAATAAAAGATATTAATGTTGACGGACAGAATCATTCCCTTAGTTATTAAGTACTATTTTGTTACACCTTTAGTTAGTATATAAGACCGGGGAAAAAGTTTCTTCGTATATTGTATACAAATTCAAGACGTTTTTGTTTTAAAGTTTTATTACATTTATGATTTAATTATAATATATATGGGTCCATTCTGTTCGATAATTTGTTACCATCTTGTAGGTAGTGACATAATAGAAAATAAACGTTGCTGTAGAAATCTTGGGATTTTGATTTAAAAAATGCGACAAGTAGTTTTATTTGATATATTCAATACCAGAGATTTGAAGGAACATGGATTTAGTCATCCCATTTATAATGGAAAAAAATTATAAACTTAAATATTAAAACCTACAGAAAGCTTTCTTTTATAGAACACAAGTGTTCGCGCTAAACGCTAATTTCGGGAACGAACGCGAGAGGGCGCGCGGCTCAGTGTCATACCGGTTTGAAATTCGGTCGTGCGTAAAACGCCCAAGGGCAGTCGTCCTTAAGCGGTGCTAACGATTGGCATGCTGTATTCTGTTAGGGAACTCGGAATAATTCGGCGCGGCCAGTAAATATACGGTCTATCATTGTGACGCGCATTCCTGCTGGAGAGCTTCCCAGGGACTCATTGTGTTTGACTCAGAATCTGCATAAGGGCATTAGGCAATATTAGCTAGTGCGGCCTCTAATATTCTAGAACTAACTGTTGCGACGCGAAACGGTAGTGACCTTTAATAAACTGTAAACTCCGTGTGCGTTTTGTGTGTTAACCTTATAACCAGCGATAGTTAGTGGCTTCTGTAAGTTAGCAAATCGTACGATAGAGTTAATTGACTGTCAACGTGACGAAAGAAGAAAGTGACTGTGGACAACCTCGAAAGGCCCCCTCAAGTTGGAGCGGTGTCGACGCTCGGGCTGCTGCCGACGGCTAAGGTCTAGGTTCAATCACCATCAGTCACACCCAGATACACACCACATCACCATTCTTTCCCTTGCACTACACAACCACATGCGACCTGACCGACTCCGGAGGGACCAGTCGCCTTGGATATAGGTAAGTAAGCTCCGCCTAATTCCTCTGCCGGTCGACTGGCCGTAGTATAGAACGCTCCCCCATATATTTTAGTGTAATTCGAGAGATTCCACGTGGCCACATTGAGGCCCGACCTACGTCTGTTCGGGAAGTCTTCAGCTCATGGGCCCCTGAGGATTGGATCCTTTAAGGGAGCAGCCGTAGGCCGTAACAACAAGCAACAAAAGAAAATAATGACTAAAACTTTTAAACCAGTTTTAAATACTCAAGCAAATACTGGATTTTTAGGAATGTTAGTGTGTAATGAAAGTCTCAAACAGATAATTAATCTTGTGATCTGGCGTTATCATGATGAAAGAACACTCCTTTTCTGATTATCAATGCCAGCCGTTTTTTATTTCTATTTCTTGCTTGTCTCATTATTTATTGGTAGTAGAGATCCGAATCGATGGTTTTACTCGGCGGTAAAAGCTCATGATAAACTTTCAATACCACCATACACACAGCATCATTTTATTGCGTGTTAAACGAGGTTTCGCTTTAGTCTGTAAACAAAACACATACCAATACAGAAAAAATCACGTTTCTTGTATGGTCTTCATACAAGAAACGTGATTTTTTGGGTCCTTTAATATTTTAAATGTTGTTATAGCAGCAATATAAATACACATTATATGAAAATTCTACATATTACGGTTCATAAGATACAGCCTACTGACAGACAGACGGAACGATAGTGGAGACTTGGGTCCCGTTGATACTCTTTGGGTACGGAACCCTAATAAATGGCAATTATGTCATTTGAGCAATACTACAGAAATAATTATTAAATAATATAGAATTAGGTTATATTATAATAAGTTAAATATATTATATTATAAAATATAGTAACAATAAATTCACATATAAAAATCTCAGCCACGGGGAACTTTATTTTTGCATTCGCGGCAACACTGAATAGCGTCATTGATATTTTGTGACTTATTTATGGCTCGTGTTATTTTATGTTAAAATTTCGAAATTGTATGATACTTAATGATAGTATGTGATTCCAGTGTCTTTCTTATTTCATGTAGTATTATTTTTACACAGTTCAATACATAAACTGGTATTTTACTTCGGATTATGTTTAAAATTTAATAAAACATCCGGTACATTCACCTCACACGTTGCCTGCAACGCGACTTGGTAGTGTGATGTGACGCTATCATTGAATTGACTTGAATGTCTTCCCTCTCTTCTAAGTTGCAGTGTGACGCTGATTGGTGTGATGTTTCTATGGTAGTTGTAGTGATTTCTTTCCTTTCAGCTTGGTGTAGAAGAGAATGATGACGTCTATTGCATATACGACAGAACATACGGAGTCGACATTTATGAGCCGCATGTCCCGGTACTAAGCAGTTGAAGCATAAATTGTATTTTTTCACATAATCCACTCGTTGTGAAGGTTGCAGGTTGGTAAATTCCTTGCAGTGACATAACGTGTGGTTATCGTTGCACATAATACATTTCTTCTCCGACGACCCCGGCAGAGCTGACGTTGTCGATTCAATAGATTTGTTTGATGAAGCGGTGCTAACGTGGAAAGATCGCTCTTTAATGGTCTTCTCTCGTGGGCCCGATGAAATAAGTTCTAAAGTTCGATATCTTGATTGAAGAAATTTTGTTAAGTCGCTCCACGTCGGCAAATCTTCAGATTCACTTTTATAGGCATATTCTTCCCATTCTTTATGAGACTCCTGGTCCATTTTCTGCACAACGAGAAAAATTATAATAGGATCCCAAGAATCAACACTAATAGACAAGTTCTTTAAATTATTTAAACACTCTGTCGTTGTGTCTAATAAACATTTTAATTGATTTGCTGATTGAGAGTTAATTTTCTTTTGAAGAAACAATCTTTTTAGCACTGAGTTAACAATTAAGCGTTTTTTACCGTATCTTGTTTTTAACGCCTCCCAAGCCTGCGTATAATTTTTGTGAGTAACTTGAATATGTCGGATTAATGAAGCTGCTTCACCATTTACACTCGATTTTAAATAATGTAATTTTTGTGCGTCTTCGATCGTCTTATTGTTATGTATAAGTGAGGTAAACAAATCTTCAAAGGTCGGCCATTCTTCATAATTACCACTAAATGTCGGTAATTGAATTCTCGGCAGCTTTACGAGAGAATTTTCCTTTTTTATTTGTTCCATATTATGCTCGGATGCAGAGGTATTAGCCGATATTGTTGGCGAATTTACGGAAATTAACATATCACGTAAATCAGCTTGTAAAACGATGTATAAATCTTCATATATGAAAAACTCTTCATTGAGAAAATAAGGTAAAACTCCCCTTTTTTCCTTCGGCGTAATCTTTAATAACTCTTGATGCGACTGCTTAAATGTATTCCAATAATCGTCTATAGTTTTTAACCTAGTTTCAATATATCCTTTTGTAAGACGCGTCTTTGGACATTTCCTCAAGTTGGTTTGTGTTTTCTTAAGTAATGCAGCAGTATCTTCTAAAACACTAAGTAATTCCGCCGAAGAACCCATGATTTAATCCAATTATTAAAAAGTCGAGAATTATGTCTTAGCTGCGTTACGTCACTTGTTTACGAGTTGAAGCGCCCGAGATCTATTGTTCACGCGGCCGGCCGGAATTTTTACCTGCTCCTGCACTCGACCCTTTTTCGCTGATCGCTCCGGCTCGATTGCGACCATATGTTGACGTAATTAAGGTGCACTTATGTTTGTATCACGTGTAAAAGAAAACCACTATGTCTTTGCACTTTGATTCTTTAATTGCGACTGATTTTAAAATAACAAGTTTGCGTATATATTGTAGTAGAACGAACAGGAAGTGACCGCTTAGAATATTGTAAACGTTTCTCATTTTTCTTAGAAAGACAGGCACAGAGTTTTGTATTTTATCTCCTTCTAACATTGGTAAATGTTTACACAAAATAAAAACATTACCAACGTTTAGACAGTTATTGACTTAAAGTAATATTTTAGACGTATGATAGAACGATGATCTTACATTTTTATAGCTAATCATAATTTGTATATTCCATATTGTATTTTAATTAAGCATATTATTAAGTAACACGAAAACACGAATGTTCTTTCCCTAAAAACTAGGGAGTGCATTTTACGCTATAGATGACAACACTATTTTCAAATTTGACGTTGTCAAAGAGGGCATCCAAGAATTTTCTGCCACCATAGCGGTGCCACTTTACAGTGAGGTAAAATATTTGACAGATTTCATAGCGGGGACGATAATTTCTTAGGAAAATGTAATCTTTAAGGTTTCTTTCCGTATTATTAGTTATATTTTATATTAATTACATTAGAAATGAATAAACCAAACTATAAATATAACTAAAAGCAATTTTTTTTAAAATAGAGTTAAAAAGTGCAAAAAATTAAAAATCAAAAAACTAACGCACTGTGTTGTGTATTAATATAATACTCTAGATAATGATAAACTATTATTTAAAACTAATTTCTCAATTAACTGACATTGTGTAACAAAAAACTTTACCTCAGTCACAACTAGCGACATCTGGTGAGTGGAAGATTATTAGCCCTCAATGAATGAATATATTGTTTTTTTTTAATAGGATAGAGTGACAAACGAGCACTCAGTTCACCGGATGGTAAGTGGTTGCTGTGGCCCAAAGACATCTACATCTATCCTTGTTTGCGAATCAAAATGCAGATGCGTTGTCACCCGTGAGGAATAAGATGGAATGCCTTTTTTCCAGTAAAAAGGGTCTCCGGTTCTCTACACTCACCATACGAAACACATCAGTGTTGAGCTGCTATTTTACGCTGGTATTCTGTGAGTGCGTGGTCCTTCCTCGGTCGAGCCGACCCATTTGTGCTACAACCATACTACTAATATAACTGCAGGATGGCTCTATTACGTAGAAAACGCCTTGTGCTAATCATTCGCTAAATCGATGTGGAGTGCACTCACTTAGGGAACGTTAATTCAAGTTTAACTTTTTTTCGGAACAGTAGAAAGAGATTACAGGTTCTTTTCGTCATCCACACGTCAATAAGAAACTTTAATGAAAAGTGTAGGTGTATCCGTCAAAAGACTCTCAAAGACAAGATGGATTGCTCATCATAACGCTGTTAAACCACTGCAGAATAATTTAAAAAACTAGTATAAACACTCGAAGATATATATGATCCCAGCACCAACAGAGAAAACTTCGATACAAGAGAAGCAGCATCTACACTCTTACCAGCTTTGTGTGACTTCAGTTTTTATGCTATCTTTTCTTTTGGTGTAAAATCCTAAAAGAAGTTAGTCAGACATAAAAGTAAATACTAAATAATATAATAATAATCTAGATTATCACTAGAAAAGTATGTGATAAAAATCAAAACCCAAAATTTTTCTTCAAAGCCAACGTATTCAACTAGTGGAAAAAGCTATTTCTTACGTAACAATAATGTGAGAATGTAGACATTTCGATTGAAGGAAGAAGAGGAATGAGGCGATTTCGAAAACGTTTACCAGGAGAAATGACCCGATATGCTGGACCAACATTGCCAGAGGAGCTGCAGAGAGCTATTTTAGAATGTCTTGATAGATTTTACGAGGAACTCGACCATAGCTACAGAGCAATGGATGATATTGTCGTAACATTAAGTGTTATTCAGCCTTACATTCTGATAACGTCACCAGATGAAGATCTTCGTGTAAGTTCAAAATCTGACAAAAATCTACGCTGGTTTTTCTGCAGGATATATAATTTTGGAGATTTTATGACTTGAAAGCTACCAGCATCTCTTCCCAAGAAGCGGTTCAATGTAATTCATTGGAGCTTTTCTCGTAAAATTGGGCTCTTCTGAATCTGTTCCAAATCTAGCGCTGTGTTTAAGATTTTTTACTATTAAGTTTCATGTGAAGGCAGCTTTTCAAAACTCAAGTTAATAAAATCTAACTTAACCCTTTCGCTGACCCGTGCACTACATATAGGTCATTGCTATTGTCTTACTATTCTGTCTGAAAACCGGACAGTGAAAGTGTTAATGTCCACAATGAGCCAAGCGGGACTAACCAATCTTTCCATTTTATCTATCGAAAATGACAAGAAAGTAAATTTTGATAATATATTAGAATATTTTAGCAAAATAAAGTTCCGCTAGCCTGTATAGCATATTTTGGTTTATTTTGGGGGGTGCTTTATTTTATTTATTAAGGAACAGCAAACAGCTACAAAATACAGTAATATCCAAAATGCAATAACATGATGTAGCCCACAACACTATCCCCATATTACTTACAATGTTAAATTAAATTGTCGTGCTTGATAGAAAACCGCCCTGGGTGCAAACCCACGCTACGCTGACACTAGTTACCGTAAGGTTTGATATTGTAGCGAAGCAATCATGTAATCAAAATATTAAACGGGGTTTAATTATAACATTATTCAGTACTTTCCATATTGAAAAAAATACGCATTTCGTTTTCCGTAATGCTGTATATACTATTAATATCCTCTAAATATTGTCTCATGGACACTCTATTAGAAAGAAATGGAACGCTTAACTCGGTGCCTTTCATTCATCTCAAGGTCACTGATTTAGGAACGTTTCTCTAGTATGAAGTGCGCACACTACATTATACATTCTCCTTGTGCGTATCACATTATTTATTTATAACTGGCTTTACGGCTTTGGGTTCTAGCCCTTCTAAGCCTGAAGTTACAATGTATAGTTATTCTTCATAGTGGACTGCTTCACAATGTGTTGATGCGTCACATTGTGTAGCCCTTAGGAGATTTTGACGGCAACTTGAGCCAGCAGACAGCTGATAGTTGGCGATGGTTTCTCAAAGCGCCTAAGCAACCAGACATCTTATCTTGAGAATCACATCACCATCAGAGCACTTGTTTCACCCTTTCCACTAATAGTTCACATGCACAGACACTTAATACACAAAATCGCACCACTTTTACACATCAAAATCCACTTTAAACCATTATTTAAACGATAATACAGGAGCAGCAAACCGCCGCCGGTCAAGTGTGTCCGTAAATCGCATCCAATAAGGGTGGCGCTGCGGTAGCATAAGATAAATTTAAAAAAAGCGCCAAAAGTAATGAGAATAAGATGGAGAAATAAACAAGGACCGACCAATCCGCTTGGTCTTGTACTACGTAAATAGTTGAGATTTTGTATACTGGCATTTTACTAACTACTCTAAGTCATGAAAATTTTTAAATATTGAGTTCAGCTGACTTCACTACGTCTACAACAGCTATATTCATATTGTAGTTTTTCACACGCCAGTGCTATTGTGGTAGGTTTTTTTGTAGTTTTCCGGTTTTGGAACCTCTATTTTCAGTATACTATTGGACACTTTTTCAACTTTCTCCCATCGATCATAAATATAATAAAAAACTAGATGCACAATGCCATACAAAAGTTTTCTAAAAACTGTCGCCAAATGTTTTGACGTATTTCCAGTTGATATAAATATACTTCAACCTTAAATGCATTGCCTAAAGTTGTATTGACAAAGCTACGAGTACGTACAATAATTTAAAATTAAAAATTCTGTACAGCCGACTTCAATATAAGTTATTAAGATTAACTCAAAAACTATTGGTCTGACCTTGATTAAATTCATATGGGATCACACGAGATGTATCAGCTTTCATATAAAAAAAGAATCATCGAAATCGGTTCACCCAGTGAAGAGTTATGAGACACACATAAAAAAAAACAGTCGAATTGAGTACCGTCTCCTTTTTGGAAGTCGGCAGAAAAGCAATAAAATTTTACGACCGAGGCTCGTCCCTTGAACAAGGAGAGTGGAGTCGAACTGCACAATACTTTTTGTTACTAAAATTTTAATTTTATAATTTTGTTAAACTTGTTTTGAATAATTGGTCTATTTAATAAAGCATAATATTCTATTCTATTCTATGGTGTATAAGTGTAATGGTTATATTATTACCTGAATGTAAATATGCTTTTGGATAGGGCACCACATTCATTTAGTAATGAAAGTAATTGAATCAGTCCTAATTATGTATTTATTCTTTATCTTGTGTGAAAAATTTAAAGATATTGCTTGACAAACAACTTAAATCTAAATATAATAGTTACTAAATATAAAAAAATAAGTACAGAAAATTCTTGGAAAATCTAAGAATATTACTGTTCAAATTTTTGACGTAATGTCTGAATAATTATAATGATTTCTTATATTTACGCGTTCACTACACATTTAAATAAAACTAGTTTTACGGATTTTATCGCGTATATTAACTTCCTTTATATTCCCGAAATTTCGAGTACTATAGTATTTATAGAAACAGTAAAGAACTCTCATTAAACAAAAAAAAAACAATCATACTTTCATAATAAAGAAATAAAAAACAATAGCGTCTCCACAAATGGAACAGAATCAACGCATATACCTCGAACAATGACGACTTATTTTATTAAGACTTAATTTATATAACACTTTCACGATGATTTCTTGACAAAATATCAGTATTTACAATACAGTGATAACAATTAAATAATGTTAATATTAATACTTACCGAAAATATGAAATTCCATCCTTTTTTAGCGTCCTGGATGTGTGATTTTTACACTTTTTAAACGAGCACTGAGGCATGTTTACCGTAGGAGCATTCGAATGCTACTAGATTAAAAGTGCACCCATATGTACGAGTGGGTGCACATTCGGTTAGGCCATTTTTTGTCACAGATTGTGTATCTAGTTTTTTATTAGTGATCAATAAGACATTTAAAATATATATAGTTCTCAACTTTACGAGTGGATACACAATCTACAAGAAGATATTTTTAAATACGATCACCAAAATTAATTAGTAATTTTACAGTTTAATATTATTGGTTTGAATAAAGTCGCAGAAAATATTTACAAAAGGATTTAATAAACTCTTAGATTATTAATAAGTCATCGCGCGCTCCGACTAGATACCGCGCTACCTGGAAGTAACAGCTCCGTGAATGCGGCATCTCAATATTGTAATGTGTATAAGACAATATGTAAAGATGCTTGTGTGCGTGAAAAATTGTATATGCCATCAGCTTAACTATTACCCGATTAACGGAAAAATTTATTTTATGCAATGGCTTAGTAGTTAAGTTCATAGTTATGAATGTATTCCAGAAATACTTATAAATGAATAGTTTAATAATAACGAATGTATCAATATATTTGTGTATATTATGTATAGGTTTTTCTTCTGAATAAATGACATATAAATGATAAGACCTCATTTTTCTCTCTTCCCCTTTCCTCCTCAGATAATCCTATAATATAGCAGCGCAACTTATCTATCTCTTATCTTCCAGCTCCAGGATCTCCTCGTCAGTCGTCAGGGTACGTGCGTTATATGTAGCCAGGTGGAGTCATCTTAGTTGGCAACCAAAGCTCCACCGGAGATCCTTAGCACCCCTGCCCCGCATTTGCCATGGTTGCCACCGTAACCAGCATATTTACCGTGCCGGCTACCCGCGATCCACAGCTGTCACACGGTTTTTATTCTGAATTGCCGCTCTAGTAGAAGTATATACAAGTATGTAGTATACAAAGAAGTCTTTGACTTATATACAATTTAACAAAAAGTTCAAACAATTGTGACGCTACATTTCACTTTACAACAACACCTAACTAAACAAAGTCTCTGCAAGATAAATGCAGTTCCGATTACCACACAGGGCACGGAAAGGTTTTTCTACTCGTTCTACTGACAAATAGATTTTTATATAATATACTTTTATATTTATATAAAACACGTTTACATAACATTCTACAAATTTTACCAGATAACTCTCTAAAAAGGTTTTTCTCCAGTATGTATTTTTATATGTGATTGCAAATTACTTTTTCGAATACATTTATATCCACAGATATTACACGAATAAGGTTTTTCTCCAGTATGTATTTTTATATGTGATTGCAAATTACTTTTTCGAATACATTTATATCCACAGATATTACACGAATAAGGTTTTTCTCCAGTATGTATTTTCATATGCCTTTGCAAATCACTTTTTGTAATACATTTATATTCACAGATATTACACGAATAAGGTCTTTCTCCAGTATGTATTTTCATATGCCTTTGCAAATCACTTTTTGTAATACATTTATATTCACAGATATTACATGAAAAAGGTTTTTCTCCAGTATGTATTTTTATATGCCTTTGCAAATCACTTTTTGTAATACATTTATATTCACAGATATTACATGAAAAAGGTTTTTCTCCAGTATGTATTTTCATATGTGATTGCAAATCACTTTTTCGAATACACTGATATTTACAGATATGACACGAAAAACGTTTCTCTCCAGTATGTATTTTCATATGTGTTTGCAAATTACTTTTTGTAATACTTTTATATTCACAGATATGACACGAAAAAGGTTTTTCTCCAGTATGTATTTTCATATGTGATTGCAAATTACTTTTTCGAATACATTTATATTCACAGATATTACATGAAAAAGGTTTTTCTCCAGTATGTATTTTCATATGCTCTTGCAAATTATCTTTTTTTATACTTTTATAATCACAATTATTACAACAGTACACTTGTTTAGCGACGTGCACCTTAAGATGTGCCAAAATGCAACGCTTTTGAGATGTTTTAAATTCGCAAATATCACAATTAAATATTTCCGTTAATTGTGGTACTGGAGTTTGTTCAACTTGTGTCCGAACTGCAGTGGTGACTGAGTTCTTTTGCGTCTTATGACAGTATGAAATGTGTTTGGCGAGAATGTCTTTTGTTGAAAATTTTGTTGATGCCCCTGACGTGTTTTTCGTAAGTATATTTACACTCTTTCGAAATTTTCTTTTTCTTAATCTTTGCAGAATGCTTTCCTTTTTTATTAATTGGTTGATTATGTTTATTCACTTTAGGCTTTGATTTAATAGTAGGGCTTTCTAAATCGAGGTTTCCTTTACGGACATCGTTTATGTTACAATCAGTAGAATTTGATTTAATCTTCCTCTCAGACAGTTTTGAAAAATGATTTGTCGGTGTGATGTATGGTTCTTAAATACATACGAATTAAACATTTTATTTATTGTAAGACACCACAAACTGTGAACACTGGGCGGAGTTTATGCCTTATGTCGTTCTCTATTGGTTAACCCAGGGAGAAATAGAGAAATTACAATATTCTACATGATTATACTCTTGTAATGTTTCTATATACATATAAAGTATTTTAGCCAATTACTTTGAGTAAAGTATATCTCAATATGCATTTTTGGAGGGAATGAATGGTAGAGAAACTATATTCGAATGATAATGATGACGTTCTTCTGGAACAAGCATTATACAGGATAATTGGAAGAGTGACTTGGTGATTGAAAAAGATCATTTAGGCCATAGTTATGTTAGACAAAGTCTGACTATACTCTTTTGTTTTTGGTGATAAAACCAAGAATTTTACAATTCATTGCTAATAATTGCCAGTTTTATGAGTGTCTGTTTTGTTTTTAATTTAAATAATGGGTAAGCAATCTAAGAAAACATGGTCTCAACATCTGTGTCATCAGATATTTTTCTGCCGACTTCGAAAAAGGAGACGGTACTCAATTTAACTGTATGTTTTTTTTTTATGTGTGTTACCTCATAACTTTGTACTGGGTGAACCGATTTCGATGATTCTTTTTTTTATATGAAAGCTGATAGTTCTCGTGTGGTCCAATTTGATCAAGGTCAGACCAATAGTTTTTGAGTTATTCTTAAATAACTTTTTTTAATTGTTACTTTTATTGTTTATTTTACTTGATATCAGTGCGTGTAAATAAAGTATTTGTGGCGGTATAGTAACAAAAACAAACTAATAGCGCCTAGAAAAATATAATAGCAGTCTTGTATTTACACTACTTCTAACGCCTAAGCGTAACAAAGGAGAATGCTACGTTCACCTAATAAAGGAGGTTCAGACCCCAACATTTCTGTTAGCAAGAAAAAAGAGAGAACACCCCCACCCCTTGTTAACGCTAGACAAAAAAGACGCCATGAAGATTTAACTAAAGACGACCTTATCTATATCAAAGAAGAAATTTATGAAATGTTAAATAAATGGAAGATTGATCAAGACGAAAAATTTAACAGGATTGAAAGCAAACTAAGTAACATAGAAAAGAGCTTTACTGATATTGAAAAATCACTTGAGTTTCTCTCTAGCCAACAGGAAGACATGCGCCTTAATTACGATAATTTAAGTAAAGAATGTAAGCAAAACAAAGCATACATTCAAATTCTGGAAGAAAAAGTGGAAGAGCTCCAGCGTAACAACAAAAGGGCTAGTGTAGAACTACGTAACGTTCCAACACCGGATAAAGAAAATAAAGAACAACTAACTGGACTGGTTTTAAGTACATTTAAAGCATTGGATGTAGAAATAAAGGCTTCAGATATCCGTGATGCCTATCGGGGCCCAGGAAAAATGTTGCCAAAACCCATAGTGGTTGATTTAACTAGTACATCGCTATAAAACAATCTTCTTATATCACACAGTAACTTCAATAGAAACAATCCCAATAACAGGTTTAATACGTCACATATTGGCTTAAAACATACTTTAAATAATATATATATATATATATATATATATATATATATATATATATCTCCGAGCATCTCACAAGTAATGCGAAAAAAATATTTTATCTTGCCCGCACCCTCTCAAAAGAAAAGAACTTCAAGTTTTGTTGGACTGCAAATGGAAGTGCATATAAGAAAATCCGATGGAAAACCTTCTATCCAGATAAGAAGTGAAGATCATATCGAAGCTCTCAAATTAGAACCGTGACTAGCAAACAACCATAGACGTATTGGTCTATATTTTATACGTTTCAGTAAGTGCGCTCGTAAATTAATAACTAGATGTCCGTTTAATAGATCTAAATATTTTATATACTATATAATTCTTATTATATATAATATGTTCGCTTCTCACTCTACAGTTCTAAAACAATATTATGTTCTAAATCACACTCTAGTCCAACAATTAAATGATACTGTCTTCGATTTTCATAGTCTTACTAAATTGAGCTTGAACTGTGTAATATTTTTAAAAAATAACTCTTGCAGAAGCAAATCCTTATGTGTAATTCAACCTTACTATTTTAATATCACTAATATTATAGGCTTCTTTGTAAAAATATTTATCAAAGTTATCATTCTGTCTCTATTGTGTCAACTTATATTTCTCATTAAGAACGATCATCAACCGTCAATCATTTTACACTACACATATTTTCAAAGTTACCACTCCATCAGCTTATTCAGCAATATTAGTATAAGCAACATCTCTATTAGTGGTAGAAATCTTAAGCCTAAATTTACTTCTCGACTGTACCCCAACTTATTGGATAGAAATGGCTAAGTTACTTGAATTTCAAGCTGATATAGACAGTGTCAGCATTGCAGTATCTATTTCAATAAACCCAGAGGAATGTATTGCTAACTTCGGCAACCATAACTCTTGTTTTAAACTTATTACTCTTAATATCCGAAGTATTCACAAAAACTTACCTCAATTTGAAGTCCTTCTCTCTAGACTGGGATTTGAATGTGATTTTATAATTCTTACGGAAAGTTGGATATCTTACTTAAGGTGACACTAGTCGACATTATTTCCATAGAAATTTCGGAGGGGTTTTACTCCGCTGTTTGACAGTGTACATCCAAAATTAAACATGATATCGTTTTGTCTCATTATTAAATTTGTCTGTACGGAAACAGAATAGTAAAATAAAATGTTATTAAAAAGTTACGAGCTACCAAAGATTCGTTTTTATTGCCAATTTTAACACAACTTTGGGCGTAAATTAGTAATAAAAGAAGTGTAAAATTTCCAAAACAAAGTCGGTACCGACACAGGTAAATTATCGAAGAACTCAATAAATTTTATTTGTAATTGATTAATGCAGTGGTTTTTTCATAAAACCCCTTCTTCCAAAGGCCTTTTCGTATTTTTTTACGCGCGCATGTTACTATGAATTATCGTGCATCTCACTGAATAATGTCTCCCCCGGTGCGGTGCGGGAGGACGATGCTTAGACACACATGCACAGGCGGTGACGCGCGCTTATAAGTATTCGAGTTTTATTCGAAACGAAAAGTTTTGCTATTTTGTAATTTGGACGCCAAAGACAAAAGACGGCGTGGAAATTGATATAATTGAAAGAGATGATGCGTTTTGGACGACAGACAATATTTTAAAATTTTCGTCTGTAATATAATATAATTATAAAAGTAAAAAAAGTAAAGTCTATATTCGATTACTATATAAAATTGCAACAATTTCATTGGTGCCGACGGGGATCGAACCCGGGTTGCTCGCATAATGTGATACTTACAGCGAGCGCTAACCATCTGAGATACCACGGCTCTCAATGCAAGTGTTATAAATAAATAAAGAATTACAAAACAGTTTAATTATTTATTAGACGACTTTTGCGGCGGATAAACAAAGTATATTATGTGGGATTTTCATAGGTACCTACTGTTATTACCTAGATACCTACAATCAACAATACAACAAAATGTCACAAAACCTCGCCGCGTCGTGGCCACAAAATTGTAAACTTTAGGTAGGTACGTCGGTACTAAGAAAACAATCTTGATGGGTCACTTGTCTTGATAAAAACCTGTGTTTACGTTTAGTGATATTGAGTATATATAAAAAAATAAGAAGCCAGGTAAGTAAGTATTTTTGAAAACAATTTATAGGTAGGCAGACCAATTACGATTATTATCTAAATATTATAAATGCGAAAGTTTGGATATTTGGATGGACGGATGAATGGATGTATGTTACTCAATCACGCCAGAACGGCTGAAGGGATCTGGATGATATTTTGCTCAGAGATAGGCTATAGTCCGGAATTTTTTTTTTTCAAAAAAACGTTACCCCACACTAGGATTTTCTCCTGTATCGTGGAGGCAGTTTACAAACATCCAGACCCGGAACAATTATTTGTAGACCATACAAATACTTGTTCGATTGATTCGAACCCGCGGCTCCCAGTACAACAATTCATTGCTAAGCCACTGCGCCACGGAGCTGCCAAATATCATATATGATACCGTTTATTCAGGTATTTCGTTGCCGTGGGATAATTATCGAGTTACACACGTTCGAAGCCGAACTCTTGAGTGATTGCTGCATGACCACTCGGGGAAAACTAAACATAATAAAATAAGCAATCTATATTAGGTATATAGAGCCACAGACGTATACCTAATAATTTCGTGGATTCACCCGCGTCATCACGTGTCCGAGATGCGTGGCATGACATGACACCTAGTTCAAGCATTTTATAATTGCAATCAAATATTTTATTTGATTGTAATGTATGGAAAAATTGTCATGATTAATGGAGTACTTTTATTTTATCTGTCGGCATATTATGCGCGGTTTTTTCCAGTTTTAAAGAAAAACGTACACGATTCATGAAAAGTGTGTAGGCAAGAAATGATTCTTGATAAATTTGCTATCAACCTCTTATACTTATTAATTAATTAAATTTAAACTTTCAAAATACCATAGCAACGTGAAATGAAAGAGTTCAGAAATAAAGATGTAACTAATCATTGCTACGCTCACCCGGGAGATAGATAAAAGTACTCAATTAATTTTGAATTTATTTTAGCTACTAGCTGTACCCCGCGACTTCGTCCGCGTTTAGTTTAGGGCGTTAATATTGTTGCAAAGACACCTAATAATTTTTCTAAAATTTAAGCAGGCTAAGTTACTTCTTATAACATGAGCTATCTACTAGTGAAAGTCCCGCCCAAGTCGGTCCAGCCGTTTTGGAAATTAACCGCAACAAACAGACTGACAGACATACAAAAATGTTAAAAATTGTGTTAATGTTATAAGTACCGTATACAGTTTCATACGCAATTAGTAAAAAGCTGTTATTTTGACATTATAACAGACACTTCAATTTTATTTATTTGTGTATATATAGATAACGATTGAACTAACGGCTAACCTAACCTCGCTCATAGAAGCTTTCAATACTGGCTTCTCAGTTCGCACCGGGCTAGGGGTTATGCGTTGTTTGCGCGTCAAGCCAAGTAGGTATTGAATTATTTTAATTTTGCATTATCTCTTAAACTATGTACTATATAAACATGGTATAAAGAACGAAGTTTATCTTCATAAAATTGTCTTGATAATGAAGTAACTTTGGTTCGTAAGGTGCCTAATAATTAAATTTTCATTTTTTTTTGTCACAAAATGCCTAATTGTGGCTTATATAAGTATAAGAAATAGACATATGGTATCGCGGACTTTTTTTAGACGGAGTAAAGATCTATATTTTTCTAGAACATTGTATTTACGTATCCCGAACCATAACAGCGCTTTTTCTTCTGACTTCCTATATATAGCCTAATGCTGTATAGCCTATACTATTCAACATGAATCTGGCTATAATATATCCAAAAAAAGATTTTTCAAATCGGACTGGTAGTTCCAGAGATTAGCACGTTTAAACAAACAAAAACCCTCTTCTGCTTTATTATATTAGTATAGATGTTGCATCGTGTTCGTGTAACTTCGTTTTTATTCTAACGGTTCGGAACACCGTACGAACAAGACATGCGTGAATACTAGTGTCGATATGCTCATCACTGATACTATCTCTGTCGGGCACGATGCCAGGTGAGACAGCGTGCTTTTTGGCCGCGCCCACCAGCGAGTTCGAGCCCGCGACTTGTGCCACCTTAAGACCTCCACCTCAACTCAAAAACTACAATCTTCACTATTCGAAACGATGCAATAATCATAACGATGGTATAGTTGTGTATGCAAAAGTCGGGTTTCTTTGTTCTGTCGAAGAACCAGACTTTTTAGATGCAAATTGCTTAGTAATAAAAGTTGGGCAAAATACAGCAATTATTGCATTATATAGATCACCTTCGTTCTATTCAACGGACAATTTTTTAGTGTCATTAGAGTCTACTATATCTGCGCTCAAAAAGGTTGAAAATATAATCATTATAGGAGACATCAACATAGACATAAAGTTAAACACAGATGATAAACATGCAGCTTCTTATTTGAACTTGACTGCTGAGCTGGGATTGCTTCCAGCTCATTTTTTACCAACTCGTAATAATAATTGCTTTGACCATATTGTTCTAAAAACAAAGCGCACAGCCAAAGTTTTTGTCCTCAACTCGTATATAACTGATCATAAACCTGTTCTCTTAGCTATGTATAACAAACATCCTATTAATAAATCCCAGAAAGTATCATCCAAAACCGATTGGAATTCTGTTACTGCTTGTATCAGTCAATTTGATTGCACACAAATAGTTTCTTGTGATGATCCTAACTTGTCTGCAAAGCTATTCATAACAAGTATATCAAAAATCATAGCTGATAAAACACGCAATAACAGCGTTTCCTGTCGCAAAAGGGTCCTAGTCATGGATTACTCCGGGTGTGATAAAATGTATTCAAACCAGATACAAAATGCATTCCGCGGTTAAAAAACATCCTCACAACAATACCTTAAAAATATCTTATGTTCGCTATAAAACTTACTGTAATAACTTGTTAAAAAATCTTAAAATTGCCTTTGAACAGTCGGAACTGAGGTCAGCCTCAAGATATCCTAAACATACTTGGAAAATTATACGACGACTAGCAAACCTTGATGAATTAAAAATTAGTTCTAACGATCTTTTAAAATTGCGCGCGTCCCCTCTAGAGTCAATAGAAGAAGTTAATGTTTTCTTTGCTACTATCGGTAGTCAGCTTGCATCTGAAATCCAATCCATTAGTTCGGACGACGATACTGATTATATACAACCTCTCCGTCCATTACACTCATTTGCACTACTACCAACCAATGATGCTGAAGTGGCCTCTATTATTCGAGACCTGAAAAATGATTCCGCCCCTGGTTGGGATAATATTTCCACAAAATTGCTTAAAATTACAGAAAATGTGATCGTCCCGCCTCTAACAAAAATACTTAGCGATGGATACTGGAGTTTTTCCAAATGTTTTTAAAATCTCGACCATTCATCCTATTCACAAAGGGGGAGACAAAAATGATATTAACAATTATCGACCGATCTCAATTTTACCGGTAGTATCGAAAGTATTTGAGAGGATAATGTGCAATAGACTTATTAGATATTTGGAAAAAAATAATGTATTATCTGAATCCCAATACGGATTTAGGGCTGGCAGATCGACGGAAGATGCTGTGTCTAATTTAACTAATTACGTCGTAAAACATCTAGATGGTAAACGCAAATGTTTGGGTATGTTCCTAGACCTTAAAAAAGCTTTTGATACCGTTTCCATACCTAAGCTGATAAATAAAATGGAAAACATTGGGATACGGGGTAGGGCTTTAGATCTTTTTTCAGATTACTTACACAATAGGTTCAAAGGGTTAAAATTGATAATTACTATAGTTCTGACGCCTCGATAACATTTGGTATTCCGCAGGGCAGTGTCTTGGGCCCGAGTCTCTTTTTAATCTACATCAACGATCTATGCCAGTTAAATCTTAGTAATGGAAAAGTGTTCGCTTTTGCTGATGACACAGCATTAGTTTTTCATGAGGTACGAAAGACTGTGGAGATAGGTTTTTGTCGGGTGATTCGATGGCTTAGACAAAATCTTTTGACAATCAATGTTTAAAAAACTAAATTCCTTCCCTTTTCAATTAGAGGAGACCCTATACTCAATAGTATTAATTTTATCAGGGCTCATGAATGTGGAAATAACAATAATAACACGTGTTCATGGTCGATCAGCTGGTGATCTTCTGGTCTACCTGACCCATAGATGGGCGGAGGCAGTAGAGTCCAAGGGGGAGGCGTTGGCCGTTAGTCTGGACATTGCGAAGGCCTTCGATCGGGTTTGGCACAAAGCGCTTCTTTAGAAGCTCCCTTCCTATGGGCTTCCCGAGAAATTGTGCAATTGGATCACCAGCTTCCTTGCAGATCGGAGCATCAAGGTCGTTGTAGACGGTGCATGTTCTGACTACAAGCCTATTAACGCTGGTGTTCCACAAGGCTGTGTGCTATCACCAACGCTGTTTCTTCTGCATATCAATGATATGTTGCTAACTGGTAACATTCATTGCTATGCGGATGACAGCACTGGTGATGCTCTATACACCGGCCGGGCCAATATTTCTCGGGAAAACGTCGCCGAGTACCGGAACAAACTTGTGTCTGAAGTCGAGTCTTTGCTGGACAAAGTCTCGGATTGGGGGCGACTAAATCTAGTCCAGTTTAATCCTCAGAAGACACAAGTTTGCGCGTTTACCGCTAAAAAGAACCCCTTTGTCGTATCTCCTCAGTTTCAAGGCACTCCCCTTCTTGCCTCAGCCAGTATCGGTATCCTCGGAGTCGACATATCGAGTGACGTGCAGTTTCTTGGTCACTTGGAAGAGAAGGCCAAGTTGGCCTCTAAAAAGCTTGGCGTGCTCAGCAGAGCGGGACAGTATTTCATGCCGGCACACCGCTTGCAACTTTACAAGGCGCAAGTTCGGCCTCACATGGAATACTGTTCCCATCTCTGGGCAGGGGCTCCCCAGTACCAGCTCCTTCCACTTGACCGCATCCAGCGCAGAGCGGCTCGAATCGTCGACGACCGAGCCCTTTCCGATCGGCTCGATTCATTGGCACTGCGAAGAGATGTTGCATCTCTTTGCATTTTCTTTCGCATCTACCATGGGGAGTGCTCTGAGGAATTGTTCGGATTAATCCCAGCCGCCAAATTTCATAAACGCACATCGCGGCAGAACTCCCGATACCATCCACACCATCTGGATGATTGGCGAACCACTGTGCGATTTAGAAGATGTTTTCTTCCTCGCACGACTTCCTTGTGGAATCGATTACCATCAGCGATTTTTCCGGACCGATACGACTTAGGGACCTTCAAGAAAAGAGCTTACTCCTTTTTAAAAGGCCGGCAACGCATCTGCAATTCCCCTGGTGTTGCGGTTGTTCATGGGCGGCGGTAGTCACTTACCATCAGGTGAGCCGCATGCTCGTTTGCCCCCTCTCCTATAAATAAAAAAAAAATAAAAAAATCTCTATTGAAAAAGTATCTATATTTAAATACCTAGGTATTTATCTGCACTCAAAACTCAACTGGCAATATCATATTAATACTGTATCAGCACGCATTTGCAAATTAGTTGGGGTTTTCAATAAATTACGACGGATTTCAGATATAACTCTTTTAAAAACAGCATACCTCACCTTATGCCAATCTATACTCACTTATTGCAACACGGTCTGGGGAGGAGCCTCTAAAATTATGATTATCCCACCAGAAAGAGCTCAAAGATCGATCATCAAGGTAATGACTTATAAATCATCTCAGTACTCTACTAAACATCTCTACTCTGACTGTCAATTATTAACAGTTCGTCAACTTTTTGTATTAAGTAGTATTCTCAGGCAACATAAATCTACTTTATTTGATCCAAAACTATATAAAATGAAAAGAAGAGCTCATAATATATGTCCGGTTTCTAAATTTAACACTGCTTTCTCTCATCATTTTCAATGCTTCCTAGGCCCACATCTGTACAACAAATTACACAGAGAACTGGACATTTTTCCACTGAATTATTACTTGTGTAAAAAAAAGGTACACGCCTGGTTATTGTCGCTAGATTACGATCAGACCGAAAATTTGTTGACGTCAGTAAAATAAGCAAAATAAGAAAATTAAATTCTGTAATTCCGATTTGTGTTACTTAATACATCCCATTAGACTAGGGCTGCCATACGTCCCGGTACACCGGGACATGTCCCGGTTTGAAGCGTTGTGTCCCGGTGTCCCGGTCAACAGGTCATTTGTCCCGGTGTGCACACAATTCGCAAGCTACCCCTGTGTAGTTAAGTGCAGCGTCTGCGATCGGCGAGTGGTTGAAGTGGAGCGGAGTCGAGCGAGCGAGCCTAGCTGCCTTCTTTGATTATTAACACGTGCGCGTAGGGTTGCCAACTTTTTCAAAGGAAAATAACGTATATTCCTTTCAGACGGTTATATACACTATAATTATTACTATTCCACCGAAACAACAAACGTTGAGCATAGAGTACAGAGTACAATATATACTGGAGACATTGACACTTGACTGTACTGACAGTACAGATTTTTCGAAAGTTGTATGATAATGTATTTTGTTGTTATTCTGTTCTGTGTATGTGTGAAAGTATAAAATGATTGGAAATTCTGAGTAATGGACTGAGTTAAATTCAGAAATTTGGCAGAATTCTTGCTTTCATTCAATTCATACAATATTTCACGCATAAGTTAGAATAAAGTATTTTAGATACTTTTTTCTTATTCAAAAGTATAAAGTATAATCAAGCAAAATACCGTAAGATACGTTATTTTAAAGTATAGTTGGCAACACTACGTGCGCGTCCCGCGCCGCGTGCCCCTCCGCCCTCGCGCCTTGAACGTCACGCGTCGTCGCAGTGTTTCGTTTGATTGCTTTAGAGAACAACGTACTTAATTTGCGCTGCGCGTTATCCTGTATTTCGTAGTTTAGTTTTTTTATTGCCAGTCTGGTATTTTGCTAAAAAGTCATGCCAAAAAGAAAGTGTTTGTTTTCGGACGATTATACTAAAGAGTGGTCATTCATTAAAAGAGGAAGAAATGATTATGAAGCCTTTTGTTCAATTTGCGGCTTTCATATATCTGTCAGTCACGGCGGTAAGTCAAGTGTCAAAGACCATATCCAAAGTAAAAATCACAAGACGAAATTATCAGTTGCATCAACTTCTAGAGATATATCGACATTTATGATCACGCAATGTACTGCCGAAGACATGTTAATATGCGCTGCCGAACTGACCACAGCTTATAAAGTCGTAAAGCACCACCAATTGTTTAGCTCTTTAGATTGTACGACAAAACTGAATGCCGTAATGTATCCTGATTCAAGTATCGCAGCAAAACAATCAACTGCAAGAACAAAAGCTACTGCTATCATTAAACACATTTTAGCTCCACACTCGATCGCGCAAATTAAAACAGAAGTCGAAAAAGTTCCTTTTTACGGCATTTCAACCGATTCTAGCAATCACAAAGCCGAAAAGTTATTTCCACTGCTGATACAGTACTTTACGGAAAAAGAAGGACTGCAAATTAAATTACTAAAAATAGACTCATTGCCGAATGAAACATCTGATACAATCACTTCATTTTGTATAAAATCGTTGCAGGATCAGAACATCCCCGTACAAAATATTGTTGCTTTCAGCGGGGATAACACAAACACTAACTTTGGCGGAAGAGATAGGTACGGAGTTAACAATGTTTTTTTTAAATTAAAGGAGATTTTGTCCAAAGACATTGAAGGCATCGGTTGCCCAGCGCACATTCTGCACAATACAGCGTCCACTGCTGCCGATGTGATGTCGATTGACGTGGAGTCTATTGTTCTGAAAATTTTCAAGTATTTTTCCATATTCACTGTAAGAGTGGAACGGCTTAAAGATTTTTGTGAGCAAGCAGCAATAGAATACAACAATATACTCTCACATTCCAGAAGTCGGTGGCTTTCACTACTTCCAGCAATTGAACGCATACTAAAGTTATGGCTGCCATTGAAAGAATTTTTCGCTAAGGAAGCAAAAGCCCCAAAAGCTGTAGTCGATTTTTTTGCTGATCCCTTATCAGAAGTTTACACACTTTTTGTGCACAGTCAAGCATTTCTGATTGAAAAACAAATTAAAAAGATTGAAAAATCAGTTATTACCATTGTTGAAGTGAAAAATGTATTACAGGATACAAAAAAACAGTTGAGTGACAGATTGATAAATAAATATTTAGGCAATCAAACAACACAACTTTATAACAAACTAAAGAATGGCACAATTAATACAAGTCAATCCGAAACATTTGACAAAGAAACAGGAGATTTCTTTAACACTGCTATATGTTATCTCGAACAGTGGACAGAGCCGATGACAAAATTTGATGTTTTCGCTTGGATGATTTTAAATGATATTCCTCAATGGCAACAAGTAGAAGAAACTACAAAATATTTAAATGAAAAGGATATAGGAATAGATGATTCAATGTATGAAGAATTTATGTACTTAAAATCGTTTATTGAATGTGAAATCAGCGATGAATGGAAAGCTAAAAATATGGAAGCAAAATGGAAACACTTTTTTGAAAAAACCGAAGAACTGGAAAGAAAAGCAAATCTTCTTAAAATGTGTCAATATATTTTTGCAATCCCAGGCCACAATGCTCACGTAGAACGAGTGTTTTCGTTAATTTCAGCGCAGTGGACGAAAGAACGATGTTCACTCAGTGTAAGCACAATCGAAAGCATCATTCAATGCGTTTATAATTATAAAATGTCATGCACGGAATTTTATAATTACGTCAAAGGGGAAAAGGAATTACTGAAAAAGGTTAAAAGTACAGAGAAATATGAATGGGCAAAAAAAAAGGACGTAGTGTAAGAGTTTCTTATTTTTTGATTAAATTTTCTTAAATATTACCAGTGTTTTTGTATAATCCATGATTTACCCTATTTCTGTTCTAAATGTCCCGGTCGGCGTCTCGGAATTTATGGCAGGCCTACATTAGACATACATAACTACACTTTCAAAAAATGAAATAAAAACTCCTAACCACCTGCCAATCACGTTGTCCCTCATACATAACTCACGTTTAACAAATAAGCTTTAAACTTATTTATCTATTTACCTTAAACAAATTTTATCCATTACCCATTGTTTTTGTCATATTTTGTACTATATAGATTTGAGTGTATTTTTCTATATTCTGTGTGTTAATTATTCCTTTTACGTTTGGTTGTAATTGTATTATGTACCAATGACTAGTATTACAATATGGAAGGTCTGGAACCCTGTAAGACAGGTTTACCTAGTACAGGTTTCACAGAGCATAGATAATGTTATATATATATGTCACCTACTTCTTAAATAAATAAAAATTTGAAATTATTTGTACAGAAACAGTTCACGAAAATTTTCTGTGATATAAAGAAACAGGTTTTTGACACTATGTTAAAAAAAACGGATGATACTTTTTTGTTCAAACCTTTTTTGAAAACATGCTTGGTTATTACTCTTTCATTTGAGGTCCCCAAAACCAGATTGAGGTAGAAAATTTAAATTTTTAGGCAGGCTAATAAAAATTCTAATTATTTATTTATTAATGCTCGAAATAATTGCCTCGATTATTAATTTAAAGATTTATTAAAGATTTATTAGTGCTTGAAAATAATTGCCTAACACAAGCACGGGCCCGTCGTCTCACTTCTGTTGTAGTTACATTAAACATCATTGTTTCAAATGCTGAATTAATTGTTGGAAATTTGAAATTCCGGCCATATACCTCGAAGCAATGAATGAGGAAGTTACACGAGTGGCAGCCTCGTACCGGTAGACGAAGTATAGGGCGGTCCTCCACTAGATGGAGTGACAAAGTGGTAAGAAATGTGTTTTTGTGGCATTCCTTGGGTGAGACCTATGTTCAGCAGTGGACTTGTGAAGGCTGTAATGATGAAGATTTAATGATGCAATGCGCTCATCTCTGGTGACTAAGACGGAATGACCCACAGCCTGTGATTATACTGACTCTATACCCATCAGAATGGAACACAGCAGTGCACGCACTGCTATTTGACGGCAGAAATAGGTAAGAGGAGGAGGGAAGAGTCCATCTGGCCAGGCACAAAGAGATCAACTCCTAAGCAAAAATGGAGTCACACCACCTAGTACTGACACTAAGAAGATGGCAAAGATAATTGGTTGCTTACCAGTGTGTATCGTAGTGACATACATACTGGCTGCATTTATACAGGGTCAAAATATTATTTAAATGTATTAATAAGAGTGCTTTTGACATGCACTTTGAATTTACTTACTTACTTATCTTCACGCACAATCCCTGACGGGGTAGCCAGAGAGAACAGATCGCCAAGTGTCACGATCCTTACAAACCTCTTTCGCTTCTTTCAGATTCATTATCTTCTTCATGCATGCACGTCTAAGTATCCGAGTACTTTTGACCCTACCCTCTTCGAGCAATTTGCTCACATGGTCTTCGAAAGTTAGTCTCGGTCTACCTCGACACCTTTTATTATTAACTTTCGCGCTATATATTTTCTTCACCATTCGGTCTTCACTCATTCGCTCAACGTGCCCAAACCACCGAAGCACGCCCTTATCAATTTTTGTGATAAGGTCATCTTTCAAACCTGCCATATACTTTGAATTTAGACAAAGGCAAATCAGTAAATCAATACATTACACATGAAGCCCTCTTTATTTTGTGTCTATGGGCTACAGTAACCACTTGCCATAAGGTAAATTGTACCTTATTTTAATAATATCAAGAAAAGGGGTATATCTTACCTGTTTCATGATTGTCATTTTCTTCCAATTTGGAATTCTCATATTCGAAAATCTCTTCCTCAACTTTAACAGCATCAAGGCAAAAAATTTCGTCCTTACAATCATTTTCTATATCACACTCTACAGGCCAGATATCTATATGATAAATTGGTGTGAATTTAATCTCATCTCTAACCATATGCGGTTTTGGTATTGACTGAAAGGAAATTCTTTTTTCAAATAAGAGAAAAAGCCACTGTAGTGGTGGAGTAGGAGAACCCAGACTATCCAATGCCATCCTGCAGATGTTGTAAAAAGGGACAGAGGGAAACTGAAACAGGAGATCGGGGGGCAGCATCTTCCTGACAACAACTTCAAATAATAATAAACACCGGACAAAAGTGAGGGTTCAGCGTAAACTTAAATAAGAATGTACATAGTTCATCTATCCTGAGAATTTATCTTTGTTTATTGAGATTCGTTTACATACAATAGGGTAATATATAACAGTAATAAACAGTTTGATAATTGTTTTTGTTAAATTAAGTACTATTGCTCTAACAAAAAAGTAAGTTGGATTGAAGGACACTCTTTGCACTAGGAACATTCTCCCATATGGCAATGGGAAGCAGCATAGAAAAGTGGATCATGCAGTGACAGTGTAAGAATATCCACTATCCTATATACCTATCAACGGGATGGGTGTTGTAAGGGGGCGTTCAAGTATTACGTAACGCAATTTGGGGGGAGGGGGGGTCTTGTAAAACGTTACGATGCGTTACAGGGGCGGGAGGGGGGTTCGACCAACGCGTTACGTAACATTTTTTCATTTTAAATAAAAAAAACATGGGAATTAAAATCTCCCTACTTAGCAACCCTTTTCGTTTAGGTTGACGCCGAGGATTCCGATGCTAGCTGAGATAGCAAGGGGAGTGCCTTGAAACTGAGGAGATACGACAAAGGGGTTCTTTTTAGCGGTAAACGCGCAAACTTGTGTCTTCTGGGGAATGAACTGGACTAGATTTAGTCGCCCCCAATCCGAGACTTTGTTCAGCAAAGAATCGACTTCAGACACAAGTTTTTGTTTGTTTTTTACATTGCATTGCCAAAGGTAAAAATAAATATGTTATTTTATTTTAAGAGTTTATTTAATAAAATTTATGTAAGGAAAACGCCAAGTTAAAAAAACGGCGTAATTAAATGTAAGGTTAGTAGTAAAAGTTTATTAGGACTGATTTGAGCCCATTTTAACATATTTTAAACTTAAGCAAATGTTTATTACATTGTGTGATTGTTTATTAAATAACAATATGAATAAATAAAATAAACAATCAACAATGTATTGCGAGGAAGAAATCTCGTTTTATTTATTACTAGCTGCACACATATACTTTTGTACTTTTTTAATTTTTGGTTATAAAAATAGAATAAATTAGTTTTTGTTATGTTTTGTTTGTTAAAACAGAGTAATTGGTTTGTCATTTTTGGTTTTTAGAATTAAAATGTATGTTTAGATAAGGAAGAGCGGGGTTTCCAAACACAAGCATTACTTGCTATGGAGACCCCAATCAACTATCTAATTAATTTAACTTTTGTGAAGAAAAATAAATTATTTTATTTTATTTATTTATTTATTTTAGCTGACCCGTCGAACTTCGTACCACAATGTTACCATCGTAGAAATATTGACAAATATTTATACGATACGATACGATATTATATTTATACGATAATAACGTCACTCAATTGTTTTGCCTTCTCGGAAAACCCCTCCACTAACACTTAAACTTTATTGGTTTGGTATTAAAGTTCAAATTGCCTTTTAAGTATTGTTACGAATCTTTTGTTTGGGAATATAGAAAAGTGTTGTTTTTATACTTTTTCAGGCAATTTTTTAAACGTTTCTTTCCGTAAGAACCATCTTAGTACTTCAGGGAATATTATAAAAAAAGAATTAGCGAAATCGGTCCAGCTGCTCTCGAGATTTGCGCTTAGCAACACATTCAGCGATTCATTTTTATATTATAGATTACCGCAAACGCGATTAAAACAATAACAAAGTTATTTTAGCGACTTTCCGGTAATTTGCGCAAAGTAATTGTGACTTTTAGGTAAAAATGGTCACTTGGGTGTTACGTAACGTGGAGGGAGGGGGAGGGGGGGGGGGGGGTCTAGTAAACGTTACGGCGCGTTACATAGGGGGGTGGGAGGGTCAAAAATCTTCAAAAATTGCGTTACGTAATACTTGAACGGTCCCTAAGAGGCAACATAGGTAAACAGAAACAGGGGTTGAGCGACAACATCTTCCTGATAATGACTCCGACTAATATAAACTATGATTACCAACTTGCCAAGTGTGAAAAATTTGGCAAAACCCCTCCTATGAAGCAATGTATGAGTGAGACCTATGTTCAGCAGTGGACTTTTATAGGTTTTAATGGATGGAATGGATAATACCATGGATCCTCCTGAAAGCAACTGCTCCAAAACCACATTTGACTCAATAGCCTGTTGTTGTAATCTTCTGCAACGAATGAGTCTTGCATGACAGGTGAAACAGACAATTATGGGCCCCTCATTTTCATCCATCTGAAAATATGAAAAATCTTCATAAATATGGAATGCTACTTAAATATATAAGTTTGTAATAAAATCCATTGGCTACCACATTTCACTTTGTCAACATAATTTTTTTATAATATTGAAGTGACAAATAAAAGTACCATCTACCTGATGGTGAGTGACTAATGGGCACCATGGGCACCTGCAAAGAACTTCAAGCAATGGCTACAGATGCAATGTTACCTCTGAGGATTAAGATGTAATGTATCACAGCCTGGCTCTTGATATCCTTTAGACAGGGGTACATACTGTTGCTTGGTGCCAGATAATGGTAAGATGATGATATCTAGGCAGAAAAAAACTCCTACGGGTCCAAGCCACCTACATCCATCAACTACATTACTTACATTAACTTCAAACTGCTATCATCACTAACAACATTATAAATACTTCTCTTATCACTCTAAGTAAACTGATAATGCTTATGGTAGGAGGAATTTGAAACAAAACACAGGGTTGTACTACACATTCTGTGAAAGTGTAGTACCACTCCAGTTGAGCTGACCCATACATGACACAACCATAATATAGCTGCAACCTGTCTCTACCACATATAAAATAATGATAATAATGTCCTACAGACAGAATATCAGTCACAACGGAGACTATTCATCAGTGCAGGACAGGATTATATTACATGTGGGTGTAGCAAGCAGATGGGGTCCTTTGATTTCTCAGTCTGATAGGAATATGAGAATTTCTGTGTCAGGAAGCACATCGTGTATACTCTATTCTCTCACTTTAATAGTCCGATAGAACAGCTTTAAGAGGCTGAACAACCAAACCAGGGTGAATGTTAATTTCTTGATTGTTGTTAATTTCTTGAAAATCACAATAATACTCATTCAAGTAATATGTACTAGAACAGACACCAGGAACAAAATCTATGCAGCAGTGCGGGTCGCACGAAAGGAGGCACAGGGTATCTTTTTATGGCACAGACTCAGTAAATTTGGGCCCAAGGGCTATAAAGAGTGTTGCATACAGTCACAGCATATCTTTTAGTATGTAGTACAATTAAGCCCCGGATACACATGTGTGTTTGTCCTGCAACATGATGTGGAACACTCAATATACATGACAAAGCAACATTGCATAGTGACCCGGAACATTGTAAGTGACACGGGACATGTTGTTTATTCCAACTCCGAGAGCGAGTGTATGTGTCCGGCGTCAGTGTCACGTCATTTGATACCAGGCGTAGTTGTGTGTGCAACTTGCCTTGCAACATGTCAGTTGCCGGGGGGGAATGGAACCGTGCTTTTACTTCTTGAACTTTAACAGAGTCATGTTTTGTTATGGGATAATTCTAACCACTAACTTCTGGTACTATCCTACTGATCAGTTGTTTCAACACGAAAAGTATACAACAAGGAAGCATAAGAAACTCCAGTCGACAAGTATCTTAATGCAATGGCGAGTCTGATACTGATATAGGGGCAACAGCATTCCGTAGTATAGTATCCTGTTTGGCTATGGAAGGTCTGATCATTTGTTATAACGTTTCAAAATCAGATGTTGACATTCAAGTAAAATTCACAAAAGATCCGTTAGACATTCGGAGATCACTTAAAATATGAATTCCTCTTCCTTCTCATTGTAATAAGGACTTCCGTATCCACCACTTTCTCTTTTGATTACGTTTCACTCTTGAAATGCTAAATGGCAAAAATTTAGCATACAAAACCTACCTAGATTTTAAATTTACATATTAAGAAATTGTATTACGTACTGTTGAATAAATGGCTTTATTATTATTATTATATCACTCCTGAAATAAGCACTAGTACGCAGCACTAATCGCCACAACCGGCTCGGGCGACATTTCTATAAGCACTGACTAGTGTGGCCTACAAATATTTCCGCAACATATGTCTCAGGACATTCCACATAGTTGTCGAGAGACATGTTACGCAACATGCCCCTTTTTTCGTACCCAAGTATATCCTACTAGGCTTTACTTAAATGATAATACTGATTTTAGTGCCACCCAGGATAACAGGCTAATAGTTGTATTTCAGGTTCTGGTAGTATTTTTCACTATATTTAACGCTACACCTTAGAACATAATGGGCATTATAATGTATTTCTCAAGTGATAACAACAAATTACCGCAACTTCATTTAACAATAAATAAATATTAAAAAACTTACAAAACGGTTCGTCAATGTCTTATACAAATTTTGGAGGCCAGTCTTCTTTAGTACAAACATGCGTACATTAACGCTTAAACAAATTCTACAAACTTCACTAAAGGCCATTGCTGTTTTCAATCGTTTTATTAAAATTGATTATTGAATTATCTTTTTCATCTAAACGTAGTGGTTATATTCTCTTTGTTTCAAAGAGTATAGTAATTAGTAACTGTCCTATACAGGAAAAGAGAGCCCACTCGCGCGAAATCTGTCAACCGAGGAGTACTAGCGCCGTCTGGTGTCGTTTCGCCACAATATTGTGAGAATGTGTGCGTGCGTATACACATGCACCTCTACATAAACACCTATGTGCATGGTAATTCATTACGGTTTATGTACTAGGATTAATTATCAACAACCAACTGTGAATTAAACATTTGAAACATTTTTAAAAGATAACTGCATAGTAACTAAAAGCTTCAAATGTTTAATTTAATAGTCGGTTGTTAATAATTAATCCTAATACATAAAGTGTGCTTCATAATTTGTAAATAGGAATTAAGTATAATGTTTTAACGTGAATTAAATTAAACACAAATAATTAGTACATTATTCTATATTTTTTGAACTTAATGAAAATAAAGGAGATTGATAAAGATTTAACATAGTTTTGATAATGCAACACATAAAACTAATATTTTTATTCTAATGTTTAAATCATTATACATTAATAACACAGTGTCTATACAAAAATAGTAAATTTCATTATTTTAATAAATGAATCATAACAAACTTTAACATTACAAAATGTTAAGCTAATATCATAAGGGTAAACTTAAACGGCTATGAATAAATCCAAAGCTGTAATCATGCTTGGCAAGTGGGTTAGCAACTGCAGTTATTAGGAAGATCAGTCCACCTGCTGATGTGTTTCCCTCTGTCACCTCTTACGATGAAACCCACGGAATGATAATATGGAGTTGTGGATATTCTGAGACTGTCACTACACGGTAATCCAATATTTTTTTACAATAAATGATTCGAAACACAGCTTTATTATAACAAAATATTAAACTAATGTCTTTAACAATAAATTTTCACAAACAAAATATGAAAATAACATTTTTTAACAATAAATTATTCATAAACATAGTTTTGATATAACAAAATATTAAACTGAAAAAATATTAAATGCTTTGGCATATGGTCTGACACAACTGGTTACTTCGTCTACGCGGATTCCAGATGTGGAGGATCATACACCTTCCCTGTTGGACTTTCTGCTAACCTCTCATCCGGACGGATATTAGGTTGGCGGTCCACCACTGTGCGATTTAGAAGTTTTCTCCCTCGCACAACTTCCTTGTGGAATCAATTACCACCAGTGAATTTTCCGGACCAATACAACTTAGGAACCTTCAAGAAAAGAGCTTACACCTTGCTAAAAGGCCGGCAACGCATCTGCAATTCCCCTGGTGTTGCGGTTGTTCATGGGCGGCGGTAGTCACTTACCATCAGGTGAGCCGCATGCTCGTTTGCCCCCTCTTCTATTTAAAAAAAAAAGTTTCCTTCGATGTCCCTCTTGGCTCTTCACACCGATGATTGGCGGTCCACCACTGTGCGATTTAGAAGAAGTTTTCTTCCTCGCACAACTTCCTTGTGGAATCGATTACCACCAGCGATTTTTCCGGACTGATACGACTTAGGGACCTTATAGAAAACAACGTACTCCTTTTTAAAAAGCCGGCAACTAATAATCTAACTGGCGAAAAGATAAAAAGAGGGCTTGGCCTCTAGTTATTCATAACAGCTTTGACAATAGAAAATATGAAATAATATTTGTTTAATTAAATAAGTGATTCATCAGAACACAGCTTCGACAATCGCCTCATAGAAGAGATATTTACCATAGTTGCAACGCTTGGCAAGCAGCTTGCCAACCGCAGCTTTTAAATTTAGTCGTTATTAGGAAGGAACTGCTGTCCATCTTCTGATTTGTTTCCCTCTGTCGCCTCTAATGACACTCACGGGATGATATGGACTGGTGGATATTCTTACTGCGCCACACACAAACTAACATTTTTACAATAAACGATTCATATAACACAGCATTCACAATACAAATTATGAAATCAATATTTCTATAATAAGTTATTCTTAACAGCTTTCACAATACTAACTAAGAAATTTTTTTATGAGATACAATTCTTAACAGCTATAACAAAACAAAGTACAAAGATAATATTTTTTAAACAGCTTTTACAAAACTAGGCATAAAAATAATATTTTATACAATACATGATTCTCAACAGCTCTAACAAAACAAAGCATAAAAATAATATTTTTACAATAAATGATTCTAAACAGTTATAACAAAACCTTCGCTGCAAATGTCATATTTTTGGTGATCTTCTCAAATGCTACTTGATTACTCGTTTATTCTGCATTTGATAGACGAGTCCTAAAATCTTTTATAGTTTTTCTAGACTTCTTTAATTAAATATAAGTTTTCTCGCATGCTTTTGTAACAACTTCTAATTCTTAGGGTAGCATCATATTTCGGTTTATCTGAAAATGTTTAATTTATACATTAGTTTTTCCAAATTGGAATTTACAATGTAGACATTTGCAATAAATGTTGTAAAATTATATATTTTAGTACCTATAAGATATTCAGATACTAGACTCTATTTGCTTCTCAACTAAGCAAATTGTTAGAAAATATTGTTAGCTACTAAAATATAAAGAATTAAATATTTGATAAGTTTGATAGTTTTTTTAAAAAAAAATGTTACCTCCACACTAGGATTTTCTCCTGTATCGTGGGGTCAGTTTACATACATAAAATTCACAAGGACAAACATCCAGACCTGGGATAATTATTTGTAGGCCATACAAATACTTGTTCCGTGAGGGATTCGAACTCACGGCCCTTAGCGTTGTGACTTATTGCTAAGCCACTGCGCCACGGAGCCGCCAAAAACCTTATACAAAAAAATTTTAGTAATTATAAAATATTTTTTTTTAAATTTAATGTATGTACACAAGAACATAGTTTTATGTAAAAATAGTGATGTATATTCTGTAAATACTAGAAACAAGCACAAGTTAGTTATATCCTCGAGTCCAAAGAGCCAGTAATTCCATCATGGGGCAATTAAGCCCCAGAAAATATGCAGGCCTTATCTATCAAAAAGTTTAAAATTTTTATTAATCAAAAATTGTTTAATAAAGATTTATTATGCTACTAAAGTGTACATGATAGATAAATAACCCCTGGCAATGGGGTAATCACTACCATGCTGTTTCTGTTCTCATACTAATTGTATACAATACTTCAAAAAAAAGTCCCACAGGGTTTCTTGCTGGTTCCCCCAAGACAAAGGTTTTGTAATCTATGTGTTAAAAATGATTCTATGGTATTCTATTCTTATATACTATAACTTTATTAATATTTGTCTGTGGTGGTCATGTAGATGCAGACGGGGCAGTAAGTCAGGAAAGGGGGTTTTGAGAAAATGGTAATACACTCAAATATCTACGTAAAACAGTAGTTAGTACAATACTGCCCTTTCACTAAGGTTTTTAATTTTTTTAATTATTTCATTGCACAGTAAAGGATGTTATTGCTTTTAAAAGTAGCATTTTTATATTTTTGTTAGAACATGATGAGCAGTATGCATTAAATAGTGGAGAAAAAAACAAAAATGTAGTTAACTTACATGTTTTATTTATAAAACTTTATCAGTGAGATCAAAAATTACATATTGGTTGTTATTATTTGCCATAACAATTCTTAAAAATAGAAAACTTCTCTAAAAATATACTTCTTAGCAAAACTTAAAGACTTAATTATAGAGATCAAAAATTATAATGTTTATAGTGTTATTTGGCACAAAATTATTCTCATTAACTTACAAACAACATGAAAAAGCTTTTTAACATAAAATTGTTTCAAAAGGACTTCTCCAAAAAGCACCTTAATGAAAAACAATACTTAAATATAATTAAGAATCACTGATAAGTCAACTTTTAGAATCAGTGTTACCTGGAAGATTATACCAACTTATTCTGTTTCAAAAACTAGCTTACATTTTATCACATTCACTGATCGTAACTATTATCATTTAATTACAGTGTTTAATTTTCTGTGCCTTATTCCTCGTTTGCTAAATTTTCAACATTATTATTAACACACAAATTTTCCCAAAAAAGTCTGCAATTAGCAGGCAATAACGGACACAGATTTTGAATTATGTTTTTCCTTTTATCCGTAATGCCTCTTTCAGAAAATCTAGTACAAGGTTAAGGTATTTCTTTTAATTTGAGGATTTTCACTGGTAAAAAAACTTTACTGGACATATTCTCTTTGTGGCAAATTTTATACAGAAGCACAGAAGAACACATTGGGCATAGAAAATTCACTCCATAAAATCATTTAAATAAATAGCGACTCTTGCTATGAGATGAGAAGGCACCAGCTTCCAAATAAAAAAATAAAAAAGAATCATCAAAATCTGTTCTCCTAAAAAACAGTTCTAAGGTAACTTTCAAAAAGTTACCTTAGAAGTTGGTTGAAAAAAGAAATATTTGACATACTGCTCTCTCGGTTACCACGGCAATATAGGCTGTAATAAATGATGTATCTAATAATTGTCTGTCTGATAACCATCAGCAAACTTACTCTTGAATCCAATAACAATTTCGATCCAATGTCAATTTCAGTTATTAATATTGCTTTTTTAATTTTTCCAAACAATACAACAACAATAGCATTACTGTAATTTAAAATAAATAAGACATCAAATTTTATCAATGTTTCCATGTTATTTTAAATTAATTTGTTTTCTTTTAATTTCTGTTGTAAAAGAAACTAATTTTTGGTTTATTATAAATATAGTTTTCACTGTTATATAAAAAAATTAATAAATTTAAGAACAGATACACATACTAATGATGATAGATTAATTAAAATATTTCTTTATTAAATAAATGGTTAAACATAGTATCATAGTTTTATTAATAAATCCTTATTAAAATTACATTATCTATATCATTTTATTTTTAATACTTATAAAATTATACATTTAATGTAACTTAACATTATATTCATACTTCCTACATGAGAAATCCGTAAATAAACCCCTCAGAAATGAGAATAGACCTCAGCCCAGCAGTGGGACATATAAAGGCTGTAAATTAATTTTTTTTAGGCTAACATTGATTAACAGTACTTCATTCATAATATGTCTTCTGAGAAGATTCTTTTCCTCGGAGGTAGTTTATTATTATATAGTATTTAGTTAGTAGTTAGTACAGCAGTTATCAAGTTTATAAATCCTTAAGAACATTTTGTACACTTATTATATTGTATAAGATATGATTAAAGTGGCAACCCCAAGTATATACTCAATTCCAAATTACCACCCTATAGACATTATAAAAAAACAGTTTGAATCATTTTCCCCCCACATACACATTCAATGAATGTGACACCTACATACAGTATCTAATTCTACCATTTAAACATATACGTGTTAATTATATAGTTTTTAATTTAAAACTCACCTTCAAGACACAAAGTTGGAACAGCTGTTAAGATTAAATGATGACCTGTACTTATGTAATTTGATTCAAAGTGGTAATTCCATATCTTTTTAGTAGTGAAAATTTTCATTGGTTCTATTCTAATCTATTTCCAACTTTCGACATCCAAATATGAAACATCTTTATAGGATAAGGGAACCTATGTATAGATGCACCTGAAAATAAACGTTCTATTAGTATAAAAGTGTGAAATTGTAATTCCAAGTAACCTTTCCACAATTAGTTTTGATTGTTTTAAAAAGGTTGACCGCACCCGTTGAATTATCAACATGTTTAAGTGGTAGGTTTTCAAACATTTCTTACCTTATTAGTCGCATCCAAAAACACAAATCTTTTTTCGTGACGACATCGTAAGAACAAAATAACAGTAATGAATGCAATGTAACAAAAAGGTTTATAAGAACAAAGAAAATTATTAGGTTAACAAACTAAATCCCGTGAACGTGATGCATAATGGCGCTCATAGAAAATGGCGATGTTGACAATAGAGTACCTGTTGACATTTTATTAAAAATGGCGGCAAACTTTTTTCGCGAAACGTCTTAAGAGGGAGCCTGTTTCCATACATTTTAGACTTCAAATTTTTACTACCAACTTTCCTCCCCCTACTTTGTTTTCATCAACAAACTGGACTTTTCACTTGTCATTTTTTTTGGAGCTTATGGCCTGGCATCTAGACCTTTAGGCCAAAAAGACATCATTCACTTGTCATTATTAGTTATTACCATTGAGTTATAATTTTATTTATCTATGGTTATAATGGGGGTATTATATGTACTCATCGATCACTAATAAATTAGTGATCGATGTATGTACTACGTACTAGAGATGCCATTCAAAACAAAAATTGTGTCCTACTCTATGTCTTCGCGCATGCGCGGGAGTAGTAGTCGCGCATGCGCGATGACTTTAATTTAATATAAAATAAATATGTATAAGAATTTAATATAAAATATCTTAATTTAATCTAAACAAACATATTTCTAAATAAAATGTAATAATAATTATTTTATGGAATTCACAAATCTTCAATATACGCAATATTTAGTTTGTATGGATTGCACTACAGTTCAGTTGAACATAGTCAATGTTCAAAATGGCTTCTCTAGTACGTAGTACACATAACTCTACCCTATATAGTATATTATCTATGCATAACTCAATGGTTATTACAATCTTAAGGTTGGATTTAGAATCGTTTGGCACGAATTTAGCGGAGTAAGGTGTTTTATTTGGTAGAGATTTGGTCCCCGATTATAATAATACCACTCACATTAAAAGGTAATGCACCGTTATCGAAAAAATAAATAAAAACTATTATAACCTTTTTACTGTGAAAGCTAGATAGCATACAGAATCAGTGTTGCCAACTTCAATTTGGACAAGTCACTAGAAGTGCCATCGAATCTCGCTAGATTATGAGAATTCAGGATATTAAAAATTCTTTAGAATTCCCTAGCTCCTAATTAGTCATGATTACTCATCATATCATCATAAAATCGTTATACTTCGCAGTTTTTAATTAAATGGTCATAAACATGAAATAAAACACAACGAACGTTAATGTTTCGATTATTTTTAATAATTTTTAGTTTAAACATATTAAAGTCATAGTTCTTAGTAAGAAGTTTTAAATTTTAATTATTACTTTTTCAATTTTTAATCAAACGTTTAAAAATCCACAGAATCATCAAGAATTAGGAATAACTCGTCGTCAATCACATCCGTCCCGTCCACCGAAACTTCTGCTTCCGATGATGTTGATGTTGACGGCATCGGCAATATGGCAGTAGTGCCATCACCTTCTTTTTTAGAATTTTAAATGAATACTTTTTGACTTTTCCTATTTCCGCAATTACTTCGCCTGGGAGTTCGTAGGTGTAGCATTGTTCATTCCTAACTTTTAGCCTATTTTTAATAAAGAGAAGGCTGTTCAAAGTGCTGATGTTCATCCTGTTTCTTAATTTGCTTTTGATGATATTCATAGTACTGAAAATTCTCTCTACAGCGGCATTGGAGTGAGGGAGAGATATCACTGAGATTGCGAAATCAGCTAATTCTTGGAAACTATTTATTCCAGCTGCGTTTTTGTATTTCAGAACTTCAACCCAGAAACTAATTATATTTTTGTATTCTGCCATTTAACAAAGTTGATGGTCTGCCATTGCTGCAAAAGTTTATCAATTGTTTCAGCATCCACACCCATTTCAGAAGCTAGTTCTGTAATTGAGTTGTCTTTTACTTGTCGAAGTGTGTTTTCAACACTAAACTGAGACATTTTCTTTAATATAGTGAAGTTACTTGGTAGCCTCTGCTGAATTTCTTTTACCAGTTTAATGTTAAAATTAATGCACCGTTTTCTAACAGCATTTGTGATTTCAACAGGCAATGCTGATTTGCTCGCCTACGTTTCAAATAAATACCCTGAATATGGGGCAGGGTTCAGATGCTCTTCAATTTGAATACGTAAAAAATCATCATTGGGGGTTGCAGCTGATGGCATCATTATTCTTGTGCAAACGGAGCGTAGAAGCGTCATCAAAATACTAAGCAATGCCACAGGGTTACAATCTTCGCTCTCAAAAATTTTTACTCATATTTGGACGTCATTCAAAACGCTTCTCAAATAACAGAGGTACAAGTGATTAGACTCGTCCGAAAACATTGCGTGAAGTATGTTAGAGGTGTAACATATATCTCTAGTAAGTGAAAAATGTAGCTTTAAGTCATCTCACTGCGACAAAATCCTCGTTACTGCCTGCTCTACTGACAGCCAGCGGGTTGCATAAGATCTCAAGATTTTCAAAGGATTCTCACCACAATTTATTAACTGGTACAGTTCTTTGTACTCTTCTCTGCGTTTAGGTGAATTTGAAAACCAATTGTGAGTTTCCCCGATAAGAAATTAAATATTTCTGGGCAATGTGTGTTCGGAAGCATGAGACACGGCTAGTTGTAATGAATGGCATACGCATTTCACAAGAACCAGATGTGTTAATCCGTATTCAGTTTTAAGAATTTTATGTACGCCGATTTATACCGATCATAACAGACGCGTTATCACATCCCAATCAAATCATGTTTTTCAGTGGTATACCGTGTCTTCCCAAATATTTCAGCAAGGCATTTACAATACCACGAGCATCAGCTGTGATCAGAGGTTTCAAAGCCAAAAAAGATGACACTACAGTGTTTCTTGCGGGACTGAAAAATCGTAACACCAATCCCAAATATTTGGATACGTTAAGATCGGTGGACTCATCGACCAAGATGCTATACTTGTGTGATCCGATGTCATTTATTAACGCCTGAATGAAGTGGGGAGCCAAAACATTTTTAATCACTTCAGTACACTTCGTTCTGTGCATTTTGATATTCGCGGCTTCATCAGGAAAACACTTTTTCATAGTTTCTGTTCGAGACGGCCAAAATGACTGTTCACAACGGCAAAAATGACTTTAAACGAGAAAGTGATTAAGGAATATTTATTTGTTTAAAAAATGAAAATACGGAAAAATTGACTAAATAATGTATTAAATATAGTTTTACCATGTATTTACAACTCTCAATATGTTTGTATAGAAGGTCGATTTGACAATAGTTAATATAAACAACTTTATTTTGTTTAAGAAAATATCGACCAATCACAGCGCGCCGCGCTATAGAACTTTCTGGAAATTTAAATTAACTGCGTAATAGTTTTAAGCAAAAAATTAATGAGAATAATTTTATGTCTGAAAAGAGTTGTAAATATGGTATTTAGTTAGCATATGATGTATAGATCGTTATAATAAAGAAATATTTTGTATAATTAAGCACGATTTAAAAGTTATAGGATAATTAAAGAATTAATATGACCAATTAGTGTAAAAGTTTAGGACATTTCAATGAATAACTTTGTTAAATGTAAATATATTAATTATCCTTTATCGCATACTAATGTAGAACAAAAATGTCTATTTAATGATGTATAGCATGTTAGAGTTAAGATTTGTATTATATAGAAAAGTTGCAATTTGTGCCATTTGCATAAAGAAAAATGATTGAAAATAAAGAGGCAAATGGGAATTGGCAAGCGGCTCTCTATAGAGTATAGCCGAAGTCTACCTTATGGGGGCAAATCACAGTAACATGGTAGTAGGAAGAACTACCAGTAACAAGCAGCAGTATCCGGTAGTAGCTGAAGTGACTAGTAGCAGAACACAGTGAAAAGTTAAAGTGAAATAGAAAAGTTTAGCTAGCCGAAAAAGGTCGTAACTGAAAAATCGCAGTTACACATAGTCGGAAAAAGTGGCAACTGAAAATTCTCAGTTGCACATAGAAAAATAGTGTCAGCTAGCCAAAAATAGTGGTAACTGATATTCGCAGTTACATATAGTGAAAAAGTGTTGGCTAGCTGAAAAAAGTGGTAACGGAAATTTCGCCGTTACATTTCGTGAAAAGTGTTAGCTAGACGAAAAAAGTGGTAACTGATATTCGCAGTTACAAAAGTGTTTAAATTCAACTAATTTTAGTTGATTAATAGCTGCTAGTCAGTAGTGTTAGAAAACCAGCTGCTACCAATAGAAATTTTGGATACTACCAATAGAAATTTGTTACTTTCAATAGATATTTAAAATTACCAATAGAAATTGTAGAGAATACCAATAGAAACTTGTTACTGCCAATAGAAATTTGATATTACCAACAGATATTTTAAAAATACGAATAGAAAATTTAGAAAACCAATAGAAATTTTAATATTGCTGTGTGTTTAATTAAATCTGTGTTTTAAAATATATAGTGAACAATCATAGTTGAAAAATAGTGATAAATAAATAACAGTGTAAAATCTCGCGACAAATTAATTAGTCGATCCGCTGGCCACTCCCTTGCTATTTTAATTTACAAATCGTGCATTTTAATTTTGAACCTCAGTCCACAGTTTATCCGCAGCAACCAAAGAGACGGCAGTGAAAGACGGCAGTTGGAGGAGTCTGGAACCTACAGGTGTAGGACGTGAGCGACTCGCGGGGTATCTCCGACAACATTTACTCCGGAGAGTTACGCCCGTCCGGCACATTTTATGGTCCTTCGAGCCGGATTCTTCCACCTGTACTGCCGGCTGGCACATTTTATGGTCCTTCGAGCCGGATCCTTCCGATTGAACTGCCAGCCGGACCATTTTATGGTCCTTTGAGCCGAATCATCCGTATACACCGGACCACATACGCTGGTCATTCGAACGGGATTCGTCAATCCGTTAGTATTTCGGAACCGGGTAAATAATCACTACCGTTTTAAAGTTGCTGAAATTTCAGAATCAAGATGCCGATCACTCGTTCGCAAGGAAGGGGAACCATGGCGTGGACTGTCGGTCTGGATGATGGACCGTCGGACAATACCGACACCGTCCGCCACCAGATGCCACCACGCTCACCATCCACAACAGAAGGCGCTGAGGCGCCAGCTTGCCCCCGCGATGGGGGGGTACTCCTGCCTGTGCCAGCCGTTGTTAAAGCCGGTACACCGAAGCAGAGAGAACAGATAGCTTGCCCCTGCGATGGGGGGGTACACCTGCCAGTGCCAGCCGTTGTTAAAGCTGGTACACCGAAGCAGAGGAAACAAATAGAAGGCAACGATGACATTCGCTGTGCATCACCGCCAACAGCCCGGGTATATTCCCGCGCCGAAGAACCACCAAGGGGCCACACCGATAAAAGTACAAGGTCAAAGAAGACCACTCGGCCCAATAAAAGGGTTTTGAAGGCTCGTGAGGAAGTGCTGAGAATAAAATTGGGACTCGCACAGATCTCATTACAAATGGCTGAAGAAGATGATGAATCGGACGACTATGATGAGGATGGTCACTCCAAAAGTGAGTATGTCCGATCTTGGCTCGAAAATTCTGTAGCCAAACAAAAGCCAACGCAAGGCGCAACCACCGGTGGGGAGGCCCCACTTAATAAAAACATCACAAAGCCACCCCCGGAGGTTGTCGACCTCAGTGAGCCGCCGATGAAGCTCACAAACAAGGATTCGAAGGTTGATGAAGAAAGGGAGCTCCTACCTGCTGTATCAGAGCTCACCTACCAGGATCCCAATGCTGAAAATATACCGAAGAGTCCCGTACCTCAGAAGGCTTGCCAGGACTCCAAGGTTGATGAAGACAAGGGGCTCCTACCTGCTGTATCAGAGCCCGCCTACCAGGATCCCCAACCGGAAGAAGCAACCAAGAATCCCATAATAAAAAGACCTAACCAGGCACCTGTCAGCAATGAAGACAGGGTGCTCCGACCATTCATATCGGAGCTCACGTCCGCTATAGCCGCACTCGCTGATAAACCAAAACCAGAGAGTGCATCGTCAAATACTTTCGCAGCATCAAAAGCGATAATGACACTGCCGAGCTTTAGCGGAGCACATACTGAATGGCTTTCGTTCCGTGCCATTTATGAAACAACCCGAGGCTACTTCAATGACATAGAAAATACTGCTAGACTACGAAGAAGTCTACAAGGAAGAGCCTTGGAAACAGTTAGTTCGGAACTCATCGGGCATGCTAAACCAGATGAAATTATGCGAGAACTGGAGCTACAATTTGGGCGTCCAGATTCAATCGTGCAAGCAGAAACCGATAAATTACGGGGATTGCCACGCTGTACAGAGGCACCCGGAGATATTTGTACATTCGCGAGCAAAGTGAGGGGAAGCGTCGTCACACTTCGAGCACTCAAGCGAGACCATTACCTCGTTAACGCAGAGCTGCTACGACACCTCACAGACAAACTGCCAAACTCTATACGCGCGCAGTGGTATAGAATTTATACAGAAAAGTATGACTCAAGACCAGACCTCGGTTCCTTCAGTGAATTTATCACCGAACAAGCTCGCTACTGTAGTGCATTTGCGCCTCCTGAGATCATAAGCGGAGCGCAAAATAATCGTCCAGTGCATAGGACGCACACGGCTACCACTAAGCCGTCTCCGAAATGCAGTGTGTGCGAAAAAGAGGGTCATTACGGATCCGACTGCAACAAGTTTAAAGAGGCAGATATTGATAAAAGATGGCAACTCGCCAAGCAAAGGAATTTATGTTTCCGATGTCTGCGTTATAGAAGTCAGACACACAGATGCAAAACCACGAAGTGTGGAATAAAAGGATGCAACGCGACACACAATCGACTCCTTCATAATAATAGAAAGGAAAAGACAGAGGGCCCACTAAAAGAACCTCAAGAGACAGTGGCAAACTCATTCGCTGTATCAAAGCATCAAGCTTACTTGAAGATAATTCCAGTTCGAGTAATTGGACCGACGGGAGCAATAAACACACACGCTCTGCTGGATGATGGGTCGACAGTCTCGTTAATGGATCAAGAGATTGCCGATCAAATTGGAGCTAAAGGGCGGTTGGACCCATTCAAGATCACAGCTATCGGGAACACTACCCTCGATTCGCCGGACTCCCAAAGAGTCAAAGTGTCACTAAAGAGTCTCCATAGAAAAAGGGTGCCATTCAGAGCACGCACGGTCGCCAGCCTAAACTTGGGGCCGCAGACTGTGCGTGCAACAGACATAGAAAATTGTAAGCATTTGAAAGGCTTAAAGGATCAATTGACATATGATTCAGGCAACCCTAGGATCCTGATAGGACAAGACAACTGGAGACTCTTAATAGCCACACAAGTACGCAGAGGTCCACCGCACCAGCCAATAGCCTCGCTCACAGAACTGGGATGGGTGCTACACGGGGCGCACACTAAAGCCCCGCATCAGCGCGTCCACACGGCCAACGAGCTGTACACGAGCGAGGAGAATATAAATGACCAACTCCGCGAATACTTCACGCTGGAATCTTTAATGATAAATCCGAGAAAACCAGATTCCGATCCAGAGAAGCAAGCCGAAGAAATACTAATAGCAGCAATAGAGGACAATAGTAAAGTGGACGACTGGCGCTGGGTACCCACAAAATTGAATATAGCTGACACCGCTACGAGGGACGTACCACCCGATTTCGACTCTAACCACGAGTGGTACAGTGGCCCATCATTTCTATACAAAGAACCGTCAGCATGGCCAACAGAACGACCCACGTCATCCGAACCTACTGGTGAAGAAAGATCTCTCACCATCACAGAAAGATATAGAGCTCCGCTATATAAAGAGGCCATTCCCGATCCGACGAAATTTTCGAAATGGGAACGCTTAGTGCGAGCTACGGCCAGAGTGCTTCAATTCATAACACTCTGCCGCAAAACAACCGACAGGACCTTTTATAAAAGGACAAAAAAAAATAGAGAGGAAGACCCCGACTGGAGGAGATCGAAGTGCAATCCGCGACGTCTCGCGCAGCCTCCCAGTCAGGTGAAAAGCAAAGATGTAAACAAATACATCACACTGGAGGCCGAATATGTAAGAAAGGCCGAAAAGCTCCTGGTACATGTCATCCAGGAAGACTCCTTCACACAAGAGATAGCCGATCTCCGTAACGATAAGAGGGTCGCCCATGATAGCCGCCTACGACCACTACAGATACAATTGAAAGACGGGATCATTGCGCTACGAAGTCGAATAGCCGCTGTAAAAGGAGTCTCTGAAGATATGAAAGGGCCAGCTATATTGGATGGTGATCATCACATCACCCAATTGTATATTGATTGGACGCATCGTAGCCTGCATCATTGCGGGACCGAACCAACCATCAACGAGGTTCGACAGCATTACTGGGTAATCAGACTAAGACCCACTACTAAAAGAATAGTAAGCCAATGCGTTCAGTGCCGCATAAGAAAGGCACAACCATCCATGCCAGCCACCGGTGATCATCCCAGCACGCGTCTCGCACATCACCAGAGACCGTTCACGTTCACCGGCCTGGATTATTTTGGACCACTCTCCGTAACAGTGGGACGTCAGCATCAGAAGAGATACGTGGCGCTCTTCACCTGCCTTACATCACGAGCTGTACATTTGGAAATTGTGAAAGATCTCAGCGCAGACTCTGCCATACTGGCATTAAGAAGATTCGCAGCGCGCCGAGGATGTCCCACCGAGATTTACTCGGACAACGGCACCAATATGCACGGTGCCGACAAGGAGCTTCGAGAGGCCTTCCGAGAAGAAGCCAGCCGACGAGGCATAGTCTGGCGATTTATAACCCCCTCCGCGCCTTTCATGGGAGGGGTGTGGGAACGGCTTGTTCGATGCGTGAAGACGGCACTATACACCGTCCTTCATGAGAGACATCCGCACGAAGATGTCTTGACCACGCTGCTCTGCGAGGTGGAATATACAGTAAACAGCAGACCATTGACTCACATCTCAGTAGACAGCAAAGACAACGAGTCCATCACTCCAAATTACTTCCTATTGGGAGGATCTGCGAGACTGCCAACACCTGGAGTTTTTAGTGAAAAAGATGCGAACAGCAAAAAACACTGGCGACGCTCCCAGATACTCGCTGACATGTTCTGGCAGCGTTGGGTCAAAGAATATCTGCCGGAACTTCAAAACCGGCGGGAGGCCCACGGTCAAGGCCCCGATCTCCAGGTGGGCGATCCAGTCCTCATAGCTGACAGCCAGTTACCTCGTAACACCTGGCCACGAGGAAGGATTGAAAACATATACCCCGGGGCGGACGGACAGATCCGCACTGTGGAGGTACGCACAGCGAATGGACTAATCAAGAGGCCAACCAGAAAACTCGTGCCGCTGCCGAAGTAGAGGCAACGTCTCTCACCGAAATTATGCAGCGCCGCTGCGACGGGTCTTCGCGACGCTGCACGGCGGGAGAAATGTTCGAGACGGCCAAAATGACTGTTCACAACGGCAAAAATGACTTTAAACGAGAAAGTGATTAAGGAATATTTATTTGTTTAAAAAATGAAAATACGGAAAAATTGACTAAATAATGTATTAAATATAGTTTTACCATGTATTTACAACTCTCAATATGTTTGTATAGAAGGTCGATTTGACAATAGTTAATATAAACAACTTTATTTTGTTTAAGAAAATATCGACCAATCACAGCGCGCCGCGCTATAGAACTTTCTGGAAATTTAAATTAACTGCGTAATAGTTTTAAGCAAAAAATTAATGAGAATAATTTTATGTCTGAAAAGAGTTGTAAATATGGTATTTAGTTAGCATATGATGTATAGATCGTTATAATAAAGAAATATTTTGTATAATTAAGCACGATTTAAAAGTTATAGGATAATTAAAGAATTAATATGACCAATTAGTGTAAAAGTTTAGGACATTTCAATGAATAACTTTGTTAAATGTAAATATATTAATTATCCTTTATCGCATACTAATGTAGAACAAAAATGTCTATTTAATGATGTATAGCATGTTAGAGTTAAGATTTGTATTATATAGAAAAGTTGCAATTTGTGCCATTTGCATAAAGAAAAATGATTGAAAATAAAGAGGCAAATGGGAATTGGCAAGCGGCTCTCTATAGAGTATAGCCGAAGTCTACCTTATGGGGGCAAATCACAGTAACATGGTAGTAGGAAGAACTACCAGTAACAAGCAGCAGTATCCGGTAGTAGCTGAAGTGACTAGTAGCAGAACACAGTGAAAAGTTAAAGTGAAATAGAAAAGTTTAGCTAGCCGAAAAAGGTCGTAACTGAAAAATCGCAGTTACACATAGTCGGAAAAAGTGGCAACTGAAAATTCTCAGTTGCACATAGAAAAATAGTGTCAGCTAGCCAAAAATAGTGGTAACTGATATTCGCAGTTACATATAGTGAAAAAGTGTTGGCTAGCTGAAAAAAGTGGTAACGGAAATTTCGCCGTTACATTTCGTGAAAGGTGTTAGCTAGACGGAAAAAGTGGTAACTGATATTCGCAGTTACAAAAGTGTTTAAATTCAACTAATTTTAGTTGATTAATAGCTGCTAGTCAGTAGTGTTAGAAAACCAGCTGCTACCAATAGAAATTTTGGATACTACCAATAGAAATTTGTTACTTTCAATAGATATTTAAAATTACCAATAGAAATTGTAGAGAATACCAATAGAAACTTGTTACTGCCAATAGAAATTTGATATTACCAACAGATATTTTAAAAATACGAATAGAAATTTTAGAAAACCAATAGAAATTTTAATATTACTGTGTGTTTAATTAAATCTGTGTTTTAAAATATATAGTGAACAATCATAGTTGAAAAATAGTGATAAATAAATAACAGTGTAAAATCTCGCGACAAATTAATTAGTCGATCCGCTGGCCACTCCCTTGCTATTTTAATTTACAAATCGTGCATTTTAATTTTGAACCTCAGTCCACAGTTGATCCGCAGCAACCAAAGAGACGGCAGTGAAAGACGGCAGTTGGAGGAGTCTGGAACCTACAGGTGTAGGACGTGAGCGACTCGCGGGGTATCTCCGACAACATTTACTCCGGAGAATTACGCCCGTCCGGCACAGTTTCAGTAAGGTGATCAATTTGAGATATGGCAGTATGTTCTATTATAAAAAGAGCTAATCTACCTTCCGCTCTTAAGGCGTTTAAATCCGTCTTGAGTTGTGGTTTGGGAGCAGCTGAAAAATCAATTCTTCTGTTTGTAGATATAGTATGAGATATGTTTCTTTGACTCATGTTTTCGCAAATCATTTATTCTTGCTTGTAAATTCGTCCGGCAATACGCACAATGATCATAGGGTCTGTCCCAACTGGTTTAAGGCACATTTTAAACTCCTCAATCGTTTCCCATTCTTTACGATATTTTTGGCCATAAACCTTCTTTTTCAAAGGAATTTCCATTTTGATTTTCGATGTACAATATTTTTTTTACAAATGTTTTACGTATTCACACCACGACAACGTATTACGCCATAATCAAACACAGCGAAAGAATAGGAATGAATTATGAATGAAAATTTTGAAAAAAAAGGTGCAGGGTTATTGCAGGGGAAATCCTGTGTCTATAATTAACTATCTATGGCGGACAGAAATATCAAATTACTAAGTCAGTACGTAAGAGAAAGAGCACGAATCACGATTTTAACGCCATCGTGCGACGATCGGTCGTACTGGGAATAATCAGTGTTGTCAATACTATGTATAATAAAAAAATACCTTAATAAATTTTCTTTAAACAACCAGGGGCAAACAAGCAGACGAGCCACCAACATGGTAAGTGGCCATCGTCGCCTATGCAGTCTTGAGAAAGTCGCTAAAAATCACCAAATCCATATTTAGTGACTTAGCAAATGCAAAAATCGTTGAGCTATTGCGGAATTCCCTAAATCTAGCGACAATTTCCCCAAAGTGGCAACACTACAGAATTTTGTGTAAGTGCGACAAGGACGTAAGACTAGTGTCACATTATTCTACTGTCTATACCATAGACTTGGAATATACTGGCGTATAATGTATATATATATACGCCAGTATATTCTAAGTCTATGGTCTATAATCACTGTCAAGAGATAATGGGTCACACCAACATGTTCTAATTTACAATAAAACCTATATAGCTTTAAAGCTATGTTTATGAAAATAACAATAGTTTTTGTTTCATCCAAATTGGTGCAGAAATACGAAAGTTTTACGTTTTGAAGTTTCGCAATATTTTTTTAATTTTTACCCGCTCGTTCTCTGTGACGTGACGTCACAATCCGAGAGAGCGAACGTGCAGTAGGAACTTGCTAAGTTCAGTACTAACCGCGCTCGGAAGTATACGGTCATTTACCTACATATTATATCGAATGTCAGAGTTAATGTCCGGTTGACTGTATTAGATGACATAATACTTATAATAAACCCAACGACTATATAATAATTTTGAACTAATAATTTATGAATAATCTAATCTAATCCAATGTACTCAATATTATTTATGATGAATAATTTAATCTAATACTCTAATCTATTATTATGAATAATGTAATCAATGAACTATTAATAATATTTGACATTTGTATGCCCATGAGGATTCAATTCGGCTGGGCAGCTTTCGGGAAACTACGACACATCTTCTCGTTAGACATACGTCAAAACGTGAAAACGAAATTATACAACCAGTGCGTGTTGCCAGTGATGACTTACGGATCTGAGACGTGGTCCTTCACTGCTGGAATGAGAAAGCTCAAGGTCACTTAGCGAGTTATGGAGAGGGCTATATATATAACCAGAGTAACCGACATAGCCCAACGGGTTAGTAAGCTGAAGTGGCAGTGGGCCGGCCATATAGCTCGAAGGACCGACAAACGATGGGGAAGAAAGGTTCTCGAGTGGCAGTCCCATACCGGTAGGCGAAGTGTAGAGCGACTCCTCACTAGATGAAGTTACGACCTGGTAAGACATGCAGGAAGTCGATGGATGCAGGTGGCTCAGGACCGTACTTTGTGGCATTCCTTGGGGGAGGCCTATGTTCAGTAGTGGACTTATGAAGGGCTGTAATGATGATGATGATGATGATGGCCATGAGACTGATCACAGACTGAACTTTATTTGTGTTTAAGTAAGACCTTTATGTAAACTGTGAATCACAAATAAACTATTTAATTTGATGTATAAACTAAAGTATTGACCATTTAGCTTTTATATGATTTTTTTCCAGTAAAATTAAATTTATTTTTATTTTATTAATTTATTTATTTTCACCAACAATATACATTCAGAAAACAAAAAATGTGTGCTTACATCTGATACAATACTATTGTTAGGTGAAAAACTGGTGCCTAAACTAGGTAAAACCTGTATCTTAGGTCATCATTTTATTCCCAAGAAGCGTGATATAACAGAAATTAAAAAAAAAACAGAAAATAAAGGTTACTGATAAATAAATAACATGACAAGAAAAATATGGAGAAAATAAGAAAAATATAACAATAAAGGCTACTAATAGCATCGACGTGTCGTTTTGTGACGTTACATCGCGATGCGGAGCAAAGCGGTCGCCCTTACCGTAAAACACCATTTTACTCATGAATATTTCAGTCATTTTTAAAGGTAGAAAAAAAGTAAGAATACCTTTGAATTCGTAATTTTTTATACAATTTTTTGATACCCTTAACAAATTTGGGTGGCCAGACCCATTCGCTAAAGACAACTGTAATTAATAATAGATAAAATTTTACCGACTTGATATATGAATATCAACGGAGAAGAGAAATTATAAGGAATAAAAGAGAACCTTTTGAGGAAGAGAATAAAAAAAAATATGTTTACAGACAATAAACAAATGATTATAATATACATTCTGTGTACTAAATATCGGGAATTTGTCAATAAAACAAAAAATACAAATTATTCATCTAAATTTATTTTATCGCCTTGAAAGTAGGCACCATCGCTTGCAATACAACATCTCCAACGCTTCACCCAGTCTTCCATACATTTTTCATAGGCTATTTGCGGTATGGCCTTTAGCTCATTCAGCGAATTTTTTTTTATGGCTTCTATCGACTCAAAACGTTTTCCTCGAAGTGGTAATTTTAACTTGGGAATTAAAAAAAAGTCAGACGGAGCCATATCAGGTGAATACGGTACTTGGTCGAGAACTTTTGTTGAATTATTCGCTAAAAACTCTTTCACTATAATAGCTGTGTGTGATGGTGCATTATCATGGTGCAGCATCCATGAGTTGTGTTGCCACAAATCTGGACGTTTTCGGCGGATACTCTCACGCAAACGCTTCATGACGCCTAAATAATATTCTTTATTCACTGTTTCTCCCTTTGGAAGGAGTTCGGAGTGAACCACACCACGGTAGTCAAAAAAAACTGTCAGCATCACTTTGATTTTGGAGCGACTTTGCCGCGGTTTTTTGGGTTTCGGCTCGTTTTCGAGACGCCTTTCTGAAGACCGTTGGCTTGTTTGCATGTCGTACTCATAAACCCATGTCTCGTCGCCAGTTATTATACGTTTCATAAAGGTCAGATCCGTAGAAGCTCGGGAAACCATGTCTTCAGCGACATGCTTTCGCTGCGCTCTTTGAACAAAATTGAGCTCTTTTGGAACTAGTCGAGCGGCGACGCGTTTCATGCCTAAAATGTCAATGAGAATGTTGTGGACGGACTTAAAAGATATGTTCACCTCACTAGCCAACTCTCTCAGACTCATACGTCGATTTTCGAGCACTAGCTTCTTGATTTTGTCGATGTTTTCTTTGGTCGTAACGGTTGAAGGTCTACCAGAACGAGGCAAGTCTACTACTACTTCTCGGCCTTCTTTAAAAGCCTTATACCATTCATAAGCCCTTGTTTTCGATATACACGATTCGCCGTAGGTATTTCGCAACATTTTTAGTGATTCACCACATGAAATATCATTCGAAACACAAAATTTAAGGCACACTCTTTGTTCAACAATATTTTCCATTGTAAAAATCGCCGAGAACTCAAAACTATGACCAATAAAAAGTGTAGTTTAAAACAAATTAAATGACAGATTCCGCTCAAACTTTGCGCGCTAAATCAGTACAGTGCTACCAACATGCAGTAAAAAAATTAGAACGACCTCTTTTACGCGGTCTTTTTATTGACATATTCCCGATACTTTTTACACAGAGTTGTACTATTTTATTTCTGAATTGTTTAAAACTGCCCAGAAATACTTGAACACCCAGAAATAATTTCAGTTGTAATAGGTTAGAAGGTTGTGGCGGGAGCAAAGGCAACCTAACTTTATAGATAAGATATCTGATCTGATCGAATCTGTATTAAAATTAAACCAGCACGCCCCGACTCCACGTAGTCTTGTCTGCCTACTTCTAGAGTGTTTTTGTAAAGCCGTAGGTGCGGAGGGAGAGCAGCCTCTTCGCCCTTGCGTAGGGAATCACAGGCACCCATGCTCACCTTCGCAGCTTCGGCTTATTGGTCGCGGTTATTTCCTACGGCGGGCGGGAGCTGCACTTTCCGCAGCCCCGAAACCGTTATAGAAGTAACTTTGGGTTAATATTCCTGTGTAAAAAAGTGAGGTTATGATTTTACAAAAAAAAAACATTACTCATAAACTATACTTTTCCGCAACGAGGGAAAGGTAGAAGAAAAGTCCAAGCCTCCCTTGCCCTTCAGGCATGTCCCCCCCGACCCCCGTCGCGTTCTGCTCGGTAGCCCCTACGGCTGCCCCGCAGACCGACTCGCCCGCGTCCCCCGACTCAGACTCCATGGAGTGCTCAGACTCCGTGTCAGTGACTCGTCCTCCCGGAAGAGGACCGCCACCCAGACACCTTCCTCCAGTAGCTGCGCCACGGATTCCGACGGAACAATGACTGGAGACACTTCCTTCACGAAAGTGACATCAAGGCGCGGCTGTAAACGCGCAGCGAAAAATCGCACACCCGCCATCCCGGTGGCCCCTGCCGCCGCCACGCTCACCCCTGCAGCCCCCGCCGCTGCCTCAAACCCCGCAGCCCTCGCCGCTGCCTCAGCCCCGCTGCCGTCTCTGACCCTGCAGCCCCCCACCGCTGCCTCGATCCCCCTAATGTCGTTAGATATCCCCCGCTGTTGAAGCCAGCATCTCGCTGCGCCCCCACCCTCACCAAAAAGCAGGTCCCGCCTCCTGTCTTTGTCAGAGACAAGGCCCAATTCACCCGCCTTTCCAAAACCTGCTACTAAGCAGGGATAAAGTACGATCGCTGCCAACTTTACGGGCATGCGGCAGCCAACTGCTTTGCCCCACCCAGGTGCCTTAAGTGTCTAGACCCGCACAGCTCGAAAGTGTCTTCGGCCACAAAACGCCGAATCGCTCGAGGTGGCCGGGTGGCCAGACTCCTGGCTCAGAACGCACCCTCGTGCGTTCTGAGCCAGGAGTCTAGCCACCCGGCCAATTACAGAGGCTGCCCTCGCGATCCTCACCCTCGTCCCATCAAACAAGCTCCACCGCCGGTCAATGACAGGTCATTCCCGGCTCCCCCTTCAAGAATGCCTCGTCAGGGCCTTTCCCAGCCCCTTCAGGGCCCCTCTCGGCCCACTCAGGGTCTCCCAAGGCCCCCTCCGGGCTTCCCTCAGCCTTCACAGCCTCTAGTTTTCCCCTGGGGCACCAAAAAGGCCGACCTGCCGCGGACATCCTCCGCCCCACAACAGGCACAGCCCTCAATGGTTGATGACCTGAATACGCTATATGCCGCTATTCGGAGCATCGACATTGGCGAGATTGCCATATTAGCGCGCAAACTGCGTGCTGTTAGGTCGCCTCAGGACCGTCTCCTTGCTCTTGCTGAGCACCACAATCTTTTGTGCTCATTGTAAGTTAAGTTAATTTAACTTAACTTTACAATGACAGATCACTCTGCTCTACCAAAGTCTCACGGTCGTATTAGCCTAAGGGTTTATCGCTTATGTCCTTTAATATTCGAGGGTTGCGAAATAACCTCCCCGAGCTTAAGCTCTTTCTTCGAGATCGCGAAGTCGACCTCCTCCTCCAGGAAACCAATCTCAAAACTAAGAACATCAAAGGCCTTTCCATCCAAAATTATTCTCTTCTTCGTAACCACAGACCTGACCGCAAAGGCGGCAGTACTGCCATTTACTACAAAAAGACACTTCCTTGCTCCCACATCCCTACTCCGCAGCTTACCAACATGGAAGCCACGGTATGCATGCTAGCCTTGACTGGACATCAGTCCATCGTCATAGCCTTCTGCTACATCCCTAGTGGAACCCTCCCGCTCAAAAAAGATTTTGAGGCTATCCTTTAATTAGGCAACTCAGTCATTATGTTTTTTTTTATTTATTTATTTAGGGAACCACAAACAAGTTTACAATATATCTTATGCTAAAGCTTATATTCTATTACAATTTATTACTTATCATAAACTCAACGACGATGGTCACATATAGAGTATAAAACATATAATATTGAATAAAACTATTTTTTACGGATTTTATCGCGTTTAATTAACTTATTTTATATTCCCGACGTTTCGGTTGCTTTCCAGCAACCGTGGTCACGGGGGACTGAGGTGATTGACGTCCCGATGTCAAAGTTAACCCGGAGTACCTTCAGCTTTTTAATTATTAATTTTGGTCCGATCTACGCAGAATGAACTAACTGTGTCTTGAAGTCTTGCAGTGGTATGCTTAGGTTTAGTTTTAATTTTATGCATTACAGGATCCCAAGCAGGTGGTAGTACCCAGCCTCCCTCTCTATTGAAATTAGGATGTTTTTTAATTTCAATAGCCTCACGTATCATCCTTGGCAGGAATCGATGTTCTTTCGCGAGGACTTGTGGTTTATCAAATCTAATGTAATGGCGGGGGCCGTCTAGGATATGATCACAAACTGCAGACTTCCCGGAACGTTGGTGCTTCACGTCAGCTATGTGTTCTTTTACGCGGGTTTTTATTGATCGTTTTGTTTGCCCTATATATGAGAGACCACACTCACAATCAAGCTTGTATACTCCTGCATCTTGTAGAGGAATATTGCACTTGACGGATGGTAAGAACTGACTAATCTTTTTCGGCGGCTTGAAGAATGTTCTAATAGAAGCTCGCTTCAAGATGTAGCCAATCTTGTCTGTGACACCTCTGACATATGGTAGTACAGCAGGCACACGCTCGACTGTGGCCGGCTTCACTCGGTCACTGTGACGTAGGCGCGGAACCCGAAGCTTGTTGTCGTGCAGAACCTGCTTGACGTGCTGAAGCTCGGCGGCCAGGTGTTTGCTGTCACAGATCCTTCGTGCTCTCTGCAACACGAGGGATCTGTGAAAAAAAGCAAACATCTTTCATCATCATTCCGGGAAGTCTGCAGTTTGTGATCATATCCTAGACGGCCCCCGCCATTACATTAGATTTGATAAACCACAAGTCCTCGCGAAAGAACATCGATTCCTGCCAAGGATGATACGTGAGACTATTGAAATTAAAAAACATCCTAATTTCAATAGAGAGGGAGGCTGGGTACTACCACCTGCTTGGGATCCTGTAATTCATAAAATTAAAACTAAACCTAAGCATACCACTGCAAGACTTCAAGACACAGTTAGTTCATTCTGCGTAGATCGGACCAAAATTAATAATTAAAAAGCTGAAGGTACTCCGGGTTAACTTTGACATCGGGACGTCAATCACCTCAGTCCCCCGTGACCACGGTTGCTGGAAAGCAACCGAAACGTCGGGAATATAAAATAAGTTAATTAAACGCGATAAAATCCGTAAAAAATAGTTTTATTCAATGTGTAGTGTTCGCGTAAATATAAGAAATCATTATGTAAACATATAATAATTATGTGAGGGACCTAATTTTTGTAAAAATAAAGTACCTTAATTTCTAAAATATTGTTGAACATGTATTAGAGGTTAAAGTTTTGTGTGTTTGTGAGTTAGGATGTGTGTGCGTGCATGCGCGTGTGCGCGCGTATTTGTGTGTCTGTGCATGTACATATATAGTCATTGGTTAGATAATTTATAATTAGTGTTAGTAGTTAATGTGTTCAAGACTTTAAAAGAGACATTAAGTGTTTAACAGCAAGTTAACTAGCTGTCTATTGTATGATCTGGTACTGAAAGAAAATAAATCTACCGAATTCAATTTTGTGTTGTATGTGTCAACCATACGATGAAGAGGCGATCAGATACCGGCGTTTGTCCGAGATCAACACGAGCTTGACACAGCAAAGAGTGAGTGAGGACGCAAAGAACGCATACGTGCGCGAGGTGGTACGGAGTAACTAATACGATTAATTATATCTGTGCAATCATACTTGTTATTGCACAGATCATAAAGTAATCTTGCCTCAAGTTGATTGCGTCTAGACCTTAAGTCTAAGAGTTTATATTTTGTTAAAAAGGACCACAAACGATAAACGCTTACGGTGATATTTGTAATTAACGCGACGCAAGAACTTTTTTTGTACCATTTCAATGTTATGATTATATTTTTTATAAAGTGGGTTCCATACAGGTACTCCGTACTCCAATTGAGGCCTGACCAAAGATTTAAAAAGATAGATTAAAGTGGTGGGGTTTCTAAATTTAGTAGAAGAACGCATAACAAGTCCGTACATTTTAAAAGCTTTACCAATTATGTTTTGTATATGAATATCAAAATGTAATTTGCTATCAAAAGTCACACCCAAATCCCTTATATTATTCACCCTTACAATATCTGTACCTTTAAGAGAATAGTTAAAGTAGCTTATATTCCGTTTTTTTTGTGAAAGTGATTACTTTACATTTATTTAAATTGAGTCGTAAATTATTAAGAACACAGTAATTGTTAAATCTGTCAAGGTCTTCTTGAAGCAAATAGTGATCCTCTATCCTATCGATGCATTGATATATTTTGAGATCATCAGCATATAAAAGGAACCGACTATTTTTAAAACAATTTTTAACATCATTTATGAAGATCACAAACAAGAGGGGACCCAAAATGGAGCCCTGTGGGACGCCAGAAGTGACATTAGCAACATCGGACTCTGAACCTTTAATAACAACCCTCTGCGTTCTATTAGAGACATACGACTTAAACCACCGCCAGAGATTACCACGTATGCCATTGAAAGCAATCTTCTTCAATAGTATTTTATGGTCAACAGTGTCAAATGCTTTCCGGAAATCAGTATAAATACTGTCAGTTTGTGTATTGGTGTCAAGCGCGTTAAATAAATCTGATGTGTAAGTTATAAGATTGTAGATTGTAGATCGCCGTTTGACAAATCCGTGTTGTTCATCTAAGATAACATTATGCAAGAGGGGGTAAATAGCATCATGCACCAAACGCTCAAAGACTTTAGAAAGAATGGGCAATGATCATTCAGATGTTTGGAGATTAACTCCAAGCATACTGAATGGACCTGCCTTTCTACTTCTCAGAGTGGCAAGAAACTACTTGATATCACGCAGTCTCTTGACCTTACCGTCTACATTCCCCTCGGTGTCACTCACTATCCCGACAACATCGACCACGCTCCTGACGTGCTAGACTTTGCGCTAGTTAAAGGTGTTTCCCTCAACCTCAGGGCAATCGAGACTCTTGACGATCTAGGATCCGACCACCGACCGGTCTCCCACATTCTTGGCCATCAATCACCTCCCTCAACCCCCTCCACGAAAACTTTCACCAACTGGAAGGGCTTCAAGGAGCCCTTAGGAAAAGCTATGGACTCACAGGACTGTCGAACTTCGACAGTCCCGAAAAAATCAACAGCGCGGTCGATTCTCTCTCCACCCTTATAAAATCCTCCCTTAAAGAGAATGAAAGGGTCGTCCCGGTTGCAAATAATGATGGTCTTCCCCTATATATTAGCAACATATTAAAAGCCAAGAGAGCTGCTTTCCGGAGAGCAGCACTCTATCCCACCCCCGACTATAGGCGTACGACCAATCGTCTTCAACGAGAAGTCCGTTCACGTCTCTCCAAACTTCGAGACCTCGAAAAGACTAATCTCATGGAGAATATCTCTCCCTCTCATACAGCGTATTTATCAGGTGGCGAGAGCCCTCCGAATAGACGCATTTACGAAGAAGAGAGTTGAAATGGCTCTATTTGAAAATGGTGGGCAAAGACAGCGAGTACTATTTATCGTTAACTTATAAACATTTAAAAACTATTTCGCCCACCAGTGTAGAGCCAGAGAGTAAATTTTCTTCGTCTGCAATAGGCTGCGCTCGTCCTTGAGTGATAAAAATTTGCATGCATTAATTTTTCTGCGTTTTTTCATAAGTAAAATTAAAAAGTAATGTTTCATTAAAACAATTTTTTTTTCATAAGTGAATTGATTTATGTTTTGTAATAATAACAGTATCCGTAAAGTATATTCTATGATAAAATATTGTAATGTTATAATAGAATAGAATCTACTCTAAATTATTTTTATGTTGTATAAAATTAAAATTTAAATAATGTGAAATAACTGTTAACGTACAATTGTAAAATGAATGTTCCTAGTTAGGAGATGTTTGATTTGTTTTATATTTACCCACGATTTGCAATAAACTGTTTTCTTTATAAATATTACTAGATATCGTTATTCACATTGAACGAAAGTAGCCTCCAACCTAAAAGAAAGAAAAGAACCGAAAGAACCGGTTACCCGGTTCCGGCAAAGGTTTAGAACCGAAAGAATCGGTTCCTGGAAAGGGACTGGTTCTCAATGTCCTAGCCAAGACCTTCTAACCTATGACAACGGAAAGTATTTCAGAGTGTTCAAGTATTTCTGGGCAGTTTTAAACAATTCAGAAATAAAACACAGTATATTATAATCATTTGTTTATTGTCTGTAAACATAATTTATTATCTTTATTAACTCCTCAAAAGGATGTCTTTTATTATTTATAATTTCTCGTTCCCGTAAATATTCACATATCAAGTCATTAAAATTTTCTCATCAGTCAGTCATTATTATTATTATTAAAAACGGTCCAAAATTCCTGAAAACTTTAAACCTGAAAACTTTAAGCCCATAAAAATGTTATGGTGTATTTACGCCAAAAATCCTTTAGAAATTTTTTGTGTTGCACCAAGACTAACAAATACCTGATGTTCCATCCCAATCGGGGGTGTCCCTAGAACGGAAATCTAACCCTACTTAAATATATAAAATTTCGAAATAAAATCTATAGGCTACCACAATTAACTTCATTAACATCATTTTTTATAATATTGAAGTGACAAATAAACTTACTATCTACCTGATGGTAAGTGGTAACTGCAGCCTATGATCCCATGGGCACCTGCAACCAACTTCAAGCAAAGGCTACAGATGCAATGTTACCTCTGAGGACTAAGATGTAACGCATCACAACCTGTTATTATTTAATCAATGTCCTTCACCCTGGCACACATACTGTTGCTTGGTGGCAGAAATAGGTAAGAGGATGCAGCTACGCAGACAGACATCTAGGCAGAAAAAAGTCCTATCACATAGTGAATCATCATCACTGCCACAACACAGTTCTAAGCCACCTACATCCATCAACTACATTAACTTCAAACTGATATCAATACTAATAATACTACAAATACTTCTCTTATTGCTCTAAGTAAACTGAAAATGCCTGTAGTAGGAGGAATTTACAAGAAAACACAAAGCAACATAAAGCTGCTATTTTATACTGGTATTCTGTGAGAGCGTGGTACCGGTCGAGCCAACCCATCTGCAATACAACAATGGTCTTTGCGTTATAGCATGGTGTATGGCGCCTCTTCACGTTGCGGCGGCTCTTCACGTTGGCCAACACACTGGCCAATTTGTTGGCCAACAGCGATGGCCATCGTGTAGAGCGGGTGTTTAAGCTACGTTGGTACGTATTGGAACGATGGCTCACAAGTTGGCGCGAGATCCGTCTGGTGTCGGTTTTTTACAAAAGATCAAAGGTTTGTGGCAGAGTATTGGCCACGGCGTCCACACGTTGGCCGCACGTTCAGTTTGCTACGAGCTCCCAGAGTGAATGCACGCACCTGATTTAAATTTTATATGCACGCAATAGTGTCTACATAACGGCAGTAACAATGACCAATGAAAAAACTTTTCGCTTTATAGAGCCCTACCAAGCCGAAAATTGTTTGTAAAACACGTCTTTTTAAAAAAAAATATTATTATACACTAGGATTTTCTCCTGTATCGTGGAGGCAGTTTAGAAACATAAATTGCATAAGGACAAACATCCAGACCAGGAGAAATTATGTGCAGGCTATACAAATACTTGTTCCGTGCGGGATACGAACCTGCGGCCTCCAGCGCAGAAACTCATTGCTAAGCCACTACGCCACGGAGCCGTCAAGAAATAAAATTTCTTTTTTCCATTTTTTTTTTTTGATCACCCCTATTCTTATACACATTCACGTTATAGTGATTGATGTATTAATTTATTTATTGATGTATTAATTGATTTATTAAATATCTTAAAATCTATAATATATAATATATATTAAAATCAAATTAAAAAGTAGGATACTAAAATCATATTTTTACTGTTTTTATTATTCCCTATTAGTTACTTTATTTCGTTAATAATACTGTAATTTTTAGCTACGGAAGAGCGAAGTCACCTGTTACAGGCATTGTTTTGCTTACTAGGTGACCTCGATCACTGATCATATAATGTAACTTTAAGGTTTGACGAAATAAATTATTTATTATTATTATTAAATTCGCCATATGTACTACTTTGTGCATGAAAGTGTAAATAAATAAATATATTCTATAATTATATAATAACCCTTTTTAAAAAGGTTTTGTTTAATAAAAATTTTACAACAGTTTCATAGACAGGCTTCGAATATTTTCCAGGCCTTAGTTAATTATACCTATGCCTAGGAGTGTTAATGCTTATATAGTTTACTTATCTGTATAACGTTAGTGTATAATAAAGAAATATTAAAATTTTATATTAAAAATATTAAATATTAAAAATAGTGAAAATTAAATAAAGAAATAGTGGTATGCTGTGAATAAATAAACCGCAGCAGCCGTTAGCGCATCGATATTCATTTTAATAAATTCGTCCGCACATTGGCCTGAACCAAAGCAAACTGAACGACCATTCAACGTGTGGACGCGATCACAATTTCTTGGCCAATAACTCTGCCAACAACGATGGCCATCGTGTAGAGCAGGTGTTTAAGCTACGTTGGTACGTATTGGAACGATGGCCCAGAAGTTGGCGCGAGACAGTGGCTCTTCATGTTGGCCACCACACTGGCGAATGTGTTGGCCAACAACGATGGCCATCGTGTAGAGCGGGTGTTTAAGCTACGTTGGTATGTATTGGAACGATGGCACGTTGCAAGCAAGCAAGTTGGCGCGAGATCCGTGTGGTGTCGGTTTTTTGCAAAAGATCAAAGGGTTGTGGTAGAGTATTGGCCGTCGCGTCCACACGTTGGGCGCACCTTCAGTTTGCTACGAGCTCCCAGAGTGATTGCACGCACCTGATTTAAATTTTTGTCTTCATAACGGCAGTAACAATGACCAATGAAAAAACTTTTCGCTTTATAGAGCCCTCCCAAGCCGAAAATTGTTTGTAAAACACAAGTCTTTTTAAAAAAAAAATGTTATTATACACTAGGATTTTGTCCTGTATCGTGGAGGCAGTTTAGAAACATAAATTGCATAAGGACAAACATCCAGACCCGGAGAAATTATGTGCAGGCTATACAAATACTTGTTCCGTGCGGGATTCGAGCCCGCGGCCCTCCGGGCAGCAACTCATTGCTAAGCCACTACGCCTCGGAGCCGTCAAGAAATAAAATTTCTTTTTTCCATTTCTTTTTGATCACCCTTATCTTATACACATTCACGTTGTAGTGATTAATTGTAAATTAATTTATTTATTGATGTATTAATTGATTTATTAAATATCTTAAAATCTATAATATATATTAAAATCAAATTAAAAAGTAGGATACTAAAATCATGTTTTTACTGTCTTTATTATTATTTTTCTTTTTTTTTTAAAACGTTACCCACACACTAGGATTTTCTCCTCTGTCGTGGAGGCAGTTTACAAACATAAATTGCACAAGGACAAACATCCAGACGCGGAACAATTATTTGTAGGCCATACAAATACTTGTTCCGTGCGGGATTCAAACCCGCGGCCCCCAGCGCAACAACTGATTGCTAAGCCACTGCGCCACAGAGCCGTCAATATTCCCTATTAGTTACTTTATTTCGTTAATAATACTGTAATTTTTAGCTATGGAAGAGCGAAGTCACCTGTTACAGGCCTTATTTTGCTTACTAGGTGACCTCGATCACTGATCATATAATGTAACTTTAATGTTTGACGAAATAAATTATTTATTATTATTATTATTAAGTTTTATTCTATAATTATATAATAAGAATAACCCTTTTTAAAAAGGTTTTGTTTAATAAAATTTGACAACAGTTTCATAGACAGGCTTCGTATATTTTCCAGGCCTTAGTTGTAAGTGTTAATTATATGCCTAGGTGTGTTAATGTTTATATAGTTCACTTATCTGTATAACGTTAGTGTATAATAAAGAAATATTAAAAATTTATATGAAAAATATAAAATATAGTGAAAATTAACTAAAAAAATAGTGGTATGCTGTGAATAAATAAACCGCAGCAGCCGTTAGCGCATCAATAATCATTTTAATAATTTCGTCCGCACATTGGCCTGAACCGAAGCAAACTGAACGACCTTCCAACGTGTGGACGCGATCACAATTTCTTGGCCAATAACTCTGCCAACACATTCGCCACTGTGTTGGCCAACGTGAAGAGGCGCCATCACGCAAAGACCATTGTTGTATTGCAGATGGGTTGGCTCGACCGGTACCACGCTCTCACAGAATACCAGTATAAAATAGCAGCTTTATGTTGCTTTGTGTTTTCTTGTAAATTCCTCCTACTACAGGCATTTTCAGTTTACTTAGAGCAATAAGAGAAGTATTTGTAGTATTATTAGTATTGATATCAGTTTGAAGTTAATGTAGTTGATGGATGTAGGTGGCTTAGAACTGTGTTGTGGCAGTGATGATGATTCACTATGTGATAGGACTTTTTTCTGCCTAGATGTCTGTCTGCGTAGCTGCATCCTCTTACCTATTTCTGCCACCAAGCAACAGTATGTGTGCCAGGGTGAAGGACATTGATTAAATAATAACAGGTTGTGATGCGTTACATCTTAGTCCTCAGAGGTAACATTGCATCTGTAGCCTTTGCTTGAAGTTGCAGGTGCCCATGGGATCATAGGCTGCAGTTACCACTTACCATCAGGTAGATAGTAAGTTTATTTGTCACTTCAATATTATAAAAAATGATGTTAATGAAGTTAATTGTGGTAGCCTATAGATTTTATTACAAACTTATATATTTAAGTAGGGTTAGATTTCTGTTCTAGGGACACCCACGATTAGGAAGGAACATCAGGTATTTGTTAGTCTTGGTGCAACATAAAAAATTCCTAAAGAATTTTTGGCGTAAATACACCATAACATTTTTATGGAGGTTTAAAGTTTTCAGGAATTTTGGACCGTTTTTAATAATAATAATAATAGAGAAAATTTTACTGACTTGATATGTGAATATTTACGGGAACGAGAAATTATAAATAATAAAAGACATCCTTTTGAGGAGTTAATAAAGATAATAAATTATGTTTACAGACAATAAAGAAATGATTATAATATACTGTGTTTTATTTCTGAATTGTTTAAAACTGCCCAGAAATACTTGAACACTCTGAAATACTTTCAGTTGTCATAGGTTAGAAGGTTAGGCTAGGAACGCTAGGGCAATGAGAACCAGTCCCTTTCCAGGAACCGATTCTTTCGGTTCTAAACCTTTGCCGGAACCGGGTAACCGGTTCTTTCGGTTCTTTTCTTTCTTTTAGGTTGGAGGCTACTTTCGTTCATTGTGAATAACGATAATAATATTTATAAAGAAAACAGTTTATTGCACATCGTGGGTAAATATAAAACAAATCAAACATCTCACTAACTAGGAATATTCATTTTACAATATTGTACGTTAACAGTTATTTCACATTATTTAAATTTTAATATTATTGAACATAAAAATAATTTAGAGTAGATTCTATTCTATTATAACATTACAATATTTGGCTTAGCTTTCCATTGACGTCAGTTTGGTGTTGATACGTATTTTTACAGAAAAATTACACTATTATAAGCACACACACAAAGTTTCAACATGCGGAAACGCGTAATTTTTGAGAAAAGAATTATTGAAAATCAATTATTCTTGCAATGTTTATGTCTAATCCTACCATAAAACTGGTGCCATTTTGTCATTGTCGACGTCAATAGGGATGTCGATTCTTTCTGAAAAAGGTCGATTTTTAAATCGATTCAAATCGTAAGCTGATGTATCGGTTCACAAAAAATCGATTTCTAAAATATCTATATTTTTTTAATGTTTCTATTTATAATATAAATATAAACCCATTTTATGAAAAACAAGAAAGATACCATGATAAATGATCTCGTATTGAAATTTGTTTTATTTAACAGTACCTATTAGGGCAGATAACAAATAAAATAGGTTAGGTTCAACTTATGTCAAAGAACCGAATTGATTGACCCCGACTCCACCTGGTACGAGTCTGTCCTACCCCTAGAGTGGTTTTATAGCGCCGTAGAAGTAGCAGTCTCAAAATAGATACAGAAACCCTTCTGAATCAGTCCCCTTATTTTTTTATAATGAAGGGGATTTTTTTCTCATAAAATGGATTTATATTTACATTATAAATGCAAACATGAAAAAAATATCGATATTTTAGAAATCGATTTTTTGGGAATCGATACATCAGCTTACAATTCGAATCTATTTAAAAAATCGATCTTTTTCGGAAAGAATCGACATCCCTACTGACAATAATAATAAAAATGGCGTCAGTTTCACGGTAAGAATTGACTAAATATTGCAAAATTATTTGATTTACAATATTTTTTTCTCAATAAGTACGTGTTTCCGCATATTGAAACTTTGTGTGTGTGCTTATAAAAATGTAATCTTTCTGTAAAAATACGTATCAACACCAAACTCGACTGACGTCAATGGAAAGTCTTACCCAATATTTTATCATAGAATATACTTTACGGATACTGTTATTATTACAAAACATAAATCAAACTAAAACATAAAACTGTTCGTCAATGTCTTATACATATTAAGAAGGGCAGTTTTCTTTAGTACAATCACGCGTACATTACCGCTTAAACAAATTCTACAAACTTCATTAAAGGCCATTCCTGTTTTCTATAGCTTTATTAAAATCACAAACACAAACTAACTCGAAACACATTGATTAAAATTGATTTGATTATTAATTTCAATCACAGACAAGCAAACAATTAGGGAACTCTGACTAGTATACAGTTATCTGTGTAGGGAACAAACAACAAACCGGGATTTTTATGGCAACCTAGGCTTGGGAAAAAAATTCAAAATATCGCTATTTTTTAATAAAAATATCAATATATATCGTCGATATATTTAATCGCGATATATCGATATTTATTTTAGAGTATCGAACTCGTATATTTCGATATATTTTAAAAGGTTGTATTAATGACAAAACATGTAACAACAAAAGTATTCATGTGTGGTTGGTTGTCGTTTTTATTTAAGTCGTCCAACCGTCAGTTATATAAAATATTGAACCATTATGCAAATTATGTCGATATTTAACACGCGATATATATCGATACTGTTTTAAAATATCGATATATTTTTCCCCTTGCTCATCCCTATGGCAACTTAACAATGAAGCCCGCTTTTCACTATGGGATATAATATAATATATATTACATCTCGAGATATAAATTAATAAAGCTCACCATACTTTTAAATGGAACCGTTTACTACTTAAGTAGCTATAATATATATTACATCTCAAGCTATAAATATTTTTTCGATCGACAGAGCGATATTTTCATATTATATTTCGCCCCCTGTACCCCGCACATGGTTCTGCGGCGGTGCGGAACGTTGTGCGGGGTACAGGAGGTAATACAATGACGAACGCACACTGGTTAAAAGATATATCTCACAGTGTGAAAGCCAATCGCGGAATATAATAAATATTATATCCAATAGTGAAAAGCCGGCCTTACCCAAGTACCAAACTCCAGTCAGTACCTTTGAGCATATTGTTACGAGCTTGGGGTTCGAGACAATTAAAAACTGCCGATTGAATTACCAAAATTAACACTTTAATTACACAACACTAATTACAATCTAAAATCACACTAATAATAAAACACAGTTCGCCGTTATTTCGCTTCGAAGTATTCTCTTGTATCGCCAATTCAATACTGCCTCGGTCGTGGTCTATAACGGCCTTATATAGGGCCTCAGATAGTTTCTAGAACCTTCTACTGTAGCGACATCTAGAATGTTCGAGTACATATCGGTCCCGAAATTTCTGGAAGGATCATGACTCTCCTAGTTCTGCTACTTGACACTAGAGGGCGCTAGTGTAACTAGTGTTGCCTTGTACAAAACATTAATAGTGGCGCGCAACACTGCCCCCTCCTAAGACAGGCTCGTCCCGAGCATTATTGGCCCCATAATAACGCGCCAGTCGATCCACATGGACAATCTTAGGAGTACCTCTTCTAACATTAGTCAGCACCCGCCAGTTTCCCTGCTGCTGCTGGGCGGTGCTGTTAGCCACACTATCCTCTCGAGATCGATCACCTTCCCTTTCTACAGTTCGCTTAGGGGCAGCTGAATCGAAGATGGCCCCTATCCCCACAGCCGTAGCACCTGGGGCTGTATCCTTTATTGCGGTCACGAACTGAAGTTGCTGAAAACTCCCTGAAGCGAAGGGAATGATGATCCTGTCACACGGCTTCCACCTCCAGTGCATGGGCCAACGCGTCCTTAAGCGTCTTGTGGTACCCGAGCCTCACAGCAGCTCTTACTTCAAGGTCGCGGATGCCGTCGATGAATGTCTGCACCAGGTTCCCTACAATGAGCGCAGGTACAGATTGGTATGTTTTCCGAACCAGCTTCTCCACCTCAAGGGCCCACTGCTGCAGTTTTTCGTTACTGCGTTGCACGCGATCTTTGAGCTGCGCACGAAAGACGTGTTCCAGGTGAGCGTCGCCATATCTCGACTCCAATGCCTCAAGGAGCTGCTCGTAAGTCACTTCCTTACCGAGAGCTTCCAGAACAGTTAAGGCCTGGTCGCGCAGGCCTAGGGTGAGAGCAGTCATGGCCTGACTTTTATTCCAGCCGTTCGCCTTCATGACAGCCTCAAATTGGATTTTGTAGGCTGACCAGGAAGAAGTCCCGTCGAACGGCGGCGCTTTGAATAATCCACCCAACGAAGGTGTTGTAGCTACCACGGGAGCTGTAATTCCATCTCCAAGTTTGAGGTCGTCCAGCGTTTTCTTCACGTCAGCCATCACGTTGTCAACCAGATTGTACACTTGTTTGATTCGAGTTTCAGCTTCCGACAGGCGGTTTTCATATTGAGTAACCCTATCTTTCACCTCCTTTATCTCTTTCCCGAAGGTAGCGTGAAGGTCCTTCATGAGAAGCATCTGCTCTTCCTTATAGCGTTTGAGCTGCTCTTCCAAGCAACGGGCCTGTTCCTCCTGTCCGCGCTGCAGCTGCTCTTCCAACCGACGGACCTGTTCCTCCTGTCCGCGCTGCAGCTGCTCTTCGAACCGACGGGCCTGTTCCTCCTGTCGGCGAGCCTGTTCCTCCTTTCGGCGAGCCTGTTCCTCCTTTCGGCAGGCCTGTTCCTCGTGTCGTCGAGCCTGATCCTGCAGCATCATCATCAGAGCACCTAAGTCAGGTGCTGCAGATGCAGGAGCTGCTGACGGGCCGGCCTCCGTGGTCAGCAGCTGGCCCTCCGACGTTTGCGGCGTAGCATTACCAAATCGTATCTGGTCTGTCTCCAGCTGGCGTTGAATTCGGGTACGGATACCCTCCATGTCGTCTTTTGGTAAAATCGGCATGATTTGATCCCACTTCTGACACCAATTGTTACGAGCTTGGGGTTCGAGACAATTAAAAACTGCCGATTGAATTACCAAAATTGACACTTTAATTACACAACACTAATTGCAATCTAAAATCACACTAATAATAAAACACAGTTCGCCGTTATTTCGCTTCGAAGTATTCTCTTGTATCGCCAATTCAATACTGCCTCGGTCGTGGTCTATACCGGCCTTATATAGGGCCTCAGATAGTTTCTAGAACCTTCTACTGTAGCGACATCTAGAATGTTCGAGTACATATCAGTCCCGAAATTTCTGGAAGGATCATGACTCTCCTAGTTCTGCTACTTGACACTAGAGGGCGCTAGTGTAACTAGTGTTGCCTTGTACAAAACATTAATAGTGGCGCGCAACAATATTTTCTATGCTCAAAGGTCAGTACAGTAATTTTTTAATAACTGTCTTTGCAGCTCTGGGTTCTAGCCCTTCTGTGCCTGAAGTTACTATGTATAATTATCTTTAATAATTAGAAATTACACGAACGATACATTCATCAAAAATTCACTTTTACACCAAAGAGCATAATAACTGCCCTAGAACAGTCGCAATCTAGCCGTCTGACGCGAATCCTGTACCGCTTGTGCTTAAGCCTACCTTTAGCCTTGCGTCAGCGTATAACGTTCATTTCCTATTTTATGTTAGTGACTTTAGACTGTACTTTCTGCTATCATCTCATATATAATTGTAACCGTATTTATCGCCATCTGCTTCTTTATGTGAGACTGTTCTTTATGTGTTGTGTTGTGAAATTTATAACTTTCTGACCGTGACTTAGTTGCTTATTCCGGCGACGGACTTAACCAACAGGTACCATACCACCACAACCTTACTCTCCATAACTGGTGACCCCGAGCAGAATACTTATGTAAGAAAGATGAGCAGTGACGTTAGTGACACAACGCATTTACAAAGAAGGGCGTGGTCAACGAAAACACGTGACCGCGTGTCCATTGACTCGCGCGATAATGCATGCGATATATAGAGAATACCACCGTTTTGGCCTGAAGAACCGACGATATGGTTTTCGCAAATTGAAGGTCAGTTTAGCATATCGAGAATCACGGATGACTTGACGAAGTTGCACTACGTCCTTTCTCATTTGGACCGGCCGTATGCAGTAGAGGTAGAAGAAATAATTACTTCGCCTCCAGCCACGGAGAAATACGAGAAACTTAAAAGTGAGTTAAACATGTGTCTCTCTATTTCGAAAAAAAAAAAGTGAAACAGCTCTTACAGTCTGAAGAGTTAGGTGGTCGCAAGCCATCACAGTTCCTGCGTCACCTGCAACATCTGGCTGGCCCTACGACACCAGACGATTTTTTGAGGTCACTTTGGACGAACCGACTGCAGACCATCATCGCATCCCAGATGAGCCCGTCCCTCAGCGAACTCGCTGACTTGGCAGACAGGGTCCACGACATCTCACCGGCATCGCCGCTGGTTGCAGTAACATCCAGCTCCAGAGTGGACTACACATTAGAAATTATGGCACGGCAAATCACGGTACTGACGAATCAGGTTACTTTATTCACTACGAGAATTAATGACCACTTTCACCCACGGAAACGACAGACGTCACGTAGGCGAAGCCGTACGCCATCGAAAAGGTCCCAGTCTAAATATAGGAACGAATCTCTTTTCACTTTCACCTTCCAGGTCGTGCTGACGTTTATAAATCTAGCTGGTTTGAATATAATGCCTTTGCATTTATGTCTGATAGGAACGAGCCAGGTACATGTACAGGTACAGGTACAGGAAATGTAAGTACATATAACATTTCTTATTGATAGTGATCTTGCCATGAGAATGAAACAGTTCCATTCGTAATAAAATGTCTTGCTAGGTGGTCACGTATCTCTTTAGCATTATTTGCTCCTCGCCGTGGTATTTATATAATAGATAATAATGATGTTGGTTCTGATTAATTTCGCCAAATTCCTTCTACCATTATCCCCTCATTTCCCAGTGCATCAAGAAAGCCAGGAGTAACAAAGCTATTAGAAGATGTTCTCCGTAAATAGTTATAAAAATGAATTGATGCTAAGACAACATTTGTTGTTTGTTCCGGTTCCAATAACACTGGTTTACGCAAAACTCTATAAACAGAACTTAATATTCCGAAAGCGTTTTCTACAACTCTTCGTGCTCTGGAGTACATGCTTAAAAATTCTTTCCTTTGAACCTCTTTCTGGATTGCCTTCGTAAGGTCTCATGGTGTATTCATTCAGCTGAAAAGCTTTGTCACCTAATAGATAAAATGGTACTTTGGTAAAATACGGTGGACGCGCCAGTAACTTGAGTTCTTCGATAAAGTTTTGTGGACTGTATTTGGTACATACAACGAGCAGAGCAAGGAAAATGAGTGAGAGTGGAATGCACGCACTAATCTTGTGAAGGGCTGCCACGCCTTCCTCCCGACGCGTCAGCTAACTGCAGGTCACCACGTGGTCGGCGCACGCACTCCTATATCAGTTCTAGATATCACACTCCTTTACCCTCGACTTATTGAAATCGCGGAAAGCGCGTCACATTTATTTGGTTACAAGGACACAATGTCCGGTGATAATTAATATTAAAGCGGGGTCGAAGGACGTAATGTCCTTGTGCGGTATGAGCGATCGCGGGTATTGTTCAATTGCAACTGGATTGCCGTTGCGTGGCGCTGTGTCGCCTCCAACGGCCGTGCGTACATATAGAAAGGGTTAAGGAAGGGAGGGGTCAAGGTTATGTACCAATTATTCTATTAGATTTATAAATTACATTGTTAACTGGCGTTACCATGCGGTATTTGCAAAATTGTGGGTGATGGTGATGGGATGTTAAGTTCTCTTTTTCAAGTTTTTGGTATACAACTATTTATTATACCTGACAACGATAATATTCAAGATATGGAAAATCAGCAACAACAACAAGATGACACTAATAACACACAATCTAGAGTTGGAACACAAGACTAGAGACCCATAAAACGAAGCAAAAAAGACCTGCGAAAGACACAGACGATTTATCAGAAGAAACTCTTTCCGAAGCTTTCAGCCACAGACAGCCCCACAGCCACCTTGTGACGCATATTCGGCATTTGGACAATATATTGCCAATGAATTGAGAAAATATGATGCAGTAACTATGGCGCATGTAAAAGATATATGCGGAATAATATTTCAAGCCGACACAGGGGCTTATCAACAATATGGCATATATTTACACAAAGCTATAGTGGGTCTAGGAGACGTCCTAGCAGTCATGCTTCATTCTACACCGATACGATGACTCACTCACCACTACCTCCTCAACCATCAATCACCCCCTTTCCGATGACTTCTCCAATTAAATCAGAGACTCCACTTCCCCCCTTCTCCACCAATGAATTATCAAAATAAATCATTGATTTCTCCTCCCTGTCTGCCTCCCCAAACATACTAAAACATAATTCAAGCAACACGTTGAAATTAATTTCACTTTTTTTGTTATTGTGAAGGTTAGAATTAAAGTGATTGGACTAAATTGATAAGATATTGTTTTTATTTTGCTTAACATAATCCTTTAAATGTCCTTCATTAATCAATTCTTGGTAGAGTTCGTTTCCATTATATAATCTGTTTTTGTATAATGGAAATGTCTGGATCCAATATTGTCTTCGTTTCAGTGCTTTTGTTTTCTCTTTTTTATAATTCTATTTATAAAGATAAAGCAACAGCTGCCGCCGCAACACGTACGTATGGTGTCATGATGTCTTAACTTTCAACTGAACTAACGAATAAATGGCTCGGACTTGCCGCGCGCAGCAGCCTCGCGATGGTACCGAGGCTGCCGCGCTCGTTCGGGGTTCGGTTTCATCGCGCAGCAAATGCCTCGCGAGGCTGTTCAATCTCTGTGGACGCGCCTAATACTGATTTTGTTTAATGTGACTAAGCAAACGCTATCATTATTTATGTGAGCACTTTGTTAACGTGATTTGAAGTTTATTTATAATAATGTTTAGTATGTAACGTATTTGCCTAAAAGCAGAAACTGTCGTAAATGAAAATATTCCTGTGTGGCATATTTACCATGCCAGCTACCTGCCCACGCAATCTACAGCTGCCACACAGTTTTTATTTTGAATTACAATTAAGTACTGTACAAGTAAAAGTAAAACTAATAAAAACAATGTCCACGCGTTAAAATAAGTAACAAAATTATTTCTTTCACGAGCGTAAGATATATTATAAGATCAAGGTAAACCTAAGATTTAAAAAAATAAGTAGTATATGTAAATGTCTTTCACTTTAATTTATAGTTAGCTGCCACGGAAGGAATTTTATATTTCAGTTTCACTCCGAATTCAGTCTTGACTTTTTACAATGTAAATATAAAATAGTTCGAAAAATCCAAAAAAGCACGCCTCGTGAGCGTTTCATTTAATTATGATGAAAAAATAATTGTATTCCTGACTTTTAAATATATAAATATTAATCTTTATATATATATATACTCGTATATAAATTACGTGTCATATTGTTTGTCCGCGATGAACTCCTAAACTACTGAACTGATTTCATTCAAATTTTGCACACTCTGTGTAGTTTGGTCCAATTTGAGAGATAGGATAGTTTTTATCCCGATAAGTGACCCTCAATTTTTTTTATTGCTAATTTTAGGAGTTTTTTTAGGAAAGCAAATGGTCGTTCGGAAAAGCAGAACAACGTCTGCCTGGTCAGCTAGTATATAATATAAACATTATTTAAGTGTTTTAAATTTAGTTCTCCATTATTTTAACAGGTAGTGTCACCTACAGGGAAAAAAATTAAATAATTTTTTACTAACATAAGTCGATTACACAAAGTATAAGATCGATAAAGGCTGTATGGTACATTTATTCTTTGTCTATCAAGGGCTAAAAAATACGAAAGCGCCTTTAAATTTTTAATAGCAATCACAGACTATCAGCGTTGCCACTTTAGTGATTTAGTCACTAGATTTAGTGATTTTTTGGAGATAGTTAGTGATATTCTAAAAAAAACACTAAAAAAATATTTGATGACTTTTAGTGATACTTATCAAATCTTGAAGAATTTAGAAAATACATATTAGCAACCCTCTTTACCTGTCGTTAAATTCCCCTGTTTATGTCTGAATAGCCCTATCCTTCTCTCACATTACGTTAGACGTCTATGTTTGGTTATGCTAAACCTACCTTAGGGATTTCCCGACTAATAAGGAGGACCTAATACTGTATGTAAACTTCTTTTCAGTGAGTGCTGAATACTGAAAGGTTCATATAAATGAATACTGAAATGTAAGATGGTCTTAAAATAAAAACTTAATTGGAATCGGGGTAGACAATGGCTCTGTCATGACTGGAATCAATAATGGCATACGCGTGCCCAATTAAATTCTAGTCATATGTGTTTGCCACGCATTCACTCATTCACACTGTTTCACATGCGTCAGAGCAAACGTTACCGCGAAATATAGAGTTTCTCATTATAGAAACCTATAATTAATTCTTACATTCACCCAAACGCTATGATCTGTACAAAGAAAGATATATATATATATATATATATATATATATATATATGAGAGTAAATTGTGGCGAGAATACTTTATAAATTTTGCGCTCTTGTGATACTCGTTGGCTGTCCGTTGAAGAAACTGTGACCAGGAGGCCGTATCGATTTTATATGTTGTGTTTATTGTAATTATTTCCACAATTAAAATAGTATTTTTATTACCCACCTCGTATTTTTATTTTTAATAATTTGGTAAATTGTAGAGATTTTTTTAAGTAAAAATATCCCTAAATCTGGTGAAATTTTAGACTATAACTTGTGATAAATTTTTCTGCAAGGTGGCAACACTGCAGACTATTTTTTTTTTGGAGTTTATGGCCTGGTATCTAGACCTTTAGGCCAAGTCTTAAGTATTTTTATTCGGTTTATTGTAATTTCCCCACTCCTCCATAGTATACTGCTTCACAATATGTTGATGCGTCACATTGTGCAGTTCTTGGGAGATTTTGGCGGCAACTTGATCCAGCAGACAGCTGATAGTTGGCGATGGTATCTAAAGGTGCCTATGCAAACAAACAGCTTATCTTGAGAATCCATCACCATCAGAGCACTTGTTTCACTGTTTCCACTAATATTCACATGCGTAGACACTTAATACACAAAATCGCGACACTTTTACATATCAAAGTCCACTTCAAACCATTATTTAAACAATAATACAGGAGCAGCAAACCGCCGCCGGTCAATTTCCCGCCAAAACTCCACACTGCAGACTATAGCAGCATATATCACAGAGTATATTATATATAGGGGATGAATTCACGAGAAATGGATTTTTAACTAGTATACTTTTATATTTATATAAAACACATTTACATAATATTGTACATATTTTACCAGATATCTCACGAAAAAGGTTTTGCTCCAGTGTGTATTTTGAGGTGCCTTTGCAAAATACTTTTTGTAATACATTTATATTGACAAATATTACATGAAAAAAGTTTTTGTTCAGTGTGTATTTTTATATGTGTTTGCAAATTACCTTTTGTAATACATTTATAATCACAGATATTACACGAAAAAGGTTTTTCTCCGGTATGTATTTTTATATGCATTTGCAAACCACTTTTTGTAATACATTTATATTGACAAATATTACATGAAAAAGGTTTTTCTCCGGTATGTATTTTGATATGTCTTTTTAAATCACTTTTTGTAATACATTTATATTCACAGATGTTACATGAAAAAGGTTTTTCTCCGGTGTGTATTCTCATATGTGATTGCAAATTATTTTTTTGAATACATTTATATTTGCAAACACTACATGAAAAATATTTTTCTCCCGTGTGTATTCTCATATGTGTTTGCAAATTACCTTTTCGAATTGATTTATATTCGCAAATATTACACGAAAAAGATTTTTCTCCTGTGTGTATTTTTATATGGTATATCAAATTGCTTTTTTTTGTACTTTTATAATCACAATTATTACAACAGTACACATTTTTAGCGGCGTGAACTTTAAAGTGTGCCAAAATGCAACGCTTTTGAGATGTTTAAAATTCGCAAATATCACATTTAAATATTTCCGTTAATTGTGGTACTGGAGTTTGTTCAACTTGTGTACGAACTGCAATGGTGTCAGAGTTCTTTTGCGTGTCATGACTGTATGAAATGTGTTTGGCGAGAATTTCTTTCGTTGAAATTTTTTCGTTAAATAACATCCAGCTCCAGAGTGGACTACACATTAGAAATTATGGCACGGCAAATCACGGTACTGACGAATCAGGTTACTTTATTCACTACGAGAATTAATGACCACTTTCACCCACGGAAACGACAGACGTCACGTAGGCGAAGCCGTACGCCATCGAAAAGGTCCCAGTCTAAATATAGGAACGAATCTCTTTTCACTTTCACCTTCCAGGTCGTGCTGACGTTTATAAATCTAGCTGGTTTGAATATAATGCCTTTGCATTTATGTCTGATAGGAACGAGCCAGGTACATGTACAGGTACAGGTACAGGAAATGTAAGTACATATAACATTTCTTATTGATAGTGATCTTGCCATGAGAATGAAACAGTTCCATTCGTAATAAAATGTCTTGCTAGGTGGTCACGTATCTCTTTAGCATTATTTGCTCCTCGCCGTGGTATTTATATAATAGATAATAATGATGTTGGTTCTGATTAATTTCGCCAAATTCCTTCTACCATTATCCCCTCATTTCCCAGTGCATCAAGAAAGCCAGGAGTAACAAAGCTATTAGAAGATGTTCTCCGTAAATAGTTATAAAAATGAATTGATGCTAAGACAACATTTGTTGTTTGTTCCGGTTCCAATAACACTGGTTTACGCAAAACTCTATAAACAGAACTTAATATTCCGAAAGCGTTTTCTACAACTCTTCGTGCTCTGGAGTACATGCTTAAAAATTCTTTCCTTTGAACCTCTTTCTGGATTGCCTTCGTAAGGTCTCATGGTGTATTCATTCAGCTGAAAAGCTTTGTCACCTAATAGATAAAATGGTACTTTGGTAAAATACGGTGGACGCGCCAGTAACTTGAGTTCTTCGATAAAGTTTTGTGGACTGTATTTGGTACATACAACGAGCAGAGCAAGGAAAATGAGTGAGAGTGGAATGCACGCACTAATCTTGTGAAGGGCTGCCACGCCTTCCTCCCGACGCGTCAGCTAACTGCAGGTCACCACGTGGTCGGCGCACGCACTCCTATATCAGTTCTAGATATCACACTCCTTTACCCTCGACTTATTGAAATCGCGGAAAGCGCGTCACATTTATTTGGTTACAAGGACACAATGTCCGGTGATAATTAATATTAAAGCGGGGTCGAAGGACGTAATGTCCTTGTGCGGTATGAGCGATCGCGGGTATTGTTCAATTGCAACTGGATTGCCGTTGCGTGGCGCTGTGTCGCCTCCAACGGCCGTGCGTACATATAGAAAGGGTTAAGGAAGGGAGGGGTCAAGGTTATGTACCAATTATTCTATTAGATTTATAAATTACATTGTTAACTGGCGTTACCATGCGGTATTTGCAAAATTGTGGGTGATGGTGATGGGATGTTAAGTTCTCTTTTTCAAGTTTTTGGTATACAACTATTTATTATACCTGACAACGATAATATTCAAGATATGGAAAATCAGCAACAACAACAAGATGACACTAATAACACACAATCTAGAGTTGGAACACAAGACTAGAGACCCATAAAACGAAGCAAAAAAGACCTGCGAAAGACACAGACGATTTATCAGAAGAAACTCTTTCCGAAGCTTTCAGCCACAGACAGCCCCACAGCCACCTTGTGACGCATATTCGGCATTTGGACAATATATTGCCAATGAATTGAGAAAATATGATGCAGTAACTATGGCGCATGTAAAAGATATATGCGGAATAATATTTCAAGCCGACACAGGGGCTTATCAACAATATGGCATATATTTACACAAAGCTATAGTGGGTCTAGGAGACGTCCTAGCAGTCATGCTTCATTCTACACCGATACGATGACTCACTCACCACTACCTCCTCAACCATCAATCACCCCCTTTCAGATGACTTCTCCAATTAAATCAGAGACTCCACTTCCCCCCTTCTCCACCAATGAATTATCAAAATAAATCATTGATTTCTCCTCCCTGTCTGCCTCCCCAAACATACTAAAACATAATTCAAGCAACACGTTGAAATTAATTTCACTTTTTTTGTTATTGTGAAGGTTAGAATTAAAGTGATTGGACTAAATTGATAAGATATTGTTTTTATTTTGCTTAACATAATCCTTTAAATGTCCTTCATTAATCAATTCTTGGTAGAGTTCGTTTCCATTATATAATCTGTTTTTGTATAATGGAAATGTCTGGATCCAATATTGTCTTCGTTTCAGTGCTTTTGTTTTCTCTTTTTTATAATTCTATTTATAAAGATAAAGCAACAGCTGCCGCCGCAACACGTACGTATGGTGTCATGATGTCTTAACTTTCAACTGAACTAACGAATAAATGGCTCGGACTTGCCGCGCGCAGCAGCCTCGCGATGGTACCGAGGCTGCCGCGCTCGTTCGGGGTTCGGTTTCATCGCGCAGCAAATGCCTCGCGAGGCTGTTCAATCTCTGTGGACGCGCCTAATACTGATTTTGTTTAATGTGACTAAGCAAACGCTATCATTATTTATGTGAGCACTTTGTTAACGTGATTTGAAGTTTATTTATAATAATGTTTAGTATGTAACGTATTTGCCTAAAAGCAGAAACTGTCGTAAATGAAAATATTCCTGTGTGGCATATTTACCATGCCAGCTACCTGCCCACGCAATCTACAGCTGCCACACAGTTTTTATTTTGAATTACAATTAAGTACTGTACAAGTAAAAGTAAAACTAATAAAAACAATGTCCACGCGTTAAAATAAGTAACAAAATTATTTCTTTCACGAGCGTAAGATATATTATAAGATCAAGGTAAACCTAAGATTTAAAAAAATAAGTAGTATATGTAAATGTCTTTCACTTTAATTTATAGTTAGCTGCCACGGAAGGAATTTTATATTTCAGTTTCACTCCGAATTCAGTCTTGACTTTTTACAATGTAAATATAAAATAGTTCGAAAAATCCAAAAAAGCACGCCTCGTGAGCGTTTCATTTAATTATGATGAAAAAATAATTGTATTCCTGACTTTTAAATATATAAATATTAATCTTTATATATATATATACTCGTATATAAATTACGTGTCATATTGTTTGTCCGCGATGAACTCCTAAACTACTGAACTGATTTCATTCAAATTTTGCACACTCTGTGTAGTTTGGTCCAATTTGAGAGATAGGATAGTTTTTATCCCGATAAGTGACCCTCAATTTTTTTTATTGCTAATTTTAGGAGTTTTTTTAGGAAAGCAAATGGTCGTTCGGAAAAGCAGAACAACGTCTGCCTGGTCAGCTAGTATATAATATAAACATTATTTAAGTGTTTTAAATTTAGTTCTCCATTATTTTAACAGGTAGTGTCACCTACAGGGAAAAAAATTAAATAATTTTTTACTAACATAAGTCGATTACACAAAGTATAAGATCGATAAAGGCTGTATGGTACATTTATTCTTTGTCTATCAAGGGCTAAAAAATACGAAAGCGCCTTTAAATTTTTAATAGCAATCACAGACTATCAGCGTTGCCACTTTAGTGATTTAGTCACTAGATTTAGTGATTTTTTGGAGATAGTTAGTGATATTCTAAAAAAAACACTAAAAAAATATTTGATGACTTTTAGTGATACTTATCAAATCTTGAAGAATTTAGAAAATACATATTAGCAACCCTCTTTACCTGTCGTTAAATTCCCCTGTTTATGTCTGAATAGCCCTATCCTTCTCTCACATTACGTTAGACGTCTATGTTTGGTTATGCTAAACCTACCTTAGGGATTTCCCGACTAATAAGGAGGACCTAATACTGTATGTAAACTTCTTTTCAGTGAGTGCTGAATACTGAAAGGTTCATATAAATGAATACTGAAATGTAAGATGGTCTTAAAATAAAAACTTAATTGGAATCGGGGTAGACAATGGCTCTGTCATGACTGGAATCAATAATGGCATACGCGTGCCCAATTAAATTCTAGTCATATGTGTTTGCCACGCATTCACTCATTCACACTGTTTCACATGCGTCAGAGCAAACGTTACCGCGAAATATAGAGTTTCTCATTATAGAAACCTATAATTAATTCTTACATTCACCCAAACGCTATGATCTGTACAAAGAAATATATATATATATATATGAGAGAGTAAATTGTGGCGAGAATACTTTATAAATATTGCGCTCTTGTGATACTCGTTGGCTGTCCGTTGAAGAAACTGTGACCAGGAGGCCGTATCGATTTTATATGTTGTGTTTATTGTAATTATTTCCACAATTAAAATAGTATTTTTATTACCCACCTCGTATTTTCATTTTAAATAATTTGGTAAATTGTAGAGATTTTTTTAAGTAAAAATATCCCTAAATCTGGTAAAATTTTAGACTATAACTTGTGATAAATTTTTCTGCAAGGTGGCAACACTGCAGACTATTTTTTTTTTGGAGTTTATGGCCTGGTATCTAGACCTTTAGGCCAAGTCTTAAGTATTTTTATTCGGTTTATTGTAATTTCCCCACTCCTCCATAGTATACTGCTTCACAATATGTTGATGCGTCACATTGTGCAGTTCTTGGGAGATTTTGGCGGCAACTTGATCCAGCAGACAGCTGATAGTTGGCGATGGTATCTAAAGGTGCCTATGCAAACAAACAGCTTATCTTGAGAATCCATCACCATCAGAGCACTTGTTTCACTGTTTCCACTAATATTCACATGCGTAGACACTTAATACACAAAATCGCGACACTTTTACATATCAAAGTCCACTTCAAACCATTATTTAAACAATAATACAGGAGCAGCAAACCGCCGCCGGTCAATTTCCCGCCAAAACTCCACACTGCAGACTATAGCAGCATATATCACAGAGTATATTATATATAGGGGATGAATTCACGAGAAATGGATTTTTAACTAGTATACTTTTATATTTATATAAAACACATTTACATAATATTGTACATATTTTACCAGATATCTCACGAAAAAGGTTTTGCTCCAGTGTGTATTTTGAGGTGCCTTTGCAAAATACTTTTTGTAATACATTTATATTGACAAATATTACATGAAAAAAGTTTTTGTTCAGTGTGTATTTTTATATGTGTTTGCAAATTACCTTTTGTAATACATTTATAATCACAGATATTACACGAAAAAGGTTTTTCTCCGGTATGTATTTTTATATGCATTTGCAAACCACTTTTTGTAATACATTTATATTGACAAATATTACATGAAAAAGGTTTTTCTCCGGTATGTATTTTGATATGTCTTTTTAAATCACTTTTTGTAATACATTTATATTCACAGATGTTACATGAAAAAGGTTTTTCTCCGGTGTGTATTCTCATATGTGATTGCAAATTATTTTTTTGAATACATTTATATTTGCAAACACTACATGAAAAATATTTTTCTCCCGTGTGTATTCTCATATGTGTTTGCAAATTACCTTTTCGAATTGATTTATATTCGCAAATATTACACGAAAAAGATTTTTCTCCTGTGTGTATTTTTATATGGTATATCAAATTGCTTTTTTTTGTACTTTTATAATCACAATTATTACAACAGTACACATTTTTAGCGGCGTGAACTTTAAAGTGTGCCAAAATGCAACGCTTTTGAGATGTTTAAAATTCGCAAATATCACATTTAAATATTTCCGTTAATTGTGGTACTGGAGTTTGTTCAACTTGTGTACGAACTGCAATGGTGTCAGAGTTCTTTTGCGTGTCATGACTGTATGAAATGTGTTTGGCGAGAATTTCTTTCGTTGAAATTTTTTCGTTAAATAACATCCAGCTCCAGAGTGGACTACACATTAGAAATTATGGCACGGCAAATCACGGTACTGACGAATCAGGTTACTTTATTCACTACGAGAATTAATGACCACTTTCACCCACGGAAACGACAGACGTCACGTAGGCGAAGCCGTACGCCATCGAAAAGGTCCCAGTCTAAATATAGGAACGAATCTCTTTTCACTTTCACCTTCCAGGTCGTGCTGACGTTTATAAATCTAGCTGGTTTGAATATAATGCCTTTGCATTTATGTCTGATAGGAACGAGCCAGGTACATGTACAGGTACAGGTACAGGAAATGTAAGTACATATAACATTTCTTATTGATAGTGATCTTGCCATGAGAATGAAACAGTTCCATTCGTAATAAAATGTCTTGCTAGGTGGTCACGTATCTCTTTAGCATTATTTGCTCCTCGCCGTGGTATTTATATAATAGATAATAATGATGTTGGTTCTGATTAATTTCGCCAAATTCCTTCTACCATTATCCCCTCATTTCCCAGTGCATCAAGAAAGCCAGGAGTAACAAAGCTATTAGAAGATGTTCTCCGTAAATAGTTATAAAAATGAATTGATGCTAAGACAACATTTGTTGTTTGTTCCGGTTCCAATAACACTGGTTTACGCAAAACTCTATAAACAGAACTTAATATTCCGAAAGCGTTTTCTACAACTCTTCGTGCTCTGGAGTACATGCTTAAAAATTCTTTCCTTTGAACCTCTTTCTGGATTGCCTTCGTAAGGTCTCATGGTGTATTCATTCAGCTGAAAAGCTTTGTCACCTAATAGATAAAATGGTACTTTGGTAAAATACGGTGGACGCGCCAGTAACTTGAGTTCTTCGATAAAGTTTTGTGGACTGTATTTGGTACATACAACGAGCAGAGCAAGGAAAATGAGTGAGAGTGGAATGCACGCACTAATCTTGTGAAGGGCTGCCACGCCTTCCTCCCGACGCGTCAGCTAACTGCAGGTCACCACGTGGTCGGCGCACGCACTCCTATATCAGTTCTAGATATCACACTCCTTTACCCTCGACTTATTGAAATCGCGGAAAGCGCGTCACATTTATTTGGTTACAAGGACACAATGTCCGGTGATAATTAATATTAAAGCGGGGTCGAAGGACGTAATGTCCTTGTGCGGTATGAGCGATCGCGGGTATTGTTCAATTGCAACTGGATTGCCGTTGCGTGGCGCTGTGTCGCCTCCAACGGCCGTGCGTACATATAGAAAGGGTTAAGGAAGGGAGGGGTCAAGGTTATGTACCAATTATTCTATTAGATTTATAAATTACATTGTTAACTGGCGTTACCATGCGGTATTTGCAAAATTGTGGGTGATGGTGATGGGATGTTAAGTTCTCTTTTTCAAGTTTTTGGTATACAACTATTTATTATACCTGACAACGATAATATTCAAGATATGGAAAATCAGCAACAACAACAAGATGACACTAATAACACACAATCTAGAGTTGGAACACAAGACTAGAGACCCATAAAACGAAGCAAAAAAAGACCTGCGAAAGACACAGACGATTTATCAGAAGAAACTCTTTCCGAAGCTTTCAGCCACAGACAGCCCCACAGCCACCTTGTGACGCATATTCGGCATTTGGACAATATATTGCCAATGAATTGAGAAAATATGATGCAGTAACTATGGCGCATGTAAAAGATATATGCGGAATAATATTTCAAGCCGACACAGGGGCTTATCAACAATATGGCATATATTTACACAAAGCTATAGTGGGTCTAGGAGACGTCCTAGCAGTCATGCTTCATTCTACACCGATACGATGACTCACTCACCACTACCTCCTCAACCATCAATCACCCCCTTTCCGATGACTTCTCCAATTAAATCAGAGACTCCACTTCCCCCCTTCTCCACCAATGAATTATCAAAATAAATCATTGATTTCTCCTCCCTGTCTGCCTCCCCAAACATACTAAAACATAATTCAAGCAACACGTTGAAATTAATTTCACTTTTTTTGTTATTGTGAAGGTTAGAATTAAAGTGATTGGACTAAATTGATAAGATATTGTTTTTATTTTGCTTAACATAATCCTTTAAATGTCCTTCATTAATCAATTCTTGGTAGAGTTCGTTTCCATTATATAATCTGTTTTTCTATAATGGAAATGTCTGGATCCAATATTGTCTTCGTTTCAGTGCTTTTGTTTTCTCTTTTTTATAATTCTATTTATAAAGATAAAGCAACAGCTGCCGCCGCAACACGTACGTATGGTGTCATGATGTCTTAACTTTCAACTGAACTAACGAATAAATGGCTCGGACTTGCCGCGCGCAGCAGCCTCGCGATGGTACCGAGGCTGCCGCGCTCGTTCGGGGTTCGGTTTCATCGCGCAGCAAATGCCTCGCGAGGCTGTTCAATCTCTGTGGACGCGCCTAATACTGATTTTGTTTAATGTGACTAAGCAAACGCTATCATTATTTATGTGAGCACTTTGTTAACGTGATTTGAAGTTTATTTATAATAATGTTTAGTATGTAACGTATTTGCCTAAAAGCAGAAACTGTCGTAAATGAAAATATTCCTGTGTGGCATATTTACCATGCCAGCTACCTGCCCACGCAATCTACAGCTGCCACACAGTTTTTATTTTGAATTACAATTAAGTACTGTACAAGTAAAAGTAAAACTAATAAAAACAATGTCCACGCGTTAAAATAAGTAACAAAATTATTTCTTTCACGAGCGTAAGATATATTATAAGATCAAGGTAAACCTAAGATTTAAAAAAATAAGTAGTATATGTAAATGTCTTTCACTTTAATTTATAGTTAGCTGCCACGGAAGGAATTTTATATTTCAGTTTCACTCCGAATTCAGTCTTGACTTTTTACAATGTAAATATAAAATAGTTCGAAAAATCCAAAAAAGCACGCCTCGTGAGCGTTTCATTTAATTATGATGAAAAAATAATTGTATTCCTGACTTTTAAATATATAAATATTAATCTTTATATATATATATACTCGTATATAAATTACGTGTCATATTGTTTGTCCGCGATGAACTCCTAAACTACTGAACTGATTTCATTCAAATTTTGCACACTCTGTGTAGTTTGGTCCAATTTGAGAGATAGGATAGTTTTTATCCCGATAAGTGACCCTCAATTTTTTTTATTGCTAATTTTAGGAGTTTTTTTAGGAAAGCAAATGGTCGTTCGGAAAAGCAGAACAACGTCTGCCTGGTCAGCTAGTATATAATATAAACATTATTTAAGTGTTTTAAATTTAGTTCTCCATTATTTTAACAGGTAGTGTCACCTACAGGGAAAAAAATTAAATAATTTTTTACTAACATAAGTCGATTACACAAAGTATAAGATCGATAAAGGCTGTATGGTACATTTATTCTTTGTCTATCAAGGGCTAAAAAATACGAAAGCGCCTTTAAATTTTTAATAGCAATCACAGACTATCAGCGTTGCCACTTTAGTGATTTAGTCACTAGATTTAGTGATTTTTTGGAGATAGTTAGTGATATTCTAAAAAAAACACTAAAAAAATATTTGATGACTTTTAGTGATACTTATCAAATCTTGAAGAATTTAGAAAATACATATTAGCAACCCTCTTTACCTGTCGTTAAATTCCCCTGTTTATGTCTGAATAGCCCTATCCTTCTCTCACATTACGTTAGACGTCTATGTTTGGTTATGCTAAACCTACCTTAGGGATTTCCCGACTAATAAGGAGGACCTAATACTGTATGTAAACTTCTTTTCAGTGAGTGCTGAATACTGAAAGGTTCATATAAATGAATACTGAAATGTAAGATGGTCTTAAAATAAAAACTTAATTGGAATCGGGGTAGACAATGGCTCTGTCATGACTGGAATCAATAATGGCATACGCGTGCCCAATTAAATTCTAGTCATATGTGTTTGCCACGCATTCACTCATTCACACTGTTTCACATGCGTCAGAGCAAACGTTACCGCGAAATATAGAGTTTCTCATTATAGAAACCTATAATTAATTCTTACATTCACCCAAACGCTATGATCTGTACAAAGAAATATATATATATATATATGAGAGAGTAAATTGTGGCGAGAATACTTTATAAATATTGCGCTCTTGTGATACTCGTTGGCTGTCCGTTGAAGAAACTGTGACCAGGAGGCCGTATCGATTTTATATGTTGTGTTTATTGTAATTATTTCCACAATTAAAATAGTATTTTTATTACCTACCTCGTATTTTCATTTTAAATAATTTGGTAAATTGTAGAGATTTTTTTAAGTAAAAATATCCCTAAATCTGGTAAAATTTTAGACTATAACTTGTGATAAATTTTTCTGCAAGGTGGCAACACTGCAGACTATTTTTTTTTTGGAGTTTATGGCCTGGTATCTAGACCTTTAGGCCAAGTCTTAAGTATTTTTATTCGGTTTATTGTAATTTCCCCACTCCTCCATAGTATACTGCTTCACAATATGTTGATGCGTCACATTGTGCAGTTCTTGGGAGATTTTGGCGGCAACTTGATCCAGCAGACAGCTGATAGTTGGCGATGGTATCTAAAGGTGCCTATGCAAACAAACAGCTTATCTTGAGAATCCATCACCATCAGAGCACTTGTTTCACTGTTTCCACTAATATTCACATGCGTAGACACTTAATACACAAAATCGCGACACTTTTACATATCAAAGTCCACTTCAAACCATTATTTAAACAATAATACAGGAGCAGCAAACCGCCGCCGGTCAATTTCCCGCCAAAACTCCACACTGCAGACTATAGCAGCATATATCACAGAGTATATTATATATAGGGGATGAATTCACGAGAAATGGATTTTTAACAAGTATACTTTTATATTTATATAAAACACATTTACATAATATTGTACATATTTTACCAGATATCTCACGAAAAAGGTTTTGCTCCAGTGTGTATTTTGAGGTGCCTTTGCAAAATACTTTTTGTAATACATTTATATTGACAAATATTACATGAAAAAAGTTTTTGTTCAGTGTGTATTTTTATATGTGTTTGCAAATTACCTTTTGTAATACATTTATAATCACAGATATTACACGAAAAAGGTTTTTCTCCGGTATGTATTTTTATATGCATTTGCAAACCACTTTTTGTAATACATTTATATTGACAAATATTACATGAAAAAGGTTTTTCTCCGGTATGTATTTTGATATGTCTTTTTAAATCACTTTTTGTAATACATTTATATTCACAGATGTTACATGAAAAAGGTTTTTCTCCGGTGTGTATTCTCATATGTGATTGCAAATTATTTTTTTGAATACATTTATATTTGCAAACACTACATGAAAAATATTTTTCTCCCGTGTGTATTCTCATATGTGTTTGCAAATTACCTTTTCGAATTGATTTATATTCGCAAATATTACACGAAAAAGATTTTTCTCCTGTGTGTATTTTTATATGGTATATCAAATTGCTTTTTTTTGTACTTTTATAATCACAATTATTACAACAGTACACATTTTTAGCGGCGTGAACTTTAAAGTGTGCCAAAATGCAACGCTTTTGAGATGTTTTAAATTCGCAAATATCACATTTAAATATTTCCGTTAATTGTGGTACTGGAGTTTGTTCAACTTGTGTACGAACTGCAATGGTGTCAGAGTTCTTTTGCGTGTCATGACTGTATGAAATGTGTTTGGCGAGAATTTCTTTCGTTGAAATATTTTTGCTACAATGACGACTTGTTTTTTTCGTAAGTAAATTATTGACACTATTGTGTTTCAAAATTTTCTTTTTCATAATCTTTGCAGGATGCTTTCCTTTTTTATTAATTGATTGATTATCTTTTTCCACTTTAGGGTTTGAATCAATAGTAGGGCTTCCAAAATCGAGGTTTCCTTTACGAACATCGTTTATGTTACAATCTGTATCAGACTTTGATTTAATAGTTCTCTCAGACGAGTTTGTGAAATTATTTGTCGGTTTGATGTTTGAATCTGAAATACACAAGAACAAAACAGTTTATTTATTGTAAGACTTTGTATCTTTATTGTAAGACACCGTATCCCGGATATAAGGTTAACATTGGGTGGAGTTTATGCCTAACCGCATTTTCTATCAGTCACCATAGGAGAAACAGATCATCATCATCAGCGTCATTACAGCCCTTCACGAGTCCACTGCTGAACTGAACGAGTCTCCCCCAAGGAATGCCACATAGCACAAGAAATAGTTTAATTATAATATTATATAATTATAAAACGTTGTTAGATATAAAGTATTTTAGCCAATTATTCTGAATAATGTCTCTCACATTAATTTTTGAAGAAAAAGAATGGTAGAGAAAGTAAATTCAAATGATAAAAATAACATTTTTGCGACCGTGTTATAATGTAATAATCGCTGAATCGAATTCGAATGTTGACCTTTTTTTAAAGGACAGGGTGAAAAACGAGCACACAGTCCAGCTGATGGTAAGTGGTTGCTGTGGCCCATAGACATCTACATTTATCCTCGTTTACGAATCAAAATGCAGATGCGTTGTCACTCGTGAGGACTAAGATAAAATCCCTCTTTTCCAGTAAAAGGCGATGGATTCCTGTGCTTTGTGGTATTCCGTGGGTGAGACCTATGATCAGCAGTGGACTTGTGAAGGCTGTAATGATGAAGATTTAATGATACAATGCGCTCATCTTTTCATTTTAATTTTTATAGGATAGGGTGACAAACGAGCACACAGTCCACACGATGGTAAAAGGTCGCTGTGACCCATAGACATCTACATCTGTCCTCAATAAAGAATCAAAATACAGATGCATTGTCACCCATGAGGACTACGATGGAATGCCTCTTTTCCAGTAAAAAGGGTATCCGGTTCTCTACACTCACCATACGAAACACAGCAGCGTTAAGCTGCCATTTTACGGATATATAAATTATAAGCACCAACTTTCAAATAAAAAAGAATCATCAAGATCGGTTCACCTAGGAAAAAGTTCTGAGGTAACACACATAAAAAATACAGTCGAATGGAGTACCTCCTCCTTTTTTTGAAGTCGATTAAATGGTAAGTAGGTAAATTATGTGAGTTTCAAAGACGTTCACGTTGTTATAAGACCGCGCAACCAAGTGTCGGCTTTTTGTTCTTTCTGCTCAAAGGCGCCTTAGTCGATTGCCGCGCGCACTTTACATGGTAGAGCCATGCTGCAGCTATATTAATAGTATAGTTGTAGCACGAATGGGTCGGCTCGACCGGGGAAAGACCACGCTCTCACAGAATACCAACGTAAAATAGCAGCTTAATGCTGCTGTTTGGTATGGTGAGTGTAGAGAACTGGAGACCCATTTTACTGGAAAAGAGGCATTCTATCTTAGTCCTCACGGCTGACAACGCATCTGCATTTTAATTCGCAAACGAAGATAGATGTAGATGTCTGTGGGCCACAGCAACCACTTACCATCAGGTGGACTGTGTGCTCGTTTGTCACCCTTATTCTATAAAAAAAAACTCTGACCGTACGTGTATTTTGTTTCGTGCCTCGCTCAAGCATAATAATTATGGATAAAAATCAGTGATTGTAATGAATATCTCGCTATGGTGTAACCCAACACCATAGCGAGACCACCTAACACCTACACACCTGACATAACACCTGGCTATGGAATTCAAGTGATCTTAATTATACAAATAGCCGCGAGATGAATATAGGTACCGGTTCCTGAATTAAAAAAAGAAGATGGAGTTATTGATGGGATCCTACTGGCGGGAAAAATCACGAGAAAAGAAAAGTCGTTCGACTCGATCAGGTAAGATATATATTTATTAGTTGTTTTCACATTTACTACCAAGAACTATTATTACAAAAACTTTTTACTTTCACCTTCCAGGTCGTGATGACGTTTATAAATCCAGCTGGTTTGCATATAATGCCTTTGCATTTATGTATGATAAGAACGAGCCAGGTACCACGCGAGATACTATGGAAAATGAAAGTACATATAACATCTCTTATTGATAGTTATATCTCCATGAGACAGTTCCATTCGTAATAAAATGTCTTGCTAGGTGGTCCCTTATCTCTTTAGCATTATTTGCTCCTCGTCGTGGTATTTATTGAATTGGCAATTAATGATGTTGGTTCTGATTCATTTCGCCAAATTCCTTCTACCATTATGCCGTCATTTCCCATTGTATCAAAAAAGCCAGGAGCTACAAAGCTATTAGAAGATGTTCTCCGTAAATAGTTATAAAAATGAATTGATGCTAAGACAATTTTTGTTGTTTGTTCCGGTTCCAATAACACTGGTTTACGCAAAACGCTATAATCATAACTTAATACTCCGAAAGCGTTTTCTACAACCCTTCGTGCTCTGGAGTCTATAATTAAAAATTCTTTCCTTGGAACCTCTTTCTGGATTGCCTTCGTTAGGTCTCATGGTGTATTCATTCAGCTGAAAAGCTTTGTCACCTAACATATAAAATGGTAATTTGGTAGAATACGGTATTTGCAAAATTGTGGGTGATGGTGATGAGATGTTCTCTTTTTTCAAGTTTTTCGTATAATTTTGTATTTTTAAATACACCTCCATCAGAAATCCATCCTTTACTCCCAACATTTACATATAAAACTTGTAATTTTCATCTACTAAGGCGAACAAAACTATACTTGAAAATTATTTATAATTATCATAGTCATTGCCACTGTTGCCTCTTACGACACCCACGGGATGATATGGGGTAGTGAAAATTCTTATATCGCCACTACAAACATTTATTATGTATATAAATATAGCATTTATTGAATAAATTGGCTACAGCGGCAATGAGGGCTAATAATCTTCCACTCACCAGATGTCGCTACTTGTGACTTGGGTAAAGTTTATTGTTACACAGTGTCAGTTAATTGAGAAACTAGATTTAAATAATAGTTTATCATTATCTAGAGTATTATATTAATAAACAACACAATGGGTCAGTAATTTTAATTTTAAATTTTTTGCATTTTTAAACTCTTTTTTTTTTTTAAACAAATCGATTTTTAGTTATATAGTTTGGTTTATTCATTTCTAATGTAATTAATATAAAATATAACTAATAATACAGAAAGAAACCTTAAAGATTACATTTTCCTAAGAAATTATCGTCCCCGCTATGAAATCTGTCAAATATTTTACCTCACTGTAAAGTGGCGCCGCCCTGGTGGCAGAAAAAGTCGTGGATGCCCTCATTGTCGAATCCTAGCATAGTTTGAACCACCGCCTCGACTTGAAAATAATTGTGTAAATGCGGTCGTCGATTGTATATTTAACGCCGTTGTATGTTTGTAAACAAATTGTAAAGTGCTTCGTCGTTTTGTAATTGTATGTTGTAGTCCGACCGTTAGAGTTGGGCAGATCGTAATCTGCCAGGGCATTACACGATACGTCGCCATTTCATGTTTGTTTGTGCATTTTCATGTTTCACGTATACATATGCCCAGGCACATCATGATCTGCTCATATCTACGATAGGACGACGACGTATCCATTTACCCTCGAGTCACTCGATCACTAACATGCGTACTAACGATTATATATATTACGACTAAAAGCGGTTACACTAAGGTTTAGCCGGCTACAGCTAAGTGAAGCCGATTGCGGTTGGTTAAGTAAGGATCTCCTAAGTGTGTGCTGTTTGAGGATTAGCAGTGGTCCCAAGCAGCCGCCGGTACGACATACTCCACCGATCGTCGAGTCCGCATACTCCGTGAGGTGTCGAGGTCACCGGCCCTTAGGCAGATTCTTGGCACTCAAGTGCGTTTCTTGCCTTGTGTGCCAGTCGCGTACGTGAGTGCTCTCAAGCACTTCCCCCAACGCTTTCGTAACGAAAGGGGTAGGCAGTGCCCCAAGTGTTGCAGCCACCTTTACTCGCTAATGACGGAAAAAGAACCATCACTGTCCTGGTATTGCTACACCCCGGCAGAGGAGAAGCCCACTAAAGTGGGCATCCGGGGGCTGCCAGTAGGCACGGATACCGTCCAAATAACAGAGGCTATTAGGGCAAAGGGATTCCCCATTACCTACGTGAGAGCAATCCCGCCCCGTCGAGGCAGACTTGGGTGCCTCTACTATGCACAGCTGGAACACCTAAGCCTAGAGAAGCTCAACCAACTATATGCAGTCGACGAACTCCTTTTTATGAAAGGGGTCGTCATAGAAGCCTGGCAAGAAAGAGTGGGGCCGGCTCAGTGCCACCGCTGCCAGGCTTTTGGCCACGCATCCGCAAATTGCCACAGACCCGTGAAATGTGTCCGCTGTGCAGGGGAACACATAGCAAGCAATTGCCCACGGGGTAGAGAGGAAGCACCTACATGCGCAAACTACGCAAAGAACCATACCGCAAATGACCGACGCTGCCCAGTCCTGAGGAGGATTGCCATCAGGGGGAGAGGGAGGCAAACCGCCCCCCCCCACCCGCAACTGCACCACGCGCACCACCTGTACCTAAGGAAACGGTGGAACCTGCTGCAAGAGCAACCACCGGGGCGACTCTACAGCCCCCCGCAAATGACGCCACCGAGAGGCAACCCTCAAAGAAGAAGCGGGGGAGAAAGAAGAAGAAGTGTAGCCACCTCCTCAGGCAGCAACCTCAACCCCGACTCCAGCAGTAATGATAGCCTCGCAAGCGCAGGTAATCAAGAAGACAACCATAGAAGGTAGAGCGCCAGAAAGGGCTCTATCAGAAAATAGAGCCCGCTCTACACATAGAGCGCGCTCTACCTTACGGAAAAAGACCTATGCCCAGCCGAGAGCAATACCATCCACAACACCTAGACAACCAACCGCCAACTCAGACACCATGGACGCTATCCTGAGGCTGGTTGGCATCGCCATATAGGTCGGTAGCCAGGTCCTGGCAGACATCAGAGCCGGCACCGACTCAATTACTGCAGTGATGAGAGCACTGTCTCTACTACTAGCTCGGCACTACAGAGGCGAGTGATATGAACCTGCGCTTGCTCTACTGGAACCCGGACGGTATCCAGCAGAAATTCCATGAACTCCGCACTACAGCTCAACAACAGGATATACATGTTATCTTGCTGGGGGAGACGAAGTTGAGGCCATCTACGCACATCAAGATGCCCAACTACCATATTTACAGGAGGGACGAAGTCAACGCTCAAGGAACCGCCTATAGAGGCACGGTGTTTCTAGTGAGAAAGGACATCGTCCACCTAGAGCTTAAATTACCGTCATACCATACGACGCGCTCCATCGGCATAAAAATGGAGGCGGCGGGCGAGGAACTGAGGATCTTCGCAGCGTACCGCCCGCCAGGGACTCCATTTACACTCCTCAGACATCCGGACGATCATGGAAGGCTCAGCACCAACCATCATCGCGGGGGACCTAAACGCAAAACACCCGGCCTGGGGATCTAGAACGATCACCCCGCCGGGTCGTGAGCCTTATAATGACGCAGAACGTAACAACTATGACGTTTTAGGTCCCGAAGAACCAACGCACGTTCCAACCGACCACAGGAAAATCCGGATGTATTGGACATCGTGGTCGCTAGGAACGTCAACTGCCCGATAGTAGTAGAGGTGCTATACGATCTGAGTTCACAGCACCTCCCGATTCTGATAACTCTTGGCCTCAAGGCGGTGTCTACGCTGCCCAGAGCTTTTATTACCAAGATCAAGTGAAGGCTCTGTCAGCAATACCTGCAGGAGAGGCCTTCAGCATATACACCGATTGACTCAGCGGACGACGTAGAGGCTGCTGCAACTAAAATCACCAAGAACATCCAAGAAGCCTTCAACGCGGCCTCTACGATTGTACCAATAACACAACGTAGAGAGGAGCTGTCGCGTGAACTACGTGCACAGCTAAACCAAAAACGAGCGCTGAGGAAGCTCTGGGCACGCACTCACTGCCCACGCATCAAAAGTAGATTGAACACACTGACGGATGAGCTGTCGGTTGCAATACAGGCCTACAGAGGAAGGGCCTGGGAGCGGCGCATATGGATGGCTGGAGATCAGGAAGCGTCGCTCTACAAATTGAACCGACAGCTAACTAAGACTAGACCCCCCGTCTGCCCGTTGACCAACAGCGCGGGCGGGTGTTGTTACGAGGCCAAAGGTAGAGCAGATATCCTAGTCGAGCACTTCGAGGAGCAATTTATGCCGAACCCAGCAAGTGCGGAGTACATGGAGCTTCATGCCCTAAAAGAGAGCCGCGTACGGGAGTTCCTGTCGCCGCCCGCGCCCCCGCTTGCAGGAGAATGGTTCATCTCCCCCGTTGAAATGCGGAGGACGATTGCCCGTCTGCAACCGAGGAAGGCGCCGGGGCACGACCGGATCACGAACGCTGCACTCCGACAGCTGCCCCATAGAGCCATTGTAGAGGTAGGACGTCTCTACAATGGCATACTGCGGACTTCACACTTCCCGGAGGACTGGAAGAAAGGCAAAGTCATAGTGCTGCCGAAACTCGGGAAGGAGCAGCTAGTTACAGACCTATAACGCTGCTACCGCACATAGCCAAATTATTCGAACGGATCGCCTAAAGAAGAATCCGCCCGTGTTTCAAACTGCGGGCGGAACAACATGGATTTAGGAGCGGACACTCCACAGCGACACAACTGACCAGAGTGCTGCACCACCTGGCGGCTGAATGCAACCGGGATCGCACATCGTTGGGCGTCTTCCTCGATATCGAGAAGGCGTTCGACAGGGTGTGGCACTCTGGCTTACTCTACAAGATGGAACAACAGTCGAGTGTCCCTCATACGCAATCTCAGCATTGCAGCTAGCTAGCTAGCAGCTAGGCGTCGTTCCTAGCCGACCGGAACTTCTACGTCTGTGTCGAAGATAACGAATCCGCAGTAAAACCCATAAGAGCTGGCGTACCACAGGGCAGCTGTCTTTCGTCGATCCTGTACGCGGCTTACACTAATGACATCCCTACTCTGGCAGGACACCTACGCGAATGGGAGGACGACGTAGAGCTGGCGCTATATGCGGACGATAGCGCCTACTTCACGTCGTCCAGAAGCTCCCATCTCACCGTCGCCAAGATGCAGCGCCTGCTGGACCTGCTGCCACCGTGGCTGGATGAATGGACGATGGCTGTAAATGTTGGGAAAACGGCCGCCCTCCTCACCCACCGCTACCGAAACTTCCCGCCCCAGTTGACGCTTAGAGGCCAGGAGATTGCGTACGAGAAGGCCGTGACCTACCTTGGGTCCGGATTGACAGGATGTTGCGTATGACCGCGCACGTCGACATCATCGTCCGCAATGTCAGATGTGCGCGGGCGATGCTCCGTCCAGTCCTGGCATCCAAACTACCGCTGAAGACCAAGATAAAGATCTACAAATTGTATATAAGACCGAAGATCACTTATGCCGCACCGGCCTGGTACGCACTCCTGAGCGAACGGCAGAGTCAGCGGCTGAAGGTTCAGCAGAACCTATCTCTACGGACTATCGTCGGTGCAGGTCGCTACGTCCGGAATGACGTCATCGCGGCCAACTTAAGGATGGAGACCATCAAAGAATTTGTGGCCCGATTAGCGCGCGGTATGTTCGACCGCGCTGACAACGGGCAGCACAAAGATCTAAATAACATCGCACCTCTACATGCTCGGCCACCGGAGGGCGACCTCTACCAAGAGAACTCCTCTCTATATCGATTAGAGAGTCGAGTAAAACCCGCAATGCCACAGATAGGCCAACCCAGACACCTAGGCCGAACTAGCCGCCTATAGGCGACTTACACGGCCAGGCACATGCAGACAACCATAGGCCAAATTAGACGCCTTTTTCAGGCTTAGGCCAAATTAGGCGCCTATAATTTTTCTCTCCACGCAGCGACCGGGAAACCAAACCCGGATCGCTGTATCACGCCTACAATGCCGATCGGCTCCCACGACCTGTGCATAGTAATGCACCGCGAGGAAATTCCGGTTAATGGGGTTAGCCCCGAGGCCCGAGACCTGCAGTATGCAACAAGTGCATACATGCGGAGGACAGGATAACGTTGGTTAAGTTTACGTGTATTCGATTTATGACTCGACTTAAAGATTTGAAGAATTCTAATTTAAAATTCGTAGTTCAGGTGGATTCTCATTATGACTAAAATTAGTTGAGGCCGTTTGTTTTAGAGTAAATTTAGAAATTCTTGATATTTGCATAAACACTTGTACTAGTCACACAATATTTATTTTAAATTATTGATGTACCAAATATGCAGATGCTAAAACCAGAGCTAATTAAATTAGTTAAAGAAAATAAAGCGACAAATGTGGGATACGAAATCGATGAACTGGCTCTGGAGTACGGTCATCGCGTTCTAAGAATTCCACCGTATCATTGCCAATATAACGCGATTGAGCTAATCTGGGCTCAAATAAAAGGTTACGCCGTCCGCCACAATACTTCACCGCCATTCAGCACGAAAAAGATGATGACCCTATTAAAAGGAGCCTGCGGGGAAGTCACAAGAGATGACTGGGCAAAGGTTGTTGAGAAGACTAAAAACCTGATTGTGGAACATTTTGACCGAGATATCAGGATTGATTCTGTTATTGATAATAATATAATTATACATGTAGGCGAAGATGATGATGAAGACACCACCTCCTCAAGCGAATCGGAGTCTGATTAATATTCTGTACGCACATTCAATTCAATGTACTTTATTGCATAGAAATACAGATTGTAACTTTGTAACAAAGAATAAATAAAACAATTTTATTATATTAATATTACCTTTTTTTGCTTTCCACTTAAATTACTAAAATATAAATTTTAAATGATTCCGCCAAATTAAAACGAAAATAATCTTAAAAATAACGCGGCGGTTCATTTTGGAGGAACGGTAACGAACTCAGTGTTATGTTGTGCCCATCACTAGTCGTGACTAACTGATAGGTGTCAGGAACGCATTCTCTGAACGGCCGAACTATAGCGATAAACATCGAAACGAACAAAAAAAAACATTAACTATCATTAAAATAATAACACGAAGGGCTGGTGAGTCTCCCATATACATAATATTTTAAGGTTCGATTTAGCAAATATGGCACGGAAAGGTTTTTCTACTTGTTCTATAGTTACATAAGAAATTCACGAGAAATGGATTTTTAACTAGTATACTTTTATATTTATATAAAACACATTTACATAATATTGTACATATTTTACCAGATATCTCACGAAAAAGGTTTTGTTCCAGTGTGTATTTTGATATGCCTTTGCAAACTACTTTTTGTAATACATTTATATTGACAAATATTACATGAAAAAGGTTTTTCTCCGGTATGTATTTTGATATGCCTTTTTAAATCACTTTTTGTAATACATTTATATTCACAGTTATTACACGAAAAATATTTTTCTCCCGTGTGTATTCTCATATGTGTTTGCAAATTACCTTTTCGAATTGAGATATATTCGCAAATATTACACGAAAAAGATTTTTCTCCTGTGTGTATTTTGATATGCCTTTGCAAACTACTTTTTGTATTACATTTAAATTGACAAATATTACATGAAAAAGGTTTTTGTTCAGTGTGTAATTTTATATGTGTTTGCAAATTACCTTTCCTAATACATTTATATTCACAGATATTACACGAAAAAGGTTTTTCTCCGGTATGTATTTTTATATGCATTTGCAAACGACTTTTTGTAATACATTTATATTGACAAATATTACATGAAAAAGATTTTTCTCCGGTATGTATTTTGATATGCCTTTTTAAATCACTTTTTGTAATACATTTATATTCACAGATATTACATGAAAAAGGTTTTTCTCCGGCGTGTATTTTCATATGTGTTTGCAACACATCTTTTCTACTACATCTATATTTGCAAATATTACACGAAAAATATTTTTCTCCCGTGTGTATTCTCAAATGTGTTTGCAAATTACTTTTTCGAATTGATTTATATTCGCAAATATTACACGAAAAAGATTTTTCTCCTGTGTGTATTTTCATATGGTTTATCAAATTGCTTTTTTTTGTACTTTTATAATCACAATTATTACAACAGTACACATTTTTAGCGGCGTGAACTTTAAAGTGTGCCAAAATGCGACATTTTTGAGATGTTTTAAATTCGCAAATATCACAATTAAATATTTCCGTTAGTTGTGGTACTGGAGTTTGTTCAACTTGTGTCCGAACTGCAGTGGTGTCCGAGTTCTTTTGCGTATCAGGACTGTATGAAATGTGTTTGGCGAGAATTTCTTTTGTTGAAATATTTTTGCTACAATGACGACTTGTTTTTTTCGTAAGTAAATTATTGACACTATTTTGTTTCGAAATTTTCTTTTTCATAACCTTTGCAGGATGCTTTCCTTTTTTATTAATTGGTTGATTATCTTTTTCCACTTTAGGATATGAATCAATACCAAGGCTTCCAAAATCAAGGTTTCCTTTACGAACATCGTTTATGTTACAATCAGTATCAGACTTTGATTTAATAGTTCTCTCAGACGAGTTTGTGAAATTATTTGTCGGTTTGATGTTTGAATCTGAAATACACAAGAACAAAACAATTTATTTATTGTAAGACTTTGTATCCCTTTTTAGGCCCTTTTTACTGGAAATGATGCATTCCATCCTAGTCCTCACGGGTGAAAACGCATCTGCATTTTGATTTGTAATAGAGGATAGATGTAGATGTCTATGGGCCGCAGCTTAGCCAGCCCAGTTACCATCAGGTGGACTGTGTGCCCGTTTTCCGCCCTTATTCTATAAAAAAAAAATCTTTATTGTAAGACACCGCATAAGGTTAACATTGGGCGGAGTTTATGCCTAGCCGCATTTTCTATCAGTCACCCTAGAGAGAAACAGATCAACATCATCATCATTACAGCCCTTCACGAGTCCACTGCTGAACATAGGCCTCCCCCAAGGAATGCCACAAAGCACAAGAAATAGTTAAATTATATATAACATTATATAATTATACAACGTTGCTAAAAGTATTTTAGCCAATTATTCTGAATAATGTCTCTCACATTAATTTTTGAAGAAAAAGAATGGTAGAGAAAGTAAATTCAAATGATAATAATAACATTTTTGCGACCGTGTTATAATCTAATAATCGCTGAATCGAATTCGAATGTTGACCTTTTTTTAAAGGACAGGGTGACAAACGAGCACACAGTCCAGCTGATGGTAAGTAGGTGCTGTGGCCCATAGACATCTACATTTATCCTCGTTTACGAATCAAAATGCAGATGAGTTGTCACCCGTGAGGACTAAGATAAAATGCCTCTTTTCCAGTAAAAAGGCTCTGCGGTTTTCTACACTCACCAAACAAAACACAGCAGTGATAAGCTGCTATTTTATGCTGGTATTCTGTAAGAGGGTGGTCCTTCCCCGGTCGATCCGACCCATTTGTGCTACAACTATACTACTAATATAGCTGCAGCATGGCTCTACCACGTATAAAATAAAAATATTTTTTGTAGACTCACAGTATACACATACTTATGCATTCAACATATTCTACACAAAGAGATACATTTTAATACACACTTTAACATTTTTATTTTTTATCAAAAACACATTTTGTTATGAATAAGTTTTATATTTTTGCCGTGTAGTGGCAGCTAAGAATATCCACTACCCCATATCTTCCCGTGGGTGTCGTATTACTATGTTTCATTAAATCAGGAAACACACCAGATTCGACGTGATCCAGAGGCGCCCGTAAACGAGCGGATGGTCGTCGCTGTCTACGCGTAGCCAAAGGATGGACAGGTCCGAACCTTCAAGACTGCCTAGGCGTCGAGAACAGATGTCCTCTCTGATGTATACGAAACTCCAGCCGGAGGCACAAAGGAGTGTTCCAATTCATACCCCAGGTGGGAGAGATACGTAGTATCAGCCGATCCTCACCGGCCCTGCGTCTCGATCAAAAAAAGCAAGGCCTGCTTTGCCGTCTCGAGACGGTAGTGTCGGCGTTTAGGTTCGAGTGAAGTTCCCTGATGTTGCAGAAATTCACGGATAGCGTGGCAAGGGCGGCCTTGACCTTGTTGCTCAGCTTGCCCCGAGCAGTTATTGTCTTGAACGGAATTTTGGTTTTATAAACATCAATAGTAGTCGAAGTTGCTGCCATTGTTAACACCACACAACAATACACGTACACTCGATGAAATAATCTACTCGACACAGTGAGCGGGAAAGCAAGTTGCGACTCGTCGAGACGGCGCGCCGCGTGCTCTACTCGGCCACGACGCGTCGACATGAACTCACGGCGACGGCGGCGTGCCGCTCATCTATACTTAATATAATAAAGCGGAAGAGTTTGTTTGTTTAAACGCGCTAATCTCTGGAACTACCAGTCCGATTAGAAAAATTATTTTTGTATATTATATCTTATACTTAATATAATAAAGCGGAAGAGTTTGTTTGTTTAAACGCGCTAATCTCTGGAACTACCAGTCCGATTAGAAAATCCAGATTCATGTGGAATAGTATAGCCTAGCATTCTAGCATTAAGCTACATCACTCAGCTAGCCTTAAATATGGATATTTGTTAAGCAAGTCAGAAGAAAAAGCGCTCCCGAAATGATTTATCCGCGTACGCTGGTGTTATGGTTAGGGATACGTAAATACAATTTTCTAGAAAAATATAGATCTATACTCCGTCTAAAAAAAAGTCCATATGTCTATTTATTATACATAAGCCATAATTAGGTATTTAGTGACAAAAAATATTGAAAATTAAAAAGTGATATACAAGCGTTATTATTAGGCATGGCCTATTTATGCTTACGAACGAAAGTTACTTCATCATCAAGACAATTTTATGAAGATAAACTTTGTTCGAGCTATATGGCCGGCCCACTGCCACTTCAGCTTACTAATCCATATAGCTCGAAGAACCGACAACCGATGGGGAAGAAAGGTTCTCGAGTGGCAGCCTCGTACCGGTAGGCGAAGTGTAGGGCGTCCCCCCACGAGATGGAGTGACGACCTGGTAAGACATGCAGGAAGTCGATGGATACAGGTGGCTCAGGACCGTGCTTTGTGGCATTCTTTGGGGGAGGCCTATGTTCAGCAGTGGACTTGTGAAGGGCTGTAATGATGATGATGATGATGATGAAACTTTGTTCTTTATACCATGTTATTTGGACGCATAGTTCAAGAGAAAATTAAAATAATTCAATACTTGGCTGGGCGCGCGAACGACGCATAAACCCTAGCCGCCCGGTGAGAAGTGAGAACTGCGAGAAACCAGTATTGTAAGCTTCTATGAGGAGGTTAGTTCAATCATTATAGCTAAAATAAATTCAAAATTAATTGAGTACTTTTATGACAATGATTAGTTACATCTTTATTTCTGAACTCTTTCATTTCACGTTGCTATAGTATTTTAAAAATTTAATTGATTAATAAGAGTATAAGAGTTTGATAGCAAATTTATCAAGAATTATTTCATGCCTACACACTTTCCATATATCGTGTACGGTTTTCTTTAAAACTGGAAAAAACCGCGCTTTGGGACACTTTCTGGGACGCTCAACCGAGAGGGGGAGGGAAATTGGATAAAACTTAACTTCGCTCTACATCATACATATGCCGACAGATAAAAGTACTCCATTAATTATGCCAATTTTTCCATACATTGCTATCAAATAAAATATTTAATTGCAATTATAAAATGCTTGAACTAGGTCATGTCATGTCGCGCACCTCGGACACGTGTTGACGCGGGTGAAACCGCGGGGCACAGCTAGTATCTAATATGTAATAAGGAAAAGCAAGAAAATACAGATATAGTAGAAGAAATAAGAATCAGATCTGAAATAAATAGTAGTATACTCGTTGTTATAGCACGAATGTGTCGGCTCGACCGGGGAAGGACCACGCTCTCACAGAATACCAGCGTAAAAAAGTAGAGAGTGAGTATAGAGAACCAGAGACCCTTTTTACTAGAAACGAGCCACTCCATCTTAGTCCTCAAAGGTGACAACGCATCTGCATTTTGGTTCGTAATCAAGGATAGATGTAGATGTCTGTGGGCCGCAGCAACCACTTACCATCAGGTGGATACTGTGCTCGTTTGTCGCCCTTATCCTATAAAAAATATATTTATATAGTTCAGACACAGATGTTCCATCATTCATTGTGAACTAAGTATAGATCATAGAGTTTATATAAAATATGATGGATAAAAGTGATAATATATAGATAATAAAGATAAATGTGATGGATATGCAAGTGGTGAAAATAAAGTTTTATTATTATTATTTCTAATTCTCATCTGGCTGGACTGCACAAATATATAAATGAAAATTATAAATATATATACATATATTAATATAGTGAAATAACTATATAAAGAATACGTAAATAAATAAAAAGCCAACCAGATGGAAGCCCTCTGCAGAGGTGACTAAACAGCCGAGGGTTAGGGGGAAAGGGAAAGACACAGGCGGACGATGCGGGCGGTATCGAGGAGCACCGCCTTCTGGGAGTCCTTCAGAGTCCCAGTCGCCTCAGATGACCCGAGAGGCTTACTGGGATTAGACCGTTCGCAGAAACAAATACAGTTATAATTTCGGCCGGCAGGCCACCCCACATGTCGGTCACCTCGTAAGCCAGGTCCAGATATTTTGCTTTACTTTCACGAGGTTCACGTCATACGGAATAGTAATGTCAACCAAAAATATCAGTCAATGGGCCCAGTCCATCAGCACAATATCACACTTATTCGCAAGAATAGTCTTTTCTGTGATGATGGCCCGGTCCCAGTAGAGCCTGGCGCGGTCATTTACGAGCACTACTTCCGGCAAATACTTGTAATAAGGCAATTTTCAGTCCACGAGATTGTACTTCAGAGCGAGCTCCTGGTGTAGAATTCTGGCTACTAGGTTTTTTTTTTTATAGGATCGGGTGGCAAACGAGCACACAGTCCACCTGATGGTAAGTGGTTACTGTGACCCATAGACATCTACATCTATCCTCAATAAAGGCTCAAGATTCAGATGCGTTGTCACCCGTGAGGACTAAGATGAAATGCCTCCTTGCCAGTAAAAAGGGTCTCCGGTTCTCTACACTCACCATACGAAACACAGCAGCATTAAGCTGCTATTTTACGCTGGTTTTCTGTGAGAGCGTGGTCCTTCCCCGGTCGAGCCGACCCATTCGTGCTACAACCATAATATAGCTGCAACATTGTTCTACCACGTAAACTCGGTTGTGCCTGTGCAAGTACTCAGAGGTAGAAAGCGCCGAGCAACTGGAGATGACAAGCCTAAGTGACTCACCAGGATGCCGGCGTCATCCCTTAGGATGTATCTCCGATAGTTGTTGGTCTTAATAACCTGATCTTGTATCGCATAGACAAACCTTGGTTTCCCCAAAGATGTCACCACGTAGCCAGTGGAGGGAGGCAACTGTGTCTACGAAAGGCTCATGTAGAACCTTGTAGAACCTCCCATGGGGAGCTCCTTCTCCTTCCATACGGTCTCCCGGTCGTAAATGCTCGGTACTGCCGGATCTTGCCATTGCTTCTTGAGTAAGGATAGAGGGGTAACCCCTTTATCACAAAAGAGAATATCCCTATAGAATGGATCACCCGATCGCATGGTCCTATGAAACGTCATAGTATTGCGGACTTTTCTATCTAGGGTGTTAAATTCAGTTTCAGTCCACCTAAGTATGCCAAAGGTATACATGAGAACAGGCATGACCCAACCGTTATATGCGTGTGTCTTATTCACACCGGACAAAAGGCTGTTAAGCACTTTGGCCAAGCGTGCATAAAACACATCGCAAACTGACTGTTTAATAACCGCCTCATCGATACCGATGTTCTGTGACATACCCAGGTATCGGTAGGTTTCAGCCTCGAAAAGGGTCCTTAAATTGATGGGCATAGATAAGTCTATGCCCTCAGAGTTAGCAACCCTTCAGCTTTCAACATGGAGGACTGCACACTTATCCACCCTCAGTTCTATTCTATTAGAATTACTAAAATCACAAGTGATATTTAGCAATTCCATAAGATGGGAGCTCTTTCTTGAGACTAGATGACAAAGGATTGTACTCCAAAGCCCCATACACTGCTCGAAAAAATCTCGAACTGTACAGTCAACCTTGTACAGCTCGAGGACCCTCTTTAGCCATGTATGGGGCACCGAGTCGAATGCCTTTCTATAGTCTATCCAGGCGGCGGAGAAGTTGCGACGGTTGCGTTTAACCACTTTGCCAATAACCGCGTCAATGAGGAGTGGTTCCTTGGTTTTACGACCACCACCTCGACATCCATTTTGAGCACGCGACATGACCTGATTTAAATCCAGGTGACGAATGATTGGCGTACTCAAAATGGATGTCCGTGGATATTTCTAATATGTTGGGTAGACACGTAATGGGGTCAATATTTGCTCGAGTCTATGGAATCCCGGTCTTTAGGAACCAAATGACTGATCCCAATAGCGAAGAGGCTCAGGAGTGACTTTTACTCAAGAGCCTCTTGAAACTGTCGGGCGAGCACAGCGTGACACACCACGAACCCCTTCAGCCAGTAGTGATGCAGCCCATCGAGTCCCGGACTTTTCCAGTTCAGGGTCCTACGGACCAACTCAACTACGTCATCCGGCGTTATGATGACAGGGTCCATGGGCGTAACACTCGCACACTGACTCGCCACAACTTCCCTTCTAGGACCTTCGCTGTGGTTTACGGGCTCTGAACTCAGGCCGCGACAGAATGCGACAGTGTCGGTCTGATTCGGTGCTGGGCCCATTCCACGTACCATTGGTCGCTCCAATAATTCATAGAGCCTCTTCTGAACACCCTGGAAGAGACGATTCTGGTTGAACCCTGTCGACCTCTCGGTATATTGCCGAATCCACTTTCCACAAGCAGCGATTCTTTGCTTCAGGTCGTGTATGCGCTCCGTCAGTTTTTACTTTATATCCGGCTGGGACAAACTAACTGACATTTGTCCCAGCAATCGCCATTACGGCGGTGCGCACAATCCTTGGCCCGTTTTATTATTTTTATATTATTATTGAAGTTACCGCGTAAGCGCGGTGAAGAGAATTCATCATGACATTTTATCCCGTGGGTTTCGTAAGAGGCGACTAAAGGGTTTGTCAGAAAAATCTTACAGCTTCCGACAGATGGCGGTATAACCACCTTTTTATTATAGGTTAAAAGTAAGGCAAACGGGCACACAGTCCGCCGGATTGTAAGTCGTTGCTGTGGTCCATGGAGATCTACATCTATCCTCAATTACGAATCAAAATGCAGATCCGTTGTCACTATGAGGACTAAGATGGAATGCCTCGTTTCCAGTAAAATGGGTCACCGGTTCTCTACACTCGCCATACGAAACACAGCAGCGTGGAGCCGCTATATTATGCTGGTATTCTGTGACAATACCCACGTACAACAGCGTAATAGTGTAAGTTTACGGGACGATTAAGATGAAGCCATAAAAACATGCAAGGAAAAAGCTCTGGCAGCTCAGGTGCTACAAAACATGTGTGGTGCCATAAAACATCACAGTTTCGCTCGCGTACTGCACTGTAAAATCGTAGAATTACAATTTCAACGCTACCTAGCCATCAAATTGACGATTCTTTTCTGCCGACTTCCAAAAAGGACACGGTACTCAATTCGACTGTATTTTTTTTATGTGTGTTACCTCATAACTGCTTACTGAGTGAACCAATTTCGATGATTCTTTTTTTATATGAAAGCTGATACTTCTCGTGTGGTCCCATATGAATTTGATCAAGGTCAGACCATTAGTTTTTGAGTTATTCTTAATAACTTATATTGAAGTCGGCTGTACAAAATTTTTAATTTTAAATTATTTACACTAACATTATCTCTGGTTGGGTTGGAATCCCAAGTGCGTTTTGACCAGCAGTGCTATTGTGGAAACAAGGTGGGAATCATGGTTAGCGCAGTTTTAATGTTCAACATTTGATTTCGTTATATTGTGTAAATGTATCAGTATAGATTATAAGCCGACGTCAGTCTTTTTCATGCATATATAGGTAATTTATAGACTATGGATGACAAGTCCACCTGATAGTAAGTGGATGATGTGACCAAAGACCCTATTAAGTATCAACATCTCTATTAATTTTACAGTCTTAGATTTCCCTTTGCTCTTTGAACCAAAAGCATTTAGTGGCAAGTCATTCTTCGAATCTGTTTGTCTATCACCAAAAGCATCAATCAACAAGTCATCTGCTTTTTCAGCAGTCTCTAGAATGAAACAGATTCCGACACAATATATAAAATAAAAACTGTTTCTTAACTGTCATTTTTTCCAAGCGACTCGATCATTACAGTCCATCACACAGCTTATGGGGCTGAGCCACGCACTTCATTAAAATACTGCGTGTTTCATAAGCGAAGTGTAATAAGCTGATGTGGCAATGGGCCGGGCATATAGCTTGAAGAACTGACAATCAATGGAGGAGAAATGTTCTCGAGTGGCAGCCCGTACTGGTAGACGAAGTGTAGGGCTGCCCCCTACTAGATGAAGTGACGACCAGGTACGACATGCAGGAAGTCGATGGATGCAGGTGGCTCAGACCCAGAGCATCCCTTGGGGGAAGCCTATGTTCAACAGTGGACTTGTGAAGGGCTGTCATGATGATGATGATGATTCATTCACCGCATTTAGTGAGTTTTCTGCCACTTTGTTTTTAGTAGGTAAGACAAGGATGGCTTAAACAACTTTTCTTCGTATATTTTTCTTAGTATGAAGTGACAAACAAACTCACACTCCTCCTTATGTACCCAGTCACCATTAGGTGGATCGGCACCTGTGGGTACTGCAGTCCATGGACTGCCTTTTTCTCTTACATGGGAAAACGCCTCAGCTTCTCCACCTCGCGGGGGCAAAGACGGGTTATAATCGGACTCGCATGGATTAAGCCCCATGGTGTTCAAACGCCACATATATGCAGGGACCCAACAGCACCGGCTGCCCCATGGCAGCCCCTTCTCAGGGAGGACTTCTCCTCACCCTTTTCCTTCTCTGGTAAGGCGCAACAGCAACACACGGCGCGCCTTCTTTCACGGCCTCAACTCCACCTGCGCGACGGACCTCACCGAGCCTAATACGCAGAGGCCATAGGGCCAGGAAAAAACGAGCACTCGGAAGCACCCCCTTTCTTGCATAAAAGGTTACTGGAGGAGGGAGGAGTCTATGTGGGTACATACACCTAGAACTACTCCTAGACAAAAATGGAGTCTCACCACCGAGTAATTGAACACTAAGAACACACTAAGAAATTGGCAAAGATTCATTCAAATGGCTGCTTTCTAGTTGTAAGTATATCATTAATTCCTATGCAATTAATACATCTTATTCACATACATAATGGCTACATTTTATACAGGGTCAAAATATTTTTTAAATATATTAATTCATAAATAAAAAAAAGTCTAAAGAAGCTCATTACGATGTTCATATATGCTTATCATTAAAGTAATTATTTAACTTGTAATATTCTTTCTCCATAAGAGAGCTTTTTACACAGACTTAGAATCAGGCAAAGGCAAATCAGTACATTGCACATGAAGCCCTCTTTATTTTACCAATGTACCGTGTAACCACTTGCCATTAGGTAAGACGTACCTTATTTTAATAATATATCACAGAACGTACAATTTTTTCCACCTTATGTCACCTAATCTAATAGTGCGCAAAAGGTGCCTTTATGGATCAAATTAATTCATGCAAAATATTATTTAGATTGATACAGAGTACCTGCCCCCGTCAGGTCATAGAATTTTTAAAAAAGATGATAGATGATTTTCGAATCAGGATTGACTCTATGTACATCAGGGATGGAAAAAATCATGATTTTTTATTTTAATCAAATGATGCTGATTTGTTTTTAAATAATGATTTTTTTTTATATTTGGAAATTCACGAGTTGGTAACACTTTTTGACATAGTAGGATTAAAAGTTTATGAATACATATGTATGAGACTGATTAAGAGTAAAATAATGAATACTGTATTAATTACAGTTCATATCATATGGCAGAAGAAGCATGAGAGTAGAATAAATGCTGTAGAAATGTGGTCATGAAGGAGTATGTTAGGGATGAAGCTGAATGACAGAGTGAGAAATTGTTTAATAAGAGAAGAGTGTGGTTTGCAAGATGATGTTGTGACCAGGATTAAGAAAGGAATGCTTCGGTGGTTTGGCCATGTAGAAAGAATGAATGTGGAAAGAGTGACAAAGCAAATCTATGTTGCAGAGGTGAACGGTATAGTCGGGAAGGGTCGCCCTAGGCGAAAGTTTATCGACCAAATTGGCGATATATTAAAAATGGGCCATATCAAGAGTACCTTTAACCGACGAGCGTGTATGCGTAGATATATGGATGTGGAGGAAGCGAGAGAGGTGTGTCAGGATCGTGCCAAATGGAAGTCCATAATCTCTGCCTACCCCTCTGGGTGACAGGCGTGAGTGTTTATGTATGTATATGTATGTATCTTAAGGGTGAATTTCTAAACAAAATTTTTGGTTGATTTTACTAAGTTTATGAGACAAACAGACCTCATTGCTACGTCTTTGTTGATTTTCCAAAGTATATGAGACTATTGTAGTAGAATAATAAGAATAACATAAAACAATTAAAGATTTCACCTTATTTTAAGTCAGTTTTATTTCATTTTCTGCCTATTACATTAATTTATACATGTTGATTTAAATCAATGATTTTTTTAATAAAAATCAAGCGATTTAAATCGTGATTTAAATCAGTCTGATTTAAAGCAGCCAACCCTGATGTAAATATGCTATTTTATTAAATATATTGTAACATTTTGTTTTACTTTTTGATTTAAAATATAGTCTATTTTTATTATAAATCAATAAAAATCAAGTTTTCATGTAAAGTTACATCAAATTAAGGTTAAATGCGCACGCGGTAAGTAATTTCATCGTGTCACTGCTAGCATGCTATTTCTTGTCAATGCGTAAGGACACGCTTTTATCTATTTCACAATATTTGTTAGTTGTCTGAAGCATGGAGAGAACTCGTAGTGCATTCAAAGGTCCCCTTTTCGGTGATATCCGAGCTATTAAAGAGAACACTTTAGCTACGTATGAATATGTGATGAAGTACTACGAGTGGACCAGACATCAACTAAAATTGCAACTAGAAACTGCGAAAGACTACCGCTTAAAATGTAAAAATTTACTCAAGTTTATTAAGAAGCTAAATGGCCCCAGATTTGACCACAGATCAAAAGCACTTGCACGAGATCGTCTCTGCGGTACAATCAAGTTCCTTTCCAGAAGATCTAGTAAACATGTCTCCAGTTCGCATGCTCGTTGGCTCACACATGCTAATTGAATACAATGTTTGTATGTGGCAACAGCGAAACCATCAGAGAATTTGATTGCTCTGGTTACATTTGTCGTAAAAGTTTATGCCCCGGCTTGGTTCTCAATTAAGAATAAACCGTCATGTAAAGATGGGAGCTCGACATCTATTTAAAATTATATCAGCCTTCAGGTATCTGCCAGCATCCTTGAAGAAAGTGATCGACTCTATCATTCAACATATCATATCATTCGCACATCCTGAAAATTTACTACTTGCAATGATTACAGATGATAAACAGCGTATTCTTGAGTTGGCAGCCCAGTGTATATTAAAAGAACGCAGTATGTCGCAATCCCCTTCACCAAGTCTATTCGAGCTGTCTGATATTAATTTCAGCGCAGCATATATTAATATGATATCATAGATATATTGATATCATCAATTGGCAACAAACCATTACTGAACCACTGATCTTGAAACACTTAAGCAACCAAAAATTCAGCAAATAGTTTTTACGTCTCCAACGTCATACCCAGGCTGTTGAGCGAGCTGTGAAGTTGAGGACAGAAGCGGTCATTTCTCAATCTAAGGATTCATCGCGATTAGGGTCCATAAAAGCCAAATTAGAACCCCGTAAAAAAAAAATGCCTAAATTCGAGACGAAGAAAAATTTTAAAGCCAATTGACGATTTGTTTTTAAAATGTGATATTAAATTTTCACTTTTTTATTGAATTTTACATTATAAGTATTCTAAATATATTATTGAGTTTCATTTATAATCTCTAGTTAACTCTTATTTATTATTTATCTTAGACCAAACATACTAAAATTTTTCAGTAAACACTAAACTTTGAGGCCCCAGTGGAGGCAGCAAATGTTATTCAATTGAGCTGAAAAGAAAACGTGAATTGACTTTAAATATACGGCACTAATCCTGCGCTATTAGAATTTAAAATAAAAAAAATTTGCATACCTCCATGCTCCACCCTAGTATATATCTTACCTGTTTCTTGATTCCCATTTTCTTCAAATTTGGAATTCCCATTTTCGATATACTCTTCCTCAACTTTAATGATATCCAGGCTAAATATTTCGTCCTTACAATCACTTTCTATATCATCTGTCTCTACTGGCCTGATATCAATATGACATATTGGTGTGAATTGAATCTCATCTCTGGCCTGATGTGGTTTTGGTATCGGCTGAAACAAAATTAGTTTTTTGAATAAGAGAAAAGGTCAGTGAAATGGTGGTGGCGTAGGAGAATCCTTACTACCCCATACCATCTCGTAGATGTCGTGAAAAGGGACAGAGGGAAACTGAAACAGGAGGTGGGCGGCACCATCTTCCTGACAACAACTCCAAATAATAATAAAAACCGGACGCAATGATGGTTCAAAATAAACTTACAAGAATGTAGATTAAAAAAAATTGTTGAGACTCGATTCTCGGTGTGGTATACATAATAATAATATTATTATTTTTTTTTATAGGAGAGGGGGCAAACGAGCATGCGGCTCACCTGATGGTAAGTGACTACCGTCGCCCATGAACAACTGCAACGCCAGGGAGGGAATTGCAGATGCGTTGCCGGCCTTTTAAAAAGGAGTACGCTCTTTTCTTGAAGGTCCCTAAGTCGTATCGGTCCGGAAAAATCCCTGATGGTAATCAATTCCACAAGGAAGTCGTGCGAGGAAGAAAACATCTTCTAAATCGCACAGTGGTGGACCGCCAATCATCCAGATGGTGTGGATGGTATCGGGAGTTCTGCCGCGATGTGCGTTCGTGAAATTTGGCGGCTGGGATTAATCCGAACAATTCCTCAGAGCACTCCCCATGGTAGATGCGAAAGAAAATGCAAAGGGATGCAACATCCCTTCGCAGTGCCAATGAATCGAGCCGATCGGAAAGGGCTCGGTCGTCGACGATTCGAGCCGCTCTGCGCTGGATGCAGTCAAGTGGAAGGAGCTGGCACTGGGGAGCCCCTGCCCAGAGATGGGAACAGTATTCCATGTGAGGCCGAACCTGCGCCTTGTAAAGTTGCAGGCGGTGTGCCGGCATGAAATACTGTCCCGCTCTGCTGAGCACGCCAAGCTTTTTAGAGGCCAATTTGGCCTTCTCTTCCAAGTGACCACGAAACTGCACGTCACTCGATATGTCGACTCCGAGGATACCAATACTGGCTGAAGCAAGAAGGGGAGTGCCTTGAAACTGAGGAGATACGACAAAGGGGTTCTTTTTAGCGGTAAACGCGCAAACTTGTGTCTTCTGAGGATTAAACTGGACTAGATTTAGTCGCCCCCAATCCGAGACTTTGTTCAGCAAAGACTCGTCTTCAGACACAAGTTTGTGCGACGTTTTCCCGAGAAATATTGGCACGGCCGGTGTATAGAGCATCACCAGTGCTGTCATCCGCATAGCAATGAATGTTACTAGTTAGCAACATATCATTGATATGCAGAAGAAACAGCGTTGGTGATAGCACACAGCCTTGTGGAACACCAGCGTTAATAGGCTTGTAGTCAGAACATGCACCGTCTACAACAACCTTGATGCTCCGATCTGCAAGGAAGCTGGTGATCCAATTGCACAATTTCTCGGGAAGCCCATAGGAAGGGAGCTTCGAAAGAAGCGCTTTGTGCCAAACCCGATCGAAGGCCTTCGCAATGTCCAGACTAACGGCCAACGCCTCCCACTTGGACTCTACTGCCTCCGCCCATCTATGGGTCAGGTAGACCAGGAGATCACCAGCTGATCGACCCCGACGAAAACCGTATTGGCGGTCACTAATCAGCTGGTGATCCTCAAGGTACCGGATGAGCTGGCAGTTAATAATGGATTCCATTATTTTGGAGAACAAGGAGGTGATCATCGCGATAGGCCTATAGTTGGACGGGTCTGAGCGGTCGCCTTTTTTAGGGATCGGGTGGACAAAAGCTGTCTTCCATGAGTTCGGGACTACGCCTTGGGAGTAGGAGTACCGGAAAAGACGCGTTAAAACCGGTGCCAACTCCGGAGCACACGTCCTCAGCACAATTGGGGGGATTCCGTCAGGACCACTCGACTTCTGGATGTCCAGGGAGAGAAGTGCTTTGCGAACCGAGCGCTGTGAGAACAGCACATCCGGCATGGAGCACTCACACCGCGGGATGGTCGGCGGTGTTTTCCCCCCGTCATCAAGAGTCGAGTTGGACGCAAAAAGGGAGCCTAAAAGGTCAGACTTGTCTTTTGCGTCTTGGGCCAGTGAGTCGTCCTCCTTGTGCAGAGATGGTAGTGATGGCTTACAGAAATTCCCTTGGACAGCCTTGGCGAGAGACCAGAATGCACGGGTTCCCGAAGGAAGACGAACTAGTTTCTCGCCAATTCTGCCTATGTGCTCTGACTTTGCCCTGGCAATAACTCTTTTGAAGGACCTGGAGGCGAAGTTATACTTCTTTTTAAGTGTGCTGGTGTTTACATCCCGAGTCGCCGAAGCCGCAGCCCAGGCTTGATAACACTCCTGCTTACTGCGTAATGCAGTCTTACAGGAGCGACCAAACCAAGGCTGAGATCTGCCTCCGATGGGTACCACAGATGATGGAATAAATAGTTCCATTCCCTGTAGCACCACATCAGTGACAGAGTCAGCAACAGCGCTGGGATCATCCGGCGAGAAGCAAACCCGTCCCCATGGGTAGGATGCAAAGAAAGACCGCATTCCGTCCCAATCCGCCGACCTGTAATGCCAAACACGGCGGCAACCTGCAGAACGCAACCGCGAGGGGAGCGTGAGTGGCACCACACTCCGGATCAGACAATGGTCCGAAGAGCCGAGAGGGGCATCGACGGAAACCTGATATCCGTCCGGATGAGAGGTCAGCAGAAGGTCCAACAGGGAAGGTGTATGATCCTCCACATCTGGAATCCGCGTAGGCGATGTAACCAGTTGTATCAGACTATATGCCAAGGCAAAGTCATAAACAGATCTCCCCGCATGATCGGTTAAACGTGAACCGAGCCATTCGGCGTGGTGGGCATTAAAATCGCCAAGGATCGCGATATCTGCGGATGGGACCTGTTGTAGCAAGGAATCTGTAGCCATTTGGACGTGGTCGATGAGTCGGTCTGTTTCGGCATTACCGCTATGGGACCTATAGAGGCACCCGTAGACGCGCGGATGGTCGTCGCTGTCTACGCGTAGCCAAAGGATGGACAGGTCCGAACCTTCAAGACTGCCGAGGCGTCGAGAACAGATGTCCTCTCTGACATACACGCAAACTCCAGCCCGAGGCACAAAGGAGTGCTCCAATTTGTACCCCGGGTAGGAGAGATACGAAGTATCAGCCGGAGAGGACACCTGCGTCTCGGTCAGAAAGAGCAAGGCCGGCTTCGCCGTCTCAAGATGGTAGTGGACGGCGTTTAGGCCCAGTGAAGTCCCCTGATGTTGCAGAAATTCACGGATAGCGTGGCAGGGGTCGCCTTGTTCTTGTTGCTCAGTTTGCCCCGAGCAGTTATTGTGTTGTGCGGAATTTTGCCCCCCCCCCCCTCCCCACCCCAGAATACGCGGGGCAGCCTGAGCACCCACGCTCAGGATTGGAATAACATGGTCGTGGATGCTCAGCGAGGGATTCTCCAGGGGTACTGGTACCCTCCTGGGGTAGTCTATTGTGTAATTCCGCTACCATGTTGATAGGGGGGGGGGGGGGGATTGGGCCTCCGGCCACCTGCACTCACCAGACGAAACGCAGAAGCAGAGCTTCTACTTCACGCCGGTATTCTGTGAGGTCGTGGTACCAACCCGGCTCGAGTCGGCCCATACGTGCAACAGCAAAAACTGCTGCGTGGCTCTACCACCTAAAATTTTATATTTAATAAAATTAAAATATATAATTTAAGTAATTCATAAGCAACTTTAAATAATTTCATTACATATGATGTTTAAATTTAAATAATCTGTACATAAATATGAATATTATAATTACAAACAGACAGTACTACAAAAATTATTATATGTACATAGATATTAGCAGTGGCTATTGTTCTAATGCAGCAGTCGGTACGATGGCGCGATGTCACCAGCAAACCGGTTCACCGCTGGCCGCCCTTGGTCCGATCGCTTGCCTTGCCCTGGTGGCACAACCAGTAACCAGTACGCTTTCGTATGCCATACTGTTCGCCCATTTATTCGTGTTAAGACATTACTGTTATAGTTTTCGCGTTACCATCCATACCATCTGGATGATTGGCGGTCCACCACTGTGCGATTTAGAAGAAGTTTTCTCCCTTGCACAACTTCTTTGTGGAATCAATTACCACCAGCGAATTTTCCGAACCGATACGACTTAGGAACCTTCAAGAAAAGAGCTTACACCTTTCTAAAAGGCCGGCAATGCATCTGCGATTCCCCTGGTGTTGCGGTTGTTCATGGGCGGCGGTAGTCACTTACCATCAGGTGAGCCGCATGCTCGTTTGACCCCTATACTATAAAAAAGAGTTAATAAGTTCACGTAAGACTTCTTATATTTGTGCTATCTCTACAGACTTTATATTTGCTGTCAATGTGATATTTCTATGGTTATACTTTTCACTCTATTCTCTCCTTCTGTGTTGTTGTGAAAGACTTGTATATAAATTATAATTGTTCAACCTTAAAAGCTATTGATTTTTATTTTTATTTGCATAAACATTCACATAAACTAATAAATTGAACTATATCGGGATGGATGAAGCCATCCCGAGAATTGAGTCTCAACAATTTTTCGAATCAGATTCACGAAAGCCGTAAATTAAATGCCGTAAAAATCTATTTTTGTTTAGTGGGGGTAATATTTAAAAATATATAACAGTATAAACAGTTCGATAACCCTACTTCCTTCTATCCTACTAATATTATAAACGCGAAAATTTGTGAGATATATGGACGTTTGTTACTCTTTCACGCAAAAACTACTAAATGGATTCGAATGAAACTTTACAATTAAATAACTCATACATCAGAATAACACATACGTTATAATTGGTAAAGATATTGTATAAATTGGTCAAAATATAATGATAAATGTTAAATAAGTCGGATAAAAAACACAAGACGTTCGACTGAACACGCAAAAACCTGTGAACCGTATTTGTATGGTACTTTCACTGGCAGATAGCTGATGTCATAAGGAGTAACTTAAGCTGTTTTTATTTTAGGGTAGCGCGCAAAATAATTCCACGCGGGCGAAGTCGCGGGGAAGAGCTAGTTATTTCTATAAGAATAAGTATTTACCTTACTGAAATTCATAAAATATAGAACATCGCTCTAACGAATAAAACTGGCCAAGTACGTGTCGGGCCACCACAATGTAGAGGTAGGGTTCCATATTTACCCATCACAATACGTGGGCTTCCTTGATAATGAGCATAATAAGTAAGTTCTTAGTTTGTCTACTATAACATCTAAAATTGGGCCCAAATAGGAAGATCGTAACTGAAGAACTTATTTTCAAATCAGCCTTATATAGTGGTGTACAAAGAAGATTAAAACAACTTTTGGATTTTGATAATAATACCCTATCTATCCCACAAATGAAAAGGTAAAGCATTTACGTGGTAGAGCCATGCTGCAGCTATATTTATAGTATAGTTGTAGCACGAATGGGTCGGCTCGACCGGGGAAGGACCACGCTCTCACAGAATACAAGCGTAAAATAGCAGCTTAATGCTGCTGTGTTGCGTATGGTGAGTGTAGAGAACCGGAGGCCCTTTTTACTTTAAAAGAGGCATTCCATCTTAGTCCTCAAGGCTGACAATGCATCTGCATTTTGATTCGCAAACGAGGATAGATGTAGATGTCTATGGGCCACAGCAATCACTTACCATCAAGTGTACTGTGTGCTCGTTTGTCACCCTATTTCTATAAAAAAAAATAGTAATGCGTATAAGTCGTTTTCTTCACAAAATGTTTATTTTAACAGTTTACAATAACAAAAATTGATAAGGTCGTGCTTCGGTGGTTTGGGCACGTTGAGCGAATGAGTGAAGACCGAATGGTGAAGAAAATATATAGCGCGAAAGTTAATATTAAAAGGTGTCGAGGTAGACCGAGACTAACTTTCGAAGACCATGTGAGCAAATTGCTCGAAGAGGGTAGGGTCAAGAGTACTCGGATACCTAGACGTGCATGTATGAAGAAGATAATGAATCTGAAAGAAGCGAAAGAGGTATGTAAGGATCGTGACACTTGGCGATCTGTTCTCTCTGGCTACCTCGTCAGGGATTGTGCGTGAAGATAAGTAAGTACGATAACATTACAAAGTTATTAATGCAGCTAGTTTAGGTTATTTTCTATGGAGTTGTAACAAAATTTTTACTAATCCAAGGGCATTTTACAAGTTGGTCGATTATTACTTGTAAACTTCTTAATTCTACTTAGCTAAAATAGTTTCCTTTTAATATTACATTATATATACTACTATTGTGTATACTTTTCACATTTTCAAAAACAGCTGTTTAGTTGGTCATTTTAAAGCTAAATATTTCGCAAATTGAATCGAAAAGATGTTGTTCCATACTCCCAATGTTTTTGAAAGACCTATCCTACGATACCCCACATGATGGAATAGAAGGGTAAAAAAAAATCAGCCCCCATTTACTTGTATGGGAAGTACCCAAATTAAAATTTCCCTCATATGAAGCAATGTATGAGTGAGGCCTATGTTCAGCAGTGGACTTTTATAGGTTTTAATGAATGGAATAGATAATACCATGGACCCTCCTGCAAACAACTGCTCCAGAACTGCATTTGACTCGATAGCCTGTTGTTGTAATCTTCTGCAACAAATGAGTCTTGCATGACATATGAAACAGACAATTATCGGCTCCTCATTCTCATCCATCTGAAAATATGAAAGTTCATCATAAATATGGAATACTACTTAAATATATGTTTGTAATAATATCTATAGGCTACCACGATTCTCTTCATCAACATCATTTACATTGACAAATAAACTTACCATCTACCTGATGGTAAGTGGTAACTGCAGCCTATGAGCCCATGGGCATCTGCAACCAACTTAAGGCAAAGGCTACAGATGCAGTGTTACCTCTGAGGACTAAGATGTAACGCATCACAACCTATTATTATACTGGCTCTCAATGACCTTCACACTGGGACACATACTGCTGCTTGGTGCCAGAAATAGATCTTTAGATTAACAGTGGAAGAGCCACACGGCAGCTTTTGCTGTCGCACGGATGGGCCGGCTCGAAACAGGGTGGTACCACGACCTCACAGAAAACCAGCGTGAAGTAGAGGTTTACCTCTGCGTTTCGCTTAGTAAGTGCAGGTGGCCGGAGGCCCTTTTTACTGGAAATGAGGCATTCCATCTTAGTCCTCACGGGTGACAACGCATCTACATTTTAATTTATAGTAGAGGCTAGATGTAGATGTCTATGGGCCGCAGCAACCACTTACCATCAGGTGGACTGTGTGCTCATTTGTCACCCTTATCCTATAAAAAAAAAATCATCCCAGACAGACATCTAGGCAGAAAAAAGTCCTATCACCTAGTGAATCATCATCACTACAACAACACAGTTCTAAACCTTACCTTAATCTTACCTACATTAACTTCAAACTGCTATCAACACTAATAACATTACAAAAACTACTCTTATCGCTCTAACTAAACTGAAAATGCTTGTGGAAAGAGGAATTTAAAACACAAACCAGAGCAACATAAAGCTGCTATTTTACACTGGTATTCTCTAAGTGTGGTCACCCAGTCGAGCCAACCCATCCGTGACACAATCATAATATAGCTACAGCCTGGCTCTACCACATATAAAATAATAATTATAATGTCCTACAGACAGAATATCAGTCATAACAGAGACTATTAATTACTGCAGGACAGGATTATATTGCATGTGTGTGTGAGCAAGCACATGTGCACATTATGCCCTCCTTTGATTCCTCAGTCTGATAAGAATATAAGAAATATGAGAATTGGGGAAGTTCTGTGCCTAGAAGCACATGTACACTCTATTCTCCCACTTCAATAAATAATAGTCCAATAGAACAGCTATATGTGGCTGAACAACCAAACCAGGGTGAATGTTAATTTCTTGATAGAAAATTGCAATAATACTCATTGAAGTAATATGTACTAGAACAGACACCGAGAACAAAATCTATGCAGCAGTGCGGGTCGCATGGAAGTAGGCACAGGGCACAGACTCAGTAAGATTGAGCCCGCGGGCTCTAACGCGTGTTGCAAACAAAGTCTCGGCGTATCTTCTAGTCAGTAGTACATGTTACCTAAATAATAATACTGATTTTTAGTGCGGCCCTGGATACCAGGCTAATTGTTGTTTTTAAGGTTCTGGTTGTATTTGTCACTATATTTACTGTTACTTATATTCACTGCACCTTAGTCTAGCCCCGATCTATCGCATTTTATATCAGGCGTTACAACGTCCTGCTATAACAACAAATCACCGCAACTTCATTTAGCAATATTAAGAAATATTAAAAAACTTACAAAAATGTTCGTCAATGTCTTATACAAATTTTGGAGGTCAGTCTTCGTTAGTATAAACATTCGTACATTAACGCTTAAACAAATTCTACAAACTTCACCAAAGGCCATTCCTGTTTTTTATAGCTTTAAACTTTATTAAAATTTAAAAATAACTATTGAATATTGATTATTGATATTCTCTTTTTTATCCACAGATTACTGTATGTATATTGTATACCAGTCTATTTTAGCTTGCTACCACAAACTATATAGAAACACTTGCTTGCTACATATATATTTTTCTATGGTCTATTTTCATCATTGATGAAAAAAATTGTTGATCACAGTCACAGATTCACAGATTCTTTTTTTTTAATAACTGGCTTTACGGCTCTGGGATCTAGCCCTTCTGAGCCTGAAGTAACAATATACAGGGTGTTTTTGGAACGCTCCCGAAAACTAAGACAGGCGACAACACCAAGTATACCTTTGATCATGGATCACAAATAAATTCGATCCTGATGAAAAAAAAATCATCTTTTTACAAGGTTTTATTAGCTTTATTCACGCGCCATCATGTTAGTACAGCTAAATGAAACGATAATTTCATAAAAAATATCATGAAAATACTGAAACATAAAACCAGCAGTGGAATGACTGAATTGATATCACCTGACCTGAGCTAGATAAAGGTCAATGTACGCGCGAACACAAATTCGCGCGGCCCGCAACTAGCGGGCCTTCCAACAATACCTAATAATTTACAACACGTGTCTAAATACCTAACTTATCTACTTAACCTACTATTTTGCCACTGTGCTTATCTCCACGTAGCCACTTTAATCCGAATTTACAGGTTAAATAACCCAAATAACTGGTTCGATTCCCCGCTAATGAAGAAATACTTAAATGAAATGTAACCAAGGTTGGAGTCATGCGTTTTTATTCATCGTGTAGGTATGTTTATTATTCTCGTGTATTCAGTTATGTACCTATTCAGATTAGTCTAGTACTAAGTTATTTAAAAAAAAATAGTTATGAAACAGCTTACTGCTCTAAATCCTCCGTGGTCTTATGAGATGCGGCTCAAATTGTGCTCCATTCATTTCAAGGCAGACTTGGGTGCAGGCGGGGCATCATCGTGTGGTCTTCGACACAGTCCGTACGTAGTTTCTCGAAAGCATCCACGATCATTTGGCGCATTTCTTCAGCACTATCACATTCACGATTAAAAACCCTTTCTTTCACATACCCCACAAAAAGAAGTCTAACGGAGTCAGATCTGGTGAGCGAGGTGGGCAAGCGTGTGGTCCTAGTCTGCCGATCCAGCGATCATCAAATAGCTCATTGAGGCGCTCACGGACGAACCTCACGAAATGTGGAGGGGCACCATCATGTTGGAACTATGTGCGGCGATATTCAGCCAACGATAGGTCGTTTAAAATGTCAACCAACTGTTCATTTATAAAGTTTAGGTATCGCTGTCCGTTCAGTCGCTCTGGCAGAAACACTGGTCCCAGTATGCGATCCTTAAATAAACCTGTCCATACGTTAACCGACCATCGGGTTTGGTGCCCGGTTTGTCGAACAGCGTGCGGGTTAACCTCTGAATACACGTGTGTATTTCTTCGGTTCCACAGGCCGTTTCTGATAAATGTCGACTCATCCGTCCAGATAATGTGCTCAATGGAACCAGGCACACGTTGTTGCTGATATAATAACCAACGGCAGTATAATAACCACTATAAACGTACGCGTTAGGCATTATTAAAACAAAAAAGAATCCAAAAACGTAACAAAAACTTTAATATCAACACGTAATCACAAGTAAATTTATTAAACAAAACGATTGAACTGTCGCTCGCGCACGCGTGTACAAAATCAACACGAAACTGTCTCAAAAACTAAAACCAACGAACCCCGTCAAGGCTGAAAATTACTGCGTCACAATCGTGAGGCGACAGGGTTAGGCATTCTGCCGTCATAATAAAAAAGGAAGTAACTAACAAAAACGTAAAATGGAAATAAAAAATAAATTGATGAATTTTTCTTTCAGACCCCGTGTCTAAAGTATATTAAATGGTATCTATATTGAAATATATACGTAGAGACATGAAGATTTTAAGGACGAACTTATTTTTTTTTTTAATTTGTTTATTTATTTAAATAAAACGAATTTTCCTTTTCATCTTAGCTTAAAAAATACACCTGGCAACACAAAAACATCGAAGGAAAGACGCATATAACTATTTGCGTCTTTGCGTAATTAAAAAAAAAACTGCCATTCATTTAACAATTTTACATATTTTGGAAAGGTCATTTGAAGTTGAAAGGACGCTAATAGTAATTTACTACTTTTTTTTTTAATAAATATTAGAAAAGCATTGGTAGTGAGACACAAAAAATAATAATTTTAAAAAGTAATGATTTTAAAGGGGATATCATACAAGACTTACTACGATAATAATTAAAAATTAAAAATTTTGTACAACCGACTTTAATATAAATAATTAAGGATAACTCAAAAACTATTGGTCTGACCTCGATCAAATTTATATGGGACCACATGTGAAACACCAGCTCTTAACAATAAGATATAAGCTCTTAATAATAAGATATAGAATAATAAGACAAGACCAAGAATAATTGAAATTTAAGTAATCGATGCAAATATTGTTAAAGATGACGTAGCAACTGGTTAAATAAGTCTTTTCTTTTATGTTGAATTTGTATAAGTCTTTTCTACTAAAAAAAGTCATCTGTGATCAACAGTTACGTCTAAAATTCTTACAATAATTTCTAAAATATTGATATTTGTGAATATTAAAAAAATTTAGTAGATGCGCCTTCTTATCATGAATCGAATGGTATATTTAACTCATTTATTCATAAATTGTTAGATGCGCCCTTTTTTCTTACGACCGCGTGTTTCGTACCGAGCTAGATACAGGTCGATAGCGGAGGGGGTGTGGGTACAGTCGCGTTCTAAAGTACTACATGGTATTGGGCTATTGTTTTATAATATTATAGTAATTAATTGTTTTAATGTAGAATCATAATAGGTGTTTTACTAGCTACTTAGAACTTTGGAAGAGGTGGGAATTAAAAATGGATAATGTTTACATGAGCATTATTTGTTATTTCTATCGTAAAATATAAAGTAGTTTGTAACAAGAAAACTTTAGCTAAGGGTAACACGCCGTCCATTATGACGTCTTGGGTCACATGGAAGCCAGATGTTAATGGTGTGTTGGTGTTACTGGATGCTACTTGATCATCACTTTCATCTTCGCTTGAGCTTCCGTCATCAGGTCGATCACATGGTAATTTTTTCGGTATTCTTCCTCCACACTTTTAACTTTACTGCACAATTTTCCCCATTCACCTTCTCCTATCATATTTACCTTTTCGATCACTAGTTTAGTCATAAAACAATAGATATAAATAATTTTTCTTTCCTTCCTTTTTAAAACATCGTCGCGAGTCGCAAAGTAAGCTGTGTATGCGACTGTATTTTTGGAGCGAACAAAGCGCGGGAACCAATAGCATGCAGGCACACTAATACTGGCGGATTGTTCCCCCGTCGCGCGCCTTTCGTACCAATATGTGATAAATCGCTCAGTGCCCAAGTTCAAGGCCAGCGTTTGTTTTTCACCGTTCGCGCGTACATTAACCTCCATTAGTCAGGTGATATCAATTCAGTTTCCACTGCTGGTTTTATGTTTCAGTATTTTCATGATATTTTTTATGAAATTATCGTTTCATTTAGCTGTACTAACATGATGGCGCGTGAGTAAAGCTAATAAAACGTTGTTAAAAGATGATTTTTTTTTCATCAGGATCGACTTTATTTGTAACCCATGATCAAAGGTATACTTGGTGCTGTCGCCTGTCTTAGTTTTCGGGAGCGTTCCAAAAATACCCTGTATTATAATAATTATCCTTCATAGTAAAATGCTTCACAATATGTTGATGCGTCACATTGTCCAGCCCTTGGGAGATTTTGACGGCAACTTGAGCCAGCACCCAGCAGACAGCTGACAGTTAGCGATGGTATCTTAAGGCGCCTAAGCAGATGGACACCTTATCTTGAAAATCACATCACCATCAGAGACTTGTTTCACCGTTTCCACTAATATTTCACATGCGCAGACACTTAATAAACAAAATCGCACCACTTTTACATATCAAAGTCCACTTCAAACCATTATTTAAACAATAATACATGAGCAGCAAACCGCTGCCGGTCAAGTTCCCGCCAAAACTCGTTGTTCACAGAACACAATTACTCTTACAGAGTACTTTTTTAATTCTACCAAGGGAAGAACAAGAACGCCAACTTCATACAAAAAACTAAAACATGTGTTTATGCATAGCCTTAGAATATACTGGCGTATATGACCTGACAGCCCGAAATGTGTAACCAATTTTGATTGTCATTGTGAGCGTTAGCTAGTGATGTGCATTTTACTTACAAGGACTACCGAAAAATGATTGTTAAGGAAGCGCTAAAAAATTTAAAAGCATGGTCTAGTGTACGAAAATGAAAAATATCAAACATTTACTGAATTTTTACCTTGATAGTTCTAAAATAATTAAAAAATTTTCAAATAACATGTTCCCGGGAATAAGCTGCACCTATCTGCCTTTTGTTGTATTTTAATTTAAAATATACAAATTCCCAAAAATCTTTGAAGAGGTGACTCTACCGATAAACTTAAACAATTTTGAAAACTTTTCTGCCATGAACAGTTTCCCCGGATTTTTAACATAACGTTAATTAAATTATTAAACTAATATTTTAATAATTAAACTATAAATAGGTAGATACTTAATTAGGTAAAAATCTATTTATACTTTATAAAATGTTTTGCTGTTGAAATAAAAAACGGGGACACGGATTACATAATGGCTGCTTTATTTTTTATATAACTATTATTATAATAATTACAAAAAATTAATAATTAATCATTAAATACATTATAAAAACTAATTTTAACATTGAACTTAAATATGCATTTAAACTTAATAATTTAAGTAAGGAAACTTGTAGGAATCAGTTAGACTTGTTTAGCTCTGTTTAAAGGCCAATAAATTTATGTGGCTACTCTCTCTTTCCTTCATCTGTCCCTGAAAAATAACAAACTTTTAATAATTTTAGCTGCATGAATTTAAAAACATAAACATAATATCCTAATGTTTATTTAATTTACTATCTACTTTTAACAAATTATAGTCTGCAATAAATGATTAATTATCATTATTATATAATTAATATAAGTTATGTTTATGATTTTGTTAATATATTATTAAGTCGGGTCTGTTGTGAGTTACGTTTATATTGATTTATATTATTTAGTTAATATTAAATACTTATTATATTTTCAATATTATTATGAATACTTATGCATTTTGTACATTAATTTTAGTAATGAGTAATAATTTTAATATTAGAATTAACTTGAATGAATGTAATATTACCCTAAGATCCTTGCTGGTCGAAATAAATAAAATAAAAATAATGATCTTACACAGACTAGCCAAATACGCAGGAGATATGAAAGTTTAGCAGGTATCTGTATTGTATGGTATCTGTATCTATACAGATGCACCGTCTATTCTCTCAATCTCGGTATGTTAAGAAAACGGTGACCCATCCATGGACTGAATGTGACAAGCGCAACTTAATCTCGCAGAACTATTGATCCGCGCAGCTGTTAATAAGCCACAAACTCCTCTCCTCTACTCATCACGCCGTAGGCAATGAACCACGCTATTTAGCCCTCGACATACTGTCGTCGGGTACCAAGCTTAAATCGGGCATCGGGCGTTGTGAGTATCAAATACTATGGAATTTATACTATCCTGGCAAACTGAACTACACGTCTCATGCGCGGGCATCTAGCGGCACTTCAGGAGCATTACTAAATACAGTAAAACACGCTTAATACGTCCACGAATAATACGATTTCTCGCATAATACGCCATTTTATATCAGTCCCTGCAACTTGAGGCATGTTTTCATACATTTTTAACTCGTTTAATACGATTCGTCATCCCGTCTAATACGCCATCTATGCAACATCCGTGCCAAGCCAGTAGCACGCATAATTCTCTTCATTGATAACTGCCCCGCTCACCCTTAAGATTTTAGGCTAAAGAATATCAAGCTTGTTTTCTTACCTAAGAATGCGACAAGCAAGTTGCAACCGATGGATCAGGGCATTATAAAAGTCCTTAAACAAAGCTACAGAACACGATTGATACATCGCTATCGTAAAGAAATGGAAGACCCTGACAGCAAACGACCCTTGACTGTGCACGATCCGATCCCAAAAATTGCAGCGGTATAGCAAGCAATTAAGCCTGAAACCATACAAAATTGTTTTAAGGAAACAGGTTTCCGAAGTAACAAAGCTGACGTCGTGTTGGAAGAAGAACCGGCGATAATTCAGGGTTTTCCTGGATATTCTTCCATTGTTGACAATGTTGCACTGTACGAAACCCGTTCAATCGAAGATTTTTTGAAGATCTGAATAACACCCAAAAAGAGTTCTAAGTGATGACGATGAAGATGAAGATGAAGGAGAGTCAATTCTGACTGACAAACGCAGAGGCATTATGATCAGTAAACGATTTAAGACGCTATGTATCTATTGTTGCAACTTGCTTTTCGCTTTCGAGAAAAGTGATGTCATTGTAAATAATAATTAGCTATGATGTAACGTATTTAAATACATATACATATTATGTATAATATTATAGCTTTCTAACAAATTTATAAATATACCTATAATTAAATACCTACACAAAATATTTTAATGATGTTATGTTTTATTTTCCCTATCCCGCCTTTTTTTTATTTGATAGGGTGACAAACGAGCACACAGTCCACCTGATAGTAAGTGGTTGCTGTGACCCATAGACATCTACATTAATCTCCAATAAATAATCAAAATGCAGATGGGTCGTCACCCGTGAGGACCAAGATGGAATGCCTCTTTTCCAGTAAAATGGGTCTCCGGTTCTCTACACTCACCATACGAAACACAGCAGTGTCAAGCTGCCATTTAACGCTGGTATTCAGTGAGAGTGTGGTCCCTCCCCGGCCGAGCTGACCCATTCGTGCTGCAACTAATATAGCTGCAGCATGGCTCTACCACGTTATAAAATACACTTTCCCGCTTACGTAGCGATTTTAGCTGGATCCCTTCAAAATCGTCTTTAGCAAGTTTTACTGTATCTATATCTAATCTATTAAAAGTTTTATCATTGTGACTTGGGTATATAATCCGAGGCTCCGCTCAACCTCTTAGGGAAAATAACGTGATGCTATAAATATTGTACTAATGAGACCGTGAGGTGCGGTTGGTTAAGTAAGGTTATACATTTTTGAATGAGTTAGATTTTTTTGTTAGAATGAATAGATGCTGAGTTGGGTTCATAATTGCTTTAATAGGATAATCTCAAAAATTTTATTTTTAATATACTGCAGTTTTAAAATGTAAAAAATCTGTCTCTATTTTTACCTAAAGTTTTTGAAGTTAAATTTTTGAAGTCACAATATTATACTAACAATATTATACTTACTGGTACAAATAATGTAGGAATGGTTCCTTTTAATAAAAATTGTTTTTATTCTAATTTTTATTGTATACTTCTCAAGAAAATGTTTGCTGCAAATTGTTGAGTTCTTCTTTGGATTCCAACCAACCCGTTCAATGAACCTTAACCATTTTTTCTAAATATAGAATCTGGAGGGAATCTGTTTGACAAACGGCAAAATAAAATTACATTTTAGAACGCAAGCCGAGGAGTTATTTTCTTGTTGAGTAGGCAAGTCTATCGATTCATTATAAACATTCAAGATAAATATCGACATTAATTTTGATATAGTTGAGTCAAACCCTACCGTACATGTTAAATATTTTGTATAAAAATGTATTTATCAAATTCATGCAATTTATCAACAACGTGGGGGTCATTGTAGAAGCGTGCTCGTCGCGACCCATGCCAGCCCTTTTCAGGGCTGCAATTCTACACAGCTGCGCACCCATGCCAACGAGGGTTAAGGCGTCCCCCCAAGGCGACGCACACCAGCTCGTCCCCGTTGGTGTGGAATGCAGCGCGCAAAGCGGCGATGGGAACCGCCACCCGTCACGCACAGCCCGACACGGCGGAAGGTGGAGGACAGAGTGCAGAGTTGGTACGTGGAATATTAGAGGAGGCATGAAAGATAAGACGAATGAGTTGATCGAAATAATGAAAGAAAGAGAATTAGATGTCGTGTGTATGTCGGAGACCAAACGGAAGGGCAGTGGTACTGAAGAGCTCCCTGGCGGGGTGTTAGCTCCATGGTCCGGAGTAGCGGAGAGCGAGAGAGCCTGCCAGGGAGTGGGGGTGCTGCTGTCGTCTCGGTTGGTCGATGTTATGACTGAATATAAGGTTGTGAACTCAAGACTTCTCTGGGTTCGCTTTAAATTGGGACTGACGAAGTTATTCCTTTTGGCTGTTTATGCGCCGGTAGCTTCGTCGTCCAGGGCTGAGCCAGAGTACGAGTCGGTGCTTGGAAAGTTTGGCGATAAAAGGGTTAATGATGCTGGCAAGCTTATACTGGCTGTATGCAAGGAAAAGGGTCTTTGTGGCAAACACTATGTTTAATCACAAGAAAATCCATATGTATACTAGAGAAAGAAAGAATGAGAGAAGTATGCTCGATTTGTTCCTGGTGGATGACCAACTGCGAAAGCAGGTGGAAAAGAATGGATACGCGAGTGTTCATGGGTGCTGACCTGGGAACGGATCACTATCTAGTGATTACTAGATTTAGGGGTCTTCGCGGGTTGGCGCACCCGGACGGCAGTAACAGAACCACAGTCGGTCTGTCGTATCCGAAGCTGGAAGCTTCAGGAAGCGGATACTAGGGACAAATATCATGCGAGGGTAGCCGAAAAGCTTGACACCATCGATGGCAGAAAAGAATGTGTGGAAAGAACATGGCAGAACCTTAGGGATGGAATGGTAAGTGCAGCAGAAGAAGTGTGTGGAACGATAAAAAGAGGTAGTAGTAAAAGAAGAGATGCATGGTGGAATGATGAAGTGAAAGAAGCTGTTAAGAAGAAGAAAAAAGCATGGTTAGACTACTTGGCCTCTAGTAATGATAAGGATATGAGAGAGAAGATGAAAGAAAGATATAAGCTGCAGAAAGTTCACACGAAAGCATTGATTGAGGAAGTGCGTGAAAGGTGTAGAATGGAAGCGGACGAAAGGTTGTCACACAACTTTAAGGAGAACTCCAAACTCTTCTGGAAAGAGGTTGGAAGTACCCGGAGTGGTGCGACGGCCTTAAGAATGAACAAAGTGCTTTCGAGAACCAATGACGTCCTCTCAGAAAAATCGGACGTCATGCAGCGATGGAGCGAATTTTATAGAGAAATGTATGCATGTGATTATCTTAGTGAGGGATCCGGGGGTAACGCCGTGACTGGTACGCCAGACCCTGACCTCGATAACACTGAGGTCATCAGTATGAACTAGACAGAGTTACTGCTGAAATGGTGCAATATGCACCATCAGAGGCAGAACTGCAGGCATTAGTCACGTGTATGAAAGAGGAATGTGAAATTAAATGTCTCCGTTTGAATGCTAATAAAACTAAGGTTCTGGTATTTGAAAGGGACGAAGAGAGAACGAAATGTGAAATATGGGTAAATAAGGAATGTCTAGAACAGATAAATGAAATTGTATACTTGGGGAGTGCTTTTAGCCGGGATGGAAGATGTGATTTAGATGTGGACAGGCGTGTCGCTGCCGGGAACAAAGTCAATGGTGCCCTGACTGCGTTAGTCAAAAGGCAAGGTGTAGTGAAGAGTGCACGCCTTGCAATAAATAACGCAGTGTTGGTACCGACTTTATTATATGGCAGCGAAACTTGGGTATGCCAGAAGAAGCATAAAAGCAAGTTGAATGCAGTGGAGATGCGATCTCTTCGTAAAATGTGCGGCGTTAACATGGCTGACCGAAAGCGAAACGAAGAGATTCGCAATATGGCAGGTTTGAAAGATGACCTTATTACAAAAATTGAGAAGGGCGTGCTTCGATGGCTTGGGTACGTTGAGCGAATGAGAAAAGACTGAATGGTGAAGAAAATATATAGCGCGAAAGTTAATATTAAAAGGTGTCGAGGTAAACCGAGAATAACTTTCGAAGACCATGTGAGCAAATTGCTCAAAGAGGGGAGGGTCAAGAGTACTCGGATACTAGACGTGCATGTATGAAGAAGATAATGAATCTGAAAGAAGCGAAAGAGGTATGTAAGGATCGTGACACTTGGCGATCTATTCTCTCTGGCTACCTCGTCAGGGATTGTGCGTGAAGATAAGTAAGTAAGTATCAATAACGTGATTTTTTTCTTTGTAAATAAACGCTTCATAACATTGACGACGTCTTGAGAATTTACCTGTGAAATGTACAATTATCAGTCATAAATTCATGCAAATTATCTACAACGTGACTTCTTTCTTTGCAAAATATCAAAATGAACAATTGAAAACATTCTATATTTTACACAGTATATAACACAAATTTTAACCAAAAATAAACGCGTCTTAATATTGACTACGTCTTGAGAATTTATCTGTGAAAGGTGCAATTATCAGGATTACTTCTATTGTTAACACCACAGTCACTCGCAGATTAAGTAACCATTTTGAAAAAAAGTTACTTTATAGAAATAACCACTATTACTCTCTAAAAAATTACAAAACATCTAGTAGCTATTTCTTGCGTGCCGATCTGTCTTTAAAATCGGTTTCAGAGTTATGAGATTTGGTATCATCCTATTCTATCTTGCATTTTTGCCATAAAAAATTTTCTTCTCCCTTGCACACTATGTAGGTCTATACGTCAGTATATTCTAAATCTATGTGTTTATGAGTGTTTTTTTATAGGAGAGGGCAAACGAGCATGCAGCTCACCTGATGGTAAGTGACTACCGCCGCCCATGAACAACTGCAACACCAGGGAGGGAATTGCAGATGCGTTGCCGGCCTGAGTGTACTGGTGTATACTAAAAGCGCTACGGTGGACGCCCATATAAAACTTTTTTAGCGGGAATTTCAAAACCTTATTTTGTAACTAACTTTTTATTTAACCCATATACGAGTAATTTTGGCTCAAGCCTCACAAACCTATGGGGTAAATTCCCATATATTTGAGAGGTTGTACCAAAATTACTCGAATATACTTTAGATTAGTATGTGGGATAAAATAAAACTATGAATAAGTATAGTTATGTAATTTTATTTTCTGGAAGGCAGATTGTTTTATAAACTATACATAAAATATATATTGTTTTATAAATTATACATTATTATTGATGTTTTTTATTGCTTTGGCACATAATATTTCCACACTTGTTATATATAACACATGTGATATATAACACATGTTATTGTCACAGAACATAACGTAAAGGAGACAATTTCTTTTTGTATGGAGAATGGACCCACCATGAATTTCAAAGAATCTTGATGAAATCTATATCGATTTATTCCTTATAATCTATAGATTACAAAATTAATATTAGTTTTATCGCATCTAATGGGAATTCTGAGAAATTAACAATTGAAATATGAATATCACAATAACCTTTAAACAAACTAAAAGCGATTATCTAGTAGTTTTCACAGATATTATGAGTTAGAATAGTGTATATAGTATAGAATAGCTTAATAATTAATAGTATTAAACACAGTTGTAGGTACATTCATCAATAATAGGTACTTTAAAATTGATGGAAAATCTTTTTAACACTTCCTTCACGTAGTGCACAGACAGAACAAGAAGACAGCACAGAAACAAACGTAGTGTGGGGACTATTTTTTACAGGTATTAATTTGTTAATAAATATATATCACAGACACCATGAAATTAATTAAATAAATATGATTAAAGACAAGATGAATAACGGACCCGTGTAGTGGCGGGAAAGAATACTCACTATTCGATGTCTTCCCGTGGGTGTCGTAAGAGGCGACAGAGGGAAACTGAAGCAGAGGATGGGCAGCAGCATCTTTCTGATAATAGGAAAACAGCAATAAAAAAACTGCGGTTGTCAACCCGCTCGCCCAGTGTGGCAACTATGGCAATATACCCCCCATGAGAGTAACGAAGAGACGGCCCCCAGTCCCCGGCGGCCCCGCTATTCCTGGCCACGGTGGCAACCATGGTAACGGCGGGGCAGGGGGTGCTAAGAATCTCCGGTGGAGGTTTGGTTGCCACCTACGACGACTCGACCTAGCCACTTATAACTCACGCACCCTGAGGACTGACGAGAAGATCCTGGAGCTGGAAGAAGAGATAGACAAGTTACGCTGGAATCATCATCATCATCATCATTACAGCCCTTCACAAGTCCACTGCTGAACATAGGCCTCCCTCAAAGAATGCCACAAAGCACGGTCCTGAGCCACCTGCATCCATCGACTTCCTGCATGTCTTACCAGGTCGTCACTCCATCTCGTGGGGGGGACGCCCTACACTTCGCCTACCGGTACGAGGCTGCCACTCGAGAACCTTTCTTCCCCATCGGTTGTCGGTTCTTCGAGCTATATGGCCGGCTCACTGCCACTTCAGCTTACTAATCCGTTGGGCTATGTCGGTTACTCTGGTTCTACTGCGGATATCCTCATTCCTAAGTTTATCACGCAGAGAAACTCCGAGCATAGCCCTCTCCATAGCTCGCTGAGCGACCTTGAGCTTCCTCATACGGCCAGCAGTGAAGGATCACGTCTCAGTTCCGTAAGTCATCACTGGCAACACGCACTGGTTGTACAATTTCGTTTTCAGGTTTTGAAGTATGTCTGACGAGAAGATGTGTCGTAGCTTCCCGAACGCTGCCCAGCCGAGTTGAATCCGTCGATTGACCTCTCGGTCGAAGTTGGACTTACCTAGTCGGGCTATTTGTCCCAGGTAAACATACTCGTCAACAACTTCGAGCTTAGTGCTCCCAACAACTACCGGCATAGGTGTGACATGGACATTGAACATGATCTTTGTTTTGTCCATGTTCATCTTAAGACCTATCCGTTGGGAAACACTATCGAGGTCATTGAGCATAGTGCTTAGGTCCTCCAGCGATTCTGCCATAAGGACTATATCGTCGGCAAATCGAAGGTGATTGATGTACTCGCCATTGATGTTGATACCGTATCCTTTCCAGTCCAGAAGCTTGAAAACGTCTTCCAATGCAGCGGTGAAGAGTTTCGGGGATATGACGTCACCCTGTCTTACACCTCTCTGCAATTGGATAGGTTTCGTACTCTGATTCTGTACTCGGATAGCCATCGTAGCCCTACTGTACAAGCACTTCAACACTTCGATATACCGACAGTCAACTTGGCACCGCTGAAGGGACTGCAGCATCGCCCAAATTTCGACGGAATCAAAGGCTTTCTCATAGTCCACATACGTTAGACATAGTGGCAAATTGTACTCTTCGGACTTCTGTACAATTTGCCGAAGGGTATGTATGTGGTCTATGGTGCTAAAGCCCTTTCGGAAACCGGCTTGTTCGGGAGGCTGGAAGTCGTCAAGTCTGCGCGCGAGACGATTCGTAATGACTCTCGAAAACAGCACGTAGACGCGGCTCAGAAGGGAAATCGGTCTGTAGTTCTTCAAGAGAGCGTTGTCACCTTTCTTGAAGAACAAGACCACCGCACTTCTGCTCCACGCCTCCGGTGTAATGCCACCATGGAGGACGGAATTAAAGAGCTTCTGAAGGACTTCAAGTACCGGTCTTCCACCCGCTTTCAGAAGCTTCGCTGTAATTCCATCCTCGCCTGGGGCCTTACCGTTTTTAAGGTGCTGGAGAGCCATTCTAATCTCGCTCAGACTGACGTCCAGGATATCTTCGGAATAGTGTCGGATGAGACTCGCTCTTGGATCGTTACTCACACTTGCGTGTGGCTCCAACGATGACGTGTACAGCTGCCCATAGAACCTCTCAATCTCACTCAAAATCTCAGGTGTAACAGTAAAAGTATGCGCTGGAATATCATAGGATTATCAGATGTCCGAAGAAAGGGGGAGGACACGGTAATCCTCGAATCCGGCAACTTGTTCTATCACCGGGAGGGCGACCATATGTCCCAAGGAGGTGACGGATTTATCGTCCACAAGTCTCTCGTTAACAACGTTGTAAAGATTGAGAGTGTGTCGACGAGGGTTGCGTACCTTATACTCAGAATCACCAAACGGTATTCGCTGAAGGTCATACAGGTTTACGCACCAACCTCGGCACACCCCGATGAGGAGGTGGAGGAATTGTATGAGGATATCTCTAGAGCCATGCATTCCTACAAACCCACTATACGGTGTTAATGGGAGACTTCACCGCAAAACTAGGTACAAGACAGAACGGTGAGCTGAAAGTAGGGAAATTCGGAATAGCGCAACGGAACCCAAGGGGACAGCAGCTGGCCGCCTTCATGGAGAAAGAGGGACTCTTTATGGTGAACTCTTTCTTCCAGAAGTGGCCCCACAGGAAGTGAACCTGGTCGAGCCCCGACGGTTCGACAAAAAATGAGATTGACTTCATTATGACGACCAGACGACAACTGTTCAATGATGTCTCCGTGATCGCGAGGGTGAAAACTGGTAGCGATCATCGAATGGTTAGAGGCACACTGAACCTAAACGTTAAGTTGGAGAGGTGACGTCTAATGAAGTCAACGCTCCGTCCACCTCGCGCTCTAATACAAAGTCTCGAAACCTTTCAGCTCGAGCTACGAAACCGTTTTCAGAAGTTTCGGAAGTTTGCAATACAGTGGACGATACGAATGACAAGCTTGTGGAAACTCTCCAGTCTCCATGCAGTCGGAGCTAAGCTAACTTCGGATTATATTACTGTTGCGCGCCACTATTAATGTCTTGTACATGGCAACATTAGTTACCACTAGCGCCCTCTAGTATCGAGTAGCAGAACTAGGAGAGTCAAAATCCTTCTAGAAACAACAACAATTGATTTTTTTTTAAAGAGATTTAAACGTATTAGTTTTGGGTATTTGGCAACTGGCGCTTCGTGCCGTTAATTAAAAAAGGGTTTGTTATCTACACATTAAAAGTAAAAACTCTTGAAATGACGTAGAAATATATTTCGAAACGTGTTAGTGGCGTAATATTTGAGTGATCATTTTTCCACTAATGGAAACTTAATTCTACTGAAGCACTAGAAAATACACTAGTATACTCCACACCATGGTTCGGTCGAAACCACCAATTTTGGTGGAAAATCCACTAAGTTGGCAACAATACTGTGCTATATAAAGTTATAGAGATTTTCTCAGTCAGCGACAAAGCAACCAGAGTCTAAGAGACATAATTGTAACCATAGACAAAACTTAATTTATTTAAGGTGAAAGTGTCAGGTCGCCCGCGAAATTCAAATTTTCTTACGTTTTTTGGAATTTGCTGGTTAGGGTCAGGTTATATGTTTAACAAAATATGATTCGCGACCGTAACCAGTATATGTTTACAGAATTAATATCATTAAAATCACCAACACAACCTTCTAAGTTCATATAATCCATCTGAATGAGTTTTTCTGGAAATAGCCATACAATGGGATAATACGAATCTAGAGGGTTGTATTGACGATTATCATGTTTATAATTCTGTAAATACAAACTCGCTTTTGTTAAACATGTTTGAAATTAACGCGCGCGCGCGGGCACACACTTCCGGGCACGCATGGGGGGGGGGGCGCGTTTTTCATTATTTAAGAAGAAATAAATAAAAATAGTAATAAGCTTATAATATAAGGCTATGGGTAGCGTGTGGCCTTCTGGAACAAGTATTTTAAATACTTAAAAGGAGGTCTGAAATATAACACACTATCAATTTACAATGTCCTTATTACCCAATAAATATTATTATTTTTGTGGTAAAATACACCATATGAGGCAATCTATGGGAGAAACCTTTGTTCAGCAGTGGACTTTTATAGGCTGTGCTACATAGTCGTCAAATTCAGCATTTTTTTCTACACTAACATTATCTCTGGCTGGGATTACAACCCAACCAGAAGTGCGTTACCTCAGTTTTAATGTTCGACCTTTGACTTCGTTATACTGATGGTATAAGTATAAATTACAAGACGACGTTTCTTTCATATATAATATAGTATTTCAGAGACTATGGATGACAAATGGGCACACATTACATCTGATGGTAAGTGGATGCTGTAAACAAAGATAACTACATCCCATTGAGAATCAAAATGTAGATGCTTTGTCACCCATGAGCACTAAGATGAACTGCTTTAGTAGTTGCAAAAAAGGTCTCCGGTTCTCAACACCTACAATACGAAACACAGCAGCATCAAGCTGCTATTTCACACTGGTATTCTGTGAGAGCTTGGTCCTGTGGTTATGTTTTACCTAACGGTTTTGCCTACCGATCGACCCTTACGAATGTGTGCATGCGCAGTAAAATCAGTTAAAATAATGCATTACCACGCTAATGAAGTCAACGCTCCGTCCCCCTCGTGCTCTGTTCCAAAGTGCCGAAACCTTTCAGCTCGAGTTACAAAACCGTTTTCAGTGCCTAGAAGACTGCAATGAAGTGGACGATATGAATGACAAGCTCGTGGAAACTGTCCATGCGGAGCTAAGTTTTGCAAGACCCGCCGCAGAAAAACACAAAAACTCTCCGATCACACTCTTAATCTCATGGCTGTTAGACGGGAGATGAAGCTGCATTCTTCAACAGAGTTGACAGCATACAGGCATCTGAACAGACAGATCTCCAAATGCATGCGGCGGGACTTACGCAACTTCAATACAGCTTGTATTGAAGAAGCAATCGAGCGGAACCAAGGCTCCAAAGTCTTTGCCAGGGATCTGTCTGCCAGAAAGAGCCAACTGTCGAAGCTGAAGACCCAATGTGGCAGCATCGTCTCCGGGACACCTGAGATTTTGAGTGAGATTGAGAGGTTCTATGGGCAGCTGTACACGTCATCGTTGGAGCCACACGCAAGTGTGAGTAACGATCCAAGAGCGAGTCTTATCCGACACTATTCCGAAGATATCCCGGACGTCAGTCGGAGCGAGATTAGAATGGCTCTCCAGCACCTTAAAAACGGCAAGTCCCCGGGCGAGGATGGAATTACAGCGGAGCTTTTGAATGCGGGTGGAAAATCGGGACTTGAAGTCCTTCAGAAGCTCTTTAATTCCGTCCTCCATGGTGGCACTACTCCGGAGGCGTGGAGCAGAAGTGCGGTGGTCTTGTTCTTCAGGAAAAGTGACAACGCTCTCTTGAAGAACTACAGACCGATTTCCCTTCTGAGCCGCGTATACATCCTGTTTTCGAGAGTCATTACAAATCGTCTCGCACGCAGACTTGACGACTGCCAGTCTCACGAACAAGCCGGTTTCCGAAAAGGTTTTAGTACCATGGACCACATACATACCCTTCGGCAAATTGTACAGAAGACAGAGGAGTACAATCTGCCACTTTGCCTTGCGTATGTGGACTATGAGAAAGCCTTTGATTCCGTCGAAATTTGGGCGGTGCTGCAGCCCCTTCAGCGGTGCCAAGTTGACTGTCGGTATATCGAAGTGCTGAGGTGTTTGTACATTAGAGCTACGATGGCTATCCGAGTACAGAATCAGAGTACGAAACCTATCCAACTGCAGAGAGGTGTAAGACAGGATGACGTTATATCCCCGAAACTCTTCACCGCTGCATTGGAAGACGTTTTCAAGCTACTGGACTGGAAAAGATGCGGTATTAACATCAATGGCGAGTACATCAATCACCTTCGATTTGCCGACGATATAGTCCTTATGGCAGAATCGCTGTAGGACCTAAGCACTATGCTCAATGCCTTCAATAGTGTCTCCCAACGGATAGGTCTTAAGATGAATATGGACAAAACAAAAATCATGTTTAACGTCCATGTCACATCTATGCCGGTAGTTGTTGGGAACACTAAGCTCGAAGTTGTTGACAAGTAAGTTTACCTGGGACAAATAGTCCGACTAGGTAAGTCCAACTTCGACCGAGAGGTCAATGAACGGATTCAACTCGGCTCGGCAGCGTTCGGGAAACTACGACACATCTTCTCGTTAGACGTACCTCAAAACCTGAAAACGAAACTGTACAACCAGTGCGTGTTGCCAGTGATGACTTACGGATCTGGTGACGTGGTCCTTCACTTCTGGCCGTATGAGGAAGCTCAAGGTCGCTCAGCAAGCTATGGAGAGGGCTATGCTCGGAGTTTCTCTGCGTGATAAACTTAGAAATGAGGATATCCGCAGTAGAACCAGAGTAACCGACATAGCCCAACGGATTAGTAAGCTAAAGTGGCAGTGAGCCGGCAATATGGCTCGAAGAACCGACAACCGATGGGGAAGACAGGATCTCGAATGGCAGCCTCGTACCGGTAGGCAAAGTGTAGGGTGACCCCCCACTAGATGGAGTGACGACCTGGTAAGACATGCAGGAAGTCGATGGATGCAGGTGGCTCAGGACCGTGCTTTGTGGCATTCCTTGGGGGAGGCCTATGTTCAGCAGTGGACTTATGAAAGGCTGTAATGATGATGATGATGATAACGTTATGTTAAAAAAATCTGAGAAAACTGTCTATGGCAGAAAAGTTTTCTCTGAAGGTCACACATAATTCGAAAATACAACTCTCCGATCTGATTCGTGGAGGAAATTGTTTAAGTTTTTCGGTAGACTCACCTCTTCAAAGATTATTAGGAATTTGTACATTTTGAATTAAAATACGACAAAAGGTAGATAGGTGCAGTTTATTCCCGGGAACAGGTTAAATGATTATTTTTTAATTATTTTAGAACTATCAAGGTAAAAATTCAGTTAATTTTTGAGGTTATTCAGTTTCGTAGACTAAACCATTTTTTTTGTCATTTTTTACCGCTTCCTTAGCAATAATTTTTCGATAGTCATAGTAAGTAAAATGCACATCACTAGCTAACGCACACAATGACAAATCAAAATTGGTTACAGATAGTGACCGGCCGAAGATTCGGTTTCGGTTTCAGTTTCGGCGAAAATCTAGTTTCGGTAATAGTTTCGGTTTCGGCAAAAAATCAGCGAGGCCCCTTTTCTTTCGTTCCATGGGTCTACCGAATAGATATATCCTACCTAACATGCATTGACACGACATACGAGGGCGACACTGAAATTTTTAGAACTGGTCACTTGTAAACGATATAATAAAAAAATAAGTTCAAATTTCTAAAATGGAACGCTTTGCCAATATTATTGTGTATGTATTGGTATGTATTTTATTAATTTGTCATTTGTTTACGATTTGGCGGCAAATTGAAAATTGTCTGTGTCACATGAGCATGGATTTAACGCGAGAAAATTTTCGTACACTGAATTTTGATGTTATTTAAGTCAACAAGAAAGATATGATAGACTTCGATTGGCCTTTCACGATGCAGCCCCATCTCGTGCCATTGTTTATAACTGGTTTAATGAGTTTAAACGTGGTCGCACTAATCTCACCGATGATCTGCGTGAGGGACGGCCATTGATTTAGTTTTTTTTTAGTTTAGTTTATTTTTTGAGGCCCGTATTCATAAACGATTCACAAACGATACATACAGTCTTGTATAACTCAATGGGGACGGCCTTCTACGGCGACGACTGAAGATAACATCAGTGTTGTGCGGCGTGTGATAGAGACTGACAAAAAAGTGATTTATCAGCAGATTCGGACAAGATAAGGCATCGGTATGTGTCAAGTGCACAAAATCCTCCATGAATATTTAGCAGTCAGGAAGCTTTGGCCGGGTGGATACCTCATAACTTGACAGAGGCCCAAAAACTCAGTCGTGTTGATTGGTGTCGTGAAATGGTTCAAAAATTTAATGGAGGTGACTCAAATGCTGTGTTCGACATACTTACAGGTGTACGAAAGCTGGATTTATTGTTATGATCCTGAAACTAAGAGACAGTCTGCTGTCTGGGTGTTTCCTTCCGAGGAGTTACCAACTAAAGTGAAGAGAAGTCGAAGAGTGGGGAAAAAAGATGGTGGCCTCGTTCTTCGGAAGGACAGGGCATTACGTAACAATTGTTTTAGCGGATTGAAAAACAGTTACTGCAGAGTGCTACACTAACAATTGTTTGCTATTTTGGAAAAAGTTCGGGAGAAACGACCTCGCAGTAGGATCCTCCTTCACTACGACAACGCCTCGTCGCACACCGCCAAGCAAACAATCGACTACTTGGCGACGTCAGACGTGGAATTACTGGATCACCTGCACTATAGCATCGACCCCGCACTTTGCGATTTTTATTTATTTCCGAAAATAAAAGAAAAAGTTCTTAAAAGATGTGTATGGACACTAATTTGAAAAAATATAATAATAGCAATAACTTGCTAGCTAGTTTGTTCATCATCATCATCATCATTACAGCCCTTCACAAGTCCACTGCTGAACATAGGCCTCCCCCAAAGAATGCCACAAAGCACGGTCCTGAGCCACCTGCATCCATCGACTTCCTGCATATCTTACCAGGTCGTCACTCCATCTAGTGGGGGGACGCCCTACACTTCGCCTGCCGGTACGAGGCTGCCACTCGAGAACCTTTCTTCCCCATCGGTTGTCGGTTCTTCGAGCTATATGGCCGGCCCATTGCCACTTCAGCTTACTAATCCGTTGGGCTATGTCGGTCACTCTAGTTCTACTGCGGATATCCTCATTTCTGAGTTTATCACGCAGAGAAACTCCGAGCATAGCCCTCTCCATAGCTCGCTGAGCGACCTTGAGCTTCCTCATCCGGCCAGCAGTGAAGGACCACGTCTCAGTTCCGTATGTCATCACTGGCAACACGCACTGGGTGTACAGTCTCGTTTTCAAGTTTTGAGGTATACCTGACGAGAAGATGTGCCGTAATTTCCCGAACGCTGCCCAACCGAGTTGAATCCGTCGATTGACCTCTCGGTCGAAGTTGGACTTACCTAGTCGGACTATTTGTCCCAGGTAAACATACTCGTCAACAACTTCGAGCTTAGTGTTCCCAACAACTACCGGCATAGGTGTGACATGGACATTAAACATGATCTTTGTTTTGTCCATGTTCATCTTAAGACCTATCCGTTGGGAAACACTATTGAGGTCATTGAGCATAGTGCTTAGGTCCTCCAGCGATTCTGCCATAAGGACTATATCGTCGGCAAATCGAAGGTGAGTGATGTACTCGCCATTGATGTTGATACCGTATCCTTTCCAGTCCAGAAGCTTGAAAACATCTTCCAATGCAGCGGTAAAGAGTTTCGGGGATATGACGTCACCCTGTCTTACACCTCTCTGCAATTGGATAGGTTTCGTACTCTGGTTCTGTACTCGGATAGCCATCGTAGCCCTACTGTACAAGCACTTCAACACTTCGATATACCGACAGTCAACTTGGCATCGCTGAAGGGACTGCAGCACCGCCCAAATTTCAACGGAATCAAAGGCTTTCTCATAGTCCACATACGCCAGACATAGTGGCAAATTGTACTCCTCGGACTTCTGTACAATTTGCCGAAGGGTATGTATGTGGTCTATGGTGCTAAAGCCTTTTCGGAAACCGGCTTGTTCGGGAGGCTGGAAGTCGTCAAGTCTGCGCGTGAGACGATTCGTAATGACTCTCGAAAACAGCACGTAGACGCGGCTCAGAAGGGAAATCGGTCTGTAGTTCTTCAAGAGAGCGTTGTCGCCTTTCTTGAAGAACAAGACCACCGCACTTCTGCTCCACGCCTGCGGTGTAATGCCACCATGGAGGACGGAATTAAAGAGCTTCTGAAGGACTTCAAGTACCGGTTTTCCACCCGCTTTCAGAAGCTCCGCTGTAATTCCATCCTCGCCTGGGGCCTTGCCGTTTTTAAGGTGCTGGAGAGCCATTCTAATCTCGCTCAGACTGACGTCCGGGATATCATCGGAATAATGTCGGATAAGACTCGCTCTTGGATCGTTACTCACACTTGCGTGCGGCTCCAACGATGACGTGTACAGCTGCCCATAGAACCTCTCAATCTCACTCAAAATCTCAGGTGCCCCGGAAACGATGCTGCCACACTCCGTCTTCAGCTCTGACAGTTGGCGCTTTCTGGCAGACAGATCTCTGGCAAAGACTTTGGAGCCTTGGTTCCGCTCGATCGCTTCTTCAATACGAGCTTTATTGAATTTGCGTAGGTCCCGCCGCATGCATTTGGAGATCTGTCTGTTCAGTTGCCTGTATGCTGTTAAATCTGTTGAAGAATGTAGCTTCATCTCCCGTCTAACAGCCATGAGATTAAGAGTGTGATCGGAGAGTTTTTGTGTTCTTCTGCGGCGGGTCTTGCAGAACTTAGCTCCGACCGCATGGACAGTTTCCACGAGCTTGTCATTCAAATCGTCCACTTTATTGCAGTCTTCTAGGCACTGAAAACGGTTTTGTAACTCGAGCTGAAAGGTTTCGGGACTTTGGATTAGAGCACGAGGGGGACGGAGCGTTGACTTCATTAGACGAGACCTCTCCAACTTAACGTTTAGGTTCAGTGTGCCTCTAACCATTCGGTGATCGCTGCCGGTTTTCACCCTCGCGATCACTGAGACATCACTGAACAGTTGTCGTCTGGTCGTCATAATGAAGTCAATCTCATTTTTTGTCGAACCGTCGGGGCTCGACCAGGTCCACTTCCTGTGGGGCCGCTTCTGGAAGAAAGAGTTCATCATAAAGAGTCCCTCTTTCTCCATGAAGTCGGCCAGCTGCTGGCCCCTTGGGTTCCGTTGCCCTATTCCAAATTTCCCTACTTTCAGCTCACCGTTCTCTCTTGTGCCTAGTTTTGCATTGAAGTCTCCCATTAACACCGTATATTGGGTTTTGGAGAAATGCATGGCTCTAGAGATATCCTCATACATTTCCTCCACCTCCTCATCGGGGTGTGCCGAGGTTGGTGCGTAAACCTGTATGACCTTCAGCGAATACCGTTTGGTGATTCTGAGTATAAGGTACGCAACCCTCGTCGACACACTCTCAATCTTTACAACGTTGTTAACGAGAGACTTGTGGACGATAAATCCGACACCTCCTTGGGACAGATGGTCGCCCTCCCGGTAATAGAGCAAGTTGCCGGATTCGAGGATTACCGTGTCCTCCCCCTCTCTTCGGACTTCGGATAATCCTATAATATGCCAGCGTAACTTGTCTATCTCTTCTTCCAGCTCCACAATCTTCTCGTCAGTCCTCAGGGTGCGTGCGTTGTATGTTGCCAGGTCGAGTCGTCGTAGGTGGCAACCGAACCTCCACCGGAGATTCTTAGCACCCCCTGCCCCGCCGTTACCATGGTCGCCACCGTAGCCAGGAATAGCGGGGCCGCCGGGGACTGGGGGCCGTTTATTATTGTCATTGCTCATGGGGGGGTATATTGCCATAGTTGCCACGCTTGGCGAGCGGGTTGGCAACCGCAGTTTTTTTTTTATTGTTATTTTGGCTATTATCAGGAAGATGCTGCTGCCCATCTCCTGCCTTTTTCCCTTTGTCGCCTTTTACGACACCCACGGGAAGATATGGGGTAGTGGATATTCTTAACCGCCACTACACGGCACTTTGCCAATATTATTGTGTATGTATTGGTATGTATTTTATTAATTTGTCATTTGTTTACGATTTGGCGGCAAATTGAAAATTGTCTGTGTCACATGAGCATGGATTTAACGCGAGAAAATTTTCGTACACTGAATTTTGATGTTATTTAAGTCAACAAGAAAGATATGATAGACTTCGATTGGCCTTTCACGATGCAGCCCCATCTCGTGCCATTGTTTATAACTGGTTTAATGAGTTTAAACGTGGTCGCACTAATCTCACCGATGATCTGCGTGAGGGACGGCCATTGATTTAGTTTTTTTTTAGTTTAGTTTATTTTTTGAGGCCCGTATTCATAAACGATTCACAAACGATACATACAGTCTTGTATAACTCAATGGGGACGGCCTTCTACGGCGACGACTGAAGATAACATCAGTGTTGTGCGGCGTGTGATAGAGACTGACAAAAAAGTGACTTATCAGCAGATTCGGACAAGATAAGGCATCGGTATGTGTCAAGTGCACAAAATCCTCCATGAATATTTAGCAGTCAGGAAGCTTTGGCCGGGTGGATACCTCATAACTTGACAGAGGCCCAAAAACTCAGTCGTGTTGATTGGTGTCGTGAAATGGTTCAAAAATTTAATGGAGGTGACTCAAATGCTGTGTTCGACATACTTACAGGTGTACGAAAGCTGGATTTATTGTTATGATCCTGAAACTAAGAGACAGTCTGCTGTCTGGGTGTTTCCTTCCGAGGAGTTACCAACTAAAGTGAAGAGAAGTCGAAGAGTGGGGAAAAAAGATGGTGGCCTCGTTCTTCGGAAGGACAGGTCATTACGTAACAATTGTTTTAGCGGATTGAAAAACAGTTACTGCAGAGTGCTACACTAACAATTGTTTGCTATTTTGGAAAAAGTTCGGGAGAAACGACCTCGCAGTAGGATCCTCCTTCACTACGACAACGCCTCGTCGCACACCGCCAAGCAAACAATCGACTACTTGGCGACGTCAGACGTGGAATTACTGGATCACCTGCACTATAGCATCGACCCCGCACTTTGCGATTTTTATTTATTTCCGAAAATAAAAGAAAAAGTTCTTAAAAGATGTGTATGGACACTAATTTGAAAAAATATAATAATAGCAATAACTTGCTAGCTAGTTTGTTCAGTTTTTGATTTTTAAAAACCTTTAATGTTACCCTCGTACCTACTCATATCTATTAATTCCTGACAAGTCTCGTATTCCGTCAATGTAACAATTACGGTCTTTGAAGGTAGTTTCAAAGGCCTCGCAGTCACACTTGGGGGGGGGGGGGGGGGCTTCTTGCGAGGCCCCAAACAAACACACTTTCACTTTTTCAAGCGTAAAAGTGATCAAATTAATTAGTCATCTGTGGTAAAGTCTGGGGGCATCACATTTTAGGGGGGCCCACTTCGCCCACACGTAGCTACGCCACTCTTACAATCATGTGTATAATACAATTAACAACAAAAAAGAAATTAGAAGTAGCTTGGTTGTGATCACCATAGTGGGGTTATTATAATCCATAAATTCCTTAATATTATAATAACCCTTTTTATACAAACTTAGTTTAATAAAATTTTTGAACTTTGAGCAGGTTTTGTATATTTTCTGGGATTTTGTTAAGGTGTGTGTATGTATATTGTGTGTGAGTGTGATATATTAAGTTAATGCTCTCATTGAATAATATTAACAATATTGTGAACACAATAAAATATGTTCTCAATTAGCGAACAACTTTTTATGGGTGTAAGTGTTGATTATTTACAAAATTGATTTAAAAAAGTAAACGTTAAATTGTTGATTTTTACTTGAAAATAAATAAATATATTGCTGCATGACTATACAGTTACTGTTTTTGATTAACATGCATTACCTATCTGTATATGTATAAAATATATACCAGATTCCAGTATACAATCAATGAACATGTCTAAATAAGGTTCGGTTTCGGCCGAAACTGACACCCAGACTGAAAGTTCGTTTTCGGTTGAAAATCTTGTTTCGGTCGGACACTAGTTACAGATTTTCAGGCTGTCAGGTCGTCTATAAGCCAGTATATTCTAAGTGTATGGTAACAACTGTCGGTACGCATTATCTATGAAAAGATGGACATTATAATTAAGGTAGACTTTATTTATTACCACTATAATTACCTACCATTTAACACGCACTGATTGTGCAGTCTTGTTTACAAGTTTTGAGGTATACCTGACGAGAAGATGTGCTGTAATTTTCCGAACACTGCCCAGCAGAGTTGAATCCGTCGATTGACCTCTCGGTCGAAGTTGTACTTACTTAGTCGTACTATTTGTCCCAGGTAAACATACTCGTCAACAACTTCGAGCTTACGAGAAACTTAATGTTTATATAATTTTAAAAACCAGTGATTGTTTCATTTATCTCTAGTTTTTAAATTGATTCGTTTAGTATATATATATATATATATTTATATATACAAAACTAATCCAATTATATATTATGTAACGAATACAATTCTGTGGGTTCGATTTTCTCATTAAAAAAGAAATTCTCGTATCAGTAGTAATATCTCGTAGAGAGTTAAAGAAAAACATCGCAGACGTGGTGAATACTTAGCACGTGAGAGTTTCCCACTTTTACATATTTTTCTTAAGTTGACGCTTAATAAGTTGTTTCTTCGACGTTCTGTTTTTTCAAAAACCATACGTTTTTCTTTATCTATCAAAGATTTTTCATCCAGATTCTGAAGAATTTTTTCCAACCCAACAACTTTTTTATTTAAATAAAGAGGTTTAGCTCGAAGCCTTTTTTACATGATAGAGCCATGCTGCGGCTATATTAATAGTATAGTTGTAGCACGAATGGGTCGGCGCGACCGGGGAAGGACCACGCTCTCACAGAATACCAGCGTAAAATAGCAGCTTAATGCTGCTGTGTTTCGTATGGTGAGTGTAGAGAACCGGAGACCTTTTTTACCGGACAAGAGGCATTATATCTTAGTCCTCACGGGTGACAACGCATCTGATTTTTTAATTCGTAAACGAAGATAGATGTAGATGTCTATGGGCCACAGCAACCACTTACCATCAGGTGGGCTGTGTGCTCGTTTGTCACCCTTATTCTATAAAAAAAAAGCCTTTTAATTTTTTTTTCTGATAATATAGGTGTTGCTGCATTATTCTTTTTCTTGGTGTAAGTGCAATGGTAGGAATCTAATTATAATTTTCAGATGTTTCCTTTTAATAAGCCTTAAAAATAAATAGGCTATATTATGATGTTATCATCTTGCTATGCAGCTTACTTAATCTCAATACTAAAATAGTAGATAATACTAATTGATAAATATGTACCTATTTATTTTAATCAATCATATTATCTACAGTAAACTGTTAAAAGGAAATTCGCACGTGCAGGAGTTGATGTTGTACTAGCTGATGTCAACGAATCAGGAATAGTTAGAGTGGCACTAATGGCAGCATAAGATGATAGTCTGTCATCTGGTAGAGTAAACAATAATTGATAGCACTGGAAAAAGTGGAGAAATCTAAGTTTCATCTTCCAACTATCATCCACATACTACGCTATTCTATATATACAACATTTTTCGTGTGGCACCAGACATTACATCTTATTTATCAGGGTTGTCGACGCATTTGCTGTAATCTGTAGCGGTTTGTTGCTCTTTAGATCGTAAATGTCCATGGGCAACATTTCACTTACCATCAGGTTGACTGTAAGCTAGTTTACCTTCTCCATGATGCAGAAAAAGCTTAAGGGCCCCCGAGACGGTCAAACGATTTGATTGAAACACGTAGATTTTGGTTTGGGTCAAAACAATTTGATCGTTTACGCCGTTGGTTTGACAGGTTTGATCAAATGTTACGTGTTTGAAAAGCTCGTTTGATGGAAATTTATATTTTGGTTTTGTTTGAAGCACCGTTTGTTCGTCTTCGCGATGTGTTCGATCAAACCTCATAAGTCTTGTGCTGAATTTCGAAGCGATACGTTCTGTGTGGTATCCAAAATGCTAAATACTTCAATGTTATAGACAATCTTTGATTTACTGGAATAGTTTGCCTCATTTTTTTTATAGGATAGGATGACAAACGAGCACACAGTCCACCTGATGGTAAGTGGTTGCTGTTACCCATAGACATCTATCCTCGTTTGCAAACCAAAATGCAGATGCGTTGTCACCCGTGAGGACTAAGATGGAATGCCTCTTTTCCAGTAAAAAGGGTCACCGGTTCTCTACACTCACCATACGAAACACAGCAGCGTTAAGCTGTTATTTTACGCTGGTATTCTGTGAGAGCGTGGTTCTTCCCCGGTCGAGCCGACCCATTCGTGCTACAACTATACTACTAATATAACTGCGGCATGGCTCTACCACGTATAGTTCATGTTACTAGGTATCCTGTATTTGAATTAATGGTCGAACTTTATTCAAATAATTTTTATAAAAATTATTGTCCATTCTTAGATAGTTCTTACAATCATCTGCCGGGCTATTCACAATCGTCTCGGAAAGCGAAATCGACTCGGATTCGATAACTTCTCGCACCGAAACCAATAAACGCTATTCACATTTAACGTTCGGATAAAGGTCACTTAGATACATCCGATAACTATTGTATCGTCATTTAGTTACATGCATTTACGAATTTTGTAGATAAATAGGCTTTTGTATTTTTTTAGAGTAACGCCTGAACAAAAACATAATGCAATATTTTGGAGTTAGCCATTGATATCGAATATAAAAAATATATAATTTAACTATATATTTTTATATAGTTTTTATAAGTTTTCTATCACAAAGCAGCATATATATATATGCTGCTTTGTGAAACGAGACATATCTCAGTTTTTTTGTTATTTATTATATAGTTAAATTATATATTTTTTATATTCGATATCAATGGCTAACTCCAAAATATTGCATTATGTTTTTGTTCAGGCGTTACTCTAAAAAAATACAAAAGCCTATTTATCTACAAAATTCGTAAATGCATGTAACTAAATGACGGTACAATAGTTATAGGATGTACCTAAGTGACCTTTATCCGAACGTTAAATGTGAATAGCGTTTATTGGTTTCGGTGCGAGAAGTTATCGAATCCGAGTCGATTTCGCTTTCCGAGACGATTGTGAATAGCCCGGCTGGTGCGCTAGTTTCTAGCACTCTTTGTAGATGTTCGTGTGTGAAACGATATCTTAATTTGTACAATTCTTTGCATCAAATTTGTTATTTCTTATTAAGTGGCGAAGCTTGCGGAGTCACTTATTGATTTCACGATGTCTGTCCGTCTGTCCCACGATTATCTTGAAAACGGTTTCGAATTTTCAAATTCTGTTTTCAGCAATCGATTACTGATCACCCAGGCATCTGAACCTCCTATTTTGAAACTGATTGCTCAACGGCAACCGTTAGAAACCGCTACAAAGCTGATTGCTTCGCCACTTTCTTCTTCTGTTTCGGCGGCGACATCAAACGGTTTGGTGAAACACGTGAGGTTTAAATCAAACCGTTTAACCGTCTCGGGGGCCCTTCACGGAGCAACAATACAGTGTGGTATTAAAGTTGACTTGGTGCCCTCGACCAATTGCCTTCTATTGTTCGCCAATACTTGAAAGTCAGAGGTCTGGAAATGATGAATGTTTCTTGTCGGAAGCCAGGTAAACCTGTCATTACAAAAGTACTTCCATAAATCCTTTAAACTCTGATTCTTTAGGAAATCTGCAATAAATAAATAATAAAGTCGAAATTCACACTTAGTAATTTTAAGTGCAGTGGAGATGCGATCTCTTCGTAAAATGTGCGGCGTTACCATGGCCGACCGAAAGCGAAACGAAGAGATTCGCAATATGGCAGGTTTGAAAGATGACCTTATCATAAAAATTGATAAGGGCGTGCTTCGGTGGTTTGGGCACGTTGAGCGAATGAGTGAAGACCGAATGGTGAAGAAAATATATAGCGCGAAAGTTAATATTAAAAGGTGTCGAGGTAGACCGAGACTAACTTTCGAAGACCATGTGAGCAAATTGCTCGAAGAGGGTAGGGTCAAGAGTACTCGGATACCTAGACGTGCATGTATGAAGATAATGAATCTGAAAGAAGCGAAAGAGGTATGTAAGGATCGTGACACTTGGCGATCTGTTCTCTCTGGCTACCCCGTCAGGGATTGTGCGTGAAGATAAGTAAGTAAGAAATTTTAATATAATGTATTAACCGGTTCTGTGCGGATGGCACGCCAAGCGTGCCATCGATTACTTTTGCGTGTGGCGTATGACACACGAGTAGTGTCTTTTTAAAAATCGTTATAACTCGCTCAAATTGCGTTTTTGGAAAATTTATCCAGAAAAAAATATTCATTATTTTGCGAGTAGTTCATGCATGCAGCTTCATTTCTGGATATTTTGAAAATTTGAAATGTGTAGAGGTTGACTACTTTTTTAACTTTTTTTTTATAGAATAGGGGGCAAACGAGCATGCGGCTCACCTGATGGTAAGTGACTACCGCCGCCCATGAACAACCGCAACACCAGGGGAATTGCAGATGCGTTGCCGGCCTTTTAGAAAGGTGTAAGCACTTTTCTTGAAGGTTCCTAAGTCGTATCGGTCCGGAAAATTCGCTGGTGGTAATTGATTCCACAAGGAAGTTGTGCGAGGGAGAAAACTTCTTCTAAATCGCACAGTGGTGGACCGCCAATCATCCAGATGGTATGGATGGTAACGCGAGTTTTGTCGCGATGTGCGATGGTGAAATTGAGCGGCTGGAATTAGTCCGAACAATTCCTCAGAGCACTCCCCGTGATAGATGCGATAAAATACGCAAAGAGATGCAACATTTCTACGCAGTGCCAGTGTATCGAGCCGATCAGAAAGAACTCGGTCGTCGACGATTCGAATCGCTCTGCGCTGGATGCGGTCAAGTGGAAGGAGCTGGCACCCGGCCCGGAGATGATAACAGTATTCCATGTGAGGCCGAACTTGCGCTTTGTAGAGTTGCAAGCGATGTGCCGGCATGAAATACCGTCTCACTCTACTGAGCACGCCAAGCTTTTTAGAGGCCAATTTGGCCTTCCCTTCCAAGTGACCACGAAACTGCACACTATTCGATATGTCGACGCCAAGGATTCCGATACGACAAAGGGGTTCTTTTTAGCGGTAAACGCGTTAAACTTGTGTCTTCTGGGGATTGAACTGGACTAGATTTAGTCGGCAACAATCCGAGACTTTGTTAAGCAAAGACTCGACTTCAGACACAAGTTTGTCCCGGTACTCGGCGACGTTTTCCCGAGAAATATTTTCACGGCCGGTATATAAGGCATCACCAGTGCTGTCGTCCGCATAGCAATGAATACTACCAGTTAACAACATATCATTGATATGCAGGAGAAACAGCGTTGGTGATAGCACGCAGCCTTGTGGAACACCAGCGTTGATAGGCTTGAAATCAGAGCATGCACCGTCTACTACGACCTTGATGCTCCGATCAGCAAGGAAACTGGTGATCCATTTGCACGATTTCTCGGGAAGCCCATAGGAAGGGAGCTTCGAAAGAAGCGCTTTGTGCCAGACCCGATCGAAGGCCTTCGCTATGTCCAAACTAACGGTCAATGCCTCCCCCTTGGACTCTACTGCCTCCACCCATCTATGAGTTAAGTAGACTAGAAGATCACCAGCTGATCAATCCCTACGAAAACCGTACTGGCGGTCACTAATCAGCTGGTGATCCTCAAGGTACCTCATGAGCTGGCAGTTTATAATGGATTCCATTATTTTGGAGAACAAGGAGGTGATGGCGATAGGCCTATAGTTGGACGGGTCTGAGCGGTCGCCTTTTTTAGGGATCGGGTGGACCAAAGCTGTCTTCCATGAATTCGGGACTACGCCTTGAGAGTAGGAGTACCGGAAAAAACGCGTTAAAACCGGTGCCAACTTGTACATGGTACTCTTTTTACTTTATGGGTTTTCAATCATCTGGTGGAAAAATAGTCTAATAAGTAACAAATAATAGCACTCATTGCGATCGCTTACAAACTGTAGTTGTAAATAAATTTCTGGAAAACAAGTGTCCTGTTAAAAAAATATGCGTTTGTCTTATTGTTTAATTTTGCTTAAAATGGTTGAACTGCCGTCTTATTACTATCATATGGCCGAATAGACCTACGAAGTACCATGTGCTCTTGTGATATGGTATAAGGTTTATTTTTGCTTTTCAAGCCGTTTGAAACCGTTCATGCATAAAAAAAGTTCGCAAATAAATAGTCTTTTGTCAATCCGCCGCCGTATAGCGCCGGCGTTTTTTTCCTTTTTAAAACACTTGTTTTGCTATTCTTACTAATTAGACGTTTTCGAATCGACTTTACTTTTACATTAATTTGTATAACATTAAATAATATTTATCTATACTTAATATAATAAAGCGAAAGAGTTTTTTGTTTTTTTGTTTGTTTAAACGCGCTAATCTCTGGAACTACCAGTCCGATTTGAAAAATTATTTTTGTATATTATAGCCTGATTCATGTGGAATAGTATAGGCTATCTAGAATTAAGTCAGTAGAAAAAGCGATTTGTCTGCGTACGCTGGTGTTATCGTTAGGGATACGTAAATACAATGTTCTAGAAAAATATAGATCTTTACTCCGTCTAAAAAAAAGTCCGCGATACCATAAGTCTATTTCTTATACATGAGCCATAATTAGGTATTTTGTGACAAAAAAATATTGAAAATTTAAAAGTGATTTATGAGCGTTATTATTAGGCATGCCCTATTTATCCTTACGAACGAAAGTTACTTCATCATCAAGACAATTTTATGAAGATAAACTTTGTTCTTTATACCATGTTATTTGGACGCACAGTTTAAGAGATAATGTAAAATTAAAATAATTCAATACTTGGCTGGGCGCGCGAACGACACATAAACCCTAGCCGCCCGGTGAGAACTGCGAGAACTGCTCAACCGGGAGGGGGAGGGAAAGTGCATAAAACTTAACTTCGCTCTACATCATACATAATATGCCGACAGATAAAAGTACTCCATTAATTATGCCAATTTTTCCATCTATTGCTATCAAATAAAATATTTAATTGCAATTATAAAATGCTTGAACTAGGTCATGTCACGCACCTCCGACACGTGATGACGCGGGTGAAACCGCGGAGCACAGCTAGTGAATCATAAACCTTATTTTTATTAAATTAAGGTTCTTGGTTGTTTGATATTTACAAATATTATTATTAGGTGAAAATTTAATTTAATAAAAACCAAGGTTTCCAGGGTGATTTAGCTGTACCTACTTATATAAATATTTTTTTTATAACACAATAAATAGTACAAAAGGTTTGTAATCTCTTCATAATAAAAGTCACTTACTCTCAATTTCAAAGAAAACACGTAAAAAAAAACACGTAGTTACCCACTAAAAACAAGTATCCTTCCATTTGTAACTTATGTTTGATGTCAACTAAACTTAATTAGGTCTAAACAAGTAAAAAAAGCATAAAAAAGAACATTACTTTTACACATGGCTGATGGCACAATAGGCGTGTCTATCTGTCTGTGGCATGAAATATTTGTGCCGCAACGAATCGGTTAATACTCCAAGTATTATATTATATTTAATTTGATGCAATTTTACTATTAAACTATATTATAATAAATTTACAATATAAATTAAATAAAGCGCAAAACATAATCTCAAAAATAATTATATGCACAAGATACATGGCTGTATAAAATATATTCGCCATTTGCCATTTTTATCAATAACTATTTACAAACCGGCATATCAAAACTATCGCTCGGTGACAGCAACAACTCGGATAAAGATCAGTCGCTCGCACGGGCAGTAATCTTCATAGAGAAAATATTGTACATAGGAAACGTATTAACACAAACAAACGCATTACATTTTATACGTGGTAGAACCATGCTGCAGCTATATTATGGTTGTAGCACGTATGGGTCGGCTCCACCGGGGAAGGAACAAACTCTCACATAATACCAGCGTAAAATAGCAGCTTAACACTGCTGTGTTTCGTATGGTGAGTGTAGAGAACCGGAGACCCTTTTTACTGGAAAAGAGGTATTCCATCTTAGTCCTCACGGGTGACAGCGCATGTGCATTTTGATTCGTAATACAAGATAGATGTAGATGTTTATGGGCCACAGCAACCACTTACCATCAGGTGGACTGTGTGCTCATTTGTCACCCTTATCCTATATAAAAAAAAAGCAAAATGATATATGACAGCTAACATCCCCCCTCGCCTCTCGACATCCCTTCTAGGCTACATCACGACTCGGGTTAACTCGAGTTGAAATTTACGCAACTCGAGTTTAAACTAGAGTTACGCAACTCGAGTTTAAACTAGAGTTACGCAATTCGAGTTTAAACTAGAGTTACGCAATTAGAGTTAAAAATACGGAACAGAGTAAATAATTTGTTACAAATTAATTTTCTATAAATTTGTTTTTCTATCTAGATCTTTGGTGGGTTGAGATAACTATAATTACCAAAATTATTATGTAGGATTGAAATAAAAAGGTGTATTTAGTATGTATCATATACTTATTTATTTTTGATTTTAATCTTTGTTGTAGTAAGTACCTGCATTTAACAATAAAACTAGCTATATAGCAGTCTTCATGAAACAATTTTAGTCTAGCTTTAAGATAATTTAAGATATAGGTAGGTACATAAGCTATTAATAGCTTAATTATCAGTTAAAATATTTTTAAATATTTTTTTTCAAATTCAAAATATTTATTCTAAGTTAAGTGTTAAATTTGGCGTTAATTTAAAATAATATGATGTATCTTACAACTTGACCACCCTTTTCGAGTATTACAATAACATGTCTGTGACTTATATAACTATATTGATCATAATTAATCAAAATTATAAAAGAAATTAAATAACATAACTTAGCTATTATAAAATTCTAAATAACAAATTGTTTTGGTTGTAGCAAAATAATCTTTGAAACGTACACAACGAACGAATCGCGCTCGTACTCTTTTGCTGACTTACTTGATCCGTACAGCAGAGTAGACCAAACTCGAGATAGGGAGATCCAACTCGCGTTAACGAGTTAAGCGTCTCCCACACACAAGCGGCTTGCGGTGGCGGCTAATCGCGAACCGCAGCTCCAGCCGCTGCAACAACACACCACCGCGGTCGCAGGCGGCCAGAAGAGCCATTCAATGTGGTATCTGTGCTACGATTAGACGTCAGTAAAAAGTTATATTCAGCAATATTATCATATATTTTGTTTTTAATCCTAATGCTTTTGTCATCACGATGCGAATTATCATAATGTAGTGAATAATTTTGCTCTGTTTCTATTACAATCTCTGAATTTAGCACCATTTTTCACCCGGTACACGCGGCCTGTTGTAAAAATTTGGCGCGTGACCGCGCTGCGGCCACCGACTGACCGTGTACTCGCTAACACACACGCGGTGGTGGAAGGGGCGGAGCGTGTGGCCGCGGCCAGCCGCTCGCAGATCGCGCCATGGCCGCACGAGACTTCTTACATTGCAAGCGAATACAACTGACCGCCACCGCAGCCGCCACCGCAAGCCGCTTCTGTGTGGGAGACGCTTTAAGCGCAACTCGAGTTGGCCCATCACTGGTCGCAGCCATATTGTTTATTTTTATTTTTTGTCACTGAAACATTCATTGTATCACTGAGTGATATTACTGATTTAGTGATAAAGAGAAATGGCAGAAAAATAGTTGACAAAAATTATAGCGTCTAGAAATAAGTTATATATAAAATGAGTTTTATTATTTTTCTATAATTTTTCAAATAAAAATGTATTTTAATTAAAGCCACAGAAAAAAAAACCATTTTTGGGAAAATCAAATGACTGAAATCATTTTACTCTATTCAAATGTTGCCATTTAATATATTCCTACTATTTTCGTATACACTTTGTAACACTACCAACACAATACACAAAATATTTTTATATTAAGTTATTAGTAGTAATAACTGTACTATCAGTAATAACAAAAATAAATGTAATATGGCTGAGAATAAGTCTGTTACAAAGAATTTCCTACTATAATACATTATCTCAATCATAGTACTATGTAACAATTCCATTTAATGTTATGCCTACACTAGCTAAAATAAAATATCACTATTTTTTTTACTGGCTATACGGCTCTGGGTTCTAGCCCTTCTGAGAATGTCACTATGGTACAAAAGCCCTGGAGCCATGCCAGAAATATACATTTATAGTATGCAAATATATAATAGAGATACAATAATCTAAAAACTCTCAATTATGTATTATGTATTAAGCTAACATCAAACAACCACAGGAAGCATGAGTTTTTCCAAGTGACATAGGACATAACCTAAAAAGGTTCAAATGAAAATATCTTTTTTTTGACGCCTCCTCAGTACAAAATTCTTTGACAGAGTTATTAAGGGACTGACGCTTAAAACATTTTAAGATATTTTTGATATATAGACGCTACCATTTCTTCTCAACTAATTTTATGTATGAAAGTCTGCCATTGCTCTTTCCGTTTGATTGCGTTAATATATTTATTAGTAAAATATTTTGTATAAAAATGTATTTACCAAATTCATGTAAATCATCAGTATTGTGACTTTTTTATTTATAAAATATCAAAATTAACATAATAATTGAATATATTCTATATTTTAAGTATATAACATAAATTTTGACCAAAAATAGACGCGTAAAACCACAGTCACTCACAGAAAAAATAACCATTTTGGATAACAATTACTTACTAAAAATAACCACTATTACACTCTAAAAAATTACAAAATATCTAGGAGCTTATTTCTTGCGTTCCGAATTGTGCCGAACTGTCATTCAAAATCGTTTACTACATTATGGAGTGTAGAGTACAAGGAGGACCATCTTTATATATGAAAAGTATCCCTAAAAACGCATCCAATAAGTGACGCTGCAGTAGCATAGGATAAATAAAAAAATAGCGCCAAAATTAATTAGAATAGGATGGAGAAATAAACAAGGACCGACCAATCCGCTTGGTTTTGTACTACGTAAATAGTTGAGATTTTGTATACTGGCATTTCACTAACTACTCTAGTCATGAAATTTTTAAATATTTGAATTCATCTGACTTCACTCCGTCTACAACAGCTATATTCATATCCTAGTTTTTCAGACGCCAGCACTATTGTGGTAGGTTTTGGAACCTCTGTTTTCAGTATATAGTTGGACACTTTTTCAACTTTTGCACATTATAAGATGGTTCTCCTTCTACTCTACACTCCATATACAAAGTCCTGACATTTGCTATCCTTTTCTGTCTTGCTATATTGCCGCAAGGAACTTTCTTCTTACTTGCACAACTTGTACGTCTATTACTATCCTATGGGGTTTTCCCAACACAAACGTAGAATAGCCAAATACTGGCTATTGTTACTCCAGAGTTTGTGAATAAATAACAGCAGTAACATTTGATAATTATCTGTTGTCGGCGGCATTGGTTGTTTACAGATATGGATAGCAAAGAACATCGATAAGTATTACAGACAGGAAACTCGACAACACTATTGAATTTTATTGTTTATTGTAAGTAGGTGATATAAAGCCATACATGTTGGTAATTACGATATTAAGATTAGTAACAAATTTTTAAGTACCTACCTATATTATCAAATAGTTTATTTTCTTTAAATATTAGTTATAAATTCACTTATGTTATCCTACTTTCCTTTTGGTAAAGAGTTTTAAAAATTACGCACACCTTCATTATTACTAAAAATAATTATTATTATATAACTAAAATGAAACATAATGAAATACACAAAATAGTTTCATTTTATCGTTTAAAATATCTATTTCTTTCTTGCTATATAGCCAGAAGGAATTTTCTTCTGCCTTGCACACTATGGACGTCTATTTCGATAATAACTTTATGGACTAAACGGAGAAATTCCCTTAGCATCAATGTTCGCGACATTCGCGAGGACGATCGCTACGGTGTTGCTATAACTTCTTATCCAAAATATACCCAAAATACTGAATTATGCCTCTAAGAATACTGATGTTCGGAAAAATCGATAAAATATACTGAAGAGTAATAAAATACCGAATCTGGTCACACTGACATTTATTTATCTATGAACATGGTCGCGAGCGCATTGGAGTGTCACCACGAGTGACAATATAAGTGATAAAAATAATTATATTTCGTATGTTTTATCGATAATTAACGAAGTTCAGCCGTGCTGCAATGATGTTGATGCTGTTGGTTGAGCGTGTATATTATCTCATACTACACGCAGTCTCCGAATGAGGCGATGGCAAAGGAGCCAGCTCACCTTGGTTGCTTTTAACTTTGGGCGGTTCATAGAGTCCAAGGCCAAAGCAGCAAGGTAGCTAGAAGTCCTTGCAACGGTTGCTACGGTACTTCACGCCGGGATACGCTGTATATGCTTACTCTATATAAAGCGCAAGTCTGGTCGTGCATAGAGTTGCTGCCATATATAGGTTGGTGCTACGAAATATCACCTTGCAAATTTGACTTAATGGAAAGGCGTGCTAAGAGACTTATTAATGACCCGAATCTGGTTAAACCAAATCTTCAGCTCGGACACAGGCGCAATGTAGCCAGCCTTTCGGTTCTCTACAGGATGCACTTCGGAGAGACAACCAGACGTTCGACCAGTCTCCCACACTTTCGTTGCTGACTTACCATGCATTCGAACCAAACCGTTTGCTACGTCGTTTGTCATGCGTACAGCAAAAGAGTGGAAAAGTTGCCAGCATCTGTGTTTCCATTCCATTACAATCTGAGTGCCTTGAAGACAAGAGTGAATAGGCTTTCGTTATGTCAGTGTGCTTCACCACCTTCGGCTACATCACTATTTACCATCAGGTGGGATTGTAGTTAAGCGCTGGCTTAGGATAGCAAAAAAAAGAATTAGCTTCTTCAGAAAAACTGCAGATTCAATAACCACATATGGCACGGAAAGGTTTTTCTACTCGTTCTATAAATTCATAAATAACTCATAAGAAATGGTGTTTAATCTTGAGCACTTATATTTATACATAAAATACGTTTACATAATATTTACTTACATATTTTACCAGATCACTCACCACAAAGGTTTTGCTCCAGTGTGTATTTTGATATGTCTTTGCAAACTTCTTTTTCTACTACATCTAATTTCACAGACATTATAGGAAAAGATTTATTTTCTCCGGAATGTATTCTTATGTGTCGCCTCAAATCAGTTTTTCGTATACATTTATATTCACAGATGTTACACGAAAACGGTTTTTCTCCAGTATGTCTTTTTATATGTGTTTGCAAATTATTTTTTGTAATACATCGATATTCGCATATATGACACGAAAAAGATTTTTCTCCAGTATGTATTTTCATGTGTGTTTCCAAATTACTTTTTGTAATACATCTATATTCACAGATATTACACGAAAAAGGTTTTTCTCCAGTATGCATTTTCATATGTGTTTGCAAATTACTTTTTTGAATACATTTATATTCACAGAAATTACAAGAAAAAGGTTTTTCTCCGGTGTGTATTTTAAAATGTGTTTGCAAATCACTTTTTTTTATACATCTATATTCACAGATATTACACGAAAAAGGTTTTTCTCCAGTATGTATTTTTAAATGATTTTGCAATTGAGTTTTTCTTATACATCTAAATTTACAGATTTTACATGAAAAAGGTTTTTCTCCGGTGTGTATTTTTATGTGTCTTCTCAAATCAGTTCTTCGTATACTTTTATATTCACAGATATCACACGAAAATGGTTTTTCTCCGGTATGTATTCTCATATGTGTTCGCAAACTACCTTTGGTAATACATTTATATTCACAGATATTACACGAAAAGGGTTTTTCTCCGGTATGTACTTTCATATGTATATGCAACTTATCACTTGTAATACATTTATATTCACAGATATTACATGAAAAAGGTTTTTCCCCAGTATGTATTTTCATATGTGTTCGCATATTACCTTTTGTCACACACTTATATTCACAGATATTACACGAAAAAGGTTTTTCTCCGGTGTGTATTTTCATATGTGTTTGCAAACTACTTTTTTGAATACATTTATATTCACAGGTATTACATGAATAAGGTTTTTCTCCAGTATGTACTTTCATATGGTATTGCAAATGAACTCTATTTGTACATTTATAATCACAACTATTACAACAGTACACTTGTTTTGCGACGTGCGCTTTAAGATGTGCCAAAATGTAACCTTTTCGAGATGTTTTAAATTCGCAAATATCACAATTAAATATTTCCGTTACTTGTGGTACTGGAGTTTGTTCACCTTGTGTCTGAACTGCAGTGGTGTCCGTGTTCTTTTGCGTCTCATGACTGTATGAAATGTCTGTTGTTGATGTCCCTGATTTTTGTTTCGTTAGTATATTTAAACTACTTTTTTTCAAAACTTTATTTTTCATAATCTTTGCAGGATGCTTTCCTTTTTTATTAATTGGTTTATAATCTTCAGGGTTTGATTTAATAGGACTTTCAAAATCGAGGTTTTCTTTACGTATATCGTTTATGTTACTTTCAGTGGAATTTGATTTAATCATTTCCTCAGACGGCTCTCTAAAGTTATTTGTCGGTGTGATGTATTGTTCTGAAATACACACGAATCAAATATTTAATTTATTATTAGACATAGTATCTTTATTGTAAGACACTATTAACGGTTTACAATGGACGGAGTTCGTTCAGGTGCTAAGCGCTCGCTGTAAATATCACAGTACGTGAGTAACCTTGGTTCGATCCCAGCCGGCACCAATAAAATAGCGGCTTAACGCTGCTGTGTTTCGTATGGTGAGTGTAGAGAAGCGGGGATCCTTTTTACGGAAAACCAGGCATTATATCTCAGTCTTCAGGGGTGACAACGCATCTGCATTTTGATTCTTAATTGAGGATAAATGTAGATGTCTATGGGCTACAGCATCCACTTACCATCAGGTGGACTGTGTGCTCGTTTGTAACCCTTATTCTATTAAAAACAAAAAGTGCTGATTTACCACATGCTAGGCGGTGAAGGAAAACATCGTGAGGAAACCAGCGTGATCCTGTTTTATCTTAATAACACCTTGGATCGCCACTGGCAAATTCAGTTCCTGCATGCAACAAGATAATTGTATGGCCTACAAATAATCATTTTGCTTCTAATGTTTGTTCATGTGTAATTAAAGAACAACATTTTGTATGTACAGTACATCTGCAACTGATCCAGCACAAATTACTAATGTTGTTTTTCATTTTTTTGACCATACAAGTTTTTTTAAATAAATTGTTTTACCTATGTCGTCGTCATCCTTTTTATTATTTATGTGTTCCTTTTTTAATTTTATAGTCGTAGATTCCTCTTTACTCGTTGATTGAAATGAAATTAGTGGCAAGTTGTTCTCCGAATCCATATGTCTATCTCCAAAAGCTTCAATCTCCAAGTCTTCTGCTTTTACAACAGTTTCTAGAATGAAACAGATTCTGACTCAATATATAAAATAAAAGCTGATATATTTCCAAGCAACTCGATCATTACAGTTCATCACACAGCTTATGGCACTGAGCCATCCACTTCATTACAATACTGCATGTTTCATAAGTTAAGTGTAATAAGCTGATGTGGCAATAGGCCGGACATATAGCTTGAAGAACTGACAATCAATGGGGGAGCAATGTTCTCGAGTGGCAGCCCGTACTGGTAGACAAAGTGTAGGGCTGCCCTCCAATAGGTGGAGTGACGACCTGGTAAGACATGCAGGAAGTCGATGGATGCAGGTGGCTAAGCCCGTGCTTAGTGACATTCCTTGGTGTAAGCCTATGTTCAGCAGTGGACTTGTCAATCTCTGTAATGATGATGATATTCATTCACCTCAGTGAGTGAGGCTTCTGCCACAACTTGTTTTAAGGTAGGTAAGTGCTTGCCAGTACACGGATGCCTTGAGCACACTTTCTGCATATTTATTTTTAGTATGAAGTGACAAACAAACTAACCATCTACCTTATGGCATGTAGCTGATCCACCTGATGGTAAGTGGGTAGTGAGTTCATGGACTGCCCGCAGCTAACTTCAAATATAAGAGGCTATACTAGAATACATACACAATAGAACGGGGGAGTGGGTGGTGTCCGTGTAGCCATTAGCATGTCAATTCACACCTATAAATTAATGTCAACACGTCTCCTTTAACGTCACAGTCATTGCCCCATTGCTGGTTGCAAATTATTTAAAAAATGTTTTTAAAAAGGTTTGACCTGTAGTAGTAGTAGTAAGAGTATATAAAAGTACACACACAAGTGTAATAGTAATCCTATATAATCAAATTTATTAATACAATAAAGAGAGTCTTATATCATCATTCCTTTGTTCAACTCCTCTCCTAACATTCGCCCTACAGACCAACAAAGGCCATTTTTTATGATGGCATAAACACAACATTTCCTTAATTTTACACAACTCACACATACACACGCACGCACACGCGCGCACGCACTAATTCCACATAGAATACTATAGTATTACGAGCTGACCAGGCAGACGCTGTTCTGCCCTTTCCGACAACCATTTGCTTTCCTAAAAAACTCCTGAGATTCGCAATAAAAAAATTGAGGGTCACTTTTCAGTATAAAAACTATCCTATCTCTCAAGTTGAACCAAACTGCACACAGTGTGCAAAATTTCATTGAAATCAGTTCAGTAATTTAGGCGTTCATTGTGGACAAACAATGTGACACGTAATTTTTATATATAAAGATATGCAGGCTACAATGCAATGTCACGTCTGACGATTAGGATGGCATATACTGACTCTATACCCGTCAGACTGGACGACAGCAGTACACATACTGCTATTTGACGAAAGAAACAGATAAGAGAAGGAGGGAGGAGTCCATGTGGGTAGGAACACTTTAGTCGACTCCTAGGTAGAAATAGAGACCCACCACAAGTAGTAATAACACTAAGAAATTGGCAGATAGGTTTTTTCTTACCAGTTGTAAGTATATCACTAATTCCTATGAAATGAATACATCTTAGTGACATACAAACTGGCTACATTTATACAGAGTCAATATATTTTTAAAATATATTAATAGATAAGTAACAAAATGTCTAAAGAAGCTCATTATGATGTCCATACATGCTTATCTTATAAATAATTATTTCATTTGTAATTATCTTTCTCCATAACAGTGCTTTTTACATGCATTTGGAATTTAGGCAACGGCAAATCAGTACATTGTACATGAAGCCCTCTTTTTGTGTTCATGGGCCACAGTAACCACTTGCCATTAGGTAAATTGTACCTTATTTTAATAATATCAAAAAATGTGTATATCTTACCTGTTTCATGATTCCCATTTTCTTCAAAGTTTGCATTCTCATTTTCGAAATTCTCTTCCTCTATTTTAATAGATTCAAGACCAAAAATTTCGTCCTTACAATCACTTTCCATATTACACTCTACTGGCCTGATATCAATATGACAAATTGGTGTGAATTGAATCTCATTTCTAGCCTCATGCGGTTTTGGTATAGACTGAAACAAATTATTTTTTTAAATAAGAGAAAAAGTCAGTGTAGTGGTGCCGTAGGAGAATCCTTACTACCCCATACCATCTCACAGATGTAGTAAAAAGGGACAGAGGGAAACTGAAACAGGAGATGGGCAGCAGCATCTTTCTGACTACAACTCCAAATAATAATAAAAACACGACAAAAGTGAGATTTCAGAATAAACTTAAATAAGAATGTAGATAGTTCGTCCACCCCGAGAATCAGTTCGATAACTATTTTTCATCAAAGCAGTTAGATAATTATTTTTTTTAAAAAAGTACTTAACTTACTGAAATCCGTAAAATATAGAACGTTGCTCTAACGAAAAAGTAAGTTGGATTGAACAACAAACTTAACTTTTCAGTAGAAAAACCAGTACTTTGCAGTAAAAACGTATGAATTGATTGAGAAAGTGGATGAGTTTACTCTCTTGCAATGTGTATTTAGCAGGGATGGCAGATAAGGATATAGAACGACGAGTGAACGTATGAAATAGTGTAAATGGGGCTCTACAGTTTATTGTGGAATGTCAGAATGTGTCAAAAAGGCACATATGGCAATTCATAATGCTGTGTTAGTCCCTACTTTAATGTATTGTAGTGAAAGTTGGGTGTGGCAGAAGAAGCACGAGAGTAGAATAAATGCTGTAGAAATTCAGTCATAAAGAAGTGTGTTACGGCTGAATCTGAATCATAGATAGGGTGAGAAATTGTGTGATAAGAGAAAAGTGTGGTTTGCAGGATGATGTTGTGATCATAATTAAGAAAGGAATGCTTCAGTGATTTGGTTATGTAGAAAGAATGAACGAGGAAACACTGACAAAGCAAATATTATTTGCAGATATGAACGGCAGAGTCGTGATGGAACGCGCTAGACAAAAGTTTATCGAAATTGGCGATATATTGAAAATGGGCTAGATTAGGGTACCCTTAACCAACGAGCATGTATTTGTAGATATATTAATGTAAAGGAGGCAAGAGAGGTGTGTCATCATCATCATTACAGCCCTTCACAAGTCCACTGCTGAACATAGGCCTCCCCCAAAGAATGCCACAAAGCACGGTCCTGAGCCACCTGCATCCATCGACTTCCTGCATGTCTTACCAGGTCGTCACTCCATCTCGTGGGGGGACGCCCTACACTTCGCCTACCGGTACGAGGCTGCCACTCGAGAACCTTTCTTCCCCATCGGTTGTCGGTTCTTCGAGCTATATGGAGCTATATGGCCCAACGAATTAGTAAGCTGAAGTGGCCCACTGCCACTTCAGCTTACTAATTCGTTGGGCTATGTCGGTTATTCTGGTTCTACTGCGGATATCCTCATTCCTAAGTTTATCACGCAGAGAAACTCCGAGCATAGACCTCTCCATAGCTCGCTGAGCGACCTTGAGCTTCCTCATACGGCCAGCAGTGAAGGACCACGTCTCAGTTCCGTAAGTCATCACTGGCAACACGCACTGGTTGTACAATTTCGTTTTAAGGTTTTGAGGTATGTCTGACGAGAAGATGTGTCGTAGCTTCCCGAACGCTGCCCAGCCGAGTTGAATCCGTCGATTGACCTCTCGGTCGAAGTTGGACTTACCTAGTCGGACTATTTGTCCCAGGTAAACATACTCGTCAACAACTTCGAGCTTAGTGCTCCCAACAACTACCGGCATAGGTGTGACATGGACATTAAACATAATCTTTGTTTTGTCCATGTTCATCTTAAGACCTATCCGTTGGGAAACACTATTGAGGTCATTGAGCATAGTGCTTAGGCCCTCCAGCCAGGGGTGTCACTTCCACTATGGAAGGTATGGAGCACTCCATACCTCAAGTTTTTCAAGGTATGGAATTCCATAGCTGAAATTAGGAAATAAATCGCATATTACTACAAACCCCATATAAATAAATCGCAAGCCCTTAAACCTCAATACCCCACATCTTATAGTTCAATAAATAAGTTGAGTATATACACTGCAAACTCTTAAACCTTAATACCCCACGAGTAATGCGAACAAATTTGAAAATCGCGCCACCATTTTCCATACCTCAGATTTTTACAAAGTGACACGCCTGCCTCCAGCGATTCTGCCATAAGGACTATATCGTCGGCAAATCGAAGGTGAGTGATGTACTCGCCATTGATGTTGATACCGTACCCTTTCCAGTCCAGAAGCTTGAAAACGTCTTCCAATGCAGCGGTGAAGAGTTTCGGGGATATGACGTCACCCTGTCTTACACCTCTCTGCAATTGGATAGGTTTCGTACTCTGGTTCTGTACTCGGATAGCCATCGTAGCCCTACTGTACAAGCACTTCAACACTTCGATATACCGACAGTCAACTGGGCACCGCTGAAGGGACTGCAGCACCGCCCAAATTTCGACGGAATCAAAGGCTTTCTCATAGTCCACATACGCCAGACATAGTGGCAAATTGTACTCTTCGGACTTCTGTACAACTTGCCGAAGGGTATGTATGTGGTCTATGGTGCTAAAGTCCTTTCGGAAACCGGCTTGTTCGGGAGGCTGGAAGTCGTCAAGTCTGCGCGCGAGACGATTCGTAATGACTCTCGAAAACAGCACGTAGACGCGGCTCAGAAGGGAAATCGGTCTGTAGTTCTTCAAGAGAGCGTTGTCACCTTTCTTGAAGAACAAGACCACCGCACTTCTGCTCCACGCCTCCGGTGTAATGCCACCATGGAGGACGGAATTAAAGAGCTTCTGAAGGACTTCAAGTACCGGTCTTCCACCCGCTTTCAGAAGCTCCGCTGTAATTCCATTCTCGCCTGGGGCCTTACCGTTTTTAAGGTGCTGGAGAGCCATTCTAATCTCGCTCAGACTGACGTCCGGGATATCTTCGGAATAGTGTCGGATGAGACTCGCTCTTGGATCGTTACTCACACTTGCGTGTGGCTCCAACGATGACGTGTACAGCTGCCCATAGAACCTCTCAATCTCACTCAAAATCTCAGGTGTCCCAGAAACGATGCTGCCACACTCTGTCTTCAGCTTTGACAGTTGGCGCTTTCTGGCAGACAGATCTCTGGCAAAGACTTTGGAGCCTTGGTTCCGCTCTATCGCTTCTTCAATACGAGCTGTATTGAAGTTGCGTAAGTCCCGCCGCATGCATTTTGAGATCTGTCTGTTCAGATGCCTGTATGCTGTCAAGTCTGTTGAAGAATGTAGCTTCATCTCCCGTCTAACAGCCATGAGATTAAGAGTGTGATCGGAGAGTTTTTGTGTTCTTCTGCGGCGGGTCTTGCAGAACTTAGCTCCGACCGCATGGACAGTTTCCACGAGCTTGTCATTCATATCGTCCACTTCATTGCAGTCTTCTAGGCACTGAAAACGGTTTTGTAACTCGAGCTGAAAGGTTTCGGGACTTTGGATTAGAGCACGAGGTGTGTCAGGATCGTGCCAAATGGAATTCCGTAGTCTCTGCCTACGCCTCAGCGTGACAGGTGTGAGTGTTAATGTATGTATGTAGAAAAAACATTCTCCCATATAGCAGCAGAAAGAAGGCGCGAGACAGCTACAGTGATTGTCAAGATGCCTGCCAAGTGATGATAAGGGAAATACTTCATTATAATGGGAATGACCATCAAGCAGGTAACTGTTATTAGTAACAGTTACCTGCTTTGTAACTTATAAAGGGAAAACGATTACTAAACCAGGTGATATTGCAGAAGCTTTTAATGATACATTTATGAATCCTGTACAGAACTGCAAACCAATAAATTACAGAAATAACATTGAATGTATATCAAATTCATTGTTTATGAATCCAACAACGCCCGATCATATAGTTAAAATAATTAATAGCTTAAAAAATAAAACAAGTGTTGGTCACGATGAAATAACCACTAGAGTAATAAAATTTTGTAATTTTCAGTTTGCTCGGCCGCTTTGTCACATTATCAACTTAAGTATAAATAATGGGATTTACCCTGATAAGCTAAAAATATCAGTAATTAAACCTATTTTCAAGAAAGGGGATAAAGAAGATTGTAGAAATTATCGCCCAATTGCTCTGGTTTCTGTCATTTCCAAAATTTTTGAGAAAATCATATATACAAGCATATATAATTATTGCGAATGATTCAATTTATTAGAGCAATACGGATTTAGAAAGGATAGATCTACGAATCTAGCCATATATCACATGATAAAAGTTGTATCGGAATGCCTCGACGATCGCGTTCCAGTAACTGCTATTTTTATGGATATGTCAAAAACTTTTGATTACGTAAATCATGAAAAGCTTCTGCAAAAGTTATATATGTATGGTATCAGAGGACCTATATTTGGTCTTGTATCGTCATATTTAAATAACCGATTTCAATGCACAGAAATCTCTTATGTTAATGAGGAAAATCGATCTGAAGTGCAGGTACGATCTCAGTCTCAGTAGCAGTGTGGTGTACCCCAAGGAAGTATACTTGGGCCGCTTCTTTTTCTATTGTACATCAATGACCTACCTAGACATGTGCAGCATGAAATGATCCTTTTCGCAGATGATTCTACTGTTATGATAAAAAATAACAGCAATAAACCATACGAATGTGATATTGCTGAAGCTTTGTCTGATATTATCAATTGGTTGAAAGCTAATGATCTCGTCATAAACCTAGATAAGACAAAATATATGCAGTTTTATCTTTCCCAAAATCGGAAACAAGAGACCGTTGTTGTTAAGTATGAGGGGCATTTGATTGAGCGAGTAAAACAAATACGTTTTCTTGGTGTGTTGGTTGATGAATGTGTAAGCTGGAAACCGCATACCGAATATCTTACAAGTAAAATTAGTAAATTTGTTTATCCTCTAAGAAAATTAACACAAACTGTCTCACAAAAAGCTGCACTTACTGCTTATCATGGATACGTTGCCACCAACTTGAGATATGGTATCATACACAGGCGCGGCTGATGTTAACCTGTTGCCATTGTTTAATATGCAAAAAAAGTGTCTCAGAGCAATGTTTGGTGCCAAACAAACAGACAGTTGCAGACCTCTGTTTGTAAAATTAAGAATCCTAAATCTGCCCTCATTGTACATATACCAAGCCTGCTTATTCGTCAAAAGTAATTTACATTATTTTAACTCGCACATTGCTAAGCACCCGAGGCAAACAAAGAATAATGTTACTATTATACCGTTTCACACATCTAGGACAGCCTTTTTCTCAAAAAGTTTTTATGCATTAGGACCAAAAATATATAATCATTAACCTGACAAATTAAAAGATTTAGAAATAAAAAAATTTAAGCATAAATTATTAGAATTATTGATTGAAAGATGTTTTTACTCCTTAAAAGATTATTTGAGCTACAAACTTACTTACTTACTTATTCTAAATTAATTGACATTTGAAATATTTTCTGAATTATGTTTTAAGCAAAGAATATTAAAATCACTATGTTTTAGTTATAAGCTTACATGTATTTTGACATATCAATATTCCATTCATAGACTTAGCTTATACTGGCATAATTCTATTGTACTTTTGACATTATTATTTATTATCCACGTTTGTTGATATATTTCATTGTATGACATTATGCTTTATTATCCGTGTTATTTGATTTTATTTAATAAATAATGAGATAATGTTTTAAGTTCCATAATTTTAATAATATTGTAAGCCTTATCTAGGCAGGTTGTTGTGATACTTAATTACTTACTTTTATAGTGTTAAATCTTTTAAACCTACAACTAACACAATAAATGACTTATTCTATTCTATTCTATTCTAGTAAGATGTATAATAGCATGGACTGTGTAATGGTGGTGTAAGAATATCCACTACCCTATATACATACTCAGGGGACAGATGTTGTAAGAGGTGACAGAGGGAAACAAAAACAAAGAGTTGGGCAGCAATATCTTCCCGATAACAATTCAGGACTAATATAAACTGTGGTTGCCAACCTGCCAAATGTTGCAAATTTGGCAAAATCCCTCCTATGAAGCAATCTATGAGTGAGGCCCTATGTTCAGTAGAGTACTTTTGTAGGTTGTTAAGGATGAAATGGATAATACCATGGACCCTCCTGCAAGCAACTGCTCCAGAACTGCATTTGACTCAATAGCCTGTTGTTGTAATCTTCTGCAGCGATCGAGTCTTGCATGACAGGTGAAACAGACAATAATAGGCCTTTCATCCTCATCTATCTGAAAATATGAAAGTTCATCATAAATATGGAAAACTACTTAAATATACAAGTTTGTAATAAAATCCATTGCTTATCACAATTCCCTGCATCTACATAATTTTTTATAATATTGAAGTGACAAACAAACTTACACTCCATCTGATGGTAAGTAGAAGCTGGAATATTTTAGGATAATGTGAGGTCCGAAGACAGAGGCAGGACACGAAAAAAATACCTTTGCTCTGGCACAAAGTAAATAGCACATAGTACAAGAAGAGAAGGATAACTCTCTAATAGAAAACTTACAAGTTTCAATCTAGTTACAACGTCGCTACCATTTGTGATACTTAGCACACCTCGGATACGACCTTCGTTAAAATAGTCTACTGATAAAATTGTCGAAAAAAAAATTATGCATCTTACATCCACATGCTAGAGTCTGTATCACTTAGCCTGTTACTCACCTTTGGCCGCTCCTACTGTAGGGTTAGGTGTTGTGAGAACAAAAATTGAATCCTTTGATATTAGTTGATAATAGAATACACCAAGGTATTCGGCAATGTATTAGTAATTTGCTGTTATAAGAACATTATTGTTCAAAGTTTCTTCACATTAGCCTAGCACAAACATTTATCCCTAAATAATAATCAAAATGCAAATGTATTGTCATACCTGTGGAATAAGACGGAACGCCTCACCTTTAGTAAAATGGGTCTCTGTTCTCTACACTCACCATACGAAACAATGCAGCATTAAGCTGCAATTTTATACTGGTATATTGTGAGTATGGTATTACCCCAGACAAGCTGATCCATCCATAATACAACCATAATATAGCTGCAGCATAGCTCTACCACATATAATGATAATAATGTCCTACAGACAGAATTATATTGCAAGTGTATGTGAGGAAGTACAAGTGCACCTTATTCCCTCTTCTGATTTCTCAGTCTGATAGGAATATAAGAATATGAGAGCGAGGGAATTTCTGTGTCTTTAAGCACATATGCATTCTATTATCCCACTTTAATAGTCCAATACAACAGCTTTAAGCCAATGAAAGACCTAACGAGGGTGGATGTTAATTTCTTGACAGAAAATCGCAATAATACTCATTGAAGTAATATGTACTAGAACAGACACCACAAACAAAATCTATGCAGAAATGAGGGTCGCGTAGAAGGACGTACAGGGCTTCTTTTTATGGCAGACTCAGTAAATTTGAGCCCGCGGGCTCTAACGCATGTTGCAAGCAACTAAGTCTCGGCGTATCTTCTAGTATGTAGTATATTATAGTCTTGGGTAGTTCGCGAACGACCTAGATGGGAAGAGCGCTCTTTTAGGTGAACTATGCGAACTAGTTCGTCGACAATCTCGCTCTTAGTTCTTTAAATATTTATTTTTCTGGCGTCCGCTCTATTATGGAGTAGCGCTGCATGGCTAACCGACTGATTTATTTTTACTCTTACCGTTCTCACCAGAGTTCAAAGTATATAATTTAGAGTCTCTAATAAAAGTTTTATTAGTGCACAATTCACAACAAATAACAAATATTGCTGGCTCACAATATTAATATGAAAGTGATAGTAAGCAGTACATAAATACCGTATAGTTCTCAATTCGATTTTACGGTAAGTTTATTCAAAATTAATATTTTACATTTCTTTTTCTACTAATACTCGAATACAGTGCAACCTCAATATGACGAAACTGAATGGAATTAGAAAGTATTCGTTATTATACCAAGTAATTCGTTATAGTGAGGTTTGTTATATAGAGGTTAGGTGGAACTACAACGCGTTTTATCAAGGTAAGAAAATTTGTTTATTAATCTCAACATTACGTAAATAGTCATCTACCTATCGTGTACGTGTCTGAACCTGCTAAGACATGATTTATTGTGGAATCAAGTGGAAATAATTAATAGGATATGTTATGTCAAGATTTCAAGTTTAACAAATTGGTTAAATAGAGGATATATATATATATATACATATATATGTGTGTGTGTGTGTATATATATTCTGCAATGATTAAAAATTCGTTATAAGGATGTGTTTGCTAAAATCGTAAATTAATCGTAAAAAGTTAAAATAGTAACGTCGTAATGTAGAATTATATTTTGCATTAGCTCTTACAGGCAGTTCTAGAGGATTTCGAAAAATTCGTTAAATCGAGGAATTCGTTATATTGAGGCTTGTAATATATCAAGGTTACACTGTATTACTATGTTAAATTAATTAGCGACATGTAATCTATAAATTGCAGTGGTGTTATTTTCATTCATTCAATACACTTCAAAAATATAAAAGCATATTTAGTATCGTTTATCATATTTTATTTTAATTTCCATATAATCAAATAGTTCTTGATAAGTATCTTGCATATATTATATATTATGTAGTATATTACATACTAATTAAACTATTTATATTTTTTTAAAGTAAATTCAATTAATTTTTATTTACTGACATTCAATAAACTCATCTTTTTTTATTAGATGTACTGAAAAATTAAAAAAGAACTAACGAACTAAATGAGCGAACTAGTTCGCTATAGGACAACGAACTAAATTGAGCGTTCCCAACGGCGACCGACTATGCCCAAGACTAGTATATTACTTAAATGATAATACTGATTTTAGTGCAACCCAGGATTCCAGGCTTATTGTTGTTTTTCAGGTTCTGGTTGTATTTGTCACTATATTTAACGCTCCACCTTAGCCTAGCCCTGATCTATCCCATTTTAAACCAGGCAAGTTGTAATGTATTTCTCCAGTGATAACCCCTGTTTGAAGAATTTCTCGACGAGGCAAAACACATTACCGCAATTTCAATTTGCAATATTAAGGAACTTACTAAGCTGTTCGTCAGTGTTTTATACAAATTTTGGAGCCCAGTCTTCTTTAGCACAAACTTGCGTACATTAACGCTTAAACAAATTCTACAAACTTCACTAAAGGCCATTCCTGTTTACTAATCAAAGAGTATAGTAACTGTCCTATACAGGAATTTACTAATACAGCTTTGTTACTAATAAATTTTTTACTATAATACCTATCGCTTTTAATATAATTTAATTCTACTTTAATCAATATTCAATAACATTTCTTTTATATAACTGGCTTTACGGCTCTGAGTTCTAGGTCTTCTGAGCACTTCTGAGCCTGTTAATCCATAGACATAGTATCTTATAGACTAAACATTCAGTGACGTCATCTGCGAAAGGAATGCACGTATATAGTTAGACATAAGAGTAAGGGAGAAGCAAAACAATATTTCTTGTCTTTTTCTAAGTATACGTTTTTGATTGTTTTCCCTCCTTTAATTGACATTAACGATGTCAAGCGTTTGTGATTATCATTAATGTTAGGCTAGCCGCACACACGCAATAATATTAACAATAAAGTACGTATTGTCAATAATATTGTGCGTGTGCGGCCTGTATTGCGATATTGTTCAATAATATTGTTGATATCCAGAAATTCTGATTTTGTCTCGTCAATATCGGGGGGAGGCAGGGGTATTGTCAATAATATTGCCGTTTGCGGGCGCGCGGCAATATTTTAGTTGAGGAACAGATTTCAAGCAAGGCGGACGTTCGTTTTTTATTCAAAATGGAGGACGAAAACAATGTTGATATTAGTATTCTCACGCAAAATCAATATTTGTCAATATTTATTAAAACATGGGAAACTTATCCAGAATTATGGAATACATGTTGCGAATCATATCGCGATAAAGTAAGGAAAAATAATGCGCTTGATAAGTTGCTCGATATTTATAAAAAAATGAAACCAAATAGCACGAGAGAAGACGTCAAGAAAAATTAAATGCCCTACGAACAAATTTTCGGAAAGAGTTAAAGAAGATTCACAAATCGAAATCATCAGGAAAGGGAACCGATGAGGTTTACGTCCCGTCTGCGTGGACGTATTATGAATTGCTGTTTTTAACAAATGATGAACAACCAATAAAGAAAACTATAGAGGTTAGTTTATATTTTTTAATAAGATTATTAATTACTCTCCGTAGGTTAGTACAAAAAACTTAGATTAGGTATTTAAACTACAAAAGTACTGACAATAATTGTCTCTTATTATTTTAGCATTTATAGTTGCATTTCTATTTTGAGTAGACTGTAGATTAGTTATACTGACTGATGGTGATTCCTTTTCTTGGTTTAAATAAAGGGAAGCGTTTTCTTTAATTAAAAAGTTGTGTAAGTAACAACAGGTTAAAGTCATTTTCGTTGCTTTGTCTGGTTCTAGATTTATAGCTTTTTGAAAAATACCAAAACGTTTAGCCAAGATACCAAAAGCACACTCAACCGTTGATCGAGCCCTTGATAATTTTTGATTGAATATCAGCTCATTAGAGCTGCACTTTTTCTGTGAGTATGGCTTCATCAAATTTGGGCCCAAAGCGAACGCTTCATCAGCCACAAATACGTAAGGAAATAAGTGTGTCATGTTTGAAAGATTAATTGGGTTAGGCCAGTTAAGTAGACCTTGTTCGTAAGACTGCCAAAATTTTGAATAGAACAGGACTCCACCATCAGATATCCGACCATTGATACCAACATCAACCATCATAAATTCTTTACGGCCACTTCTCTCCACTCTTGCTGTGTTGAAGGTGTCTAAAACAATAAAAGAAATAAACATTATCATAACTTGTTATTAACATTTTATTTACTTGTCTTTATATATTACAGGAAGACAAAGAAAATGATCAAGACCAATATAGCTATTCGATTAGCTCAATGGATCCACCTCCAACTCCAGTATCGGAAAATAAGAAAAGAAAAAAGGAAAATGACCAGCAAAACCTTTTACAGAGGACTTTATCGTTTTTGGAGAAGGATTCTTCTGATAATCAAGAAGAATATCATCTTGCCAAAGTCTGGGCCGCTAAATTGACAAAACTGGAGTCTACACAAAATCTTTTTGCGGAAAAGGCAATTAACGGTATTTTATTTGAGGCACAACTTGGAAAATTAAACAAAAACTCAGTGAAAGTTAATGAGCATGTACCATATACTTCATCGCCTTTGCTGCCTAGACAGTCACTATATCATCCCAGAGTAAACTATATTCCATCACCTAGTCAATCACCAAGCACACAAGATTCAATTTTGAGATACAATTTAACACCTTTGCCACATTCTATATATAACAATGAACATAATATTGATAATACTATTACTATGAAACCTCCACAGATATTGTCCAAGACTCAAAGTCACCATCAACCAATTGTAACCACCGGTATTCCATCTCAAATAATATTAAGGCATCCACTGACACGATTGCAACAGTTTGGGTATGGTCCACAAGACACAATATCACAAGAAAATAAACAAAATAATAATATAACTTCTAATGTTATAACATTTGAAGGCGACGTACATGCCAAGTATACTCCAAAAGAAGATATTTCAATTTTTTTTCAGTCCTAATAAGTGTTTTGTGAATATATTAATAAAAACTACAATTTATTACCAAGTACTACTTGTATTAATAAAAGGATTATAATATTTTATTTGTTTTAGTTCAAATCAAAAACAAAGTGTATTTATTGCAAAAAACAGCAAAATACACATACATAGCATTGATAGTATAATTATTATTATCTAAGTATCTAGTGATTACCAAATACATAGCTTAGATGTTTAAATATTCAATTATTACTTACTTTTAAATAATCTTGCAAGACGTAAATTAACGTGTTACAAGTGTCCAGAACTGCTCCACTTATAGCCCTTGGGGATAATAAAGTTGAATACTTCAAGTCTTCAAAACTTCTGCCAGTCGCTAAAAAGCGTAAAGTAACTGCCAACTTTTCTTCAGGCGTTAGCGATTTTCTCATGTGTGTATCTTTTTTCTTTAAATAAGGTGAAACTAAAGATAATAGTTTTTGAAAGCTGCTATCTCTCATTCTCATATAATTTTTGAAATCATTTTCTTCTGTAACTCGTAGTTCATTTATTAGATTAAAGTGATTTAACTCGGCTTTTTTTCTCATCCAGTCCTTAATCCATCGTTTCTTTCTTGATTGCCTTTTCTTAGTTAGTAAAATTAATGCAATAATCAATGCAACGCCTTTTTTCTTTCTATCCATTATATTAAACGTGCACACATGAATCTAGCTGCAGAGCGACTAAGTCAGATTGTACCATGAAAAATTGCCAATAAAATTGCATAGTGTGCGGGACCATATATTGATGAAGATTTTTGACAATCTTGCATTGACAATATTATTGTGTGTGTGCGGCTAGCCTTATAGGCAAACAGGTAATTGAATTTAGTGTTTTTCGTGGGTTTTAGTTATTAAGTAAGGTGAAAAAGATGGTAAGTTGTAGCATTTTAGGATGCAATAGCATCAGTCAACGAAAAATTGATAATATTATCTTTCATCGGTAAGTTTGTTTTGTGCTTACATTTGCTACTTGTACTGATTAATATCTGTTGTTTTGAATATAAAGTGTAACATTTCATGTTTTTAATGATCTTTGTGATGTATTTTGTCAAATATTTCGACTCCCAAATTGTAAATTCTTCATGATAATGCTCCTTAATTTGAATGGTCATTGCAAAGCTTAAAGTCATAACAAACGTGTACTTTTTGACTTGGTAGGATTATGGAAACTTTAGGGATATCATCGAGTACAATAATGTTTTCCCATTGTTCAATAATAATTATTATTGTGATTAGTAGTTATGTACATAAATATGAATCACATAATGTTATACATATGCATACACTTTTATGTTCAGCTTTAAAGGAAACTCTCCTTATTGGGCAATAATATACAACTCTTCAATCATTTTCTATATTAATAGATGTCACAAATAATATGTAATTATCAACCTGAAAACATGTTTGGGTTCAAGTACATAAGTATTGGACAAAGTATATTTAATTTCACAAAATATGTATTGCCTGAAATCACATGCACAAAACTTTATTGTATTCCATTAATTCTATCATACATTAGCAACAATTACATTACAATATTTATTAAAAAATAACTAAATAAGTTAGTCATACTTATATAAATATAGATAAAATAATAAATAAATAAATAAGTCTTAATCTTAAGGTACACAATAACACAACAACATAAGATAATATTCTCAATTAATGATGTAGAAAAAATTTGATGATAATATATTTACCGTTACTATTAGTCATTATCAAAAGTCAAAAGTTATAGGTTTTATGATTGTTGTCTAGCTTGGCAGGAGGATTGGCAACTGCAGTTATTTTGCAGACAAACTACGTGGGAGGTCTATGTTCAGCTGTGGAGGACATTTGTTAGGCTGTAAATGTATTAATTAACAATATCTAAAGCTTAATATGTACATTTTTTTAAATGATTGGTATGAATAATATTATAATTACATTTACATATACCTGCTATTTAATTAAATCAATTGATATTGTATTAATTAAGTAAGTATTGTATTTATGCACAGATACTCATACTTGAATTTTTTTTAAATACCTTGATATAAAAGTGTACTATATATTTAATATATTATTTCTTTTAAATATATTATTTTACAGCTTTCCTAAAGAATCAGCTATCCGTAATTGTTGGATAATCGCTACTGTTGGTGATTATAGATAACCAACAAAACTTAGCAGTGTACCGCCTAAAACAATGAGGCTCAAAACATTTTGAGCCTCATTGTTTTAGGCGGACTAAATATGCTTAATTTATGTAATTTATAATATAATTAAGATAAAATATTTAAAATGTTATAATTTATTGTTGTGTCTTGTTGTTTCCCCATAAGTGATATAAGTTTGACCTTGTTGGTAATTATGATTTTTGACATTGTTCTGTATGTATTAAAAATTAATAGCATTGCTTAATTTATTTATGGTTCTTGACTTTTTATTTTCAAATTTCACTGTTTTTAAATAAAACTAATTTTACGGATTTTATCGCGTATATTAACTTATTTTTAACTTATTTTTATATTCCCGACGTTTCGGGTGCTTTCCAGCACCCGTGGTCACGGGGGACTGAGTTGTTTGACGTCCTGCTGTCATAGTTAGCCCGGCTACCTTCAGTTTTTTATATATATATAAAAAAAAAAGTGTAGTGTTCGCGTAAATATAAGGAATCATTAAATTTCACTGTTATCATTCTGTATTATTATGACTTATTATATTAATTTTTTTTGTGTAATTTGATTGCATGACAATGACAAAATATTTAATTATATATAGATTGATTAAACATAAATTCTCATTTACAAATGTAGGAACTTTATCTGTACTACCATGTTTTACGCAAGTAAAGATTAAAATAAAATAAATAAATTTATGCAATAATAATTGTAAAACTGACTGGAAATGCCTACCAATGAGATATTTAGTCCCCCCTTAATCCTTTTTATAAAGGTGTTATAAACAATAATGTGGAAATAAATTAAGAAATAAATAATTTATTAATAATAATTTCCATTTAATTGACATAAATAATTTAATAAAGATGTTTTTGACAAGAGATAGGTATTACAGCACCCAAGAGTTTCTGCCATGCAAAATTATAAATCAAGTTTATAAATACATATTTTTGAGAAATTCTAAAGCTACGCATACCAAGAATTACAACGAATGCTCTAGAAAGAAGACAAAGATTTTGTTGTTTATTAATGTGATGAAAAATTAATAAATAATCGTATATTTATTTTAATTTTATTGGATTATATTTAATAATATAATTGTGTTTTCATTTGTTTTACTTAATGTAACATTGTTAATATTTCTAAATTTTGTGTAAGTACACAAAATTTAGTCCTTTTTCCTTTACAGTTTATCTAAAGTCCACTGCTGAACATAGTTATTTTCCTTAGTTGCAACGCTTGGCAAGCGGGTTGGCAACCACTGTTTTTTTTTTATATTTAGCTGTTTATCAGGAAAATGCTGCCGTTAATCTACTTTGTTTTATTCTTGTGTTTATTTTAAGTTTTCATCAGGAAAGTGCTGCTGCCCCATCCCCATCTTGTATTATTGCTTACGACGCGGGGTAGTAGTAGTGTATAGATAAATTCTCTTTTATGCCACGACTTGCTGCACACAAGCCACTAACCTTAGTAAGACATGCAGGAAATCGCGGAAGTTGGCTCAGAACCGTGTTTTGTACTACAAAACCTAAGTGGATACCTTTTCCTTTTGGAGGTCTGTGTTTAGCACTGAACTTGTGATGGACTCGTATGTTAAAACATTATTGAATTTTAACAACATAAAATTTGACACGAGGAAAGTTTTGATAATTAATTACCTAATATTTAAGTACATATTTTACATACTCCTACTTATTAACGATATCACACTTTGTGCTAGTAGCGTTTTCACTTAGTGCCGTCGAAATCCAAAGAGTTTATTAAATGTCCAGTAAAATCGTCGATGCGCTGTTGAATTCGGAATGATTATTCTGTTTTTACGTCGTTTCCGCCCCTAGTTTTTAGTCACAGAATGTATTTTCAAGATAAATGAATTAATCATCTGAATTATATAAGAACATTTTTTTATGGTAACAAATAAGTTTTTTGTATGAATTAAGTGCTGTGAATATAAATAAACCCAGATTGGGGGAAATGGAATAATATCTGGTAACCCCGGGAAAGTACGTCCCGCCTATTTCTATCTCAAAAGCATACGCGAATGCTTTATCTAGTCAATCCTCTATCTACGTGTTAATCAATAACTTTTTTTTTATAACTGGCTTTACGGCTCTGGGTTCTAGCTCTTGTGAGCCTGAAGTTACAATGTATAATTATACTTCATAGTATACTGCTTCACAATATGTTGATGCGTCACATTGTGCAACCCTTAGGAGATTTTGACGGCAACTTGAACCAGCAGACAGCTGATAGTTGGCGATGATATCTCAAAGCGCCTAAGCAACCAGACATCTTATCTTGAGAATCAAATCACCATCAGAGCACTTGTTTCACTGTTTCCATTAATAGTTTACATGCGCAGACACTTAATACATAAAATCGCACCACTTTTACATATCAAAATCCACTTCAAACCATTATTTAAATGATAATACAGGAGAAGCAAACCGCCACCGGTCAAGTTCCCGCCAAAACTCCTTAATCAATAACGCGGAGTTTTCAGCACAGACTAATTAGCTAGAAGATACCATAGACAAATAAATATGTAGCAAGCATAGAATCTTTTTTCAATAAAACTAATTTTACGGATTTTATCGCGTATATTAACTTATTTTACTTTCCCGACGTTTCAAGCACTTTACAGCACCCATGGTCACGGGGGGGACTGAGGTGTATGACGTCCCAATGTCATAGTTAACCACGGCTACCTCCAGATTAAAAATTTTATTAATTTTTGTTCCGATCTACGCAGTATGAACTTACAGTATCATGAAGTCTTGCAGTTGTATGCTTGGGTTGGGATTTAATTTTATTAATTATGGGATCCCAAGCAGATGGTAGCACCCAGCCATCTTCTCTATTGAAATTAGGATGTTTTTTGATTTCAATAGCCTCGCGAATCATCCTTGGAAGGAATCGGTGTTCTTTAGCGAGGATTTGTGGTCGATCAAATCTAATGTAGTGACGGGGGCGATCCTGTACGTGTTCACAGACTGCAGACTTCCCGGAGCGTCTATTCTTCACATCAGCTATGTGTTCTTTAACGCGGGTTTTTATGGATCTTTTAGTTTGTCCTATATAAGAGAGACCACATTCACAATCCAGCTTGTACACTCCTGCATCTTGCAGAGGAATATTACACTTGACTGATGGTAAAAACTGACTAATCTTCTTCGGCGGCTTGAAATATGTTTTAATGGAAGCACGCTTCAAGATGTAGCCAATCTTGTCAGTGACACCTCTGACATATGGCAGTACAGCAGGCACTCGCTCGACTGTGGCCGGCTTCACTCGTTCACTGTGACGTAGGCGCGGGACCCGAAGCTTATTGTCGTGCAAAACTTGCTTGACGTGTTGAAGCTCGGCGGCCAAGTGTTTACTGTCACAGATCCCTCGTGCTCTCTGAAACAAAGATTTACCCACGGTAGCTAACTGTGAAGGATGGTGGTGAGAATCACCGTTTAAATATCTATCTGTATGGGTCTTTTTTCTATACACAGTGTGGCTCAAGGTGTTATCAGGATTCCGAATTACTAACACATTTAGCTTTTCTAGATGTGTTAGTAATTCGGAATCCTGATAACACCTTGAGCCACACTGTGTATAGAAAAAAGACCCATACAGATAGATATTTAAACGGTGATTCTCACCACCATCCTTCACAGTTAGCTACCGTGGGTAAATCTTTGTTTCAGAGAGCACGAGGGATCTGTGACAGTAAACACTTGGCCGCCGAGCTCCAACACGTCAAGCAAGTTTTGCACGACAATAAGCTTCGGGTCCCGCGCCTACGTCACAGTGAACGAGTGAAGCCGGCCACAGTCGAGCGAGTGCCTGCTGTACTGCCATATGTCAGAGGTGTCACTGACAAGATTGGCTACATCTTGAAGCGTGCTTCCATTAAAACATATTTCAAGCCGCCGAAGAAGATTAGTCAGTTTTTACCATCAGTCAAGTGTAATATTCCTCTGCAAGATGCAGGAGTGTACAAGCTGGATTGTGAATGTGGTCTCTCTTATATAGGACAAACTAAAAGATCCATAAAAACCCGCGTTAAAGAACACATAGCTGATGTGAAGAATAGACGCTCCGGGAAGTCTGCAGTCTGTGAACACGTACAGGATCGCCCCCGTCACTACATTAGATTTGATCGACCACAAATCCTCGCTAAAGAACACCGATTCCTTCCAAGGATGATTCGCGAGGCTATTGAAATCAAAAAACATCCTAATTTCAATAGAGAAGATGGCTGGGTGCTACCATCTGCTTGGGATCCCATAATTAATAAAATTAAATCCCAACCCAAGCATACAACTGCAAGACTTCATGATACTGTAAGTTCATACTGCGTAGATCGGAACAAAAATTAATAAAATTTTTAATCTGGAGGTAGCCGTGGTTAACTATGACATTGGGACGTCATACACCTCAGTCCCCCCCGTGACCATGGGTGCTGTAAAGTGCTTGAAACGTCGGGAAAGTAAAATAAGTTAATATACGCGATAAAATCCGTAAAATTAGTTTTATTGAAATGTGTAGTGTTCGCGTAAATATAAGAAATCATTAAGCATAGAATCTTCTATCTATGGTAGCAAGCTAGTGGACTCTACCATGAAGTTATAGATCTTTATGGAGGCCACACTTGGAACAACAGCTTGAGTCAAATACCTACGTATCTTTATCTCACTCTCTGTGGTCTGACTTCTCTTTTTAGTGTGGAACACAATATTGCTATGTTTTTATTTGAATCTCCCGGTAAATTCTTAGAAATAATTTCCACACTAACTAAATCAGAAGTTAAGCTCTGTAAAATAATGTACCTACCAATAAATAAATAGTTGATCTACGATTAGTTACATTAAAAATTCCAAAATTGAAGGTCTCGTATGCATTATTGGGTTCACGAATCAGTGAATTACAATTACCTGTAAGTTTCCTTTTCCTTTATTACTAAATACATACCTTTTATTTGTATTTATTATGACTTTAATATTACATTACATAATGTATTATATAGCTTAAAACACATTATTAAACTCTTTAGTACCAATCGCAGTGTGGTAACCGTCACTACTACACTAAGCATAAAGCTTCTTGTTTGATGCTTCATTTATGCGTGCTCATGAAGGCGCGCTCCGGTGTATTACGTGTTACCTATTAAATTATGTAAATTTGTACCGACATTATGATGTAGAAGAGTTATTTGTTTCTTCTTTTTTGTTTGAGTTCTCTAATCTCTGGAACTATACCAGTCTGATTTGAAAATATTTTTTTTCATTTTTAAAACCAATTCTTCAGGAAGGCTATCTAACATCACGCTACGACCCTTATGAGCGGAGCTAAAAATACTGATTTCATAAAGTTTTCTTGTTTTCTTAGGTCAGTAGTGAATACGACGATCCCGCGAAGATTGATAGGGGCGTGCAAGTGAAAATAAAGTGTACTAAAGAAGAAATACTTCATACGAAAACTAAGATTCTTAAGCAAAAAGTGGCGTGCCAAACTAAAAAATTCAGGATAGGTCTTCTTTAATGGACACTATTAAAAAGTATACGGGTCAGTCAGAAATTGAAAATATTATTCAAGGGCGCTTTGCTCATATCTGTAAGGACTTCAAAAAGCCACAGAGTAATATGGTGTGAAAAATTTCAATAAATAATTTTAATATGGAATGTGTTTTTATTTTTTTAAGATTTTTAAAAAACCATGTAGTGGCGGTGTGTGAATATCCACTACCCCATATCGTTCCGAGGGTGTTGTAAGAGGTGTCAGAGGGAAAATGAAACAGGAGATGGGCAGCGGCATCTTCCTGATAACAACTCAAAATAATAATATATTATCGTTCCTATTATAGTACATATGTTACTAGAAATCTATGAAATCCGTTATTATATAAAATTCCTAGGAATTGTAGATAATTCATAAAATGAACTGGATGTGTGGAATATAGTATTATACACATTCCAGCTCAGGGCAGCCTAACTCGGATGGGTTAGGTCAGGAGGCTAAGGCAGGAGCTCCGCTACGCTGCTTTAGTCCTCGTGATATTTTTTTTAAATAATTGTCAAGAAATGGATTTAGTCTGTCTGAACAATAAATCAGGTATATTTTGCCCTATTCATTGATCACCCGGGGTTATAATAAATTTTAATTTTATATTTCGTTGGTACCATTTAGGAATTGTATACAATAACCAGAAAATACATTATCGAAATGGTAGTTATAAAATATTCTCTGATATATTTATTTTCCACATTTCCTAAACAGGCTCGGCATTATATGGGTTGTAACGGAAATGCGTGGTCATATTTTAATACCGGTTCTGCCCATGGAAATGAAAACCTTTCTTCATAAAACTAGTAAATTCCCAAAAAAAATTATACAAAAATATATAATCTATATAGGCTAGGTCTTAGTAGTAAACAGAGATATAGATATTTATAAATAAAACACTTAATGTAACTCAACTACTTATAGCGATATCCTGGGAAAAATAAAATAAAGGTTACCTACTTAGAAAGGGAGGGTCTGCCCACAGAGAGCGAGATAGTAATACATAGGTTAAGCTTCAAGTAGGTATTCGGAGTGTGGTCTCCGTCTTTATCTATAACTTCATGGACTCTACCGAATTTCAGATATCGTAGAGAGAGAATAAACTATAGAGGCGTCACTAAAATGACAGAAAATGCGTGAGAGAAACACACTTATCTGTGTTAAGTTAAGAGCAAGCGAGTCAAACAATTTTTTTTGTTTCTTACACCGTATGCCAGTGCCTCCAGATTCACTGTAATTACAGTAGATCTACTGTATTTTAGACTTTTCTACTGTATAATGTAATGATAAAATACAGTGTAAGGAATATACTGTATTTAATTTTATAGCAATATACTGTATTTCCCCTTCCTTTCGGACCGCCGTAGTGTACGGACGTGTTTTTGTGCTGTCGATTGAGTCAAAATAATATTTATCACACACACATTCAGAAGTTCATCGCTTTACGACAAAGTGAGACGCGCTAATTGAAGAAGGATAGTGATATTGCAGTGAATGCGAAATTATCGTTGCTTCTTACAATTATTTCGCCACGACCATTGACCAATACATGATATGCCATTGTTTTTGTACTAAGTATTAAAATTCAATTGCCGACTGTTTTATTTAGGCCTACAACTTTAAATGTCAATAAATTAGGCCCACGTATATCCTTAATTATATCATTATGGCACTTCAGCGTACCCCACCTAGTTTTAGTGACCTCAAACTAACTAAAGAGCGAATTTTAACCCAAGACTCAGATACAGCATCCGAAAAAATTTATTCTGATGATCCAGAAAACGTTGAGTATATTGCCAAAAGGTATAAGCGAAGACACAGCGATATGGTTAGCTGTAAAATTAAAGAACTGCTAAATATTTTAAAACAACAACAAACTGCGAAATTTAATAGATTGGAATCCGATATGTGAACATTAAAAGAATTAAACTTGGAAACCCAAAAGTCGATTGATTTTATGGCCCAAAAATATGATGATTTGTTATTAAAAATTAATAAAGTGCAGCAGGAAACCTCAGAATATCAAGACAGAATTAAAATATTGGAAAATAAAATAGAACATCTAGAGCGAAATGCCAAAACCTCCTCCATCGAGCTTCGTAATATCCCAATAACTCAACCATAAAACCAGTTTTCGTTGTGTATGTAAGAGATATTAGTGATGTTTTAAATGTGCCCCTCCAAGATAATGAGATACTTGACATTTATCGTATTAAATCACAATTAAAATCGAAAACTGTAAGTTCTATCGTAATCGATTTTACCCCTGCTCTAATGAAGGACAATTTTATTAGATCGGTCAGTGCATTTAACAAAGAGAAAAAGGATAAAAAACTCAATACTTTTCATTTTAATATTGGTGGACCACCGAAACCAATATATTATGTATCCGAATGCCTAACAACTAAAACACGGCGACTTCACTACCTTGCCAGACAATATACAAGGAAGAATAAATATAGTAACTGCTGGACTGCTCATAGGAAAGTATTTGTGAGACCAAAGGCTGGTATGCCGGCTATTAGAATCGACAGTAAAGAAGATTTTTGTAAACTAAGTTCTATTTGACTATTAATTTTATTTATTGCTTATTTGCTTATACCTTTTTAATAAGATATTTCTTTTCTAGTTATATTCAATATCACATTAATAATATACTCTATTACATAATATACACACCTAACACTAAAAATGAAGCAAAATATCATAATTACTTAAAGTTGATATCCTTATTTATTTTATTTAAAGAAACGTATCAAGAATTTCTCCGGAAATCAATTATAACTTACAATAACTCCATACAAACAAAATTCATATATACAAACAAAATTGCACAACTTAAAAATAATAATATGTGTCTATATAAATATAGTAGACCACATACATACCCTTCGGCAAATTGTACAGAAGTCCGAGGAGTACAATTTGCCACTATGTCTGGCGTATGTGGACTATGAGAAAGCCTTTGATTCCGTCGAAATTTGGGCGGTGCTGCAGTCCCTTCAGCGATGCCAAGTTGACTGTCGGTATATCGAAGTGTTGAAGTGCTTGTACAGTAGGGCTACGATGGCTATCCGAGTACAGAACCAGAGTACGAAACCTATCCAATTGCAGAGAGGTGTAAGACAGGGTGACGTCATATCCCCGAAACTCTTTACCGCTGCATTGGAAGATGTTTTCAAGCTTCTGGACTGGAAAGGATACGGTATCAACATCAATGGCGAGTACATCACTCACCTTCGATTTGCCGACGATATAGTCCTTATGGCAGAATCGCTGGAGGACCTAAGCACTATGCTCAATGACCTCAATAGTGTTTCCCAACGGATAGGTCTTAAGATGAACATGGACAAAACAAAGATCATGTTTAATGTCCATGTCACACCTATGCCGGTAGTTGTTGGGAACACTAAGCTCGAAGTTGTTGACGAGTATGTTTACCTGGGACAAATAGTCCGACTAGGTAAGTCCAACTTCGACCGAGAGGTCAATCGACGGATTCAACTCGGTTGGGCAGCGTTCGGGAAATTACGGCACATCTTCTCGTCAGGTATACCTCAAAACTTGAAAACGAGACTGTACACCCAGTGCGTGTTGCCAGTGATGACATACGGAACTGAGACGTGGTCCTTCACTGCTGGCCGGATGAGGAAGCTCAAGGTCGCTCAGCGAGCTATGGAGAGGGCTATGCTCGGAGTTTCTCTGCGTGATAAACTCAGAAATGAGGATATCCGCAGTAGAACTAGAGTGACCGACATAGCCCAACGGATTAGTAAGCTGAAGTGGCAATGGGCCGGCCATATAGCTCGAAGAACCGACAACCGATGGGGAAGAAAGGTTCTCGAGTGGCAGCCTCGTACCGGCAGGCGAAGTGTAGGGCGTCCCCCCACTAGATGGAGTGACGACCTGGTAAGATATGCAGGAAGTCGATGGATGCAGGTGGCTCAGGACCGTGCTTTGTGGCATTCTTTGGGGGAGGCCTATGTTCAGCAGTGGACTTGTGAAGGGCTGTAATGATGATGATGATGATATAAATGGCCTACCTACGTTAAAAAAATACAAAACAAGTTTATATTTGTTTCCATAATCATAATCGTATATTATATAATGGTCGTAAGTGTTTAGAATGAACCGATGCTTCATTGAACTGTCTTAGTACCGTCAAATTCGTAATTAATTATACGAACAATATCTTACATACCCTAACATTTATTTGCACGATGAAACACACTTTATTACGTAAGCATAAAACCATCAAAACTTATGACACAACTTTGCCAAACAAAACATTTATAAAACTAACAAACAATTTTACTTGGCTATATAAATATATTAACTATATTATAGAAAAATTACAAAGTCATATTAAACCCTTTAAATGGATAGTGATAGTCTTAATGTATTATTATCTAAATTTTCAATGTGCTACAAAAACGTTAATTTATAATTATAATAGATGTTTTAAAGTGATGTTTTCAATTTGTATGATGCAGAATACTCATTGCACACAGAATTATACTACATTTATGTTCCTCAGATAATTATTAAATGTTATATTTTTTACTATACTAATAAAACTCATATTATTTGTAGACGAATTAATAATATTTCAACTATAGGTTTCTTTATTGAAATTCCGTATTTAGTAAGCCTAAAATACTCGCTGAAATGCTGCTGTTATCAGAAGAGAGTCCGAATTTCTCTCGGTAAATTCGCAATGCATGTGAAGCATTCCCGCGGGCTTCTCCAAGGCACTTGCCGTATTCACGAGCACTATAAACGTACGCGTTAGGCATTATAAAAACAAAACAGGAAACTTAAAACGTAACAACAAGAATAATATCATTAAGTAATAAATAACAAGTAATAACGACAATAATTTAATAAACAAAACAATTGAACTGTCTCTAGTCTCTACTATCACATAGTCAACACGGAACTGTCTCAAAAACTAAAATTATTAATCAATCCGCTAAAACAAATGCGCACAATGTAAAGTCCTTGAAGCACTGGAATCTTACACACACCGTTAAAGCGTTATGTATGTTAAGACATCGCCAACGTTTATTTAATTTATAAGTTTTATCCCTACGACTAGTCTTCATATGAAGGAAGAGGAATTTAAAAGTTATGGTTGTCACAATTACATAATCAATTGTACCGTGCCGTAATAAACGTACCTAATTGGGTACTCAGTACTCAAACAATTATAAACACTATTTCATCGTTATCTTTGATTTTGTATAAGAAAATAGAAATGAAAAATGAAACTAAAAAATTAAACTTCTAACCACCAATTTGATCGATAAATCAGTCAGTACCCAGGTTCAAGGCTAGCGCTTTTACGTGACGGGACCTATAAGAGATCGGCGCCCGCAAGGATATTGACCCCATTGTCAGTTATTGTTTCAATTTTCACTGATGGTTTTTCGTTTAAATATTTTCATGATTTTTTTTTAAATGAAATTATCGTTTCATTTAGCTGTACTAACATGATGAAGAGTGAATAAAGTTAATAAAACGTTGTGAAAAGATTATTTTTTTTCCTCGGGATCAATTTTATTTGTGACCCATGTTCTAAGATGTAGTACCTACTATCATCTGTCTTCGTTTTCGGGAGCGTTTCACAAACATTTGGTATGTCACATTCAAGATTAATTCCCATTCAGCTGTACATTAACCTATTGAAATTTGGGCCAAACACTGTCACAGTGGGTTAAGGTAGGGTAATGCCGTGAACAAGTGTACTTTTCAGTGAAAAGTACCTTTGACAGTCAGAGATATCTAAAGAATCTTGACTGTAACAAATACATACATTAGTAATTAAGTTTGAATGCTGTCACAGACTGCTAACTTTGTACCCTGCCGACTGAAGACTTGGGTAAACCATTGTTGATACTAATATGAACTTGAGCTATTTCGCCTACATGTGATTTAACAACAGAAATAAACAAAACTACCATTAAAACAGCTTAACTTGCTGAGAATCAAGTGAAATCACTACCACTTTTCACAGTGGTAGAGCCACGCGGCAGCTTTTGCTGTCGCACGGATGGGCCGGCTCGAACCGGGGTGGTACCACGACCTCACAGAATACCAGCGTGAAGTAGAGGTTTACCTCTGCGTTTCGCTTGGTGAGTGCAGGTGGCCGGAGGCCCTTTTTACTGGAAATGAGGCATTCCATCTTAGTCCTCACGGGGGGCAACGCATCTGCATTTTGATTCGCAAACGAGGATAGATGTAGATGTCTATGGGCCGCAGCAACCACTTACCATCAGGTGGACTGTGTGCTCGTTTGTCACCCTTATCCTATAAAAAAAAAAAAAAAAACCTAGGATGAGTTAGTTGGCAACTAGTGTATAAAGTTGTTATTCAAAGCTCTTTGAAATGAAATCTTTCTCCTTTAGATGAAAATATAACTAATAACATTGTTTTTTTTTCTACAGATGAACTTCCAGTCGAAGCCCATCTGACATCAACTTTCGTGCAAAAGTTTGACGAGCTGTTTGATGCTGTCAATGCAGACAGCCCAGACTTGAGAAGAGGAAAGAAATACTCGACAAATTTAAATTAAAAAAAAAACTCCTCATTTAGCTTTATTTAAGGGTATGAGAGAGTTCATATCGAATATGAAATATATAGGGAGTAAATCTAATCCTCCTCACGAAGGATGGATTCACACTCTTAATGCTAGGGAAAGATTGTGGAAAAATTTGCAGGGTAGGCATTAAGTCTTTCTACACGTCGCCTAAATCAAGATCCTTTAGAAAATTGTTTTAGCTCCATAAGATATAGCTGTGGATCTAATAATAATCCTACAATATACCAATTTAGAGCTGGTATTAAAACTGCCATAATTTCAAATTTAAAACATTCCTTAACACTATAATAACACTTGTCAAGAAGCCATTTATTAATCTCAATTTTAAATTTATTCAAAGGCATTTCTTTTAAGTTATTGGGTAATTTATTATATATTTTAATAGTTATCATAGGAGCACTGTTTGCATAAAATCTAGAACTGCATTTGGGATGAAATAATCTATTTTTATGCCTTGTTTGCCTTTCAAGAGATTCAGCGTGGGTTTTGAAATAATTCGGGTGTCGCTTTACAAAAATACATATTTCTGGAATATACATGCATGGCAAAGGCAATACGCGTATCTTTTTGAACAATGGCTTGCAGCTATCAAGAAACCAAGCACCACATACAGCTCGCACACATTTCTTTTGTAATTTAAACGCTCTAATCACATCAACAGAATTCCCCCACAAAGACAGACCATATAATAATACTGAAGACACATAACCGTGATAAGCAGCTAGGGCTGCTTTTTGTGATATTGTTTTTCTCAATATATTTAAAGCATATACAAACCGGTTTAATCTTGTACAAACCTGGTCAATGTGAAGCTTCCAGTTTAAATTTTTGTCAATTTTATACCTAAAAACATAACTGATTCAACATTTTCTATCTTCGAATTTTCATATTTTATATTCATATTTATAGGTTCCATTTTGTAATTTCCAATTTGTATTATTTTTGTTTTGTCAATATTAAGTAAAAGATTATTAGAATTAAGCCATGTCATAATAGTGTTAATAGAATTATTTATTTCACTTTCATATATATGTCTTTTTTGGTGCATTTAACCCGGGAACGGTGACCTATATGTCTGTGGGACCGTGTGACTTGAAAAATTCGAATAACTTTTTCCCCCGCCGCCGATTTTTGTCGCGATTTCGAGTAGCTGCCTCATTTCCCCTCCCACACCGTCAGTTCACTCGGCAACGTCGGAGCAGGCGTACGTTCCTGAGTTTTGGCGCCAGCCCGGTGCGGTACACCGGGGTCACCGAATATGTAAGTAAAACAGGCCGAATTGAATTATTGAATATTCGTTTTTTGTCTGATTTATGTACATTTTTTACTTACATTTGTTATTTTTTTATTGTATTATCCTATAATCAGTAAGTTTATTGCATGCTTTTATCAATTTTATCAAAATATCACAAAATTATTCTATCTTGTTTCAAATATAAACTTTGTTACAGTATGTCGTACGAAAGGGAACAGCATCGTCTAGAATCGCTTCTTCATGAACTGCTTGATGACGACAGACCATCAATGTCTTCAGATAGTGAAGCTGGAAGTGACATCGAACTGGAGAATCCTTCACCAAACGACATACAGGATTCAAACAGCGAAGAGGAGCTAAGTGACCGAGAAGCTTCAGGTAACAACAGCGCCTTTTATTTAGGAGAGGATAAAAGTACGAAATGGAGCAAAGAACCTCACCGCCAATCTATCCGTACTAGAGGTTTCAATATAATAACTCGGTTACCAGGACCTAAACGAGTTATATCTAGTGAAAAGGACCCTCTTGGAATTTGGAGACACTTCTACTATAATTAAGATTATTGTCGAATATACCAACCAATACATTGCTTCCGTGAAAGATAATTATGCTAGAGAAACGTATGCAAAACAGACTGATTTCAACGAGGTATATTGCTTGATTGGTTTGCTTCTATTAGCCGGAGTGAAAAAATCGAATCACCTGAATGCTGAAGAGTTGTTTCGAACGGATGGTGGTTCAGTGGAAATATTTCGGCTTTCAATGTCTGCCCAGAGGTTTCAATTTCTTCTACGAACTTTGAGGTTTGATGATAGTACTACAAGGATACAAAGAAAAGAACTAGACAAAATTTGCCACATTCGAGAGATATTCGAGAAATTTGTCCAAAATTGTAAGGATAGTTACACTTTATCTGCTTTTGTGACTGTCGATGAAAAGTTGGAAGCTTTTCGCGAAAGGTGTTCATTTAGGCAATACATTCCGAATAAGCCAAATCCATATGGTATCAAAATTCAAGCTCTGTGAAGCTAAAATGTTTTATACATTCAATATGGAAATATATCCAGGAAAACAGCCAGATGCAGGCCCATACACTCAAGACAATTCTGGCTTGGCTGTGGTTCAAAGATTATGCGAGCCCATTTTCAATACTGGTCGCAACGTCACAACAGACAATTGGTTTACTAGTATACCCTTATCTGAAGCATTGCTTGAGAAAGGTCTCACCACAGTCGGAACAATTCGGAAGAATAAGAAAGAAATTCCCCCTGACTTCAACATATTGCGTGGTCGAACTGTGAACTGAAATATGTTTGGGTTTCGCGACAATATGGTTTTGGTTTCATATGTTCCAAAAGCAAGAAAAACTGATTAGCACAATGTACAATGATGCTACAATTGATGCCGAAAGTCAAAAACCAGATATAATTTTGTGTTACAATGACACCAAGGGCGGCGTTGACGTGGTAGATCGTTTGTGTGCTAATTACAATTGTGCTCGAGGAACAAGACGCTGGCCTATGGCAGTTTTTTATGCTATGCTCAATATCAGTACCATAAACAGTCAGGTGATACATACAGCTAACAACAAAAATTCCAAAATGAAACGTCGTCAATTCATTGGGAATTTGGCTATGAAATTAATTGAACCCCACATAAGAGAACGACAGATGCACTTGCACCTGCCGCGGTCAATGAGACAAAGACTGTCTGAAATTTTGAAGATAGATGAGGTACCTGGAACGGTTGGTCCATCACGAAATGGCCGTTGCTTTGTATGTGGATGGAAAAAAAATAGAAAGACCAAATACACTTGCCACAAGTGCAAGAAACATTTGTGTCTTGAGCACGTAGTGCCTTATTGCAGTATTTGCTTGACTGAAGAATAGTGATTTTCAAATAATTTCTTTTTGTTATTTTTTGTTGGTGAGATGCCATTTTTTGTTTATTATAAGTAAGTTCCTAGAGTGTAAAAACTGATAAGACTGAATTAATTTTGAAAATATGTTGATTATTGAATTTTCAAATTTTTAAAATAACTATGTATAAAAGGGTAGGGTAGATAGATAAACTTTCGCCTAGGGTCGCCCTAGGCGAAAGTTTATCGACCAAATTGGCGACATATTAAAAATGGGCCAAATCAAGAGTACCTTTAACCGACGAGCGTGTATGCGTAGGTATATGGATGTGGACGAAGCGAGAGAGGTGTGTCAGGATCGTGCCAAATGGAAGTCCATAATCTCTGCCTACCCCTCTGGGTGACAGGCGTGAGTGTTTATGTTTATGTTATGTGTAAAAACTAACTAATGTTATAGGGTCTATGTGAAGTTGTCTATTCATAAGAAAAAGTAAATAACCGAGGCTGTCATTAATGAAATGTTGTTGTTTTAATGTCAAATAATTTATAGTTAATAAATTTTTTATTAAAATTTTTTTCGGTGGGTAGGCGCAAAAGTGTGTTGACATATTTAAAATCGTTCCTGATTTTTTAAAGTTTTAATATAGTAAATTTAGAACAATCAAGTATATAAATGTACCTGTAATTACATAAATCCACCAGCATTGTTTACTAATAATTTGTTTTTCATTGCACAACTTAAAACTTATTTTGCCACTTCACTGTCACCTGACATTGACCTTTAAGTAACCTTTAATTGAATATTCAAAATGGATATGCTTAAGAAGTCAATTGAAGAGCTAACACTGAATTTCACTTCACGTATGGATGAGTTCCAGAGGGAGGTCAGAACATCCATCCCTGCAACGAGCCCTTCTTCCAATATTAATGCACAATTTAATGCATTTAGGGCATTCGTCCTGTCAGCACTTGAGAATCTGCAACTTCAGCTCCAGCTTCTCTCTAGGCAGCAAGATGAAATGGAGGTAAGGACCAGGAGGAAGATGTTGCTTGTCCATGGAATGCCAGAAGCTCAAGATGAGAACCTAGTGCATTGCACAAGTAAGGTATTATCAGAGCGGCTGAACATCCCTGAATTAAGTGTGGACTCTATTACCAGATGCCATCGCTTAGGGCGCCCCCGTGGCGACAAGCCTCGTGTGTTGCTCGTGAAATTTCGAGATCAGGATCTCCGTGACAAAGTTTGGTTTTCCAAAACCAAGCTAAAGGGTAGCGGAGTTACTCTATCTGAGTTCATGACTAAGGGTCGTCATGAGGCGTTCGTTGCTGCTCGGAAGCGCTTTGGTGTATCCCAGTGTTGGACACGCGATGGATATGTTGTGGTGCTTGGGTCCGACGGCACGAAGCACCGGGTGTACACCGTGGCTGAGGTGATCGCCATTCCTGATGCAGCTGGTGGTGTCCCTACTACCACATCCTTGACTGCGGCGACGGCGGCGGCAGCATCTTCGGCTCCCAAGCCCTGTGTTACTACTGCTAGGGCTAGGACGACGGCTAAAAAATGATGGTAGTGGCATGTTTTTCTTATGGTTTTGTTTTTACTAATTTACTCCAGCAGCTCAATTCATATATTTTTTGTAACTTTTAGGTAATCAGGTTTTAAATTATAATTCTTTGCCATTCATTTTTAAGACATAAGGTACGTTGGGGTAAGATCGGTGATGGGGCAAGACCGTAGGATTCGAATTCCCGGCGAATTATGCTATATTTTGAAAAGCTAACAATATGCTACACGACGCCATTTCATCCTGCCCCGACCCTCAGTTCGCGCCAGTGACTCCGGTAAGTGGGACCTGTGCTGCGTGGCATTTTATAAAACAATGTAATTTTTGTATTATTTTTGTCCATCCGATCTTTCCCTATCACTTTTATTTACGATTTTTAGCGAGAATATGGCTTCTTTTCTTATTATTTTGTGTGGATACTAATTTTTATGAAGTTATAGCTAAATAAAGCTGGTCCATGCAGGGGTAGGATCGCTGTAGGCCGAGATCCGGTGTTTCCCCTCGTGAGTGAAGATCGGATGAATATTATCCGATCTTTGCCTGTTACAAATATGGCAGTGGTTGTTAAACTTTCATTGGTCGTGTATATTTTTTCGTTGATTACTCAAGTGACTATGGGACTCAGTCTCGTTAGCAAGTCTGTATATTTAAAAGACATAAAACAATACGATGGTTTTATTACTTTTAAGTACACATTAAAATACATTTTTTTATAGGATAAGGGTGACAAAGGAGCACACAGTCCACCTGATGTTAAGTGATTGCTGCGGCCCATAGACATCTATATCTATCCTCTATTACAAATCGAAATGTAATTTATAATATTTATTTAAAAAATAATTTATAATAATAAATGCCGCTTTGTTAAAATATTTATATCTTCCTTAACTCCTGCATTATCCCAGGGCATTTCGCCAGTCCTTACTGTTATTTTTTTCCCATATAAAATCAAATGCATCCGATCTTTCTCTTATATTGAGTAATTCCATCTTATGTCATAACAAAGTTTGAGAAACATAAAATTACAATTTCTTTATATCAGGGATAAGATCGAATGGCAAGAAACAAAAAAAGAGAAAATCGTTTGGAACATTTATGTTTCTAGTAATTTATAGATCATATTGAAATATGTTTTTGAGCGTTAAAGATAGGACAAATCTCGGCTTAGCTTTCCATTGACGTCAGTGGAGTTTGGTGTTGATACGTATTTTTTACAGAAAGATTACACTATTATAAGCACACACACAAAGTCTCAATATACGGAAACGCGTAATTTTTGAGGAAAGAATAATTGAAAATCAATTATTCTTGCAATGTTTATGTCTAATCTGCTAATAAACTGGCGCCATTTTGTAATGTCATTGTCGACGTCAATAGGGATGTCGATTCTTTCCGAAAAAGGTCGATTTTTAAATCGATTCAAATCGTAAGCTGATGTATCGGTTCACAAAAAATCGATTTCTAAAGTATCTATATTTTTTTAATGTTTCTATTTATAATGTAAATATAAACCCATTTTATGAAAAACAAGAAAGATACTATGATAAATGATCTCTTATTGAAATTTGTTTTATTTAACAGTTAGGGCAGATAAAAAATAAAATAGGTTAGGTTCAACTTATGTCAAAGAACCGAATTGATTGACCCCGACTCCACCTGGTACGAGTCTGTCCTACCCCTATAGTGGTTTTATAGAGCCGGAGGCGCGTAGGGGGAACAGCGAGGAGGGATGCCTGCGATTTGTTACGCTAAGGCGTAGAGGCTGCTCTTCCCGCAGTGCCGGAGACGTAGCAGTCTCAAAATAGATACAGAAATCCTTCTGAATCAGTCCCCCTATATTTTATGATGAGGGGGATGTTTTTCTCATAAAATGGATTTATATTTACATTATAAATGCAAACATGAAAAAAAAAATATATATTTTAGAAATCGATTTTTTGGGAATCGATACATCAGCTTACAATTCGAATCTATTTTAAAAAAATCGATCTTTTTCGGAAAGAATCGACATCCCTACTGACAATAACAATAAAAAAATGGCGTCAGTTTTATTGTAGGATTAGACATAAACAATGCAAGAATAATTGATTTTCAATAACTTTTTTCTCAAAAATTACGCGTTTCCGTATATTGAAACTTTGTGTGTGTGCTTATAATAGTGTAATCTTTCTGTAAAAATACGTATCAACACCAAACTCCACTGACGTCAATGGAAAGTCGTACCCAAATCTCTTTTATAAACTTTTTTCTCTAAGCAGTAGAAGTGGTTTTAAATTTAAGTCCGGTCTTACCCCTTAATGGCCAATTTTTCATTATGCATATAAAAAAGTATGTCTAGTTTTCGCACACCTTTAAAGCAGAAACCGTTGAGTTTACACAAGCAAAAGATTCTCAGAGCTAAACTATGTTTAACGATTAACGGTTTGCTCCATGTTCCATAAATCTGACGTATACGAATGTCGAGAAATTAAAGTTTTTGGCAGACGCTTCCAACTATTCGAAAATCCGTCCGGTATTACCCCAACGTACCTTAAGTTTTATAATAGGTTTCCACTGGTTTGATGATTGTTACTCAAATTATTTTAATTATTTCACATAACTGGTAGATTAATTAATCATTATATTTTTTGTTAATAATATTTACGTATAAATATCTTTATTTATACTAACAGTGACAGTTGTTACCTGTTGTCAGATTTCTTTCTTATTTTTTATTTTATTTTATTACTTTGGCAAACGCATCTTAATCCATACTGCCTAGTCTGACGTTTACAGTTTCAAAATGTCTTACAATTTATTGGCGTCAGACTGCAAGTTTTTGGTAATTTTTATATTAAACTGATTGTTTTATTTCTTTAAGTTGTTGTTTTGTCATATGCTTTCTCTTTCATGCTGCTGGTGGTTGTAATAGTATAGGTACCTTTCGATATTTATTTATATATATATTTTTTTTCTTTTTTTTTAGTGTATATAAGAATTTATTTTATATTTTAATTTAATATTTATGACCTCCTCAAACATTTGTAACGATAGTGATTTGTTTCTATCGTTGTCTTCGGACGATGACACACTTAGTGATGATAGTTATCACAGTACAACTGCTTCTCCTTCACTCAACATCACCTTAAATTCTTTTTTCTCAGACTGTGTGAATAACTTTAATGCTATTCATATTAACGCCCAAAGCATTCCGGCTCATTATCCTGACATGCTTGCGTCATTTGAATCCCAAAATATTCACGCCATTTTAGTTTCAGAATCTTGGCTAAAACCCTGTCTGCCTTCCACTTCTTATTCTTTGCCTGGGTTTCATCTAATTAGAAATGATCGCATTAATAGGGGTGGTGGGGGCGTGGCGATCTATCTAAGATCCTACCTTCCATTTAAAATTGTTAGTTCGTCAAGTCAACCACCTCCTGTTGATTCTGCTGAGCATTTGCTGGTTGAGGTCTCCCTGTCTCAGAATAAAATCCTACTTGGAGTTTTCTACAGTCCCTCCCTTTCTATAAATTATTTTACTTCTTTCGAATCTCTTTTAGAATCACTAGTCCCTACGTATAGTCACACTATTTTGATGGGTGACTTTAACACCTGTTTGCTTAAAGGCGACAATCGACCTATAAAACTTGAAGCTATAATTGAAGCGTGTAATATGCAAATTCTACCCCTTTCTGCTACTCATAACTTTCCTAACAGTACTCCTTCCCTTCTTGACTTAATAATGGTGTCATCTTCCAATTTAGTTTTCAAGCACGGACAGTGTCCTGCTGATGCATTCTCTTATCACGATTTAATTTTTCTTTCGTATAAACTACGCCCTCCTAAAATCAAACCTAAATTAGTTCTGCGACGTAATTTTGGAGGAATGGATATTGAACAACTTTGTGAAGATGCTTATAATATTGACTGGTCAGTGATCGAGAGAGCTCCATGCATTGACGATAAAGTGGAACTGTTCTGTTCTCTTCTCACTCAGCTTTATGACGTTCACGCGCCAATGCATTATGTGAGACTTAAACACCTACCTGCTCCATGGCTCTCTGATGACCTGAAGAAGCTTATTTTGCAGAAGAATGCGGCATTGTCAAAGCTTAAGAGGAATAAGACAGAGGAAAACGTAAGGAAATACGCCAAAATCAGGAATCGATGCAACACATTGTGTAGAGATGCGCAACGACGCCATATTCATACATCAGTCGAGAACGGCGACTCATCTAGGGTGTGGAAGTTTCTCAAAACAGTTGGAGTTGGTAGAACATCCCTAAATGCTTCACCTCCTAGTGTTGATTTTGAACTATTAAATCAAAATTTTTCTAATCCTTCTAACTCTTTTGATAGCGAACATAAACTGCAAACACTTCGTTCGCTTTCTGTAACTCCGACTCCTAATTATCCTCCGTTCGTTTTTAGTCAGTTTACTGAATGTGATGTTAAGAAGACCATATTATCCATCTCCTCAAATGCTGCCGGTAGCGACAACATTAGCCGTAATATGATTGTTCCTCTCCTTGATGTTATTACTCCCATTATCACTTATTTACTCAATGCTTGTGTCTCTTCCTCTAAATTCCCTCAAGCCTGGAAGAGTGCTCATATTATACCCCTTCCAAAGAAATCTAATCCCGTTAACCTCTCTGATTTCCGTCCCATCTCGATCTTACCTTTCCTTTCTAAAGTCCTTGAAAAACTTATTTGCCAACAGCTGACCCTTTTCCTTAATAAGCACAATTTATTGAATTCCTTACAATCCGGTTTCCGTCCAGGTCATAGTACGGCTACTGCCTTAATCAAAGTTACTGATGACATACGGTGGGGTATGGATAATAAACAACTCACAGTCATGACCTTGCTGGATTTCAGTAATGCGTTCAATACTGTTGACTTCGATATACTGTTGAGTCTGTTATGTTCCCTTAACATATCTCCATCAGTAATTGACTGGTTTCAAAGTTATCTCTGTGGCCGTCGGCAGTGTATTCGTGTCGATGAAACTCACTCATCTTGGTGTGATATAACTGCAGGCGTGCCGCAGGGCGGCGTGTTGTCACCTTTACTCTTTTCCATTTTCATTAATTCAATCACTCATAAAATATCTTCTCTCTACCACATGTATGCGGATGATGTCCAGATTTACACCCAATCAACTCTTGAGAATTTGCCGAATGCAATCGCTACATTAAATAGGGATCTAAATTTTTTACACGAGTGGAGTAAATCATATGGCCTAAATGTCAATCCTAAAAAGTCTCAGGCTATCATTATTGGTAGCCAGAGCTTTATCTCAAGAATTGACTGGTTCTCTGTACCACCTATCGTATTCGATGGAGTTGTTATCCCTTACTTTGACAATGTCAAAAATCTTGGTATTTATATTGATAATACCTTAAATTGGATACGCCAACTGAATGAGGTAAGTAAGAAAACTTTTGTCGCTCTTTGTTCACTGCGTCGCCTTCGATCTTTTCTTCCCATTCCTACAAAAATTATGCTCGCACAGTCTCTTCTCCTTCCGATTCTCGACTATGCTGACGCAAGCTATGTAGACATAACTGAGGACCAGCTAAATAAGCTTGAGAGACTTCAAAATACTAGTATTCGGTTCATATTTGGATTGCGCAAATTTGACCATATTTCCCAATTTCGCTCACGTCTCAAGTGGTTACCTATCCGACTTCGCCGGAACATGCATATACTTTCTATTCTGTACTGTGTATTATTTCACCCTTCTACTCCTCCCTATCTAAAGGAGAAGTTTAATTTTGTGGGGCTTCCGGGGGAACCCTTACGCTCTTCGAGAAAATTCATTTTAAGTGTGCCAACTCACAATACATCATTTTTCAATAAATCTTTTACTGTCCAGTCTATTAAGCTCTGGAATGCCCTACCTTTGCATATACGTGAGGCACAAACTATTGTTATCTTTAAGCGATTACTTAAAGAGCATTACTTGTCTCAATCGTTCGGACACCGTTAGGATAGATTGTGTGATTATGTATTTATTGTATCTATCAGCTTTATATTATTGTTTGAGGAATTTTGTATATATATATATATATATATATATATATATATATATATATATTGATATATATGTGATGTGTGTATATTTATGTATATATGTTTATATATATGTGTATATGTATGTATATGTATATATGTGTATGTATGTATGTATGTATATGTGTGTGTATATGTGTATGTATATGTATATATTATATGTGTTACCTTATATTTTATTATGTGTTAGTAATTTATATTATTTCATGTATTACTTAGTTATTTATATCTTTTTTTTTTTTGCATTTATTATTTGTATATTTATATTGCACCACCTACCACCTACCTATTCATTGTTTGTATTACTTTACACCTTTGGTTGCCTGGAAGAGATCGCTATGTAGCGATAAGGCCGCCAAATTGTACATATTATAATCAGATTTTTGTTATGACATTTGTATAATTGTTCGTGGTGTACAATAAAAGTATATTCATTCATTCATTCATTCATAAAATGGTCAGTAAATAAAATATTTTGAAAAATCTTCCATTGAAAACCCCGGTGCGTGGGACCGGGATTACCGAAGATGTAAGTCAAATCAACGTCACCGTTGGCGGGTTAAATATAAAAGTTGTGTCGTCTGCGAACAAGATGCATTTGTGCTTGGTTATTTTAGACAAGTCATTAATATATAGCAAAAAGATTAAAGGTCCTAAAATACTACCCTGAGGGATACCACGGTCATTAGATCTAAACTGTGAACGATGTAGTTCTTTCGTGAATATGCTGTCTTGTCGTGCTTGCGTTAGCCGAGTGATTTCTGTGCATTGTTTTCGGCCTTGCAAGTAACTGCTTAGCCATGTGTAAGCCGCACCTCTTATCCCGTAACTTTCAATTTTGTTTAATATTATTTTGTGGTCAACAAGATCAAAGGCTTTGGTCATGTCCAGCATGAGAACAGTTACTGGAGTTTTTCTATCGATACTCTCTGCTATATCTTTAATAAAGTTAAAGCATGCTAAAGTTGTAGATCTGTTTTTGCGAAAACCGAATTGACCTTCAGTTAAGACACCAAATCTTTGTATAAATTGACTTAATCTATCGTACATAGTTCTCTCAAATATCTTTGATATTACGGGGATCAAAGTTATTGGTCTATAATTATTGAGATCCTTTTCATCTCCTTTTTTTGTGAACTGGTTTTATTATAGAAATCTTAAGATGTTCCGGGAATGAGCCTTTGACAAATGATAGGTTTATAAGGAAACTCAGCGGTGTACAAATGTAACAGGCACATGACTTTAGTATTGTGGTACTGAGTTCGTCATAGCCAACTGAATCCGTGTTTTTTAATTCTTTGATTATTTTCTTAATTTCCACTGGTTCCGTTGGTTGTAAGAAAATTGTATTTGGATTTGTATAAAATTTGTAAAAATAAAATAACAATAGAAAATGTTAGTGATAGCAAAGAAGAATACGAACAGCCTAAACGAAATACATACAGAATTTTTTTTCAAAAAGAACCTAAGCCATCCACCAGCAAAATTTCAATTTTGGAAAATAAGATAATCCGCCCAGCAAGATGTAAACGCCAAATTACTATCGACGACAGTGAAAGTGACGAAGAAATTTTCCCTAAAAGAAAAAAGGTGACTATCCTGGTTCTAGTAATAATATTTACATCAGTCCCAGTGGAACAAAACTTCATGTTATGAAATCTGTCCCTATTTCTATTATAATAATATATTCTGTTTATAAAACATGTAAGTTTACATTCAAATGTGTATTTAGATTTATATACAATATTAAAAACTATAATAATAATAAAAAAAACTAAAACTAGAAACTTAATTATCACATAGTCCTACTCCCCGCGGTATCGTGCCAAGAACGCTCGGTGCGTTTCCCCGCTGAATGGCTATACTTAGCCTTTGAGCGAGAAAAGAACCAGCCCTCTTATCACCATCAGCAACGACCAGCCGCGGATGGAGTTCCTTTTTTAAATTTTGGACTCACATATTTAATTTCCGATTTAAATGTTTCAATTTGCTTTAGCACTAATTCCATCATTATCCTCTTACTAAAATTTTACGCTAACTCTGATATATACTTATATTTGTTTCATGATTGTTATTTTTGTATTGCAGATCATAATGAAAAAAAAGGTAAAACCATTAACAGGAATATCCTGAAAGCCAACAATAATAACTATTCACCCCACTCATCCTCTCCGGACAGATTGTGTATGTATAGCTCACTAAACAATTTATCATATTCTAAACTAATGCATGGTCTTGAACTGAACGTAGATGAAAGTCAATATCACGATTTGATACATCTGCCGAAAAATAAACAAGAGTGTTACGGCCCTCAGTTGCCCCGACAGAAGCCGATTGGGCTAGGGCCTATAGTAACCCACTCGACGAGCAACCACAGTTCGGGCCCAAATGGCCTATGGATAATTATTAACTAATGGCTGATAAGCAAACACAAACTTACCGAGATCCGGAGGTAGTATCGACCACAAGGCGCAGTCAGGTGGTAAGAAAGGTGTATGTAAGTAGTGTGCGAAAGTGTGTGTAAATGTAACCTGACGTCACCGATGTAATCGGCCAGCAGATCCACATGCGCTGCTCGGCTCCACAACTTCGATCACTCCAATGGGCGTTCACTTTTATCTGAACTCAAGTCTAACGTCACTTAGCACAAAACTATAATAGAATACGAACGCGACCTTCTCTCGGGTCACAAAGTTTTAGCGTTCCACCCGACAAAGCAAAAATTCTTTCGTAAGATATTAAAATACCACACAAGCAACTCGTCGACGCAAATTAATGGCCATCAAAGTTAAATTAATCACACAAAATTCAAGGTAGCCTCGTTGTCACGTAAAACGCACGAAATCAGACAACGCAAGGAGGCGGTCGCGTACAATTGAATTTAATAGTAACTTCCAGACGTCGGGCGAAGGAGCGTTGAGCGGAGAGACGCGCGTGGGGAGGGGTACCAGGCGGTGACTGGCGCCAGTCACCGCCTGGTACCATCGAATGAACGCGCCGAGCACGCGTCTTGAATGCAAGTTATTAAAATGTTACATTTGGCCTAAACAAAGAGGATACGCAATCTATAGATTTAAATCATAAACAAGAAAACATGCAAGATCCGGTAATGAAAAATCAGAACGTTGGTAACCATTTAACATTCACCTATTCTTTCGAAGACGACTTATCTCAGATTTCTATCAAAAGCAAAATAAGTAACGACCCAAAAAAAACGAATCAAATAAGAACAAAGAAACAGAGAAAAGGGAAAATACCGAGAGGGAACAGGGAACAGAGAAGGAGGAAGAGACCAACAGGGAGGAAGAGACTGAGAGGCAGGAAGAGATAGAGAGGGAGGATGAGACCGAGAAGGAGGATGAGACCGAAAGGGAAGAAGAAACTGACGAAGAAACTGAACAAGAAGTTGATGAGGAGGAAGAAGAATCCAATTTTGAAAGTGACGATAGTGATGAACACTGTCCGAGTGAAGTTGTCTTCGAATTATCAGCAATAAATAATGACGACGAAGAAGATGCACAAGACAACGATGAAGAGAGTGAATGGGAAGATATCACTGATTTTACCCTAAATTTAGAGGAGTGCACCTTAGATGCAAGCACTAATAATTTTTCGATAGAAAACAAGACGCCAGATGGCATTTTTTCTTTGGTTTTAACAGATGAATAAATTGAAAAGATGGTAACAGAAACTAACAAATATGCATCAGAATATTATACTACCGAAAGGAATAATAAGAACGAAATGAAAACAAAATCTCGTTTATTGGCATGGAATCCTACAAATGCTACAGAAATGCGTAAATTTCTCGGAGTATTACTCGTAATGGGTCTTAATAAAGTGCCTCATATAAATGACTATTGGTCAAAGAAATCTATATATCGAAATGAATATATTGTGTCTATTATGACAAGAGATAGGTTTTTGTTGATATTAAAATTCTGGCACTTTAGTGATTCAGCAAACATCAACAATACAAGCAAGTTAAGAAAAATTGAAGATTTATTAATTAAAAATTCCAAGAAGATTTTACTCCAGGAAAATACCTGGTTATAGACGAATGAATGATACCATGGCGGGGTAGGCTTTCCTTTAGACAATATATCTATAAATCAATATATAAATCCCAAAAGTAAGATGTCACACTTTATAAATTGTGTACTCCAGAATGGTACACATATAACTCGATAGTATATTCCGGGAAGGGTGAAAATGGCCGTGAAAAAAAATCACGGTCACAGTACTGAAACTTATCCGAGGTCTGGAGAATATCTTTCGAGAAGTTATTGCAGACAATTTCTATTCTTCGATTGGATTAGCCGAACAGGTACACTAAATTCAAACCGCAGAGGATTACCAAAGAAACTAGTGTCTTTAAAACTTACGAAGGGACAAATAAAAGGAGCCATGAACAAAAATGGCGTCATCAATGGCTACACAACAACGACAACTACGAGGGGGCGTTTTTAAGTTCGCGGTATGGATAGGTAGGTAATAAGTGGGGACGTCGCTGAATTACGTGCTAATGGAGCAACTCATTACTTCTATAAATACCGGGTTTTATTGTAATTAGATCATTAGTCTTTGAGTTATCGTCAACCAAACAAGTTAATCGGGAAGAAATCGTGAAATATGGAGAAAATCGAGTTCCGTGCCGTTATAAGTTCCTTACCAAGCGCGGAAAATCAGTTCAGACTACACTGGAAGAGAGACTGTTTACGGAGACTCTTGTTCAAGAAATACTATGGTTTACAAGTGGAATATCCTTTTTAAACAAGGCAGAGAATCACTTGAATAAAAAATTTAAATACATTTATCGTTGTACGCTGTGTGTATTTCCATAAAATAGTTTATTGATGTTGAAAAAATACTACGGTGTTACAGTAGGTGGCGTCTTACATATTTCTTACGCGATATTATATTGTAGCGAGTCGGCGCGGCACACCAAATGCTCAAGGTCGTTCGCATGGAGTAGCCCCTTAATACTTAATCTTGTGACGGTTATATACCTACTCAGTACAATTTAAAATTTATTCATAACTCATAGGGTATTAAAGATCTGCGTAACGGCGCCATCTAGAAGTAAATCATAGAATCAAAATAATCAATATTTCTTCACCCGCTCAATTGAATTACCTCGAGATTACCACGGTAAAGAGAAAGATGGCGCCTCCAACTATGAATAAAGTCCTTTGCAATGGATTTTCACAAGAAATTGTTAGGAGACAGTTTTAAAATGTTATGTTTGCACCAAGCATTATGACCTTCTGTGTGCAAATGTATGTGAAAAACGATTCTTTAATACCATGACTACAGAACATAAAGAAAATGGAAATGTCAGGAATGTTCAAGTAGGGAACCTAAGACTGACAATACAAACACGCCTATTAAGCAGGATTTAATGGATTCCAGCCGTAAGAATGTCACCTTACGTGGTCGCGCTAATAAGCCGAGTCCATCGGTTCCAACTGTACATACCCCAATGATATCGGATATAGAGTCCACTGAATTGGCGACTGAACTAAGATTACTACGGCAAGAGCTAAAAGAGATGTGCACTAATATGCAAGAACTAAAGGGCACCATCACAAATCTGGTTGCAGCTATTAACGGATGCAACCAACGAATCGACAGCCTCGAGGCTCGAGTGGAGGCCATGGAATGTCATCAGCACGGTAGAAAATTAGATGACACCTCTCATTTAGAAAACATAATTGCTGATTTGAAGGCGGAACTCAACGATCGGGACCAAGAGTTGCTGTGTAATGACATTGAGATCTCGGGAATACCAGAGGAAAAAAACGAACGATCCGTTCACCTGGTACTGGCAGTAGCTACTAAGTTGGGAGTCACTCTAGAGGAGCGAGACCTCGTGAATGCGGAGCGTGAAGGACCCATTCAGCGCGCAGTGGACCAAAACGAGAGTGTACGGCCCCGTCCCTTGGTGGTGCGCTTGGCGCGCCGTGCGCACCGGGACAGTCTGTTGGCGGCAGCGCGTATTCGTCGCCGCACCACTACCGAGGGCCCAGGACTCGATTCTGCGATATCTGGATTCCATATCAATGAAAGATTGACCAAAGTTAACCGGCAACTGTTTTATAAGGCACGCGTAGAATACAAACGCGCTCAATGGAAGTACACTTGGACTCGGGAAGGTAAAATTTTTGTGCGTAAAGATAACGGTGAACCACGACATCGCTTACGTTTAGAGCACGATTTGGTTAAAGTTTTTGGGCATTGAAAAGTTGGGTCATGTAACTAAAATTGGTCTAAATAATGACGCTTATATTTTTGTAAGTCAATTTCATTTTAAAATAAAACACCTACTTTGGTTTCTTTTTGTTATGCATAGCTTAATTGATTGTTATTTATGTCTGCTGTTAACTGTATACTTGTCTTTAATAGGTTATAATTTGTATTTCTTTGACTGTGTTAATCTTAAAGTGTTAAACATTATTTTCATTTTTATTATAAGTTTTTGTAACCCCCGCTTATTTGAACCATTAACCCCATGTTTTATATTTGTTGTAATGTTTTATTTTTGTTATAGTGAGCTTTTAATTTTACCCTCAAAAAATCTATTTATATTTATTTTTGTTATATCTTATTTTAAGACTGTTTATTTGAACATTAGTATGTCCTTAGACTTAAAATCGTATACTCATTTGTCAATGTTTTTGTATATTAAGTTATTTAGCTCGCACATTATACATACAGCGTTGAACCAAACTACGTTCCAAATATTCTTGCATTATTTAGATTTAACATTTTACATATTCTACACACACATCTAATACATCGAAACATGGATAATACACATTTACATTACCTATTAGGGATTTATACTTTATTAAGTTGGCGCCATTTAACACTTTTGTATAAGTTCATCCTATGCTGTAAATACGTTCAAATTGTCTATGCGTTTGTTTTCCAATATGTAGTAAAGAGAAGACTGTCACTTGGTTTCTTAAACGCTGGCTCCCTAGGCACTCGCCATGATGAGTTTCTCGTTGCAATTTCACGGTACCAGGTAGACGTAATGGCTATTAACGAAACGTGGATAAGAGAGGGCGAGGAGGGCCGTGTACCGTCACCGCCGGGATATCGGTTCCTTCACGTACCGCGACCCACTGCATTGCGTGCACGTGGTGGTGGAGTTGGATTTTACGTTAGTCATGTAGTCAACGTTCGTAAAATTGTGCACCCTCCTAGCAACTTAGTGGAACAAATGTGGCTAGGATTAAGCATTAACGGCATTAAAGTAGCGAATAGTACGGCTTATCGTGCCCCGTGGGTAAATATTGATAGTTTCATTGATGCCTTTACGGAATCCGTTTTCCTTTTCCGTCCTTTGGTAAATACGAGTATACTGTCTTAGTCGGTGATTTTAACATAAATCTTCTTAAAATACAGGAAACTAATGTTAAAAAGCTGCAAAGTTTCTTTGATTACACGAATCTCACTCAGTTTGTAAAGCAACCGACGCATTTCACAGACCACAGTGAAACATTGATTGATGTAATTTGTTCTAACATGACTTTATAACGTAACCGTCAATTTTATTCCTGATCTTTGCAGTCATGCATTTTAACTTGTGAACTGAATATTAATAAAATCAAACATGCACCTAAGACAATTACCTATAGACCGTTAAAGGATATAAATATAGAAAAATTTGCCTTAGATGTCAACTGTATAGAATGGGAAAGTGTTGTAAATGGCGATGTTGATAAAATGGTGGAAAATTTCAACAATATTTTGCTTGAACTATACAATGTGCACGCTCCTCTTAGATCGTTTTATATTAAAAAAATCTTATCCGTGGATAACCTATACTGTAAAAGAAATGATTAAACTGCGCGATGAATCACATGCTAAAAGTAGATTTACGAAACTTGATATTCATAAACAATATTACAAAGAATTAAAAATCATTGTAAGGACGGCAATTCATAGTGAAAAATTTGCATATTTTAATAATTATATTAATACATTACAAAACCCCCGTTATTTGTGGAAAAATATCAAACAAAACGTTGCTAATTTTAAGAAAAAAGGCATTGAACTGCCAACCAACTGGTTTGCCAGTTACCTCACTAGTCGTACACAATTTGTTAAAATAAATAAAAATAATGGATCAGAATTGATATCTACCACGTTGCCAGTTTCAAGAGGTGTACCTCAAGGCTCAATTTTGGGTCCTATACTTTTTATATTATATAGCTCAGATATAGTGAACACCATAAAAACTGTAGTTATCATATATATACTGATGACCTTCAATTGTACATGTCTTTTAAACCCAGTGACACAAATATTACAGTAACAAAAATCAATTCAGATTTGAACCACATAGCCGATTGGTGTGATCAAAATAATCTGGTATTAAACCCCATTAAATCTAAGTATATGTTACTGGGAACGCATAACCAGACAAATACTATTCTAACTTTCAATCCGCAAATTAACATCAAGAGTAATCCTTTAGAACGTGTATTGGAAGCTCGGAACTTAGGTCTCGTTATTGATGGAAGGTTGCGTTTTGAGGGTCATGTACAAGAAACCATGCGTAACTGTTTCTATAGACTCAAAGTCTTGTACCAGATAAGAGAGTATTTGACAGTGGACATGCGCATTAGGTTGTGTGAAGCACTCATTCTGTCGAAGCTAACTTATGCGGATACAGTATTTGGTGAGTGTTTGCTCGCTAGAACCAAAAGATTAATACAAAGAGTTCAAAACGCCTGTGCACACACACACACACACACACACACACACACACACACACACACACACACATTTTATTTTATTTCTCTGTATGTATACCACCTTTTGTTATTACTACACTATAAATGTATCACTGGTACATGGAATTTTGACAGATTTGTTCATTTTATTTTACCTTTATTTTATATTTTTGTTAATATTTTTTCTCTTGCTGTTTATTGTCATCTGCCTCATTCTCCTGGCTCCACTGAAAATCAGTGTTACGAATTGATGTAATTATATCTTCAATTCGTGACTTAAAGCTGAGTGGAGACCATTTTGGTGCATATTACGTTTATTTTATTATAACTTTTTTTAATATTTTTGTTAAGTTAAAAAAATTGTTCTATTTGATTTTTTTTGTTTGTTATAATTTATGTGCCAAATAAACTTATTTCTTTCTTTCTAATTATATGTTCCAAAAGGAAACGTATTCCTTAAATAAGTACAGAAGCTTGTTAAAACCATTTTCGCTGGTGACTTAATTATCCACTCCTACCACTACTCTCACTATAATGAATTTTATAGGCAAAATTTTGCTACTTTAGGTTACTTTTTTGCAATTTGCTTAAGGATCTCATTTTTTCGAATATGAATTATAGCCTATATTACTTCGTGATAACTTAGCTTTCTATTGGTGAAAAAATGATTAAAATCGGTCCAGTAGTTTTGGAGATTCATCCTCGGACGGAATTTGCTGGTACATAATGTGGAGGGTCAACCGCCAACCTTTCATAGCCCAAATGGCTCGTCCAATGTGGATATCACCATCTCCACACGTAGTGTGAGGGTTGCTGACTTAAAGGTGCATGAGGGTGTCAGTGTAAGTGACCACCAGTTGATAACGTTTGGCGTTATCCTTGATGACTCACGGGGGTACGATGGCACAGAATTTTCAGATAACGTATGTTACTTTCGTGAACGTGGTGTGAACTGGGGAGGATTTTGTTCGACTCTGCACACCCGCATGTCCCAGCTGAGGCTAACGCGGCCAGCTAATGATATTTGCGAGCAGTACTCTGCAATACTTCTACGTACTGCGAGAGAACGATTAGGTACACGTGCGAAAAAGGAGAAAGAAGGGTACGAGTGGGTGGTCTCCGGCTCTTGACCGTATGCGTAACGAGGTCTATTGTGCACGTCGTAAGTGGCAGGCCTCACGTCGGATAGGAGGCGACAGGGAGAAGGCTCTACATGATTATCTCCGACGAACAAGGATACGCTACAAGCTAGTTATGAAGAAAGCTGAACTTGCCTTCTTCCGCTCTGTCGTGGAATTAGGTAACGCCGATCCGTGGGGCCTGGCTTACCGAACAGCCAGTGGACGATTTCGTCCACCTCTCAACGTGCTAAATGGAGTGAGATTAGCTGACGGCTATACTAGGACGGCCGGAAACACCATGCCTGGCCTCGTCAATGCCTTATGCCCAGACGATAATCTAGCCAGGGACACTGTATACCATCGACAAGTGCGGATCGCTGCTGCATGTGATCCATCTGGAATTGATGCTACTCCACCAACCAAAGAACAAGTTGGACTCATCATTCGAGAATTGCCGAACACTGCACCCGGCATTGACGGTATCACGGCTAAGATTGTTAGACAGGCATGGCGGGTAACTGGTGACGAGATCTGGCACATGTGTAGGGCGTGCATAGTCGAGGGCGTTTTTCCGGATCTGTGGAAGATGGGCAAACTCGTTGTTCTGCCAAAGGGTGGCGACAGGCCGCTCATTGACCCTAAAGCCTACCGCCTGATAACTTTGCTGCCCATATTGGGAAAAATTCTGGAGCGTGTGATCATCTCCTGCGCTCCATGTCTCTACCGCGGAATCTCCGATGCACAACATGGCTTCACGCGTGGCCGATCCACAGTGACCGCCCTTAATACCATCAACCGAATTACTAACGGATCAACCTTCTGGACATATCTGGAGCCTTTGACAATGCCTGGTGGCCAATGGTCCTACTCAAGCCAAAGCAATGTGGCGTTCCACCTAACATTTACCGTATTTTAACGAGTTACTTAATAAATCGCCGTATAGGACTGTTTGCTGGAAACCAGGTAGTGTGGAAGGTCTCCACGATGGGCTGTCCTCAGGGATCGGCGCTGGGACCAACCCTATGGAACCTCCTACTTGATGACCTCCTGAGGCTGCCAAAACCCGAAGGAGTACACTTCGTTGCTTACGCCGACGATGTGACGATCGTGGTCGAAGCATCGTCTAGTTCCGCAATAGAGCGCAAAGCGGCAGCTACGGTCGCTGCCGTGTTCGAGTGGGGTATTCGTAACAGACTAGGGTTTTCTACCGGGAAGTCACAAACAATGACCTATAAGGGCAAGTTTAAACGTGGATCAATTATAAAGATGGACGGTGCAACGATCACGAGTATTTCACAGGCAAGAGCCCTAGGTATAATTTTGGACAAGGCTAGGTCCTATGTGCAGCATGCATTATATATCGGCGAGAAGGCCGCTGCTTGCTTCGGGAAGATGTCGCGATTGTCTTCATCCACCTGGGGCATAAGATTTCACGCCCTTAGAGTCCTGTATTCAGAGACCTATGTGGCAATGTTGACATATGCTGCTGCCGTATGGTACCAACGCTCGTCCCTTTATGTTATCAGAAGCGTACTGATGAGGACGCAAAGACCAGCTTTGATTCTTCTCACGAAGGCTTACAGGACGGCTAGCAACGCAGCGCTACCGGTGTTGGCGGGCGTATTGCTTGCCGACCTGGAAGTTTTTCGTACGGGACGAGTCGACGAGGAGGGGACGGGTTTGGTCAACAAGGAGCGCAGGAAGAAAAAGAGGGAGATGATGGAGGCTGTCGTTGCCATTTGGCAAGACCGGTGGGATTCAAGCAAAGATGGCAGGGATCTGTACAAGATTTTCCCGGACACCGCAGAGCGGATGGCAGGGATCTGTACAAGATTTTCCCGGACACCGCAGAGCGTCTAATCTTCAGGTGGTTGGAGCCCGATCATGCAGTATCGCAGATTCTTGTTGGTCACGGGTGTTTCAACGAGCGTCTCCTAAAATTCAACCTTAGGAACTCTGGCTTATGCCCCTGCGGCTCAGCACTGGAGAGTCGTGACCATGCTCTCTGGGATTGCGATCTGTATATTGAAGAGAGGAACGCATTATTGGACAGCCTAAAAAGAACAGAAATAGGACCAGTATACTTCCGGGACCTAGTGTGCTGCGAATCCAACTTTAAGGAGTTTAGGAGATTTGCGCATGCATGGCATCACAAAAGGAAACAGTATGAGGCTGAAAAATACGACCAGATAGCTGCAAACGCAAAGAGTCGTCGCTGTGGAGTCACGCCCCAGAAGGGGGAGAAGTGAAATGTAGAGAAAAGGGACGGAACAGAAAGATTTGTAGGGAGTCAAGTAAGCGCACGCGGGAAAGAGCCCCGAGCAAGTACCGTGTGCGTCTCCCGTGATTCGGTCCGTATGCCGCAAGGCGGGAAGGACCATGGGATGGTGGAGGGAATGCTTACAGATTTGGGATAACGTCTCCTTACTTAGAAGCCTAAATAATTATCTTCAACATGACGTGTCTGATTTTTTTGCTAACTTTTTATATTAATGATAATTGTACAGGCTGCTGCACGTACATTTTTGTAGCGTCAGCAGTTTACGCTATTACGCTACAATAATGCATTTTGAATCAATGCGCTAATTGAGCCCAGCAATACCGGTCGCGCGTGCTCGCAGTATCATTTCCCATCTATCATTAAATTACGAGTAGATTTAGTTGGTTCTATCAATAAACTATCAATTATCAACTTCCCAGTATTGACTACCATTTACTATCAACTACTGTCAAACGAACAAACGTGGGGGTTCCGTCGCAGCCCCTACATTTTTCTGGTCCTTCGACAAACTCGCGTGTGTGTACAAAAACTGTGCATCACAAGTGAGAGCAACTAGCAGGAGACGTGAGCTATCATCGGATTATCAACGTCGGGAGTCGGTGAGCTGCAAACAGCTGAGCAGATCTGAACAAGTAAGATCTTTCCTTTTTTATTATCACTATGTCCAACATGGAGGATATTTTGGCAAATCACAACAATTGTTCGGTGCCATAGAGCAGACTGTTACCAATTTTAAAAAGGACAGTGCTGATCGAAAGACGGCAGATTATATCAAACGGAGGTTAGATACTCTAGACAAATACTGGGCAGAATTTCAATCTAATCATGGTATATTAAGTGGAATAGAGTATGCGAAGTCTCATTCCTATTTTACGAGTAACCAATTTGAATCGTTTAAAAATAAATACGAGTAAATTAGAACAGCAATCGCTACCTATCAGGCTAGGGATGACAGGCCAGCAACTCCAGTGTTGAACACCGCTGGGGATGCCTGGACCTATACTACTAATATAGCTGTAGCATGGCTCTACCACGTATTAAATTTAGTTTCTTATCTGTTTACCTGCTTCCAGGACTACCATACTATAATTGGTAGAATATAGTTGATATAAGACTACTGCTATTTTTAGAATTTGAATTTAAGTTCGTTTTAATAGACGTTTTCTTTTTGTTACGTACAGTTTTATGAAAGCCTACGAGATGCATTTTATTTTAATTGTTATTGAGCATCGAATTGTGACTGAAATGTTACTAGTTGTGTTCACATTTTATATTGATTATAATAACTAATAGGACTAAATACTTAAATTTGTGATCTCAATGTTCTTAAAACACATAGTATTATTATTGTGATATACTAGTAGATTTATAATACCTTAGTTAGGTATTATATATCTACTAGTACAATATTTAGGTACACAGTATGCTAATACTGAGCAAATAAGTGCATTTTATTTACATTCTTTAGTAAAATATTGATCAATTTTTCTGTAAAAATGTCGTTTATGTCAAAATTACGGAAAAAAATTATATTAAATTAATATTTATGTTATTATGCCGCAACTTCCACATGTTTTTTATTTTGGTAAGGCAACTTTTACTCTGATATAAATTCTAAAAAAAGATATATATTACATTTTTACCGTACCTTCCTTAATCAAAGCTTGTCGGTTAGTCAATTTTTCCCATCTCTACTTTTAGGGAAAATTTTACTAAGCGACACTAAGTTTAAAACTAAGCATTATTTTTAATACTTACGTATACTATAATATAGATAAAAAAATAAACAAATAAATTTATAAGAACTAGGCTTTTTGGACCATTACAAGAATTTACACGATTTTTTTTCTGAAAATTCTAACTTTAAACAGATCTACTGTAAAGTTAGTCTGATGTCGCTTGGATAATTTTTCCTTTCCAGCGTCGATATGTATAATGTTGTTTAAACATAGATCGACTTACATTACCGTACCGTAAAACCTTACAAGTTTGCTCAACTAATCTGAGTTTGCCCAGCAAGGTACTTTTCACAAATATTAAAAAAAAACTGGCAACATTTTAGTTACTGTAAAAACTGTAAAATTTGCAAGATTATTTAATCTATGGAACAAATTTGAATACGTCTCCAGCAACACTACGTAACTGTTTTTTTCTAACGTCACTTCACTGGGCTGTTAAACTGTGTCGAAGTTGGTGGTGTATTTTGCGGGCCAAAATTCGTGCAAAAAACTTTCTTGAAAACTCGATTTGTATTACAGCAGTTAAGTTTTTTTTCACTGTTAGTTTGTAATAAATACACAAGAAATATCAAATATCCAACGCGAAATCTCTCTTAAAGTTGAAAATATCACTGTGGGCAATGTCAAATTGGTTATTCTAAAGCAGTCATTACGACTTTGCCCATCAAAATATTACCGTCAGGGTTGTCACCTCAATGTTAAATTACATTCATTATGAAAATACCTAAGTAATGTTGACAGAATGAGAGGATATACTAAGGATTACAATAAAATAAATATGTGGTTTATAAAGCTTCAAATTTATATTCAGAGTGGCTTGAAGGAGGACCAGCTGGAACCAGATATAATTGTTAGAAATCCGGTTGGTTTGATACGTCTTCATTCGAAGATTATTTTAAAACTATAGTGGTTGACTGGGTGAGACAAATTTCCGGGCCAAAATTAGTCACTGGTGATAATTTGTCATTCGTACAGAATCCGGAAAGTCGGTATGTGCTGATGACATCTCGACAGTAAATATTCTACTAATAGCACGAAAAAAAGCATCTGTAAGAAAAAATACTAATGAAGATGCAATAAAGACCAACCAAGAAAGAGAGACAGAAGATATTTTGGCATCGTGGGATACAGAAAATGAGGTATACTTAGATGAAATTACAGGTGAAGTGATAAGAAGGGAGGAAACGATTAAATACGATATGCCGTCGACCTCAGAAATCACCGCTAGGGAAAAACTAGCACTACGACCCAAATTTTCTCCGGTGATCTATAATCCAGCCACACTTGATGCACTTAGTATCAAAATTATCAACATTCATTTAGGTTCACCAGCGCATACTAAAGCTTAGTATCCGATGTCTGTTTATTAAATAAAAAATTGATAAATGACAGCCAGAATCAACCTTTTGTAGCTTATGACGAAAATGATATTCCAGAATGTTTACGATCAATAACGAATAGTTCATCTAAATCTAAAGTACTATAATAACCTCAGATGTTAAAGTAAACCCTAAGCGAATGAAGAACATCAAGAAAAAAATAAAATTATGTACTGAAGTCATCGGAAAATCAGCTTTACAGATGAAAATTATTACGAAGAAAGTGGGCAATGAAAATGGTAATGTAGTCTTATATGAAAAAAATAAAAGAAGACGGGAAAATGTAACTGAATGTGAAATTGAGATCATATTATTGTGAAACGAGTTCTTAATTGGATATTCTGAGTATTGAAAACACAGATGATTCGGAATATGAGACATTTGATGAATATGTATCAACATGTTTACAAGAGATAGACAACAAGGAAAACTGTGAGCCAGAAAACTTCACTGCACCCTTTGAATTCAGTGATATCCCCTATTTTACAAGCGATGTAGATTCAAGAGAAGAGGACTGGGTAGTTGTAAAATTTGCGACAAAAAAAGCATAAAGTCGGCCGTGTTTTATATATAAAAAACAGTACTCCTACTGTAAAATTTGCAAGAAAAGTGAAATATGCAAAAGATGGCAAAGTGATTTTTACCTATCCAAATGTGGAGGACGTGTGTGAAGTGAATCGTGATGATGTGGAAATAGTATTACCTCCACCAAGTATTTCAAGACGAGGCCAAATATTATTTGATATTACCTTTAATCCTTCCTACAACATACAATAATAAAATATTTTAATTTATTTAAAGGAATTGCCAACACGCAAAGCTCTTCTCGAAATCTTCCAGCAAGAAGGTAATTTCACAAAAAAAATTTCTAGGTTGTTTACGAACAATTAACCTCAAGAAGTATCTCGATAATTATTGTTGATTTTTTACTAGTTTGTCTTATTAGTCGTTTAATTTTGTGATTTCCCACAACTGCTAAAACTTTCCTCCTGGATGAGTCTTTATGCCAAATAGTCCATAATTTTGAAATTTTAATAGATGCCTATACCCTGACATCGAGAATTTGCACGAGAAGAACTTTCATTGGTTGTGTTCTAGAGCAACAGGGTCGCCTAGGAATGATACCGTCAACGAAATAAACAATCTGATTTTTCAAAAAATCCTCGGCCAAATAAAACATTACAAATCGATAGACAACGTGACTAATATCGAAGACACAGTCCATTACCCACAGGAATTTTTAAATTCAATAAATACTTCTGGACTGCCACCACAAGAATTGACGTTAAAAATCAGAACGTCAATCATGGTTCTGAGAAACTTAAGCCCCCCAAGCATGTGCAATGGGACGAGAGTGCTTATTAAGGAATTGAAGGACAATTTAATTGTAGCAATCATTATCGCCGACCCATCAGCTGGTCAACTAGCTCATATACCGAGGATACCGATGATCCCAACTGAACTGACACCGGAAATTGAAGCCGTTTAAGGCTTCAATTTCCGGTAAAACCATCTTTCGCGTTAACTATTAACAATTTCCTAGGCCAAACCCTCGAATTAGTAGGGATCGACCTACGAAAATAATGTTTTACTCAACCAACTGTATGTAGGCCTATCGCGGATCGGAGCTCCTAAAAAACAATTTATTTTGCTGCCACAAAATAAAACAACATCAAATATCATTTACGGGGAGGCTCTGACCCAATAAAAATAATGACATATTTTTTGTAGATATTATCTTTTTACAAATATTAGGAATAAAAATATAATAAACATATCTTCATAAAGAACAAAAAATAAAATAAGACCTAAAATATAATAAAGAAATTCATTATCTACACTTATACAATGTGTCCGGTTTCCGATGTCCGATACTTTAAGGGGTTAAAATACATTTAATTTTATCGAGAAATCAGGGATCAATGATTTTTTTCGCCATCAATAAAAAAATGGCAGCACTTTAAAAAAAATTGTTGGCGAAGCATAGATGCTTGTATTAATTTAACAATATCTACCCAAGTAGAAGACTTTCATAAACAAAATTGGTCTCAAATGTTAGTTAATAGTGTAGACAATAAATCTAGATTCAAAATATTATTTTTTAATTTTTCAGTATTAGTAAAAAACATTTTTGAAAAAATAAATTAGACAACAAATTGATGTTGTTTTTCAGATTCTTAGCTTTAAAAAAAAACCATCGTCTTAATCAATTTTTTTACTTGTTTTTATTATAATACAGGATATTTGCTATAAATGCACATTTAAATCTTAACTCTGAGTTAGATAGTTTAGGAGCTATGATAATTTGAATGTAACTGTTCAAAGTGCCTCTACCCCGATATTAGATAACTAAACACCCATTCCAGTGAGTAAGATAAAATTCTTCAATAATTCAAGGAATCGTAAGCAAGCACAATAGCATCCTTTGTGTGAGCAGGTAAAAAACGCTGTGCACAACAGTGCGAGCGAGACAGAATAACGGCTGTCTACAGGTAAAAAGGGTGCAGTATGCACTTGTGCCGTCGAGCAGTCGTCCCTCGCTCTGCGTTGTGATAACATTCCTGGTTTTAAGTAAATCTACTTACTGTACATAATTATTGTTTGTTGTTAGACTTTGTTACGTTTTTGTTTTGTTGTTGAACTGTTACTTTTTGTTTATTACAATGAACGAGTACTCAAGCCAGCATATCGCTGACATCCATTTCGTGTATGGATTGTGTAACGGGAGTGCAAATAGAGCTGTTGTAGAGTATGCACGCAGATTTCCTAACAGACGTACGCCGAACGCTCGCACTTTCGTGAGAATTCATTTGAGACTTGCGGAAAATGGAATAAGAAGGCTCGGTAACGAACGTACTCGTGTTTTGTCGCTCCAAGATGAACATCAAATATTGCAAATGATTACTCAAGACCCTAGCCTGAGCATTAGACGCATAGCTAATCGTCTCAGTCTATCAAAATGGTCGGTGTGGAAAATTTTAAAAAGAGAAGGATTACATCCTTACCATTTTCGAAGGGTGCAAGAAATACTGGAACCGGATTATGTAAGAAGAGCAATATTTTGTTCGTGGATATTGAGAGAAACGCGATATGATCCAAACTTTTTAAAAAGAATTATGTGGACAGACGAAGCTACTTTAACGCGATCAGGGTATACGAACTACCGTAACGAACACCTGTGGCTTCAAGAAAATCCACATGCGATCCGCCCAAGTTCTTTTCAACATAAATTTTCTGTCAACGTTTGGGCCGGAATGATTGACGACATTCTAATTGGACCAATCATTTTACCGGAGACAATGAATAGCCCAAGATTCCTAAATTTCCTGGAAACGAATTTTTTGGATGCTTTATTGGAGTTACCATTGGCCTACAGGGCCAGAATGATTCTGCAATTGGATGGTGCTCCGGCACACTTCGCGCTTCTTGTGCGGAATCATTTAAATGCACACTATTCGTCGTGGATCGGACGCGGAGGAACAATTGCTTGGCCACCGCGGTCGCCGGATTTAACACCTCTCGATTTTTTTTTTGTGGGGCACACTCAAACGAAGAGTGTATGTAAATGTGCCAAATACACGAGAGGAGTTAGCAGAAAAAATAATTCAAGCAGCAAACGAATTGCGAGAAGACAAGGCAATGATCCAGCGCTCTACGCAACACGTTGCACTAAGAGCAACAGCATGTCTGCAGAGACAAGGAGGTCACTTTGAGCAGTTTTTGTAATTATTTTGCCAAATTAAATGCAATTGATATAAATTATTTTGTTTTATTTCATTTGTTAGTGTATCCGCGCTTTTCAAGTAAGTATGTTTACACTGTCATAGCTCCTAAACTATCTAACTCAGAGTTAAGATTTAAATGTGCATTTATAGCAAATATCCTGTATTATAATAAAAACAAGTAAAAAAAATTGATTAAGACGATGGTTTTTTTTTAAAGCTAAGAATCTGAAAAACAACATCAATTTGTTGTCTAATTTATTTTTTCTAAAATGTTTTTTACTAATACTGAAAAATTAAAAAATAATATTTTGAATCTAGATTTATTGTCTACACTATTAACTAACATTTGAGACCAATTTTGTTTTTGAAAGTCTTCTACTTGGGTAGATATTGTTAAATTAATACGAGTACAAGCATCTATGCTTCGCCAACAATTTTTTTTAAAGTGCTGCCATTTTTTTATTGATGGCGAAAAAAATCATTGATCCCTGATTTGTCGATAAAATTAATTGTATTTTAAACCCTTAAAGTATCGGACATCGGAAACCGGATACCCTGTATATTAATATTATAAAGGGGAAAGATTTTATTGTTTGTTTGTATCGAATAAGCTCCAAAACTACTGGACCGATTTTAATCATTTTTTCACCAATAGAAAGCTAAGTTATCACGAAGTAATATAGGCTATAATTCATATTCAAAAAATTGAGATCCTTAAGCAAATTGCAAAAACGTAACCTAAAGTTGCAAAATTTTGCCTATAAAATTCATTATAATGAGAGTAGTGGTAGGAGTGGATAAAATTTAACCTTTCTGTATAACGTACATATGCCGATAGATAAAAAACTCCATTAATTTTGCAATTTTTTTTTAGCTAAAATGATTGAACGAAATGAGCGAGGTGTCATGTCATACGACTTAGGGACCTTCAAGAAAAAAGCCTACGCCTTTTTAAAAGGACGGCAGCGCATCTGCAATTCCCCTGGTGTTGCAGTTGTTCAGGGCGGCGGTACTCACTTACTATGAGGTGAACCGCATGCTCTTTTGCCCCTTCTCCTATAAAAAAATCGGGCGGCGAAACCACGGGGCACAACTAGTCGTGAATAAATACGTCGTGCGTCATGCTAAATGGCGTGAGATGAGAATATATAGCGTTATAACTGCTTACAGGTCTGGGTACGTTTGACGTCTGACGTTTGACGTCTGACGTTTGGCAGCTGTCAGTGTCATTGTCACTGTCACTGTATTGCCAGATATAAATTCTTAATTTCCCCCTTTTAATTTTTCCTTTTTTTTCTTTTGATTTTTTTTCCTGATATTTAGTTTGTACTTATTTAATTTTTAATGGAAGAGGAGGATACGGGTGTTACTGAACGGCAGCTCATCGAGGATGAGCTAGCCAGGAAACAGGCTAAACTTGAAAAGCTGGAACAGATGCGGCGAGAGGCCGGTTTTACACCACGTTCCTCGCTGCGTCGCACCCCCCCGCAAGGGTTCAGCACACCCCCGGTACCATTGAGCATCCCTGCTGCAGCATCCATCTCGATGGCGAAAAGGCCGTTAACCTCACCTGAGGACGTGCAGGAGACTGTCAGGCGCCGCGTTGCGGAGAAAAAGTCGGCTATTCCGCCTGTTAGTGGCATATTGAGCAGGCCCATCTGTGACCCGTCCTCAGGTTCTGGTAATCCCATAGAGTCCACTGACAGCTCCAGTGGTATTTCAACGCTGGACAAGGTTGCGCTAATGGAGAGGGTACATGCGGCTCTAAAAGGATCGCCACTGTCGCCAATGCGAGCAACAAGCTCAACTTGGCTGATAAAACAACCATCGGCAGCCTCAGCCAGGACATTCTAGCGTACGTGGCAACGTTAGAGATTAGGCTCGGAGAAAAGGAACAAGAAGTAACAGCCTGCAAGCTTAAGTGTGCGCAACTGGAGCTCTCAGTAGCCCAAACCCAAACCCTTCCTGCCCCTCCTTTCCCAAATGTGGCCTCTTCCGTTCCCTCTGCTGACAGCTATGCTGCCAGGTTGAAGCTGCCTAAGGGTAAGCCGCCACTTTGTGTCCAGTCCAAAGGCCCGGCAGTCATTGTTTATCCAAACAATGATTCCATAAAGTCGTCGGACGATACAAAGACTGAGTTGCAGAAGGCAGTTCAGCCTGGCACCTAGGGAATTAAAATACATAGTGTGCGAAAAGTTAGGAACTACGGCATTGTGGTACAGACGGCAACTATTGAGGCTGCCCAGAAATTGAAGGCAGCGGTTCCGCCCTCCTTGAAGGTCTCTGATCCTAAAATTAGGCGACCACTGGTGGCAGTGCGCAATTTGCGCTCGGATCCGCCAGCCACTGACTTTTTTTTTATAGGATAGGGTGACAAACGAGCACATAGACCACCTGATGGTAAGTGGCCACTGCGACCCATAGACATCTACATCTATCCTCAATAAAGACTCAAGATGCAGATGCGTTGTCACCCGTGAGGACTAAGATGGAACGCCTCTTTGCCAGTAAAAAGGGTCTCCGGTTCCCTACACTCACCATACGAAACACAGCAGCGTTAAGCTGCTATTTTACGCTGGTTTTCTGTGAGAGCGTGGTCCTTCCCCGGTCGAGCCGACCCATTCGTGCTACAACTATACCACTAATATAGCTGCAGCATGGCTCTACCACGTGACTTTCTTGAGGATCTGTACGGGATCAATCTGAGCAATGATCCTGACTGGCCAAGAGACAAGTTCGGCGAGTCATGCAGAGTTGCTTTCAAGAAGGGCCGGAGAGATGTACCACGCACCACAGTAGTGATGGAGTGTACATCTGCGCTGCGGGATAAATTGGGCGGCCTCGGCAGCGTCTTCATTGGTTGGGACGAAGCTGAAGTTTGCGATTATGTACGGGTGACATGCTGCACCAAATGTCAGCAATATGGCCATCCGGAGAAGCATTGTAGGGCGGCAGCGATGGTCTGCGGCAAATGTGGCGAGACCGGTCATCGTGCCGCAGAGTGTCAGTCGGCTACACAGTGCTGCGCCACATGCAAGCGCTTCAAGCGGAAAGATGCTGACCAACATGCCACTGCCGCTCTCAACTGTCCTGCACGTTTGCACGCGGAACAACAGTCGGTCAATATGACCCAGTATGGATAGGACGACTACCTTTCACGTAGGTCAGCTCAACTTGCAAGGCTCGAGGACGGCTACCATTGAGCTTCCTGTCATAGCTGGAGAACTGGGGTTGGATCTAGTACTAGTTCAGGAGCAACATCAGCATCCTCAAGTACTTGGATGCGGCACCAACCCTAAGGCCGGTCTATTACCAGTAAGTTCACGATTTGTAGTCACGCTCATACATGACTTATGCAACGAACACTGTGTTGTAGGACATGTCAGCTGCCAGAGCTTTAGCATATACGTCGTATCGTTATACTGCCAGTACAGTCATGACATCTCTTGTCACCTGCAACATCTCACCCACGTGATGGATCAGCTTTCTGGTCACCCAATCCTTATTGGTGTGGACAGTGACGCTCACTCTCCAATGTGGCACTGCGAGCGCAGGCAATATGTAGGTCGCGGTTTCGACACAGAATACCGCAAACTCCAGATGGAGGGATTCATCCTCGGACGGAATTTGCTGGTACATGATGTGGAGGGTCAACCGCCAACCTTTCATAGCCCAAATGGCTCGTCCAATGTGGATATCACCATCTCCACACGTAGTGTGAGGGTTGCTGACTGGAAGGTGCATGAGGGTGTCAGTGTAAGTGACCACCAGTTGATAACGTTTGGCGTTATCCTTGGTGACTCACGGGGGTACGATGGCACAGAATTTTCAGATAACGTATGTTACTTTCGTGAACATGGTGTGAACTGGGGAGGATTTTGTTCGACTCTGCACGCCCGCATGTCCCAGCTGAGGCTAACGCGGCCAGCTAATGATATTTGCGAGCAGTACTCTGCAATACTTCTACGGACTGCGAGAGAACGATTAAGTACACGTGCGAAAAAGGAGAAAGAAGGGTACGAGTGGTGGTCTCCGGCTCTTGACCGTATGCGTAACGAGGTCTATTGTGCACGTCGTAAATGGCAAGCCTCACGTAGCATAGGAGGCGACAGGGAGAAGACTCTACATGATTATTTCCGACGAACAAGGATACGCTACAAGCTAGTTATGAAGGAAGCTGAACTTGCCTTCTTCCGCTCTGTCGCGGTATCAGGTAACGCCGATCCGTGGGGCCTGGCTTACCGAACAGCCAGTGGACGATTTCGTCCACCTCTCAACGTGTTAAATGGAGTGAGATTAGCTGACGGCTATACTAGGACGACCGAAAACACCATGCTTGGCCTCGTCAATGCCTTATGCCCAGACGATAATCTAACCAGGGACACTGTATACCATCGACAAGTGCGGATCGCTGCTACATGTACTCCATCTGGAATTGATGCTACTCCACCAACCAAAGAACAAGTTGGACTCATCATTCGAGCATTGCCGAACACTGCACCCGGCATTGACGGTATCACGGCTAACATTGTTAGACAGGCATGGCGGGTAACTGGTGACGAGATCTGGCACATGTTTAGGGCGTGCATAGTCGAGGGCGTTTTTCCGGATCTGTGGAAGATGGGCAAACTCGTTGTTCTGCCAAAAGGTGGCGACAGGCCGCTCACTGACCCTAAAGCCTACCGCCCGATAACTTTGCTGCCCATATTGGGAAAAATTCTGGAGCGTGTGATCATCTCCTGCGCTCCATGTCTCTACCGCGGAATCTCCGATGCACAACATGGCTTTACGCGTGGCCTATCCACAGTGACCGCCCTTAATACCATCAAACGAATTACCAACGGATCAACCGATAATTACGTGCAACTGATCCTTCTGGACATATCTGGAGCCTTTGACAATGCCTGGTGGCCAATGGTTCTACTCAAGGCAAAGCAATGTGGCGTTCCACCTAACATTTACCGTATTTTAACGAGTTACTTAATAAATCGCCGTGTAGGACTGTTTGCTAGAAACCGGGTAGTGTGCAAGGTCTCCACGATGGGCTGTCCTCAGGGATCGGCGCTGGGACCAACCCTATGGAACCTCCTACTCGATAACCTCCTGAAGCTGCCAAAACCCGAAGGAGTACACTTCGTTGCTTACGCCGACGATGTGACGATCGTGGTCAAAGCATCGTCTCGTTCCGCAATAGAGCGCAAAGCGGCAGCTAGGGTCGCTGCCGTGTCCGAGTGGGGTATTCGTAACAGACTATGTGCAGCATGCATTATATATCGGCGAGAAGGCCGCTGCTTGCTTCGGGAAGATGTCGCGATTGTCTTCATCGACCTGGGGCATAAGATTTCACGCCCTTAGAGTCCTGTATTCAGAGACCTATGTGGCAATGTTGACATATGCTGCTGCCGTATGGTACCAACGCTCGTCCCTTTATGTTATCAGAAGCGTACTGATGAGGACGCAAAGACCAGCTTTGATTCTTCTCACGAAGGCTTACAGGACGGCTAGCAACGTAGCGCTACCGGTGTTGGCGGGCGTATTACCTGCCGACCTGGAAGTTTTTCGTGCGGGACGAGTCGACGAGGAGGGGACGGGTTTGGTCAACAAGGAGCGCAGGAAGAAAAAAAGGGAGATGATGGCGGCTGTCGTTGCCATTTGGCAAGACCGGTGGGATTCAAGCAAAGATGGCAGGGATCTGTACAAGTTTTTCCCGGACATCGCAGAGCGTCTAATCTTCAGGTGGGTCGAGCCCTATTATGCAGTATCGCAGATTCTTGTTGGTCACGGGTGTTTCAACGAGCGTCTCCTGAAATTCAATCTTAGGAACTCTGGCTTATGCCCCTGCGGCTCAGCACTGGAGAGTAGTGACCATGCTCTCTGGGATTGCGATCTGTATATTGAAGAGAGGAACGCATTATTGGACAGCCTAAAAAGAACAGAAATAGGACCAGTATACTTCCGGGACCTAGTGTGCTGCGAATCCAACTTTAAGGAGTTTAGGAGATTTGCGCATGCATGGCATCACAAAAGGAAACAGTATGAGGACTGAAAAATACGACCAGATAGCTGCGAACGCGAAGTGTCGTCGCTGTGGAGTCACGCCCCAGAAGGGGGAGAAGTGAAATGTAGAGAAAAGGGACGGAACAGAAAGATTTGTAGGGAGTCAAGTAAGCGCACGCGGGAAAGAGCCCCGAGCAAGTACCGTGTGCGTCTCCCGTGATTCGGTCCGTATGCCGCAAGGCGGGAAGGACCATGGGATGGTGGAGGGAATGCTTACAGATTTGGGATAACGTCTCCTTACTTAGAAGCCTAAATAATTATCTTCAACATGACGTGTCTGATTTTTTTGCTAACTTTTTATATTAATGATAATTGTACAGGCTGCTGCACGTACATTTTTGTAGCGTCAGCAGTTTACGCTATTACGCTACAATAATGCATTTTGAATCAATGCGCTAATTGAGCCCAGCAATACCGGTCGCGCGTGCTCGCAGTATCATTTCCCATCTATCATTAAATTACGAGTAGATTTAGTTGGTTCTATCAATAAACTATCAATTATCAACTTCCCAGTATTGACTACCATTTACTATCAACTACTGTCAAACGAACAAACGTGGGGGTTCCGTCGCAGCCCCTACATTTTTCTGGTCCTTCGACAAACTCGCGTGTGTGTACAAAAACTGTGCATCACAAGTGAGAGCAACTAGCAGGAGACGTGAGCTATCATCGGATTATCAACGTCGGGAGTCGGTGAGCTGCAAACAGCTGAGCAGATCTGAACAAGTAAGATCTTTCCTTTTTTATTATCACTATGTCCAACATGGAGGATATTTTGGCAAATCACAACAATTGTTCGGTGCCATAGAGCAGACTGTTACCAATTTTAAAAAGGACAGTGCTGATCGAAAGACGGCAGATTATATCAAACGGAGGTTAGATACTCTAGACAAATACTGGGCAGAATTTCAATCTAATCATGGTATATTAAGTGGAATAGAGTATGCGAAGTCTCATTCCTATTTTACGAGTAACCAATTTGAATCGTTTAAAAATAAATACAAGTAAATTAGAACAGCAATCGCTACCTATCAGGCTAGGGATGACAGGCCAGCAACTCCAGTGATGAACACCGCTGGGGATGCCTGGACCATTTTGGCAGCCTTTGTCACAGGTTACCCTGTCCCAGTCCCAGGGGACTAATAGCAAGACGGACGAAATGTTACTCAAGCAAAATAGTAATTTTAAGGCATTCGAACACACAGTATCAAATATCAACTTAGATTCGATATCGGAAAAGTGGGAATTCGATCATTTATTACGTGCTATACAATCGCGTTGGTCTATAATTGATAATATGCATTGGGAGTTAGACAGTGAGCTTGGGGGTAGGAAACCAGATTATGAGTTAACATTTTTCACATACGAAAGAAAATACAACGAGATTATCAAATCTATCAATCGTAAATTGTGGTCTGTATCACATCACGTTAGCAGATCCCGAATTTAATATCAGTCGCCCGGTCGACCTTCTGTTAGGAGCAGATGTTTATTCTTTGATTTTATTGGAGGGAATTTGTAGGTTGAATGATAATATACCGATAGCTCAGAATACTTGTTTAGGTTGGATTTTAACTGGTAACGACAAAACTTTACAATGTAACGTGATTATTAACGACTTAAAGGAGATCCAAAAATTCTGGGAGATGAAGGATATCAGTGAAGAATCTACGCTATCATTAGATGATCGACAATGCATGGACTATTACAAGTCTACTACTATCAGGCGTGAAGACGGTCGATACGAAGTACGTTTGCCCCTCGACCCAGACTTTTCGGATAAGCTAGGAGAGTCAAAATCAAAAGTTATCGCTCAATTTAGATCGTTAGAAAACACATTCAAAAAACATGAAAACATTAAAAATCAATATCAATCATTTATAAACGAATATCGCGCCCTCGGCCACAGGATCCCAGCTACCGGTAAACCGACGCAGGGACGTCGGCATTGTGTATTAACTCATCATTGTGTGCGTGCTGGCGACACAATCATGAATTCTAAATTTAGAGTGGTATTTAATGCTTCGTGTAAAACATCATCGGGGAATAGCTAGAATGACGTCATGAAATGTGGTCCTAATCTCCAACAGGATCTGCAGTCTCTCATAATCAAGTGGAGGCAATATCAGTTTGCATTCATAGCCGACAATGAAAAAATGTTCAGGCAGATTTGGATCCACCCCGATGATCAGCAGTTATTAAGAATCGTTTGGCGTGACTCTCCCTCAGAACCTATCAAAGACTATCAACTTACCACGGTCACATACGGAACTAAAGCAGAGTCGTTCCTCGCGATGATGACTCTCAAACAGCTTGCATGTGATGAACAACCTAACTATCAAAACAGTCAGGCGATCGACGTATTTAACAACTGTTTATATCAATATGGATGACCTGGTCCATGGGTGTCACGACATAAGAACCGCTCGTCAATTACAACATGACCTTATCAATTTATTAAAATCAGCTGGATTTCATTTGAGGAAATGGAGATCAAACTCCGATAACTTGATCAGACAGGAGGAGTCAGCTCTATCAAAGGACGACAACTTTAATTTCAAGCAATGAGCGCAAACAAAAACCCTTGGGTTAAGATGGAATCCACAAGAGGATGTTTTTATGTTTCAATCAAATTTAGAACCGACGGAAGTCTCCAACAAGGTCACAAAG